>CM068373.1:83825806-86282271 GCA_034769895.1 Magicicada septendecula
TCGTCTGATATCCAGGCTAGTAGTTTTAAACTATCAACAATTTAACACTTTTGTGTCTTAAGTGATTTTCCATTGTCATCTCCATGTCTAGTCATTCTTAACACTTTTTGACTCATGGTGTAAACCACAGTATAATTATTCTAATTAAGGCAAGATGTATATATTATTGTAAATTCATGTATTATCCAAACTACTGTATACAAATAAACCGTAATTTTAAATACAATATGTGTTAGTTTATAAAAGGTATTTTTTGGCAAAAAATTAAAATTTTAATTTAATTATATAACCCACTATTTTTTCAAAACTACTTAAATTCGTCCTTGAAATATTTTATATTGTTATTACAGAAAATAACAGATTTTATTATACTCTGAATAATAAAATATATAAAAAAATTTTATGTGTGATATGTTTTGAAGTAAACAAAGGGAAGAGGTTATCATTATTATCACAATCAGGAAAACTTTCTGTATCACCATCACTTTCTGAAAAGAGTTCTGCACTACTTTCTAAACAAGTTACTATCACTAGCACTGTTTATAAGCTCTAAAATTTCACGTTCACTCAAGTACTTTTTGCTCACTATCTCCATATTGACAGTAATAGTTACCACGAATGGCAGAAAACTATAGTTAACTACAAAAACAAATGGCAGAAAACTAAAACACAAGGTTGTGAAAAGTAAAATTGCTACAATATAGTAGCAGAATTGTAAACAGACATATCCTACTTCCAATTAGACAACAACAGACAGAAAGTCATGATTTTTGTGATTTAAATAATCTTGTATTGAAAGCTGTACATACACAGCACTTGATGTGAGTGTTAGAATATTAAAATTAAAAAATTATAATAAAACAAAACTATACTTTTAAATGGACAATATTTATATTAGTCTAATACATATCTTGACATGAGCTGACTAAATAAGGAATTTATGAATTACAAGTGTGTAAGTAAGAAGCCTAGCACAGTAAGCAGAGAAGGTGGGAAAAAGAAGCTGTGATTTACCTTGGAGCAGCGAATAAAATTTCATCTCAGAAAAGTAAGTATTCTATGTAACTAGTTTGGAAGTTATTTTATGTACCTATATATTAGTAAATAAACTATTTTGTTTGCATGCATGAGTTAAGATTCCCAAAAGTTAATCTTTGTCAGAATAAACTTGCCAAATTTACTTAGTTTCAAGTGTCTACATTATTATAAAGTCAAGCCACTAGCCTTCACCCAGAACATTAATTTCCATCAGACTGTTAAACCCATAACAATTATTACAGTTATTTCAATATAGAGAAGTTTCAATACAAACAAATGTAAGAAAATAACATCCTCATATTACAAACAGTGGAATAGGAAGCCAAACAGAAAGCAAGAATTTCAGACTGCTCAGTGTCAATGACGACACTGACTACGGACACAGACGTTAACAAATTTTTGAAGAAATTTTAGTTTAAATTATTTTCCTTTGCCATAAACTCTACAGCAACCAAAATATAGTTGATTACATGTTTTCCTTTGTAACATACACTTCACTTTTCATGTTATACATTCATAATTATACATATTGGCTGAAAGTACCTAAAAAATACTATTAAGGTTGGTTGTAGTATAACAATGGTATACATTTGTAGTGTGGAACTAATTAGAAATTGCTAAATTACAACATCAGTGAGCACACACAAGGTTAATATATGAAGTTATCACACTTCGGCATAAAGTTATCACTCTTCACTCAAATAAAGTTACTGCATACATTTTAGACTGCGAGCCCTACAAAAGCTAGAAACTAGGAAATTGATTAAAAATTGTGGAAAAGAAGATACAAACTGTCAAAAGTGTGCATTAAACAAAAAAGCCACTTATGAATTAGATGCAAAAGGTGCTAAGATTGACAAAGAACCTATATCGGCAATCAGCAAAGAAGAGAACCAAAGTAAGAAAATAAAAACAAAACTGTAATGAAGCAGGAATACTAAGAATGAATGCTAATAAAGAGTGCCTTGAAAATTAAATTTAAAACCACACAAAGGCAGACTGGCTTTGTTGGACAACACAAAATGCGAGTACATGAAAACTGCACTATTTTTGAAAAATTCTGTGTCAATTGTGGTAGAGCAGACAAAAGAAATCTGTAAAAAAAAGCTTGTGTACAAACCAGTTTTTACAATTTTTTACAAGAAAAAGTTTTTAATACCTCATAAATATAAAATTCTAATTCTAGCAAAAATAAATTTTAGATGTGATTAATTTCTTGTTAAGGGAAAATACAAATTTAATTTTGGTATATGTGGTATACATCCTGTGTGGTATGGTATATAAGGCAGATGTAAGACTTACTAAAATAAAATTTATTATCTTAAAACAATTTTTAAATTTAACATTAAGTATAGTTTCAACTTAACGTTTAGTTTAGTCTAATGCCATAGTTTTAAGATTCTTAATCACCTCTAAAGAACATACATTACTTAGAATTATGTATATATACTGTAGACCTTAGTGCAGCGACTTACAAAAAGATTCCATCCCTTCCAGGATGATATCAATAGAGTTAATATGAAGAACATTTTTCTCTTCATAGTCATATAAAGTTGAAGCATCTGACTTATAAACTTTACAGCAATAAAAGTAAATTCCACTGAACTGAATACAGCAAGACTGCATGCAAAACATTAATTGCACAGGCATAAGTACACTATCGGCTGTACTGATTTATTTTGTACTTTCACTGTACCAAGACTTCCACACGTTATACAGTTACACAGTAACTATTGCAGCTATACAACTTACCTCTTGTGTGTGGTGTTCTTCTTGTAAGGTATTTTCATCCTTTATAATACTGTTTACGGTCTACGTCTTCTAATAAACACTGGAACCAAACACAAAATGGCTTAACAAGTATTATTTTAAAATTATTTCAACAACACCTGTGGTTAAGATATGGCCAAGAGTCTTAAAGATATATTTTAATAACATTGTAACTTAGGGGTTACAATGTACATATAACGCACTAATAAAACAATGCATATTTATTACATCACCACATTACAGGCTGAGTTTACAAATAATAAAAAAGACCATAAAATAACATTAAAATAAAAGTATTTAAAAAAGAATACAATAAGGTGATCATAAAACGTCATTTTTAATCTTTTTATATATTGGCTATTGTATGGTAAACTCTGAAACCAGAACTAACTCTCAGCCTGTATCTTACAAAGTGAGAATTAGTAAACAAGGAAGTCACACAATTACAAGCAATTCACAAATACGATATGCAGAGCTAGTGGTCAGGACTGTCTAGTGCTGTTTTCTAGTGATTTTAATATAAGAATTACAACAAATTGAACAAATAAATACAGACAAAATGAATGACATGAAATCTTTCAGCCCAACCAAAATTTCTTGTACACACTACACTTTGTGTAGCAAGCACTAATACACTGTGTTAATTAAGAATGAGCACTTCGAGCCTCTCAGCTCATCTGAATTGACTTGGTGTATTAGTTGTTGCAATACAAAATGTAGGTGTATATACATAATATTCACAACGTCGAGTTTATTTTGAAATTTTTTTGGACAATAATACACAAACCCACAATATTTTGTGATAATAAGCCAGCAAGTGGTCAAGCATAATCATCAATAAAAATATTTTCTTTTATAGACTTGAAGGGTTTCAATACTAAGCAATAATTATTTTCACCTCACTGCAATAAAAGCCAGAATATTTCGTAATGTGGCAAGCAGTAATAAGTCAATCATCTTGCGATGTTGCTGGTTACTCTTCATGTAGTACCGTGTTATTGGTCATCATCCCTGGCACTTATCTGCTCAATGTACCCCTAGCAAGTCTTGAATAGATCAATGTACTTACTTCTACACATCATCCTTCAGTCTTCTAAAAGGGCACTGTGTAATGTGTTCATATTTAAACTGTAATCTAGCAGACTTTGCTGTCGGCTACCAATGTCTCACCCACCTCCATTTTACTTTCTTATTTCTGAAAATGAATGTTAATGCCTAATCAGGTTTGGTTGAGCGTTCATTAAATGCTTAAGGTTTTCTCTTCACCATTTCTACCACACTGTTTTGCTATCTTTTTCTGTACAATCCACAGTATTTGAAGTCATATATCATTGAACATCTCAAAATAATAGTATTACCAATATGAGAGAGAGAGAGAGAGAGAGAGAGAGAGAGAGAGAGAGGAGAGAGAGAGAGAGAGAGAGAGAGAGAGAGAGAGAGAGAGAGAGAGAGAGAGATTATGACCACTGTCATATATGAAACCTACATATCTATAATAAATACCTAAGAGTATCTAAGATTTTAATGTTATGTATTTTACTATCTAAATTTTGTAAATTTATTTCCGTTATTGTAAATACAACAAACAATATAGTATTTATGACAGAAATCACAGTTCACATTTTCACGCTTTTGTAATAACCTGTAAATGAAGTTCAAATGTATGCTACAGCTAATAGGAGTAGTCAAAAAATAAGCTGCACTTGCTCATACTCTTTTTCCTATACAAGATATGTTGATGAAAGTTGTTGGTAACACTGGTAAACTTATATTTCCATCAGCTGTAGCTACTATTTCCATTAGTAGTAACAGTTAGTTTGTTGTTTACCACAAAACATGTCACATCATTTTCAAGTAGTGTCCAAATAAGAAATCCGAATAGTAACTCGTTGTAATGGGGCAAAAGGTGTAAAACCATTTTTTAATCATTTTAACATAAACCTGTCTTATCTAATATTCAGTATCTGTTCATACCAGGTACGCGTTGGAATTGTAACAAAGGACAATGGGTCATCATACAAGTGCGTAGCTTGCTGCATAGAATCAACCACGTGTTAGCAATGTGAACTGCTTTCTGTCTCTCATGAGATCTCGAGAAATATTCGAGAAACATTCCACAGCCAATGAGAAGCCGAGGAATGAAGTCGACATCCTTTTCACGGCCATGTGGCCGATGCCCAAAGCTTATTATAGTATACGATTGCGAGCCACAGCTCGCCCCAGTTCAGCACAACTCATCAAACAGTACAGTCGCAGTGAATAGTGTCGGGAGGCCTGCGCGTGTAAGTATGCGCGGCCTGCCCCCAAAGTTATGTGAAAAGTAATATAAAAGTATTAAAAACAACTTTAATAACGTGGCAGTGCAGAAAAGTGACGATGAAATAAAAAGTTTCTAAACATTTGGTGTGTGAGTAACTTGCAAAGTAATAGTGTGCAACGATGGGATACAAATCCAGGCAAGTACAGTAAAAAGACAAATTGGCTTAAAAACATTAAAGATTAAACAGCTCTATAAAAATGGAGTACAAAAAGATAGGTAAAGAGCATGAGAGAGTGTGCGCAAGTATAAAAAGAAATAAAAAACCCAAAGTACTTGTTTGTAGTTATAATGTAACGGGGGAATTTATGTATGGTATAATTGTTAATAGTATTATGTAAAGAATTGAAGTAAAAACAAAAAGAAAAACTTTTGATTAAAATAAAACAAGATTTCTTCTTATCAAAACATGTGTTAAGTATAGTTATTACGCCTAAACCATTCCTTATCGTGTGTACTGAAAAACTCGCCTAAACGAATCTGTGCATTTTCTGAATAAAGGGTGGTAAGTTATCAAAATTATTCAAGTGTTTTTTAAGGGAAAGAGTGTTAAAGTTTATATATTTCACTACAAAAATATATTGGCGGCCCTGAAATCTTCTAGTGGTGCTAAGGTAAGTGTGGAGAAAAGATCGTACAGGTAGGTAATATTCTGGTATTTTAGTAAAACCGTTTAATACTTTACAATTGGCGTACCCTGCCAGCTATTTATATACATTTTATATGAATTAGGCCTGTTTTAAAGTACAGAAGAATAGGGTTTGGTGTGGCGTTGATTTTGAATGATTATCGTCTATGTTTACGTTTCATAAGTATAAGGTTATGTTTTGGTAATGTAAAGTACTGGGGAGATTATTATATGTTTACTTTTATATATTGGTGACGATTTTATATATTGGATATTTAGATTTGGTGTGTATAATTATTGTGTAATAGAAGGGCTGTAGTGGTTTTTATATAGAGTATTATATAAAAAATTTCTTTTTAACATGGCTGAGGCACAAGAAACCGAAATAGGTTTCTCATGGGAGGACGAGTTCAGGAGTGTTGTGAATAGAATGACTGATGATGAGTGGCATAGACTGAATGATAATTTTAGACAAATGTAAGAACACGAAACGGGAATATTCGCTGAAATGAAATATTAGCAGCATAGTGATGATACTATTAATGATAATAAAAAATGAATTAACGAGGTAAGAGAACAAACAGAAGAGTGTAATCGAGATACTGGTAAATTAAATGAGAACGAAGAGAGTAACTTCTAACAGGTAATGGATAAGAAGGTTAGTGAAAGTAACAGTGGTAGTGATATGACGAATAATAATGGCAAAATAGTTGAAGAGGTAGTGGTAGAGAAAATTGAATAATGATTATAATGAGGATAGTGTAGTGGTTGTAGAAAATGGTAGAGAGACAGATCAATTAAACGAGAATAAAGACGATATAATGAATTTTTTGCAAATGATGTCCAATCAGATTAATAAATGTTTTGATGAATGGGCGGAATGGTTGGATAAATTTTTTAATGAACAAAACAAAAAATTTTATGAACTAATAAATAATATCAAGGAATTAATTAATGAAATGAAAAAACTAATGAGAAGTGGGAAAGAGATAGAGATAGATTAAAGGAGAATACAGAAAGTGAACTGAACCAGGTAAGTGATCCTGATAGTGGAGGTAATAATGATGATACTTTTACAAACGATGCAGATAGCTTAAGTGCAAATGAAGTAACAGATAATAAGGTAAGTGATAATTATAATGGTGAGATAATAACGAATAATAATCAGAGGATAGTTGACAAGGTAAGTGATGGTGTTAATATAAGTGGTGATTATGATAGTGAAATAATGTTGAATAATAATAATACAGATGTAGTTGAAAATGGGGTATCAAAAAGTGATACAGTGAATAATAGTAGTGTTAATGATAAGTAATAATAAGTGTTAATGAGCTGGAAAGAGAGTGGAGGGAGAGTTTAAGTGAATATTGGGGGCAGAGGACAAATTTTCCCTGTGTTGTATGTGAAGTAGAGGCTTCACAAGTGTTTAATGAGGATGTAAGTTCCTCTAGAATATATTTGAGACATATGGTCTTCAAATGGTCCCTTAAGTTGTGGTAATGTACCTGGTAAAGCCAGATGGTGTATTAATGATGTTTTATTGCCCTCTGCGTGGAGTGAGAAAGTTAAATGGTGGGAAAGGGAGGGAGGGAGGGAGGGGGAGAGAGAGAGAGAGAGAGAGAGAGAGAGAGAGAGAGAGAGAGAGAGAGAGAGAGAGAGAGAGAGAGAGAGAGAGAGAGAGAGAGAGAGAGAGAGAGAGAGAGAGAGAGAGAGAGAGAGAGAGAGAGAGAGGTTTAAGATTAATAGAGGTTATGAAGAGTTGGTCAAGAGGTTAAATATTGAGAGAGTTGATTATATGAAAGACTTACCTTGTGACATAATTAGAGCAGTAGTAAATGATGATAATGCTGTTTATAATAAGCACTTACCTGGGGATAAAATTGGTGTATTAGTAGCAGAAGATGACTATGATGATGAAATGATAACGTACTTAATTATGACAAAAAATACTAAGGGTGAATTGACCATACCTAATGTAGACAAGTTTTATGATATAGTAATGTGGAGTAATCCTGTAGAATATTACTATGGTATAGTGGAGAGAACGAATTTAAATAGTTGTTATATTGATGGTAATAATATAATGAAGTCAATAAAAAGTGAAATGTGTTGTGATAATGTAAGGTTAATTTTTGATGATGGAGGTTAGATACATGGTGTTGATGAACATTTAATTATTTTAGTTAATGGTTTAAATACTTGGCTAAACTATGTAATGATTTTTGGTAAACAGTGACATTGGATGTGACACATATTGTATATAAACTTGTATTGGTGTTACATGTAATATGTACTAGGTTATGTTGTCTGAAGATACACAAGGGTCAATCCATATCAAATCAACCAGTGGGTGTTGCGGACATATTTTATTTTATTTTTAATTAAACATTTTCTGTTTCTATATATATCTGGGAGTAAAAATCGATTTTTGTAACATTTTATCACAAACAATTTGGCTTCTAGTGACCATTTTGTTTAGAAGTATGTCATTTGTTGGCATTTTCAAAGGTTAACGGTAAATTAAATAACTATTTTATTTATTAAGATATCAACTTGAAATAAAAACCATCTTAATCTACATGAAACCATCTACAATACATGTTATGACAAAAAATTTGTTAGGTTTTAAGGAAATAACCTAACACTTGATTAGAAAATCGTGTTTCAATTAGAATAAATTAACGATTTTAGAACAATTTTTTTCATAGATGCATGAAAACACCTTAAATATTTTTTACCCACAAAGATATAATATACCACTAGATGCTATTAAAATTTGAGATCATTTACATCCATCCTTTAGGTTTTACGAGCCTTCAAATATTGAGATTTGGCTAAAATTGCTATTTTCAAATTGGTATATCTCAAAAGGGACTGAACAAAAAAAACTGAAAATTTCTCAACATATTCTACTATTAACTAGTAATAAACATATAAAATTTCATCATTGTATTGTAACCAGAAGTAATATTTTAAAAATAAAGAAAATGCCAAAAAATATGCTGTCAAATGAGCGAAATGACACTGAGTGTTAAAATACAGCAAAAATTGTCAAAACAATATAATTATTTGTTATGGCTAGTAAAATGAAATATCTGTCATAAAACTAAAAAATTAAATGTTTAATAGTAGTAGTAGTAACGTTCAATCTACTTCTGTAGTAGGAGACTCCAAGGTCACATTGGCTGAGCATTCCATAACATGTTAGGACAGGCAAGTCTCTACAGGCAAATGATATCAAACTACTGTAGCTCATTTGTTCAGTAGCTGTGCTTGTGAGTGGTTGTGTATAAGTCATAGCTTTGTTTTATAAGTAGTGAAGTTTGTTTTTTAGAATTGTGGTTTTTATTTATTAGTGGAATGAACGGTAGGGGAAACCGGAGAAAACCTACCCAAGCGCCACTTTGTCTGCCACAAATCCCACATCCAGCTGGTTGGGATCGAACCGAGACGCCATAATGTTAAACAAGGAAGTATAACGGAGTGTTCTGTTGGTTTGTTTGTTAATGAATTTTGTCATAAAACTTGTTACCATCCATTTTCTAAAGAGATTTTTCAAGTGAGTGATCTACCTCCAAATGAACAACCACTGATAAAGTTAAGAGTTAGTGAAAGTATCAATTCAATTTGCCAATATCATAGAAATAAGTATGTAGGAAAATATAACCATATTTTTGGAAGAGTTGTAATGGGGCGATCCTAAGTGGGTATCACTTTATTTAAAAAATATAATGAAAATATATGAAATGTTGTAAAAGTGAATATAACCAGTAGAAGGGTGCTCTGCAGAGACAGTGATTCATAATTACTCTGGCCTAAGACATTAAATGTGTGACGATGTCAACAGCCAATCGCCTAGCTCGCATAATTTTGTGACCATATATGGCATAAAACGTCATAGTATATTTATGCACGGCACTCAACAATGACGTGAACCACCCAGAAAACGGATGATACGTAATAAAGAACTATAAATTATGCATACATTTGAACCAGTTATGTTACAATGAAGAAAATTCAAACAGCCGAGAGCGGCGAATATTTGGTCAGCCGTGAGCTTGCATCCGGCAGCTCGGGGCTCTACAAAAACGGACACCACCGCAACCAGATGTGTCAAAAGTCTGGTTGCTTGTTTTTCACAACTTTAGTACATCACAGTTTAAAATTCGACTTAGAAACTGGCAGGATGGCAGAGAACCACAACGAGAGCCATTAAGAACATCAGAGATGTTGCAGAAAGAATTTTCGGACCAGAAATTGGGAAATAACTGGACCCTATGAACACGCGGTGTGGGTAAAAGCAGCCATCATGTGCTCAGTTTATTAAGTGTTAAAAAAGTATACAGGTACCTGTTTGCAATATCATTAATAATTAAATGCCCCTGGATGATAAAGTGCTTTAGTAAATGTAATTACAATTGTTTAATTTGTGAGGTGAAAGGAAAAGAATGAATGTAGTACTTGAGAATCGAAAGTGTGAATGAGAGAGTTGTATTTTTGGAAGTAACATTTTAAGTCAAAAGTGACGTAATAACCATGTATTCAAGAGAGTATGAATAATGTCTCAGAAAAAGTAATCCATTAAAACCAGTTTTTCATAACCAAAAGGTGTTGTGCAATTTGTTTGCTCGCGCGCGCCTATTGCGTTCTTAATCACTGTTTCCGAAGTTCCGCATGAAATATATCCGTGGAACTTCTGAGGGGGATATTTTGAAAAGTCAGATGCGTAAATTGGGTTGAGTGTCATCCTCAAACACTCTGGCGACTCTGGGTACTTCTGAAGGTAAGCGGGTAAGTAAATTACAGGTACAACCAACATCTACAAGCAGGAAAGAAGATTGTTAAAGAGAAAGGAATGTAAGTTTACAGAGTCCGCAGTGATCCTCTTCAGAGTCATAAAAAGTTGATAAAAAGTAGCTTAAGAGAAAGCCAAAACAAATTGCAGTTGATTTGGTCCCGAGCAAATCGCTTTGTCCCTGTTACAAAAAAATATTTACTTTCGAAGAAAATCCCTCAACAAATGACAATGACCTTTTTACTGATTCAGTAGAACTTTCTGAAAAAGAAACTTTAAATGAAATAAACTCTGTTTGTTACAAATTACATATTTCCCCAGCCACAAAAATAAACAAGCTAAATAAATCCCAACGGGTTTCTGGTTGCAAAATAAAACACAAAAAATTTCAGATGCAATAAAAAGAAAACTAGAGGAAACGTTTGATGAAAATTTAACTGACGTCACAGCTCCCTCTACCAGTACCAGTACTGGGCGCGAATATGATGAATTAATAGAGAGCGTTTAGGTAGTAAAGAAGAAAGAATCACAATAATTAGTTTGCTACCTTAGTCTTGGTCAAGGAAACAATTTTTTGATGAGTTTAAAGTAACTGATTATTTGGTATGACTTACAAGGGATCTAGTGAAATCTCAAGGAATTTTTCCTGATTTGACCAAAAAAGCAGGTAATCCTTCGAGCGAGGAGGTTGTTAATGCTGTGATAGAATTCTACCAAGAGGATGAGAATAGCAGGGTCTGTCCAGGAAAGAAAAATTGTATTTCCATTGGTAATAAAGTTTATAAACAAAAGAGGTTGCTTTTATTAACACTAAATGAATTATTTGTACAATTCAAGCAACGTTATCCTCAATACATAATTGGACATTCTTCATTTTGTGCCTTAAGACCTAAATGGTGTGTGTTGTCAGGATCTTCAGGTACACACAATGTCTGTGTGTAAATATCACGAGAACGTAAAACTCATGACTGAAGGCTTAAAAATCAATGTAGAGTATAAACACCTACTGGATTTTATGGTCTGTAGTACTGAAAATGAAGCTTGTATGTTTAATGAATGCACATCATGTCCAGGACCTGACCTATTAACGGAAATGCTTCAAAATGACCTGGAAGACCTGCCTGATCAAATATCATTTAAACAGTGGATCAGCACTGATAGAGCTAACTTGATCACTGAAGATTTACCTGTGGATGAATTTTTCGAAGCTCTGATAGAGAAGCTAACGCTTTTAAAGAAACACCACTTCATCTCCAAAGTTCAGTCGAAGTACTTAAAACAACTTAAAGATACGATGACAGAGAAGTCTGTATCACTCTGGGTGACTTTGCTGAGAATTTCACCTTCATCGTTCAAGACAAAATTCAGAGTTATCATTGGTTTAACCCACAGGTTACCCTGCACCCTTTTGTATATTATTATTTAAATGATGGTGAAGTTTGTTCCAGAAGCCTTTGTGTTATAAGTGACTGTTTAGACCATAGTACCGCGGATGTGCACTGTTTTCAAAATCATTTGACTGAAGATGTCAAAAAAGTTGCCCCTTCAGTTACAAAAATAGTTTATTTTAGCGATGGAGCTGGCAGCCAGTGCAAAAACAAAAACAAAACTTTTTGAATATTTGCAACCACTCTATTCAGTCTTGAAGCTGAATGGCATTTTTTTGCCACTTCTCACGGGAAGAATGCCTGTGACGGGATTGGAGGGGCTACAAAGAGGGCTGGCTCAATGGCTAGTTTGCGAAGACCATATTCAGACCAGATACTTTCAGCAGAAGAAATGTTCAAATTTTGCTCTGAAGAAATTAAAGGTATTTCCTATATATTTGTACCTTTAGAAGAAGTTGAAAGAAATGAAGCAAAACTGAGCCAAAGGTTTAAAACCTGTAAAAAATTACCAGAAACAAGAACATATCACAAGTTTGTTCCACAAAATCCTATAAAAATATTCTATTAATATAAGATTTAAATATGTTCAGAAGTCAATAAGGATTGAGTAAAATCCAAACTACAATAAAATGTAACTAGGCCTAGTTTTATTTAAGACTTTCAATTTTTTTGTTGCAACAGCTTAATCGCAAATAACTTTTTTTGCACATTGTATGTGTATATATATATATATATATATATATATATATTACTTTAGTCTTTGTTAACAGTTTAGGTATTTATACATCTAATTCTAATATTAAAATTTAGTAGGCCAATATTTTTAGATTGCTAACTATTGATTTTTACCTGCTGTGTAAATTTAAATTTTTCAAAAGTTATAACTTTTTAATACAATTTGTAGTTAAAACACAATGATGAAATTTTAGGTTGATTACTAGTTACTAGAAGAATATTTTGAGAAAATTTAAATTTTGTTGTTCAGTCCCTTTTGAGATATACCAATTTGAAAATCAGCAATTTTAGCCAAATCTCAATATTTGAAGGCTCGTAAAACCTAAAGGATGGATGTCAAATTTTAATAGCATCTAGTGGTCTATTATATCTTTGTGGGAAAAAATATTTAATGTGTGTTTTCATCCCTTATATGAAAAAAATTGTTTTAAAATCGTTAATTTATTCTAATAGAAACACGATTTTCTAATCAAGTTTTAGGTTACTTCCTTAAAACCTAACAAATTTTTGGTCATAACATGAATTGTAGATGGTTTCATATAGAGTAAGATGGTTTTTATTTCAAGTTGATATCTTAATAAATAAAATAGTTATTTAACTTACCGTTAACCTTTGAAAATGCCATAAATGACAGATCCTTCTAAACAGAATGGCCGCTAGAAGCCAAAATGTTAGTGATAAAAATGTGAAAAAATCGTTTTGTACTCCCAGATATATAGAAACAGAAAATGTATAATTAAAAATCAAATTAAATATGTCAGCAACAAATTATTTTATTATTGGTTGATTTCATATGGATTGACCCACAGTGTGTGTATATTGTATGTTATGTAATCAATGTTTATAATTGTGATTAGGTTTGTGACCGTAATAATATTTTATTTGATTGAACAATTGACAGTATGTAATCATAAAATTTTATAATGTAATTAAAATTAATTTGAGATGATTTAATTACTTTAAAATGTTTTAAAAGAACGAAACATTGGTAATAAATTTGAAAAATTTATTTTGACTTGAATTGTATAATGTAAATGATTAAAATTGGATGATTAGAGTAATCAATGGAAATTCAGAGTAATGTTATAATGTGACAAATGGAATATTTAATAGAAAATGAATAATAAAGGTGTGTAATATTTGCAATTTTTATTCAAATTAAGATTTGAAATTTTTACTAATATAGAATATTGAAACTTTCAACTTGTGAAACTTACTTGGCTTTTCTTCCCGGACGCGTTTCTGCGTGATGTGCGCCTTCGTCAGCTTTGAGACAGACTGCCATTAACTTGTAACGGTTTTTAATTTTGAAAGGTATAGTGGGGGTGGTGTGTGGAGAAAGGGGATTGGCGCGGGGATCCAAATTATTGTTAGTTTTATATATAATTGTGTGAAAAAGTGTGTGATTTATACTGTAATTGGTCGTTAAGTATGTTGTTTGGTTGTTTTGTGTGGTGTTTGTATATTTCATATTGTTCTACTGTGTTAAGTTTTCGACCTTTGGGTAAGTAGTGTAATATCTCAAGATTAGTATCTATGTTGGTGTAGCTGTGGTTTTTTGTGTGTATGTGTGTGGCAAACGCGGAATGTATATTGCTGTTGGATAAAGCTTTTAGGTGTTCAGAGTAACGAGATGAAAAGATCTTCCCGTCTGGCCTATATAGAAACTATTCCAATCATTACAATTTAATTTGTAAACACCTGTTTTGTTGTATTTGTCTATGTCCGTGTTTGTATCGTTGATGTGTTTTTTGATGGTATTGTTTGTTCTGTATGTTATTTTGCAGATACATAAACACAATACACCACAAACTAAAATTTACACTGGAAATTGAACAAAACAATAGTATAAATTTTCTGGACCTAACAATTAACAAAACTAACAATACACACATGTATAAAATATACAGAAAACCAACCACAACTGACGTGGTTATACACAACACATCAAACCACCCAACACAACATAAACATGTGGCCTTCAACCATATGCTCCATAGGCTAACTAAAATACCATTAAGTAAACAGGACTATAATGATGAACTCAACACAATCAAATATATAGCAATAAAAAACGGATACAACCCTAATTTAATAAACAAACTACACAAACACATCATAAACAAAAACAACAAAACACAAAATACCAAAAACACACAACAAACTAAATACATCACACTCACATAACACACACAAAATCGTCAACACATTCAGAAAACATAAGTCAAAATAGCATACAGAACAAACAATACCATCAAAAAACACATCAACGATACAAACACGGACATAGACAAATACAACAAAACAGGTGTTTACAAATTAAATTGTAATGATTGCAATAGTTTCTATACAGGCCAGACGGGAAGATCTTTTTCATCTCGTTACTCTGAACACCTAAAAGCTTTATCCAACAATATACATTCCGCGTTTGCCACACACATACAAACAAAAAACCACAGCTACACCAACATAGATACTAATCTTGAGATATCACACTACTTATCCAAAGGTCGAAAACTTAACACAGCAGAACAATATGAAATATACAAACACCACACAATACAACCAAACAACATACTTAACGACCAATTACAGTATAAATCACACACACTTTTTGACACAATTATACATAAAACTAACAATAATTTGGATCCCCGCGCCAATCCCCTTCCTCCACACGCCACCACCACTATACCTTTCAAAATAAAAACCATTACAAGTTAATAGCAGTCTGTCTCAAAGCTGACGAAGGCGCACACATGCCGAAATGCGTACGGGAAGAAAAGACAAGTAAGTTTCACAAGTTGAAAGTTTCAATATTCTATATTAGTTTAGTGCTGTGAAAAAAAATAAGATGAACAATCAAAACAACTATTGAAATTTTTATTTTAATGTAATATTTGAGAAACATAGTGTTTATTTGAGTATGATGTAATTGTGTATAGATGTAAAACATGTATTATAGGTTTTAACTGTTGATTTCCCAAATTTTGGGCGGTCACGGTATCACCGAACCCTGACCGTGGATTTGGCTTATCTGTAACCAGCTATTGGCAGATTTATTGTACCCTGACCATAGTTTATTTTCTAAATTGGTGTAACTTAGAAACTTAACTGGGGAGGAACAAGGGGAATCTAAAATAACTTTGGAACTATGGCTATGCACCTATAGAAAGGTGATAGACCGCTTAAGGGTTTGTAAATAATTATTTTCGTAGGATTACTGGTATCCTGTATCCTGTATAACAGTAAAACCGAACTTAATGTAAAGCCGAAGCAAGGACGGGGTAAAAGACAAGAAAAAAGTGTTTACCCCCAGCCGCTTCAGTCCTTGTGGAAACAACTGGGCGAAACAGTCCAGCCATGGGGAGAAACAGATTAGTGGATAGGTGGTGGCTACGTTACAAGCTACGAGGGAGAAACTTCATTTATGCGAGTTTGGGTAATATAGAGATTAGCCTAGCCCTTGAGGTCACTTACACTTTTGTAACGCGGGGTATCAGGGGTTAAGGGATTTAGAAGGAAGGATAGTAAGCAATGATGTGGGTGGACTATTGTAGAATAAATAATAAAGGAGAGAAGGTGGATGATTATTATTATGATACTAATGGTAATGAAATGTTGGAGTAGATTTTTCTGATTATCTATGTATCTGTTGTAGAGAATAATTGTTTATTGTGTATTAATCCTGCTTTGTATTGTATAAAAATAGCAGTAGTAATCTGAATAATGAGGAAATGGAATTAAAATGTAATTTTTAAATGGGAATGAAAGATGGAACTATAGTTAAATCGAATTCATACTTGAATTAGCAAATCATATTTTGAAGTTGGAATTATAACTGTCAAGAGTATGTTGATGTTAGGGGTTTACATAAAATGTATTAATTTGTGTTAAGAATGTACATTAAAATAAGGGTATTTGTGTATTAGAAGTTAAGATAAAAAGCCAGTACTTCGAAAAAGGCAAACCAGTATGGCTAAGAGGAAATCAAATCAGTTAAGGATATGGAATAATGAAAGGCCATTTATTGATGTTTTTATTAATTGTTATAGAGTCTGGTGGTGCTGTGGTGGCGGCCCTGTGCTAGCCAGTGCGTCAGGGCAGGGGTGTCTCGTGCCTGTCTGGCTTTATGGTGTTGGGATCCTGAGACAGGAAGTCCAGTAAAGTCATGCAGGTGCAGCCACAGCCACCGGATGAGGGGGGGTGAGTAACCCATAATTTTAATAAGGAAGTAAGGGGGTCGTGGCGCCATATTCGAGCTGAGCCTCTTAGGTTTTGTCAATGAGAGTTTTTGTGCCTTGGCATAAAACCTCTCATTGGGGGGGGGGTTGTAACGGGGCAAAACGTGTAAAACCATTTTTTAATCAATTTAACATAAACCCGTCTATCTAATATTCGGTATCCATTCGTACCAGGTACGCATTGGGAATTGTAACAAAGGACGAATGGGTCATCATAAAAGTGTGTAGCTTGCTGCGTAGAATCAACCACGTGTTAGCAATGTGAACTGCCAATGAGAAAATGAGGAATGAAGTCGACATCCTTTTCACGGCCATGTGGCCGATGCCCAAAGCTTATTATAGTATACGATTGCGAGCCACAGCTCGCCCCAGTTCAGCACAACTCATCAAACAGTACAGTTGCAGTGAATAGTGTCGGGAGGCCTGCGCGTGTAAGTACGCACGGCCTGCCCCCAAAGTTATGTGAAAAGTAATATAAAAGTATTAAAAACAACTTTAATAACGTGGCAGTGCAGAAAAGTGATGATGAAATAAAAAGTTTCTAAACATTTGGTGTGTGAGTAACTTGCAAAGTAATAGTGTGCAATGATGGGATACAAATCCAGATAAGTACAGTAAAAAGACAAATTGGCTTAAAAACATTAAAGATTAAACAGCTCTATAAAAAGGGGGTACAAAAAGATAGGTAAAGAGCATGAGAGAGTGTGTGCAAGTATAAAAAGAAATAAAAAACCCAAAGTACTTGTTTGTAGTTATAATGTAACGGGGGAATTTATGTATGGTATAATTGTTAATAGTATTATGTAAAGAATTGAAGTAAAAACAAAAAGAAAAACATTTGATTAAAATAAAACAAGATTTGTTCTTATCAAAACATGTGTTAAGTATAGTTATTACGCCAAAACCATTCCTTATCGTCTGTACTGAAAAACTCACTTAAACGAATCTGTGAATTTTCTGAATAAAGGGGAGTAAGTTATCAAAATTATTCAAGTGTTTTTTTAAGGGAAAGAGTGTTAAAGTTTATATATTTCACTACAAAATATATTGGCGGCCCTGAAATCTTCTAGTAGTGTTAAGGTAAGTGTGGAGAAAAGATCGCACAAGTAGGTAATATTCTGGTATTTATTTAGTAAAATCGTTTAATACTTCACATCATTTCCTGTGGACAAGGAAGCATAACCCCACTGATATTCATCGCCCGTTGTGGGAAGTGTAAGGTGACATTGCATTTCAACCCAGGCCGTTGCAAAATGGTGAGTTATTTTAAAATAGCGCCTTAGACATTGAGAATGATTACCAGCAGGGAAGGCAACTAAGACAATGAAAGGAGGGCAACTAAGGGAAGGAAGGACAATGAAAGACAATGTAGAACGTGTTCACCAATTTTTGGTTATAAACAGGCGAATCACAGTGGACAAAACTGAGGATAAGTAGGGTCTTATCCATGGAAATACGCAACACAGCATCTCCAAGTGTCTGGGATGTCACAAAACCTGAGCGCACATGTCATGAAGGAATTCCTTGAAAATTTTGAATGGGAGGAATGGGAACACTCTGCTTACAATCCTGACCTTACCTCATGTGATTTCCACATGTTTTTCCCCAAGAGAGAAGCCCTTGTGATATCACACTGATGACGAAATCCAAAGTGTAGTGCAGAAATGGTCATCAGATGTTGGACAGGAAGTTTTCTGGAATAGAATTTGTAATGGTGCATTTCAACAAGATTTTTGTGGGTATGAGAGACCGTCGAACTGTGTATGTGACCATGGCCTGGGAAGAGATTTGTGCGTACTCTAGTATCAGTTTTGCAAGGTCAAGAAGCATTGTATCAGATACACATCATGCCTAGAAAGAGATGGAAAAAAAGTTTTGTGCGCAGCTGAGCGAGTTAAAGTCAAGCCTAGTGTTCGTACATGAGGAACAAGTCATTGCTGGTATAGAAATGACATATAACATGTGTAAAATACTGCAGTAAAGAGTGTGACTTACGACAAATGAGGGGGTAATGTTCCCCCTTCGTTGTGACGCGATTGTGGCAGCAATACCCTTTCCAGGTATTTTTTTGTCTGCAGTCGATGTACAGATTCAAAATGGTGAACACCAGATGTCATGACACTAAAAGTCAGTCACCTTGTAATTTTGTAACAGCATGCATGTTATGAAATATAGCGATTCGGTGCCAGCGGGCGGAGTGAAAACTTACGTTGTCTTAATAGAAAAAGAAAATCAGTGATCAACAAATAAAGTTTTGTTGATCTAATTAGGTCACATAATTGTATTTTAGTTGCATACCAAAAGGTATAACAAAAGGACAACATATACTTAGTGCGTAGTAATGACCTCATGATATGCGTGTAAAGACAAAAGAATTCTCGCTGGACAATACATTGTTAACAGATAAGAAAACAAAAATAAAATTATGAGTCTGGAGGAACTTTGGCCATAAAAAGAAAAGAAAAATGATGAAATAAACTCTATTTAGAACATCAGAGTGTGTGAGAGATAGAGAGAAGGGGGAGAGAGAGGAGAGAGAAAGTAAATAAAACTAACAGAATACTGATTTGCACTGATTGTTTTCTTAATGCTTTTAAACAAAAAAAAAAGCAATAGAATTTTTTTGTTCAAGTAAGTTTATGTATTAACCATTTATTTCATATACTGTACATAACAATACATACAATCAAATGGTTGATATTGAAGATTGGTAACACATTCGAATTATAGATGGGGTGTAACTAAATTAAATACTAACAATGGTCAGCAAATACTGTTCAAATTGTATTAACAAAGGAATTTATTAGAATAGCAATGTAAATGTGTTGTTACTTCCACATCACCTCAACCTAACCTAACTTGTGTTCAATGAGTTTGTCTCATGAATTTGGAACTCCTGATAAGGGAAAGTTTATGATTTTTAAATTGTTTTCACGGGGACAGTATTGCGGTTTCCAAATTCCAGCTGTCAAAATGTGGTGGTGACCAAGGGCTTGTTTTTTCGGAATCTTCTGATAAGGTAAGTAAAGTAGTATCATTAGTACTTAGTAGTATAGTAAAATTGGAAGTTAAGGGCATATGCGCAGAAACCAATTTAAGGATGGACGAGTCCACTTTGAAATTGTGAATGGTGGGAGGTTAACAGAGAATCAGCTGATGTGCAAGTGAAGGTGTTGCCAACTTGCGTGTGATGTTTTAGTTACCAGTACATTGTTAGTTACTGTGTTACGCGCTATCTCAGTCTTGCATTTGTTATTATTATCTCAATTTATTATTAATTATATCGTTGATTTACAGTCACTAATTTTTATTAGTTATTTAATTTTTTATTCATTTCTATTGGTAGTTTTTATGTCGTAATTATTTGTGTTATCACCCAGTAACGGGATTTGTTAAAATATATACTTCTCTTTTAACTAGCAAAGACTAGGAGGACAGTTTAGGAGCCCCAAAAAAGACCAAACCCCAGGTTAGTCCCAAGACAAGTGTGGACGACTTTGACACCCACGTTATACGTCGGACTGTTAATCAGTTCCATATCACTGACAAGAGGCATCCAACGGTAAATGCATTGCTACCCATCAGTAAAGAAAACAATTTCAAGGGCCAAATTAGTTCCCTCAGAGTTCTTCTAAGAAAAATTGGATACAGGTACGCCTGAGCGTCAAAGTACGCTAACTGAATAAGCTTTTTTAAAAATGAAATTATTCACACTAGCTTTCGCACATTCTTGAATGAGTCTGAAGGTGTTTTATTAAGGTATTGCGTTTCTTTAAAATAAATATAAGTAATTATAAAATAGAACAGAAATAATAGTAGAATATTAGTTGTATTATAATGAAAAATATATGTACCGGTATGTGTGTGTGTGTGTGTGTGTGTGTGTGTGTGCGCGTGTCTGTGTGCACTCAAATTTTGCGTAATAATAAAATGAAATAGATTACTGAAATGAAAGAAATTTCATAGAGATTGATCATCGCACGTTATAACTTCAACTTTTCGCTTTATTTACAGTAAAACTTTGTTTTCCAGCTGGTAAAACATAAATTATCTCTTTTTTCATACACTTGTTTGTTTTACCAGTTGTAACACTTTTAGATTCTTGCAATTAAATTAATACGAAGAATGCGTTCCTTTATGTAATGATAAACTGGAGAGATAATCGTTTGTAATTAAGGAGTGGAAGTGTACAGTTTGCAAATTCCATTGCAATAAGAAGGCTGTAGTTTTTTACGTCTCAGTACAGAATGGCGGAGCCAAACAACACTCAGATATGTTTATAAAACATTCTGATATGTAACAGCAACAAAGGTACACACGAGAGAGAGCGTGTGCGCGCGCGCACACACACACACACACACAGATTCGTGGTGATACATTTACAAACAAATCATAACAGTCGCAAGTTTTTGTTACTATTAGAAACAAGATTCATAGGTTGGCTGCACTATCGCTGATAACAATTCTCTTCTTACATCTCACAGCGACTCCCTCCACATTGCCTTTCCCCTCTGACCGTAAGCGTTTCGTACATTTACATGCCCTTAACTTTCAATTTTGCTATATCATTAGTATAAGGTAAGGTAAGTAGGCCTTCTTATTAGTATCATTACACTGGTGACCCTGCCAGGATGTTTGTTAAAATTATTTAACGAGTAAGGCATACTCAGAGCACAGAAGTAGGTTAGGGTAGGTGACAGAAAGGTTTTGTACTGTTTTTACATATTATAAGGTGTCTTATTTTGATATAAGCATTTGTTGTTATGTTTGGTACTGTATGATATAATTGTGGGATTATTATTTGATTTGTTATATATGTAAGGATAACGTCTATAATTAGAAATGGCAGACGAAAACAAAACTGACTTGAGTCTGACATGATGAGTGATTCTGGTGTTCACTCGACTCCGGTTTCCACAAATACGGGGGATAAATCAAATGAGGAAGTGATGAAGGTTTTGCATGTGATGTTTGACAAACTTGTGTCATGCAATGATAAATGTTCAAATAAACTTGGAAATATTGTAGAAAAGTTGATCTTAAATTATACTTTGAAATTAAGAAAAACACTTTCACAAACATTTCACATAGTTTTTTTTTAAGTTAGTGCAACTAACTTTTCAACTGCCCCTCGTATAATAAAATATAAAATGGTAATACAAAACTAGCAAAAATATAAAACATACATACATATTGATAACAGGTTACAACAAAAGCATTGCAATGAATATAATCTTACTCTATGAATAACTGGTATATAATCTTGTGTACGCTTTAAACTGTAATCTACTTTTTATTACATTAATTAATTTATTTACTTTCGTTGACATAAACACTTAGCGTCTACTCCGTTTGGACGCCATCTTATATTACTGCCAACCATAAATATACAAAAATTGTTACTCACCAGGGTTCGTATAAGCGAACGGGAAAACAGAATTGGTTATTCAAGAAAACAGATGAATTACCTTCATACTAGTGTTATATTTTTATTTAAATTCATTTTTTAATACAACTAAAGAAAAACCCATTTAATATCGTTTCAATCCTGCCGTAAACAAAATATTCCCCCTCCCTTTCTTAAACTTAATATTATTTCACCGACAAAATACACAGTGATTATCGACTAAATGATTACATACATTGATGAATAAAATCTTAGAAACAGTATTTATAAAACTGACATCTTTTTAGATAGATATATAAAATAGAAAAACATTGATTATTTATGCGCATAAAATGACAGCTATATTATCTCGAAATACTTACAAAACTAGCTTACACAAACCAGCGCTTCATTCCCACTCGTACCCTCTTTCATACTTTACATATTTTACTACCCCCCTTTGAGCTCATCATTTAATAATTTAAATTTTCTTAAAAATAAAAAAAATCTTGGTTTACTCTTCGCGTTGATTACTTAGCTGTTATTTTAATCCACAGTCCAGTCTCCTCACGGATTTTCGGTCACTTCGCATCTTTCTTCCTTCACTAATTTTTTATTAAAACAACGACTGTTACTTCATTTTATGATTAATTAACAAATGATCACATTTTTAACACCATTTGGTGTTGGGTGCACCCGTAATTCGTTCCGGAACTTTTTTAACGGCTGTACAGTACGAGAGTATATTGCAGACTAGGGCGAATTTTACTGCCTCAATTTCTGAGGTAGCGGGGGAGTCACGTGATTTCACTTTATTGTTCTACTTGTGTTTTGAAGCCAGATTTGACAGTGTTGTTAATTTAGATCGACATTCCAAGTGACATATGGCTGGGTTTGGCCCTGACGTCATCTGGCGTGACTTCTGTTTACAAAGTTCAAATGTCATACAGCTAAAAATAACTGCTTCTCTTGCGTTCTGCTGAAGACCTTGACATTAACTCGTTCACATTGCATACGTCGTTATTATTTCCAAAAAATTTTAAATTATTATTTCTGTTTCTATTTTCCCCAAATTACCCCTGGGTGGGCTTAACTGTACTGTTACAATACCCCCTCAATGAGAGGTTTTATGCCGAAGCATAAAAACTCTCATTGACACTCACATACTTCCTAAAGGGATCAGTCAGGATATGTTGCCACAACCCCCTTGTTTTATTAAAATCATGGATAACTTACCCCCCTGGTCCAGTGACTGTGACTGCACCTGAATGACCTTACTGGACTTCCCTTTCGAGATCCCAACACCGGAAGGCCAGACAGGCACTTGACGCCCCTGCTCTGACGCGCCAGCCAGCACAGCACCGCCGCTACAGCATCAACAGACACTGAAACATGAAATCAAAATATCAAATAGTGGCCTTGTATAATACCATATCCCCAACTGATCTGGTTCCCCTTAGCTGTGCGCTGGTTTGTGTTAAGAAGCACTGGTTTTCTTAACTTCTAACATATTAGTCCGGGAAAGTTAGACATAAAAAGACGGAATAAGTGAACTTTTTTACGCCGAGATTTTTTTATAGAAAAGTGTAGGTTTTGAGGTCAGAAAACATATGTCACACACGCAACCACCAGCAACATACAGCGTTTTGAGATATATATATATATATATATATATATATATATATGATTTTGTGCAAGATGCATTTTTTCGTAAAAAAGTTTCAAATAAAAGTTGTTCAAAATTAAATTTCCTACGAAACTGCTTGTATGGAAAAGCGGAATTGCTCCCGTAAAAGCAGAAAAACCGCATGTATATATTATGTAACGTAACAAAGTTAAGGTCTCAAACGTTACATAAACACTTTGTCCATAGAAACTCAAACAATGCCCAAGGTATGCCATAATTAAGGTCAGGAGGGCCAATCTCACCCAAAAAAATGTATTGATGACACCTAGTAAGGTTACTAGGTAATAAAATAGTAAAAATGTATCTAAATATAAAATATGGAGTGATCAGTGGAAGATGTAAACTATAAACACAGTGTCTAATGAGATGAATTTACTGTAGACGAGTTTGAAAATAATAGACTGTTTAATTGATATTTAATGTTTTATAAAGATGTACATGTTGTTGTGCTTTATCATGATATTGTGTTTACATGATATTTATTTTGTGTTTTGTATGTAGCAGGTGTGAAGACATTGCTTTAAGAAAGTATTAACTAATTTCATTCATGTCAAACTTATATTTAAGTAATTAAATACAAGTGTATTTATTATGTATGGTATCATGTTAAGTGTATTTACTTTAAATAATTAATGAAGATGTCTTAAAATAATATTTGTAGACTTGGCCAGGAAGACAATAATTGTTAATAAATTGTCAATTGGTCATTATAATTATGTTATAAACCAATGAAGGGTTCAATGATAAAATAATAATAATAATAATAATAATAATAAATTGAAATCAGGAAATTAAAATTAGAATAATTGGCCATAAGCCAGTGACTCTTTGTACAGTAGGTCAGGTCAGAAAAAATTAAATTAAAAACAAAAAAATTATAACATGTAGTAAAACAAATAGGCCTAAAATTAGTATTTTGTAAAAGGAAAATAATACCTTTTAAAATAAGTTGAGCAATAAGAAAATGTAGTAAAATGTATATGGTTTAATAATGTATATTAGGTGGAAGTTTTATGTGATTTATTGTAATTATAATAAGGGAGTATTTTATTAAATAAGTGTAAGAATATTTCCTAATTACGGCTCTAGGATAACAAATATTATCCAATAACATAAGAGGAAGAGGGTTGTCAGGGACAACAAAATGCAAGATATCTTGTTGATTTCAACATTCAATTGTTATATGTTAATGGGTAAAGTTCAGCATACAAATTTAAAAAAGAGAAAACCAAATTATATGAATTAAATTAAATAAATTAAATGTCATAAAAGAAATCCATTTAAAAGGACTGAGTAGTAACTCCTGAAACTATATCTCAGCAAATATAATTCTGCATACCATTAAAGTTAACTGAATTAAAAAATACTCATTCAACCTACTTATAGTAAAAGTGTGCTGATGAAAATGAATTATAATTAAACAAAGATGATCCATAGCAGAGGAATGCAAAATTAATTAAAATATAAATTAAAAAACAAATGAAGAACTTTTGTATTGAAGTACCAAACCTCACTTTCAACAAACAAACGAAGTCTTAATACTACACAAATTCCATTGGTAACGGCAACTACTAGAATCGTGAAGAATAACGAAGACCAGAACTGAACTTCTATTACATTCCGGGACATCAAATCTAAACTTTTATTGAGAAGCTGGATGTTGTTTTTATTCAAGAGTTGCATAGCCATTCCATCCTCGCTTCGTCGTAACCAGACACGGCCACATTAAGTATCTGATCCAGTTTGGTAATAAACCTGCTTATGTTTAATTTTATATAATAAGAGTTTATAACAATATTGTAATACTTAGTAACCTTAAAATTGCATTACCTGACCTTACTAATAGTTAAAAGAATTACATGTGCCCTGAGATAAAAGACAAACTGAAAATTATAATTAAACTGTAACATCCAAAACACGAGTTCAATAACAAATCGATTCTGTATTGTGTGATCGATATGATGTATTAGTAGCCGGAGGAAGCAGCTGTTGGAATTTAAACATATATAAAATAAAGAACCCTTCTTGAATTTGATGATTTTGTGTTATTTGTAGAATAATTAGTGTATTTCGAATAGGATGTATTTTACAGAGAAAGGAACGTGAGAAACGCATCAAGTGGAACGACTTAACCTATAATAACGGGTCAATCGCTAATCACAGCGCTTGCTTGTTGACAGCTGGTGAATATGGGAGAATAGAGAACTAACTTATGCTCTTCGCTCTCTCCTCTCTCCAAATTAGATAATACATACCGACTAGGGTTGGAGACAAATACTGAATTATTCACTATAATAACTGGAATATAGCGTTTTTCTCTGGTAAAACACTTTATAACTATTTAACACAGGTCTATGATCAAGAACTGAATAATATCAACCACATAATAAATATTTTTCCTTATAAATAGAGTGAATTTGTAACAAATTGGTAAATTCAACATTGTGGCTTATAAACATTCTTTAATTTAATTAATAAAACAGAATTGGTTGATTACAAATTGGCGAACCCAACAGTGGGGCTTAATTAGGCGAGAGTTTCGAAGTTACAACAACATTTCAGTTGATTATAACATATATATATATATTTTTTTTAAAATGAACTACAGATTATGTGAAAATTAATGTTTTGGAGCCAAAATAATGGTAAATTCATTTTTAAATAACAAAAGTGAATTAGAGAAAAGAAAATTGCGGAAATTTCTTGGAAAATCTTATATAGTTTTCCGAGGTTTGAATATTTATGAGCATCAAATGTATCATTTTATAAGTTTTCGAGGGTGTACATTACGAATTAATTATGCGCTTTTTAATATTTTCCAGAAAAATCTGTTTTCTTTGAAATTTTTTTTTTTTTACTTTGAATATTAAAAAATAAAAATTTGTAATATAATGAAATTGAAAATTTAAATTTGATGACAATAGGAAAGGAATTTTCTGGAGCTGCAAAGGTATAATAAAAAAAAATTTATATCAATATTTAATATGAAAAAATGACTTATTTATTATTATAATTTTTTTTATTTATTTATAATTAAAAAACAACTTTTTTTATATATTATTTTTAACAATTTGTTATGGACTTCCATATCTAGGTTTCTTATGTAAAACTGCTTCATCGCTGTCGCATCTTCGTCTTCTGCATTATCCTCTTGAGATTCTATAACATCATCTTCCATAAATAAAAAGATATCAGGTTCAATTTCAACAACTTCATCTTCATTATCAGATGTAACTATAGAATTGGATTCGTTCGTACGATCAAGAAGAACATCTCGCGTATTCTTAGCAGCAAAACTTATATTCATTTTCGGATTTTTTTTAGTTAGTGTATCAGAACAATTTTTGTTACAGTAAAAACACTGATTTTCAAATTCGAATTCGCCTGCTGAATCCATTGTTCTTGCTGCATGACCTGTTACTGTCTTCGAAGAATTTGAATGTCTCCATGAAGAATACCATTTTTTGCAATTAACATGAACTAATTCTGCTCTATCCTTGATGAGTTCGTCTCTGCCATCTTGCATCCTGATGCTTGCTTCAATCATCAATGCTCTTGCCTTATCTCCAACTCGCACACTATTATCACCTAATGCGGAATCGCAAAGTACGCACAAATCTTCCATATTGTCGGTTTTTTTTTCAAAAATCTGAAAAATACAATGAAAAACAATAAAAAAAATTGTTTTGGCACCAAAACATTAATTTTCATATAATCTGTAGTTCATTAAAAAAAAAATATATATATATACATGCGGTTTTTCCACTTTTACAGGAGCAATTCCGCTTTTTCATACGAGCAATTTCGTGGGAAATTTAATTTTGAACAACTTTTATTTGAAACTTTTTTATGAAAAAATGCATCTTCATTGAGATATTGGCAGTTTTTGGTCAAAAACGTGAAAAATCATATATATATCTATATCTCAAAACGCTGTATGTTGCTGGTGGTTGCATGTGTGGCATATGTTTTCTGACCTCAAAACCTACACTTTTCTATAAAAAAATCTCAGAGTAAAAAAGTTCGCTCATTTTTGCCTTATTTTCCTGGACTATATACATGTGATGAATACATACTTAACCTAGCATGATACATTTAAACTTCAATACCAACATTCTGTATACCCTTCTCTCATTAATTCTTATTCCAAATTCAAAATTATTTCTCTGATTCCAATCAGAATGTATATAACCACTTCCAATTACATCATTACAAATACTTTCCATTTCCCAAATTACATCTCAAAATAATTAATTAATTATTAAAATTCCCTTATATAAAATAAAAACACATTTAAATCAACTACATCCTAACAAATTATTTACTTAAAAATCGTTAAGCATCTTCAAAATACTCCTCAAATCAACATAAAATCATTCAGTTACACCATAAGATCAACTACACATTCTACATCATCGATATAACTCAATTTAATACTCAATAAAACTTATTACTAACAGTTTAGTAACCTCCTTCTCCATCATTATTTAATATTCCCCCATATTAATCCCTTAACCCCTGATACCCCGCGTTACAAAAGTGTCAGTGACCTCGGGAATTTCACCCATGTTGATATGACACAGGCTCGCATAAACGAAGCCTCTCCCTCGCAGCATGTAACGTTGCCACCGGCCATCCATCTCCCTATTTCCCCCCATGTCTGGACTGTGACGTCCAGTGGCTTCCACAAGGACTGGTTCGGCTAGGGTGTAAAAATTATTTACCCCATCCTTGCTTCGGCGTTACATTACAATTCAGCATTACTGGTATCCGAGGACACCAGTAATCCTACTACAATGATTCATACGTCCTTAATACGGTTCTATCACCCCATTCGGTGGTAGCCGGTGTTCCATAGTTATGGTGATTCCATTGATTAAAACCCCTGTTAATTTCTAAATTATACCAATTTCAAAAGCAACCAACCATGGTCAGTTTACAATAAGTCTGCCCACAACTGGTTGTCATCCAAAACCATGGTCTGGGCTGGTAAGGCCAGGACCACCCGAAATGTGGGGAATCGCATTTAAAACATACTATACATGTTTTAGATCCCTACACTTACATACTACATAATATAACATAAAAAACACTCATAATGAACACTGCTATTATTACATCATTATAAACATTTCAAATTTAAGTTTGACCAAAAATTACACACCTTACAGCTTTACTTTAGTTTCAAAATCTATTAAATCATTCACTAGTTACATTATAATTTCAACTAAGAATTTCAATTAAGCATTTTCATCATTAATTGGTTCGGGTGATTCCCAGTCATTCATAATTTGATTTATTGAATGGGCATTTAGATATAACCTTACTCACCTTCTTCCTTCTAACAACCACTAACGGATTTGCATAGGGTGACACCAATCTCTCAATGATATACATTCCTCCTCTAATTTCTCTAACTACACTTGAACCTCCTCTTTCAAATATAGGGCACCTTATAACCCTCTTTGTACATAGGATGTGTGTTCCCTTCCCTTATCCTCATTCCCTTATTAGTTCCTGGCCCTTCCAGGTAACTCCGCAACCCTTTTTAAAACTCTTCACCTCCCGCCACAATGCTTTGCGTTGAGGACTCCTTACACCTCCACCCTCACTACAAAATTTATGTACCCTGCTCTCACCTATTTACTCTCCACTTTCTCTACATACTTTCTCTCCACACACATTCACTCTCGCTACTGTGTTATGTACCCTGCTCTCACCTATTTACTCTCCACTTTCTCTCCACACACATTCACTCTCGCTACTGTGTCCCTACTACTGACCCGTTTCTATATTTCTTTTATTCCAGAAATTCTTATTTTGTCTAATACCCATTTAAAATTAACGCTGACTGTCTCAATGCCTTATTGAAATAATCATCACCCAAATTCCATCTTTTACCACATTTTACATTAAGTTAATCGTTGAAAATTACATTAGAAAATTCATAACTTACCTTATAATAACAATATAACTCAATACCTAAATACATTGTATGTTTAATCATTTACTATTTATTATAAATTCTAAATCTCAGAAAAATCATTTAAATTTATCACCAAAATTCCTCTGTACAACATTTTAAATTAATTAATTAATTAATCTCCAATTATTTAATTCAATCAGTTTTTTAAAACACTACGTTACTTTAATTACATTATAAAATTCACAATTACTCTCATTATTTCTTTAGTCTGGTAAAATGTTATTATTATTATTAAATCAATTCCTATTACATACATACATTGTTTACATAAAATACAGAGTACACCATAATCTAATACACAAATACATTTGACATCAACACAAAAGTATATACAATCCACACTATTATCTGTTATAGTTTACCACAAATCATTTCAAAAATTCAGTCCATTTCAGAACCCCCTACTCACATAGTTAAATGTTCATAAACACTAAATGTTTAACCACCATCATCGAATAATAACCTTGTCTTACGTCTACACAATTCATTTATAATTAAGTGCATTTTGTTATTACCATTATAATAACTATTTGTATTTTCAAATGGTTCCATTACCCCGTAACAATGTTTTACAGGATTACCCCACATTATTATCAACCCTGTCTACATCAGTAATTCTGGTCTTGTCACCATCAGTATTATTACCTGTCACCCTTTAGCATTTTATCCTCTCCTTATTCTCAGAGTCATCTATTATTAATATCCCACGTCTATGTACAGGTTAAGTATTCAATATAATTATCACCGTTATCATCATCTATTGCTGCACCATTCTCACAACAAGGTAAGTTTTTTTATTTTATTCACTCTCTCAACTCTTATTCTTTCTAATAATTCTTTATAATGTCTACTAATATCACACAACACCACCTCTCTCTCTCTCTCTCCTCTCTCTCTCTCTCTCTCTCTCTCTCTCTCTCTCTCTCTCTCTCTCTCTCTCTCTCTCTCTCTCTCTCTCTCTCTCTCTCTCTCTCTCTCCTCTCTCTCTCTCTCTCTCTCTCAACTTGAACAACTCTATCTCTCACTCTCTCCCAATACCTCTCATCATAACCCCATTTCACTTTTTTTCTATCATCCCATGCAGAGGGTACTACTACATTAAAACACCTCCTGGCTTTTCCAGGAACACCACAAAAACTCAGGGAACAATTTGAAAACACATCGTTTTCCATTAAGGGACTCTCGCCCTTCAAAAACACTTGTAAACACCTTGGTTCACAATAAACCCGGGAAAATGTACCCTCTGCAACCCCTCTACCTGTAAACTCTCTTTCCATTCTTTCTCTCACTCACCAACACTCACTACCACTCCATTATTAAATTCTACTTCCACTAAAACTTCATCACCACTATCATTATTCACAACCTTACTCTCAACACCACATTTTTAATTATATCATCATAATTTTCACCCCTACTTACCTTATTATATGTTACCTGATCGTCGTTATTCTCGTTTAATTGATCGGTCTCTTCACCATTGTGAAGCTACAAATATATGAAAATACAAATACCTAGTCTCTAGTTCGGGACGCCATTTGTGAAGCTACATATAATCTATATATTAATACGTGAAGAAAAAACTTTGTACCCCTTTTTAAGCATATTGCGCGCACGGAGGAGTGTGAGATTTGGCATAGTTAAAGTTTATATGGAGAAGGAGTGCAGAAAGCTAAAATTTATATATAATATGTATTACAAATACATTAAATTAAATAAAATAAAACATTCATTTGCACTTGAAAATTCATTTAAACTTTTTCAAACAATGGTAATTGTTAAAAATAAAATAATTTTGTTGCCAGGCAACAATAGTCTGTGGAGTGTATGCAAAGGCAAAAAAGTGTTTATTTTATATTTTGTATATTAGATATGTGTTTTATATATTAATGTGCAGTTGAAAGTGAAATACAGCTTGCTTAATACTGACAGATTGACTGAATGAGCTATGAATTTTGTGTGATTTCAAATGTTACTTTTTCAATAGTCTGTGGAGTGTATGTCAAGGCAAAAAAGCGTTTATTTTATATTTTGTATATTAGATATCTGTGTTTTATATATTAATGTGCAGTTGAAAGTGAAATACAGCTTGCTTAATATACACCTGTTTCAAAAGGAAAATTTTGTAGCAGCAATTTGAATTGACTTACTCTCGCCTAATTATTATTGGTGGTTTCAAAAAAGTGAGTACATTTTATTATTTTTAAATTAAACCCTGTCTAATCTTAGTTTCAGTAATTTCATTACATGTTTTTTTTTACATTCAGATATTCGCACCTACTTCCATTATGCCTTGACACAGAACATTGATGGGTCGGAGTGAGAGACAAAGAAGAAGGAATATATATTCGCTGTGAAAGTCAAAATGATAATAGACCAAATGCAAATTTAAATAGTGTAAATAGTATAACATTGACGGGTCGGAGTGAGAGACAAAGAAGAAGGAATATATATTCGCGTGAAAGTCAAAATGATAATAGACCAAATGCAAATTTAAATAGTATAAATAGTATACAAAATGATGAAATTATTTTGAGGGATACATTTAAATGTGCACTGAATGTCATTCCAAGAAATTTTAATACTTTTGATTGTGGATTAATGCATTTACAATGCAGGTTTTGCAATGCAAAACATTTCGAATCTGAGGTCACTTTAGGTGAAAGGACTGCAGTCACTTCATGTTGTCATAAGGGTAAAGCAATATTACCGGCCTTAAGTCAAAATGAATACTTTAAATCATTGTATCTATCTGTCATTGATGGACTTACTTCAAATGAACCTTCAATAAAAAGAAAGTCAAAAAATTATTTTGAAAACATTCGTAAATACAATTCATCATTTGCTATGGTTAGCTCAGAAGCTAAAATTTCGGATACAGTTACGCGTGGAGTGTATCATTTTAAAATACATTTTTTTATCACAGATCAGGTCCAATGACTGCTGGATATAGTCGCTCACCATGTTATGCGCAATTATATTTTTATGATGTTGACACTGCTGTCAATTATAGATTACGTGAACACTATAATCAAACATGCAATAACAATATAATGCGCGAAATCTCTCTTGAATTGGAACGCATTAATCCTTTCGTTCGGTCATTCATTGCAATGAAAGATCATTGTCAGAGAGTTGAAAATCAAAATAAAGAAATTTGTATGCTCATTAAAGTAAATCGTGATTTAGATCTACACCGTTATAATGATGCAGTTCAAACTGATGTAGCAGTAATATTTAGTACAGTTGATGGTGAGCCACCCTTTGAACGAAATATGGTTTCGTTTTCAAAAGTTAATGGTACGATTAAAAATATCTCTGTTTTGGATTCTTCAGCGTATCCATTACTTTTTCCAAATGGTGATACTGGGTGGCATATCAATATTTCTCATAATGTACCAACTACATCTAATTCAAGAGTGCCCAGAAATAAATTAACCATGCTTCAGTATGCAGCCTATAGACTTGCAATTAGAGAAGATTTTAGCATGTTGCACCATTCACAAAAATTATTTCTGCAGTGGATAGTTGATATGTATGTGAGAATAGAGGGCACAAGGTTACATTTCATTCGACAAAATCAAACAAGTCTTAGGTCTGAAGTTTACAACAATTGAACAGATTATTTAGAATTGAACCCCAATGCCAATAATGTTGGCCGTAGAGTAATTTTACCATCTTCATTCAATGGATCTCCAAGAAATATGTATCAGAATTATTTAGATGCAATGTCAATTGTACAACATTTCGGAAAGCCTTCTTTGTTTATTACAATGACTTGCAATCCAAGTTGGCCTGAAATAGTTAGCAATATTGGTGTAGGTGAGTCAGCTAATTTTTGACCTGATATTGTTGTGCGTGTATTCAAGTCCAAACTGAAAGCATTAATTGAGGGCCTTACACTAAAAAAAATCTTTGGTAAAGTTGAAGCACTCATTTATACAATTGAGTTTCAAAAGAGAGGATTGCCTCATGCTCACATTTTACTCTCTTTAAATGAGCAAGATAAAATTGTTAATGCTACCGATATTGATAAAGTTGTATCTGCGGAGATTCCTAACATTCAAACACATCCTACATTACATGAATATGTTGTAAAACACATGATGCATGGTCCATGCGGTGTACTCAATCCAAATTCTGTATGTATGAGAGATGGAAAATGCACAAAAGATTATCCAAAACGATTTAATGGATTTACATGTGAATCATTAAATGGATATCCATTATACAGAAGGCGTGATAATGGTATTAATGCTGAAGTTCGCGGTAGTTGCCTCGACAATTGTTATGTTGTACCATACAATCCGTATTTACTTGCCAAATTTAATTGCCATATAAATGTTGAAGTATGCACTACAGTTAAAAGTGTTAAATACATTTATAAATACGTGTATAAAGGCTATGACAGTGCATCTGTTGAATTAGGTTCAGAGAGAAATGAACCAGGTCAAGAAATACAAATTGATGAAGTTAAAAATTGTTTAAATGGCCATTATGTCGGATCAACTGAAGCTGTATGGCGCATCTATGAATTACCAATGCATTTTCAATCACATGTCATCGTCAGACTTGACATTCATTTACTGCGTAGACAGAATCTTTACTTTCGAGAAGGGCAAGAACGTCAAGCAATTGAAAATGCAAGACAAACAAAATTATTAGCATTTTTTGAATTGAATCGATCAGATCCATCAGCGCATGAATATAAGTATATTGAAATTCCTTTGCATTATGTGTGGGAAGATTCCCGAAAAAAATTGAAGAAGAGAAGGCGTGGAGGTGATAAAATCATTACACGTATATATGTAGTATCACCAAAAGACATCGAACTTTTCCATTTACGATTGCTTTTATTACATGTCTGTGGTCCAAAATCATTTGAGGATGTTAGAACATACAATGGAATTATACACACTTCTTTTGTTGAAGCGTGCCATGCTCGCGGCATTGCTTCAAATGATAATGAATGGCGCGAATGTTTAAATGAAGCAAAAGAATTACATTCACCAAAACAAATGCGAAATTTATTTGGTTACATTTGTGCATTAAATGTGCCAGCCAATGCATTGGCGTTATGGAATGAATTTAAAGTATATCTTAGTGAAGATTTTTTGAGAGATTCCAACGAAGAAGTATCCTTTAATACAGCTCTATTAGAAATTGAAGATATTTTGAATGTTCATAATTTGTCATGTCAAGAACTTGGTTTACCAGTTCCCACGTATTTGCAGAGAACAGATGAAGCAAATGCTATTGATCCAATAGAACAAGGGTTTCTGTTTTCTCAGCATTATGAAACTGCAAATATTGAACAGCATAATCTAATTGATCGTGTGATTCGTGAAGTTTTGCATCATGATACTGGATCTAATGTTTTTTGTTTAACCGCTCATGCAGGTTGTGGAAAAACATTCACACAAACAGCAATCATTCACACATTAAATTCGCTTAATCTTAGTTGCATTGCAACAGCGTTCAGTGGGATAGCTTCAACTCTATTACTTGGAGGTAGAACTTTACACAATGTGTTTAAATTGCCTATACCCATTTTGGAAAATTCTGTAGCGAATATTACCGCAAATAGTAGCTATGGACGTTACATAAATTCATCATCATTGATAATTATTGATGAAATTTCTATGTGCCCACTGCCAGTGTTGAAAATCATAGATAGATTATTGCAGGATCTATGCGATGAAAATGATAAACATAAACCATTTGGAGGGGAAACGATACTTCTGTGCGGTGATTTTCGGCAAATCTTACCAGTTGTCCCACATGGATCACGTGCAACTTTAATTGAAAATAATAAATACAAAATAATAATAGATAAAAAATACAAATCTCGTAGTTTAACGTCGCCTCGCTGACGGCGACCAAGGAAACGGTACGATGTCAGAACGGGCACCCTTGCACTTGGACACATTCCGATGCACCAGCTTTCGGTGTATGTTGCCTGGCTTATTGTACAAACTGACAACTGGGTGTTTCAAAAGTACACCTTGCTTATTAGAACTGAGGCTTTCTGTGGGCGATTCCCCATTATTACCATTGATACAAGAATAAAATAAATTCCCTTGATTCTGTACCATTACAGCATTTTCTACCCCCACTATACTCTCATAATTATAATTAACACCATTACAACCACTTACCTTATTATCTGTATCATTTTCTACCCCCTCCTTTCTCTCTCTACTTTCGCTTACTTCGTCTTGTAATTATTTTACAATAGCGCTAAAATGTTCATCAACTTCTTTTAAACTTTTATTAGTACTGACATTTTGTTGTTTTATTTCGTCTCTAATCTCTTTCAACTTTTCACTAAAATTGCTCTTTATTTCATTATTTTGTTCTTTCAACTTTTCATTAAAATTACTTTTTATCTCCTTGATTTCATTCTTTTGTTCATTCATGTTAGTATTTAGTTCATCAAATTTACTATTTTGTTCATTCATTTTAGTGTCATTGGCATCAAAGTGACTATTCATGTTTACAGTGTTTTTCTAACATTACTTGTATTATTTTGAACATTTCATAACTATCGTCAGATTTTTTACTTTGGATCGGCATTGATTGATTCACTATGCCTTCCATTATTTTCGACTCGGTTTCGCTTACTTTAATATTTACTTGACTTTCTGTATTGCTGTCAGTGAAGCTGACTTCATTATTATCATTCGTACTCATTTTGACTATCTAACTCTTACAGTACATATTAACAGATTATATCATAACCTTAATACTTATATTTACATGTATTTGTTAGTTACCTTAAATAACCATTCTGCTCTCCCAAGTAGGCCTATATTTATATAAAACTTATTTATATAAATGTCCCTGAGTTCGGAAGCCCCAATTGTAATCTACTTTTTATTACATTAATTAATTAATTTACTTTCATTGACATAAACACTTGTTAGTGTCTACTCCATTCGGACGCCATCTTATATTACTGCCAACCATAAATATACAAAAACTGTTACTCACCAGGGTTTGTATAAGCGAACAGGAAAACAGAATTGGTTATTCAAGAAAACACAGATGGATTACCTTCATACTAGTGTTATACTTTTATTTAAATTCATTTTTTAATACAACAAAAGAAAAACCCATTTAATATTGTTTCAATCCTGCCGTGAACAAAATCTTCCCCCTCCCTTTCTTAAACTTAATATTATTTCACCGACAAAATACACAGTGATTATCGACTAAATGATTACATACTTTGATGAATATAATCTTAGAAACAGTATTTATAAAATTGACATCTTTTTAGATAGATATATAAAATAGAAAAACATTGATTATTATTTATGCGCATAAAATGACAGCTACATTATCTCGAAATACTTACAAAACTAGCTTACACATACCAGCGCTCCATTCCCACTCGTACCCTCTTTCATACTTTACATATTTTACTACCCCCCTCTGAGCTCATCATTTAATAATTTAAATTTTCTTAAAAATAAAAAAAATCTTGGTTTACTCTTCGCGTTGATTACTTAGCTGTTATTTTAATCCACAGTCCAGTCTCCTCACAGATTTTCGGTCACTTCGCATCTTTCTTCCTTCACTAATTTTTTATTAAAACAACGACTGTTACTTCATTTTATGATTAATTAACAAATGATCACATTTTTAACACCTTTTGGTGTTGGGCGCACCCGTAATTCGTTTTGGAACTTTTTTAACGGCTGTACAGCATGAGAGTATATTGCAGACTTGGGCGAATTTTACTGCCTCAATTTCTGAGGTAGCAGGGGAGTCACGTGATTTCACTTTATTGTTCTACTTGTGTTTTGAAGCCAGATTTGACAGTGTTGTTAATTTAGATCGACATTCCAAGTGACGTATGGCTGGGTTTGGCCCTGACGTCATCTGGCATGACTTCTGTTTACAAAGTTCAGATGTTATATGGCTAAAAATAACTGCTTCTCTTGCGTTCTGCTGACGACCTTGACATTAACTCGTTCACATTGCATACGTCATTATGAATTCCAAATTAAATTTACAATTATTATTTCTGTTTCTATTTTCCCCCAAATTACCCCTGGGTGGGCTTAACTGTGGTGTTACAGAATCTGACTTAAATAATAATCAGTTTATGTACAATACCTGTTCCAGGGATGGTTCATGCTCAGCTTCTTCAACATTTGTTTCTTCTTTGGTAATTACTGATAAAACATCCTGCAAATAATAAAAATACAAGTAGAACAGAAGTCAAAAATGTTAGGGAAGCAAAGTAAATACTATAATCACAGAGGTGAAGACAAGTCTTCAATATTGTGATATTAATGAATAAACTACGGAGGAAGTTAAACACATCTCCAATAATTTTCAAACCTGTGTGTCTGTATAAAGACATCACTTTTTACATGAATCTGGCAATATTTCTGTAGTTCACACCAATCACTGAGAGAGCTTGATCATACTCAATATACATTAGACCCTCAAAGGATACCATTATCCAAGCAAAGAGGAAATGGTTAACCAACATGTCGGCATAGGGGATGTCCTGCCAAAGGAGTTATCAATTCATCTACAAGTCCTGGTCTTCTTCATGAGCCCTTATAGCAAGGAAGAATAAAAGATTTTGGTTTTGTGTAGACTACCAAAAGCAGAAGCTGAAAAAAAGCTGCTACCCACTTCCTACAGTCAATAATTTTATTTAGAATACAGTAGTTTTTTACTATATATATAAACTTTCACAATATGAACTTACTTTCATTTATCTTTCCCAAACGTTTCGAGGTGATGTTCCTCTTCCTCAGTGGGATTAAATACTGAATGTCATTTTAACAGTATAATGGTTATGGACTGGTGTGTGTGGTGGGGGTTGATGGTGGGAGGGAATTGGCGCTGAGGTTCAAATTGTGTGTTTGGATCAATGTATCGAATAGTGTATGTGATCTATAATGTAATTGTTCATTTAATATGTTGTTTGGTTGTAGTGCGTGATGTCTGTATATTTCAAATTGTTCAGCTGTGTTTAGTTTTCTACTTTTAGGTAAGTAGTGTAATATTTCCATGTTGTGTTCTATGTTTGTGTAACTGTGGTATTCGTTTTGTAAATGTGTGGCAAATGTGGAATGTATGTAGTTTGTGGTGAGGGCTTTTTTAACAAAAACCTGAAGAGCCAGTAGAAATTCACCATGAAGTTAATGAAAAAGAGCACTCTTGTCTTCAAACGGCGACTTTTAAAGACTAAGCGACCTAAACATCTAAGATTTGGCATTGGAAATTCATCTTGTATGCTTGGGCAATGTTACTATTAGAGACCAGTCATTTAAGGTACATTTTTGAAATCTTATGGAGGTTGAGACTAGAATTTGTAATGTCCAACAGAAGCTGAGTTTCTATCCTATCTCAAAAGGACATATAATATTTAAGCCACTTGGTCACATCTGTAATTGTACATATCAATCCTGTTAAAGTAAACACAATGAAAAACTGGTAAGTTACATAGACTAAACACAATGTTTGATGGAGCCTTCTGAGACTTTGATTTTACCTTATGAAGCTTTGTTTCATCAAAGGGTTTTTTGTTACAAAGTTACACCATTTGATAGAAAACTATTACAGTGAGTCATGAAAGTATGAACAAGCTTCAAGAATATTCACAACAATAGTTATGCCTATAACTTGCTTTCTCAGTTCTAAAAGAAAATGCATGGTAGACACACATGTACACAATACTCGTCTAAACATAGTTCTGTCCCAAGCACAAAAGACAGTAAAGACCACAGCTTAGGATTTACAAAGCAAAAGAGTTCTTACATGACATGGAGAGAACTGCTTGCTGACTGCTGTCTGTAATCTGGAGTGTCCGTAAGTATGCGTATGTTAAAAAAAAAGAAGTGTTAATTATGAACAAATCTTGCTGCTCTTATTTGGCTTAAAATAATTACACCAAACTTTTAACCACACATTTCTTCTTTTATGAATACACTATGCATAGTTTTGTTATCATTTTTATGTCGCAAGAAATTATATATAAAAGTAAGAAGTTTTGTGTGATTGTTAGAGAAACAAATTCTTTAAAATGATGTTATATGAAACAAAATAAAGTACACCAGACCAGTTTACTCATATTCTTTTGTTTATAATTCAGTTATAAACTCAGATTATATCTTCAGCCACCCTCTTATCAAGCGATTCATTTCTCGCAGTTGGTTTTCTTATTGTGAGGAATAGTTTTGTGGCTCTTGGGACTGAGTCTCAGGTGATCCGAACATCAAGTCCCCAGGAAGACAAATCTCCCGCCCAAACAACAATTTTGTTGGAGTCATGCCAGTTGTGTCGTGTACTGATGACATACGCCATGAGGAATAGTGGTATACGTTGGTCCCAGTCTGTTTGGTTCTCGTCAACAACCTTCGAAAGATGCTGTTCAAGTGTCCTATTGAATCTCTCAACCATTCCGTCCGACTGAGGATGCAGAGGCGTTGTCCGGGTCTTTCGAATTCCGAGTAGACGGCATAATTCTTTTAACACTCCTAATTAGAAATTTCTCTCTTGATCCGTATGGATTTCCATAGGGGCTCCATAACGGCAACAGAAGTTGTGAACTAACTACTTTGTCACAGTGGTAACCTTCTGATTTGGAATTGAATAGGCTTCCACCCACTTAGTAAAGTAGTCACCTACAACCATGATGTACCGGTTTCCATAAATTGGAAATTTCCAGCGATGTCTATGGCAATTCTCTTGAAAGGCAGTCCAACGTTATACTACCTCATTTTTCCCCTACTTCTGGTTTGCGGGCCCTTGCTTGCAGCACATATTTCACATCTCCGAACCCATTCCTCTACATCGTGGTGAAGATGAAGCCAATAGAATCGCTTCCGTATTTTGTCAAGGGTTTGGTTAACATCAAGATGGCCTCCAGATGTTCCATCATGCACCTCCTTCTAAACAAACTGCACTTTACTTCGAGGAACTATCAACTGCATGACCACATCTCGTCCATCTGCACTTTCCCAAGCCCTTTTCAGCAAATCCGTTCTCTAACGTAAGGGATTCCCATTGTCCCCAGTACTTCTGAACCATGGCAGATATCTTGCCAATCCGGGCGACGACCTTCTTTTGCTATCAAGATCGGACCAATGTCTTCATCAGTCATCTGTTCTTCTCGACAATCTTGTGTCGCCCAGCCGTCTGCCAGGAAATCAAGAGTGATGGCTTGAACATGTTCACTGGCGTTTTGTTTTTCCTTTCTGTGGCAATGTCGGCAGTCTTCCGGGCACGGTCGTCGTGATAAACCATCCACATTACCATGGAGGCACCCCTACCGATGTTGTACCTTGCAGTTGTACTCTTGCAGACGTTCGAGCCACCTTGCCAAATGCCCTTCCGGATTTTTAAATCTTAAGAGCCATGCAAACATGGTCGGTGCATCTTTTTATCACCTTTTTATACCAACCTTTTATACTATCAAACATGGTAGTATCACCTTTTTAACTCGTAATTAACTGTTTCTCGTCAACAACATACTAACGGAGTTAATCACTGGCTATAAATAGATTTTCGTTATTTGCTGCATAACCATATATAGTCATGAAAATATTTACTGGCTATCGTCTCACCTCAAAGGGGCCTCATCTTCACATGTTATAAAATTTATAAAATTACACAATAATATTTAGGTAAATTTAGACCCATTTCAATACCCCCCCCCCAATGAGAGGATCTATGCCGAAGCATAAAAGCTCTCATTGATACTCTCATACTTTCTAAAGGGATCAGTCAAGATATGTCACCACAACCCCCTTACGTTTTATTCAAAATTGTGGTTGACTTACCCCTGGTCCAGTGACTGTGACCGTACCTGAATGACCTTACTGGACTTCTCTCTCGAGATCCCAACACCGCAAGGCCAGACAGGCACTTGACGCTCCTGCTCTGACACGCAGGCCAGCACAGGACCGCTGCCACAGCATCACCAGACACTGAAACATGAAACCAAAAATATCAAATAGTGGCCTGGTATAATAACATATCCCTGACTGATCTGGTTCCCCTTAGCTGTGTTGGTTTGCATTAAGAAGTACTGTTTTTATACTTAGTCTAAGTATAATACATTATAAGAATTCCATACCAACATTCTGTATAACCTTCTTTCTTTAACTCTTACCCCAAAATTCAAAATGATCGCTCTGATTCCCATCAAAATTTAAATAAACATTTCCATTACAACGTATAAATACCTTCCATTATAAATATTCCATTCACATTTCAAAATTAACAAACTCCTTATATAGAGTAAACACATTAAATCAACTACATTAGAACAAATTACTTACTTAACAATTGTTAAGCATCTTCATATTACGCCTTAATACATCAAAATGAAATACTCCTTGTCAGTACAACAGCACTCATTTACATCAGAAAATCAATTAGATACTCTACATTATTGATGTAACTCATTTTAATATTTAATATTTCGTTACTAACAACCTTCTCCATCATCACATAATTTATTATAATTTGCTAAATTATGAATTTATTTTAAATTCCTCCTTCCACACACACTATTAACCCCCTGGACTGTAGCGCCCAGTTGCCTCCACAAGGACTGAAGCGGAAGGGGTGAACATTTTTTTCTTTTCTTTCTCTCCCATCCTTGCTTTAGCATTATACAAAATTCGGCATTACTGATATCCCGGATACCAGTATTCCTACTAAATTAATATTCACACTCCCTTAATCGGTCTATCACCCATACTTAGGTATATATAGCCGTGTTCCAAAGTTATATAATCTTAGATTCCCCTGATCTAAACCCCCTAGCTGTATTTCTAAGTTCACCAATTTAGAATATTAAGCCAAATCCACGGTCAGGGTTCGGTGAAGCCGTGACCGCCCGAAAATGGGGAATCCCATTTACCATATATCTTATATACAATATATGTTTTTAAGATTCCTACACACTAACATAATACAACATAATAAAACATAGTAAACACTCACAATGAACATAAACCTCATTACATTAAAATAAACATCTCAGTTGCATTTGAATAAAATTTCCAAACATTCCAAAGCTTTAATTTCAGTTGAACCTGTTAATACTCAACCATTAGATTCTCCAAAAAATCAAATTTATTATCAACATTCATTTTACATAACATTTTATTCATTAAACATTGCGATTATTACCTCAAAATAAACAATTCATCTTTAAATTTGCATATAAAATTATAAACATTACACTTGAATTTCAATTGAACCTTTTACTAATCAATCATCAATTATTTATCCTTTACTATACCATTAAATTCTCCACAACTTTTAATTTGTTATTAACATTCATTTGTGATAACAATATTTCATTTATTATCTCTTTTCAAATTAATTCAATTACTGTATCAAACATATTTCATTACCTTAATAAAATTCACAAAGTTGATCATCACATTACATTTAATATTATTGACACTACATCATTACATTTAATATCAACACAAAAGTATATACAATCCACATTATTATTTGTTATCGTTTAGCACAAATCATTTCCTAATACAGCCCATTTCCAAAACCACTATTCACATAATTAAATGTTCATAAACATTAATTGTTTACCCCCCATCATCGAATAATAACCTGGTCTTACATCTACACAACTCATTTTTTATTAAATTCATTATATGATTTCTATCAATATCACGACTATTCAAATTCTCATGCTTTTCCACAATACCATAATAATTAACAGGATTACTCCATATTATTATATCATATAATTTGTCACCACCGAGTATAGTCGTCACCTTTAGTATGATCTGTCACAATCAGGTCAATTATAATTTCATCATTATTATTATCTGCTGCTGTACCAGTTTCGTCACAAGGTAAGTAATCAATATCATCAATCTTATCATCATTTACTGCGCTAACTATTTCGCAAGGTAAGTACTTAATATCACTAACTCTCTCAATATCTAACCTCTCTACTAATTCGTTATAACATCTACTAACCTTAAACGTCTCTATCTTCCTATCAAAATACCTTTTATCATAACACCATTTCATACTTTTTCTATCGTTCCATACAGAGGGTATTAAATCATAAAAACGCCTACTAAAAATTAAGGGACTACTTAAAAACACATTGTTTTCCTCTAAAGGATTCTTGCCCTTCAAAAACATTTGTAAACATCTTGGTTCACAATAAACCTGGGGAAAATCTACCCTCTGCTCTATATTCACAAAATAATTCTCTTCATATTCTCTCTCTAATTTACAAATACTGATTTCTACTCTCTCACTCACTCTCTTAGTTTCTATATTATCATCATTACTATTTATTTTCACTGTATCACTTTTACATATCTCGTTTTCAACTATCGTACCACTATTACTTGTTAATTCATTTTCGTAACTAACATTTACCGTTAATTATTTCTTCGTAATTTTTCGTTATTTTATTATTGACACCATGGTCGTCTGTTATTTTGTCATTTTCATTTTCATCATACTCACCCGTGTCATCATTTTTGACACCACTACACCCACTCATCTGGTTTAATTCAACTTCGATATTCTCTAGTTTATTATTTATCTCCATGAACTTCTCACTCACTCCACTAAAACTCTCATTTATACTTTTGAATTGGTTATTCATACTTAGATTACTCATTTCTATTTCACTTCTTATGTTTACAAATACGTTATATATTTCTCTTAATTTTTCGTCTTGTTTGTTTATTTCCGTTTTCAGCTCTATGTTACTAGCATTTATCTCTGACTTGATTTCAATTTTAAATTAATTTAAACTCGTGTTTTGTTGGTCAAACTTATTATTCATTTCTGACTTGATCGTGTTCAAATTATCATTATCCTTATTTTGTTGTTCAAACTTATTATTTATCATTTCCATCATCAACGCTAATTGGTGAAATATATTTACCTCATTATTTCTACTACCACCTTCGACCGTTTTATTTACATTCAATGTTCCGCCTACGCTCTCGACATTGTCATGCGTGGTTGCCATACTATCTTGCGTAACATTCAACACCGACCCTACATCTGTACTTTCATCTAAATTTGTATTTTCGTCTTTCTCTGCCACTTTTTGACTAAAATGTAAATCAACTTTAATGTAAATGATGTAAATTTATAATGTTAATTTACAATGTCACTGTTACTCGGGCGCCATTTGTAGTACTATTTAACGTGTATTGTTATTAAATTTGTCCCTTTTCAGACATCAACTGAAGTCTTATCGGTTATTAATAATTAAATGAATATGATTATATGTAATGTTTAGTCCAGGGATTCGTTTAGTGTACTTAGGCAGAGAACAGTGGGCAAATACAAATAACATAATGCGCAAATCAAGTAAAATATAACATTATTTATTTTCCTTTGAGAACATAAAAAAGATCATGAACACACTTATTTTCGCCTTAAGGCGTAAAACTGATTTCCAATAATTATTACAAAATACTAATACGTATATCAAAGATTATGCAAACTCAACACTTCTTGTTAGGCCTATAGGGATATTCTTCACACACACAATCATACACATTTACATACTTTTAGGTTTTTTGTTGAACTCAACTTTAAAATTTACGTAAAAGCCAGTATTTACAGTATTTAATTATTTTTTGAAATGTCTACTTTCCTGTTGATGCGTATGGTTTTATCCTGCAGGACGTCTCCCGTTGTGTACACTGTCTGTTGTTTGCACTTTTATATCTTACGCCCGAAACGTTTGTTTATTTTATTTATCACTGGTTAATACATTATTTATACTTTTTTTAAAGTCCAAAACTGGTTGAATTCTCACATTGTTCAATTTACGTCTTATGCTGTTTATGTGGGCGCCTGCGATTGCTACTGCACAGTGCAAAAGATGGTGGTCGACTGACTTTTAGTGTTAACAATTTCCGTTCGTTTCGTCTTCAAACTGGTTCACCCCGTTCCCCGCTATTCTTCTCGTCCTCAGTAGTGTAACGTTCCGCTGAGTTTAGTATCACCTTTTTAACTCGTAATTAACTGTTTCTCGTCAACAACATACTAACGGAGTTAATCACTGGCTATAAATAGATTTTCGTTATTTGCTGCATAACCATATATAGTCATGAAAATATTTACTGGCATCGTCTCACTTCAAAGGGGCCTCATCTTCACATGTTATAAAATTTATAAAATTACACAATAATATTTAGGTAAATTTAGACCCATTACAAGAGGTATTTATGGAAGTGCTCCAAAGCTCAGATGATTGCAGCAACTCTCTCCTTGTAACACAATAATTTCTCTCTGATTTAGAAAGCGTCTGTTTTATGAGCATAACCACAGGAAACCCTGAACTTCATGTTTACTCTTCGGCACTAGCCAGTCTCTTATGGTGTGTAATTTTGTTAGGATCCATGCTAACATCCGCTGCCAAAACCATCTGGCCCAGATACTGTACTTCCTTCTGGAATAGAGAACACTTCTTTGGGCTCAGCTTTAGTTGGGCACCGTGAACTCTAGTCAGAACCTCCTTAAGGTTTTCCAAATGGTCTTTGAAAGTTTTCCTGATGACTATGACTTCGTCTACATAAAGAAGGCAAGTTTTCCATGTCAGTCCTCGGAGTACCAGGTCGATCAATCTTTTGAATGTTGCTGGTGCATTACAGTCCAAATGGCATGACGTTAAATTAGAATAAGCCACTTGGGTTGAGAAAGCGGTGTTTTCCTTGTCTTCTTGATGAAGACCCACTTGCCAATATCCACTCTTCAGGTCCAATGTGGAAAACCACCATGCTCCGGACAGCGTGTCGAGTATATCGTCAACACAAGGTAACGGGTAGCAGTCTTTCTTTGTAACGTCATTCAGCCTCCAGTAATCTACGCAGAAACACAATCCACTACCAGCACTACCGGAGAAGACCAAGCACTTGACAAAGGCTCGATTATTCCGTCTGTCAACATGTCCTGTACTAACCGAGATATTTCCTCTTGCTTAGATAATGGAGACCTTCGAGGAGGTTGGCGTATCGGTTGTGTCCCCGGTATTGATGCGATGTTGCACAAGAGTGGTTCTTCCCAATGACTGGCCCCGAACTGCAAAACAATCTTATAATTCATATAAAAATCATCTGAGCTCTTTTACCTCACCACTTGAGAGGTCGTTAGAAGATCTGTTCAATAATTCCTGCAGTTCCTCTGGTAATTCGGAAGTGTTCATAGCACTGCATCTTCAGGGCATCATTCCGGCTACCCAGGCCACAGGAGTCAATTTGCCTAGGAGCGTATGGCTTTGTAAAGTGACAGCTTGATCCAAAATATTCGCCACTCTAATAGGTACATTTCCAGTTTCGTCAGATTTTACTAAACTTCTGGCAATTAGTATGCCCGGTGTGCTGACCACCTGGGGTTCGAATATAGAACACTGGTTGCCCCTAGTATCTACCTCAGTTCTAACAATGATAATCTTCTTGGAGTTTGGCGCAACAGTTACGGCCACTTGATTTATCATGGGTTGAGAGCATAACCTCTTCCCTTTCCGATTCTCAAGACATTGTTTTTAAAGTCGACTATAAATCCATATGCATTCATAACGTCCACACCAAGAATTGCTTCATCCACAATGTCTGCAACCAGTACTTGATGATCAAACTCATGTCGACTTAGTTTTAGGTGTATCTCCACTTTTCCAAACACCTTTACAAGCCGTCCAGTAGCTGTTTGCAAGCTGCAAGAGCACCAGATTGGTTTTGAGTTTTTTCACTACATCAGAGTGCACAATGGAAACTGTTGCGCCTGTGTCAACTGTAATCGAGGTTGGCCTTTCTTGAATGAATCCAGCAACCATCAAGCTTCCGCTATTTTTCTGAAGTGTAGAAATTGCATATTGCCTACGGGCTTCGTTCCTCCAGTTAGTCAGCACATGCCCCGTTGTACCGACTACTGCTCGTTTCCCTGCTGCTGAACTTTAAACCGACAATCTCGATGTAGATGTCCAGGTTTACCACATCAATAACACTTCGGTCTTCCATCCTTTCTTATTTTATTCTGTGGCACCAACCAACGAGTCACTGTTACTTGTTCTTCTTCCTCATCGTCTGTGCCGTCGCGATCTTTTAGCGTGCGCACTTTATGACTTGTCCAACCAGACGCTGATTTGGCAGCCTCAAATTGCAAAGCAGGTACCAGGGCGTCCGCACTGTTCTGGTGACTTGCTATTCGTAACACTTGCTGTAGTTCGTTATCTTGGACACTGTCAGTAAATGTCTGCATCACGAAACTTGTCCAAAATCTTCTGGCGCTTCAGGATACGCCAGTCTAATTAGTCTGTCGATACTTGCTTCAAATTCTTGAAGGCTCTCCCCGGAATGCTGTTGCCTTGCTCTCAACTGGGTGCAGTACACATCTCGCACATGTTTATTACCATACCGTAATTCTAGAGCTTTTATCAACTCAGCATAGGTGTTCTGGCTGTCCGGTGGCACCTTCTGTAGTAATTCTGCCGCAGGTCCTTTTAATGCGAGAACGACTGAAACTGCCTTGTCTTTCTCTGTCCAATTATTTGCACATGCAGCAGTTTCAAATTGGCGGAGATACGTTGCCCAGTGTCCACTTCCGTCAAAGGTTGGAGCCTTGACATGAACTGACCCTACTGCAGGTAAAGTGCCTTTCTCTGTTGTCTTATTTTCGGTGTCTCTTTCTGTCTTTATGGTTGGTACAGTCTGTTTAGACATTTGTTTTGGCTGTGTCTTCATGAACTGGTCGACTTCATTTTTAATTTGTTCTCTTATGTTTGAAATTGAGTCTTCAACTACAGATATTTTTTCTGACGTTGTTTGTTCTATATTTGATACAGATTTTTCGACTGTAGACAATCTTACCTCTTGACCATTCAGATCACTGCGTAATTTGCGCAAGTCGCCCCAAAGGAGTTCCAACTCTGCGGTAGTGTTTTTGCATAGCTTCAAAAAGAGCTTCTGTTTTATCTGGTTCCTGCTTATGTAATTCTGCTTGTCGTCCTTCTGACTCGAGCGACAGTGCTTTTTGTCTTTCTTCTGTTTCCAGCAGTAGAATTTTCTGTCTCTCTTCCACTTTCTCATCCTGTCGTTTTTCTGCTTCTACCACCTCCTGTTGGCGTCATTCCTCTGTCTGCAACAACAGCACCTGGAGATTTTCTATCATATCACTGGCATCCATTGAAAAGTCCAAACAAACTTGTGCCAGCACACTGTGGAAACCTTTGATCAATGTAGACAGTCTTATACATTCGACTCTTCATTTATTTTAAGTCAATAGAGCCTTTGCTGGAGTAAGTTAATAAATATATTTACTTATTATACGAGACATATCATAATAAGCTTAGAGGCCACTGCGGTATTGCCAGTGTTTGCAACAGACCTTCCCTCCCCGCCTTTGCCTACGCATAACCAAGTGTAACGTGAGACAACGCTGGAGGGCGAGGGGTGAGGAAGAGCTGTTGCTATTGCATAACCTCGAAGCTTATTATGGTAAGTCCCGTACTTTAGTAGATGTTACCATTGGTTAAGAATTGTGTGATTGGTTTTGTGGTAAAGTAGGAGAGAATGTTTTACAAGTCTGATGTCCTGTTTCAATGACCTCTGTTACAAATTTTATAACTAGTAAATCACCCAGAGATAACTTGGTTTAATAGAAGATACCCCATTTCACAAAGTTCCATTAAAGATAACATTCATTAAAATCATCAGTTCAAATACATTGTTTTTATGAAGCAGTCATTCATGTAAAATAAATAAAAGTACACTCACATATTTGTTCAGTTTCAGTAATAATAAAATTATTTGTGACTCTGTTTTCTGTTCTTTCTTTAAATAATTGATTTTATTTTGAACTTTTGAATAGGTATGTATATATAATATAAACTATTTTGGCAATCAAAAATGGATAAAAAAAGAAGTTTTGATGCTGAAATAATTTGGGGCTACTTTAGAAATCACCCAAAGGTGAAAAACAAATATCACTGGTAACAAATACCAAATCGACAATCAGTGTTAGCCAAAACATGCTATAGAACACTAACATTTTATAGAATCGTATAGGGTTTTAAAAAAGGTTACTCTGAAAATTCTTGAACTGAGTTTAAACTGGAATATACTCAATTACAGGAACAAAGGCTGGAATAAAATAAACAGAACCTACAAAAAGGAAAAAATATAATGAATTGAAAACCACAAGACAGTTGTTCCTCCCAAATTTTTTTTATTTTAATATGATTTCTTGTTGACTTAACTAGAAAACAAATGTAAAATAAAAGTGTGGAACAGGGACACTACTCTACAGATAATTCTCAAGTTATTTTAATTTTCCACCAGGTCTGAAACAAAATCGACAATTATCATGGTAGCATAAGTCATGTTAACTAGTGTATACGAACTGGGCCCAAACAGGTGTTAGTGAAACTGCTACTAAGATAATGACCATTAAAAATTATAATACCAGTTATTAGGAAGAAAATTAATGGATGTTTATGAAACGGGATAAAAATTTTTATCAAGTCTTAACACTTTGATTCTAGGACATTAAAATCACGTCCTTTGCTAAGACTTCACCTTTTTTTGCATTCATTTAAAATGGTGTACCTCCTACACCATACAGTGAAAATACGTGTTACTGCTCTATAAGTCTAAATGTCCTGTTTTAAACAATATAAGCTGCATAAGATTTAGGTGGCTATGTTGCCTGTAATTACTTTTCAAATAATCAATGTTTTGAAAAAAAATAAACTGGCTGAAACACATATACTTACTAAGAACTAATGATGTTCTTATTATTTATTATAAACACATTACGCATACTATTACACAATGTTTATAAAACTATAAGCAGTTTTATAAAATGCTATCATTTTATTTATAGCAAAAAATTTAAAATATGGCGCCAATCACAAAGGAATTTTACGGATAACGTGTGCTGTCTTCGTCACCTGTTGTTGAAAACTGAACACCAATGCAATCTAGTGGATGATTTAAGTACTACAAGATGTTTTGTTTCAAACAGCTCAAAAGATGTATTTATATACACAATAATATATAGAAACACAGTAGAACTACAGGACGTCAAATGATGTTTATTGGCATCAAAAGTGCTAATAAAACTTTATGTGCTGGCTTGTGTAAGTGTTTAATAATTTATTCAATCAACAAACATATTTTGAAACCTACTGAGGTATGTGCAAATACAAATGAGGGCATCACAAACTGATCAAAAGGATTCAAACCTTCAGTAATAAAGTTCCACAAAACACAATCTATATACTATAAAACAGGTTAAATACCTTCCGTCACGCTTCTTGAAATCCGAATACAGGACTACTCGAGTTTTGAAACATTAAGTGTCATCATCAGATCCTCAATGAATATGGGTAAAACTACATTTGTTGATGTATGCACATCTCGTCAAACGATAAAAACAACACATACATAGTAACAAAAATATTTAAATAATTTGACACACATTAAAAACAAGACAAAACAGAACGAAACACAATACACGCGGCCGGCGCGGATCTGCGCAAGAACACGGTATACAGTAAAATTAATCGATACCGATTTGACCTTTGATAAACTTTATCAATCTGACACAGATAATATCTCGTTCTATATCGTTGACTCTGTTGAATAAAATATTATTTTTATGGATTGATTTTTCATTTAAGATGCGATCGTAATTCTCTTTAGTGGCCTTATATATTTCAAACCTTTCGAGAGTGTCCAGTTTAAGAGATTTCCTGCATTTATGTAATATGTCCAAATTCTCATTAATACTTTTTATGTTATGATCTTGTGAACTTAAATGTTCAGCAAATGTGGATCTTCCTATATTTGATATAGAGCTTGGGATGTGTTCTTTATAACGCAATTTGAACGAACGACCCGTTTGTCCTATGTAGAAATTTGAACAATCCGAACAATTAAGCCTGTATACACCTGTACCGTCATATTCATCGAAAGACTTACTTTGATTTTTAAACTTAAGTTTGTTCTCGAGTTTATTATTTGCTTTTGAAGCCAATACTATATTTTGTTTTTTCAATTGGTTTTTTAAAGTGTGATGTAACATTTCGCCATACTCTATTGCGATATATTTTACTTTTTCTTTAGGCACGTCAATATTTATTAGTCTATTTTGTTTCTTATTTATTATTTTATCTATTATGTTACATTTATAACCATTGGCTACCGCTATGTGTTTAATAATTTCGACTTCGTTTTTATGGTCTTCTGTGGAGAGGGGCAATGATAGCAATCTATGTACCATGCTATTAAAAAATGCCATTTTGTGTGAATAACGGTGGTAAGACGAGGCATGAATAGCATGAGCAGTGGTTGTCGGTTTCCTGTAAATATTAAAGTTAACTTTATTATCAATTTTTGTTAAAGACAAATCTAAAAAATTTATTTTATTATTCTTTTCTGTTTCTAATGTAAATTGCAAATTTTTTGTTATGGTATTCAAATATTTATTAAGCATCTCTAATTGTCTGCAATTACCATTGTAAATCACTATCGTGTCATCCACATATCGACAATAAAATAGGATTTTGTTGTAATGTTTGTTATTTGGTGATAATATTTCGTTATTTTCGATGTGGTTTAAATAAATTTCTGCCAGGATACTTGATTTTGTGGGGATCCCATTGCTAATCCATCTTTCTGTAAATAATATTTATTATCAAAAGTAAAATAATTTTGTTCCAAAATTACTTTTGTCAAATTAATAATCTCATCAACTATTTCATGGTTTAAAGTGGCTATTGATAATAATAAACTTTTTGTTATTTCCAAAGTTTCATTAATTGGTACATTCGTATACAAATTGACTATGTCAAATGAAGCTAAAGTATGTCTTGGTTCAATTGTAAGTTTTTTTGTGAGATCTACCAATTCTAAACTATTTTTCAAACTGTAGTTCTTATTAAACACTATATATTGTCTTAAAATTTTATCAATTTTTTTGGCAATTTTATGCGATGGTGCAGACGTGAAATTTACTAAAGGATGGACAGGCATGTTATTTTTATTTATTTTCGGAAGTCCTCCAAGTCTAGGTGCTTTAGGATCTATCATTTTTAAATATTTTTTCTCATCATTTGTTATAATATATTTGGTTTCGTTTAACACTGATTTCACATTACTATTAAACCTATCAGTGGGGTCACTCTTAATTTCAATAATATTATTGTTTATGAAAAATTCATGTATTTTACGTTTATAATCCTCGTTAGTTAAAATTACGAGTGTCTGGCCTTTGTCAGCTTTGGTGACAATGCTATTATTGTCTATCAATTTCCTTTTTATTTCATTGAATATTTTGGTTTCTTTATTGTAACTAGTTTTTATATTTTCGGCTTTCAAAACTTTCTTTATTTTATTATCAACTGCATGTCTTACAACTGTTCTTGTTTCCTCATCAGATATAGCATTTATTGCCGTTTCAGCATTCAAAATTTCATTTATAAGTGATTGTTTGAATCCTTTGTTTTTAAAATAGTATTTTAAGCCTTTGTTTAAAAGGTTAGTTTCTTCGTTATTGAAGTTGATTTCAGTAAGATTAACTATACGAGGATAAAATCGATGACTTATTGTATTGTTCTTTTGAGGGTCGTTCTGTTCTTCCAATAGGTTACTAATTTTTTTATTTTGTGTTTTCTTTTTCTTAATAACGGTTTTGTTTATTTGTTTTTCTATTAAATATGTTACATTGTCGATTTGTGATGGATGTAAGTTTTGTAACAGTTTGAGATGTTTTTTCATAAGTACCATATTAAGTAAGCTCTTTTTACTATATAATTGTTTGATTTCATTTTTGATCCATAATATTATTTGATTTCATTTTTGATATCCATATTCATTGAGGATCTGATGATGACACTTAATGTGTCAAAACTCGAGTAGTCCTGTACTCGGATTTCAAGAAGCGTGACGGAAGGTAATTAACCTGTTTTATAGTCTTGAAACGCTTTTGGAGGCAAATAAAATGTTTAAATTGGAAGCTACTCAGGCAAAAATTGCCTATAAATATATGAATATTAAGTTAAAACTATTAAAAACAACACTAAATATCAGATACAACAAGACATGTTTAGATTTGCAGATCCTACCGAAATTCGTCATGATAAAAATTACATCTAAGTCCTATAGTGCTACAAAAACTAAAGAATTAGATACAGCATTATGGATCAAAAATGAAATCAAACAATTATATAGTAAAAAGAGCTTACTTAATACGGTACTTATTAAAAAACATCTCGAACTGTTACAAAACTTACATCCATCACAAATCGACAATGTAACATATTTAATAGAAAAACAAATAAACAAAACCGTTATTAAGAAAAAGAAAACACAAAATAAAAAAATTAGTTACCTATTGGAAGAACAGAATGACCCTCAAAAGAACAAAACAATAAGTCATCGATTTTATCCTCGTATAGTTAATCTTACTGAAATCAACTTCAATAACGAAGAAACTAACCTTTTAAACAAAGGCTTAAAATACTATTTTAAAAACAAAGGATTCAAACAATCACTTATAAATGAAATTTTGAACGCTGAAACGGCAATAAATGCTGTATCTGATGAGGAAACAAGAACAGTTGTAAGACATGCAGTTGATAATAAAATAAAGAAAGTTTTGAAAGCCGAAAATATAAAAACTAGTTACAATAAAGAAACCAAAATATTCAATGAAATAAAAAGGAAATTGATAGACAATAATAGCATTGTCACCAAAGCTGACAAAGGCCAGACACTCGTAATTTTAACTAACGAGGATTATAAACGTAAAATACATGAATTTTTCATAAACAATAATATTATTGAAATTAAGAGTGACCCCACTGATAGGTTTAATAGTAATGTGAAATCAGTGTTAAACGAAACCAAATATATTATAACAAATGATGAGAAAAAATATTTAAAAATGATAGATCCTAAAGCACCTAGACTTGGAGGACTTCCGAAAATAAATAAAAATAACATGCCTGTCCATCCTTTAGTAAATTTCACGTCTGCACCATCGCATAAAATTGCCAAAAAAATTGATAAAATTTTAAGACAATATATAGTGTTTAATAAGAACTACAGTTTGAAAAATAGTTTAGAATTGGTAGATCTCACAAAAAAACTTACAATTGAACCAAGACATACTTTAGCTTCATTTGACATAGTCAATTTGTATACGAATGTACCAATTAATGAAACTTTGGAAATAACAAAAAGTTTATTATTATCAATAGCCACTTTAAACCATGAAATAGTTGATGAGATTATTAATTTGACAAAAGTAATTTTGGAACAAAATTATTTTACTTTTGATAATAAATATTATTTACAGAAAGATGGATTAGCAATGGGATCCCCACAAAATCAAGTATCCTGGCAGAAATTTATTTAAACCACATCGAAAATAACGAAATATTATCACCAAATAACAAACATTACAACAAAATCTTATTTTATCGTCGATATGTGGATGACACGATAGTGATTTACAATGGTAATTGCAGACAATTAGAGATGCTTAATAAATATTTGAATACCATAACAAAAAATTTGCAATTTACACTAGAAACAGAAAAGAATAATAAAATAAATTTCTTAGATTTGTCTTTAACAAAAATTGATAATAAAGTTAACTTTAATATTTACAGGAAACCGACAACCACTGATCATGCTATTCATGCCTCGTCTTACCACCGTTATTCACACAAAATGGCATTTTTTAATAGCATGGTACATAGATTGCTATCATTGCCCCTCTCCACAGAAGACCATAAAAACGAAGTCGAAATTATTAAACACATAGCGGTAGCCAATGGTTATAAATGTAACATAATAGATAAAATAATAAATAAGAAACAAAATAGACTAATAAATATTGACGTGCCTAAAGAAAAAGTAAAATATATCGCAATAGAGTATGGCGAAATGTTACATCACACTTTTAAAAAAAAATTGAAAAAACAAAATATAGTATTGGCTTCAAAAGCAAATAATAAACTCGAGAACAAACTTAAGTTTAAAAATCAAAGTAAGTCTTTCGATGAATATGACGGTACAGGTGTATACAGGCTTAATTGTTCGGATTGTTCAAATTTCTACATAGGACAAACGGGTCGTTCATTCAAATTGCGTTATAAAGAACACATCCCAAGCTCTATATCAAATATAGGAAGATCCACATTTGCTGAACATTTAAGTTCACAAGATCATAACATAAAAAGTATTAATGAGAATTTGGACATATTACATAAATGCAGGAAATCTCTTAAACTGGACACTCTCGAAAGGTTTGAAATATATAAGGCCACTAAAGAGAATTACGATCGCATCTTAAATGAAAAATCAATCCATAAAAATAACATTTTATTCAACAGAGTCAACGATATAGAACGAGATATTATCTGTGACAGATCGATGAAGTTTATCAAAGGTTAAATCGGTATCGATTAATTTTACTGTATACCGTGTTCCTGCGCAGGTCCGCGGCGGCCGCGTGTATTGTTTCGTTCTGTTTTGTCTTGTTTTTAATGTGTGTCAAATTATTTAAATATTTTTGTTACTATGTATGTGTTGTTTTTATCGTTTGACGAGATGTGCATACATCAACAAATGTAGTTTTACCCATATTCATTGAGGATCTGATGATGACACTTAATGTGTCGAAACTCGAGTAGTCCTGTACTCGGATTTCAAGAAGCGTGACGGAAGGTAATTAACCTGTTTTATAGTCTTAAAATGCTTTTGGAGGCAAAGAAAATGTTTAAATTTACAATCTATATTCTGTGGCACATAGACAGTAGCGACCTGTGCAAAGATCTGGGGTCAGAATGTGGCACGTGAAATAAAAAGATTCACTGCCAAAAAATAACTCTTGTTACAACATTTTGTTATCAAGGATAACCAAAATAAGGAAAATACCAGAAGGTTGAAGAAACCTGTCAAACTATAATCAGAACCTATCCAAGTATAGACTACATAACTTTATATAGTGCCTTAGCATGTTAGACATAAGAAATATCATCAAGTTAACTAACAAGTTGAGTACATATTACTACTTTAGAAACAAATTAATCCTTAGTTTGTATGACCAGTTTTAAAATTAAATTAATTTTTAAAATGTATACAGCCTTACATAAACAAAAAGTGTAAACGTCCATTCAGAATTTTGTTCTTCAAATTTCATTTAATTTTCCTGGGGCTAAAAAATTGTAACCCCACGACTGACGAAGATATGTGTCACAAAACAAATACACATGTGATGGGTACAAAAAAAAACAATGAATGAATACCTCATCCTCATCTGGTAAATTTTCTTCCAAAAATTCTTCCTTTATTGCAATATCCGGAACAGACAAAAATATTTGGTGTGGTTTTTCCATCCCTGCATCTGATGTTACAATCTGGAAATAAACAATCGTTTTTGTTGACAACTACATAGTACAATAGTATTAATAACGTTTTTTTAACACATTCTAATCACAACAGTATGACAAATAGAAATGAATTTACTCAGCACTGAACACTTTGCCCTTTCTATGAGTGATCCTCACTGGCTCGACCAATACTAAAGATATCAGAGGCCTCAACAGAACCACTTGCAATGCCTCACCAGAGAATAGGCAGAATGTTCAATTACGAAAAAAATTAAAATTGTGATGTTGAACAAAAAAGAAGTTATTAATAATTACCACCATTAACATGCAGAAATAGTAATATTTAATGCAGAAACACAATGAATAATACTAATAACAATGAAACAGAATTTAGAAAAATTACAAAAGAAAAGAAAAACTGTGATACAGAGAAAGGTTCAGGAAGATAACTGCAAACATAAGGGATATGTTCAAAGAGAAACCACGAGAGTGTTATTGAAAGAATGAGCAAGTTCGATAAAGAGTATAAAGGAAAACTGGCAAAAGAGAAAAGAATTAAAGAAAGTGAAGGAAGTTGTTCATGGCAGCCCACAGATAGCTGAAACAATAAAAATAATAATGGTTCTTTTCTGTACCACGAAAGCAGTTTATGAGTTAGGTACATTAAGCTGCGTTTGTGAGCTGAAGAATAAGTTTTAATGGTACATGACCCGTATACACTACAAATTCAAAATCCTGCACCAAAAATGCAACGGAAAATGTGTATTAAGGCAGTGGTGTGAGTGAATGGGGGCTAAAGGTGGGTTGCAGGTCTCGGAGGTTGTATAGGATGCCGATTACTATGCAACACTAAACCTCTGAGAAACGACGACTGTTTCTGACGAAAGAGTCAGAGGTTCCCGGAAGAGAACTCAGCTCTACCCACAAATCCTACTCTCACGTTCTCGAAGACGAAAGTCGCATAGCCCCTGAGTACGTAATGTAGCAGATGACAGAGGGTGAATGGCGAGTTCCCGGTGCCAGAAAACTGGGACCCATCGGCTAAGGGAAGGGAACCCTAACAAAAAAATCCCTGGTCCTCCAGGTTGGGGGTTGGGCAGTAGGCCGGTAACCTACCCCCGGAAAAAATACCACACCACGGAACCTTCAAGAAAGCCTCGGATTGGACAGAAACAACGGCAACATCTACGGCAAAGAAATATGGAATAATACTCTTTAGGAACTTAGAACGTCAGAACACTGAACAGACCCGGAGCACAAAGAGAACTCTGTGATGAACTCGAAAGATATAAAATTAGAATCGCCGCAATACAAGAGACAAGATGGTTAGGACAAGGAATAAGAGACAGGAAGAAGCACACTATACTCCAAAGCGGAAAAAATAGTGGAACAAGAGAATTTGGAGTAGCCTTTATTATAGATAACAAAATAAAACAACATATAAAGGATTTTATACCAATCAATGAAAGGATGTGCAAAATCAGAATAAAAACTCATTTCTTTAATCTTACAATAATAAATGTATACTGTCCCACAGAAGACCAAGATGAGATTTTAAAGACAGAATTTTACCGAAAGTTAGAACAAATATATGACTCGGCACCTAGAAATGACACAAAAATGATTATAGGAGACATGAATGACAAAATCGGGAAAGAAGAAGAATACATAGGAACAACTGGAAAACAGCCTGCATGATGAATCCAACGAGAACGGAAACCTCCTAATAGACATTGCGACTAGTAAAAATATGGTCAACATACTTCCCCCGCCGAGATATACATAAAATAACATGGATATCTCCAGACGGAGAAACAGGAAATCATATAGACCATGTTCTGATAGACAAAACGGCAGCAACAAGTATATTAAATGTAAGAAGCAGAAGCATGCTGGAACTCAGATCATATGCTAGTGCAAACCATCTTTAGGTGCAAAAAATTAACAGAACAAAAGCAGTAAAACAGAGAGAAAAAAAAAGATTAAACATAGATAAATTGAAAGACCAAGATATCTGGGATAAACTTGAAAAAGAAATCAGCAAAAAACTTCAAGAGAAAGAAAACCCAACATTAGATCACACTGGGAAAACATTAAAAACACTACAAAAACAGTGCCAAAAGAAATATTAGGAATAAACAAAGGAAAAGAAATGGACCAATGGTTTGACGAAGAGTGCAAAAGGGCAACTGGAGAAAGAAACAAACCACACAGATTATATATGACAAGATGGACACGAGAAAGACAAGAAGAGTTCAGAATAAAAAGGGGAAGCTGGCAGATAAGACTTGCAGACAGAAAAAGAGAAAGTTCGAGAATAACAAAATACTGAAAATGGAAAAAGACTTCATAGAAAATAACTCACGACATGCATATAAATTTATTAAAAATTTAAAACAAGGATATAAACCAAATACAAATCTATGCAAAAATCAAAATGGAGAAATAATCAGTGACAGAAGAAATTAAGACAACGTGGAAAACATACTTCAACAGGCTCCTAACGGACGAAACAAAACACACAAATAGACGTGTAACGTTTATTTTCTTTTATTTATTTTGATTCTGTACACTTCACTTTACCTGTTTGTTTACTTTCCCACTTCGGACACCATCTTACACTGTTGCCAAATTTACTTACCCAAGGTACACCAGAGTTCGGTTAAGCGTGTTTGGGAGAACAAATAATGGTTGTGGAAATAACCAAATCGTTTATTAGTTTACTAAGCATTAAATTTTATTGATCCTTTATTATTTTTCATATTTCTTTTACTCAGCCCCTTTCAATTCAAGTAATTCTTAATTTTTAATTTTTTCATAGAATTAATTATCTTCTCTCTATTACCCCAGTTAACACATTCAAAAGAAAATCATTTCAGACAAAAACTTGTTAAGGAACAATTGTAACGGTACAGAAATGGGAATTTTATTTTATATAAATCAGTATTTAATTCAGTAATTCAGTAGTTAACTTTCACCTGTGGGGAGCCCCAACCAGCAATGCACATACAGTTAGCCTAAACAATTGCCCAGACGTATTGCGTAACCGCCCAGCAGCAGGCTTTGTGAATCACAGTCTGCAGTTTGTCATCAGAGAGTGAACAGAAGTAAGCAGCATCAGACAGTAAAGTTGGTGATATAAATTTAAACGGTGGCCTTGGGTGCAAGATAGGCCGTAATTAAGAGTAGGCCTATCTTTCAACGCATCAACAGTGTTAAAAGTTAAAGTTAACAGTAATTAAAGTTGTACAAACAGTAGGACGTGCGGTCATCACATAAGTGCTCGAGCAAAATAAAGTCGGCCGACAAACTGTTATAAAAGTGTAATCGGAAATCATGATAAATTAAATAAGACGTAGTATACCACGTCAGTGTAAAAAATTTATGAACTGTTGAAATAACATTGTGAAGTGACCAGAAACAGCTAACTCCACGAGGCGGTAATGAAACTGTAAGGAACGCCAGGGATGGGTTAAGTACTCTTCATAACACTAATAGAACAATTCCGTAAATAATAAATCTAAATACTGAACTGTAATAACGGGGTTTAAAAGAAAAAGAATGTAAAAGAATATGAATGAGAGAATGTCGCAAAGTACTGGTTGATGAAAATAACGCTATCATTAAGTAAATTTTTAGAGTAGTTTATACGGGGTGATTAAATATCTATGTAGTCTTGTTTATTGAACTTGTAGTGTGAAGACAAGGTGAAAGGGTATAATTCAGGCTAATAAAAGAAAGCCAATTTGTTAACATACGCAAAATTTGTGTTAGCGTAATTATTTCGAAACTCAAATCCAAATAATCCTTTCTGTAGCTGGTTTCGTCTGAATGGCTTTGGACCCTATCTCGAAAGGTAAGAGTAAGATTTTAGTATTTGCCGTAAATTAATACTGTCTCACTGGCGCCCGTAACAGTGACGCGAGTATAAAGTTTATAACCTATATCCGCCAGACCTAACCAAGCTGCAGAACGGGTTATTTGAGAGGGAGGACGTTTTGGTAAATTATATAAACATAGTGATATATTAAAAGGGTTAATCAATAGTGGATAAGATTAAAATTCTTATGTAACATTTTATAAACTTATAAAAAATGGCAGGGAATAGTGACGATATCAATGAAATAGTTAACGTTGAAAATTTTGATGAGTCAAATATGAGTAATTTTGAGATACATTCGACTCCAAGTGCAAGTCAAGATAAAACAGAGTTAAACTTAACTGATCAGAGTAATGTAACTGAAGATTCGGGCGTGCAATTGACCCCGACTTCAACAAAATGTAATGTCCAATTCAATAGTGATGTAATGAGTATGTTACAATTACTCTTAGAACAAAATAAAGAAAAGAGTGATTCTGATGTCAAATTTAATACAATTAATAGCAAATTCCATGAGTTAAAGGGTGATATAAATAATATTGACCAAAAATTTGATAAGCGTTTATATGATATGAAACAACAGAGTGTTAAGTTAGAAGACAATATTAATAAACGTTTAAATGAGATGGATGAATGTTTCAATACATTTAGAGAACAAGTGATAGGATCAGTAAATGAACAATTAAATAATCATATCATTAATGTAAACAAACAAGTGTCAGAGACAGTCAAAATACAAGTTCATGAGCAAATTTAAGAGATTAAAGATAATTCTATCAGTAATGAAGTGTTGTTAGTAAATGCTAATGAGAATGAGAGAGAGTGTGAAGACAGTTTAAATGTAGAGCATAAAAAGAGGCCAAAATTTTCTAGTGATACAGGTGAAGAAAAAGCTTCACTAGTATTGTTGGAGGACAAAGGTTCCTCCTTAGCTTTTGTAAAAGACAAAAGGTCTTTGAATTGTTTTTGTGTATCTGGTAAAGCCAGATGTTGTAATAATGTTGTGTTCCCCTCTGTATGGAATGAGAATGTGAAATGCTGGGAGAAATATTGTGATGAGAGAATTAAAGAAAGAAAAACCGAAATATTTAAGTTGAATAGAAATTATAAAATATTAGTACAGAATTTATGCATGGAGAGAGAGGAGCAAATTGATTTACCTGTTAACATAGAGTTTGATAATTATTTTGATGAATATGGTAATAATAATGTAATGGTAATAACAAAAAACACTGACGGAGACTTTACAAATAATACTGATGTCGACTTGATTTATGATAAGATAATTTTGGGGGGTAACCCTATAGATTATTGTTTTGGTACAATGGAAAAAATAAGTTCTTGTGGTTATAATACAAAAAATAACCATATGTGGCGTATCAATAAAATTGAAAAGTGTTATATAAAGACCAGACTAATTTTTGACGATGGGAGCTGAAATTCACAAATGAACAATTTTAAATAGCTTGTTTATTGGTTTTGACCTGGCAGATTTGGACAATGAAGTGTGATATAACTGAATAATTATTGCTGAAGAATTGTAAATACATGTTTAGTGAAATTAATTGTATGTACTACAAAATGTTAGATAAACAATGTATGTATGTAGTAGAAATTGTTGTGATGATAACAATAATATTAATATTTTGCAGCTTAAATAAATAACAAAAATAATTTGAAAGAAGATAATGAATGAGTTGTAGTTATTGCAATGGGTGAAAGTAATTAAAAATGTTGTTTTCAATAATTTATCTAATTAAAATTAGATGTAAATGTAAGGGGAGTATTAAATTAATACTATAAAGGAGATTAATGTTGAGAATGATAAGGAAGATTTTGTTGAAGTAGAGTTTAGTAATGAAGTGTTAAATGCCAATGAGAATGAGAGAGTGTGTGAAGATAGTTTAAATGAAGAGAGTGTACAGAGGGTAGAATTTTCCCGTGATGTGGTTGTGGGTGAAGAAAATGCTTCACTAGTATTGTTGGAGGACAAAGGTTCCTCCTTAGCTTTTGTAAAAGACCAAAGGTCTTTGAATTGTTTTTGTGTATCTGGTAAAGCCAGATGTTGTAATAATGTTGTGTTGCCCTCTGTAGGAAATGTCTGTATAAACACATGTGCAGTAAATAATGACGGACAATCAACAATAGTAACGAGTTTTCAACATTCAGAACTGAAGTTTTTGTGAGTGTGACTTAAAAAGTGACTAACATGTGGTGGTGAAATTGAGCAGATATCTGATCCAGATAAGTAACAGTCAACAGTCAGAAATTTAAATAAGAATCGTTGACCATTCATGATTCATCCCGTTAAAATAAAAGTTTGGAGTTTAAATCCAACAATGAGATCTCATAAAAAATTTTAAAATGTAAAGTAGAAAGAACAAGAAAGAGAGAGAGAGAGAGAGAGAGAGAGAGAGAGAGAGAGAGAGAGAGAGAGAGAGAGAGAGAGAGAGAGAGAGAGAGAGAGAGAGAGAGAGAGAGAGAGAGAGAGAGAGAGAGAGAGAGAGAGAGAGTAAGCGAGAATATGTATGTACAAGATCAAAGTACTGGTTTTGATAAAATAAATTCCAGAATTATAGTGTAGCAATTAATCAATTGTAATTTTCTTTACATAATTTGGAGGTTATAAGTTAATGAATTAAAGGTAGCTCTAGTAACTTTGAATATCCGTATCATGTGTTAAGTGAGTTCTTTGTGTAAATCATTGTTCAATAGTGAACTTAAATAGTGAATTTAAACCAATAGAAATAAATAAGATTAATTACTAGAGCAGCCATGTGTTAAGCGTAATTATTTCGCCACTCAAACCCAAATAATCATTTCTGTAGCTGGTTTCGTTTGAATGGCCCTGGATCCGAACCCGAAAGGTAAGAGTAAGATATTATATATTTGCAGTAAATAATACAGTTACATTGGCGCCCGAACAGGGACCCGAGTATTATATATTTGTCAAAATTAATAGTTACATTGGCTCCCGTACAGTGACGCGAGTGTAGGTTACAACTTACATTCGCCAGACCTAACCAAGCTGCAGAACGGGTTATTTGAGAGGGAGGACGTTTTGGTAAATTATATAAACATAGTGATATATTAAAAGGGTTAAGTCAATAGTGGATAAGATTAAAATTCTTATGTAACATTTTATAAACGTATAAAAAATGGCAGGGAATAGTGACGATATCAATGAAATAGTTAACGTTGAAAATTTTGATGAGTCAAATATGAGTAATTTTGAGATACATTCGACTCCAAGTGCGAGTCAAGATAAAACAGAGTTAAAAACTTAACTGATCAGAGTAATGTAACTGAAGATTCGGGCGTGCAATTGACCCCGACTAACAAAATGTAACATCCAATTCAATAGTGATGTAATGAGTATGTTACAATTACTCTTAGAACAAAATAAAGAACAAAAGAGTGATTCTGATGTTAAATTTAATACAATTAATAGCAAATTCCATGAGTTAAAGGGTGATATAAATAATATTGACCAAAAATTTGATAAGCGTTTATGTGATATGAAACAACAGAGTGTTAAGTTAGAAGACAATATTAATAAACGTTTAAATGAGATGGATGAATGTTTTAACACTATTAAAGAACAAGTGGTAGAACAAATTGAGAAACAAATACAAAAGGTAATTGAAAATTTTGAGTATAAACAAATGAGAATTATAATATGTGTAAAACGTGGTAGTAGAGAACAAGGAGATTAATGTTGAGAGGATGAAGATTTTGTTGAAGTAGAGTTTAGTAATGAAGTGTTGCTAGAAAATGCCAATGAGAATGAGAGACAGTGTGAAGACAGTTAAATGAAGAGAGTATACAGAGGGTAGAATTTTCCCGTGATGTGGTTGTGGGTGAAGAAAATGCTTCACTAGTATTGTTGGAGGACAAAGGTTCCTCCTTAGCTTTTGTAAAAGACAAAAGGTCTTTGAATTGTTTTTGTGTATCTGGTAAAGCCAGACGTTGTAATAATGTTGTGTTGCCCTCTGTATGGAATGAGAATGTAAAATGTTGTGAGAAGTATTGTAATGAAAGTGATTATGAGAGAGAGAGAATGTAGAAATATTTAAGGTAAAGAGAAATTATGAAGAGTTAATACAGAGTTTAAATAGGGAGAGAACTGGTAGAATTAAAAACATACATTGTGTGACAAACAATGTGTATATTGATGACAAATATTTGCCTGTTAATGAACCTATAGTAGCAGAATATGATAATAATAATGTAATGGTAATAACAAAAAACACTGACGGAGACTTTACAAATAATACTGATGTCGACTTGATTTATGATAAGATAATTTTGGGGGTAACCCTATAGATTATTGTTTTGGTACAATGGAAAAAATAAGTTCTTGTGGTTATAAAACAAAAAATAACCACATGTGGCGTATTAATAAAATTGAAAAGACTAAATTTTGACGACAGAGGCTGAAATTCATAAATGAACAATTTTAAATACTTTGTTTTATAGTTCAGACCTCGCAACCTTGGACAGTGAAGTGTGATATAACTGAATAATTATTGCTGAAGAAGTGTAAATACATGTTTAGTGAAATTAATTGTATGTATTATAAAATGTTAGATAAACAATGTATGTATGTAGTAGAAATTGTTGTGATGATAATAATAATATTAATATTTGCAGCTTAAATAAATAACAAAAATAATGTGGAAGAAGATAATGAATGAGTTGTAGTTATTGCAATGGGTGAAGGTAATTAAAATGTTGTGTTTTCAATAATTAATTTAATTAAAACAATTTGAGATGTTTAAATATTCTGATTAATTTAAAGGGTGTATAATTGAATTTCCAATGGATTTAAATTGTTTTATGAGATTTGATATCAATTAATAAATAAATGTTAATTTGTTTGATATGAAATAACATGTTGTTAAATGTTTCAGAGGTTACGTGGAGATATTGGTGTGTGTGTGTGTGTGTGGTGTGTATTTTGTGTCAGGTCAATAGGTGGATAATGTATTGTAAGTATAAAGTTCATAATACCAATTAGATAAAATAAAATGTTTACTGGTGTGAAAAATATTTGATTCAATAATATAAATGAATTGAGATAATGTATTGAATAGATTGTAATCAAAAAGTAATAATAACTGAAAGGTGAATTAGAATTATATTTGGTTGAACTGTAAGAAATAGACATTGATAAATATGTTATCTAAAAGATTTATAAAAAATTGAAAAGTGAAGTACAGGTGTTAGTATGATGTAACCATGAATGCTGAAACTGAGAGTGTTTATAACACCAGTCTCGCAGAGACGTGTTGATGTAAACAGGTGTGTTGAATGTTTTGACTAATGTCTACAGCCAAGTGTTGAAACTGCTAACTGTTGCAGTTTGATGAATCAATGCCAAGAGCAGATTTTATTATGAAACAAAAGAAACATCTGATGTGATGGAATGTAGATAATACTCTTTTTAGGCCCCTTTGTAAAATGTTATTTAAATAAATAAAGTTGTCTCAAACAAATAAGATTGAAATAATGAGGTAATTACCAGAATTTAGAGTTTGAGAAATTAAATATAATTAAATTAATTTGGTAATTAAATTAGTTGGAAAGATGATTTTTAATAATGAACTTGTAATAATGAATTTAATTTTATTCCCATTCGAATTCAAACTGTAATTATAAATCAAAGGCTAATTGATGTAAATAATGATTAAAACATTTATTTAAATTAAAAAATTGAAAGAATGTTTATGACGAGACGGTGTTTGGAAAAGGAGATATGCATATAACTAATGGTAAACTTTTATAAATGTAAACATGTATTGTTGTCTTAATATTATTTTCTAGGGTTATAATATAAAATGAGCCAGTGCTTTGTCAATGAGCCTGTATGGCCAAGAGGAAACAAATCAGTTGTGGGATATAGAGTGATGGAAGGCCGTTTATTAAATTTTCATTGAATGTTTCAAAGTCAGGCGATACTGTGGTGGTTATCGGTCCGAGCTTATGGTGGTGGGATCTCGAGTAGAGAAGTCCCGTAAGATCGGATGGGTGCTGCCACAGTCACCAGACTAGGGGGGTAAGAACCCATGATTTTAGTAGAGTGTTCAGGGGGGTTGCGGCGCCATATCCTCACTGATCCTCTTAGGTTTAGACAATAAGAGTTTGAACGCTTCGGCCTTCAACCTCTTATTGGGGGGGTATTGTAACGGTACAGAATTGTGAGCCACCCCAGTTTAATTTTATATTAATTCAAATCATCAATTCAATCACTTTCCAAATTGCCAGACTTTCACCTGTGGGGAGCCCCAGTGCAACATACATACAGTTAGCCTAAACAATTGCCAGATGTATTGCGTAACCGCCCAGCAGCAGGCTTTTTGTGAAACACAGTCTGCAGTTTGTCATTAGAGAGTGAACAGAAGTAAGCAGCATCAGACAGTAAAAAGTTCGTTAATTGAAAACAGTGGCCTCGGGCGTGCAAGATAGTCCTAAAGCCAAAAGGGCTTATCTAACAAAAAACATAAAAACTGTTACCATGCAATTTATGGCAGCATGGTCAAATAATTAAAAACATAAGAGTTCGAGTTACGTACATCGGCCGATTAAAAATGTTACGGGAGTGAGTTTTAAACACATGTGCAGTAAATAATGACGGACAATCAACAATAGTAACGAGTTTTCAACATTCAGAACTGAAGTTTTTGTGAGTGTGACTTAAAAAGTGACTAACATGTGGTGGTGAAATTGAGCGGATATCTGATCCAGATAAGTAACAGTCAACAGTCAGAAATTTAAATAAGAATCGTTGACCATTCATGATTCATCCCGTTAAAATAAAGGTTTGGAGTTTAAATCCAACAATGAGATCTCATAAAAAATTTTAAAATGTAAAGTAGAAAGAACAAGAAAGAGAGAGAGAGAGAGAGAGAGAGAGAGAGAGAGCGTAAGCGAGAATATGTATGTACAAGATCAAAGTACTGGTTTTGATAAAATAAATTCCGGAATTATAGTGTAGCAATTAATCAATTGTAATTTTCTTTACATAATTTGGAGGTTATAAGTTAATGAATTAAAGGTAGCTCTGGTAACTTTGAATATCCGTATCATGTGTTAAGTGAGTTCTTTGTGTAAATCATTGTTCAATAGTGAACTTAAATAGTGAATTTAAACCAATAGAAATAAATAAGATTAATTACTAGAGCAGCCATGTGTTAAGCGTAATTATTTCGCCACTCAAACCCAAATAATCATTTCTGTAGCTGGTTTCGTTTGAACGGCCCTGGATCCGAACCCAAAAGGTAAGAGTAAGATATTATATATTTGCAGTAAATAATACAGTTATAATACATCCCTGTTCGGGCGCCAATGTAACTGTATTAATTTATTGACAAATTATATAACTCGGGTCCCTAGTTCGGGGCCAATGTAACTGTATTAATTTACGGCAAATACTAAAATCTTACTCTTACCTTTCGTGATACGGTCCAAAGTCGTTCAGACGAAACCAGCTACAGAAATGATTATTTGGATTTGAGTTTCGAAATAATTATGCTAACACAAATTTTGCGTATGTTAACAAATTGGCTTTCTTTTATTAGCCTGAATTATACCCTTTCACCTTGTCTTCACACTACAAGTTCAATAAACAAGACTACATAGATATTTAATCACCCTTAATCACCCCGTATAAACTACTCTAAAAATTTACTTAATGATAGCGTTATTTTCATCAACCAGTACTTTGCGACATTCTCTCATTCATACTCTTTTACATTCTTTTTCTTTTAAACCCCGTTATTACAGTTCAGTATTTAGATTTATTATTTATGGAATTGTTCTATTAGTGTTATGAAGAGTACTTAACCCATCCCCGGCGTTCCTTACAGTTTCATTACCGCCTCATGGAGTTAGCTGTTTCTGGTCACTTCACAATGTTATTTCAACAGTTCATAAATTTTGTACACTGACGCGGTATACTACGTCTTATTTAATTTGTCATGATTTCCGATTACACTTTTATAACAGTTTGTCGGCCGACTTTATTTTGCTCGAGCACTTATGTGATGACCGCACGTCCTACTGTTTGTACAACTTTAATTACTGTTAACTTTCACTTTTACACTGTTGATGCATTGAAAGATAGGCCTACTCTTAATTACGGCCTATCTTGCACCCGAGGCCACCGTTTAAATTTATATCACCAACTTTACTGTCTGATGCTGCTTACTTCTGTTCACTCTCTGATGACAAACTGCATACTGTGATTCACAAAGCCTGCTGCTGGGCGGTTATGCAATACGTCTGGGCAATTGTTTAGGCTAACTGTATGTGCATTGCTGGTTGGGGCTCCCCACAGGTGAAAGTTAACTACTGAATTACTGAATTAAATACTGATTTATATAAAATAAAATTCCCATTTCTGTACCGTTACAATACTCCCCCAATAAGAGGTTGAAAACTGAAGCGTTCAAACTCTTATTGCCTAAACCCTAAGAGGATCAGTGAGGATATGGCGCCGCAACCCCCCTGAACACTCTACTAAAATCATGGGTTCTTACCCCCCTAGTCTGGCGACTGCGGCAGCACCCATCCGATCTTACGGGACTTCTCTACTCGAGATCCCACCACCATAAGCTCGGACCGATACCCACCACAGTAGCGCCTGGCTTTATAACATGTAATTAAAAAATTAACAAAAGGCCTTCCATTATACCATATCCCACAACTGATTCGTTTCCTCTTAGCCATACCGGCTTATTCTTTACAAAGTACTGGTTCTTTTATTTGCAAAGTACTGGCTTTAGTTTAAAATAATAATATAATCTTACAGTCTACTTACAGTTCAATCACATAAACAAAATAATATTCCCCATATAATATTACCCATCCAAAATAACACCTTAATTATACAAAATGACATTAAATCCATTTATACTTAACTACTATAAAATTTTTTTTTTCTTCTTTTATCAATTAGCATTTAATTTATAATTCCAATTTGAACTCAAATGAAAATAAAGTTAAGTTCATTGTTAAAAACCATCGTTTCTATTAATTTAATTACCAAATTAATTTAATTTTATTTAATTTCTCAAACTCTAAGTTACAGTAATTAACTCATTATTATTTTATCTGAAAAAAAAATTAACTTCAATTCTTTTATGTCACAGTAAGATTTTACTCAAGAAACTGATTCAGCGGATTACAACATTTTTTGTTATTGTCACCAAGTATGTCTGTAGACATTAGTCACAACATACAACTACAACACACCTGTTTATATAAACAGTTGTATGCCAGACCGGTGTTATAAGCACTCTGTCTCAACACTCACATAGTCTAAACATTCTGGTTACATCATATACTGACAGATATACTTCCTTCGAATTTTGTGGTTTCTATAAATCTTTTTGTTAACATATTTGTCTCTTAAATTTTTTATTCCAATTCGGATCAGATATATTTTAATTCACCACAATTACTTTAATAGCATTTTACTAAAAGCATTTTAACTTTAGTTATATTATTTAAAACACTATTATTTATTACCTGAAAGAACGTTTAAGATGAGATAGTGTCTGGAAAATAAGATGTGTATATTACTGTTCATATAAATTTTATTAATGTCGATCTATGTTTTATGTTCTAACTGTAGACTCCCCACCTAAGTGCGGCCATGATCTCACCGGATCATGACCGTGAAAGTAGTTAATTGTGGCAAATCATAAATTTTACTTGATATAACCTGTTATATCCTAATTAATTTAAAATTTGTAATTTATGACAAATATATAATACTCGGGTCCCTAGTTTGGGGCCAATGAAACAAAATTAATACAGTTACACTGGCGCCCGTAACAGTGACACGAGTATAGGGTTTATAACCGATATCCGCCAGACCTAACCAAGCTGCAGAACGGGTTATTTGAGAGGGAGGACGTTTTGGTAAATTATATAAACATAGTGATATATTAAAAGGGTTAAGTCAATAGTGAATAAGATTAAAATTCTTATGTAACATTTTATAAACTTATAAAAAATGGCAGGGAATAGTGACGATATCAATGAAATAGTTAACGCTGAAAATTTTGATGAGTCAAATATGAGTAATTTTGAGATACATTCGACTCCAAGTGCGAGTCAAGATAAAACAGAGTTAAACTTAACTGATCAGAGTAATGTAACTGAAGATTCGGGCGTGCAATTGACCCCGACTTCAACAAAATATAACGTCCAATTCAATAATGATATAATGAGTATTATACTTAATCAATTAGAAAAAATGAGAGTAATGTAACTGAAGATTCGGGCGTGCAAGATAGTCCTAAAGCCAAAAGGGCTTATCTAACAAAAAACATAAAAAGTGTTACCATGCAATTTATGGCAGCATGGTCAAATAATTAAAAACATAAGAGTTCGAGTTACGTACGTCGGCCGACTAAAAATGTTACGGGAGTGAGTTTTAATCAGTATGCAGTTTGTCATCAGAGAGTGAACAGAAGTAAGCAGCATCAGACAGTAAAGTTGGTGATATAAATTTAAACGGTGGCCTCGGGTGCAAGATAGGCCGTAGTTAAGAGTAGGCCTATCTTTCAACGCATCAACAGTGTTAAAAGTGAAAGTTAACAGTAATTAAAGTTGTACAAACAGTAGAACGTGCGGTCATTACCTAAGTGCTCGAGCAAAATAAAGTCGGCCGACAAACTGTTATAAAAGTGTAATCGGAAATCATGATAAATTAAATAAGACGTAGTATACCGCGTCAGTGTAAAAAATTTATGAACTGTTGAAATAACATTGTGAAGTGACCAGAAACAGCTAACTCCATGAGGCGGTAACGAAACTGTAAGGAACGCCGGGGATGGGTTAAGTACTCTTCATAACACTAATAGAACAATTCCATAAATAATAAATCTAAATACTGAACTGTAATAACGGGGTTTAAAAGAAAAAGAATGTAAAAGAGTATGAATGAGAGAATGTCGCAAAGTACTGGTTGATGAAAATAATGATATCATTAAGTAAATTTTTAGAGTAGTTTATACGGGGTGATTAAATATCTATGTAGTCTTGTTTATTGAACTTGTAGTGTGAAGATAAGGTGAAAGGGTATAATTCAGGCTAATAAAAGAAAGCCAATTTGTTAACATACGCAAAATTTGTGTTAGCGTAATTATTTCGAAACTCAAATCCAAATAATCCTTTCTGTAGCCGGTTACGTCTGAACGACTTTGGACCCTATCTCGAAAGGTAAGAGTAAGATGTTATATATTTGCAGTAAATACATACTGTCTCATTACAAATAATACTGATGTCGACTTGATTATGATAAGATAATTTTGGGGGGTAACCCTATAGATTATTATTTTGGTATAATGGAAAAAATAAGTTCTTGTGGTTATAAAACAAGGAATAACCATATGTGGCGTATCAATAAAATTGAAAAGTGTTATATAAAGACCAGACTAATTTTTGACGACGGAGGCTGAAATTCATAAATGAACAATTGTAAATATTTTGTTTTATGGTTCTGACCTCGCAACCTTGGACAATGAAGTAGGATATAACTGAATAATTAATGATGATGATTTGTAAATAAATGATGTGAAATTAATTGTGTGTATTGTAAGATGTTAGGCTAACAAGTGTGTGTAGAGGGTTGTAATAATAATATTAATATTTTGCAAGTTAAATAAATAACAAAATTACTTTTGAAGACAGTAGTTAGCGAATTGTAATTGTTTTGATAGCAACTGAACTTGTATTTTCAATAATCAATTTAATTAAAATAATTTGAGATGTTTAAATATTCTGATAACTGTATAACTGAATTTTCTAATGGATTTAAATTGTTTTATGAGATTTGATATTAATTAATAAATAAATGTTAAATTGTTTGACATGAAATAACACTGTTGTTAAATGTTTCAGAGGTTACGTGGAGATATTGGTGTGTGTGTGTGTGTGTGTGTGTGTGTGTGTGTGTGGTGTGTATTTTGTGTTCAGGTCAATAGGTGGATAATGTACTGTAAGTATAAAGCTTCCAATACCGATCAGATAGAATAAAATGCTTACAGGTGTGAAAAGAGTTCAATTCAATAATAAAAATGAATTGAGATAATGGTATTAAATAGAAACTGTAATTAAAAAAGTAATAATAACTGAAAGGTGAATTACAATTATATTTGGTTTGAACTGTAATAAATAGACTTTGTTAAATATGTGAACTGTAAGATTTATAAAAATTGAAAAGTGCAGTACAGCTAGGTGAGGTAAGCAGAATGTTGAGTGGTTATAACTGTGTTTATGAAAACAAGTCTGGCACACAAGTGTTTATGTAAACAGGTATGCTGTATGTTGTGACTGAGGTCTACAGTCATGCTTGGTGACAATAACAAAAAATGTTGTAGTCTGCTGAATCAGTATCTTGAGTAAAATCTTATTGTGACATAAAAGAACTGAAGTTAATTTTTTTCAGATAAAATAATAATGAGGTAATTACTGTAACTTAGAGTTTGAGAAATTAAATATAATTAAATTAATTTGGTAATTAAATTAATTGGAAAGATGATTTTAATAATAAATTTAAATTTATTCTGATTCAAATTTCAAATGTAATTGTTAAATAGATGAAAGATGTACTTTATTTAAAAGTGAAAACTGAAGGAGATTTTGTGTAAATGTAATTTTGTATAATTAATGTGTCATTTTAACCGGAACTTACATGTACTATTGTATATATCCTATATTGTTTTATTAACACAATTTTCTAGGGTTTAAAATATAAAATGAGCCAGTACATTGTCAATGAACCAGTACGGCTAAGAGGAAACAAATCAGTTGTGGGATATGGAGTGATGGAAGGCCGTTGTTGATTTTTTAATTGAATATGCCGCAGTCACCAGACTAGGGGGGTAAGAACCCATGATTTTAGTAGAGTTCTCAGGGGGGTTGCGGCGCCATATCCTCACTGATCCTCTTAGGGTTTAGGCAATAAGAGTTTGAACGCTTCGGCTTTCAACCTCTCATTGGGGGGGTATTGTAACAGTACAGAAATGGGAATTTTATTTTATATAAATCAGTATTTAATTCAGTAATTCAGTAGTTAAATTTCACCTGTGGGGAGCCCCAACCAGCAATGCACATACAGTTAGCCTAAACAATTGCCAGATGTATTGCGTAACCGCCCAGCAGCAGGCTCTTTGTGAAACACAGTCTGCAGTTTGTCATTAGAGAGTGAACAACAGACAGCCAGCATCAGACAGTAAAGTGCGTGAATTAAAACCAGTGGCCTCGGGCATAAGATAGGCCTAGAGTAAATGGGCTTATCTATTTAAACAACATAAAAACAGTTCAACTGTAACTCTGACCGCGCGGTCATCACATAAGTGCTCGAGCAAAATAAAGCCGGCCAACAAACTGTTATAAAAGTGTAATCGGAAATCATGATAAATTAAATAAGACGTAGTATACCGCGTCAGTGTAAACAATTTATGAACTGTTGAAATAACATTGTGAAGTGACCAGAAACAGCTAACTCCACGAGGCGGTAATGAAACTGTAAGGAACGCCGGGGATGGGTTAAGTACTCTTCATAACACTAATAGAACAATTCCGTAAATAATAAATCTAAATACTGAACTGTAATAACGGGGTTTAAAAGAAAAAGAATGTAAAAGAGTATGAATGAGAGAATGTCGCAAAGTACTGGTTGATGAAAATAACGCTATCATTAAGTAAATTTTTAGAGTAGTTTATACGGGGTGATTAAATATCTATGTAGTCTTGTTTATTGAACTTGTAGTGTGAAGACAAGGTGAAAGGGTATAATTCAGGCTAATAAAAGAAAGCCAATTTGTTAACATACGCAAAATTTGTGTAAGCGTAATTATTTCGAAACTCAAATCCAAATAATCCTTTCTGTAGCTGGTTTCGTCTGAACGACTTTGGACCCTATCTCGAAAGGTAAGAGTAAGATTTTAGTATTTGCCGTAAATTAATACTGTCTCACAATAATTATTTATATATTTAATTTTCTTATATGCGAGTTTATCTACACTCCAAATAAAACAATAGGATCTTAAAACTCCAATCAGATTTACTATTGGAACACAAACCAGCGCTTCACTCACACATATATAGGCTACTCTTTCACAACTTACATAATTATTTAAAAACCCCTTTAGTGAGCTCACTATCTTTAAATTAAACATATATTTTAGGGTGCCATTTTTCTCTTTAATTTTTAATGGTTGTAATTTTTTGTTTTTTAAATTTCTTCTTTTATTTTATTTTCAAAATTTTACTTATCTGCAATTGCGTCCTAAAAAATCAGTCCATCCTCCGTATGTTTTCTTTCATCACTCCACACGTTTCGTTCTTTTATCGTAATTCTCGCCAGACACAACTGTTCCTTCATTTTATTTAGCTAACACTCACGTTGTGGATCAACGTATTTTTACAATTTTTATTATTACGGGCGAGACGGAAAAACTGTGCTCAGCTGGCGGACGAGCGAACGGCTCGCGTCCGTTGTCTTTGGGTGTTCATGGCCGACTGCCTCTGTTCTCAATGCAGAACGCTGTCGATGCTGTGTCCACGCCTTACATTCCAAGTGATGTTTCGCACTGACGTCATATGGTGTGACTTGATTTCATAGGTCAAAGTTCGTTTGGCTGAATGTAACTGTTTTTCTTCGCGTCCTGATGTTGACCTTGACACAAATTCACTCACTGCATATTACGTCGTTATAATTCATGAATAAAATTTTACAATTATTATTTCCTTTAATGTTTATTTTCCCCAAAATTATTAGGTGGGCTGAATTGTCCCGTTACAGATGAGAGCCTAGAGGAGGAAATGAACACGATGACGAACTGCCACCATCAATGCAGGCAATGCAAGAGGCAATTAAAGCACAGAAAAATAACAAAACTCCAGGAATTGATGAAATTCCCTCAGAACTATTTAAGTGGGGTGGGAAAAAACTCGAGGAACAATTGCACGCCTTAATACTCACTATATGGAGTACAGAAAAAATCCCTGACGATTGGAGGAAAACCATTATATGTCCTATACATAAAAAAGGGGACAAGTTATCCTGCCAGAATATACTATGCTCCGGATATAAAATTTTCACGTACATAATCAATCAAAGATTACAGCCATATGCTGAAGAGATTATCGGCGAATATCAGTCCGGTTTCAGAAAAGGAAGACCCACCATAGATCAAATATATACAGTTAGACAAGTTCTGAGTAAAGCGTGGGAACAAGATATAGACGTCTATATTTTTGTTGATTTTAGACAAGCCTACGATTCAATAGATAGGGATAAACTATCTAATATTTTATATGAATTCGACATACCCGTGAAACTGGTAAGGATGATAAATTTGAGAGAGAGAGAGAGAGAGAGAGAGAGAGAGAGAGAGAGAGAGAGAGAGAGAGAGAGAGAGAGAGAGAGAGAGAGAGAGAGAGAGCTGCACCATAAAGGGAGAGAGACATCCGACACTGACAGAAATTAAATTTGAATTTGTGGGTAATCAGAAAATAAAAACAGCTATGACTAATCATACAAATTTAATAAAAATATAATGCCCATTTAAAAAGGAACAACAAATTTCAAAGAGCTGAAGTGTGTCTGTGTGCACGCGAGCGCGGAATCAGAAAATGAAGGTCTTCAAATACTATAGTACATTAGTAAAAAGATATTAAAGTTTTGGTGTTACTCTGATGTTTTGTAGATAATGATTTTCACTTTTTTTGTATTTTGTTTTTTGTATGATGTAAGTAGAGAATTTAGAGGAGAATGTGGAGAGTTTTATAAGTTAAAAACAGACAGAAATTGACTTAAACAAATTAAATTTGTTGGTGAGTTTTAATAAATTTAATGAGTGTTAATAATTGTCATTTGTTTTGTGGATTATGATATAAAGTCATTAATGTTAGATTAAGTGTTACTATTTGTCACCGACCACAACATAACCTGTACTCGGGCCCTCGTCTGAACAGACTTGGGTGTTTCCATCTTCTGGTAAGAAGTTGATCGTTTTTAGCAATTCCGTTATTAATTGGGTTATGATACAGCTCTCACACGCCGTCTGTCAAGTGTGAGTGGTGACCCAGGATATCTGTTTCTGTTCCTTCACAAAGTACATAATAATAAAAATAAAAAGCATATAACATTCTGAGAAGGATAGAACAAGAGAGTTCTCTTGTACAATGTACATACTGTAAGCTTGTGACAGGTTCACTGCTGGTGACTGGGTTTCAATACATAGTGCTGTCTTGTTGGTGTTGGTTTCATAAGCATTTTCCATATTACATTAAAATTCCTGTTGTTTTGTCTGGTGTTAAGACAGTTTGGTTGTTTATGTGAAGAACTGAATGTACAAGGTGCTCTTGAAACCAAAAGAATCATTAGAGAAGCCAACAAGAACCTTAATGTAATATGGACAGTGCTTTTGGAATCAAGGTACAACAGTATATACCCAACACTGGTCACCAGCAGCAGCTGTAGTAGTCACACTCAACCTATAATGAGCTACCAATACAGGCCAACAACAATGTAAACATGTGCAGCAGAAGACAAACTCTGGCTGGAGACATAAGGATAGATGTCAAAATTGGGGAGAGAAGAATGAGGAGGAAGGACATAGTCCTCCTAAGAATGAGGAGGAATGACATAGTCAAATAAAAAAAAATTAAAAAAATACGTCTGTGGAAATCTACAAGCACACACATATTATACTAAATAACAACACAACAAATGCAAAATAAAAAAGCTGCCATTGTATCATATCCGCATTATGTAGGCCTAACTAAAAAATATTTACAAGAACGATTTATTCAAGAACGTATCTGGAAATTTACAAATCAAATTTAGCTACACACTCAATTAAAAACACTCACACATTCCCAAATTTAACTAATATTACTTTAATAAAACACATTTCCAAAGGCCAAAAAAATGATGATATGGGAAAATCTGAAAATATTTAAAGATAAAATAAATAATAAATTAATACCTGAACAAATCCAAATTAATACAAAAATGATAGTATTTCAAAATTACTAATTAAATAAAATAATAAATATTTTTTATACATATACAAAACATCACTAAACAATGTCTATATAAAACATTTGTTAATAACAATTAGTTTCATGTATTCTGAATACTGCTGAAACAGTATAAATATATACAAAATGTATTCTTGTAAAAACAAGTAGGCTATCATTTATTTTAATAATAATAATTACACAAGAATAATTGTGAGTAGATATAACTATTATCAGAAAAGAAAGAAACTCTTCCATTCCAACAGTGTGTTCCTACTGCTCTGACTTGTGAGTCGGAAATGTGAAGAATGAACAGAACTATGACAAAAACTCCAGACTGCACAGCAAAACAAGTGGAGTACTATACTAGAAATAACTGGGCAACAAATACGGAACTGATGCTGTTATTTATAGACTTGAGAATATTAAATGGAGGTACGCGACAGACAAGAAGAAGGCAGGTGGTCATGAAGGTTGATAAACTTGAGGACAGAAGGCAAAAGTAGCCCATGATTTTTTGGCAACAGTGGACAAACAGCAGTTACAACTGCCACTGCCATTCTGTTGAACCAAAAAGCCAACACTTTGTATATATAAAATGTGAACAAAATGGATAAAAATTTGTTACTATTACTGTAAACTATATGCTCCCATGGAGAATGATAGCTACTATGCAACAGGGCAAAATATGTAAAACCAAATTTTTGTTAATAATTTTTCATTATAAACCACTTTGCCTTGTACTATTCGGTAACAGTCAGGGGCAGGTACGACTTGGCCAAGAATGCGTGAGTCATGAGAAAAGCGCTTGGTTGCGACCCAAAATTCACCATGTGTTGGTAATGCGAAGTGCTTTTCGGCCTCTCACAAGATACCGAAGCTTACAAGCAACCAATCAGAAAGCGAGTATGAAGAAGAAATCCGGTTGGTGACCACGTGGCGAGAGCACAAACAGCGTCACCAAGGCTGCTCAATTCGCCCCAGTCGACGAGACAATTTCAACCAGTTCAGATGTAAAACTTAAACGTAGCCTCGGGCGAGTTTTTTTGGTAGACCGAATATGTAAAAGTATGTCTACCAAAGAGTACGTGAAAATACAGAGAACAGTGATACAACAGTAACAGTTTTTCCAATTGTAAGAACAATTTTCTTTAAAATGTGAAGTTTGTGATGTTTTGTTGAAGACGTAGTTCGCAATACCGGGGACCTTGTACAGCTAAGTATAGTGCTGATACAAGTTTACTTGGCCAAAACAATAATTAACGAGCTCACTCAATAAAAGGGGTTTTAAAAAGAAATGTAAAGAGCATGAGAGTGTGTGTGGGAAAAAGGGGAAAATAAAAAGTAAAAGTACTTGTTTGTAGAGAACGATTAGTTTATAAAATTTGTTTGCATAATTTCATATTTTATAATCATTAGAATAACGTAAAGAAAGAAAGAAAGAAAGAGAAAGAAGTAAATATTGAGTTTAAATAAAATGAGATTGGTTTAGCAGAAAAATGTGTTAGAATATTTATTACGCCACACCCATAACCTGAGTCTGCACCAAAGATTCGTATAAACGAACCTGGGAATAAGTTACTTAAGGGCATTAAAGTATCTAAATTATGTAATGGTAAGTGTATTATGGTTTCGATGTTCACCTCAAGACATCGTGGCGACCTTTGAACGTGTTTGGAATCTTCTGGGCGGTTTTATAAAAGGTCAGAGTCAGGGTAAGTAGTAATTTTGGGTTAGTTGGGGTGAACGTTTATAACTATTACAACTAATGTTATTAAAATTGTAAACAAACAAACTTTTTATATTTTTACACACCATAATTTTACTTACCCTGATTCCGTTACACTTACCTTTTTAATAAAAACCCCCAGAAGATTCCAAACTCGCTCAAAGGGTCGCCACGATGTTTTGGGTTATACATCGAAACCATCATACTTACCCTTAATTAATTTAGATCATTTAATGCCCTTAACTCAGAAAATTCACAGGTTTCGTTAGACGAATCGTCGATGCAAAACTCAGGTTATGGGTGTAACGTAATAATTAGGTTAACACATTTTTATGTTACTGAACAAATATGATTTATTTTAATCCAAAATTACTTTCTTACTTTCTCTTTTCTTTATATACGTTAATTCATTATTTCTATGTGATATAATATTTCTCTATACTAATTTATCTTTACAAACCACTACTTTACGGTTGCTTTCTTTCTCTATATACACACACTCTCTCACTCGTCACAATGCGGAAACCCCATTTTATTTATAGAGCTCTTTATTATTTATTTGGCCATTTGGATCACGAGTTTTTTTTATGGTATCTGTACGGGCATCCACAAAGTTCCGCCATACTTCGTAACTCACACTTTCGTAGCTACTGACACTGTTCTTACTCCTCACTTTCACTTACTCCGGTCACTTATACTGTTTCAACTATTAATCTTCTTTTAACAAATTTTGGGGCAGGCCGGGCGTACTTACATACGCCGGCCTCCTGACGCTTTTTCACTGGGACGGTGCCTGGAGTATCGACCTACTGTTTAGCTAGTGGTGCCGAACTGCCTACCTCGTGCGTTTGGTTGCCTACATGCCTGGCATTAGGCATTGGCCGTGAGGCGTTAACTCGTTCTGTGATTGGTTATTTTTCATCATATGTTTCGGTAGACTGGAGATGGAAATTCGTTTCTTTTGCCACGTGGTCGATTCTACGAATTTCCAAGGTATATTTTTTCTGCGAATTTACGTGCTGGTACCATCATGTACCTAGAACCGCTACAAGCCGTTCCCCAAAAGTTGTACATTGAGTGGTTAAAACGGGTTGCCTAATCAGCCCTGTTACAAATTATAATTTTAATGTAGTGACAATTCTTTTAGAGCCCTTAAATACCAAAGACAAAACTCCAGTGATGCGTAACTCAAGTAGACAGATTGTGAAGACCTGTCCCAATTGAACCAAATTGACTTCTGCTTCTCAGTCAGGTACGTATAGTTCAAAATTCATTCAAGACATATTTATGAACCCTTTTTGCTCTAATAGCTAAAAGCATAAAATAATTGCAAACCTGATTATATACAAAAGTGATAAACGAGTAATTAGTGTCATTTTGAAAAGAAAGTGGATCATAGTATTTTACTTTTTTTTAAGCATACTAAACATTGTAATATAACAGAATCAGTAGGTCTAAAGTATAACAACATTAAATGAGATAATGCCAGTAACCTTAACAGACACTAAACAAACAATTATAAAAACCAAGGCAGAAACAAGAAGTACAATACAATGCCTAGGATAATTGATGTACTTTATGTAATAAGTAAATAAATGTAAATGATAAGTTAAATGAATTTAAGACAATCAGTGTTAAAGTGAAAAAAAGTCAGCAACCACAATAAGTGTTAATCACAAAAACAGAATCGTGAGGATTGATGCCAGTTTTGAGTGAATATATTAGCTATTACAATAAACACCAAACCAATGTTTTAGACAAATCAAAACAATAAACAAAGTGTTTAATTGATAAAAATAGTTAATATAAGATAGACTTTAATGTTAAGGGAGGAGTTGTTAGTTTAAATATAGTTACTAATTTTCCCTATTCTTTCTAATTAATGACTGTCATTCAAGGGAAAGGCTATCAGTTATGTCAATGCCAATAATACATAACAGCCTGTTAATACTATTAAAGAGTTATGTGAAGTTGAGTAAAAACAGTAAGTAAAGACAGACCATAATGGACTGAGAAAAAGATATTGTTTATATGTTAACCAGTTATTTGAAAATGTGTTATTTGTTTAGTGTTGATTGAATTTTTAGTCATGAGGACATGACCTTAAGTTAATATGTCTGTTTCAAACTAATGTATTTATATTATTAGAATGTAAGGAATATGTTCCATTTTATGTACTAATACCCAGGAAAGCAATGATAATTAATCATAAGGTTTTAAATCAACAAGCCAAAGAATAATTGTGAAGAAAAAAGAAATATAGGGCTAAAGAAATGCCATGACCGAGGGCAATGTTAACATTAAAATTATTGTCAAAATTAGTTAACAAACAATCAAGTCAATGTTAATTAGTACTGAGCAGTGAGAAGTATTAATATAGGATTTATTTTTATAGTAACAACAACATTGTAAATAGCGTAAGGAATTATAATAAGATTTTGTGAAAGTTAGATGGCTAAATGGCCTTTAAAACATGATTTTGTAAACCACTAAAAATATTTATTAAGTCACTCACACAGGCCGTGTGTGATATCAAAATGCTTGTAATATTATCAGGAAAACAAATGTGTAAATTAAATTAAGCACAGTTATGTAATAATTATGGAGTAATTTGGAGTGGAGAACGAAAAAACAAAATAATTTAAAATGATGGTCATGTGACCCATGAACTCAACTCTATTGACCAATGAGAAATTAGCAAAATTTGGTCAAGACCGTTGAAGGAGTAAGAAATTCAATTATTCGATTGTTAGACTCCAAACTGTCCAGATCATCTCTGCGCTGTCCATAGTAACAAAGTACAAAAGAATCAGATCTGAGTGGAAGAGAAAAAAAAAGTGAAAAATTATAACACCTAAAATCTAAATGAAGTGGAAGAAATAAAGAAATAATAAAATAATAATAATTTAAAAGAAGAAAAGAAAAATAATAATATATGAAAGAAGAAACAAAAGTGAATAAATAAATCTTCAAATTGGGTGAGGCCTAACCTTTTATAATATCACAATTATAACTTCACAACACCAAGATACATCAACAAACACTTTCCTTCCATAACGCTAGTGAAAAGAAAACAATATCTAATATTAACACAGTGAACATTTTGGTGTAATTATTTTATTTGAAAAAACTGATGGTGAAGATATTTTCACATACTTAGTTGGACAATAAGCGGCATACTGCTTTTTGTTCGCTTGGAATTCTGGGTAGTAGCAGTGACACTTCATTCTACAACAATGAACTGACATTATTTAGTAATACTTTATTAAATTTAAATTTGTTTTTTATTTAATTAATAAGAATTAAGTAAATGTTGTAACAGGACTTTTAGGCCTACCTGGGTTAATATAAAAAATATTGTTTTGATAAAAATAATATTTTATTATGTAATATTAATTTTGGGGAAACATGAAAATAATATAAATAATAATTATGGGAAAAGTAAACAGATTTAGAGTTCATGAATTATACAACGTAATAAACAAGCATGTGGATTTGTGTCAAGGTCAGCTCCAGACACATGTAGAACAGTTATTTTTAGATACGTGACAAGCAAATTATATAACTCAGCAGTCATACGATGTTACGTCAGTCCAATACGTCACGCTGGAATGTAAGGTGCGGTTTGTCCAGCCTCAGCAATTGGCGTAGTGATACAAATAAAACAATAAGATTTGGTGACGTGACACCTTCTCCACCTCAGAAAATAGCGCAGTTCCGCTCGTCCCAGTACAAAATTACTCCGTGTGCCAGCCGGTCACAAATATAAGTTTTGAAACAAATATATGGGCACCCGTAACAGCTAAATATGTAAATTTACAACAGATACATTATTAATTAAAATGAAGTGAAAGTTGTGTTTTTTTTTTAATTAACAATTTCGATAAGAGTGGTGAACAAAAAGTGAAAAGAAAATACGAGATGAAGCCAATTACGTAAGGAGGCTGGACTATGTGGACAAAATTCAGATGAGTAACAAAATGGGGTTTGAACAAAATTTTAATAAGGGCTAAACCAAAATATTATCATTATAATGTTATTTTACAAGAAAAATGAGATCTCTAAGGGTATGGGGTATTTGCGTGTGCGTGTGAAAAGTATGCTAACATAGAAGTGCTGGTTTGTGGGCTAATTAATTAAATAATCTAATTGTCAGGTATATTTACGTTTATTAATAAAAGAAAAAATGTAATAATCATGCTAGATTGATGGTTCAGGAATGAACCGATAACGTTCGTTTTGTGTTTTGAAGGGAGAATTCAATGTATGATTGTGATGAAGGTAATAAAAGGTAATAGATTTTTTTGTGAACAAATAATTAATTTATTTACTAAATAATCCTATTCTGCTTTCCCGGTTCGCTGATCCGAGCCCTTGTAAGTTATAAAATTTTGCAGCTGGCAGTACGCAAGATGGCGTTCGAAATAAAAAGGTAAACATACCTATTTGCTACCATGTGAGGTAAACAATTTAATAATGAAATAAGTAAATAATTACAATTGGCGCTTCCGAACTGTGACATTTATATAATAAATTTTATATAAATATAGGCCTACTTGGAGAGCAGAATGGGTATTTGAGATAACGGATTAATGTATAAATAAGGTACGTATGAGGTTACGAGAGTAACGTAATATGTTGGGTAAAGAGAATAAATTGTTAAGTGATAGTTATGTATAGCATGTATAATAATTGTTGACAGAATTATACGATTCAAATAATTTAAACAAATGAATATTAACGATATTGAAGTTGAAATGAGCGAGTCGGCTGGTGTGGGGGAACCAGGGGTTCATTTAACCCCAGTAAATCGGTCCAAAGAATACAGCTTAACTGAGTCAGCCGTAGATGACTCGAGTATCCAATCAACTCCAACCTCAACAAAATGTAACAATCAATTTGATAATGATGTAATGAGTACGTTACGAACAAAATATCAAAGGATATTCATGAACAAAAAAGTAATCTCAATGATAATTGAATGAACAAAATGGTAAATTTAACGAAGTTAGAAACGAAATTAAACAACAGAATTTTGAGCTTAACAAACATATTGAGGAAATTGATACACGTTGTACTAATATTAAAGAGCAGATTTTAGAATCAATAAGCAACAATTGCAAAGAGAAAATTAACGAGATGAATAAAAGATTAGACAGTAAAATAAATCAGATAATGAATAAAAAGGTAAGTGACAGTGGTAATATGACAGCAAATAGTGAAGAAATTAATTACAATGTAAGTGGTAATTACGGTAGTGAATCTAATAGTGAAGAAAAAACTGAGAATTATAATGATATAATTAAAAACTTGGTATTAGAGAATAAAGTGGTTAATATTGAGAGTAATAATGAAGATTTTGGTGGAGTACAATTTAGTAACGAAGTGTTAGCAAGTGTTAATGAAAGTGAGAGAGAGTGTGATGAAAGGTTAGGTGGGCGAAGGGCAGATTTTCCCCAAGTATGTGGTGAAACAGAGGTTTCACAGGTATTTTATGAGGACAGAGTTTCCTACAGTAGTTGTGTGGAAGACGAGGTGTCTTCAAATAGTCCCTTAATTTTTTGTGGTATTCTTGGAAGTGCCAAGAAATATAGTGTTTGTGGTGCCCTTTACGTGGTATGAAATAGGTCAGTGGGATTATGACAGGTGTTATGATGATGAGAGATATTTAGAGAGAGAGTTGTTTATAGAGAGGGAGATAGAGATATTCAAGTTAAGTAGAAGCTATAAGGAGTTAAAAGAGAAGTTAAAATTTGAAAAAATAGATGACATGAAAGACTTACCTTGTTGTGAAGATAGTGCAGAAATAAATGATGATAACGTTGATAATTATATGGGAAGCTTACCTGTGCTTAGACGTGGAGTATTAGTAGTAAATGATTTTGAAATTGAGAGGTTAAAATACATAAGGGTGACAGATAATAATACAGACGGTGACAAGACCAAAACTAATGATGTAGACAGGCTATAATTTGGGATTTAATAATAATGTGGGATAATCCAGTAGATTATTATGTGGGTTTTACGGAACAATGTGAAGTATTAACGGGTTATTATACAAATAACAATGAGGTAAGGAGTATAATTAAAGATGATAATTGTTATGTAAAAGTAAGACTAATTTATGATGATGGGGGTTAAATAAATAATAAGTGAATGGACATTTTAATTATTTTAGTTCATGGTAATGACCTGGCTAGATTATGAAATGAGGTGTGGTAAACAAGAAAAATAATGACAAGAAATTGTAAATAAATTTATAGTGAAATTAATTGTGTTTGTGTTGTGAAATGTATTCTATGTAAACAATGTGTGCATATAGTTGAAATTGATTTAATAATAATAATAATAATAATAATATTCTATCAGACTAAATAAATAATGAGAGGTTGTAATAAATGAGTTGTAATTGTTTTTGAAGAAGGTAATTAAAATCCAATGGAATATAAAATACATTACAGTATTTATACATTGCTCACTCGACCTACTGTAGGCCTAATGGTTGGTCTTAAAAAAGTCCGTAATTGTTGTTTGACGGGATAATGCACAGCGTTTCTTTTCCGCGTATTGTTTTATAAACGCGAGGTGCAGCAGATGAACATTATTAGATTCACTTTGCCTCTCCATCCACGAAATTACTTTGTTTATGTGTATTATCACTTCACTAACATTTGGTATAACTTCTTTCACTTCCACCCCATTTTCATTTCCATCATCGTCATCGTCTTCTTTTTCTTCGCAATTTGCATTTCGGACTGCATCAATGATATCTTTATCTCCTATACATTCTGTAACAGGCTCACCGTTGTCTACTTCTGCCCAGTCATTCAAGTCATCTAGAGTGAAGTTGCAATGCAGAGCACTACTCGCAGACTGTACATCACTATTAGTGAATCCGGCAACAGAGCAATTTCCATCGGCGATGTTTTGTTCAAAGGAACATTTCTTCCAGCAATTCTGAATCGTAACCGTACTAATACTTCCCCATGCAAGACCTATTGAATACGCAACTGTTTTCAGGTTTATTGACTTACGGTAAATTTCCATTTCCTCATCAGAATTCACTATAGCACTCAGAAGTTCACGGCGGTAATGTGCTTTAAATGCTTTTATGATGCCTTGATCTAATGGCTGGATCAGTGCTGTAGTGTTTTTCAGCAAGAACATGACTCCGATTTTCCCATCTCTTGACTGTAGCATATCAGCAGGTGGATGTGCTGGACAGTGGTCAGTACAGCTTTTTCTTCAAGGTTGAGTGACCGCAGGTGGCTTCTCACAGATGGAACAAATTCTTCATGGAACCATTTACCGAAAATATCACTTGTCATCCAAGCATTTTTTGTATTACGATATGTGATGGGTAATGACGTCATGTTAACATGTTGAAAGCATCTAGGATTTCGGCTTTTCCCTATACAGAGAGGTTTAACTTTGTGGCTGCCTGATTTATTTGTGGCAAACAGGAGGGTAACTCTATCCTTATTTATTTTTAATCCAGATTTATTTATTGAATTATTCACATCCAGAGTTCTGGTAGCAAGCATCGAAAATACAGAGCAGTTTCATCACAGTTATACACTTGATGGTCATTTAAATCGTTCATTACTTTGTTTAATGCCTGAGGAAAAATTGCTGCAGCTTCACTGTCACATGATCGTGCTTCCCCTTCAATGCTTACCTGGCTTATACCATGACGAGATTTCCATCACGAAAACCACCCATCAGATGCATTAAAGTCACTGTTGCCATGTAAATCACTATGGAATTTCACAGCTTGAGCTCTAATAACTGGTCCTGACAGTGGCACACCTTCACTTCGTTTTATTAAAAACCACCTGTACAGACACTCATCTAGTTCACTATCCTTACCTACTTTAGTCTTTTTTCTTTGCAACCCCACTTCACTTTCAACTGTGTTCACAAAACTTTTAAGTTTATCTTCTTCCTTCATCCACCCTCTAATTGTTCCTTCTGGGATGCCACACTCACGTGATAAACTTGCCTTTGACTCTCCGTTCTTCACACGATCAATTATTTTGAGTTTATCACTCACAGAATATGGTTTTCTTTTCTGCGACATCACAAAACTCTACACTATGCGAATTTATGACAAAGACTGTACACTTTGATAAGATAATATCAGAGTATGATCTTATACTGTACTGTAATATGAGGGAGAGAAGGGATTTAGTTGGCTGCTTGCCTTGGCATGAATTCTTAGAAACATAGAGACTGTAAATAGCTCGGGCAATTGTTTATGTCTACAGGTACACTTGAACTGGCAATTCTGGCTGTTGTTTACAACGCCGTTTCCAACAACAAGCCTTTGTTTACAATAAACGCAACGCCTTCCAATGTTGTGGATACGGAAGTCACGATAAACAATTCATAATTTACTCACTCTCTACAAGTAAGAATTTTCGCTAATAACGGGCGACATACTCTTCACCGCGTTATATCCGAATCCGCGGTATATCGGACTGCGCTATATCGGGCTTCTACTGTATGTGGTGCGAAAGTTATTCAGCAAGTCACGTACAGGGTGTAAAAGCATAAAATGTATTGTGTTAAAAAAAGCAATAAGGTTAAGTGAAGTCGAGGGAAAATTGAGTGCTCGGACAAGACCGTACCGCTAGGATTTAGACAGAGAAGGTGAGAGAGAAAACTCGAAGTGGCGTCGTGTTTGCTTTCGCGGTAAAAGTTTGCTACGCGCTGTTTTTTGACGAATGAGAGAAAGCGTCGCTTTTAAGTGGGCGAAATTAGCTAGTTGGGTTGGTGGAAATCAAATATCGCGGTATATGAAACCAATGGGAACGCGATTTGTAAATAGTGAGTATGGGTAATGTTTGAGGGGGTATGAAAAAATGTAGTTGGGAATTTTGTCAGGCTAGTCTACAGCGAACATTACAACTATTCAGACTCATTAGCATGTATTAAAAGTTTATAACTAAAACTTGCAATAAGTAAGAAGTACAGTATTCATGTCGTGCGTTTAAATAGTATTAAACCCGGTAGTACGGTAAACGAAGTATGCCAGATTAAAGTAATTGTTAGACTGAATAACTTGGTGATAATTACCGAACTTCAGAGTATCGATAATCGAACGCGTGCACTTGAAAGTTGCGGATCGTGGGAGTGTTTTCGGGATGTATTATTGATAGTGTGAGCACTCAGGTTAATCACGTAGTTATTAAGGTGTCAAAATTGATTAGTATACACTAGTTACATGCTGAATCAGCGAGTAGGTGTGAACAGTTATAATTAAGGTGAGACCGAAATAATTAAGTGGTTAGTGTCATTGAGTGTCATCAACAGGATCATCCGAATCGCTGACAACGCAATCTCCAAGATCGCAGACTCCGAGGGAAGGACTCACCAACCAAAAGGAATTCAACTTAACAAGTAACCCAAATTGAACATTAAACTCAATTTAATTCATGTCTTTTTGTAACTCTATTACTATTGGCAATTCAATTGGTCTATGAACCTACTTTCAATAATAATTGATGAGAGGTATAAATTTAATAATTGTTAACCATGAAGATTGTATGCAAATTGTAACATGTTAATGAAAATGCTCATTAAAATTAGCAGTCCTTCAAGTTAACTGTGTTAGTAATCATTTCTTTGATACCTTGAGATAATTTTAAGAGTCGCCATCAAGCAGAGTTAAGAGTTCAGTATTAGTAAATTACACATATCTTTTCTAGCTCTAAACTGCGAGGGTGGTATGTGGCGCCCATAACCGTGGAGCTTATAAAGACCAAATCCTACACTAGGTAGTATTTGGAGCCTATTGCAAGGTTTAATTTGTAAACTAAACAGACAATTGAATTGCGAATAGAGTATAAGAAAAGTAGAATAAGAAACGTAGAGAATAAGAATAATTTTGTATGATCACACGAAGCAAAAGTAGGCAAATGAAATACATACAGAACAACACAAACAAATTAAACAACAAAATGAATACGGAAACAGGGACAATGCAGAGTTACGAAGGGGAGTTAGATATTAACAACCAATTAGGAGATCAACATACGCTCGCCCAACTAACTGTGGACGATCAAGAGTCAAGGACGCGGGGACAGGACCACGAAGAAGTAGGAACACCACAAATAACACCAGAGATACAACACGAGGGAAGACCGAGATTAGCGCAAAAAACAACAGAAACACCTAAAGAACCGGATATGTATGCATTACTACAACAATTTACACAACAGATATCACAACAAATGACACAGCGAACAGAAGTATGTAATGTGGCATTTTGGCCTACCTGGGGTAATTTAAATAAAACAATAGCATTTTTTCGAATATTTGGGACAAACGTAAACCAAAAGGTAAAATTCAATTGTTAGCGACGGAAGTGACAGTGGTAGCACTGCTAGTGACTTTATACGTGACATTTATTTAATAATATTTTGTAAAACAGATTCAACAACCGACAAATTGTACCAAGGTCAACAAATGACAAACACAAAACCAGTCAACAAGTTATGTAACGAAACAACAGGCGAACGTTACGTCAGCGCCTTACATAACGCTGCTATGCAGGGTGTGTCAACGACAGCAGTTTTTGTGACACACAGCACCAAAACAGTCTGCTGGCGGAGTGATATAAACTTTAAAACAATAGAGACTTGATCATCCAACCACGGCCGCTTCACAAATTAGCGCCGGTAGCCTGTTCCCAGTCTAAATTCAACGCTCGCGCGAGCAACATATATACAAAGTTCCGGAACGTATTTTTGTGGGCCCGCAACGCATACAACAAAATGTGAATCTTTTATATACATTACAAAATACAAACAGTTTTTTGGCTAAATATTCATCCATAATATTGACTAATTACAGTAAATTAACAGTTCGGCCGTGAAATGTGAAAAGAAGAACGATAAAACAGCAAACAGTGTACGCCATGAGGAGACACCCTAGTTGTCGAACTTCTCCGCATTAACAGGAAAGTAGACATTTCGAAATTAATTAAAATGCTGTTTTTTTTTTATAAATTATAACGTATTTAGGATCCTGGGGTAGTATGTGAGCGAGTGTGAGGGTTTTTGTTTAATTGTATATATATTATGAAGTGCTGGTTTCCGTTATATCATAAGTAGGCGTAAGTTTATATACATGTATTTAAATTAGTAAATCTTGAGAGTATGGCTAATGGTCATAAGTATATAAGTATAAGTAAAATCAAATAGCATGATAGAAATTGACGAAATGGGAGTTAGTCAAATAAAATGAAAAGTGTTCGTTAACCATCAATGTGTGTTGGTCATTTGCGTTTCACCTATTGCTCTCTGCTAATGAGTACACCTGACGAAACCTTGGAAATTCCCAAAAAGTAGTTAAACAATCAATATTTACACAGTAATCAATTTTAATTAAAGCTCTAAAGCTTCAATGGCGCCCGAACAGGGACTTTGTAAATTAGTTTAACGGAAAATTTACAAACGGGTCGAAAAATGGCAGAGGGAAATATGAACGCAGACTTAGGTGAAAGTAGCGTAGAAGTATCAATTTTAAATATTACGCAAGATCATATGATAACAACCAATGATTTTGTTGATGAAAGTGTTGAAACAAATGTAGACGAAACTGTAGTAGCGGGGAGTAGTAGGGACAAGGGGGTAAATATATTTAACCAATTAGCATTGATGATGGAGATGATGTCAGGAATGAAAACTGAGATCAAATCAGAAATAAATGTCGTAAATATGAGCTTAAATGAAATGATTAAATCAGAAATAAATGTCGTAAATATGAGCTTAAATGAAATGAAAACAGAAAACAACAATTTGAAAGCTGAGATCAAATCAGAAGTAAATACTATAAATGTTAAACTGACTGATTTAAATAACGAGTTCATAAATGTGAGGAGCGAATTGAGAGCGAGTGAAATATATATGAATAGCCGTTTGGAAAGTATGAGTGAGGTTATTGTTGGAGTGAAAGATGAGCTGACTAGTGATATCAATAAGATACAAACTGAGATGAAAAATGATATAAAAATAAATAACGAAAAACAAAAAGAGAAAATGTTAGAGACAAATAAAAAATTTGACACGTTGACAAGTAAATTTAATGATAAATTTAAAAAGCAAAATGACAAAATTGACTGTAATGTTCAATGTATAATTAATGAATGTGAACAAATCAAACGAGCAAGTGAAATACAAGAAAATATAAATGATGAATTCAGAAGTAACTTTGAACAAGTTGATGCAATTAAAATTAATGTAACTAGTTTAAAGAATAAACAAGCAGAACATGAGCGTGAAATAGTTAAAGTCAGAGAAGACTTGAATGTAACCATTAACCAGAAATTAAGTAATGTGAGTGAGAGAGTGAATGTGGAAGTAGAGTTAGGATATTTTAGTAATGAAAGTAGGGGAGTGAACCCCATACAGTTTTTGAACTCTATAAAAAGTTTTAATAAATATAACCAAGAAAGTTGGGAGATTAAGTTAGTAAGAATTTTAAAATACTTTAAAGGGGATGCTAAAATATGGGCGGATGCTCATAACGATAACTGGGTAGATTTTAATGAGTTTGAGCAAGCATTTAGAAATAAGTACTGGTCAGAAGAGAAACAAGAGGGGTTACGTAGTATCATAATGGGATGGGGCAATTTTAATATTAAGTACATGAGTATTACATCGTATGTGACGAGACTATATAGTCAGGTTAAATATTTAGAACCACCAATGCCTCTTTCATCTTTTATAAGATACATCAGTAAACATCTACCCAAGGACATACGGTCCACAATCAGAACCCGGGATTTTGCTAATATCGCAGAATTAGAGAAAATATTAGAAGCATACCAGAGTATGAAAGAGGAAGAGGATAATAAGTATCAGTTTAGAGTTAGTGAATCGAATCAAACAAATACAACCAGACCATTTTATTAATAATGTGAGTAGATCAGGGGAGGGGGCGTGGTTATGTCCAAACCCTAGTTGTGGAGCTAGTAATTATAATGGGTCGCGGAATCAATGTTACCGGTGTCAGGGTCCGAGGAGTAATGCCCAAGGGAGGTTGAAGAATTATAATAGGGGTTGTGATCAATTTAGAGGGAATCATAGAGGGAGAGGTTTTACTAGTAATCGAGGAGTATCAGGAAATTTTAATCATAGAGGTAGAGGGGGATATGTTAGTAACCAAAACGAAACTCGGGGCGTGGAAGTACCAGCTCGTAATCAAAACAGTAGGGGGGTTTACAGTGAACCACCACCTCCACATCCGTTAAACTAATAAGGGCGGTTGAAAAAGAAAGCCCCCAGCCGTCTAGTAATCACATGACAATAGGGTCACTAATTACCAATATACATAATGATTTATCTGACGAAGAAGCGGGTGAGAGTAATAATGCTTTCGGGATGGCAGAATTTGAAGCCGAAGTGTTTAATTCTAAATATATTTTTCTAGTAGATTCAGGGAGTGAACTGACTGCTATAGACGATAGAATGTTTGAAAAAATCAAAAATCAGACTACAGAAACTATTCCACAATTACCAGTACTGGGAATTAGTGTTATAGGAGTAACGGGTGTTCGCAGTAAAAAAGTAACTAAACAAATAATGCTACAATTAAAAGTGAATGAGAACACAATAAATGTACCTTTCTTAGTTATTCCAGGACTAAATATGGGAGCTATAATAGGTAATGATTTTTTAAATAATTTCAAGGTAGAGTTAAACTATTACACACAGACTATGAAATTAAATAATAATAATAATAATATAGTTGAAATACCATTCATACAAAAGAAAACTGTAGGAATGAAAGCTTTAAAAATAATTAGTAAGGGAATATTAATTTCTGACAATGATATAAACGAGTGTAGACCTTTAATGATAAATTATTGTAACTTGAGAGTAAATAATAATGAGTTATTTGACAATGAAAATAATTGGGAGGAGAAAATGAATAAAATCCTATATCAAAAGGGGGAATTTAGCTATCAAGACAGGGAGAAAATAGTACTAATAATAAACAAGAATAAATCAGTTTTTTCAGATGAACCCGGTTTAGTAAAGAATTTTAAAGGTAAATTAGTCGTTAAAGAAAAAACACCCTTTGCACCTAAAACCTATCCAGTACCATACTCCAAGAGGGGTTTAGTACAGGAGGAAATAAATAAAATGTTGAGGGAAGGTATAATAGAAAAATCTACATCACCATATTCCAACCCTTTAGTAGTGGTGACAAAGAAAGATTTATCGATAAGATTATGTTTAGACGCAAGACAGGTAAACAGAATAATTGTTCCAGACAGAGAATCACCGGAACCAGTAAGCGAACTTCTGCAACGTTTTAGTGGGACCAAATACATCACCACCTTAGACTTGACTGCAGGCTACTGGCAGATAGAGCTGGAAGAGGAGTCTCGGCAGTATGTGGCATTTCTATACAACGGTAGGAATTACCAATTTCGCCGACTACCATTTGGACTAAATGTAAGTGTTTCAATTTTTATCAAATGCCTGGATTATGTGCTAGGGAGAGAGATTTTGGAATTCACAACCGTTTATGTAGATGATATAGTAATTACATCACCAGACATTGATACACACTGTGAAAGGTTAGATAGGGTACTAAGTAGACTGCATGAGTATGGCATAACCGTTAAATTTAAGAAGTCAGAATTTTTGAAAGAACAAGTTAATTTTTTAGGACATATAATTTCAGCAAGGGGTATCAGTACAGACCCTAAGAAGGTAGAAATAATACAAAATTTTCCAATACCAAAAAATGTTAAACAGTTGCAAAGTTTTTTAGGATTGTGCAATTATTATAGGCAATTTGTAGACAAATATTCATATTTAACAGTACAATTGGGACATTTATTAAATAAAGACAATCGATGGCGGTGGAATTTAAAAGAGCAAAATATATTCGAGCTGATAAAAAATAAATTCTTAAACACAGTTATACTAGCTCATCCTAATTTTTCAGAGCCATTTTATATACACACAGACGCGTCAGACATTGCCTTGGGAGTAGAGTTGTTTCAGTTAGATGGGAATGATAACCACAAAGTAGTAGCTTTTGCAAGTAGGTCTCTATTAAATAGTGAAAAGAACTACACTACGACGGAGAAGGAGGCGTTATCAATAGTTTTCGCCTGTAGAAAGTTCAGAACGTACTTGCTAGGAAATAAGGTAATCATAAGGTCCGACCATCAAGCTTTAACGTTTTTAAAGAACTGTAAATTAACTCATGGTAGGTTAGTGCGGTGGATGCTAATATTACAAGAATATGACTTAACAATTGAGTATTGTAAGGGTAAAGAAAATATAGTAGCTGATGTCCTATCCAGAACAGATTTTGATAATGATACCGAAGTAGACATAGCAAATACATATAAAATATTTACAGTAAAAGAAGTGGGGGAAGTAGATATGAAAAAATTAATAAGTAACTTAGCCGCAGAACAAGAGAGAGACACCGAACTTAATAAAATAATATTAGCTTTGAGTCAAATACCCAACGTACCTCATAAGTGGGAGAAACATTTTAGTTTGTTTAATAAACACTTATTTCATCGGGCAAATGAACAGGGAGATGATTGGAAGCTGTGTATCCCTAAAGTCATAATACCTGAAGTAGTGAGAGATTGCCATCTAAGGTATGGTCATATAGGCCCCAAGAAATGTAGTGACATATTAAAAGAGTCGTGTAAATTCAATAATATGGAAAGAACGGTGCGTAAAATATTACAAACATGCGAAATTTGTCAGAAAGCTAAAGTAAACAATCGTAAACAGGAGGGTTTAATGCAGCATGTAATGCCAGACAGTCCTTTAGCATTAGTTGCCGTTGATTTATATGGCCCTTTACCCAAAGGTCGAGGAGGGGTAAACTATTTATTTGTTGTATTAGATGTTTTTACTAAATTTGTAAAACTATACCCGATTAAAAAGGCGACATCATCAGTGTTGGCTAGGAAAATAGTAAATGAATACCTTGTTGAAGTAGGTAAGCCTCAAGTAGTGTTATCAGATCATGGCTCGCAGTTCACCAGCAACACCTGGCGGGAAACTTTAGGTTGGGAAAATATTTTAGTTAAACATACGTCAGTATATCATCCACAGTCAAATCCAAGTGAACGGGTTATGCGGGAGTTAGGTAGAATGTTCAGAACCTTTTGCCATAAAAAACATTCTTTGTGGGCTACTTTTGTGTGCAAGATAGAGTGGTATATTAACAATAGTTTACATGAATCCACTAGTTACAGCCCATGTGAGTTAATGTTTCAGAGAAGGCCGGCACGCATCTTAGAAGAGTTAGTAAAGTTTCCAACCCGCACGGAGATACCACATGATAGGAAATTGGTAATCGCTAGGGGGCGCCTGCTGAGTAAGGCCGAACAGTGGAAACGGAGACATGACCGGAATTTAACACCCATACAATACGAGGTAGGACAATTAGTATTAATAAAAACTCACGATCAGTCATCAGCGTTGGACAAAGAAATTAAGAAATTCTTCCTATTGTATGACGGTCCATATGAGGTTAGCCAAGTGAAAATGGAGAATGCTTATGTTTTAGTAGATTTGCAAACTCGAGAAATAAAAGGAACTTATAATGTGACCCAATTAAAAAAGTATTATCTAGCTGAGTGATGATGGATGTATTTGTAGATATTAAAATTTTCATACATAAACAGACATTTTTATATTCTATTATTATAAATTATTATTATTGTTTAGACACAAGTTATGCATGTTATGTAAATGAACATCAAGGTAGGGAAAGTTAAGAAAGAAATGTATTAGGTTAAAACACCACCAAGACTAGAAATGTCATGTAATATAAATTGTTAATTTTAATTTTAAAAGGAAATATTATACTAGTGATTCCCCAACTTTTCGGGCGGTCACGGCCTCACCGAACCTTGACCGTGGAATTGGTTTAGCTTTAACAGCTATGGTTGGGGCACATTACGATTACGCGCTGACCATAACTGGCCATAGCTGTTATCGTTGTAAAGGTGTACTTTGAAATTGATGGGGGGGTGAAATTAAGGGGAATCACCAAACTATGGAACAGCGGCTACCACTCTGCCCGCATGGGGGTAGCAAAGCCAGGTGGTAGACCCGTATTAAGGGCGCATAATTATAAACGAGAATATATTGGTATTCAGATGTTCAAATGTAAAGCAGAAGCAAGGACACGGAGATGTCACATTCCTCCAAAATTTCAGTCCTCGTGGACGCAACTGGACGCCACAGTCCAGGGGGGGTCATAGTGTGTGTGGCAGGGAGGTTACCCAAGGTGGGTAACGAATTAAGAAATTTTGTTGCATTTTAGTAATGATGACTCGCTATTAATTAATTTTGTTAAAATTAAAAGAAATAGATGCACTAGATATTTTATATATTGTGTTTATTATGTCTTATTGAGTTGATTGCAGGAATAAGGATTATAAGAATATAATAATAAATTTTCTGTATTTAAAGATTTTTACTAAAAATGAAATAAATTTATGATAGTTAAAATTTTCAATGAGTTAGTAAAAAAAAAAAAAAAAAAAAAAAAAAAGAGAAACGAATTAATAAAAGTAAAGTGAGTTTTTAAAAGATAATTTTATGATTTTATACGCAAATTCAATGATGTAAAGTGTGTAAGTTTTAAATATAAATTGTTTACTTTAAGATGATAATAACAGTGTGAATTATTAATGTACTATGTTTTTTTCTTATGTTATATTGTGTTTGTTAGTGTAAGAGAATTTTATGAATTCAGATATTTTACATGCATTTTAAATTGGGGATGAGAGAAATGTAATATGGTAATGGGAAATGTTTATGAGTCAATCGTCTGTTTATTTAAATTCTGATGGGAATCAGGGCAGTAATTTTGAATTTTGGGATAAAAGTTAACAAGAGAAAGTAGATAGAATGAGATTATGGAGTTTTAAAAGGGGATCATGTGTTGTTAGGTATTTTGATTGATATGTTAGAGATAAGTTAAAAAACAAAACCAGTGCTTCTTAGTGCAAACCAGCACCGCTAGGGGGAAACAGATCAGTTGGGGATATGGTGTTGTATAAGGCCACTATTTAATATTTGATTTGTTGTTTCAGTGTTTGGTGATGCTGTGGCGGCGGACCTGAGCTGGCCAGCGCGTCAGAGCAGGGGCGTTAAGTATCTGTCTGACTCTACGGTGTTGGGATCTCGAGAGAGAAGTCCAGTATTGTCATTCAGGTGCGGTCACAGTCACCAGACCAAGGGTGAGTTGATTATTTTTGTAAACCATACAGGGGGTTGTGGTGACATATCCCGGCTGATCCCTTTAGCAAGTATGAATGTGTCAATGAGATTTTTTATGCTTCGGCATAAAATCTCTCATTGAGGGGGGTATTGTAATGCGGCATTTTGGCCTACCTGGGGTAATTTAAATAAAACAATAGCATTTTTTCGAATATTTGGGACAAACGTAAACCAAAAGGTAAAATTCAATTGTTAGCGACGGAAGTGACAGTGGTAGCACTGCTAGTGACTTTATACGTGACATTTATTTAATAATATTTTGTAAAACAGATTCAACAACCGACAAATTGTACCAAGGTCAACAAATGACAAACACAAAACCAGTCAACAAGTTATGTAACGAAACAACAGGCGAACGTTACGTCAGCGTTGGTGTGTCAACGACAGCAGTTTTTGTGACACACAGCAGCAAAACAGTCTGCTGGCGGAGTGATATAAACTTTAAAACAATAGAGACTTGATCATCCAACCATGGCCGCTTCACAAATTAGCGCCGGTAGCCTGTTCCCAGTCTAAATTCAACGCTCGCGCGAGCAACATATATACAAAGTTCCGGAACGTATTTTTGCGGGCCCGCAATGCATACAACAAAATGTGAATCTTTTATATACATTACAAAATACAAACAGTTTTTTGGCTAAATATTCATCCATAATATTGACTAATTACAGTAAATTAACAGTTCGGCCGTGAAATGTGAAAAGAAGAACGATAAAACAGCAAACAGTGTACGCCATGAGGAGACACCCTAGTTGTCGAACTTCTCCGCATTAACAGGAAACTAGACATTTCGAAATTAATTAAAATGCTGGTTTTTTTTATAAATTATAACGTATTTAGGATCCTGGGGTAGTATGTGAGCGAGTGTGAGGGTTTTTGTTTAATTGTATATATATTATGAAGTGCTGGTTTCCGTTATATCATAAGTAGGCGTAAGTTTATATACATGTATTTAAATTAGTAAATCTTGAGAGTATGGCTAATGGTCATAAGTATATAAGTATAAGTAAAATCAAATAGCATGATAGAAATTGACGAAATGGGAGTTAGTCAAATAAAATGAAAAGTGTTCGTTAACCATCAATGTGTGTTGGTCATTTGCGTTTCACCTATTGCTCTCTGCTAATGAGTACACCTGACGAAACCTTGGAAATTCCCAAAAAGTAGTTAAACAATCAATATTTACACAGTAATCAATTTTAATTAAAGCTCGTAAAGCTTCAAGTATTACAAAAACAAATGCGTGAACAGAAGTTAGAACGATCACAACAGACAAAACAATTTGTAACTCTTAACTTTTATGGTTTAAATTAACTGGTTACATTTATCTGATATGTACTAAAATAATCACTTTCACTTATCGGGCGCCATGTTGCCACACTGTACAACAAAATACAAATCTTACCTTGAGGGCCAGAATTCGGGTTACACGAACCAGGGTCGTGGAATATATTACCTGAAATAATCGTACTCAAGATAAAACGTACCATTGACCTTTTATTTTATTTTTTTTAAGATGACTCAAAATATACATTGAAAATTGACTCTAGCTGTACCATATACGTACATATTACGCCATGTGGCGTTTAGCAAACATTAAACCCTTAGAACATTTTATAAGCCCTCCAAAATAAACATGTATTATAATATTACATAATAAACATGATAAACATAAATAGCGGCACAACCCAGCACATATTAATATTTAATCATCTTAGTATCCACTCTCTCACTCTCTCCCATTCATGCTCTGGTACAATTTCGTTAATATGAGCTCATGTTACTAAATTTGAATAATTTTGAATATTTGATTTTGGTATTTTATATTTGATTGGTTTTGACAGCCAATTGTACTTAGCTGTCACTCCCTGTACGTTTGAGTCACGGACATCAAAAACGTCCCATCGTGGATCACACACTCTCGATTTCGTAGCGTCCCATCGTTGATCACACGCTTTCGATGTTTAAACCCAAAACTGTTAATATATAACTGTTATATTCACATACTTAATAAACTTTTGGTGGTGTAAAATTTAGATAGACAAACTTTGTGAATCTGCCGGCTGGCACCCTTCACTGTCGAGATGAGAATGGCAGCGTTTTGTAACTGAGTAATGCTGAGGTGGGGCAAAACTACGTCACTGGTCCTTTGTTCGAAACGCCAAGCCCCGTTGCTTACAATTGTATAATAATGCGTATCGCATTCCTTTAGCTGATGTCATCACTGGGTTCGGCTTGTTGACACGTTATTATGACGAACTGTTTTTTGCTATTACTGGAATTTTACTCTGACCTCGACACAAATCCCGTCCGCTCAATATTACGTTATTGAAAATTCTCAATAAAACTTTACCAACCTTTTACATGGAATTTTAAAATAAAATACAACAATTAGGCTTTAGAACAATTATTTACCAAAATTGTTATAGGACCAGAATTGTACCGTTACAAAACCCCCTCAATGAAAGATTTTATGCCGAAGCATAAAAACTCTCATTGACCCATTCATACTTCCTAAAGGGAGCAGCTAGGATATGTCGCCACAACCCCCTTACTATTTATGTGAAAAGAATACAATAACTCACCCGTGGTCCGATGATGGTGACAGTACCTGCATGACCTTACTGGACTTCTCCTACGAGATCCCAACACCATAAGGCCAATCAGGCGCTTTACGCTCCTGCTCTGACGCGCTGGCCAGCTCATGACCGCCGTCACAACATCACCAAACACTGAAACAATAAATCAAAAATATCAAAATAGTGGCTTGGTATAATGCTATATCCCTAACTGATCTGTTTCCCCTTAGCTATGTGCTGGTTTGTGTTAAGAAGCACCGGGTTTGCTTCAACTCAACAAGAATTATATAGAAGTTCCATTCTCTTCATTGACTACCCTTAACATCATAAAATTTTTTCGATTCTCATCGATAATAATTAATCCTTTTTGTTTTCATAATTAATATAATTATAGAAGAAACACAAACATATTATACTACAATTGAAACATATAATCCAAAATGTATGGATACAATTACCAAAATCTCCCTCTTCCTAAAACATTTTATATAAAAAATTTACTATTATTATTATTAACAGTAAGTAATCCGGCGCTGTTAACAATATTGACCCCTCTTTCTCCTCCACACACTGTTTCCCCCCCCTGAACTGTTGCGTTCAGTTGCCTCCACAAGGACTGAGGCAGAAGGAGTGAGCACTTTTTTCTTTTCTCTCTCTCCCATCCTTGCTTCAGCTTTACAAAACTTCAAGGTATGTACCCCTACTTTTATTCTTATAATATGCCCCTCAGGTCTACCACCCCTACTGAGGTGAAGTAGCCTATGCAAACAAATAATCTTAGATTCCCCTGAATCTCCCATTAAATTTCTAAATTGAACCAATTTCATAGGCAACCAACTATGGTCAGGTTTAACAATTGCTGGCCACAGCTGGTTGTCGTCCAAAACCACGATTAGTGCTGGTAAGACAGTAATCGCCCGAAATATGGGGAATCGCAATAGTTTGACACATTGTGTCATATGTAGTTACATTTGTAACTACCCTAAAACTAACAAATTACACATATTACATATATATAAATCCTCCTTACAAGACTAACATACATAATGATCACATTATCACTGTTCATAAAGCAGTCTCAATACATCACCATAGTATCACTATGTTCTTCTAACCACTTAAGGTTGTTGCTTCAACATAAAATTTTATTTATCACTTGACAAATATAAACATAATTATCAAGATTTAAATGTTGTTTCCAAAAAACGGTTGATTTCTTTCTTTATTTCACATAATTAATTTTGAGTATAGACACTTTGCAAGTTCCAACTTTCACTTTTCGAAAACAATACCTTCTTACTACTGGATAACAAGTACAACAATGGATCATCTTAAATTGTATTATTTATACTTCTAAGAAAACATTAACTCCTTACTGAGTTAGAAAATTAAGTTACAAAATTTAGGATGTTCTATTCTATAATTCTTAGAATAAAACCACGTTCATGGAAAAGATGCCAATCGTTAAGTTTTTTTTTCCCCCACGAAACTAAGGGTCCCCCTCCCCGTTCAATGATAAAATTAAATTTCTACTTGCACCAATTTGTGGAGGAAGACCATCGTTGCTTTCACCCCAGATGGCAGTTCCGCCAACCATGGTCCGCCTCCAGATTACCAAAATCCACGATCAGAGGTGGTGAGTCTGTGATCGCCCGAAAATGGGGGAGAGTCCCTGTAAAATAATATACACCAAATTAATACTCATACACTCGCTACTATCAAAAACAAACAAAACTATTTATAATCCCTAAGATGACCAGTACAATTTTAAATTTGTAGCATTGTGTGTTCCTACTATCTCTCCAGTCTCCCAGTTCTGTGGTTCTGTAATACATATGAATTTTGCATTTTAACCTCTACTACCTCATACGGTCCTTCGTAGAGTACGAAGAACTTCTTGATTTCTTTGTCTTGTGCGCTCGATAGGTCATGCCTTCTTACTAATACCATTTGTCCTATATTATATTTAACCCACTTACCTCTTGCGTTGTGTCTATGTTTTCGCTGCTCGCCTTTGCTTACTAAGTTTTTGTTAGCCAACCGGATTTTAATGCTCACATCAGTTGTCCTGCTCTCAGGTGGATAATCGAACAGTTGTTGTAAAATTCTTGGGGGGCGTTCCTCTTACCAACTCATGAGGTATATAGCCGGTGGACTCGTGGGTGGTACTGTTTAGCCAAGTTTCTACCTTTCTTACATACAACGGCCACTCGCTGTGTTTAGCGTGACAATAGGCTCTGAAGATCCTGCCTATTTCTCTCATTACACGCTCAGCCTGGTTGGACTGGGGATGATACACAGCCGTATGCTTCGTGAGGATGCCTTCCCATCCTAAGGTCTGGCGCCATCATCCACTGATGAACTGCGGCCCATGGTCTGACAAAATCACCTTTGGCTTACCCACGTTAATCATATAGTCCTTCGTCACCTTTTCACTCAATACCTTACTGGTAGCTCTTTTCACGCTATACAATTTTACATATTTTGAGAAAGTGTCAAGCAATACAAATATATAAACTACTCTGCCTCTACCCTTCGGCAATGGTCCAAACAAATCCACAGCAACTAAATCGAAAGGTCTTTCTACCTTAACATAATTAAACTCATCTTCCACTCAGTAATTTACCACCTTCGACTTTTGACACAAATCACAACTCCTCAGCAGCTGTCTCACTCGTCTCTCCATATTCCTGAAAATACATGATTCTTTTAAAACATTCACACACTTTTTAGCCCCAAAATGACCATATCTTATATGACAATCCCAAATAATCTTCTCTTCCAACCCTCCTGGCACTACTAATCTCCAGTCACGCTCACCCCTACTACCCTCTTGAACAACAACCCTTTGTAAATTTGAAAATATTGATTGTACTCTGATTCATCCAACTCCGTCTCCAAACTGTTTATTATTTTCCCCGACTTACCATCTGCTCTCTGCATGGTTTTGATATCCTTCAACTCTTCTCCAAAGATCCTGTCTTCTCTGCTAATCTGAAAATTTTCAATTTCCTTTAAATCCCTACCTGTTTTGTTGTCCTCGTAATCTACTCTAGAAAGAGTGTCGGGTACCTTATTCTCTCTGTTCCTTTGATATACTCCCACTCGAAGTTGTACTCCTGTAAAACAAGTACCCACCTGGTTAAACGGCTGTGAGCAAGCTTACAAGTGTTGAGGAACGACAATGCCTTATGATCTGTTCGAATAATTGTTTTGTTGCCTAAGATGTACGTTCTGAATTTGCTGACTGCGAACACAATACTGAGCAATTCTTTCTCCGTTGTGGTATAGTTCTTTTCGGCTGGCAACGATGATCGGCTGGCGAATGCAATAGTTAGATGTTCCCTCTCGTCATCCTCCTGATACAGTTCAGCACCTACTGCTACATTGCTGGCGTCCGTCTGCAAATAAAACACTTTATCAAAATCCGGATGGTTCATCATAATCATTTTACTAAATTTTCTCTTTATTTCTTCAAAAGCTCCACACTCCACGTCTCCCCATTTCCATTGCCTGTTCTTTTGCAATACAGCACTTAACTTTGCTGTGATGTGTGCGTAGTTCCTTTGAAATTTTCGGTAAAAGTTGCACAGCCCAAGAAAACTCTGAAGTTGCTTGATGTTCCGCGGTTCAGGGAAGCGCATAATAGATTCGACCTTGTCCAGGTTGGCTGAGATTCCTTCCGACGTAATAATGAATCCTAAAAAATTAATCTTTGTTTGTAAAAATTTGGACTTGTCCCAATTTACTGTTAATCCTCCCGCTTCTAATTTTTCTAATACATACTTTAAATGCTCTAAATGGTCTTCAAAAGTCCGGGATGCTATCAATATGTCGTCCATGTACTGTGAGGAAATCTAAGTCTTTTGGTCTCAAAATTCTGTCTAAACATTTAATGAAACTAGCTACGCTGGTATTTAGCCCAAATGCTAGTCGTCTAAACTGATAAGTTTCCCCATTAAATAAAAATGCTGTGTATTGCCTACTTACCTCTGCTAATGGTACTTGGCAATATCCGGCCGTCACATCTAATGATGTCATGAACCTCACTCCACTAAATTTTTGAAATATTTCATTAATTGATTCTGGTGATTCCCGGTCTGGTATGATGATCTGGTTTATCTTCCTCGCATCTAAACACAATCTTACTCCTCCATCTTTTTTAATTACCACCACCAATGGATTTGAGTAGTGAGATACTGACCTCTCTGTAATTCCACCTTCCATCATCTTGTCCAACTCTTCTTTCACCGCTCGTCGTTTAGAGTAAGGCACTGGATAGCTCCGCTGTATGAATGGTGTGTGTTCCCTAATCTGCAACATACATTCATAATTTTTTGCTCTTCCTGGAACATCGGCAAACACTCTCTTAAACTGCGCTATTACCTGCCACAACGCTATACGTTGGCCACTCCTTATCACCTCACCCCCACTACAGAATTCATCCGCCCTTGTCTCCCATACTTCATTATTAATATTGCTCATTTCATTATCAACATCTTCAAAATACTCACCCTCTCTACACAAATTTATTTTAGTATCTATGTTATTCTCAACTACTGCTTTTGTAGTAATTTCACACCAGTTATTTTAACTTTATTCATCACACTTTCAAAATTAACTTTAACAGACCGATCACCCCCATCTAGCTCTAACACCTTCTCTTTAAAGTTTATCACAGCTTTATTTCTTTGTAAAAAATCATTGCCTAAAATGATGTCTAAACTTAGCCCCTTGACTACCAAAAATGTATTATCAAAATTTATACCTTCAATTGAAAAACTTAAATGTATTTGCTTGGTCACACGTTTACTACGTACTCCCGTGACTCCTATCACTGTAACCCCTGCTACGGGTAGAACTGGAATATTCTTTTTAAATTCTTTCAATTCACTTAAAATGTTTTTGGCTATTACAGACATCTCACTCCCCGTGTCAACAAGTGTTTTAAATTTCCTATTTTCTATTGTTACCTGGATTTCCGTGAATCCAGCTCTCACCTCCGTTGTGTTATTTTCTTCCTCCAACAAGTCAGCTATTATATCTGTTTTGATGACGTTACTTTGGACATCTTCTAATGGTTGGACCTCATGTGCTTCCCTGAACAGTGGTTGGGTCCTAGTTACCACTGTTGGCTTTAGTTTTCCGGCTGTGGCCTGCTGTTACTGGTGGTGGGTACCTGGTGTCCCCTTGGCGGCCCCTGGTTATGGTTTGGTGTTCCTCGGGTACTCGGTACTCCTCGGTTTGTCGGTACAAACTGCTTGGTGTTGTTACTACTCCTTGGTTCGTTTCTTGGTACCTTACACTTGTAGCAATGTTGCATGTGGGCACGGTTCCCCGTCCTACACCTAGAACAACTCCACTCACCTGGTTGCTGTAAATCAGTACGATACATATTATGATTATTGTTTCCATTATAATAATTTCTTTGCCAATTATACTCAGTGTTATTATTATTTATAGTATGTGGTATGGGTTGTCTACCCATTTCACGTTCATTAATACTCTGTAGTATATCTAATACTCTTTCTAGCTCGTTTAGAGTTTCAATTTCTTTTGTCATTAATGTAACCTGCACTTCTCTTGGTAAGTGCTTACTCACGTATCTAATGAACGATTTAAACGGTATTGGTGGCTCTAAGTATTTTGCCTCATTATATAGTTTTGTCACATATATTGTGATATTATTATTATTAGGGTTATGCCCTATGAAATTGCCCGCTCCCGTAATACGGCTTCTTAAAGTTTCCTGTTCTTCTTCCATCCAATATTTGCCCTTAAAAGCTTTTTCAAAAGTGTCATAACAATCCCATTCTAATCTATGAGCCTCAGCCCATATTATTGAATTACCTTTGAAACACTTCACTATTTTGGTTAATTTTACTTCCCAGCTACTACTACTGAAATAATTATAATCCCGTGTCTGATTCAGAAAACGCATGGGATGTATCACCCTGTTTTCATGGCTAAAATTTTCTAGTTCTATTTCATTGTATAAATCCCTAGTCACTACCACTCTCTCGTTAATACTAGAAATATTTTTATGAATTTCCCCCGTAACTCATTTTTCACACTTGTTAAACTATTAGCAATTAAATCATATTTATCATGCACATCATTATTATTTTGTATAGCTAAATCATCTATTTCTTTAATCTTATTTTGCAAAATACTTATTCTACTCTTAGTATTTCTTTCATGTTCTGATATTGTATTATCTATAGTTTCAATATTTTTTTGTGATGTCCACAACATTTAATTCAACTTTCTCTAATTGGCTTTGCAAAACATTTGTTTTCAATTCTATTTGGTTATTTACTTCACAATTTGTTTTAATTTCTATTTGACTTTCTACATAAGTTAAACATTTCTTTTCTATTTCTTTATTTTGTGACTCTATCTGGTTTTTAACTGTGTCATTAATTTGATCAATTTTGTTATCCAAATTGCTTATTTTACTATTAAATTTCTCATTAACTATTTCTACTGTGTGTTTCTGGATATTATCACACCGTGTTTCTATTTCGTTAATTCTTTCAATAAAGTGGCAATTTTGTCTTTTAATTTCATCTTTCATCTCACTGAAATTAATTTTAATTTTATCATTTTGCTCATCAAATTTGTTATTAAAACTACTTTGAATCTCTTTAATTTCGCTTTTTTGAACATCGAATTTAAAATTCATGTCCCCTCTGAGTTCATTAAAATTGCTACACATCATATTATATAAATGTGTTAACATCTCGTCTGTTTTGTTTTCAGACCTAGTTGAGATGGATGTTGTTACTTTCTCTGACTCTACAGATGCAGTCGTACTCGACTCGCCAATCTGACTAATTTGTGTTAATGGAACATCCACCTCACTAGTCAAATTTTCATCAGTTGCACTGATTTCTATTGTTTTATTGTCATTGGTACTCATTTTATTTATTATATCTCTAACACATATATGTCTATAACCTCGTAACTTAACCCTACCTTACGCACGTGTTTACGTACTTTCCAAATTACCTCAGGTAATTATTCCACACTCCGGTAAGTATACTCCACATAAAATTAAATTTTATGTAGAGTCCCTGTTCGCAAGGCGACCAATTGTAACTCTTAACTTTTATAGTTTAAATTAATTGGTTACATTTATCTGATGTGTACTAAAATAATCACTTTCACTTATCGGGCGCCATGTTGCCACACTGTACAACAAAATACAAAACTTACCTTGAGGGCCAGAATTCGGGTTACACGAACCAGGGTCGTGGAATATATTACCTGAAATAATCATACTCAAGATAAAACGTACCATTGACCTTTTATTTTTTTTTAAGAAACCTTTTATTTTTTTTTTAAGATGACTCGAAATATACATTGAAAATTGACTCTAGCTGTACCATATACGTACATATTACGCCATGTGGCGTTTAGCAAACATTAAACCCTTAGAACATTTTATAAGCCCTCCAAAATAAACATGTATTATAATATTACATAATAAACATGATAAACATAAATAGCGGCACAACCCAGCACTTATTAATATTTAATCATCTTAGTATCCACTCTCTCACTCTCTCCCATTCATGCTCTGGTACAATTTCGTTAATATGAGCTCATGTTACTAAATTTGAATAATTTTGAATATTTGATTTTGATATTTTATATTTGATTGGTTTTGACAGCCAATTGTACTTAGCTGTCACTCCCTGTACATTTGAGTCATGGACATCAAAAACGTCCCATTGTGGATCACACACTCTCGATTTCGTAGCGTCCCATCATTGATCACACGCTTTCGATGTTTAAACCCAAAACTGTTAATATATAACTGTTATATTCACATACTTAATAAACTTTTGGTGGTGTAAAATTTAGATAGACAAACTTTGTGAATCTGCCAGCCAGCACCCTTCACTGTCGAGATGAGAATGGCAGCATTTTGTAACTGAGTAATGCTGAGGTGGGGCAAAACTACGTCACTGGTCCTTTGTTCGAAACGCCAAGCCCCGTTGCTTACAATTGTATAATAATGCGTATCGCATTCCTTTAGCTGATGTCATCACTGGGTTCGGCTTGTTGACACGTTATTATGATGAACTTTTTTTTGCTATTACTGGAATTTTACTCTGACCTCGACACAAATCCTGTCCGTTCAATATTACGTTATTGAAAATTCTCAATAAAACTTTACCAATCTTTTATATGGGATTTTAAAATAAAATACAACAATTAGGCTTTAGAACAATTACAGTAAACCCTCGATTTAACGGACCTCGGTTTAACGGACTTCGGATTTAACGGACAGAATTTGACAGACACAACGGGGCAAAAAAAAGCATGATAATTAATGTTTTTAGGCTTTTTGGAACGTATAATGTGCATAAACTGCAGACTCTCCAGTTCTGGCAATATTGCTTGGCTATCGGAGCATTCTTTCGTTTCTTTTCTTCTTGTTTTGAAACACGCAAATTTTCTCATCTTCAATTCTATTTGATGAGAATGGACTATTCATCAAGAATTCATTTAATTCTTCACGATCCCTGTCTTTGCGTTGTCATTGACGCAGGCATCGCACACGTTCAGTGGAAGACATCACGACGACTAACACTGAACAATATACACTGATATGCATCTTATTTCACTGTGAAATATTCGTCCATCGGCTAATACAGCAAGCATTACAGTGGCACGTAACTTTTCATTTCCCGTAATCTTTACTGTTACAGATTTGGTTCCCTTTTGGTCCACAGTAAATATACGTAAATAAAAAATACGGGCGTTTCATCGCCATTTACCATGTGTTCAAGTGAATAATTATGCTTCTTGCGTAAATGAATGACAAACCGCTGATACTGTAGGAGTTTTTCTTCGTAGTCACTCGGTATTTTAGCGTGAGTGATGAACGTCATTTAAGCGCAAATCCATTTCGCCGCATCATTCGTCTTTTACACCCGAAGCTGGCTTTGAAACCGGAATTTTTTAATTCTTCTGCGATTTCTAAAGCTTTTAATTTTAAAACATGTCTAGTGACAGGGAGTCCTTGCCTTCTTAAAAGCCGTATGTATTCACAGACGCTGGACTCTACTGCTACAAAACGCCCAACTTGAGGTCCTGCGAATGCTCGTCATGCAGTATTTGTATTTAAAAGTCGTTCCTTCTGTTTTCTCCATCGTTGAATACAGGATTCATCAATATCGAATTTTCTTGCGGCTTCGCGATTGTACGTTTTTTCTACATTTTGTATCACAATTAATTTATAATTCGCATCGTACGGGTTACGTTTAATTTGATTTGACTCCGTGCCTTTAGTCTCCACAATATCACTCATACCGCAAACGCACTACAAAAACGCCGAATGAAAACAAAGTACAGTACAGATAAGCGATGTTGTCGCTGTTACAATAGAAAACCACACTGGTAGTTTACCCGTTATTTAGAAACATGTTACTCACACCCCTCTACTCATCCTTTGTCTTGCCGCCTACAGAAGGGTGCGAACATGCGCGTGTGCGCATGCACTTACACTTTATCTTCCTATTCTTTCTTCAGTTTGCTGTTAAAACATTCGGTTGTAGTCATAAATCATAACGCCAGAGTTAACTACAGCCAGGCAAACTGCTGTTGCTTAGGCAGTAAACAACCCATAGATACCAAAAGCGTTCGTCCCGCCAGAAGTCAGGTATAACTTCGAATTTCGTTAGCGCGCAAATGCAAGCCGCATGCCAAATTAGCGACCATGTTTTTACGAGAAAAAGTGCGGCTTGTATTCGGAAGAATACGGTATTTGCATGATATTAATAGTATTAAAATTTCAAGTGTTATAGGCCTATTTGATTTAAATATATCCTCAAAAAACAAAAATTTGCGATTTAACGGACTTTCGATTTTACGGACACCCCTCAGCCCCAATTAGTCCGTTAAATCGAGGGTTTACTGTATTTACCAAAATTGTTATAGGACCAGAATTGTACCGTTACAAATTATCACAACAGATCACACTACAACACCAGGTTTTAAGAGACTTAAGAGACGAAATAACCACACAATTCAGTGAGATCAAAAAGGAAAATAATGAAATTTTGCAACAATTTAAAGTAGACACCAAAATTATGATAGATGAAGAGATTAGTACTATTAAGAATGAAATTAATGATAAATTTAGTGATAATGAAAAATTACTGGATGATAAGCATAGTAGTGACATTAAAATTTTAAACGAAAAGGTAATAGCGACCAATAAACATTGTGACAAAAGTGCTGCTGCTCTCAAAGTAGGGGCGGATACGCTAAAAGAGTTAGCAAGCAAAATAGATAACCATTCGGGAGAAATGAACCGCAAGTTGCAGCAGTTACAAAGCGAAGTTCGGACGAAGATGGCATTGATAAACGCGTCACCTGTCACCCGAAGTGTTGTCAATGAACAGATTAAAGAAGTTAAATTTAAGGGATCCAGCAATCTTCCGCTAGAGTTCATTAAGAAACTAACTGAACTATACCATGAACATTATCGCGACATCAACGACATCGCATGGGTATCGAGACATCTGGAAGGGGCTGGCAGCAGAAGAAGAAGGCATTGTAGAAGGTATCAACCAAAAAATATAAGAAAGTACGGGTTTAACCAAACGCGGCAAGGAAGAAAACCAGGGCGTGATTGGACCAAGTACGTAGATAAGGAAATGATACCAGCAAATCAGCCAGTTGACTACAGAAGTATTTATTTAAAGATTAAGGAGAAGGATTGGAAAACGGACAGAACAAATCAATTTAGCCGATAAAATTACGAAGTTTCAGGTAGGTGACAAAGTGCTATTACGAGAATACTCAATGTCAGGCCTAAATAAAAGAGTAATTGGAAAGGTTTGTGATACGTTCAAAGATCCGTATAAGGTCAGTAAGAAAGTCGGAGTGGCGACATACCAGCTTGTAGACATCCAACAACCCGGAAGGATTCGAAAAAAGTTAATATCAAACAGCTCGAATCATGTTATTAAATTAAGTAAACATAACGGAGAAGAGAGAGGGAAAGTGAGCGAGCGAGATGGTTTCAGCGAGGAGAGAACGCATTATAATAAGCCGACTAAATGGAAGAGCCAGTTTAGGGGGGAGACCAACAGTGTCCCGTCAACAAGTAATGCAGGTAGTAAGGTTGAACCAACGAAGCATAAACATCACGAAATTTAACACACACTACACAGACACAAAGGGTTCTAAACAACGAAATAATAAATAAACAGATTGTAAGAACACAACTTTACAGATGTATGTGTAATAATTTATAAGTAAAATTGTAATAAGATTAAATTGACAAAATGTGGAGAGGATAAATAGTTTTGTATTGTAAACATTGTATTGTAGATGTAGAATAAACTTTAAATAGATTATGGGTATAAGAAGTTATGTAATGTTTAAGGGAAAGCAGTTGTTTGTAACGAGGGCGTGATTAGCGGGACGCGAGAACCGTTGCGGTCTGTAGTGTTGACAAGCAGGTAGCAAAAACCAGTTTAGGGTTCTGTTTGTAAACAAACTGTGGCCTAATGCCAATGTCAACAGCTGAAAGAGGTAAAGGGTGGAGAATGGAGTAATGAAAAAAAATATATTTTTTTTTTTACTAAATGTACTGTAGTATAAGCAATTAAAATTCATTTGTAGATATATGATTAATATAATATGAATGTAATAGGTGTAAGAAGATAGAAAAAAAAACATTGTAAAGGGGTTAACAAATAAACGAAATAAAATCCATTTGAAGGACGCAGCAATAGACTCGCCATCAATTTTATAGCAAAAATCTTATACAATTCTCTTGGGGAACGATATAACGTAAAAATTGAATGCTACCAAATTTTATGCTAGTTTTATATAGAAAACATGATTATTAAATGTATATTAGAATAAGAAATGCAAGTAATGTGACTTGATGTACTGTTGTAAACCAGAGCGGCGGTGTTTTTCAAAGGCACACCCCTAGTCAAGGTGACAGTATGTCAGTGCGAAAGTTATTCAGCAAGTCACGTACAGGGTGTAAAAGCATAAAATGTATTGTGTTAAAAAAGCAATAAAGTTAAGTGAAGTCGAGGGAAAATTGAGTGCTCGGATAAGACCGTACCGCTAGGATTTAGGCAGAGAAGGTGAGAGAGAAAACTCGAAGTGGCGTCGTGTTTGCTTTCGCGGTAAAAGTTTGCTACGCGCTGTTTTTTGACGAATGAGAGAAAGCGTCACTTTTAAGCGGGCGAAATTAGCTAGTTGGGTTGGTGGAAATCAAATATCGCAGTATATGAAACCAATGGGAACGCGATTTGTAAATAGTGAGTATGGGTATGTTTGAGGGGGTATAAAAAAATGTAGTTGGGAATTTTGTCAGGCTAGTCTTGTAACGGGACTAAAAGGGAGGGGTTTCGTTTTATTAAATATCTGTAACAATTCATTTCATATGCGTGGCCAGTTACATGGTGAATCTAAATCGTAGCGAACAAAGGAGCTGTGATGAAGCAATTACAATGGAATGTGTCGTATTGCACACAACAGTGCAATTCTTAGAATTGTAGTAATGTGTATTGCGCCCTAACGCACCAACATCTGCGGAGCGCCTAAACGACGCCGAGTTAGTAAAGCAATATGGCCCAGAGACGATATTTTTCGCCACGCGCTTCAGAGGTGACGGAAACACAATTGTAGGTCACGCCTACTCCAGTGACGTAAACCAGTGGCAGTGTAATTTCGTCAACGTCCAGCACACGGGAGTTTGCACTTGTTAATTGTGCCACAGCTATGACTTTAACGCATAAGGCATTGCTTTCTGCCTTGTCCGAAAGACATGTAAGTGGAGGGGACTTGGTGAACGCTCTTCCCAGTCTCTTACTGACGCTCGCCTGCGCAGGCAGCCGGCCAAACAGGGCCTACTAATAAATTTCCAATACCAAGTAAAAGTGAGTGCCGTTGTGTCAAAATGTGGAAGTAAGCACAGTTTTCGGAAAATAACATCATAAATTGTTTTCGGACATACAATTTGCGTTTTATGAGTGATGCACCACAAGGTCGGGGAGACTCCACGTTGCCGGCAGGGGTAGTGAGTAACATATCTCAGAATACAGAAATATATTGCATAAAATGGGGCGTATTTAAATAAAAAGGGGGTTTATTTTTTTTGTGTGTAATGGAATGAATGTGTGTGCGAGCAGGCTGGGCTGCTTTCATTAAGGTAAGAGTTTAGTTGTATCAGACCATGTCTTAAATATTTCAGGAAAGTTGTATTTATTTCCAATTTTGCTAAAGGTAATAAACTGATTTAAAATATATAAGAATGAACAAAAATAATTTGAAGTTTTGAAAATTTAAGAACAAAATAAAATTTAATTTGTTTCTCTTTATAAATCCGAGTTGCGTCTGTTATTAACACAACCTATAATCATACTTGCATCTCAACGTTCGTGTGACGAATTCTGGACTAAGAGGACAATACGAGGTAAGTTTGAAAGTAATTATAAATATTTTTATGATTTTAATTTATTAATAAAAGTAATTAAATATCACACTTGGCACTTCCGAAGCAGGGACAGTTTTTATAAATTAAAATTGAAAATATAAAAACCACACCTACGGAAATGCAAGTATGGTTGAAAGGTTAAGTGACAGTACGAAAAATTATGTAAAGTACATAAACTTGTGCGTATATGTTGTATATGTAAATTAAGAATTAGTTAAACAAAAATCAGTAACTTTACAACCTAAAAATGGCAGGAAATAATGAAAACAATATCAATGAAATAACTAGTGTGGACAATTTTGATGAGTCAGTTGTTATGCATAATATTGAGGTCCACTCGACTCCAAATGTGAGTCAGGACAATAAAATAAAAGTAGATATTACAAATGAAACAAATAGTACAGATGATTCGGGGCTTCAAATAACCCCAAAATTGAATAGGGAGAGTAAAATTAATAATGATGAAGTCAGCTTCACTGGCGAGAAAACAGAAGGTCAGTCAACATCTATTTCAATGAATCAAAACAAAAAAGTTGACGACAGTAGTATATTAAAAGATTTGTATGGTTTGATATGTAGTATGAAAGAAAATTCAGAGAAACAACACGAGCCAACAAACTCAATGAACAGAATAATAAATTTAATGAATTAAATAATCGTTTTGATAATAATGATATGAAATTGGATGAACAGAGTAGAAAGTTTAAATTCAAAATTTAATGAGGTCAAAATTAAGTGTGAGAGTAGTTTTAACGAATTGAAATATGAATTAAACGAAAAGTTGAGTCATTCATTAAAAAGTATGAATAACAAAATTGACGAAATAGAGAGTAGTATGGTAGAGAAAATCGATAAACAAATACAGGAAGTAACTGAAAATTTTGAAAGTAAAATAAATGAATGTAATGCCGTTAGTGAGTATAAGTTTAATTGTGTAGTCGATAAGATTGAAACATGTGAAACTAATACCATTTTCAAAATCAATGAAATTGAAAGTAATTGCAAAACAGAGATACAAGCTATACAAAATACAGTAAATACTATAGATAAAAATAATAAACAATTTGAATGTCTAAATAATGATAAATTTGTATTAATGGAGCAGAGTATAGTCAATGTGAAAGATGAATTGAATGTAGCCATAAATAAAAAACTTAGTAGTGTTGCCGAACAAATAGTGATTACTAAAGATATGAATAGCGATATTGATTTGGAGTTATTTAATTGTGAAAACGGGGGTACACCCTATGCAGTTTTTAAATAGAGTCAAAGAATTCAATCAGTTTTGTCGAAGTAGTTGGGAAGTACAGTTGCTAAAAATAATGAAGTGTTTTAGAGGGAATTCTGCGGTATGGGCGGAGGTACATAAAGTAGGGTGGGTAAATTATCAGTGTTTTGAGACGGCCTTTAGAGAGAAATATTGGTCGGAAGAAGAACAAGAAATATTGAGGAGTAAAATTATGGGACCAGGTAATTTTGGGACCCAAGGGGGCAACGTAACCATGTACGTAATGCAATTATACAATGAGGCAAAATATTTAGAGCCACCATTACCGTTTCGGTCATTCGTCCATCACATAAGTAAGCATTTGCCCAGAGAAATACAGATTATGCTAATGACCCGCGAGATTTTAGAGACGCAGCAACATAATTATCAAAGACATGGCGGAGGAGTTACTGGAGGAGGACGCTGCAGAAATGACAGAAACCAAAACTGGACTGATAGAGGTATTTGTAAACATAGAAGGTAAGGATTATAAAACATTGATTGATACAGGTAGTGAGATATCAGTAGTTTCAGAGAATGTACTGGGTGAATTACAAAGGGTAAATAAGAATATTCCATCATTACCAGTTGCGGGAGTAACAGTAGTGGGGGTGACTGGAGTACGAAGTAAACGAGTCACTAAACAAGTACAATTAAACATATACATTAATGAAATAGAATTTTTTGAGAATCCTTTTCTAGTAGTTAAGGGTTTGAATTTAGATATAATTCTGGGGAATGATTTTTTGGAGAGAAATAAAGCAGTAATTGATTTTAACCAGAGAATAGTAGAATTTAATAAGGGGCATGAGCCAGTCAGGGTAGATTTTAAGAGGGTGTTAGATAAGGTTAGAGTTACGGGTGTAAAGATGATACAAAACCGAGTAGGTAGGCGAGGGAATTATAGAAACAAGAGTGAATGTATGTCATGAGAGTGAGAGCATGGAGAATGATGAGAGAGTATGGGAAAATAGGGCAGATAAATTTTTTAATGAGGGTGGAGTTGTAGGGAGTCCCCAACGACAGGAGTTGTGGGCAGTTATTGAACATTTTAGAGATGTGTTTGCTGAGTTGCCTGGAAAAGCCAGGCACTACGTATGCGAGCTGAAGATTCGAGAACACTCACCCTACATGCAGAGAAGTTATCCGGTGCCATTTTCGAAGAGGAGAGCCGTTCAAGAAGAGTTGGACTGCATGATGGAAGGGGACATCATTGAGAGATCCATATCGCCTTACTCGAATCCATTGGTAGTGGTCATCAAAAAGGATGGAAAGGTAAGATTGTGTTTAGACGCCAGAAAAATTAATCAGATTATAATACCTGACAGGGAATCACCGGAAGCCATGAACGAAATTTTTCAAAAGTTTAGTGGAGTCAAATATATGACGTCCTTAGATTTAACAGCGGGCTACTGGCAAGTTCCATTAGCGCCAGAGAGCCGTAAATTTACTGCGTTTCTTTTCAATGGTAAAAACTATCAATTTAAACGCCTGCCATTTGGACTAAACACTAGCATAGCCAGTTTTATAAAATGTTTAGATATGATTTTACAACCCAAGGATCTAGATTTTTTAACTGTATATGTTGATGACATACTAATAGCATCAAGAACATTCTCTGAACACTTAGAACACATAGAGTACGTTTTAAATAAATTGCAACAAGGGGGATTAACTGTTAATTGGGAGAAGTCAAAATTCCTACAAACTGAGATACACTTTTTAGGTTTTATTATCACTCCAGAGGGTATTTTAGCAAACCGAGACAAAGTAGAAGCCATCATACGTTTTCCAGAACCAAAAAATATTAAACAGTTGCAGAGCTTTTTAGGATTATGCAATTTTTATAGAACATTTCAGAGAAACTATGCGCATATTACCTCTAAATTGAGTGCGGTTTTACAAAAGAATAAGCAATGGAAATGGGGAGAGGAGGAGAGAGTTGTTTTCAATGAAATTAAAGAGAAATTTATAGACATGATAATGATGAATCACCCCGATTTTCAGAGAAAGTTTTATTTACAGACGGATGCCAGCAACATAGCCCTCGGCGCAGAACTTTACCAGGAGGGTGAGGATCAGGAGCACCGGACCATCGCTTTTGCCAGCAGAACCCTATTGGCAGCAGAAAAGAACTACACAACGACAGAGAAAGAATTGCTGAGCATTGTCTTCGCGGTGAAGAAATTCCGCACTTACCTGCTAGGAAACCAAGCCGTCATCAGGACCGATCATAAGGCTTTATCATTTCTAAATACATGTAAGCTGACGCATAGCAGATTAACCAGGTGGGTATTAGCTTTACAAGAGTACAACTTTTCTTGGGAATACATAAAGGGGTCAGATAATAAAGTACCGGACACTCTGTCCAGGGTAGATACTATAGATAATAAGACAGGTAGAGATCTGAAAGAAATAGAAATTTTTCCATTAACTAGGGAAGATAAAATTTTTGGGGAAGAATTAAAGGAAATTAAAGATATACAAAGATCAGAAAATAAATTAGGTAAGATAATAGCTAGTTTAGAAACAGATATAAATGGATCAGAGTATAATACACATTTCCAGATATATAAAGGAATTCTGTTTAAGAAAGTAGAAGGGGGTGAACGGGATTGGAGGTTAATTATACCTGATGAATTAGTAGATAGAATTATTTGGGATTGCCACATAAGATATGGCCATTTTGGTGCGAAAAAATGTACAAATGTATTAAAAGAATCTTGTGTTTTTAAAAATATGGAGAAGAGAGTTAGAAGAGTATTAAGAGTTTGCGATTTGTGTCAAAAGTCTAAAGTAGTAAATTACAGGGTTGAAGGGGAAATGAAATATATTAAAGTAGAAAGACCTTTCGATTTAGTTGCAGTACATTTGTATGGACCATTGCCTAAAGATAGAGGAGGAGTGGTGTATATTTTTGTTGTTTTAGATAACCAAGTTTACCAAGTTTGTTAGGTTGTATAGCGTAAAGAGAGCTACTAGCAAGGTGCTCAGTGAAAAGATCACCAAGGACCACACGATCAACGTAGGGAAGCCGAAGGTAATTTTATCTGATCATGGACCGCAGTTCATCAGCGGCAAGTGGCGACAAACTCTTGGCTGGGAAGGCATCATACCCAAACATACGGCAGTTTACCATCCACAGTTGAACCAGGCGGAGCGGGTGATGCGAGAAATCGGCAGGATATTCAGGGCGTATTGTCACTCCAAACACTCAGAGTGGCCTTTATACGTAAAGAAGGTGGAGGATTGGTTGAACAGCACAGCCCACGATTCGACAGGATTTACACTGTACGAATTAATCAGGGGAAACCGTCCACCCAGAATATTAGAACAACTTTTTGAATATCCACCTGAAGAAAGAGTTCTGGACAGAGATGTAAAAATACGACTTGCCAACGAGAGTCTGCTCACAAAGGGAGAGAGGAGAAAGCGGAAGCATGATGAAAAGGGTAAGTGGGTTAAATATGAGATAGGACAGTTAGTATTGGTAAGAAGGCATGACTTGTCTAGTGCACAAGATAAAGAAATAAAAAAGTTTTTCCTCTTATATGAAGGACCTTATGAGATTGTAGAAATAAAAATGAATAATGCATATGTACTGCGCAATCAGGTGACACAGGAGATAGTGGGGACACAGAATGCTACGAATTTAAAATTATATTGGTCTAGGTAAAATTTTTTTTTGTTGAATTGTAACATGATATTTGTGTTTTCAGAAGGGACTCTCCCCCATTTTCGGGCGGCCATGACCTTACCAGTCCTGGACGTGGTTTTCGGCAACTGGAGGCGGGCCATGGTTGGAGGATCTTCCTTCGGGTGGTGAAACAACGATGGTCCAGCTCCACCAAAATTGGTCAAGATTTGAAATTTACAACACATTTGAACGGGGAGGGGGACCCCTAAAGGTACGTGACATAAATTATTTTTTTATACACTCAAGGTGCAGCGGCCAGGTGTACCTGACACGTACCTGCACTGCCTTCGAGTGTTTGTAAATAATGGAGGCTGCACATATAATAAAGGGAGTGCATACAAATTAAAATTTTAGCGTCAGTGGCGAAACTAAAGTTAGCCACTGACAGCAATTCCAGTGTAATCTGAAAAGATTGAGTTTTGTGGCAAGGGGGATGGGGAACAGGTAGACGACAGGTTAGAGTAAATGGGAGATTGTAAGTAATGGGTTTTGTGTTAGAAAGAGGACGTAAATTCACCAAGTAGATCTCCCTATCCTCTTTGCGGCAGAAACCCCGTCTTTCAGGACGATTACTGCCTTACCACCGCTTATAGTAGTAAGAATAGACAGCCTCCAGTGTAAATAGATATCGAATTATAATTTGGAATGGTTATAGTTTTAAATTTATATCAATTTTAGTAAACAAGTGACCAAATAATCGTAAAATTCATAGTATCAGTGAGAGTTGGAACGTGTTGAAGTGTGTAGAATAAAATAGAAACTTGTTATCATACAAGATATAGGGGTAATTTTGGGGGGTTGAGTGGTGTTAATAGAAGTGCTATACTTAGGGAGTGTAGAAACTGCAAAGGTAGAAGACTTAATTTAGTTAGTAATATGCTATTGCCATGGTGGCATGTGCCACGGTAGATAGCGGTGAGGGTTGGGGGTGACAGAGAGTGTTACCTCCATCGGAGGCCAAGATGGCGTAAAATACGCGGCACACCTTTTATATAATTTTATATTATATCCTGATAAATTGCCGTGCCGTGTATAATAATGATGTAGAGAATATGCTTGATAATAGAGTTGATTTCCCCAACTTTTCGGGCGATTACTGCCTTACCAGCACTAATTGTGGTTTTGGATAGCGGTCAGCTATGGCCATAAATTAAGAACCTTGACCATAGCTGGCTTGAAATTGGTGTATATTTGAAATTATTGGGGGGTGATTTAGGGGAAATCCCCGGGACTATGGAACAGCGGCTGCCACTCTGTTCGAGTAGGAACAGTAAACCAGGTGGTAGACCCGTTTTAAGGGCATATAAATATATAACATAGATATGATGATATCTAACAATTTAAAATGTAACGCTGAAGCAAGGACACGATGATAAATTCCTCCACCAATGCCGTCCTTGTGAATGCAAATGGGCGCAACAGTCCACCATCAAAAAGCAATAGTGTGTGTGGCAGGGTGGTTGCTCAGGGGAGCAACGAATTAAAATTTTGTAACTTAACCATGATGACTCGCTCTTGCAGTAATTAAAGAATTGTAGCTTGATTTGATAAATAGGTGTATTAGATGATATGATACGGTGTTTATTATGTCTTGTAAATGTATTAGTTTATTGTGTTAGAGTGTAAGAATTATAAATATGTGTTATGTATTTTTCGTTATATAATTTTGTGTAGCATTTTTTGAACAAAGGTCATTCACCTTGTTAAGAGCATCAGCTGATAGCTGGAGTTAGATGTGTAAAATGTCACTTATAAATTGTTTGCAAATTTCCAATGTAACTAATGTTTGAATGTAATGATTTTAATGTGTTAAAAGATTTTGATTTAAATGATGGAAGTAATTTGATATAGTTAGGAATTTGAATTGGTTTGTAAATGGTGGTAAAGTTGATTTTGGGTGATTAATATTGAGATAGGACATGTAAATCAGTCCAAGTTGAGTTAAAAGGGGTACTGGAGATGAATAAATATTGTTGTGAATTAATGTAATGTAGAATTTGAGATGTAATGTTGACACAGTAGCTATGGGGAAAATATGTAGAGTATTGATTGATATATTGATGTAATAAGTAAATGGAGATATATTTTTTGTAGACGAAAGTGATGTATTGGGAGAGTAATTAGAGTTGATGGGAATTTTGTAAGGGGGGTGGTGTGATAAGGAGTCCGCAACGAAAAGTGTTGGGACGGGAAGGGACCGTTTAGCGCCGGAAAGGGTTGCCTAGGAAAGTCCAGGAACCAACATAAGGGAATGAGCTTTGGGAGGGGAACACACATCCTGAGTACAAAGGGTTAGAGAGTATTTTATTATATATAAGGGTAGAATGATGCGAATGGAGTTGAGTAGTAAGTTGGGTTTAGAGAATGTTTGATAGATGTTTCTGAGAGAATGGGTGTCATATTAGTTAAAGCGGTTAGTGACATTAGAGTCAGAAGGGGGTTATGAGTATATAAAAGGCCAAGTTGTAAATCAAGTTATTATGAATAATTAAGTCACCCAAACTAATTGAGAACGAAAATGTCAAAGAAAGAGTTATAGTAAAAATATAAAATTAAGGAAAACAAGTGACGAATTTGAATAGAATTTGAGAGTAATTAAAGCTATAAAATGTGTAAATTTTGATTAATTTAAAAGTCAGTTTTATTGTTAATTGTAATAATACTATGTTAATTTTAAATGTCATATTTTATTATGTTATCATGTTTGAAGATAAAATTTTTAAAGATTTTAATGTATTTTATGATGTAGCCTATGTATAACCTATGTAGGTCAAGGTTGTGGACTTGACCCAGTTTGATCAGCTGATGGTTGATGTTATAAACTAGACCAGTTTTGGCAATGAAGTGATGCAAACTTTGTTGTTTAATTGAGTTAAATAATTTTAAATTTTCTGAATATTGAGAAAAGTATATTTTGATAAATTTAAATTTTTTTTAAAGAAAAAAAAATTTTTTTTTTTATTTTTGTGTCTGCCATCTAATTGATGTTTTGAGTTTTCAGTGTATTATTGTTTGTGTATTGCGAGGATTTTATTGAATTATATTGTTTAGAATATGTGTGTAAACAAATGTTAGAGTAAGGGAATTCATGTTTAATAAGGTATTCAATTTGTTTTCTTTAGAATTGTTAGTAGTAGTGAAGAGAATTAGGGATTAAGGTAAAAAATTTTTTTATTGTGATTTTTGAGAGAATACAATTTGATTTTAACGTAAATGAATTTTGAATATAAAGAGAAATGTTTTGAAAATTTTAAAGGAGAATTTTGTTTAATGAGTAATTATGAGTGTGTGTACGAGCCCAGTAACTGCTAAAGGCAGCCCAGTGTGCATGGTAAGGGGGAACAAATAAGTTGAGGATCTGGGATGGTATAAGACCAGGGATTAGGAGTTTGGGGGGTAGCATGTTAGAAGGTTAGGTGTGCTGTGGTGCGTGTCTGTTCGATTTTATGGTGTTGGGATCTCGAATAGAGAAGTCCAGTAATCTCGTTCCGATGCGGCCATAGTCGCCGAGCCAGGGGGTAGTTTACCCATGATGTATAAGAACTAATGGGGGTTTGTTGGCACCATATCCTCACCGATCCTCTTAGGGGTTTAGCAATGAGATTTCTTCTGTTTCGGCAGAAGATCTCTCATTGGGGGGTTATTGTAATGGGACTAAAAGGGAGGGGTTTTGTTTTATTAAATATTTATAACAATTCATTTCATATGCGTGGCCAGTTACATGGTGAATCTAAATCGTAGCGAACAAAGGAGCTGTGATGAAGCAATTACAATGGAATGTGTCGTATTGCACACAACAGTGCAATTCTTAGAATTGTAGTACGGTGTATTGCGCCCTAACGCACCAACATCTGCGGAGCGCCTAAACGACACCAAGTTAGTAAAGCAATATGACCCAGAGACGATATTTTTTGCCACGCGCTTCAGAGGTGATGGAAACACAATTGTAGGTCACGCCTACTCCAGTGACATAAACCAGTGGCAGTGTAATTTCGTCAACGTCCAGCACACGGGAGTTTGCACTTGTTAATTGTGCCACAGCTATGACTTTAACGCATAAGGCATTTCTTTCCGCCTTGTCCGAAAGACATGTAAGTGGAGGGGACTTGGTGAACGCTCTTCCCAGTCTCTTACTGACGCTCGCCTGCGCAGGCAGCCGGCCAAACAGGGCCTACTAATAAATTCCCAATACCAAGTAAAAGTGAGTGCCGTTGTGTCAAAATGTGGAAGTAAGCACAGTTTTCGGAAAATAACATCATAAATTGTTTTCGGACATACAAATTGTGTTTTATGAGTGATGCACCACAAGGTCGGGGAGACTCCACGTTGCCGGCAGGGGTAGTGAGTAACATATCTCAGAATACAGAAATATATTGCATAAAATGGGGCGTATTTAAATAAAAAGGGGGTTTATTTTTTTTGTGTAATGGAATGAATGTGTGTACAAGCTGCTTTCATTAAGGTAAGAGTTTAGTTGTATCAAACCATGTCTTAAATATTTCAGGAAAGTTGTATTTATTTCCAATTTTGCTAAAGGTAATAAACTGATTTAAAAGATATAAGAATGAACAAAAATAATCTGAAGTTTTGAAAACTTAAGAACAAAATAAAATTTAATTTGTTTCTCTTTATAAATCCGAGTTGCGTCTGTTATTAACACAACCTATAATCATACTTGCATCTCAACGTTCGTGTGACGAATTCTGGGCTAAGAGGACAATACGAGGTAAGTTTGAAAGTAATTATAAATATTTTTATGATTTTAATTTATTAATAAAAGTAATTAAATATCACAGTCTAAGGCGAACATTACAACTATTCAGACTCGTTAGCACGTATTAAAAGTTTATAACTAAAACTTGCAATAAGTAAGAAGTACAGTATTCATGTCGTGCGTTTAAGTAGTATTAAACCAGGTAGTATGGTAAACGAAGTATGCCAGATTAAAGTAATTGTTAGATTGAATAACTTGGTGATAATTACCGAACTTCAGAGTATCGATAATCGAACGCGTGCACTTGAAAGTTGCGGATCGTGGGAGTGTTTTCGGGATGTACTATTGATAGTGCGAGCACTCAGTTTAATCACGTAGTTACTAAGGTGTCAAAATTGATTAGTATACACTAGTTACATGCTGAATCAGTGAGTAGATGTGAACAGTGATAATTAAGGTGAGACCGAAACAATTAAGTGGTTAGTGTCATCGAGTGTCATCAACACGATCATCCGAATCGCCAACAACGCAATCTCCAAGATCGCAGACTCCGAGGGAAGGACTCACCAACCAAAAGGAATTCAACTTAACAAGTAACCCAAATTGAACATTAAACTCAATTTAATTCATGTCTTTTTGTAACTCTATTACTATTGGCAATTCAATTGGTCTATGAACCTACTTTCAATAATAATTGATGAGAGGTATAAATTTTATAATTGTTAACCATGAAGATTGTATGCAAATTGTAACATGTTAATGAAAATGCTCATTAAAATTAGCAGTCCTTCAAGTTAACTGTGTTAGTAATCATTTCTTTGATACCCTGAGATAATTTTAAGAGTCGCCATCAAGCAGAGTTAAGAGTTCAGTATTAGTAAATTACACATATCTTTTCTAGCTCTAAACTGCGAGGGTGGTAGTGCGTTGGCGGAGTTACCTGGGGGAGACCAGGAACTAATAAGGGAATGAGTATAGGGAGGGAACACACATCCTAAGTACAAAGAGGGTAGCGGGTATTTTGTTATAAGAGTAGAATGATTCAAGGTGAGCTAGAGTAATAAGTTAATGGAGGAAAATTTTATTGAGAGATTGGTGTCACCTTGTGACGGTACAATTCTGGTACCCTAATAAATTTGTAAACCTATGGTTCCAAACATAATTATTGTATTTTTATTTTATAACAATTTTTAATAATAATAATTTTATTTTGTATTCCCTATAAAAGTTTTGGTGAGAATTGTCAACAACGCAATATTAAGTTAACAGGATTCATGTCGAATTCAGTGGAAAATTACAAATGTAACAAAAAACTGTTTGTCGCGATAACAAGTAAACAAGTCAAGCCCATGATTACGTCAGACGAAAGAATGCAAGGCGTATTGTATTCAACGAGGCTGGGCCGTTGAACAAAGAACCAGTGACGTCGTTGTTGCCCCACCTTTGCAATACACAGTGGTGAAACTTTGTCATTCTCATTGCGACCGTGAAGTGGGCCGGCAGGCCAATACATGCGGCTGGCGTATTCACTAAGGGTGGTATTACACCACCAAAATGTATTATTAACAGTGGTACATTAACCAATTTTTCGTTAGAACATCGGCAGAGTGTAATTCACAAAGCGACGCCAAAAAACCTAGCAAAAGTGTGATCCAGGGGGGGATGCTACAATAGAGAGCGTGTGCCCGAAGACGATGTGACAGTCCAGGTTTTAAAGAATTCGAGGTGTTCGATGTCCTACCCAAAAGTGCAGCTAAGTACTATTACCCACAACAAATTTTAATATTCAAAATTATAAATGACCATTTAATTCATTAAAATAACAAAACTAACTTTGTCACCCACTACTACAACATCAAGGGAAAATTCTACCCCTGCATCCCTTTAACAAATATACTTTCCCTCAGCTCTCTCTCTGACTCAACATACACAAACATCTCATTATTACTCCCAATATTCTCATCATCTTTATCTAACACCATATTCTTAATTATATCATTGTTACTACCTGTAAACTCATTATTCAAATTATCATTGTTACTCACCTTATTAATTAGCACTTTGTTTTTCGTCGTATTTTCACTGCTACTTACATTCTGATTTTTTATTTGAATTAACCTCTCATCTAACCTTTTAATCACTTCGTCACATTGTTTATCAAAATTATCATTACGTTTTTTAATTTCAGTCTTTATTTCATCAAACTTTACACTCTGTTCATCAAATTTGTCATTCAAGTAAGTATCTTTAACATTAAAATCACTTTTTTGCTCATCTAACTTTATATTAAAATTATAAATTTTGTTAATAATAACTGCATCAAAGCAGCTGTCTCATCTGGTTTATTTTCGTCTTGAGTTGAGATGGGGGTTAATGGAACTGGATTTAATTCAGTGTCTCTGGTTTCACTGATCTGACTAATTGGGTTCAATTTAACGTCCATCTCACTCGTAACTGCTTCTTCTACATTATCACCTTTACCAGTATTCAATTTGCTTATTTATAATACACACATGCATATAATCTTACAACATAACCTCGTAGAAGATAGGTTATGTTAAAATTATATCTATTATTTCAGATAACTGTCCGCTACTTCCCGTAAGCTTACCCCACGTAAAATAAAATTTTAAGTAGTGTCCCTGGTCGGAAAGCGCCAATGTTATATTATTTTCTTACTGACCAATAAATCTTACTATGTAATATCAATAATTTTATTCAACTTTTGTTCCGGGCACCATCATTACAAGCAATGAAATTTTACTTACCTTAAGGCCAGAATTCGTTTAAGCGAAACTCAAAGTAGCGGAAAGTGTTATTTGAAATAATGACTCTTGCTTGAAATGTTTACCAAATGACATTACCTTTTAATAACATCTTTAATTACACAACATGTGAAATATACACGCTTCTATACACCCAATAGGTGTTACGTCATGAGACGCCGTTACATTAAGTCAAAAATTCCCTTAAACATTTCTTTTGCCCTCCAAAATGCATTATATCAAAATGTTAAAATGTTACAATGTTAAATATATATATATATATATATGTATAAATTTACGTAAAAATTGTCACAACCCAGCACTTGTTAATCATATCTGATCATACACTCCTTTTCTCTCTCTCTCTCTCTCTCTCTCTCTCTCTCTCTCTCTCTCTCTCTCTCTCACTTTCTGGTACAATTATTATGAGCTCATTATAAAAAGTTAGTTTTGTTATTTTAATGAATTAAATGGTTATTTATAATTTTGAAATTATATTATTTGTTGTAATGAAATATTAAAATTTGTTGTGGCCAATGGTACTTAGCTGCACTTTTGGGTAGGACATCGAACACCTCGCATTCTTTGATTCTGGACTGTCACATCGTCTTCGGGCACACGCTTGTAGCATCCCCGTTGGATCAGACTTCTGCCAGATTCTTTGGCTGCATGCACGTACTAAAACCTGGACTGTCACATCGTCTTTGGGCACACGCTCTCTATTGTAGCATCCCCCCTGGATCAGACTTCTGCCAGATTTTTTGGCTGCACTTTGTGAATTACACTCTCCCGATGTTCTAACGAAAAATTGGTTAATGTACCACTGTTAATAATACATTTTGGTGGTGTAATACCACCCTTTGTGAATACGCCGGCCGGCACAGTTCACTGTCTGGACGAAAATGACACTGTTTCACGACTGTGTATTGCAGAGGTGGGGCAACGACGTTGCTGGTTCTTTGTTCAACGGCCCAGCCTAGTTGAATACAATGCGACTTGCATTCTTTCGTCTGACGTAATCATGGGTTGGTCTTGTTTACTTGTTATCGTGACAAACAGTTTTTTGTTACATTTGTAATTTTCCACTGAATTTGACATAAATCTTGTTAACTTAAAATTGCGTTGTTGACAATTCTCACCAAAACTTTTATAGGGAATACAAAATAAAATTATTATTATTAAAATTTGTTATAAAATAAAATACAATAATTATGTTTGGAACCATAGGTTTACAAATTTATTAGGGTACCAGAATTGTACCGTCACAAATGTTAATACAGCTCAGGACCGCCGTCACAACATCACCAAACACTGAAACAATAAATCAAAAATATCAAAATAGTGGCTTGGTATAATGCTATATCCCTAACTGATCTGTTTCCCCTTAGCTATGTGCTGGTTTGTGTTAAGAAGCACTGGGTTTGCTTTAAATCAACAAGAATTATATAGAAGTGCCATTCTCTTCATTGACTACCCTTAATTTTAAAAAATCTTTTCGATTCCCATCGATAACAATTAACCCTTTTCTGTTTTCATAATTAATATAATTATAGAAGAAACACAAATCTTTATATAAATGAAACATATGATCCACAGTTTATGGATACAATTACCAAAATCTCCCTCTTACTCAAACATATTATATAAAAAATTATATAAAAATCTTATTATTATTATTATTATTATTATTATTATTATTATCAACAGTAAGTAAACTGGCGCTGTTAATAATATTTACCCCTCTTTCTCCTCCACACACACTATTTCCTATACATCATGTTCAAATTCCTATGTTAATACATAATACATATTACATAATAATACACTCATCATTATATTAATACAGTAATATGGTTAATAACCAATTCACATTTAAGCTTGATCAAATTTTCTTTAAATTTGCGTATCAAATTATAAACATTACTTTTTAATTAATTAATTAATTAATACTTTTAATTATTAAACTTTTATCAATTAACTATCAATTATTGATCATTTACTACCATTTAATTCTTCACAATTTCAAATTTATTATTAATATTCATATTACATTATTATTATTTCATTTCCTATTTATATTACTATTATTTACCCTTTTACTATGAATTTCTATTCAACCTTTCACATTCTTATCCTTGATTAGTCTGGGTGACTCCTGTATTCTCTATGATTTGACTTATTATATAGGCCCTAACATTTATAATCGTACTCACCTTTCTTCTAATTAACAACCAGATTTACATATCATGACACCAATTTCTCAATTATAAACACCTTCACTAATTCCATTTTAAATCCTATGGCACCGCTCGTCTTTGTACTAAGATGGGTGTTCCCTACCTGGCTATATACATACATAATTTTTTGCCCTTCAAAAATATCGGCAAACACTCCCTTAAAACTATGCTATTACCTGCCACAACGCTATACGTTGGCTACTCCTTATCACCTCACCCACACTACAAAATATCATCATCAACAATATATGTTTAACCTTTACTTTACTCACCTCTACATATAATCACTACTACTGTGTCCTAAAATATCTAATACTCTCTTTGTATTATTTTCTTTAAAATTCTTATCTATCTAACTCCCATTAACTTTGATTGACTATGTAATATCAATAATTTTATGCAACTTTTGTTCCGGGCGCCATCATTACAAGCAAAGAAATTTTACTTACCTTAAGGCCAGAATTCGTTTAAGCGAAACTCAAAGTAGCGGAAAGTGTTATTTGAAATAATGACTCTTGCTTGAAATGTTTACCAAATGACATTACCTTTTAATAACATCTTTATTTACACATGTGAAATATGCATGCTTCTATACACCCAATAGGTGTTACGTCATGAGACACCGTTACATTAAGTCAAAAATTCCCTTAAACATTTCTTTTGCCCTCCAAAATGCATAATATTAAAATGTTAAAATGTTAAATATATATATATATATGTATAAATTTACGTAAAAATTGTCACAACCCAGCACTTGTTAATAATATCTGATCACACACTCTTTCTCTCTCTCTCTCTCTCACTCTCTGGTACAATTATTATGAGCTCATTATAAAAAGTTAGTTTTGTTATTTTAATGAATTAAATGGTCATTTGTAATTTTGAATATTAAAATTTGTTGTGGCCAATAGTACTTAGCTGCACTTTTGGGTAGGACATCGAACACCTCGAACTCTTTAAAACCTGGACTGTCACATCGTCTTCGGGCACACGCATGACGTAACACCTATTGGGTGTATAAAAGCGTGCATATTTCACATGTTGAGTAATTAAAGATGTTATTAAAAGGTAATGTCATTTGGTAAACATTTCAAGCAAGAGTCATTATTTCAAATAACACTTTCCGCTACTTTGAGTTTCACTTAAACGAATTCTGGCCTTAAGGTAAGTAAAATTTCATTGCTTGTAATGATGGCGCGCGGAACAAAAGTTGCATAAAATTATTGATATTACATAGTAAGATTTATTGGTCAGTAATAAGAAAATAATATAACACCCTATGTAAATCTGTTAGTGGTTGTTAGAAGGAAGAAGGTGAGTAAGGTTATATATGTTAATGCCCATTCAATAAATCGAATCATTATGAATAACGGAGAATCACCCAAACCAATTAATGATGAAAGTGTTGAATAAAAAGCTCATAGTTGAAATGTAATAATAAATGAAATGTTATGTAAAATGAAGGCTAATAACAAAGTAAAAAAAAAAAACATTTTTGGAAAAGTTAATGGTATAGTAAATGATAAATAATTGATAGCTAATTAATAAAAGTACAATTGAAATTAAAATGTAATGTTTATAATTTTATATGCAAATTTAAATGTGAATTGTTTATTTTAATGTAATAACAACAATGTTAATTATGAGTGTATTATGTTTATTATGTTAGTGTGTAGGAATCTTAAACATGAACTGTATTTATATTTATGTATAACATATTTTAAATAGATTCCCCACTTTCGGGCGGTCCCGGCCTTACCAGCCCAGACCGTGGTTTTGGATGACATCCACCTGTGGGCAGAATTATTGTAAAACTGACCATAGTTGGTTGTCTGTGAAATTGGTATAACTTAGAAATCAACAGGGGGTTTTATATCTGGGGAATCTACACAACTACGGGACAGCAGCTATCATCGAAGGGGATGATAGTGCCGTGTTAAGGGCGTATGAATCATTATAGTAAGATTACTGGTGTCCTCGGACATCAGTAATGCCGAATTTTTATATAACGCTGAACCAAGAACGGTATAGGCAGCGTTTATACCATATATAAACTTCAGTTCTTGGGGATGCAAATAGACACTACAGTCCACCCTCAGGAAACAATAGTGTGTGTGGAAAAGGAGCTGGCCGTTACAAGCCAGGGGCTCAGATAACGCATCTGTGCATAAGGCAAACGCTCGATCCGGTTTATCCGGCGGGTGGTTACCTAATTGTAACTGGGTAAAAGGGGGGAAATTAGAAAATGATGTAGTAGAAGTAGTAACTGAGCAATCAGTGAGAGGGTGACTACCTCTGTAAACAGAGGGACATTCAATTTCACTTACTCTAAAGAGAGAGTTGGTGGTTGGTGACACAGTTCCTGTTCAGTAACAGTTGCTATAACTATGATTAGATGATTAGTGATGTATTTCACTTATGAGAACAAACGATTTTAAGTACTAGATTCAATTGTAATGATTTTAATCTACAAGAACATTTATGATTGTGTAACCTTACGAACTAGTCCCTGTTCTTTCGGGCGCAATCTGTAACCTTACGATTCTGCTGATTTTAATTATACGATAGATTACATGTTACACTTATAGTCATGTTTACAAAATTCGGGCGCCATCTTTATTACATATTGTAACAATAAAAAAGAACCGAAATATATAAAATAAAATAAAACCACTACCAGGACTTACCTGCACGCAATTACAACACTTACCTGCTGTTGAAATTTTACCAGAAGACCAAGGTCGCCACTATTATTTTTTATATAGGATAAAATATCGAAAACCTTTACACTCCACCTTAATAAAACGGACAATTTAGCAATCTGACCCACCCAATTAATAATTCAGAAAATTCCGGAACGTTTAGACGAATTTTATCAACACAGAAATAAGACAGTGGTAATGACGAAATAACTTAAACTAACACATTTTCCAAATAAACTAAATCACTTTAATGAATTAAGTCAATTTTCACTGCTATGAGTACAAAAGAATTAGTCATGATTAATTGTCATAATTACCAGAATGAGAATGCTACACCATCAAGTTTTAATTACCTTAAACTATACTTACAACTAAGGCAGCCCATATTGCCCACGCACTCTTCCATACCTTTTGTTTTTTATATACATTCCCCTTTATTTATTCAATTTTTAAATATTCCGATTGTTATCCGCGGTGCCCGTCCACGAACACGATACCGGCCGAACACGCGGTTGGTCCCGTAACTTCACTATTTGTTTTATCACTTCAATCTCTCCACATCACTGTCAGTATTACTCACTCCGATATGTTCATTACCTTCTGGGGTCCCGGTCGGTCTTATTGAGTGAAATACATTTGCGAAAACTCGACCAACCGGGCCCAAACCGAAACTTTAGATGTCTGTTACTGTAGTTGGCGTCCTGTTGACTGTATGGCGTCTCTGCTTAAAGTCGACTGCTCCGTCATGGTGAACGTAACAGGTACATGTACCTGTTCCTGGATGGAAACTGGTTCTCTACTGCCACAATGTTTTCGTCGTCGCTCATGCTTATATGCTGTTGTGTAACCATTTTATATATGGATTAAAGCTGGTATGGGTGTGTGTCCAGAGGCCGATATTGGACTTGGTTCCGCTGATGTCATTGGAAAGGCCGGTCTCTTGGCAGTGTTTCCGGGAGATCTTGAAGAAGACGACTAATATTTTTTACGCTCTGGCCATCTTGTTTTTTGTCGAGAGCGTCCTTTGAGCGCGTGCGGGTGTAGTTGCGCTTGAGCGTTGACACACATTTACAGAGTTCTTAGAATTTTGGTGGAGGTGCAAAGGCTCTGCCGCATTCCTCAACAACAACTGCGCCTTATTACACTGTTCTGTTACACTGACTATTATACGTTGCACAATAATGCAGTTATTTCATCATATTTTATAAGGCTCCCGACCGAAAATGAAATGAATAAAAATATAATTATCCCATACTGTTGAAAATAAAAACACCCAAAATTTGACCCGCTACAATACCCCCTCGATGAGAATTCTGCTGTTCATAACAGAAGAAATCTCATCGATAACCCTGAAGAGGAACGGTGAGGAACTGGTGCCAACAACCCCCTGGTTCTTACTCTCATGGGTACACGACCCCCCTGGCTCAGCGACCATGGATTCATCTGAACGAGATCACTGGACTTCTCCGTAAGAGATCCCAACACCGAGAAATCGATCAGACTCGCACCACAGCGCACCTCGCCTTTTAACATACTACCCCCGAAAATCCTCAATCCCTGGCTAAAATTATTCCAGCTCCTCCGCCGATATGTTTCCCCTTTTTGCAAGCTGGGCTGCCTTTAGCAAATACTGGGCTCACACATACTAACATTACATATTACCATAATACATTAAAAGTAGAAAAATTGCTTTTAAAATTTATCAAAAATTTAGAAAAATCAAAATTCAAAAAATAATCGTTTATCAAAAAATTCTCTTCCTGGTTTTTCTAATTTTTGTTTCAAATGACTTAACCTAGACATTTCTACTAATATAAACACATCCTTATTCTAACAGGAGAATCACTTATAGTCTACCAATATAATGCAATACAATAAAAGAAACATGGTTAATACCCACATAATAAAAGAATAATCATCTAAAATATTCATTCGCTGGCAGGCGAAAAATCAATTTTTTTTTCTTTTTTTTTTCAAAAAAAAATTTTAAATTTTCCAAAATTTTAAAATTCAAAAAAAAAATTTAAATTTATTCATTAAAAAATTTTATTAAATTTATTTATTAAATAACATTTATTAAGATTATTCAAATATTGGTTTGAATTAATCAAACAAACAAATTAACATTGGATTCCTACTATACAAGCTTAGTAGGTGTATGACCTCATCAGCTGATCGTAACTAGGTCAAGTCCAAGATCCTTGACCTACATATGTTATATATGATTTCTGAAAACACCTTGAACATCTGTAATATCCTAACTTGAAATACAAAACATAATAAAATAAAACATTTAAAATGAACAAAATATTATTACAATAATCAAGTTGACATTTAAATTATTTAAAATAAACACTTCTTGACTTTACATCATTTTCACTTCTATCAAAATTCTGTCACTGGTTGAAAAAAAATAAACAATTGTATATTCTTTATTATAAATTCCTCTCTTTAGTTAACAGTTTAATTCTACATTACTGTGGGTGTTGTAACTCATTTATTCTCATTAACTGTATTAGATCTCTATACATATATAATCTTTACCTCTCCCTATGGCTCTAATATTAATCAACCTCAACTCCCATGACACCCAACTCTATCAAAAATATCTACTAATCAGGACACTCTAAACCCCAACTTATCATTTAACACAATTCGCCACCTTCTCCCATTATAAAATACTCTCTAACCCTTTGTATAGGATACGTGTTTCCCCGCCCCCAAAAAACTCAATTCCCTTATCTGGCGGCACGGATTTTACCTAAGGCGGCCCCTTCCCCACTAAAATCTATTCCTATCCCGTCCCAACCCTTGTTGCGGACTCCTACATTACACTACCCTCTAATACAACATTGCCATCCCCAACAATCTCAATCTCATTGCCTCACTACAAATACAACAAAATAATATTATTAATCATAAACATAAATATATATCACTCAAAACTCTACATAAATTCTCCACAACTACCGTGTCACCCTCAATACTTCTCAAAATTCTATTACATTACATCAACTCAAAAACAACATTACATCATACTCATCTCTATCATTTCACATTCAACTTTTAATTCAATTCGGACAGGTCTACATGTCCCATAAAACATTTATCACCCATCAATTATCTTTTATCAAATTTGCATAAATTATTGTTATTTTATTTCTCATATTCTTTTTATCTTTACTTCAAAATATCTGTAGTACTTTAAACATTAATTACTTGTAACATTTACAAACCAATATACCAGTGACGTTATTGCTGATCAGCTGATATCCTAACATAATAAAAACACATCTCAAAATTGAACAAATTACATGGAATATACATATTTATTTTTATTCATTCTCCCTTCTCACCTCATTGTTTCCCATTTCTCTGATTCTGATGCTTATGTTAAACTGCCAGACGATTTACTTATTGGCTTAAACACATACACACATAATAAAATTACATATTCTTATCTAATAGACAACAATAAAATAATACACTTAAAATTATAGGATGAACACCTTAATTTACGAGTCTGAGCATATAATTATGTGGACAGAGCACAAGCATTTTCGATTGGATTAAACCTTGAATAAGCAAAACTTTTACGTCATAAAATTTTAATTCGTGACTCCTTTGCGTCACCTCCCAGCCACACACTCTATTTCAGATTATGTAAGACTGTCTCGGCTTTTCGCTTCCACAGAGACTGTATATTTTGGAGCAGGGTTTTACCTCTCCGTGTCTCTGCTTCCGCTATTAAGTTTTAAAGTTAGTGAACATCATCATGTTCTTGTTATAAAATCATACACCCTTAAAACGGATCTGCCACCTGGCTCTGCTGTTCCTCCTCGAACAGAGTGGCAGCCGCTGTTCCATAGTTCCGGAGATTTCCTCTAATGTCCCCCCATTGAATTTCAAACTTATACCAATTTCAAGTCAGCTATGGTCAAGGGACTTGGTATGACCATAGCTGGCCGCTAGCCAAAACCACGGTTAGTGCTGGTAAGACAGTAACTGCCCGAAAAGTCGAGGAAATCTAAACTTTAATTTCACTGCCTGTTTCACATCAATATTTTTATGTGCGACACGTTCATTTAATATGGTGTGTAAAAAATTTTTTATTTACACGTATAAGGTGTGCCGCACATTTATCGCCAGTTTGGCCTCCGATGGAGGTAACACTCACTGCTACCCCCAACTCATTTCGCTACTTGTGAGAGCACAGGCAACCCCCACAATAGCCACTTAATAGCTAATTACAATTGAAAACTAATTAGAATTTTTGTATACATTATCATATAATATCTGCATCAACACTCATTTAACTCATTCATAACCTTTTACCGTTTAACTTTCTTGAAATTTTCAAAATTTATTATTGATAATCATTATTTATCATTTTTCATTTATTATTAAAATTTTTTAATTATCATATTTATTCAACACAATGATTGCATTAAAATTTCACTATTGCATTAACACCTCAATCACACCTGTAACTATTTTTATTACACATGGTTATACAATTTTTCTACTTACAATCCATTTAACATGATATCCCCACAAAACATAATCACCACCATCTCTGAAACATTTCACAAAATTTATTAATTTAAATTAAATAATTTATCATTCATTACCAAATTTCCATCTCGTAAAACAAACTGAATTTACAAAAAAAATTAATTATACAACATTTACCTAATCAATTAAAATATTTAAAATATATCAAATTGTTTCAATTAAATTAATTATTAACAATATAGAATTCATTACCATCCAAACAATTATAATTCTCTGATTACTGGTTCTCAAAACTAATTCTATTTGTTTATTTAAATTGCAAATATTTCAATATTATTATCACAACAATCATCTTACATACACACATACAAATTCACTGTATTTTATTTACAACTCTTGTTAATTATTGTTCAATTTTTCCGCACTTCTGTCCAAATCTGCCATGTCAAAAAACCATAAAACATAATGTTTAAATGTCTTTTATTGTTTTACAGTCTACCCTCCATCGTCAAAGATTAATCTTGGTTTTGTATAACACTGTTCAATTATATTGACATACATATTGTTGTCTTGTGTGTCATAACCAAATAATTTCAATTTATCCGTTATACCATAATAATCATTCACCAAGTCTACGTTAAGTATTTCTGTTAAATCTCCGTCAGTAAATATTTCCAATATCGGGTTAGTTACTTTTGTATTATCAATTAAATCATTCTTGTTTAAATACACTTCTAATATTTCTTTCAACTCACCATAATCTCTCTTTAATTCATATAACTCTATCTCTCTCTCAACACACAATTCTCTATTTAAATCTCTCTCATCATAACACCATCTCATACTTATGAAATCATTCCACACAGAGGGTATAATATCATACAAATAAAATAAACTCAAATCTTCTACTACCACGGGACTCTTGCCCTTTAAAAACTCTTGTAACCACATTAAATCATCATAAATAATAAAAGGAAAATTTCCCCTCTGTCCCCATTCTACAACAACATTATTTTTTCTCTCTCTCTCTAACTCACTGACACACATTAACATCTCATAATCACTGCATTCTATACTTTCATTAATACTCTCATTATTTATTTTTACTGTATCAGTTTCTGATATCAATTTCTCAAACACATTATTATTCTCAATATTACATTCATTATTTTCAACATTGTTATTATTTGTTAACTCTTTATCTGGTACTACATTTTTGTATTTGTCATTACAAGTTTCATTTGTATTATTCTTATCTGGATTCATCACATGTGCTCCCATTCGCTCAACACTCTGTTCTAATTTATTCAAACTGGATCTTATTATTTCGTTAGTACTTTCTACACATTTACTCATTTCTTGTATTTCATTTTTCAACTCGTCCAATTTATTATTTTGTGCTTCTAATTTGGTGTCAAAGTCATTGCTCAATTTAATTTGTTCATCTAACTTTACATCAAACTTATTGAAACTGGTACAAAGAAATTGGATCATTTTCATTATATCTTGATCTTCAGATTTTTTAATCGGGACTGGTGTCGACTGACTTTCTGTTTTATTGTCAGTGAAGCTGACTTCGGTATTATTTGCCATTTTTTATCTTGTACTTAACTGTAACTCATAAAACAAACCTAACCTACGTGCGTAATTATACACGATAAATCATATTTATAAATTCGTCATTACCACATCCTATTTTCTGTGTATTAAAATAGGTCTATCTCGTATAAAATTATAATTAAACGAAAATCCTGGCAGCGCGTCGACATTTGTAACAATAAAAAAGAACCGAAATATATAAAATAAAATAAAACCACTACCAGGACTTACCTGCACGCAATTACAACACTTACCTGCTGTTGAAATTTTACCAGAAGACCAAGGTCGCCACGATTATTTTTTATATAGGATAAAATATCGAAAACCTTTACACTCCACCTTAATAAAACGGACAATTTAGCAATCTGACCCACCCAATTAATAATTCAGAAAATTCCGGAACGTTTAGACGAATTTTATCAACACAGAAATAAGACAGTGGTAATGACGAAATAACTTAAACTAACACATTTTCCAAATAAACTAAATCACTTTAATGAATTAAGTCAATTTTCACTGCTATGAGTACAAAAGAATTAGTCATGATTAATTGTTATAATTACCAGAATGAGAATGCTACACCATCAAGTTTTAATTACCTTAAACTATACTTACAACTAAGGCAGCCCATATTGCCCACGCACTCTTCCATACCTTTTGTTTTTTATATACATTCCCCTTTATTTATTCAATTTTTAAATATTCCGATTGTTATCCGCGGTGCCCGTCCACGAACACGATACCGGCCGAACACGCGGTTGGTCCCGTAACTTCACTATTTGTTTTATCACTTCAATCTCTCCACATCACTGTCAGTATTACTCACTCCGATATGTTCATTACCTTCTGGGGTCCCGGTCGGTCTTATTGAGTGAAATACATTTGCGAAAACTCGACCAACTGGGCCCAAACCGAAACTTTAGATGTCTGTTACTGTAGTTGGCGTCCTGTTGACTGTATGGCATCTCTGCTTAAAGTCGACTGCTCCGTCATGGTGAACGTAACAGGTACATGTACCTGTTCCTGGATGGAAACTGGTTCTCTACTGCCACAATGTTTTCGTCGTCGCTCATGCTTATATGCTGTTGTGTAACCATTTTATATATGGATTAAAGCTGGTATGGGTGTGTGTCCAGAGGCCGATATTGGACTTGGTTCCGCTGATGTCATTGGAAAGGCCGGTCTCTTGGCAGTGTTTCCGGGAGATCTTGAAGAAGACGACTAATATTTTTTACGCTCTGGCCATCTTGTTTTTTGTCGAGAGCGTCCTTTGAGCGCGTGCGGGTGTAGTTGCGCTTGAGCGTTGACACACATTTACAGAGTTCTTAGAATTTTGGTGGAGGTGCAAAGGCTCTGCCGCATTCCTCAACAACAACTGCGCCTTATTACACTGTTCTGTTACACTGACTATTATACGTTGCACAATAATGCAGTTATTTCGTCATATTTTATAAGGCTCCCGACCGAAAATGAAATGAATAAAAATATAATTATCCCATACTGTTGAAAATAAAAACACCCAAAATTTGACCCGCTACAATATGTTGTCATACACTATTAGGGCAGGAATTCGTTACGCGAAGTTGTGATCAACGGAAGTTGCTTGAAATAATAAAACATCTGTTTATAATTGTTACCAATGAAATACCCTGTTTATTTTATAGACATCTTACATAATTGTCTTGCAAGTGTTAAACAAACTCTAAACCCTCCAAAATCATAATACAGGTAAATGTGTTATTATAATATTATGTACTTACGTGACTATATCCTTACATATCGTAATATATTTAGTTGTGCACAACCCAGCACTTAGTAATTACTCACGCACACGCAATCTCTCTCTCTCTCTCTCTCTCTCTCTCTCTCTCTCTCTCTCTCATGGTACAATTTGTTATTATATGAGCTCATTTGTTTTTAAAAGTGACATCTTGAATAATTGAATTGATATGTTATTTGGTCATTTTAATGAAATTTGATGTGGAAATAAAATATTTGTGTGTGTGTGTCGGAACGTTCTCACCAAATTCGTGTAGGCCTCCTCGCACTGCTAGTATCGTCCAGATTAGCACAATCGGTAAAGTTTTACTGCGTTTTACGGCGCACCATCGTGTCGACCTACGTAACACCTTGGACCGATTCTATACGCCGATCTACATGGGACGATCCATCGGCCAATGACGCCTACACGAAGCCGAACTTTTAACGTTCTTCACCTCATATTTAAGATATTTATACTGTTTATTAACCACTTACAGTGGCTAAACAGTTAAAATTCACTAGTGAGTGAACGGGTTGCCGGCCGGCGTTGATCACTGCTGCAGCTGAAATGACGAAGAGTCTTTGTTATATGTTGCCGAGGTGGGGTGAACTTACGTCACACTTCCTTTGTTAAAGCTGTTGACAGCATCGTGTTGTTGATGTAAACACATTCTCAGCCGCTGACGTAATTAAGGATCGGCACTCTTATCGCAACAACTTACATACTGTTTTTGTGATGCTTCACGGGTTTTTGCTATGAATCGGTCCAAATCCTGGCAAATATTATTATACACTCCACTCATTATATATTCATACCGGTTATTTAAGGTTGGTTTGATTATGACCAAATTAAGAAAAGACAATAGTTATGGTTTTATTTACCATATTTAAGGTAATTCTAAAACGTACCATGATTGTACCATCACAAAACCCCCTCAATGAAAGATTGTGTGTCGAAGCACAAAAACTTTCATTGACCCTTTCATACTTCCTAAAGGGATCAGCCAGGATAAGTCGCCACAACCCCCTTACAATTTTATATAAAAGAAAATTACAACTCACCCTTGGTCTGATGATGATGACCGTACCTACATGACCTTACTGGACTTCTCCTGCGAGATCCCAACACCATAAGGCCACTTAGGCTCTTAACGCCCCTGCTCTGACGCGCTGGCCAGCTCAGGACCGCTGTCATATCACCAAACACTGAAACAATAAATGAAAAATATTAAAATAGTGGCTTGGTAAATCACTCCATCCTCAACTGATCTGGTTCCCCTTAGCTAAGTGCTGGTTTGTGCCAATAAGCACTGGGTTGGCTTAATATAGTTATAAAAGTTATACTACTAAAATTAAGTCTCAAGAATTAGAAAGAATTTCCCTTCTTCATATTGACAAATCCTGCATTAATGAATGGTTTCGATTACTATCGACAATATTTATCTCTTTCCATAGAATTTTATAATATAAACACATTGATATGAAAGAATTAAACTCTAAGTAAAAATAGAAAAATTACCTTATAAATCTCCCAAACCTGGAGAAAAACAAATTATATTGATATAAAAGAATTAATAAATCTGTATATTTATTTATAAATCTTATTGAATGGTTAAAATAAAAAAAACATTATTATTATTAGTAGTATTATTATTATTATTAACAGGTAATAATCAGGCGCTGTTAATAATATTTATCCCTTATACACATTATTTCCATATTATAAAAGCATGTTAAAAATTTTATAACATAAATACATAATACATTTTACATAATAATAATACACATTAATACATTTAATACATTGAAATAATTTATTAAATTTATTCATTTATTAAGATTTGCACTATAAGATATGCACTAACATTTGCATAATTGAAAATTGCATTTAAGTTAAAATTTTACAATTGCAGTTAATTTATTAATTAGACATAAATTATTATTTATTATAATTATAAAATTCATTTTAAATTTATTATTACATTCTTATAATTTCATTATTTCATTTTTCATTTCCTCTCTATTCTGAACTTTCTACCTACCTGACTACCTAACCTTTCACCTTCTATCACTGTTTAGTCTGGATGACTCCTATATTCACTATACTCCTATTTATTATAATCTTACTCACCTTCTTCTAACTGACCACCAAATTACCTATCATGACACCAATATCTCAATTATAAACACCATTACTAATTTCATTTAAATCCTATGGCACCGCTCGCCTTTGCAATGAGTTGGGTGTTCCCTAACTGGCTATATACATTCATATTATTTTGCCCTTCCAAATAATTCGGCAAACACTCCCTAAAACTACGCTAATACCTGCCACAACACTATTGGTTGGCTACTCTTTATCACCTCACCCCCACTACAGAATTCATCAACAACAAATATATGTTTATACCTTTACTTAAACACCTTTACAAATAATCACTAACTACTGTGTCCCTAAATATCTAATAATTCTCTTTGTATTATTTACTTCACAATTCTTAACTATCTAACTCCATTTTCATTAATTAAATAACTCACCAGCATTTATCTATTTCAATACCCAGGTTCTATTCCTGTTTAAACACTTACTGTAATCATTGACTATTGTCTTATAAAATTCATCTCTCCCCTACTCATAACAATACCTCTTTTCCAATATATATATTCTTATTATTACATTTATTTAATTATTCATCAATATTCGCTAATAGTATTATTCATTACCTTCAATAATTTATAAAGTTACAAAGTCAGTACACCTTTCTTTTGTACCACAATTTAATAAAGAATGGTTACTCTTTAATTGTTATTCAATTGGAGAAAAAAATATTATTATTAAACATATTATTAAAATACATAATAATACAAACTGGTGTACCTGTAATACATAATACATAATACACATCAAAAATACATTGATAGATAAATACATATAAAACAATGAAAAATATACACTCCAACTCATTATTTTGTTATTTACCAAACTCAGTTCATAGCAGTCCAATTCAATATCACTTTTCACATATATCTTTAATGTTCATTACACAATTGAAACAGTCTATCCAACATCGTTGAACAACAAACGATTCTTAGGTCTATTTATTAAAACATTATTTAATGAATAAATTTTATTATTAGTAACATTATATTCATATTCATTTATACAAATGTTATCAAGCAAATATTTCAAGTCACGATCGAGTAGGGTTCCGTTTATCTCAGTATCATATGTCATTAATTTGTTATTTATTCTATAATTATCTTCATAATTATCCACCACAGGTAAGTACTTAATACCTTTATTCTCATTTACTGTTATTTCAAATTCATTGTTATTAGAAGGTACGTATTCCTTATTTTCATCCACCTTATCTAACCCTAACCTTTCTAACAGTTGTCTGTAATTTCTGTTTACTTTAAATATTTCTATTATTCTCTTACTCTCACAATATCTCTCTATACTTTCTCTCTTAATACTTTTCTCTCCATAATACCAAAATACACTTTCTCTCTCCAAATATGCAGGGGTCCCTAACATAAAATTATCCCTAACATAAGTGCACCACTTATTAGGTACACAAAAACACAAAGAAACTTTATTTGTAGACCTTTCGTCTCCCAAATATAAATTGAAGGAACTCTTGTCCTCATAAAAAATTCGTGAAGACTTTTCTTCACCCCCTAATACAACATCAAAAGAAAATTCTACCCCCTGCACTCCTTGTACTAAAATACTTTCTCCCAACTCTCTTTCTGACTCAATAAATTCAAACATTTCATTATCATTCATAATACTTTCATTATCATTTTTATCATTTTCTAACTTTATATTCTTACTATCTGTAATATTTTTACTATCAGTAAATTCATTATTTGAGTTATCTTTTTTAAATTCGTTATTATTCAGTACTGCATTTTGCTGGGTACTACTATTTACTTTCTGGCTTTCTAATAGATTTAAACTCTTGTCTAGTTTTGTTATTACTTTGTCACATTTTTTAATCAGTTTATCGTGACCTAATTTTATTTCATTTTTGAGTTCATTGAATTTAATATCAGAATCGATTTTCTGCTCATCTAGTTTTTTGTCAAAACTGTCAAATTTATTTAATAAAATTTTCATCATTTCAGCAGTACCATCTGGTTTGCTATCTGACATAGCTGAAATGGGTGTATCAGTTTTCGTTGTCTCTACAGATACAGGCGTATTTGCCTCGTCAGTCTGACTAGCTTGATTTGGTTGTACATCCATCTCGCCAGTCAAATTTATATCAGTTGTACTGATTTCTTTTGTAATATTATCACTTGTACTCATGTTGGCAATTTTACAATACACACATGCATACAATTGTATAACCTAACTATTGGGTTATGTTTACGTATTACAATTTTGGTGTCTATTACCTCAAACAACTTTTTTCCGCTCTCTTTCTAGGCGTACTCTATATAAAATAATATTACATAGAGTCCCTGTTCGCAGGCGACCATCTGTAACCTTAATATTATATAGTTACAGATAGTTATGTCCCTGTTCGGGCGCCATCTGTAACCTTACGAACTAGTCCCTGTTCTTTCGGGCGCAATCTGTAACCTTACGATTCTGCTGATTTTAATTATACGATAGATTACATGTTACACTTATAGTCATGTTTACAAAATTCGGGTGCCATCTTTATTACATATGTTGTCATACACTATTAGGGCAGGAATTCGTTACGCGAAGTTGTGATCAACGGAAGTTGCTTGAAATAATAAAACATCTGTTTATAATTGTTACCAATGAAATACCCTGTTTATTTTATAGACATCTTACATAATTGTCTTGCAAGTGTTAAACAAACTCTAAACCCTCCAAAATCATAATACAGGTAAATGTGTTATTATAATCTTATGTACTTACGTGACTATATCCTTACATATCGTAATATATTTAGTTGTGCACAACCCAGCACTTAGTAATTACTCACGCACACGCAATCTCTCTCTCTCTCTCTCTCTCTCTCTCTCTCTCTCTCTCTCTCTCTCTCTCTCTCTCTCTCATGGTACAATTTGTTATTATATGAGCTCATTTGTTTTTAAAAGTGACATCTTGAATAATTGAATTGATATGTTATTTGGTCATTTTAATGAAATTTGATGTGGAAATAAAATATTTGTGTGTGTGTGTCGGAACGTTCTCACCAAATTCGTGTAGGCCTCCTCGCACTGCTAGTATCGTCCAGATTAGCACAATCGGTAAAGTTTTACTGCGTTTTACGGCGCACTGTCGTGTCGACCTACGTTAACACCTCGGACCGATTCTATACGCCGATCTACATGGGACGATCCATCGGCCGATGACGCCTACACGAAGCCGAACTTTTAACGTTCTTCACCTCATATTTAAGATATTTATACTGTTTATTAACCACTTACAGTGGCTAAACAGTTAAAATTCACTAGTGAGTGAACGGGTTGCCGGCCAGCGTTGATCACTGCTGCAGCTGAAATGACGAAGAGTCTTTGTTATATGTTGCCGAGGTGGGGTGAACCTACGTCACACTTCCTTTGTTAAAGCTGTTGACAGCATCGTGTTGTTGATATAAACACATTCTCAGCCGCTGACGTAATTAAGGATCGGCACTCTTATCGCAACAACTTACATACTGTTTTTGTGATGCTTCACGGGTTTTTGCTATGAATCGGTCCAAATCCTGGCAAATATTATTATACACTCCACTCATTATATATTCATACCGGTTATTTAAGGTTGGTTTGATTATGACCAAATTAAGAAAAGACAATAGTTATGGTTTTATTTACCATATTTAAGGTAATTCTAAAACGTACCATGATTGTACCATCACAATTGTAATTATATAATTTTGTGTATTTGTGTTGATTTGAGATGTTTTGATGGAGATGGTTAACAAAGTTGAGAAAGATATAAGTAAATAAGTTGTTATTATGTAGTTGATTTAAATGTGTTTAAGAGAATTTTAACAATGAATTTAAATATTTTTAGATGTAATTTGGGTGATGAGAGATATTTGTAATGATGTAATGGGAGGTAGTTATTTAAATTCTGATGGGAATCAGGGCAATAATTTTGAATTTTGGGATAAGAGTAAACGAGAGAAGGGTATACAGAATGATGTTAAAGAAGTTTACAGATGTGTCATGTTACTTTAAGTGTTCATATACATGTTAGAAGTTAAGAGGAAAACCAGTGCTTCTTAATGCAAACCAGCACATAGCTAAAGGGGAGCAGATCAGGTAGGGATATGGTATTATACAAGGCCACAACTTGATATTTTTGATTTGATGTTTCAGTGTCTGGTGATGCTGTGGCGGCGGTCCTGAGCTGGCCAGCGCGTCAGAGCAGGAGCGTCAAGTGCCTGACTGGCCTTGCGGTGTTGGGATCTCGAACAGAGAAGTCCAGTAAGGTCATTCAGGTGCTGTCACAATCACTAGACCAAGGGGTAAGTTAAAAATTTTTTATAAAACGTAAAGGGGGTTGTGGCGACATATCCTGACTAATCCCTTTAGGAAGTATGAGTGTGTCAATGAGAGTTTTTATGCTTCGGCATAAAACCTCTCATTGAGGGGGTATTGTAATGGGACTTTTAGGCCTACCTGGGTTAATATAAAAAATATTATGTTTTGATAAAAATAATATTTTATTATGTAATATTAATTTTGGGAAAACATGAAAATAATATAAATAATAATTATGGGAAAAGTAAACAGATTTAGAGTTCATGAATTATACAACGTAATAAACAAGCATGTGGATTTGTGTCAAGGTCAGCTCCAGACGCATGTAGAACAGTTATTTTTAGATATGTGACAAGCAAATTATGTAACTCAGCAGTCATACGATGTTACGTCAGTCCAATAAGTCACGCTGGAATGTAAGGTGCGGTTTGTCCAGCCTCAGCAATTGGCATAGTGATACAAATAAAACAATAAGATTTGGTGATGTGACACCTTCTCCACCTCAGAAAATAGCGCAGTTCCGCTCGTCCCAGTACAAAATTACTCCGTGTGCCGGCCGGTCACAAATATAAGTTTCGAAACAAATATACGGGCACCCGTAACAGCTAAATATGTAAATTTACAACAGATACATTATTAATTAAAATCAAGTGAAAGTTGCATTTTTTGTAATTAACAATTTCGATAAGAGTGGTGAACAAAAAGTGAAAAGAAAATACGAGATGAAGCCAATTACGTAAGGAGGCTGGACTATGTGGACAAAATTCAGATGAGTAACAAAATGGGGTTTGAACAAAATTTTAATAAGGGCTAAACCAAAATATTATCATTATAATGTTATTTTACAAGAAAAATGAGATCTCTAAGGGTATGGGGTATTTGTGTGTGCGTGTGAAAAGTATGCTAACATAGAAGTGCTGGTTTGTGGGCTAATTAATTAAATAATCTAATTGTCAGGTATATTTACGTTTATTAATAAAAGAAAAAATGTAATAATCATGCTAGATTGATGGTTCAGGAATGAACCGATAACGTTCGTTTTGTGTTTTGAAGGGAGAATTCAATGTATGATTGTGATGAAGGTAATAAAAGGTAATAGATTTTTTTGTGAACAAATAATTAATTTATTTACTAAATAATCCTATTCTGCTTTCCCGGTTCGCTGATCCGAACCCTGGTAAGTTATAAAATTTTGCAGTTGGCAGTACGCAAGATGGCGTTCGAAATAAAAAGGTAAACATACCTATTTGCTAGTATGTGAGGTAAACAATTTAATAATGAAATAAGTAAATAGTTACAATGTAATGTGTAGTACTTCGTTGTGGACATTTTGATCTTTACTGGCAGTCTCAAGAACACCGACCTGAGAAATTATATAAAAATAAAATAGAATCAGAATTGAAAGCAAGAATCGATACTAGTATTATATAACATCGATCTTTACCTTAAACCGAAAAAAAAGTAAACAGATTTCTAATTACATTGGAGGAAGATTTGAATAATTACAACAAATTAAATAAAAGGTAACTACAAGGAAATTATGGTAAGTTGGGTAACCTCGAAAGCAAAACTCAACGCTATAGCAAGATCATATCATATAAAAATGGGATAACTGAAAGTATTTTAATTCATTCCCCACCATAGTAATAAAGTTGAATAAAACATAGGAAATATACATATCGTTTCTAACAAAAGGTGTTGGGTAAATTATAAAATCACACCGATACTATTCGAGGGCAACGGCAAGGCCTAGATACGCTTGGCGATTACAAAATTTGACTCGATGTTAATAAACCATTCACCTTTTATACAATTAGAATTAATCCAGTCGACTATTCTTATAACCAACTTAACTCAAGGTTAATAATTAATAACTATTAAATTCTTAACAAATTAAGGAAGACACAAGTTTAACCAATCCTAAACGGTAAGGGTAAGAGATACGATTAAATATAAAACGTAGCTAATGGTGCTCCAACGCGGGGCGTAACCAACTTGACTCAAGATTGAGAATAAAAAAATTGTTTACAATCATTTTTCCATATAGGAAACCAATTCTATAACATAGCAACATTCACATTAGATTTTACCATTAATTTCAGATTGCTGTAACCAATATTACGAACTCTCTAACACATTTCAATGCAAACTCATGTGTACCTAAACACGAAAACATGCAGTACAGGATACCCTGTTTGAAGTTTGTACATTTTGTTTTTCAAATACACTGCTGTGTACACCTTTCTACTTGTACTTCAGTATGTATACAGGTTATCACATAAACCATAAAAGAAAATGAGGGAAAGTTAAGAATATTGTGTTCACTGATTGCCAAATCACTATAAGAGAAACTCCGCTGAGGAAGATGGCATATTGTAGGAGTTATGTGAAGCAATATTTGCTAATGTTATGGGCATGAGTCAAGTAGCAGCCAAATTTGTTCCAAAGTAGTTTCATTTTCAGCAAAAGCAGCTTTGCAAAAACATTACTGAATAAACACTGGCTCAAGTCACTGAAGACCCAGATTTAGTCAAATGCATTATAACAGGTGACGAAACGTGGGTGTACGGCTCAATCATCCCACTGGAAGCTTCCTGAAGAGGTAAGACCAAATAAAGCACACTGAGATCAATGTGAAGGTTCTCCTTAATGTTTTCTTTTATTACAAATTGCATAGTCTACTGTGAATACTTATTGTCAAGCCATACCGTTAATTAAAGAGTATTATCTTGAAATATTACATTGGTTGTGTGAGACAATACAAAAAACTAGCACAACTGTGGCGTAACAATTCTGGCCATGATAACATACTTGCTCACACTTCACTACTACTTCAGGCGCTTTTGTCAAAAAAATAATACCATTGTAATAATATCCAGTAAATCCTGATCACTGGATATGGGCCCATGCCACTTTTTTTCTTCTCAAAAATGAAGAGCAAAATGAAAGGACCACATTTTACTGTCACAGAGGAGATAAAGGCAAGATCACAGAGTTGCATAACTGAAGTTAACTCAGCATTCATAGTATTTCATAGTAGAGAGGTGTACGTATGTACAATGCCCCAGGATATTAGATCTACAGTAACTTTATACAGACCATTAGGCAAACTGCTCACTAAAGGTCTGTTAACTGCTAACTGTAGGTATTGTTACTTTACAAACATATTTAAGGTCAGCATATGTGACTACTTTTAATATGAAATTACATTCGTAATATTTACATGTTCTTATTTCAATGAACAGATTAAAAATAATGAAAATTCTGCGCCTGAGATGTATCCCATTCTGTTGGGATACAAAAAAAAATAAAATAAATAAAAAATCAATACCAAGACTGAGAAATATAGTATTTTCACAAAACAATTAAATGTTATGGTGGATGAAACAAATACAATCAATTAATAAAATACCTCATCCAGATGTTGGTTATCTGACAAATTTTCTTCAACACATTCTTCCTTTATTGCAGCAACAGGTAAAAACACTGTGTGGGGTTCTTCCATTGTTCCGATATCCACAGCTGACACTATAATATACAAAAATAATCAGTTTGATTGAAAAGTAAATAACATAATAACAGTAGCAATAAAAACAATATTAATATAGTAATATTGAAAACATGAAATAAGGATGAATAACAATCTGTGAAGGCAAGGAGGTGGTGGAAGTATTCACCAAAATCACAATTTGCGATTTTGTAACCTAATAATTTGTATTATATCATTATAATAATTAGTACTCCATATAGTGTTACGTACTTTCCTTTTCTTTTTACTGTATTGTTAATGTTTATAATGTTTATTTCAATAGTGTTGTCATCAAGAAGTAGGCTACATACTTCTAAAAAACCTAGAACAAGTCAAGCCACAGGAATTACTTTTAATGCACAAAAAAAAGGAGCACAACTTTAATTTTAATATTGCAGTGAGTACAGGTGAAGCTGCAGGAGTCTGATTCTAATAAATACACAATTTTAAAAGAAAGTAAGAAATTATCGATTTCTAGATATGAACCTACTGTAGATGTGACCCACCGTATACAACCGGGCCCTCTTGTTTCTTGCCTGCCTCCACTACATTCAGGAAAACTCATAACGTTGCCTGTACTGTTCTATGCTATATACACATTACACTGTATACATTTTATACTGTATTCAATTCCAGAACAAGACAATAATTCAAAATATTTGTTTTGTTTATTACACTGTTTCAATATAATATAAATGTATACATTTTGTGACACAATACTGAAAATAAATTACACATTTTGAAATAGAATTATTTTTGTTAATTTCCTTCTAACAGAGCTACTTCTTAAAATCTCAGTTATATTATAATATTTTCCATAATTACAAAGATGTACATAAAAATACGTTTACATTTAATTAATCAGTTCCCACTCATGCGGTGTCCTTCCATACATGTATGACAATGAAGCTTAAAATGTTTAAATGGAATATCTGCTTGTTTTAATAATTCATGTTTAGCAGTGTATAATAAAATATTTTGCAGATTCCTTTTCCTGATGGCATCATTTAGAATAATGAAAAAGTTGGACAACTTTTTGCAAGGTTTAATTATTTGAAACACCCTAACTTGAATCTACCCTTTGAAACAAACTTTGTGAAGGCTAACCGTCATCACTCAAATGCACAAGACTCTGATCATGAGTGGTAATACACTCTGAACTCATTTTAATAATTTTCTTGATTATAAAGCTGATCATGTAAAATAATTATTTTTTAACATTATTATTTAAGACATTTAGTTCAACTGCAAACGTATTAATTACACTGTCTTCATCATTATCAAAGTTGTTATTGAAACATCTTTTCTGTGAATGAAATTCTAAAAGTGAAAATGATTCGTCCAAAAACTGACAATTTCCATTCACCTTGATCCTGTTAGGAAACAACAGTTTATGCAAAGCCCACTTAAACTGTAGTGTATTTGCATTATTATTCCACTCTTCTTTTGACCTAATATATGAGAACAGTCCTACAGCATCTTGTGAAATCTTGTAGGTTAAAATATAATTATCTGTTCTATATAGTAAACTACCACTCATTTCTTTAATTGAATAAATGAAACAGGAAAATTCTAAAAAAAATATTTTACTATGGTGATGGTAGATCGGAATACCTTCAATTTTGGAGTGTCTTTAAATAAGAAAGGATTTCATCTATTTTTTTTATTTTTTTACCCTACCCCCATTGTATCACCATACTGATGTCCCCAGACATTCGGCAAGGCTTTATCAAAATCTATTCGGGCACTCCCCACATCTCCTCGGAAAAAAGTGGCTGTTGTTGAGGGGCTGGCAAAGAAGGTTGGCATAACCCTTGCAAATAAAATGGAGAATAACATGTCTTCTAATCACGGTAAAGATTACTCACAAGTTAGAGTTTTTCTTTCGCCCTGATATTGTTTATACATGTCCACGGATGAAAGACAGTATGTGTGTGTGGACGAGTGGAAAGAAACAAATTTTGCAGAAGAATTATCTGACAATGTTTTTACGAGAGGCCTTCCTCATTTTTAAAGAAGAATGTCCCAACTTACAAATAGGATTTTCAAAGTTTTGCTCCTTGAGACCAAAGAATGTTCTTCTTTTGAAGTCTACACCTTCTGAGCAATGCAAGTGTATGATTCATGAGAATTTCATTCTGAAATTGAAGAGTCTGCGGTATCACTACAGTGATGACTTTTGGAAATCTCACTTGTGTGACTCTACTTTAAATTCTGACTGTTGGCAAAATAAATGTTCCACATGTAGTGGTGGGAGTGAACTTCTGGCTCCAAGTGAGTCTGAAAAAGCAATTGTTTGGAAGGAACGGAAAAAAGATGATAATGGTAGGTTTACGCTCTTCTGTAAGGAGAGTTGCTTGAATTGATCACAGAAGAATTCCCTAAAATTCTCCATCACGTGAATATAAAATGCATACAGCATGCAGACTTCGAAAGAGATAAAGGAATAAACAGTGAAAAGCGAGTCCTTCAGGTAGATTTTGCTATGTCATACTCCTGCGAGTACCAAAACGAGATTCAGAGTGCCTTGTGGTCTAGAAGTGTTCTTTTATTTACTGCAGCTACATTCTACAAGGGAGAATGTAAAACATATTTGATATGTTCAGATACTGCACAGAAGGACAAAGACTCAATATTTGTATTTATGAACATACTGTATGACTCCATTTTCCAAAATGAACCTGAATCTGGCTCTAACAAGGAGGTGATTTGGAGTGACGGCCCATCCTCACAATTTAAAAATTGATTCATGGTTACACTTCTTAATTTTTTGTTTGCTAAGTATTCCAAGAAATTTACTTGGAAATACTTTGCAACTTCACATGGAAAAGGTGTTGTGGATGGAGTGGGTGGAAATGCAAAGCGTCTTGTACGCCAGAAGAGCATGGCCCAAGGCGAAGGAGCAGAAATTATCCAGTCTGCTAAGGACTTCTACAAAGTGGCATCGGAAGTTTGCAAAAAAACTACTGTCATCTACGTGGATCAAGACAATTAAGCAAAACATCGAACAAGAGAAACCTTTGGAAAATGTTCCTGAAATTCCTGGAATATCACAGTGTCATGTGATTGAAATAAATGACGAAGGAGTACACTGCAAAAAGAGTGCCTTAGTAGATGCTAATATAATTTACTCTTCCAGACACAGCAACCAACATGACAGTTGGTCAACTGGAGATTGGGTAGTCATCTTGTATGAAGGACACAAATATCCTGGAGAGATTTGTCAAATTGAAGCTGATGGGATCAAGATATCTGTCATGCACAAAGCTGGTCCAGGTACCTTCAAGTGGCCAGTTCCCCCTGACTGCATTTACTAAAATTTTAATGAAATTGTGAAGAAGATCACAGTGCCAGAAGTTGTTAACAACCGCGGACACTTCCGGTTTAAAGAAGATATTTAAGTGGTCACCATTTCATTGCTTATTGAACTGAACCTAACAATCAAAGTTATTAAGTTTTAAACATTGAATTTTCTTTATGTTTGCGAATAATCATTTTTGTAAAATAAACATATCAGATATAGATGACATTGTTTTCCAAACTGTACCCTAGAACTTCCTTCATAACTAGATTACACATAAGCTAAATGTGTGTAGTCTTGCAAAATAGTTCAATGATTCATTTACATACATTATGTGTACTGAGTCCTGCATGTGACACCTCTGTCCAACACGTGACGGTAATTAATTTTTTATAAATCCCAGGGTTCACAAATTTTAGCAGTATTTTGTTTATATGATGTGAGACACTCCACACTATCAAGAAAAAATGCTTTTATTACAGTAACGTGTTCCAATTAGCAGACTTTTTTGATAAACTCCTAACATGTGTATTCTGTATTTCGTGCAATGTCCTGCACGTGACATTTGTTTTAGCTATTTTTTCCAGAATACGTTAAAGTCCACGAGGACAATTTATAGCAAGAAAAATAAAGATTGTTCCATACTCTGGAAATGCAGTACTCTTTTGATGATTTCAACAATATGTAACACACAACACAGTATTTTACTGAAAAAAATACTGTGCAATTGTCTCACACGTGACAGTGGAATTGCCCGATACTCTAAAAGGAGATTATGCTGAAAAATACAAATATATTTTTGAAATTAGAAATCTGTTTTTCCACTGTTAGGCCAAGAACTTTTCAGACCGCCCTCGAGTCATCCTGTGATCTTGTGATGGTACAAAAAGGGATGAAACCATTTTTGATAATTTTGATTGTGCAATAATCCGATTTATGTGAAACCAGAATAAAATTCAACTTTAGGAATCTGCATGGAAGTTGGAAACACGTGTCAATGAATCGACAGCTATTTTTAACTGTACCAATGGATGAATCAGCCAAAGCGGAGTTCGATATAACCATATATGGGCACAGATTTTTAATTACTAACTGACGTCACAAAACGTCACGGACCGATCCCTTGTTACAAAATGTTGGAATGGAGTCCAGGCATCGCCCAGCCTTAAAAATTTGCCAACGTGGAATGTCCAGCAGAGGAATGGGGTATCACGTGACCCACGAACATATTAGCCGCTCCTAGACCGACATCGTTCTGTTTCGAACAACTATTTAACCCGGCCAGGTGCGTTCAACCAAAGTCCGCGGACGAAATCAATTTTGACTTTGAACCCGTAAAAAATATAATTAAAACACAGTTCATGAAATATCTACAAATGTCGACTGCGTAGAAAAAGTAAATTAACAGTTTAACCCAGTTCTGGAAAGTTTTAGTGAGTGTAGGAAGAAAAAGTGTGAACGAGAAAAGATGCAACACGTGACCCACGAACATATTAGCCGCTCCTAGACCGACATCGTTCTGTTTCGAACAACTATTTAACCCGGCCAGGTGCGTTCAACCAAAGTCCGCGGACGAAATCAATTTTGACTTTGAACCCGTAAAAAATATAATTAAAACACAGTTCATGAAATATCTACAAATGTCGACTGCGTAGAAAAAGTAAATTAACAGTTTAACCCAGTTCTGGAAAGTTTTAGTGAGTGTAGGAAGAAAAAGTGTGAACAAGAAAAGATGCAACACGTGGAATAGCAAAGACAGATAAGTACAGTGAAACAAATCGATCAGCCAACAATTAATTCATCAATTCTTCAAAAAAATTACTTTCAAAAATGAGATCTCAAATATAAAAAGGGGGGAGAGAGAGAGAGAGAGAGAGAGAGAGAGAGAGAGAGAGAGAGAGAGAGAGAGAGAGAGAGAGAGAGAGAGAGAGAGAGAGAGAGAGAGTGTGGAGTACTGGTTAGCTTTCAAGTAGTAAGTAAGATTTAATAGGATTATAAGAATTATGTTTGTTCAGTAAGGTGATTTGTTCATCACCAAATAAATGGGGTAATACCTTTGCAGTTATAAAAAGAAAATGAAAATAAAAAATAATGTCTATTTCACAATGACCACATGTTAAGTGTACATTATTACGCTACGACCTTAGTCTGTTTACATCATCAAATTCTCGCCTAACAAATGCTGGAACCTTCTGAGATCAGGGAAATTGAAGTAAATTAGTCAAGCATTTTATTTTAAGTATCATGGTTTGCATATTTAACCAGAAATATGCTGGCGGCTCTCTGAACATACGTGATGAAATGCAAGGTAAGTGTTAAAATATTAAAAGCAGATAATGTTTTGGGTGGGAAAGTTTTAAAAAAGTAAAAGGAAAGTTACAATTGGCGACGACTTCAAGGATGTTTTAAATAAATTGTAAGTAAAGTTACAATCTCTTAAAAACTGTAATTTACACATAAGTATATACAAATATGAAGTAATAAATGGAACTGATAAGAAACATGAGATACATTTCATTTCAAATAATTTCAATTAAATTTCTATTTACATCTAGTGGACAAGACTGAACTACTATACTAATAATATTATTTAAAAAATGGTTCTGACAGGTCTTTTGATAGGTTTGGTCCACATTGCTATGTTGCAAATAAAACTTACAAACACGAGTTCTTGGTAGTTACAGTTTCACACACACACACACACACACACACACACTTTATCCCCTCTCATGAAATCAAACTGACCAGCTGTGTAATCGTCCAAACACTCTCCTAATAATATTTAATAAAATTTATTATTCACACTGCTTACCTTCATCGGGTCCCAAGGTCGTCACGTGAACTTGCAACCTATAAGTGATTTAGGGTTTTATGTTGTAATAATTACTCTCATTTACGGTTAACTATTTCAACTTCATTTATTATTCTTTTTATCATTCTCTTTTTTATGATTCAATTAAAAAATGCCTTCTCCTTTTACATTCTCCACCATTAAATCAACAAATTTCACCATTTTGGTAAAATTACCATTTAATTAAAAACAGACACAGTTTCAACACTTCTTAACTGATTAATCAAATTAATTAAAGACAACCCAGTATTTGCCACACACACTCTCATTCATTTTTACCCCATTTAATTACAGCGCTGGTTTAATTTAAATTTTCATAATTGATTAGGTATTATACAGTTACATCTTTAACGGCGTCCCTGCTGACCATGTGGTGCACTCCCCATTTTTTATCACTATTTGCACAAAAGATGTACTGATTTGATTTCGATGCCACTGAGTTTAGTTAATGTTACACTGTTTTTATAGCTTTAGATTCTTTGTTTAACTCACATTTTATACTTTTTAAGTGATTTTCGGCTCGCAAGCCTTTTATATTGAACCGCGCAGTTCTATTAGTTGGCAAAGAGTAACTTTTTCAAGATAGCCAAGGCGTTCTCCTGTTCACCAACTTGCCTTATGATAGGTCGAGCTGGCGTCACAAGACATCTCATTAAGCCACGCTAATTACTGGAAACTCGCTCTGGCTGACTAGCGATCCTCATACGTGGCAATTCATATATGCAGGCAAGCATACGCGCACTCGTTCACTTACCTTAGCACCTGGAAATGTACCATATTGAGGGGCGGACAGACCAAACGTGCAAACTGGGTGCCCCGACAGTGAATGTCTATTGTTAAAATTTAGGCCCCATATGGGTAACTTCCCTCCATCGCATTTACAATTAAATTAAACTCAATCTCCTATTTCTGTCCCGTTACAGCTGTTACATTCATCCTAATAGGTTCAGTGCTAAATACACATTAAACCACATACTGCTGATAATTAATGGTAATTAAGCATAGTTTTCTCTAAAGTGAATACATAGCAAAATGATATAAAACTAATTTCTGCGGATACTTTCCCATTAACCATACCTACATTAATTTTGGATATTTCAATTATGCATTAATTAGCATCAATAAGTAGTGAATATAACACACAATTTTAATTATATAATAGAAATCATGAAAACATATTTGGTGTGTTTTATAAAATAGCTTGTTGACGATTAAAATTGTTTTCCATTTTCATATTTTTTACAAAAAGTGTTTCTAGCAATAACTTTGATCTGCACCTGTCATGCCAAAAATTGACATTGTTAGATTAACAGGAAAACTAAAAGTACACATGAAATCTCACTTTATAATGACTACACACACACACACAATGCCTTTATAATGCTCGTTTTTTGTGAAAATCACATAAAAACCACCAACTCGAAGTAAGGCGGATTGCAGGTTGAACGTCTGACAACAATGCTTAGGTTTATTTTTCTTTCCAAGTGTCTACCAATTACAATTTATAATTATTGTATCGTTTACCAAATGTTTAATTTCTCAACCATGAGTTTTGTTTACTTTAAACAATTAACTAAAATACCAAAACATTCTCATTACTTAACCTCACGCATTGGCAATTATGTATTTTTGCGTTTCATTCAGGAATAGAATCATTTACAATTGTTACACTTCTTCTTCTTCACATTGTAGTATATCAATACTGTTGCATACTCAAAATATCAAATACAGGTAATTCGGGTAACTTTGCCCCCAGGGGGCAACTTTGACCCCCCTATCATGAATTTTTTTTACTGAATATGCCATGCCTTCAGAATTGGAGATTTTGTTTTAACTTTTGTAGCCGTTGGCAGCCGTGTTAATCAGCTGTGAAAAAAAAAACAAGAGTTTCTGGCCAGATGGTCAGCCATTGCAGTTTTAGCAGCACATGGTTTTTAGCCTATTTTGGATAGGTGTTTTCCTTTTTGTTTAATAAGATGATGTTCCAATTCCACTAAAAGTGTGAAATATTGAACTGAAAGAAGATTAATTGAAAAAAGAAGAACACAGTGAGTCAGGTAAGTCTTTTAAATAATTATTTTAAAATTACATTCCATAATAACTAGTAACCAAAGTCACCCAGTGTCAGGGTAACTTTGACCCCAGGGTCAAAGTTAGACCAAGTAATTTAACGCATGGCACACCTAGATTTACCATTGTAAATAACCCATTTCAATGTACAGTATTTTAAAATCATGCAATGTAAACCTATTTCAAGACAAAATTTTTGAAAAATTTACTTTTAAAACTTAATAATAAGTTTTACTATTATTAAAATGTCAACAAGGATGTAAACAATAAACACATGATTATATTAATCAACAGGTGAGCATGTCGCGTGACGCATGACTTCATGATCTACGGAATGATGGCCAGCCAAAAGACATTATTAGCATGTCAAAATGAACTATAAATTGTTATTACTCTTACAATGGCCAAAACCATATAATGACATACACTATATAACCATATAGTGACATAGGCCTAATTTTTTTTCTTTTTTAGGATCGCAAAAAAAGCTCATCCTCACTGGCGAGTCCTCAGGTAGGGATTCGGCGATATGGATGTAACAGCCGCTACACTCAAGATCAACTCAATGAAGCTCTGAGTAAAATAAAAGATGGATCTTTGGCCATCAAGAGGGCTGCAGTGATCTATGGTATACCCAGAAATACATTAAAGAACAAATTAAGAGGTAACCACTCCAATGATGTAGGGCGTCCAAAAGTTTTTTCACATGACGAAGAAGTAACTTTCAAAGAGCATGTCATGAAGTTGAGTGACATAGGTTTGCCAATTACAATGACTTATCTTAGATTTATAGTAAAACAGTACTTGGACACCCAAAAGAGAAAAGTGCCTTGCTTCAAAAACAACCTACCTGGATGGGAATGGGGAGACAATTTCCTTAAAAGACACAAAGACCTGAAGGCAGTTTTCGGACAGAACATTTCTCGGGCTAGAGCCAAAGATGACTCTGAAACTGTAAATAAATTCTTGGATAATCTTGAAAAGGAGTTAGCAGACGTCCCTCCTCAATGTATTTATAACTTTGATGAAACCGGATTTCATGATGACCCAAAGAAAAAAAAACTTTTATTCAGAAGAAAAATTAAACATCCTGAGATAATTAGGAACTCAACCAAAGCTTTTTTCACTGTTATGATGTGTGGTAGTGCAGATGGAGAAGTTATGCCTCCTTATTTTGTGTTTAAAGCTAAAAACAAAATGTCTGACTGGCTACTCAACGGTCCTAAAGGGTCCAGATTGAATGTGTCTGACAGTGGCTGGGTGGATCTGGTTGTTTTTGAAGATTGGTTTGCTCAACATTTTCTACCAAAAGTTAGACATATCCCTGGAAGAAAAGTTATAATTGGGGACAATTTGGCTGCCCACTTAAGCTTAAATGTTCTTAAGTAATGCCAAGAAAACAACATTTCATTCATTTTTCTACCACCAAACTCAACACATTTCCTCCAGCCACTTGATGTGAGCTTTTTTGCCCCCTTGAAATCCCACTGGCATCAAGTTTTAAATGAGTGGAGGAATTCTGCACTAGGTAGAAAGCTCATTTCAATGCCCAGAAGTGTTTTTACCTACCTTATCAAGAAAACTTTGGACTTGTGTAAATCTAACGAGTCGGCAAATCTCATTGCTGGGTTTAAATCAACAGGGATTTTCCCTACAAATAGAGACAAAGCTCTAAGCAAAGTAACCTAAACCTCTAAGCAACACGCTGAACCTCAAGAAAACCAGAATTAAGTTTCCAAAGTAGTTGGAGATCAGTTTATAAACTATATTGAAACCATGCAAGCTCAGATAGTTGCCCCAAGTACTAGAGGTAAAAGATTTGCACTTGCAGTAGAACCTGGCAAAAGTGTGTCCTTCGAGGAGTTGCAGGTAATGGTAGAAAACAGAACAAAGGCTGCAGAAGAAAGAAAGATGAAGAAAGATAACAAAAAATGTTCACAGAAAGGAGAATTGGAGAATGTTGCAACAAGTAGTGGAAAGCAAAGGGGCAGGCCAAAGAAGAAAGAAGAAGATAACCAAAAAGGTTTAACTAAAAATCAAGGTAGGAAGAGAGTTCGATACATTGAAAGTGAGGAAGATGAAGATGACCGAGATAAGAGTAGTTCTAGTGAATTAGAGTATCCAACGGACCTTGAACATCAGCCTGACGTACCAGGCATAAACTCATCACTAACTAACATAGAAGAATCAGAATGATCACAGTTGCACACCACTATATAAAAATTATCCCAATTAGCGCTTTCAAGCTTCACAGCCCATCGTCAGATTGGAATAGACAGGAAATAAGTGAAAGCAACCCCTTCACCCCTCTCCCCCACCCTGCTCACACACAACAAGCTATAATATAAATGACCCCTCCCCACCCCCTAAACCCTGTCCCACCATCTGTAGAGTTACATATTTTTTCTAGCAAATTCCTGTGTGTGTGTGTGTGTGTGTGTGTGTGTGTGTGTGTGTGTGTGTGTGTGTGTGTGTGTGTGTGTGTGTGTGTGTGTGTGTGTGTGTGTGTGTGTGTGTGTGTGTGTGTGTGTGTGTGTGTGTGTGTGTGTGTGTGTGTGTGTGTGTGTATCCTTTTAAACTACCCTCTTCCTCTCCACACACGTGGGTCAGTCAAACACCCTTATTTTAAAACATCCAATTAGTACTATGCAAAATAATTCTTAATCTTATCTATCTGTCCTCTATCATTTACTTCTTAATCATGTTATAAAATATTTCTTCATTATCAAATTTAATTTTAATATTAATTAAATTGTCTAACCCTTTTTCTCTTTCTTTCAATATTTCTAACTCCTCTCTAAGCTTCCTTTCAACTGTGTTATTCACTACTTTTACAATTTCGTATTCTTCCAAAGGATTAACAAACTTATGGTTGTCTTCTATGAAATGTCTTGCATATAACGAATTGGTTGTTCTATTACCTTCTCCACGTTTGTGGTCAGACAACCTGCATACGAATTTTCGTCCTGTCTCTCCTAGGTACACCTTGTTGCAGTCTTTACATTTTAATTTATAAATTCCGCTTTTCTGTAATACTGGAATTTTTTCTATACTCTTATTCCTTATCTTATCAAATACTGTTTCACATTTTTTAATAGCTATATCTACTCCATATTTATTAAAACATTTTATAATTTTTCTAGTATGTGAACCTATGTATGTCAATGACCCTGCATAATTCTTTTGTTCTGGTTCTATTTTATCTTTTTGTATGTTAACCCTTTTCATAACTTTATCCACTATGTTAGTGTTATAATTATTATTCCTTACAATTCCCTTTATCATTCTTAACTCCCTATCTTTTGATTCGGTCTCTTTTAAACACTTCTGAGCTCTGTAACAAAATGAATTGATTGCCGCCATTTTATATCTATATGGGTGGTAAGACTCTCTTGGTATAATTATATCAGAATACGACTCTTTCCTAAATATCCCAAACTGTAGTTTCTCATTATCTTTAATTTCTATGTTTAAATCTAAGTAATTTATTTTCTTACCTCCTATCTCTTCTTTAAATTGTAAGTTTTTATCCTTATTATTTACCTCATTTATAAACTCATGCACTTCTTCTATGCTTCCTTTCCAAATTACTAATACATCATCAACGTATCTAGACCATAATTTTATATTGTTTTTATACTTAGTGGAAGTTATTAATTGCTTTTCAAAATCATTCATGTATATTTCAGCAAGAATAGGGGATAATGAAGACCCCATAGGTAAACCTTTTTTCTGTATACAAAACTTGTTATTAAACCTAAAATAGTTCTGATTTACACATTCTTTAATTACTTTCATCAGCTGCTATTTATACCTGTATTCTCCCATATTATTATCGTTTATTAACTTAATAACTTTATTTACTGTTGCTAACATTTCTTTTTCTTCTGTATTGAAATTTAGATTTTTACTTAGATGAAATTAGAATTTTACTTAGATTTAAACATTGAAATTAAAGATAATGAGAAACTACAGTTTGGGATATTTAGGAAAGAGTCGTATTCTGATATAATTATACCAAGAGAGTCTTACCACCCATATAGATATAAAATGGCGGCAATCAATTCATTTTGTTACAGAGCTCAGAAGTGTTTAAAAGAGACCGAATCAAAAGATAGGGAGTTAAGAACGATAAAGGGAATTGTAAGGAATAATAATTATAACACCAACATAGTGGATAAAGTTATGAAAAGGGTTAACATACAAAAAGATAAAATAGAACCAGAACAAAAGAATTATGCAGGGTCATTGACATACATAGGTTCACATACTAGAAAAATTATAAAATGTTTTAATAAATATGGAGTAGATATAGCTATCAAAAAATGTGAAACAGTATTTGATAAGATAAGGAATAAGAATATAGAAAAAATTCCAGTATTACAGAAAAGCGGAATTTATAAATTAAAATGTAAAGACTGCAACAAGGTGTACCTAGGAGAGACAGGACGAAAATTCGTATGCAGGTTGTCTGACCACAAACGTGGAGAAGGTAATAGAACAACCAATTCGTTATATGCAAGACATTTCATAGAAGACAACCATAAGTTTGTTAATCCTTTGGAAGAATACAAAATTGTAAAAGTAGTGAATAACACAGTTGAAAGGAAGCTTAGAGAGGAGTTAGAAATATTGAAAGAAAGAGAAAAAGGGTTAGACAATTTAATTAATATTAAAATTAAATTTGATAATGAAGAAATATTTTATAACATGATTAAGAAGTAAATGATAGAGGACAGATAGATAAGATTAAGAATTATTTTGCATAGTAATAATTGGATGTTTTAAAATAAGGGTGTCAGTCATACGACTGACCCACGTGTGTGGAGAGGAAGAGGGTAGTTTAAAAGGATGCACACACACACACACACACACACACACACACACACACACACACACACACAACACTGAAACACAAGGAATTTGCTAGAAAAAATATGTAACTCTACAGATGGTGGGACAGGGTTTAGGGGGTGGGGAAGGGTCATTTATATTATAGCTTGTTGTGTGTGAGCAGGGTGGGGGAGAGGGGTGAAGGGGTTGCTTTCACTTATTTCCTGTCTATTCCAATCTGACGATGGGCTGTGAAGATTGAAAGCGCTAATTGGGATAATTTTTATATAGTGGTGTGCAAGTGTGATCATTCTGATTGTGATTTCAACCACTAACACAAATTTCTTCATTAAACGTCTGTTAAGATGTGCAATCGACTACAGGTAATGGACAACAACAATGAGATAATAAACGACAACAATAAGGTAAGTAAAGTATTTAAATATCTTAAGTTAAAAGTTAAATTGAAGAGGGTTTTAAGTAAAATATGGTTTAATAAACAATGTCTGGATAATAATGTCATCCCAAAGTACGCTCAAGTTAAAATTAAAAATAAGAACAGTGTAGCCAAAAAAGTAAAAGAACAAAGCGAGAAGTTGTGGATAAAACTGGAAATAAGGTCACTCTACAGCTTAATCAATAGATATAATAGGGAATTATATGACAGACACATATAATTGTTAAGAATATACTCGTATGTAGAGTTAGAAGAAATATTATATAATTTTGGTTTGGGGTACATAGAAAAGAAATTGGAAAAGAAAATTAAAAAATGGTAGCTAAGTTAAATAAATTAATAAGAAAGAACGAAGTAAAAAAGGAACACCTCTCTAAGAATAACTATGAAAAAAGAGTAATAAACCTTACAGAGGTAAATTTCAATACAGAAGAAAAAGAAATGTTAGCAAAAGGCTTAAAATACGCACCGCCACCAGAATTAAATCAAGAAAAAACGATTATTGAATGCGAAAGCATAATACAAAAACTAGGAAATGAAAATGATAAAAAAAGAATAAGGTGGGAAGTAGGGAATGTAGTAGATAAAATATTTAAGAAAAGTTTGTATAATTCAAAAAATGAACAAAAAATCAAATCAACTGTAACTAAACTAAAGAATAAAATAAAGAAGAATGATATTATAGTTACGAAGGCGGACAAAGGAAATACAATGGTACTACTGAGAAAGGACGAATACATAAAGAAAACGGAAGAATTTATAAGGGAAGGACCATACGAGGAAATAAAGTATGATTATACAAGTAAGTACGAGTCAAGGATAAAACAAATGTTGAAACAGATAACATTTATAAAAGAAAATAAGAAAAAGTATTTATTGGATAGTAATCCAACAGCACTAACTTTTAAAAGTCAGGTTAAGATACATAAAGAAGGAAAACCAATTAGACCGATTGTTTCTTTTATTAATGCACCTATTTATAAATTATCAAAGGAAGTTAGCAGAGTACTGAAAGAGAAATATGAATTTGGGACAAAATACAACACAGAGAATAATGTAAAATTGATAGAAAAATTAGAAAATATTAGGATTAATGTAAATACAAAATTGATATCACTGGATGTTAAGGACATGTTTACCAATATCACAGTAAATAAAGTTATTAAGTTAATAAACGATAATAATATGGGAGAATACAGGTATAAAAAGCAGTTGATGAAAGTAATTAAAGAATGTGTAAATCAGAACTATTTTAGGTTTAATAACAAGTTTTATATACAGAAAAAAGGTTCACCTATGGGGTCTTCATTATCCCCTATTCTTGCTGAAATATACATGAATGATTTTGAAAAGCAATTAATAACTTCCACTAAGTATAAAAACAATATAAAATTATGGTCTAGATACGTTGATGATGTATTAGTAATTTGGGAAGGAAGCATAGAAGAAGTGCATGAGTTTATAAATGAGGTAAATAATAAGGATAAAAACTTACAATTTAAAGAAGAGATAGGAGGTAAGAAAATAAATTACTTAGATTTAAACATAGAAATTAAAGATAATGAGAAACTACAGTTTGGGATATTTAGGAAAGAGTCGTATTCTGATATAATTATACCAAGGGAGTCTTACCACCCATATAGATATAAAATGGCGGCAATCAATTCATTTTGTTACAGAGCTCAGAAGTGTTTAAAAGAGACCGAATCAAAAGATAGGGAGTTAAGAACGATAAAGGGAATTGTAAGGAATAATAATTATAACACCAACATAGTGGATACAGTTATGAAAAGGGTTAACATACAAAAAGATAAAATAGAACCAGAACAAAAGAATTATGCAGGGTCATTGACATACATAGGTTCACGTACTAGAAAAATTATAAAATGTTTTAATAAATATGGAGTAGATATAGCTATTAAAAAATGTGAAACAGTATTTGATAAGATAAGGAATAAGAATATAGAAAAAATTCCAGTATTACAGAAAAGCGGAATTTATAAATTAAAATGTAAAGACTGCAACAAGGTGTACCTAGGAGAGACAGGACGAAAATTCGTATGCAGGTTGTCTGACCACAAACGTGGAGAAGGTAATAGAACAACCAATTCGTTATATGCAAGACATTTCATAGAAGACAACCATAAGTTTGTTAATCCTTTGGAAGAATACAAAATTGTAAAAGTAGTGAATAACACAGTTGAAAGGAAGCTTAGAGAGGAGTTAGAAATATTGAAAGAAAGAGAAAAAGGGTTAGACAATTTAATTAATATTAAAATTAAATTTGATAATGAAGAAATATTTTATAACATGATTAAGAAGTAAATGATAGAGGACAGATAGATAAGATTAAGAATTATTTTGCATAGTACTAATTGGATGTTTTAAAATAAGGGTGTATGACTGACCCACGTGTGTGGAGAGGAAGAGGGTAGTTTAAAAGGATGCACACACACACACACACACACACACACACACACACACACACACACACACACACACACACACACACACACACTGAAACACAAGGAATTTGCTAGAAAAAATATGTAACTCTACAGATGGTGGGACAGAGTTTAGGGGGTGGGGAAGGGTCATTTATATTATAGCTTGTTGTGTGTAAGCAGGGTGGGGGAGAGGGGTGAAGGGGTTGCTTTCACTTATTTCCTGTCTATTCCAATCTGACGATGGGCTGTGAAGCTTGAAAGCGCTAATTGGGATAATTTTTATATAGTGGTGTGCAACTGTGATCATTCTGATTGTGATTTCAACCACTAACACAAATTTCTTCATTAACATAGAAGAATTCAGAGCAAATGATTTTGTCGTGGTGAACTACGAAGGTTTCCCTGGTAAAATCAATGGCTTCCAAATAATTGATGAAGAAGTGAAGGTTTTGATTAGTGCCATGGCTATCAATGGAAAGAACTGGAAATGGCCAAACAACAAAGACGAAATCTACTACCATGAAAAAGACATTGTAAAGAAACTAAACCCATCAGTCATTGTGCCTGTGAATACTAGGGGTGACTTCAAAATTAATGACAGTTTTTTGAATGAGAAATGGTTTTTAAATTAAAAGACTTGAGACTGAGTGTTATAGTAGTTTATTTTTGAAGTATTTTACAATGTTTTTATTATAAATAATACACTTTTAAATGCAATTTATCAATTTTTTTCCCTTTGTTAATGCTTCCCCGTGGCACGGTCGTTGGGAAACAGCAGGCCACTGTTTATTTAGTGATTGTAAAAAACTGTAGTATAGTCATATTTTTTGTAAAACAAGACTATTTACAACTACTGAAGGGGGTCAAAGTTGGCCTACAAAATTAAATTTGAGCTAAAACATTAGTTTAAATGGGAAATTCGATTGGGGGGTCAAAATTACCCTAATAGTCAGGGTAACTTTGACCCCTATGTTTTTAAATTTTTTAAGGTACTTTGGTACTTTTAACAGGCTTTTTATGCTTTCTACTAATTTTTAATCCTAACTCTCACTAAATAATACACTGCCAATGTTTCATACCAAATTGTTGACAAAATATTCTAGAAAAAACATGTGGAAAGGGGTCAAAGTTACCCGAATTTACTGTACATAGTGTCGGTATAGTCATTGGGAAAAAACCTTTATTTTGCACACCATGGGCTATCGCTGGCTAAACGTTTTCTTTATTTTTAGATTCATGCTTTTCGGTATCCAGGCCACTTATATGTATAGGAATAGTAAAATAATTTACCTCTTTTTTGTCCGTCTGGTAGCCTTTTCCTTTTTTTATATATTACAACGCGTTTCGGGACATATGTCCCATCATCAGGTACAATCCCTTGCAGATGGACAAAAAAGAGGTAAATTATTTTACTATTCATATTTTCTTTATTAATGTCTGCCATGCTAATGCTGTATAGGAGAGTGGTGTTTTGGCCTTGGGAGGACGGGTCCAGTCAACTTCATACACAAGAAAAAAAGACTAATCAACATTACTATCTTTAAAGTTGTTGAAAAATGTGTGATAACATCCTTAAATAAATCCCATTAAAGTAAATGATAATAACACAATAAAAATATGTATTAGGCCTCCTGAAACATGGTTTAGAAAATACTTATTGACTGATTTGATTTCCTATGTCATATTTCAAACATATACACAAATGCTGTGTAATAATCCTGCTTGTATATTCGGAAAGAATTTCTAAAATACTAGCATATACAGTTGAAAAAATAATAAAGCATCCTAAAAATTACGAGATTAACAAAATTCGTAAATTTGTATACCACTTGGAGGGGCGGTCCTGTTCGTCTCCCCCCCCTTAAACGCACCCCTGCTGTATGGTCACATACAACCATGACAGCATTGCATACAACTGATGTTAATGTTTATATTACCATAACAGTATGAGTACAGAATTTACCCATAAATTCATAGAAATATTTAATGCCCATATTGCCCATAAATTCACTACCCATATTTTCATTAGGTTTAGATCAATTCATTGAAAATATTTTAAATTTAATAACTTTATTTCTTGTTAACACTATCAGGTTACTCAGCCATAGTCTGATGTTAAAACCCATATCTCTGCTATTGCCTGAAGTTTCAATGACTTGACTAGTTGCCACCATCACAGATCACGACGGTACATGTTCCTAAAAAATTTGGTAATAAAAGGTATAGACTTTAATAACTTCGTTAAATACACTGTTACACTTTAAAAAATTATATTAATTTTTTGTTAGTGAAAGTCTTACAATTAATGAAAAGCTACACTCAAAGTTTATGTTGTAAAAAACTACAGTAAACTGAGATCAACTGATCCAAAAATAAAAATTAATAATTTATTTAAAATATAAGTGACTATGTTTTGAATAGTTTATCATTATGTGTATATCAAACGGTTTATTTACACAGCAAGTTAACAGAATACTGTCAGCTTGCATCTCAACTGTTTAATATTTCAGTTGCTTTAAGAAACGGAAAAACTTTAGTCATCATTAAAAAAACTAAAACTTTTTTATTCTAAATACATTTTCTGAACAATTTGATGTTACAATAACTTCAAAAAATTAATCTATTTCAAATATTAATATTCATATAACTGATATAGATACAGTTAAACTTAGATTACTTATAAGGCCTGTTTAAGTGGCTACCGCTGTTAACTTAAAAATTATAAGTTTGAATCAAGTAAGGTTAATAATAAGACTGCTCAAACTGTGATGGCTATTTTCTAATTCAAACATTCAAGAGTTAGGCCTATGCTACAATGTTATATTTTTTCATTATTTACTACACTGATAAAATATCGGTATGGAGAACCATACACGACTTCCATATTCTAAGATTTATATTTAAAATCATTTTCGAAATGAAATATTACCATAGAAACTACTTCTTTCTACTTACTGCTTCAGCCTTAACCACAGTACTGTGGTCACTAACGTATACCACCTCACGTTATCGCACTCGATTTTCACTGATGATGGAAGTCGATGGCATTGCCAAAACGTCTGGTTTTGTAGAAAACATTGGACTACGGCCAAATATCCCGGGAAGGAATTTTAACAAAAACTACTTCTTTGTTGCCGATAACGTTGTACACATATATATAAAAAATATGCATAAAATTAATGGCTTGTATAAGTTAATGATTGATCTCCATTAACTAGTGCTCAAGTTTCCAAAGTTTTAATATTATGATGTCCGTAATTAAAACATCAGAGCAGGTTTAGTGTGTATGAGGGTACACCGTGGCCAAAAATTTTCAACATTTCCTACTGAGCGTTGCTTAGAGCAAACCTGCGAATCTACAGTGTACGTTTCACAGAACAAACACGCGGAAAAGAAGGAGCGCTCCGAAGTCACTCATGGACCCTCAGCATCTTGCAGAGGGTTCATTCCCTAAAGACGAAAAGTCTGTCTATGAATCGTTCCTCTGTAAACACGTCCAGTTACACTGCCCAGCGATCCACAGGAAGCAAATCGCTATCTACGCTGGACACTTTTTCGGCTTGCACGCGTTATGTTGGTATGGGTTTCAGCACTTTCCATTTAAAAAGCGTGCAAATGTAAGAAAATAAACATGAATGAGGCCAGAAATAACGTGAATTTTGTGTGTGTGTGTCTTCCCTGCCTTTTTATTGCGGTAGTCATAATAATAAAATGGAAACATAAACATTACATAACTGAGATATGCTTGCCTGCCACGAACGATATATTTTCTCTCATACATCATTTACATTAAAATGAAAAAATTATAATTTTATTTCCTGGCAACAAAATTATTTTATTTTTAACAATTACCATTGTTTGAAAAAGTTTAAATGAATTTTCAAGTACTTTACTGTTGTTAAAATGTAAAAGGTTGCAGGTAAACTACCCCTTCCCCTTAACCGATCTTCACCAAAATGAAAATGCCTTGAGTTCTCTACAATTCAGTGAGGTATGCAAAAAATTATTTTATTCTGTTTGAATATGCGGCAGTTATCGTTCGTCATAGAAAAAATTACCCTTGTTAAAACATAAAATGTTGCAGGTAAACTACCCCTTTCCCTTAACCGATCTTCACCAAAAACAATAGGTCATGAAAACTCTACAATTCAGAGTTGCATGCAAAAAATTATTTGATTCTCTTTGAATTTGCGGCTGTTATCGTTTGCCATAGAAAATACCCTTGTTAAAACATAAAATGTTGCAGGTAAACTACCCCTTTCCCTTAACCGATCTTCACCAAAAACAATAGGTCTTGAGAACTCGATAATTTATGGCCGCATGCGAAACATTATTTGATTCTGTTTGAATTTGCGGCTGTTATCGTTTGCAAAAAAAAAAATTACCCTTGATAAAAAAAAACCGTTGCAGGTAAACTACCCCTTTCCCTCAACCGATCTTCACCAAAAACAATAGGTCATGAGTACTCTACAAATCAGGGCTGTATGCAAAAAATTATTTGATTCTGTTTGAATTTGCGGCTATTATCGTTTGCCATAGAAAAAAAATCTACAGATAGACACACAGACAGACAGACACACACACACACACACACACACACACACACACACACACACACTTTTCGAAAAACGACTTTTTTCATGTTTTGAGTGTAGTACAATCAGAATCTGCAATAATCTCGAACACGATTTTTTTTGCCATCACCATACTTCCATTTCCTTAAGGAATATGGAAGTAAAAACTATGAAAAACCATTTTACTTCCATGTTCCTTAAGGAAATGGAAGTATGGTGATGGCAAAAAAAATCGTGTTCGAGATTATTGCAGAATATGATTGTACTACACTCAAAACATGAAAAAAAGTCATTTTTCGAAAAGTGTCTGTGTGTGTGTGTGTCTGTGTGTGTGTCTGTGTGTGTGTCTGTAGATTTTTTTTCTATGGCAAATGATAACAGCCGCAAATTCAAACAGAATCAAATAATTTTTTGCATGCAGCCCTCATTTGTAGAGTACTCGCGACCTATTGTTTTTGGTGAAGATCGGTTGAGGGAAAGGGGTAGTTTACTGGCAACGGTTTTTTTTTATCAAGGGTAATTTTGTTTGTTTGGCAAACGATAACAGCCGCAAATTCAAACAGAATCAAATAATGTTTCGCATACAGTCGTGAATTGTAGAGTTCTCAAGACCTGTTGATTTTGGTAAAGATCGGTTAAGGGAAAGGGGTAGTTTACCAGCAACGTTTTATGTTTTAACAAGCGTATTTTTTATGCCAAACGATAACAGCCGCAAATTCAAACATAATAAAATAATATTTTGCATACTTCCCTGAATTGTAGAGTTCTCAAGACCTGTCGTTTTTGGTGAAGATCGGTTAAGTGAAAGGGGTAGTTTACCTGCAGCGTTTTATGTTTTAAAAGGGTATTTTCTATGGCAAACGATAAGAGCCGCAAATTCAAACAGAATCATATAATATTTTGCATACAGCCCTGAATTGTAGAGTTCTCAAGACCTATCGTTTTTGGTGAAGATCGGTTAAGGGAAAGGGGTAGTTTACCTGCAACGGTTTTTTATCAAGGGTAATTTTATTCTATGGTAAACGATAACAGCCGCAAATTCGAACAGAATCAAATGATGTTTTGCATACAGCCCTGTTTTGTAGAGTTCTCAATACCTATTGGTGTTGGTGAAGATCGTTTAAGGGAAGGGGTAGTTTAGCTGCCACGTTTTTTGTTTTATCAAGGGTATTTTATATGGCAAACGATAACAGCCGCAAATTCAAACAGAATCATATAATATTTTGCATACAGCCCTGAAATGTAGAGTTCTCGAGACCTGTTGGTTTTGGTGAAGATCGGTTAAGGGAATAGGGTAGTTTACCTGCAACATTTTATGTTTTATCAAGGGTAATTTTTTTTATGACGAATGATAACTGCCGTACATTAAAACAGAATCAACTACTTTTCTGCATACCTTTTTGAATTATACTGAACTCAAGGTCTGTTGATTTTGTTGAAGATGGGTTGAGCGAAGGGGTAGTTTATCAGCAACGTTTTATGTTTTAAAAAGGGTCATTTGTTTTGACGAACGATAACTGCCGAAAATTCAAAGAGAATCAAATAATTTTTTGCACCCTTTCCTGAGTTGCAGAGAGCTCAAGGTCTACTGATTTTGGTGAAGATCGGTTAAGGGAAAGGGGTAGCTTACCTGCAACATTTTATGTTGTAACAAGAGAAATGTTTCCATGACGAACGATAACTGCCGCACATTCAAACAGAATCAAATATTTTTTTGCATGCATCCCTGAATTGTAGAGGAAGGAAGGTCTATTGATTTTGGAGAAGATCGGTTAAGAGAAAGGGGTAGTTTATCTGAAACATTTTATGATTTAACAAGAGTAAGGTACACTACTTAATTTTTATAAATAAAGTATTCTGATAAGAAGCTCATAGTAATCCACTGTAGAAACGTAGATGACATATATATAAATGAAGAGGTTAGTTGAACGGGGTGGGGGTAATTTTCTATTATTAAAAATTATAGTTGAAGGTGGAGGGGAGAATTTTTTATATGTGTACTACGTTATCGGCAACAAAGAAGTAGTTTTTTGTTAAAATTGCTTCCCGGGCTCTTTAGCCGTAGGCCAATGTTTTCTGCAAAACCAGAGTTTTCGGCAGTGCCATCGACTGCCATCATCGGTGAAAATCGAGTGCGAAAACGTGAGGTGGTATACGTTAGTGACCACAGTACTGTGGTTAATGCTGAAGCAATAAGTAGGAAGACGTAGTTTCTATGGAAATATTTCATTTCGAATATGATTTTAAATATAAATCTTAGAACATGGAAGTCATGTATGGTTCTCCATACCGATATTTTAATATAGAAAATAAAAAAGTATTTTTGTGAACTAGGCCTACGTTAAATATTTTTCAGAGATTATTCAGTAAACTATTTCTGGTTGTAAATAATCTCAAAAGATTGGCTATAGCAGCGCAATACTAACGATTCACTAAATATTTCTACACTAATCAGAAAACATCAGATCTAGAAAAAAAAAATAGACTAACAGTTAACAAAATTCCAACAAAATCCTGATAGAATATTAAGAAAATATAATTAATTCACTACAGATTCAGAACACAAAGTTTTTTATAGGTAAAAACTTAAAAGTTTTACCCTATAGCCTTAACCGGTTTTTGCTTTTAAAAAGCTTCTTCAGAGGCGCTGTTGGGTGTAACGGTACAAAATTGTGTGCTAAAAAGATAATAATTTTAATCAGTTTTAATTTTAAAGTAGTCAGTATTCACCTGTGGGGTACCCCATTGTAACCAGCCACACATACAATATTTGTTATTGCAGACTGTTTATGTCTGAAGTTTGTAGCCTGCCCAGCTAGACGTATTACGTAACCGCTGGCAAGCAGTCTCTTGGTGAATCACAGTAAAACACTTTGTCACCCCAGTTTGCATCAGACAGTAGCAGAGAACAGTCATTTACAAGTTAACAAGTTGAACGGTGGCCTCGGACATGTGAGATGGGCCAAAAACATCATCGGCCTATCCAGTAAAATATCTACAAAAGGGTATAAACAATATATCGCGGTCAAGGCAGTCAACTCGTAACTCTGACCGCGCGGTCAACCCGTAAGTGCTCGAGCGGAAAAGTCGGCCGACAAAATAAAAAAGAAATGTTATTCTAAAGTGAATTAAAATAACAGTGACGCATATAATACGAATCAATCACAACAGTATCGCAGTTAAACAGTGTCAAAACCAATTTAGGGTGTATTAACCAAAAAACAAGTGCATTCACAGCAAAGGTGCAACACAGCGGAGTTCATCAGCCGTTAAGTATCAACTGACTTTCAACTAAAATCATTTTACCATTTTTCCAAAGTATAGTTCAATATAAATAAATTGTAAATTTAAAATGTAAAACAGAGATCTCTAAGGGAAACATATAAAAAGAGTACTGGTTCATTTAGTAGTAACGTAATGTAATAGTTCATTTAGTAGTAATGCAACTAACAAATAGGTAAGGCAAGTTGTTTTTTTTTCTATGTATACTTGTGTTGGTAATTATTATTGGAGAATAAGCGAGTAATATGAAACGATGTGATTTTTCTATGTAATATATAAGCAAAAGTTGTAATAGTAAGAAAAGGTAGAGCCAGAAAAGCTAATAATCTGTTATGTTGTCAGTTCACAAAGTAAATTGAAGAAGTTTTACTCAATAAACAAGAGAGAATTTATTAGAATTGGAAAGACTGTGTTTAGCATATTATTTCGCAATCAAACCAAGTAATCCTTCTGCAACTTGTTCGTCTGTAGAACCCTGGAGTGAAACCCGAAGGTAAGATATTATCATTTGAATTAAAACGTAGTTTCATGGGCACGCTGTCCGTCTTGTTGTTGGCGACTGTATCGACTTTTGAAGGATCGATGTTGTGTGTGGGGTGTGATATGTTCGAATAATGCGTGTGATCTGAATTGTGTCTGTTCATTTAGGATGACGTTTTTATGTGTTTTCGTGTGTTTGTATATTTCCAATTGTCCTAGTGTCTAGTTTTCGGCCTTTTGTGTGTACGTGTAGAATGTCCATGTTATTGTCGATGTTTTTGTATTGTGGTTTGCTTCAATGAGGTGGTTTCCAAAGATTGATTCTGTAGTGGAGTGTAGTGCCTTTGTGTGTTCAATGTATCTTTGTCTGAAGCTACGTCCTGTCTGGCCTATGTAGAATTTGTTGCAATCAAAGCAATTTAGTTTGTAAACACCAGGTAGATCAAATTTGCTTTGTGCTTTGTGTGTGTGTTTTGATAGTGTGTGTTCTGTTTTGTTAGTAGTTTTGTATGCGATTCTGTATCCTGCTTTTTTGAATTTGTGGGTTATTTTTTCAGTTTGGTTGTTGATGTATTAGTGTTATGAATTTGTTATTTTCTGTCTTTGTCTGTTGTTTGTTTTGTGTAGGAGTTTATCGACTATTGTTCTGTTGTATCCGTTGGATTCTGCTAGATACTTTATCATGTTTAGTTCATCTTTGTAGTCTTTTTCATCTAGTGAGATGTTGTTAAGTCTATGTATCATAGTTCTGAAGGCAGCTAGTTTGTGTTGTTTTGGATGATTGGAGGAGTTGTGTATTAGTGTGTCAGTTGTAGTCCGTTTTCTGTATTTATTGAATTTGTGCCTGTGTTCAAATTTTGTGATGGAGAGGTCTAAGAAGTTTATGCTATTGCTGTGTTCGTATTCGGCAGTAAAGGTTATGGAGTTGTGTATTAGTGTGTCAGTTGTAGTTGGTTTTCTGTATTTATTGAATTTGTGCCTGTGTTCAAATTTTGTGATGGAGAGGTCTAAGAAGTTTATGCTATTGTTGTGTTCGTATTTGGCAGTAAAGGTTATGTTTTGTGTATTTTGTTTATGTGTGTTAGTAACTGTTCACATTGTCTTTTGTTTCCCCTGTATAGTATTACAATGTTATCAACGTATCTGTGCCAACATAGTATTTTATGTGAGTGTCTGTCATTGTTTGTGAGGATTCTTGATTTTTCTAAGTGTTGGAGGAAGACTTCTGCTAGAATGCTGGATATGGGTGACCCCATGGGTAGACCGTCATTTTGTGCGTAAAATTTATTGTTATATGTGAAGTAGTTTTGTTTTGTGAAATCCAAGAATATTAAGACTTAAAAGACTAATCTATTACACACCGTGGTATAATCGCATCTAGCCTTGTTACTAAAGAAAACATTATCTTTATTCACCTATACACGCCTTTAAAATTAATTAATTCTCCATAGGCATAATGTATTGATCAATTACCTACTCAAGAGTATTTCCACTGTCTGGTTAATCATCTCAATACTACATAACCTGTTGAATTACTTTCAGCAACTACAAAAAATTCGCACTTACTGTTTCAAGAATGAATCTGGTACACTTGACACATCACATTAAACTATTATAAAAGTTGTGTAATTAGCGACTTCATGCAAAAATTTTAGGATTAAAAACTAAACGTCTTCAGCGCCATGACAGTAACTTGAGTCTGCAGCTGCAGACTGACAGCGTGAAGCCACTCGGGCAACTTCGTTACTGTTCGTACGCCGCTACTGTCTACACTGTTGTCAACCTACACTCCACACTTACGTGTATAATGAAATCCACGTATTTTTATCCAATCGGGGTTTTCCTGTGTGCATGGCGGATGAATTGAATATTAAAATGAATATTGATTGTGGTCACAGTTAAATATTAAAACATAATATAGAATTAATTTAACCATATCGTTGTACTCCATTTATTACCCTGAATTGTACTTTTTGTTTTAACCTTTGTTTCCTCCAGAAACCAACATTTGCGTGTTAACAGAAACTGCACACTGCTTTTTATTGCATTATGTTGAAAAAAGGATGGTAAGGATTTGAATGTACTTGTTTGGTTATACGTTAGATTGTACTTGGCTATAGGTTATAAATTGGAAGTAGATTTTAATTCCGGTACTTCGAATAAATACAGCCTTTAATGTTATATACAGCCTTTTATCCATACAATAACTACAGCCTTTGAATGTACACTAACTAAGGAAAATGTTTTTAAGTCTAATTAATTTTAAAAATCTAAAAGGTTAAGATAGATTGTCTAACTTTGCCATCGGGGTCTTAGGGAATAGTCAGCGGCAAAATGTAACTTCCTTGGATTTCGTTGTCCATGACGTGTCCGTTACTTAACTAAATATCACTATAATATTGACGACTCGGAACACTAAGTTCTTTATAAGTAAAAACGTAAAGTTTTACCTTACAGCCTAAACCGGCTTTCACCTATAGAAGGCTTCATCAGAGGCTGTCGTTAGTAGCGCTGTTCGTCTTGTTGTTGGTGACAAGATAGTTTTTCTAAAGATCGAAGCTGTGTGTGTGTGGTGAGATGTGTTCGAATAATGCGTGCGATTTGAATTGTGTCTGTTCGTTTAGGATGTCGTTTTTATTTGTTTTTGTGTGTTCGTATATTTCTAATTGTTCTAGAGTGTCTAGTTTTCGGCCTTTTGTGTGTACGTGTAGTATGTTCATGTTATTGTCGATGTTTTTATATGTGTGGTTTGCTTCAATGAGGTGGTTTGCGAAGGTAGATTCTGTAGTGGTGTGGAGTGCTTTTGTATGTTCAATGTATCTCTGTTTGAAGCTACGTCCTGTCTGGCCTATGTAGAATTTATTGCAATTTGAACAATTTAGCTTATATACACCGGGTAGATCGAATTTGGGGTCTTTCACTATAGCCTGCGGCAAAAGTTAACTTCCGTCTCCACGTTTGTACTTTTTTTCCGTGTTCGATGTGTACTAGAACTGTTTTTTCACAAGTAACTAATGCCAGTTTATGGAGGTTATGTAGACAATGTAACTTAAATAAAATTTACTTTGTTAGTGTACAATAAAAGGGTGTATTTACTGGAAGTACAGAAATTATTTTCCATTTATCGCACATAATTACGGTACACAGACGATTTTTGGAGGTTGTGTCTACGTTTAACAATGCAACTTAACCAATTTAGAACGTATAACCTAGTAGGCTACGTTATTCGTACATACAGTATTTTATTGGAGTTTATTGGTACATATTTTATTAAAAGGGTGTATTTATTGGAAGTACAGAAATTAGTTTCCATTTATCGCACATAATTACGGTACAGAGACGATTTTGGGAGGTTGTGTCTACGTTTAATTATCTAACTTAACCTTTTAGATTTTTAAAATTAATTAGACTTGTAGGGGTGTGCATGGCAGAACTACTTGTGCACCCACTTTATAATCATATTTTTGGTAACACTGAGAACTTTAAGCCTTCTTTTATGCTTAAACAAATTATATATACACTTAATTATAGAAAAGCAAAAAGCAAATATGTAATTCAAAAGACTAATTTGCTCTAATAAACACATGCTGAAGTTAAAAACAAAAGAGTTTTTACTTGCCTAACTAATCATTAGTTACTAATGTGACAGTTGGAGCTGCTTTTTCTGCAAAAGCTGGGGTATGTTGGATTCAAGAGTGGTTAAATTAAGTCATAAATCTGAGTGTGCGTCAAGTCTATTTGTGTGCTTGCTTTTCACTTGAGATGAAAATCCCATTTCACTCAAGAATGAGGTGGTGAATGGGATGAGCAGCTCCGAAAGTTCAGGATATTCATCTCTTAAAGATATCCAGAACTTTGTTAAGTCAGAATCTAAAAGTTTATGGATTTTGTTGCCCATGACATGTCTCATGTTATCACTAACTATACAAAATAATTTACTAAAAATTTAGTTTTAATCCCAGCATCACAGATGATATCACACAATTGCTCATTTAGTTTTACTGACAACATGTTAGAACTTTCAAAATACAAGAATGGGTCTTGAATCCAATTGAATTCACTGTATCCCTCTGGGAAGCAAATTTCAATCTGGTTATAGAGAGTTAAACACCAGAGCTGGTAAAAAACAATGGTAGAGCATGAATAACAAAAATGTACAGTTTAGACTATGTACAAAACAGGTTGAATTTAAATTGTTAAAATGATATATCTTAGTTATTTACATGTAGTAGCTTTTAAGACACAGTAAATAAATTTCCGAACCTGACTTTGCAACCCACCAAATGCCCTCTCGGGACCCTGCAGTGGCTCATGCCCAATAGGTTAAGAAATGCTGAACTAAAGGCATGTTTGTGGAGTGAAACATAAAAGATAACCCAGACTTCTAAAATGCTCTTAGTGAAATGGGATTTTCAGGAGTAACAACACACTATTTGGTTAACAAGCACATTTTACTAATATTCTAATACCAAGTCAATTAGATAGCTTAAATGTGTAGTACTCTAGTGATGCTGATCACATACTGTTAATCAGCAGCACTGCAGAATATTCTAGAGCCACACTCTTGGCATTCATCTGGAACTTTATCACATTAGCCTGATAATTAGGATGTTGCCACCAGCTGAGTTTTAGAAAGTTGGTGTAGTAGGTTGTGCATTCATATAGGATGATATTAGACAGCAGTTTTTAATAAAAGTGACAAATGATCAATTGTTTACTTGTGTTGTAAACTATTGTGATTTTTTTATTACTGTTTGTAGGCTATACAGTGTGTCCTGGATAATTATATAAAGAGAACTGTTGTAATATAAGTGTGTTTGTTTTAGCAATTGAGAGTATCTGGTATTCAGTAATTCATTCCACTGTTTTAAGTTCATAATTCTTGTCACTGGTTGTAAGAATATTATTCTCATTAATTTTCCAATTCTATGAAGTCTTCAGTAGTTTTACCACGATGAGACTCAACTTTATCACTGAAGATACCACATCACTGAATGAGCAAAACTTTTCTTTAATAATCTCAACAAAGCATGGTTATCAGCTGAAAAAAAGTTTTAGTATTAAAAGTTTTGATCACGCAAATCTATAAGGGATACTAAAAAGAAATAACATAATAATTGTATTGGACATAAAGTTATGTCCACAAAACAGATTTTTTTTGAAATAAATAAAACACAATTTGACACAAATATTAATTTTATGAATACTTGTTTGGCACATATTACAGAAGGTTACACCATTAAATGAGTTTGCCTAAGTATAAAATTCTTGTCAGATGAAAAACGTGTACAGTCAGAATACTATTTGTTATGTACAATACAAATGATTCACTATGGGTAGCAGTGACACATAAACACTAGACATTGACACTGAATTGTACTCGTTTTGAATGATTCATTGTGTCCTACCTGACCAGAGTACAGGTATTAACCAAGAGATGTTTAGTATACCGCTGTGTAACTGCTACAATGATGAATTATAAGTAGTACTTTTTGTTTTGGTCATCAACCTTGATTCTGAGATGGTCAGGTTTATACCCTGCGTTGATTTGATGTGGAATGGCTCCCGATTATATTACTTCTTATGGTATAAGAATGTGATATCGGTTTTTTGTTTAATATCCACTTGTAAAGGAAAAAATACAGCAGATAATTATTTTATAAATAACTTTGTTACAGCTGCTGTGAAGTTGTTTAGATTAAATAATGTAACCTAACCAACTTTTAAGTATTGAATATTAAATCCTTAAATTTTTAGTGACCGTCAATCAGTGAATGTTTTAGTGGATAGTTAGTGAGGATCGGTCAATAATACAACTTTTAGTTATTTTGCGTCGACGTTTCGACAATATTTATTGTCATCTTCAGGACCTGTGTATGAAATACAATAGAAATATCAAACATAACGAAACAATTAAATATTTGGGTGAACGTGTTGGTGATGTGAGTGTGTGCGTGTGTATGTATGTATCATTTTTTATGTGAAGACTTATGATAGTTTGTTTACATCTTCAAATTATCTTTAAGAAAGCGAGCAAATTATAGTATGAGAGAACTTAATTTATACAGTATTACAATTTAAATTACTAAATATAATGTTATTTTAATTAATTAAACGAACAGTAATCTAATCTAATATCCAATTTTGGTTACTGTTTGTTTAATTAATTAAAATAACATTATATTTAGTAATTTAAATTGTAATACTGTATAAATTAAGTTCTCTCATACTATAATTTCCTCGCTTTCTTAAAGATAATTTGAAGATGTAAACAAACTATCATAAGTCTTCACATAAAAAATGATACATACATACACACGCACACACTCACATCACCAACACGTTCACCCAAATATTTAATTGTTTCGTTATGTTTGATATTTCTATTGTATTTCATACACAGGTCCTGAAGATGACAATAAATATTGTCGAAACATCGACGCAAAATAACTAAAAGTTGTATTATTGACCGATCCTCACTAACTATCCACTAAAACATTCATTGAATATTAAGTATAAGTATATTTAATCCTGAGAGAAAATGAACAATTAACACCAGTTTTTGAAAGAACCATGAAAGGAGAGAAGATGAGCTTGTGTACGAAATGCGAAGTGGAGTATCTTATGTAGAGATGAAAGCTCAAAAGTTCAAGGCAAATACATATGAATGGAGATGATTGGTAATATCTGGGACCTGTCACACAACAGAACACCATACAATGATGATACTGTGTATGTATGATGTAATGTGCCTGCTTTTAATATTTTCAAAGGATTTTAATACTTTGTTTCGACTGGTTTCACTGTGTAAATTACAAACCTGAATATAGTGCTGGAAGTTTCAGTTCCTCAGCCTGCGTAATGATGATGTAGGCCTAAATGTTTCTACCCTTTTCTTGTGCCTGCAAAGAAAAATAAATTAGGCCTACATCACCGGACACACAAAGTACTGACATATGAACATTAATCAATTATTTTGTTTAATCAGTCAACTTTGTAGGAGACCAATATTAAAGGGTTTACAGATTATTGACCCGTCCACCAAAACACACACACACAGGTTCTGATATGTGTTACAATTGTGTCTTATTTTCAGCCAACCGTTCTTTTACAGGTGAAATCAGTACAATTATACCTCGTGAGTATAAGGTTAGTTTAATCTGTAACCTATGATATTAAAAATAATAATACACTGCACATGATTATTACACTTTATATGATATCAGCTTTTTGGCTTAAAATCTACTTGTAAAAGAAAATATACAAAATGATTATTATTTTATAATTAACTTTGTTACAGCTGCTGTGAAGTTGTTTAGATTAAATAATGTAACCTAACCTACTTTTAAGTACTGAATACTTTTAATGTGTCATGTACTGTGTTCAATAAGGAAACAAAATACTTTTACAGAATACTTAAAATCCTTGAAAATGGTATTGGATTAAGCTTGAGCAATGAATAATTAAACTAAGCATGTGATTTCAAAGTCAATATCATTATGAAAACGTATTCTAAATGCCAAATATATCATATGTACTATATAAATATGGTTAAACAATGTATGTACAATACGCATGCGCGTATTATTATTGTTATAACGGATGTATGTATTCTAGGAAGGTTAGTTCAGTGAATAAAGTCTTTTCTAATCAACGTGTTGTCTAACTGTATTTGGCAATATAATTCCAATATTAAATAATATCTCTCACACTAAATAGAACATACTTACCAAAATTGATAATACTTATCAAAATCATATTTGTTTTTAGTAAGAAGGGGGCTCATATTTGTTGATGGTTTCCAGCATTTTCTGGAACAAATCCTCATTTCTATTTCTTGTTCGCCACATGAACTCACTTAAATAGGAATTTAAGCGTTCCCTTCTCGTACCACATTCAATCATGTTTCGCCGTTTACAGGACCGCCACATGCTTTCGACGCCTTGAGTATGCGCACCAGTTTCAGGATCCACAAAGTTATAACTATGGTTTACAGTCAAATGACTGTACTGTTGTGGCAAATTAACAATTTGACGGTACGAACGCCACTCATCTGACATTATAGTAGACCCTGGTTCAATATTTGCCACTATGAGAGGTAGCAGGGTAGCGGCTGATCTATCTTCCACACTACACAGAAAGCATTCCTTCGTTTCTCGGCAGTATCCACCGAACACCCACTGCTGTGGATACACTCGGCCAACATTATTTTTTCTCTTGGCAAACACGCTCTCGTCGATTTCAACTGTTAAATTTGGTCCTCCAATTTTCTTTGGGTTTCTCGTGACGTCTACGGTACAGATATATCTTAAGTAAGCCGTCCACTCTGTGTGTGTGTTGACGCCGATTTCCAGTTGTTTTTTACTGTTTTTAACACTACTTCGGCCTTCACACCACAAATAAATAAATTTTATTATTGTTCTCAGCGGTAATCTGGACCCCTGTAAAAATGTGCCATTGCGAACTACCTTATACTCACGGCAAGTCGTTTTATTGCAACACCAACGCTGTTGTTGCCCAAGGGCCAAAACCATGTCGTGTCCTTGTTCACATTGACAAGGATTGTGAACCAAACCTTTTTCTTGAAGAAAAGAAATTGCATCCTCTTCTGTACTAATAACACTCAACAGTTCATCGTAGCTAATCATTCTTTAATTAAATGAATGTCAAACTCACAACACAACACTGATTAAAAATGTAATGAAACATGGGAACAAGCTTCATATCTATTCGCGCGTCAGCCATTGTAACAACACAATTTTACCTCGTGGTGTAAAGTGTAATGTAAAATAAAAGACCACGTGATGTCTTTGGCTATTCTAAGCAAAGTTAAAGAGCTTTAGGAAAAAACTTTAAAACAAATTTAAAGACTCCCTGTATTAAGTCATTTAAAGTCTACTAAAATTAATGTTTCTTTTTCATACATGTTATTTCAATTTATTTTCATAGCAATTAAAATTAAACCCAAAAGTGCTAACTGAAGATAGCGACACACCATACATTTGCGGTTAGGTGGGGTAATTGTAAACAGAAAATGGATTGAAACATTTTGATTGATTAAAAATTGTGTATACGTTTTAAAATTGAAATAACTGCAAATATTTCAACCTTTTGTTATTATGTTGCGTACAAAAAATTGTTTAAATATAAATAATAAATACAGCTCTAAAATTCAATTTACGGGTACCCCAATTTACAATTACCCTTGACATCTTAGAAGTAACTGTAAACAAGTGTTTTCTTTATCCTTTGAAACTAAAAAACTGACACTCCTCTTGAAATTGAAAATATCGGTATGGAGAACCATACATGACTTCCATGTTCTAATGTTTATATTTAAAATCATTTATTTGAATTCGGTTCGATAATTTCTAACAACTTATGTGTGTTCCTTGTAAATCATGTTTTATGTTTGACAAATTGAAGGATGTTTTATGTATGATTTTCTTTTCAGGATACTTTATTTATCAGAATTAAGTACTTCACTCTTGTTAAAACGTAAACCGTTGCAGGTAAACTACCCCTTTCCCTTAACCGATCTTCACCAAAAACAATAGGTCTTGAGATCTCTACAATTCAGGGCAGTATGCAAAACATTATTTGATTATGTTTGAATTTGCGGCTGTTGTCGTTTGCCATAGTAAATACCCTTGTTAAAACATAAAATGTTGCAGGTAAACTACCCCTTTCCCTTAACCGATCTTTACCAAAATCAATAGGTCTTGAGAAATCTACAATTAAGGGCTGCATGCAAAATATTATTTGATTGTGTTTGAATTTGGGGCTGTTATTGTTTGCCATAGAAACAAATTACCCTTGATTTAAAAAAAATGTTGCAGGTAAACTACCCTTTTTCCTTAACCAATCTTCACCAAAAACAATAGGTCTTGAGTACTCTACAAATCAGGGCTGTATGCAAAAAATTATTTGATTCTGTTTGAATTTGCGGCTGTTATCGGGTGCCATAGAAAAAAATCTATAGACAGACACACACACACACACACACACACACTTTTCGAAAAACGACTTTTTTTCATGTTTTGAGTGTAGTACAATCAGAATCTGCAATAATCTCGAACACGATTTTTTTTGCCATCACCATACTTCCATTTCCTTAAGGAACATGGAAGTAAAAAGGATTTTAATGTACTTGTTTGGTTATACGTTATTGTACTAGGTTATAAATTGCAAGTAAATTCCGGTACTTCGAATAAATACAACCTTTAACGTTATATACAGCCTTTTATCCATACAATAAATGCAGCCTTTGAATGTACACTAATAAAGGAAATTTTTGTTAAATATTAATTAATTTTAAAAATCTAAAAGGTTAAGTTACATTGTTAAACGTAGACACAACCTCCAAAAATCGTCTGTGTACCGTAATTATGTGCAATAAATGGAAACTAATTTCTGTACTTCCAATAAATACACCCTTTTAATAAAATATGTGCCAATACTCTGAATTCAAATTAAATAAAGAAAAAAAGAATTGTGTGTGTGTGTGTGTTTTCTGTGGTTGAGGCTGAAGATAGAAGTAGTTTCTGTAGAAATATTTCATTTCTAAAACGATTTTAAATATAAATCTTAAAACATGGAAGTCATTCTCCACACGGATATTTTCATTATTTGCATCAAATAGTATTATTGTTTAATACACGTTCTATCCAGATCAAATTATGTGTATACAGTTCTGGAAAAATTAGAAATAAAATTTTGTTTTGTTTATTTTAAACTGTATTATGTTTGGAAGTATCCCAAAGTAAATTTAACATTAATCATGTCAATCAATGAGGCCAGTCAAGTTTTTTAAGGCTAGGGGAAATCTTGAAATGTTTGGAGCATCACTAGGTCATGAGGATCAAATCATCAAACTTCAGTTTCTGTGAAAAACTGGCAGATTTGAGTAGTCGGGTGATAAAGGATGGTATTGTAAAAGCAACAATTCTTTCAGAATTATTTTATACCCTGTCAGTCTGCAAATAACTATCACTCCTTTAGATCATCAGCAGATTTAAACTTTTCTTATTTGTGCTAGGAATGTATCATGTAAAACTGCTGGAAGTATGGTATACAAAGGTTCTATTATCCTTTTCAAGGTTGATGACCAAAACAAAAAGTACTACTTATAATTCATCATTGTAGCAGTTACACAGCAGTATACTAAACATGTCTTGGTCAGGTAGCACACAATGAATCATTCAAAACAAGTACAATTCAGTGTCAATGTCTAGTGTTTATGTGTCACTGCTACCCATAGTGAATCATTTGTATTGTACATAACAAATAGTATTCTGACTGTACACGTTTTTCATCTGACAAGAATTTTATACTTAGGCAAACTCATTTAATGGTGTAACCTTCTGTAATATGTGCCAAACAAGTATTCATAAAATTAATATATTTGTGTCAAATTGTGTTTTATTTATTTCCAACAAAATCTGTTTTGTGGACATAACTTTATGTCCAATACAATTATTATGTTATTTCTTTTTAGTATCCCTTATAGATTTGCGTGATCAAAACTTTTAATACTAAAACTTTTTTTCAGCTGATAACCATGCTTTGTTGAGATTATTAAAGAAAAGTTTTGCTCATTCAGTGATGTGGCATCTTCAGTGATAAAGTTGAGTCTCATCGTGGTAAAACTACTGAAGACTTCATAGAATTGGAAAATTAATGAGAATAATATTCTTACAACCAGTCACAAGAATTATGAACTTAAAACAGTGGAATGAATTATTGAATACCAGATACTCTCAATTGCTAAAACAAACACACTTATATTACAACAGTTCTCTTTATATAATTATCCAGGACACATTGTATAGCCTACAAACAGTAATAAAAAAATCACAATAGTTTACAACACAAATAAACAATTGATCATTTGTCACTTTCATTAAAAACTGCTGTCTAATATCATCCTATATGAATGCACAACCTATTACACCAACTTTCTAAAACTCAGCTGGTTCCAGATGAATGCCAAGAGTGTGGCTCTAGAATATTCTGCAGTGCTGCTGATTAACAGTATGTGATCAGCATCACATAGAGCACTACACATATAAGCTATCTAATTGACTTGGTATTACAATATTAATAAAATGTGCTTGTTAACCAAATAGTGTGTTGTTACTCCTGAAAATCCCATTTCACTAAGAGCATTTTAGAAGTCTGGGTTATCTTTTATGTTTCACTCCACAAACATGCCTTTAGTTCAGCATTTCTTAACCTATTGGGCATGAGCCACTGCAGGATCCCGAGAGGGCATTTGGTGGGTTGCAAAGTCAGGTTCGGAAATTTATTTACTGTGTCTTAAAAAGCTACTACATGTAAATAACTAAGATATATCATTTTAACAATTTAAATTCAACCTGTTTTGTACATAGTCTAAACTGTACATTTTTGTTATTCATGCTCTACCATTGCTTTTTACCAGCTCTGATGTTTAACTCTCTATAACCAGATTGAAAGTTGCTTCCCAGAGGGATACAGTGAATTCAATTGGATTCAAGACCCATTCTTGTATTTTGAAAGTTCTAACATGTTGTCAGTAAAACTAAATGAGCAATTGTGTGATATCATCTGTGATGCTGGGATTAAAACTAAATTTTTAGTAAATTATTTTGTATAGTTAGTGATAACATGAGACATGTCATGGACAACAAAATCCATAAACTTTTAGATTCTGACTTAACAAAGTTCTGGATATCTTTAAGAGATGAATATCCTGAACTTTCGGAGTTGCTCATCCCATTCCCCACCTCATTCTTGAGTGAAATGGGATTTTCATCTCAAGTGAAAAGCAAGCACAGAAATAGACTTGACGCACACTCAGATTTATGACTTAATTTAACCACTCTTGAATCCAACATACCCCAGCTTTTGCTGAAAAAGCAGCCCCAACTGACACATTAGTAACTAATGATTAGTTAGGCAAGTAAAAACTCTTTTGTTTTCAACTTCAGCATGTGTTTATTAGCGCAAATTAGTCTTTTGAATTACATATTTGCTTTTTGCTTTTCTATAATTAAGTGTACATATAATTTGTTTAAGCATAAAAGAAGGCTTAAAGTTCTCAGTGTTACCAAAAATATGATTATAAAGTGGGTGCACAAGTAGTTCTGCCATGCACACCCCTACAAGTCTAATTAATTTTAAAAATCTAAAAGGCTAAGTTAGATAATTAAACGTAGACACAACCTCCCAAAATCGTCTCTGTACCGTAATTATGTGCGATAAATGGAAACTAATTTCTGTACTTCCAATAAATACACCCTTTTAATAAAATATGTACCAATAAACTCAATAAAATACTGTATGTACGAATAACGTAGCCTACTAGGTTATACGTTCTAAATTGGAAGTACCGATAGGTTTTAATTCGAATACATACAGCCTTTAATGTATATACAGCCTTTTATCCATACAATAAATACAGCCTTTGAATGTACACTAACAAAGGAAATTTTTGTTAAATCTAATTAATTTTAAAAATCTAAAAGGTTAAGTTACATTGTTAAACGTAGACACAACCTCCAAAAATCATCTGTGTACCGTAATTATGTGCGATAAATGGAAACTAATTTCTGTTCTTCCAATAAATACACCCTTTTAATAAAATATGTGCCAATAAACCCCAATAAAATATGCAAATAGGTTATAGGTCTACGTTCTAAATTGGAACTAGTTTTAATTCCGGTACTTCGAATAAATACAGCCTTTAATGTTATGTACAGCAGCCTTGTATGCATACAATAATTTAATGTACACTAACAAAGGAAATTTTTGTTAAATCTAATTAATTTTAAAAATCTAAAAGGTTAAGTTGCATTGTTAAACGTAGACACAACCTCCAAAAATCGTCTGTGTACCGTAATTATGTGCGATAAATGGAAAATTATTTCTGTACTTCCAGTAAATACACCCTTTTATTGTACACTAACAAAGTAAATTTTATTTAAGTTACATTGTCTACATCACCTCCATAAACTGGCATTAGTTACTTGTGAAAAAACAGTTCTAGTACACATCGAACACGGAAAAAAAGTACAAACGTGGAGATGGAAGTCAACTTTTGCCGCAGGCTATAGTGAAAGACCCCCGAATTTGTTTTGTGCTTTGGGCATGCGTTTTGATAGTGTGTGTTCTGTTTTGTTAGTAGTTTTGAAAGCGATTCTGTATCCTGCTTTTTTGAATTTGTGGGCGATTTTTTCTGTTTGTTTGTTGATGTATGTTTTGTGTTTTGTGTAGGAGTTTACTGACTATTGTTCTGTCATAACCGTTAGATTCTGCTAGATATTTTATCGTGTTTAGTTCGTCTTTCTAGTCTATTTCATCTAAGGGGATGTTGTTAAGTATATGTATCATCGTTCTAAAAGCAGCTAGTTTGTGTTGTATTGGGTGATTGGAGGTGTTGTGTATTAGTGTGTCAGTTGTAGTTGGTTTTCTGTATATACTGAATTTGTGCCTGTGTTCTAGTTTTGTGATGGAGAGGTCTAAGAAGTTTATGGTATTGTTGTGTTCGTATTCGGCAGTGAAGTTTGTTTTTATGTATTTTGTGTATTTTTTCCGTGTTCGATGTGTACTAGAACTGTTTTCTTCACAAGTAACTAATGCCAGTTTATGGAGGTTATGTAGACAATGTAACTTAAATAAAATTTACTTTGTTAGTGTACAATAAAAGGGTGTATTTACTGGAAGTACAGAAATAATTTTCCATTTATCGCACATAATTACGGTACACAGACGATTTTTGGAGGTTGTGTCTACGTTTAACAATGCAACTTAACCTTTTAGATTTTTAAAATTAATTAGATTTAACAAAAATTTCCTTTGTTAGTGTACATTAAATTATCGTATGCATACAAGGCTGCTGTACATAACATTAAAGGCTGTATTTATTCGAAGTACCGGAATTAAAACCTAGTTCCAATTTAGAACGTAGACCTATAACCTATTTGCATATTTTATTGGGGTTTATTGCCACATATTTTATTAAAAGGGTGTATTTATTGGAAGTACAGAAATTATTTTCCATTTATCGCACACAATTACGGTACCACAGACGATTTTTGGAGGTTGTGTCTACGTTTAACAATGCAACTTAACCTATTAGATTTTTAAAATTAATTAGATTTAACAAAAATTTCCTTTGTTAGTGTACATTCAAAGGCTGTATTTATTGTATGGATAAAAGGCTGTATATACATTAAAGGCTGTATTTATTCGAATTAAAACCTATCGGTACTTCCAATTTAGAACGTATAACCTAGTAGGCTACGTTATTCGTACATACAGTATTTTATTGGAGTTTATTGGTACATATTTTATTAAAAGGGTGTATTTATTGGAAGTACAGAAATTAGTTTCCATTTATCGCACATAATTACGGTACAGAGACGTTTTTGGGAGGTTGTGTCTACGTTTAATTATCTAACTTAGATAGTAGGCTTCGTTATTGGTGCATATTTTATTGGGGTTTACTAGCACATATTTTATTAAAAGGGTGTATTTATTGGAAGTACAGAAATTAGTTTCCATTTATCGCACATAATTACGGTACAGAGACGATTTTGGGAGGGTGTGTCAACGTTTAATTATCTAACTTAACCTTTTAGATTTTTAAAATTAATTAGACTTAACAAACATTTCCTTACTTAGTGTACATTCAAAGGCTGTATTTATTGTATGGATAAAAGGCTGTATTTATTCGAAGTACCGGAATTAAAACCTACTTCCAATTTAGAACACAGTACAATCTAACGTAGGCCTATAACCAAACAAGTACATTATAACGAAATCCAAGACATTAAAATCCTTTTTTCAACATAATGCAATAAAAAGCAATGTGCAGTTTCTGTTAACACCCAAATGATTAAGTATTAATAATGGGTTAGAGTGGAATACTGTTAGCCAATTCATTTGTAATAGCTAAAATTGCCAGATTATTAAGCCTTTCTTGGTAGGTAGTGCTTCTCTGCCAAGTTTTCAGTGAATTCGCTATACTGCTCAAAGATTTTTCAGGAGACGAAACTGTAACTGGAATAGTACAGAAAAGCCTATAGGCAAGACAGAAGTTCACAAATACAGTTTGAAGGTTTTTGGAGTAGGCTTAGTGGATTCTTTTCTGATTCAAACTCTGTTTTATAAATGTTCTTCAAGTGTAATATTTCTGGGGCATGTTGGATTCAAGAGTGGTTAAATTAAGTCATAAATCTGAGTGTGCGTCAAGTCTATTTGTGTGCTTGCTTTTCACTTGAGATGAAAATCCCATTTCACTCAAGAATGAGGTGGTGAATGGGATGAGCAACTCCGAAAGTTCAGGATATTCATCTCTTAAAGATATCCAGAACTTTGTTAAGTCAGAATCTAAAAGTTTATGGATTTTGTTGTCCATGACATGTCTCATGTTATCACTAACTATACAAAATAATTTACTAAAAATTTAGTTTTAATCCCAGCATCACAGATGATATCACACAATTGCTCATTTAGTTTTACTGACAACATGTTAGAACTTTCAAAATACAAGAATGGGTCTTGAATCCAATTGAATTCACTGTATCCCTCTGGGAAGCAACTTTCAATCTGGTTATAGAGAGTTAAACATCAGAGCTGGTAAAAAGCAATGGTAGAGCATGAATAACAAAAATGTACAGTTTAGACTATGTACAAAACAGGTTGAATTTAAATTGTTAAAATGATATATCTTAGTTATTTACATGTAGTAGCTTTTTAAGACACAGTAAATAAATTTCCGAACCTGACTTTGCAACCCACCAAATGCCCTCTCGGGATCCTGCAGTGGCTCATGCCCAATAGGTTAAGAAATGCTGAACTAAAGGCATGTTTGTGGAGTGAAACATAAAAGATAACCCAGACTTCTAAAATGCTCTTAGTGAAATGGGATTTTCAGGAGTAACAACACACTATTTGGTTAACAAGCACATTTTACTAATATTCTAATACCAAGTCAATTAGATAGCTTAAATGTGTAGTACTCTATGTGATGCTGATCACATACTGTTAATCAGCAGCACTGCAGAATATTCTAGAGCCACACTCTTGGCATTCATCTGGAACTTTATCACATTAGCCTGATAATTAGGATGTTGCCACCAGCTGAGTTTTAGAAAGTTGGTGTAGTAGGTTGTGCATTCATATAGGATGATATTAGACAGCAGTTTTTAATAAAAGTGACAAATGATCAATTGTTTACTTGTGTTGTAAACTATTGTGATTTTTTTATTACTGTTTGTAGGCTATACAGTGTGTCCTGGATAATTATATAAAGAGAACTGTTGTAATATAAGTGTGTTTGTTTTAGCAATTGAGAGTATCTGGTATTCAGTAATTCATTCCACTGTTTTAAGTTCATAATTCTTGTCACTGGTTGTAAGAATATTATTCTCATTAATTTTCCAATTCTATGAAGTCTTCAGTAGTTTTACCACGATGAGACTTAACTTTATCACTGAAGATGCCACATCACTGAATGAGCAAAACTTTTCTTTAATAATCTCAACAAAGCATGGTTATCAGCTGAAAAAAAGTTTTAGTATTAAAAGTTTTGATCACGCAAATCTATAAGGGATACTAAAAAGAAATAACATAATAATTGTATTGGACATAAAGTTATGTCCACAAAACAGATTTTGTTTGAAATAAATAAAACACAATTTGACACAAATATTAATTTTATGAATACTTGTTTGGCACATATTACAGAAGGTTACACCATTAAATGAGTTTGCTTAAGTATAAAATTCTTGTCAGATGAAAAACGTGTACAGTCAGAATACTATTTGTTATGTACAATACAAATGATTCACTATGGGTAGCAGTGACACATAAACACTAGACATTGACACTGAATTGTACTTGTTTTGAATGATTCATTGTGTCCTACCTGACCAGAGTACAGGTATTAACCAAGAGATGTTTAGAATACTGCTGTGTAACTGCTACAATGATGAATTATAAGTAGTACTTTTTGTTTTGGTCATCAACCTTGAAAAGGATAATAGAAACTTTGTATACCATGCTTCCAGCAGTTTTACATGATACATTCCTAGCACAAATAAGAAAAGTTTAAATCTGCTGATGATCTAAAGGAGTGATAGTTATTTGCAGACTGACAGGGTTATAAAATAATTCTGAAAGAATTGTTGCTTTTACAATACCATCCTTTATCAAGTGGCTACTCAAATCTGCCAGCTTTTCACAGAAACTGAAGTTTGATTATTAGATCCATCATGATGACCTACTGATGCTCCAAACATTTCAAGGATTCTCCTAGCCTTAAAAAACTAGACTGGCCTCATTGATTGACATGATTAATGTTAAATTTACTTTGGGATACTTCCAAACATAATACAGTTTAAAATAAACAAAAAAAATTGTATTTCTAATTTTTCCAGAACTGTATACACATAATTTGATCTGGATAGAACGTGTATTAAACAATAATACTATTTGATGCAAATAATGAAAATATCCGTGTGGAGAACTATACATGACTTCCATGTTTTAAGATTTATATTTAAAATCGTTTTAGAAATGAAATATTTCTACAGAAACTACTTCTATCTTCAGCCTCAACCACAGAATTGTGGTCACTAACATCTACCACCTCACATTAGCGCACTTGATTTTCACTGATGATGGCAGTCGATGGCACTTCCGAAACGTCTGGTTTTGCAGAATACATTGGACCACGGCCAAACAGCCTGGAAAGGAATTTTATCAACAAACTACTTCATTGTTGCCGATAATGTAGTACACATATAAAAAATTATCCCCTCCCCTTCACCTATCATTTTAAATTATAGAAAATTATCCCCTCCCCCTTCAACTTCCCCCTACCCCTTTTCATTTATCGATATTTCATCTACCTTTCTAGAGTGGATTATTATGACCTTTTCAGGATACTTTATTTATCAAAATTAAGTACTTTACTCTTGTTGAAACATAAAACGTTGCAGGTAAACTACCCCTTCTCCTTAACCGATCTTCACCAAAATCAACAGACCTTGAGTCCTCTACAATATGCAAAAAATTATTTGAATTTGCGGCAATAATCATTCGCCATAGACAAAATTCTATACACAGACATCTTTCAAAAAATTACTTCTTTATGTATTGAGGGTAGTACAATCAGAATCAGCCCTTATCTCGAACACGATTTTTTTCGCCATCCATTTCCTTATGGAACATGGAAGTAAAAACAATATCCTTCTTTTTATAATATGTATTGCACATGTTTTCTAACTCGGGACACTAATTATTAGATAAATTGTTTACCTTCATTTAAGCCAGCTTCCACTCACTGTGTTCTTTCTCAGAGGCCATACCATGTTTTTTTTTTTAACGTTGCTGAACATAAATTGATGTTGAATTAAAAATAAAGTAAAGGATTAGCACCTGAATTTTGCAACGTGCAAGTTGAAGAATCTATTTAATTATTGCACTTAACTTGATATAAGTACTGATTACATTTCAGGATTATTATTTTTAGAAATAATGTTATGTAAACCAGATTTCCCCATATAAAGTTAATTAAAATTCTTTAACGCATAGCATTCCAGGCCTTTATGGTAGTAGATTTGTATTACTAAATTTGAATTTACACAAATAATTCTCTTTGATTAACCAGAGTTACACACACAAACTTAAGGCTAGGAGAATCCTTGAAATGTTTGGAGCATCACTAGGTCATCATGATGGATCTAATAATCAAACTTCAGTTTCTGTGAAAAGCTGGCAGATTTGAGTAGCCACTTGATAAAGGATGGTATTGTAAAAGCAACAATTCTTTCAGAATTATTTTATAACCCTGTCAGTCTGCAAATAACTATCACTCCTTTAGATCATCAGCAGATTTAAACTTTTCTTATTCGTGCTAGGAATGTATCATGTAAAACTGCTGGAAATATGGAATACAAGAACAAATCAAACATTGTACATTGTTTGATCCAAGAAATTAAAAAAAAAAACTTGTAAACTCTGAAAACATTTGTTCTAATACAGAATTCAAATTAAATAAAGAAAAAAAGGAATTGTGTGCGTGCTAGTGTGTGTGTTTTAATGGAGACATCTTTGCCCTTGCTCCTCAACCACTTTCAGAAAGTGAACAGACAGAACAATGCCTGACCTGCAAATGGTCTTGAAACATACTTGTGATCTTGCAAAAGAAGATCAGTCCACTGTGTGTTTTAATGATAATTAGTTAATCAATGGACATGTCATGGTCAACAAAATCCAAGAATTTACAAACGAATAATGAAAACACAGAGATTAAAAACTAATAAGAAATCATTAAATAGACATAAAGAAACAAATTAGTAAAATTTATTAATGAATCAAAGGAATTCAGAAATTCAACTGATAATCACACATTAGTACATAGTGTTACTAATTTCACAAGTCCACCAAATTTGTAATTATTAAATTCCACTCTAACCCATTATTAATACTTAATCATTTGCGTGTTAACAGAAACTGCACATTGCTTTTTATTGCATTATGTTGAAAAAAGGATTTTAATGTACTTGTTTGGTTATACGTTAGATTGTACTGGGTTCTAAATTGGAAGTAGAATTCTTGAAAAGAACGAATCCATAATATTTTTACCATGTGGGGCGCATTCCTTGAAACATGTGGGTGTTAATGCTGCAAAACTCAATGCAGATGTGATGACATTTTTCGGGCATGTTGCAAGTCTTTACTCATTTTTCTCTAGCAGCCCTAGAGAAAAATGTTGGGAAGTTTTGAAAAAGCACATTCCTTTATCACTGCAGAGCTTCCCTGAAACAAGATGAAGTGAGAGGATCCAAGCTGTCAAACCGATAGTTAAGCACTACCCAGGAGTACTTAAATTGTTGGATATACTTTAGAAGAGATGTCTTCTAGTCTAACTCCCTCTGCCTACAACATCATATTAGGGTTTAAGAAATATTTCAATTCCACAAAGAGCTTAATGTTGGCATCATTTTGGTTCAAAGTGCTTTCATATATTGACTAAAAAAATGTTGTTATTCAAAGCAAAGGAATCACACTCGTTGAAATAACTCTAGTGAAAGATTTGCTGACAGAATTGAAATTGTTCCGTGATAACCCAGACAGCATAATTGAAGAACCAAACTTAATTGCAAAAGAACTAATAAAAGTTCCTCCTGAATCTCCCAAAAGGTGGAAAGAAGTACAGATCAATCCAATAGTGATTTTTCAGTAAACAAAGATCAAGAAAATAAATTTAAAACCTCAGTCATGTACCCAGTATTAGAGTTTGTAATGGGCAACATAAAAACACGATTCACTGCAATTAGTTCAATTCGTGACTTGTTTCCACCAGTATTGAACTTTACGGACATGGAAAATGATGAATTAGAATTGAAAGTAAAAGTTCTCATTAGCAAGATTAAAAAGGAATTGGCAATGGATCTATTTGAAGAAATATTACACTTGAAGAACATTTATAAAACAGAGTTTGAATCAGAAAAGAATCCACTAAGCCTACTCCAAAAACCTTCAAACTGTATTTGTGAACTTCTGTCTTGCCTATAGGCTTTTCTGTACTATTCCAGTTACAGTTTCGTCTCCTGAAAAATCTTTGAGCAGTATAGCGAATTCACTGAAAACTTGGCAGAGAAGCACTACCTACCAAGAAAGGCTTAATAATCTGGCAATTTCAGCTATTACAAATGAATTGGCTAACAGTATTCCACTCTAACCCATTATTAATACTTAATCATTTGGGTGTTAACAGAAACTGCACATTGCTTTTTATTGCATTATGTTGAAAAAAGGATTTTAATGTCTTGGATTTCGTTATAATGTACTTGTTTGGTTATAGGCCTACGTTAGATTGTACTGTGTTCTAAATTGGAAGTAGGTTTTAATTCCGGTACTTCGAATAAATACAGCCTTTTATCCATACAATAAATACAGCCTTTGAATGTACACTAAGTAAGGAAATGTTTGTTAAGTCTAATTAATTTTAAAAATCTAAAAGGTTAAGTTAGATAATTAAACGTTGACACACCCTCCCAAAATCGTCTCTGTACCGTAATTATGTGCGATAAATGGAAACTAATTTCTGTACTTCCAATAAATACACCCTTTTAATAAAATATGTGCTAGTAAATCCCAATAAAATATGCACCAATAACGAAGCCTACTATCCAAGTTAGGTAATTAAACGTAGACACAACCTCCCAAAAACGTCTCTGTACCGTAATTATGTGCGATAAATGGAAACTAATTTCTGTACTTCCAATAAATACACCCTTTTAATAAAATATGTACCAATAAACTCCAATAAAATACTGTATGTACGAATAACGTAGCCTACTAGGTTATACGTTCTAAATTGGAAGTACCGATAGGTTTTAATTCGAATAAATACAGCCTTTAATGTATATACAGCCTTTTATCCATACAATAAATACAGCCTTTGAATGTACACTAACAAAGGAAATTTTTGTTAAATCTAATTAATTTTAAAAATCTAAAAGGTTAAGTTGCATTGTTAAACGTAGACACAACCTCCAAAAATCGTCTGTGGTACCGTAATTATGTGCGATAAATGGAAAATAATTTCTGTACTTCCAATAAATACACCCTTTTAATAAAATATGTGCCAATAAACCCCAATAAAATATGCAAATAGGTTATAGGTCTACGTTCTAAATTGGAACTAGGTTTTAATTCCGGTACTTCGAATAAATACAGTCTTTAATGTTATGTACAGCAGCCTTGTATGCATACAATAATTTAATGTACACTAACAAAGGAAATTTTTGTTAAATCTAATTAATTTTAAAAATCTAAAAGGTTAAGTTGCATTGTAAAACGTAGACACAACCTCCAAAAATCGTCTGTGTACCGTAATTATGTGCGATAAATGGAAAATTATTTCTGTACTTCCAGTAAATGCACCCTTTTATTGTACACTAACAAAGTAAATTTTATTTAAGTTACATTGTCTACATAACCTCCATAAACTGGCATTAGTTACTTGTGAAGAAAACAGTTCTAGTACACATCGAACACGGAAAAGAAATACAAACGTGGAGACGGAAGTTGTCTTTGGCCGCAGGAAACAGTGAAAGACCCGTCTTTTGTTTCCCCTATATAGTATTAGAATGTCAGGGTCTTGGGGAAAATTGGGTCCCGGGTCTTTCACTGTTTCCTGCGGCCAAATTTCCGTCTCCACGTTTGTATTTCTTTTCCGTGGTCGATGTGTACTAGAACTGTTTTCTTCACAAGTAACTAATGCCAGTTTATGGAGGTTATGTAGACAATGTAACTTAAATAAAATTTACTTTGTTAGTGTACAATAAAAGGGTGTATTTACTGGAAGTACAGAAATAATTTTCCATTTATCGCACATAATTACGGTACACAGACGATTTTTGGAGGTTGTGTCTACGTTTAACAATGCAACTTAACCTTTTAGATTTTTAAAATTAATTAGATTTAACAAAAATTTCCTTTGTTAGTGTACATTAAATTATTGTATGCATACAAGGCTGCTGTACATAACATTAAAGGCTGTATTTATTCGAAGTACCGGAATTAAAACCTAGTTCAAATTTAGAACGTAGACCTATAACCTATTTGCATATTTTATTGGGGTTTATTGGCACATATTTTATTAAAAGGGTGTATTTATTGGAAGTACAGAAATTATTTTCCATTTATCGCACATAATTACGGTACACAGACGATTTTTGGAGGTTGTGTCTACGTTTAACAATGCAACTTAACCTTTTAGATTTTTAAAATTAATTAGATTTAACAAAAATTTCCTTTGTTAGTGTACATTCAAAGGCTGTATTTATTGTATGGATAAAAGGCTGTATATACATTAAAGGCTGTATTTATTCGAATTAAAACCTATCGGTACTTCCAATTTAGAACGTATAACCTAGTAGGCTACGTTATTCGTACATACAGTATTTTATTGGAGTTTATTGGTACATATTTTATTAAAAGGGTGTATTTATTGGAAGTACAGAAATTATTTTCCATTTATCGCACATAATTACGGTACACAGACGATTTTTGGAGGTTGTGTCTACGTTTAACAATGCAACTTAACCTTTTAGATTTTTAAAATTAATTAGATTTAACAAAAATTTCCTTTGTTAGTGTACATTCAAAGGCTGTATTTATTGTATGGATAAAAGGCTGTATATACATTAAAGGCTGTATTTATTCGAATTAAAACCTATCGGTACTTCCAATTTAGAACGTATAACCTAGTAGGCTACGTTATTCGTACATACAGTATTTTATTGAGTTTATTGGTACATATTTTATTAAAAGGGTGTATTTATTGGAAGTACAGAAATTAGTTTCCATTTATCGCACATAATTACGGTACAGAGACGATTTTGGGAGGTTGTGTCTACGTTTAATTATCTAACTTAACCTTTTAGATTTTTAAAATTAATTAGACTTGTAGGGGTGTGCATGGCAGAACTACTTGTGCACCCACTTTATAATCATATTTTTGGTAACACTGAGAACTTTAAGCCTTCTTTTATGCTTAAACAAATTATATGTACACTTAATTATAGAAAAGCAAAAAGCAAATATGTAATTCAAAAGACTAATTTGCTCTAATAAACACATGCTGAAGTTAAAAACAAAAGAGTTTTTACTTGCCTAACTAATCATTAGTTACTAATGTGACAGTTGGAGCTGCTTTTTCTGCAAAAGCTGGGGTATGTTGGATTCAAGAGTGGTTAAATTAAGTCATAAATCTGAGTGTGCGTCAAGTCTATTTGTGTGCTTGCTTTTCACTTGAGATGAAAATCCCATTTCACTCAAGAACGAGGTGGTGAATGGGATGGGCAACTCCGAAAGTTCAGGATATTCATCTCTTAAAGATATCCAGAACTTTGTAGCGGGTCATTTTTGGGTGTTTTTATTTTTAACAGTATGGGGTAATTATATTTTTATTCATTTCAATTTCGGGCGGGTTTGGACAAAGTATTGTAAAGCTGCATTATTGTGCAACGTTATTTTCCAAGCAACAGCACGAGGTTGAGAAACAGCGTTTGGAACAAAGGCAATGCGCAATTTCAGTGGTGCAACACGGCAGAAGAATTTACCTCCACCAAAATTCTAAGAACTCTGTGCATGTGTTTTGACGCCCGTATGCAACTCAGCCGGGCGGGGATCGGCAATGACGCCGTGAGAGACACCACAGTTGAGACAAACATGGCGCTGGGACGAAAAGTTAGTAGTCCCAATCGACCGGCTACCGGAAAACAGCGTTAAACTCCGCCTACTGTGAGCGACATCAGCAGAGCAGATGCCAACATCGGCCTCTGGTACCACACATATACCAGTTATAATCTATGCATAAACTGGATATGCCGCAGCAAGTCAACTGTATACGGCGACTAAAACCCGGTGGCATTGAATTGCCGCTTCCGCCAGTTCAACCAAGCACATGCAGCAGTTCGTCCCAAGGAGTACCGGCCGGTGCATCTCGAAGGGGTTAGCTCTTCTCAAAATTTAAAAAATGTGGCAGTAAAAGTGAATCAATCTTTTTAAACCAGTGGCAGTGATGCGGGAATAACTACAGAACAACAACATCCATATTTGTTGTGTTTTTGTTTATTTTTCGGGACGATTACAAACTTAACACGGGGCGGCCACGAGGTCACGGATGAACGTGTTGCAGGCGGGGATTTTATATAATGCATTATATTAATCAATTAGGGTAACGGGGGTTGTTTTTAAGAATGTGAGAGTGTGTGAGCAGCTGGGCTATCTTCTTAGACGTAAGTAATATTATGTAAGGCTATTAAATAAGATGTATAAACAAGAGTTACCCAACCTTTAAAAACATGTAAGACAATTTATTTGGAAAACAAAGTTATAAAATCGCACTATTTGATTATTAAACAAAATTAATTTCTCTTCCAAAATGTATTGTGTAAATTATTCACGTAACCTTGAAAATTGCGCGTGTATCCCAAAGTACGTATGAGACCCTGGACCCAAGAACTCGCAAACGGTAAGTGTAAGTTTTTTTATTATGGTATGGTTTACTAAGCTATTTAAATGGTAATAAATAGGTAATTTCACAGTTGTCGCAGCCGAAAGGGACAGTTTTTATAAGTTAAAATTTGAGGTAAAAACCATACCTACGATTAAGATACAAGCGCAATTGAGAGGTTAAGTGAAAGACGTAAAGTTACGTAAAATAAATAAAAAATATTTGTTCAGACAGATAAGAAATAAATTACATATTTAAAAATATAATCATGGAAAATACAGAGAACGGAGTCGATTTGTCCGACTCGACTGTGATAAGCGAAATAGCTGAATTAAATGAATCAGCTGTGATGAGTAGTCTTGACATACATTCAACACCGAATGTAGGTCAAGGCGACAAAACTCTGAAAACAAGTAGTATAAATGAATCAAATAATACAGATGATTCGGGGATCCATACGACCCCAAAATCAAATAATGAAAATAAAAGTAATGACAAGGGAGTCAGCTTAACTGGCGATAAAATAGAAAGTCTAGTGACACCTGTTCAAAGTAAACAAGAGATAGATAAAGATGAGAAAGTCATGAATACGTTGCAGTTAATTTTGGAGCAGCAGAGTATTAAATTTGAAATACAAAATCATAATTTTAAGGAGTTAAAACATGAAATACAAGAAATGAATAAACATTTAGAAAGCACTAATGATACGATAATGACTAGTTTGAATAAATTAGAACAGAGTGTTGAGCGAATGGGAGTACATGTGATGAATCCAGATAAGAATAATACAAAGGAAAATTGTAATGACAAATACAAAAATGTAGTACCAGATAAAGAGTTAATAAATAATAACAATGTTGAAAATAATGAATGTAATATTGAGAATAATAATGTGTTTGAGAAATTGGTATCAGAGACTGATACGGTAAAAATAAATAATGAGAGTATTAATGAAAGTGTAGAATGCAGTGATTATGAGATGTTAATGTGTGTCAGTGAGTTAGAAAGAGAGAGAAAAAATAATGTTGTAGTAGAGTGGGGACAGAGGGGAAATTTTCCTTTTATTATTTATGATGATTTAATATGGTCACAAGTGTTGTTGTTGGGCAAGAGTCCCGTTTTGATAGATGAATTAAGGGGTTTATTTTTGGTGAGTAATTGTGTACCCTCTGTCCGGAATGATTGTGAGAGTGTGATGTGGTGTTATGAAGAGAGAGAAGTAAGTAGAGAAGGGTATGTAACAGAACTGTATAATTTGCATAGAAAATATGAAGAATGGAAGGAAAGTTTAGAAGTATATGTGAATGATAATGATTACAATGATTTAATAAAAATAATTAACCCGATAGTGAATGAATTTAATGAGGAAGACTTGACAAAAATACCTAACGTAGACTGGTTGAACGAGTATGTGAATAAGTTGATTGAAGTTAGTTTTTCTGGTTACGACACACAAAACAGTCATTTGTGTGCTGATAAGATTGAACGATGTTATGTAGAACCAAGGTTGATTTGGAACGATGGAGGTTAAACTATTAAAACAATAAAAGACAGTATAAATATTTTGTTTTAATGGTTCTGACATGGCAAATCTGGACAAATGAAGTGCGGAAAAAACTGAATAATAAATAAGAGTTTGTAAATAATATAGTGAATTCATTGTGTGTATTATGAAACGTTAAGTAAACAATGTGGGTATGTAAGATGATTGTTGTAATAATAATATTGAAATAGTTGCAAGTTAAATAAATAATTTAAAAAAGGCCACTTTTATCAATGAATCAAAAATATATCTGATCCAAATTGGAATAAAAAATGTTAAGAGACAAATATGTTATCTAAAAGATTTATAAAACCTGAAAAGTGTAGCAAGCAGATATGACAGTAGATGATGTAACTGGAGTGTTTAGATTATGAGTGCTGAAATTGAGCATGTTTATAACTGTTGTTTATGAAAACAAGTCTAGCACACAACTGTGTTCATGTAAACAGTAAACAGGTGTGTTGTAGTGGTATGTTGTGACTCAAGCCCGTGGTCATGCTTGGTGACCATAACAAGAAATGTTGTAGTCTGACGAATGAGTATCTTGAGCAAAATCCTATTGTGACACAAAATAATTAAAGAAAATTTTTGTTAAAATAATAATGAGGTAATAGTGTGTGTGGCTGGGAGGTGACGCAAAGGAGTCACGAATTTAAAATTTTATGACGTAAAAGTTTTTTGCTTATTCAAGGTTTAATCCAATCAAAAATGCTTGTGCTCTGTCCACATAATTATATGCTCAGACTCGTAAATTAAGGTGTTCATGCTATAAGTTTAAGTGTATTATGTTATTGTTGTCTATTAGATAAGCATTGATAAGAATATGTAATTTTATTATGTGTGTATTTGTTTAAGCCAATAAGTAAATCGTCTGGCAGGTTAACATAAGCATCAGAATCAGAAAAATGAGAAACAATGAGGTGAGAAGGGAGAATAAATGAAAATAAATATGTATATTTCATATAATTTGCTCAATTTTAAGATGTATTTTCATTGTGTTTTTATTATGTTAGGATATCAGCTAATCACCAATAATGTCACTGGCATGTTGGTTTGTAAATGTTACAAATAATTAATGTCCAATGTAATGTTTAATGTATTACAGATATTTTGAAGTAATGATAAAAATAATTTGCTACAATGAGAAATAAAGTAACAATTTATGCCAGCTAATAAGAGACAATTTTTGGGTGATGCATAATTTTATGGGACACATATGTCTGTCCAAGTTGAAATCAAAGTTGAAGTTGAAATAGTATAGATGAATATGATGTAATGTTGTTTTTGAGTTGATGTAATATAACAGAGTTTTGGTGAAGTATTAATGTTGACACAGTGGTAATGGAGATTTTATGTAGATTTTGAGTGACATATTGTTGTTTTTATAATTAATGAGGTTATTTTGTGTATTTGTAGTAATGTAATGAGAGTGAGAATTTTGGGGATGGCAATTTTGTATTAGGGGGTAGTGTAATGTAGGAGTCCGCAACAAGGGTTGGGACGGGATAGGGATAGATTTTAGTGGGGAAGGGGCCGCCTTAGGTAAAATCCAGGGGCCAAATAAGGGAATTGAGTTTTTTGGGGGCGGGGAAACACGTATCCTATGTACAAAGGGTTAGAGAGTATTTTATATGTAGAGAAGGTGGCGAATTGTGTTAAATGATGAGTAGGGGTTTGGAGTGTCTTGATTAGTAGATATTTTGATAGAGATGGGTGTCAGGGGAGTTGCAGTTGATGATGTTAGAGTCAGAGGGAGGAAGGTCATATATGCATACAGATATAATACAGAAAAATGAGAATAAATGAGTTACAACACCCACAGTAATGTAGAATTAAACTGTTAACTAAAGAGAGGAATTTATAATCAAGATTATACCATTGTTTATTTTTTTTCAACCAGTGACAGAATTTTGATAGAATTGAGAATAATGTAAAGTCAAGAAGTGTTTATTTTAAATAATTTAAATGTCAACTTGATTATTATATTAATATTTTGTTTATTTTAAATGTTGTATTTTATTATGTTTTGTATTTCAAGTTAGGATATTGCAAATGTTCAATGTGTTTTCAGAACTGATATATAACATATGTAGGTCAAGGGTTCTGGACTTGACCTAGTTTCGATCAGCTGATGGGGTCATACACCTACTAAGCTTGTATAGTAGGAATCCAATTTTAATTTGTTTGTTTGATTAATTCAAACCAATATTTGAATAATTTTAATAAATGTTGTTTAATAAATAAATTTAATAAATTTTTTTTAATGAATAAATTTAAATTTTTTGTTTGAATTTTAAAATTTTGAAAATTTTAAATTTTTTTTGAAAAAAAAAACTTGATTTTTCGCCTGCCAGCGAATGACTATTTTAGATAATGATTTTTTATTATGTGTGCATGAACCATGTTTCTTTTATTGTATTGTATTGTATTGGTAGTCTATAAGTGGTTCTCATGTTAGAGTAAGGATGTGTTTATATTATTAGAAATGTCTAGGTTAAGTCATTTGAAACAAAAAATTAGAAAAAAACAAGGAAGAGAATTTTTTGATAAAAGATTTTTTTTTTTGAATTTTGAATTGTTTAAATTTATAATAAATTTTAAAAGGAAGTTTTCATTTTAATGTGTTAGGGTAATAGGTAATGTTAGTGTGTGTGAGCCCAGTATCTGCTAAAGGCAGCCCAGCTTGCAAAAAGGGGATCCATATCGGCGGAGGAGCTGGGATAATTTTAGCCAGGGATTGAGGATTTTTGGGGGTAGCGTGTTAAAAGGCGAGGCGCGCTGTGGTGCGAGTCTGTTCGATTTCTCGGTGTTGGGATCTCTTACGGAGAAGTCCAGTGATCTCGTTCAGATGAGTCCATGATCGCTGAGCCAGGGGGGTCGTGTACCCATGAGGTTAAGAACCAGGGGGTTGTTGACACCAGTTCCTCACCGGTCCTCTTCGGGGTTATCGATGAGATTTCTTCTGTCGTGGACAGCAGAATTCTCATCGAGGGGGTATTGTAGCGGGTCATTTTTGGGTGTTTTTATTTTTAACAGTATGGGGTAATTATATTTTTATTCATTTCAATTTCGGGCGGGTTTGGACAAAGTATTGTAAAGCTGCATTATTGTGCAACGTTATTTTCCAAGCAACAGCACGAGGTTGAGAAACAGCGTTTGGAACAAAGGCAATGCGCAATTTCAGTGGTGCAACACGGCAGAAGAATTTACCTCCACCAAAATTCTAAGAACTCTGTGCATGTGTTTTGACGCCCGTATGCAACTCAGCCGGGCGGGGATCGGCAATGACGCCGTGAGAGACACCACAGTTGAGACAAACATGGCGCTGGGACGAAAAGTTAGTAGTCCCAATCGACCGGCTACCGGAAAACAGCGTTAAACTCCGCCTACTGTGAGCGACATCAGCAGAGCAGATGCCAACATCGGCCTCTGGTACCACACATATACCAGTTATAATCTATGCATAAACTGGATATGCCGCAGCAAGTCAACTGTATACGGCGACTAAAACCCGGTGGCATTGAATTGCCGCTTCCGCCAGTTCAACCAAGCACATGCAGCAGTTCGTCCCAAGGAGTACCGGCCGGTGCATCTCGAAGGGGTTAGCTCTTCTCAAAATTTAAAAAATGTGGCAGTAAAAGTGAATCAATCTTTTTAAACCAGTGGCAGTGATGCGGGAATAACTACAGAACAACAACATCCATATTTGTTATGTTTTTGTTTATTTTTCGGGACGATTACAAACTTAACACGGGGCGGCCACGAGGTCACGGATGAACGTGTTGCAGGCGGGGATTTTATATAATGCATTATATTAATCAATTAGGGTAACGGGGGTTGTTTTTAAGAATGTGAGAGTGTGTGAGCAGCTGGGCTATCTTCTTAGACGTAAGTAATATTATGTAAGGCTATTAAATAAGATGTATAAACAAGAGTTACCCAACCTTTAAAAACATGTAAGACAATTTATTTGGAAAACAAAGTTATAAAATCGCACTATTTGATTATTAAACAAAATTAATTTCTCTTCCAAAATGTATTGTGTAAATTATTCACGTAACCTTGAAAATTGCGCGTGTATCCCAAAGTACGTATGAGACCCTGGACCCAAGAACTCGCAAACGGTAAGTGTAAGTTTTTTTATTATGGTATGGTTTACTAAGCTATTTAAATGGTAATAAATAGGTAATTTCACAACTTTGTTAAGTCAGAATCTAAAAGTTTATGGATTTTGTTGTCCATGACATGTCTCATGTTATCACTAACTATACAAAATAATTTACTAAAAATTTAGTTTTAATCCCAGCATCACAGATGATATCACACAATTGCTCATTTAGTTTTACTGACAACATGTTAGAACTTTCAAAATACAAGAATGGGTCTTGAATCCAATTGAATTCACTGTATCCCTCTGGGAAGCAACTTTCAATCTGGTTATAGAGAGTTAAACATCAGAGCTGGTAAAAAACAATGGTAGAGCATGAATAACAAAAATGTACAGTTTAGACTATGTACAAAACAGGTTGAATGTAAATTGTTAAAATGATATATCTTAGTTATTTACATGTAGTAGCTTTTTAAGACACAGTAAATAAATTTCCGAACCTGACTTTGCAACCCACCAAATGCCCTCTCGGGACCCTGCAGTGGCTCATGCCCAATAGGTTAAGAAATGCTGGACTAAAGGCATGTTTGTGGAGTGAAACATAAAAGATAACCCAGACTTCTAAAATGCTCTTAGTGAAATGGGATTTTCAGGAATAACAACACACTATTTGGTTAACAAGCACATTTTACTAATATTCTAATACCAAGTCAATTAGATAGCTTAAATGTGTAGTACTCTATGTGATGCTGATCACATACTGTTAATCAGCAGCACTGCAGAATATTCTAGAGCCACACTCTTGGCATTCATCTGGAACTTTATCACATTAGCCTGATAATTAGGATGTTGCCACCAGCTGAGTTTTAGAAAGTTGGTGTAGTAGGTTGTGCATTCATATAGGATGATATTAGACAGCAGTTTTTAATAAAAGTGACAAATGATCAATTGTTTACTTGTGTTGTAAACTATTGTGATTTTTTTATTACTGTTTGTAGGCTATACAGTATGTCCTGGATAATTATATAAAGAGAACTGTTGTAATATAAGTGTGTTTGTTTTAGCAATTGAGAGTATCTGGTATTCAGTAATTCATTCCACTGTTTTAAGTTCATAATTCTTGTCACTGGTTGTAAGAATATTATTCTCATTAATTTTCCAATTCTATGAAGTCTTCAGTAGTTTTACCACGATGAGACTCAACTTTATCACTGAAGATGCCACATCACTGAATGAGCAAAACTTTTCTTTAATAATCTCAACAAAGCATGGTTATCAGCTGAAAAAAAGTTTTAGTATTAAAAGTTTTGATCACGCAAATCTATAAGGGATACTAAAAAGAAATAACATAATAATTGTATTGGACATAAAGTTATGTCCACAAAACAGATTTTGTTTGAAATAAATAAAACACAATTTGACACAAATATTAATTTTATGAATACTTGTTTGGCACATATTACAGAAGGTTACACCATTAAATGAGTTTGCTTAAGTATAAAATTCTTGTCAGATGAAAAACGTGTACAGTCAGAATACTATTTGTTATGTACAATACAAATGATTCACTATGGGTAGCAGTGACACATAAACACTAGACATTGACACTGAATTGTACTTGTTTTGAATGATTCATTGTGTCCTACCTGACCAGAGTACAGGTATTAACCAAGAGATGTTTAGTATACTGCTGTGTAACTGCTACAATGATGAATTATAAGTAGTACTTTTTGTTTTGGTCATCAACCTTGAAAAGGATAATAGAAACTTTGTATACCATGCTTCCAGCAGTTTTACATGATACATTCCTAGCACAAATAAGAAAAGTTTAAATCTGCTGATGATCTAAAGGAGTGATAGTTATTTGCAGACTGACAGGGTTATAAAATAATTCTGAAAGAATTGTTGCTTTTACAATACCATCCTTTATCAAGTGGCTACTCAAATCTGCCAGCTTTTCACAGAAACTGAAGTTTGATTATTAGATCCATCATGATGACCTACTGATGCTCCAAACATTTCAAGGTTTCTCCTAGCCTTAAAAAACTGGACTGGCCTCATTGAACGTGTATTAAACAATAATACTATTTGATGCAAATAATAAAAATATCCGTGTGTAGAATTATAAAGGTTGTATTTATTCGAAGTACCGGAATTTACTTCCAATTTATAACCTAGTACAATCTAACGTATAACCAAACAAGTACATTAAAATCTGGGTACCCTAAAATCTTTTTTCAATTTCAAGAGGAGTGTCAGTTTTTTAGTTTCAAAGGATAAAGAAAACACTTGTTTACAATTACTTCTAAGGTGTCAAGGGTAATTGTAAATTGGGGTACCCGTAAATTGAATTTTAGAGCTGTATTTATTATTTATATTTAAACAATTTTTTGTACGCAACATAATAACAAAAGGTTGAAATATTTGCAGTTATTTCAATTTTAAAATGTATACACAATTTTTAATCAATCAAAATGTTTCAATCCATTTTCCGTTTACAATTACCCCACCTAACCGCAAATGTATGGTGTGTCGCTATCTTCAGTTAGCACTTTTAATTTTAATTGCTATGAAAATAAATTGAAATAACGTGTATGAAAAAGAAACGTTTATTTTAGTAGACTTTAAAAGACTTAATACAGGGAGTCTTTAAATTTGTTTTAAAGTTTTTTCCTAAAGCTCTTTAATTTTGCTTAGAATAGCCAAAGACACCACGTGGTCTTTTATTTTACATTACACTTTACAGCACGCGGTAAAATTGTGTTGTTACGATGGCTGACGCGCGAATAGGTATGACGCTTGTTCGCTTGTTTCATTACATTTTTAATCAGTGTTGTGTTGTGAGTTTGACATTCATTTAATTAAAAAATGATTAGCTACGATGAACTGTTGAGTGTTATTGGTACAGAAGAGGATGCAATTTCTTTTCTTCAAGAAAAAGGTTTGATTCACAATCCTCGTCGATGTGAACAAGGACACGACATGGTATTAGCTCTTGGGCAGCAACAGCGTTGGTGCTGTAATAAGAGGACTTGCCGTGAGTATAAAGTAGTTCGCAAGGGCACATTTTTAGAGGGGTCCAAATTACCGCTGAGAACAATAATAAAATTTATTTATTTGTGGTGTGAAGGCCAAAGTAGTGTGAAAAACAGTAAAAAACAACTGGAAATCGGCGTCAACACACACACAGACTGGACGGCTTACTTAAGATATATCTGTACCGTAGACGTCATGAGAAACCCAAACAAAATTGGAGGGCCGAATTTAACAGTTGAAATTGACGAGAGTGTGTTTGCCAAGAGGAAAAATAATGTTGGCCGAGTGTATCCACAACAGTGGGTGTTCGGTGGATACTGCCGAGAAACGAAGGAATGCTTTCTGTGTAGTGTGGAAGATAGATCAGCCGCTACCCTGCTACCTCTCATAGTGGCAAATATTGAACCAGGGTCTACTATAATGTCAGATGAGTGGCGTTCGTACCGTCAAATTGTTAATTTGCCACAACAGTACAGTCATTTGACTGTAAACCATAGTTATAACTTTGTGGATCCTGAAACTGGAGCTCATACTCAAGGCGTAGAAAGCATGTGGCGGTCCTGTAAACGGCGAAACATGATTGAATGTGGTACGAGAAGGGAACGCTTAGATTCCTCTTTAAGTGAGTTCATGTGGCGAACAAGAAATAGAAATGAGGATTTGTTCCAGAAAATGCTGGAAACCATCAACAAATATGAGCCCCCTTCTTACTAAAAACAAATATGATTTTGGTAAGTATTATAAATTTTGGTAAGTATGTTCTATTTAGAATACGTTTTCATAATGATATTGACTTTGAAATCACTTGCTTAGTTTAATTATTCATTGCTCAAGCTTAATCCAATACCATTTTCAAGGATTTTAAGTATTCTGTAAAAGTATTTTGTTTCCTTATTGAACACAGTACATGACACATTAAAAGTATTCAGTACTTAAAAGTAGGTTAGGTTACATTATTTAATCTAAACAACTTCACAGCAGCTATAACAAAGTTAATTATAAAATAATAATCATTTTGTATATTTTCTTTTACAAGTGGATATTAAGCCAAAAAGCTGATATCATATAAAGTGTAATAATCATGTGCAGTGTATTATTAATATCATAGGTTACAGATTAAACTAACCTTATACTCACGAGGTATAATTGTACTGATTTCACCTGTAAAAGAATGGTTGGCTGAAAATAAGACACAATTGTAACACATATCAGAACCTGTGTGTGTGTGTTTTGGTGGACGGGTCAATAATCTGTAAACTCTTTAATATTGGTCTCCTAGAATGTTGACTGATTAAACAAAATAATTGATTAATGTTCATATGTCAGTACTTTGTGTGTCCGGTGATGTAGGCCTAATTTATTTTTCTTTGCAGGCACAAGAAAAGGGTAGAAACATTTAGGCCTACATCATCATTACGCAGGCTGAGGAACTGAAACTTCTAGCACTATATTCAGGTTTGTAATTTACACAGTGAAACCAGTCGAAACAAAGTATTAAAATCCTTTGAAAATATTAAAAGCGGGCACATTACATCATACATACACAGTATCATCATTGTATGGTGTTCTGTTGTGTGACAGGTCCCAGATATTACCAATCTTCTCCATTCATATGTATTTGCCTTGAACTTTTGAGCTTTCATCTCTACATAAGATACTCCACTTTGCATTTCGTACACAAGCTCATCTTCTCTCCTTTCATGGTTCTTTCAAAAACTGGTGTTAATTGTTCATTTTCTCTCAGGATTAAATATACTTATACTTTAATATTCAATACTTAAAAGTTGGTTAGGTTACATTATTGAATCTAAACAACTTCCCAGCAGCTGTAACAAAGTTATTTATAAAATAATTATCTGCTGTATTTTTTCTTTTACAAGTGGATATTAAACAAAAAACCGATATCATATTCTTATACCATAAGAAGTAATATAATCACGTTATGTTCATGATGAGTTCTATTTCTTGTGTATAGTGTGTTTCAGTGTTTGCATTAAACAAAACATTTAAATCAGTGTTGAACACTTGCCAAGTAGTGTGCCTGATATTTTCCAACAAATTCGTATACTGTATGAGAGTAGACTATTGATGTATACTACTTTACATGTCAGAAGTATAACGATATTTACAAATTACTTTATTCTATATTCTTATGTTATTTCTTGGATTTCGTTGTCCATGACGTGTCCGTTACTTAACTAAATATCACTATTACATTAACGACTCGGAACACTATTTTTTTTATAAGTAAAAGCGTAAAGTTTTACCTTACAGCCTGAACCGGTTTTCTCCTTTAAAAGGCTTCTTCAGAGGCTGCCGCTGGTAGCGCTGCCCGTCTTGTTGTGGGTGACGGAATCGAATTTCGAAAGATCGATGCTGTGTGTGTGGGGTGAGATATATTCGAATAATGCGTGTGATTTGAATTGTGTCTGTTCATTAGGATGTCGTTTTTATTTGTTTTTGTGTGTTTGTATATTCCAATTGTTCTAGAGTGTCTAGTTTTCGGCCTTTTGTGTGTACGTGTAGAATGTTCATGTTATTGTCGATGTTTTTATATGTGTGGTTTGCTTCAATGAGGTGGTTTGCAAAGGTGGATTCTGTAGTGGAGTGGAGTGCCTTTGTGTGTTCAATGTATCTCTGTTTGAAGCAACGTCCTGTCTGGTCTATGTAGAATTTATTGCAATTTGAGCAATTTAGCTTGTAAACACCGGGTAGATCGAATTTGTTTTGTGCTTTGTGTATGTGTTTTGATAGTGTGTGTTCTGTTTTGTTAGTAGTTTTGTAAGCGATTCTGTATCCTGCTTTTTTAAATTTGTGGGCTATTTTTTCAATTTGTTTGTTGATGTATGTTAGTGTTATGAATTTGTTGTTTTCTGTCTTTGTCTGTTGTTTGTTTTGTGTTTTGTGTAGGAGTTTACTGACTATTGTTCTGTCATATCCATTAGATTCTGCTAGATATTTTATCGTGTTTAGTTCGTCTTTGTAGTCTTTTTCATCTAAGGGGATGTTGTTAAGTCTATTTATCATGGTTCTGAAGGCAGCTAGTTTGTAACATTCTGTAACAATGACATTCAGTATTTATTCCCACTGAAGAAGAGGCACATCACCTTGAAACGTATGGGAAAATGATAACCAAAGTAAGTTCATATGTGAAAGTTTATACATATAATAATAAGAGTAAAGTACTTAATTTAGATATAAAGTATCCTGATAAGAAGATCTTAATAATCCACTGTAGAAACGTAGATGAAATATCTATAAATGAAGAGGCTAGTTGAACGGGGTGGGGGTAATTTTCTATAAATGAAAATTATAGTTGAAGGGGGAGGGGATAATTTTTATATGTGTACTACGTTATCGGCAACAAAGTAGTAGTTTGTTGTTAAAATTCCTTCCCGGGCTGTTTGGCCTTAGTCCAATGTTTTCAGCAAAACCAGACGTTTCCGCAGTGCCATCGACTGCCATCATCAGTGAAAATCGAGTGCGATAACGTGTGGTGGTATACGTTAGTGACTACAGTACTGTGGTTAAGGCTGAAGCAATAAGTGGAAAGAAGTAGTTTCTATGGAAACATTTCATTTTGCATTTTAAATATAAATCTTAGAACATGGAAGTCACGTATGGTTCTCCATACCGATATTTGGTTAAGTGACCAAAATACCAGGTAAAGTGGTAAGTAAACAGCCATTCCAATCTCCTCAGCCTACACATAGATATATATTATTGCGTGTCTTCTTTATTTACAGTGTGGAACAGTAGATCCTGTTACAGTATACAGGATTTAGTACTGGGTTGAGGCACAGATACTTCTTAAATAATACGTCTACTCTACATGAGTGTTGTGGTTGGTTAGGTAATGATAGTACATTATTGTGTGTAATGATAGTACATTGGGTTAGACGTTTCTTTACAAACCCAATTGACTCTGTAGTGCTCAATTCTAAGTCTTTTGACCTCACTGTAACTGTTTATTCTCCGTTTCTTCCAGCAATTGTTCTTTAACCTGTCTTGTATGTTACTGTACTAATTTTTAAAATAAACACATGTATCTTGTAGCATAAGCTATTAACCGTAGTGCATACTCCTTCTTTATCTAAAAAGTGGTAGATATGTAATACTAACCTATTAAAACTGTGTATTTAATAATACTAACTTATTAACCATAATGCATGTTCCTTCTTTATCTAGAAAATGTTAGACGTTGAATATTGTTTTTACAGAAACACCAGCTAGCCACAGGTAGTCGTGAGTGGTAAGGAGGTGACTCTATACGCTTCTCGATACATCACCTGGAAAGATATTCTGGACCTCTGTGGACCTCCACATGTACTCACTTAAATAGGAATCTAAGCGTTCCCTTCTCGTACCACATTCAATCATGTTTCAGCGTTTACAGGACCGCCACATGCTTTCTATGCCTTGTGTATGCGCTCCCGTTTCAGGATCCACAAAGTTATAACTATGGTTTACAGTCAAATGACTGTACTGTTGTGGCAAATTAACAATTTGACGGTACGAACGCCACTCATCTGACATTATAGTAGACCCTGGTTCAGTATTTGCCACTATGAGAGGTAGGAGGGTAGCTGCTGATCTATCTTCCACACTACACAAAAAGCATTCGTTCGTTTCTCAGCGTATCCATCGAATACCCATTGTTGTGGATACACCCGGCCAACATTATTTTTTCTCTTGGCAAACACACTCTCGTCAATTTCAACTATTAAATTCGGTCCTCCAATTTTCCGTGGGTTTCTCATGACGTTACGGCACAGATATATCTTAAGTAAGCCGTCCACTCTGTGTGTGTGTTGACACTGATTTCCAGTTGATTTTTACTGTTTTTCACACTACTACGCCTTCACACCAGAAATAAATAAATTTTATTATTTTTCCCAGCGGTAATTTGGACCCCTGTAAAAATGTGCCCTTGCGAACTACCTTATACTCATGGCAAGTCGTCTTATTGCAACACCGATGCTGTTGCTGGCCAAGGGCTAATACCATGTCGTGTCCTTGTTCACATTGATGAGGATTGTGAACCAAACCTTTTTCTTGAAGAAAAGAAACTGCAGCATCCTCTTTTGTACCAATAACACTCAACCATCGTAGCTACTTACAACACAACACTAATTAAAAATGTATGAAACTGAACAAGCAAATGAAAATGTAACAACACCAATAAATTAGCAAATTCATAAGTGTGTTTTATTTTGGTTTCCACTGTACTATGTGACGATCGGTGAGACCGTCGTAACAATTTAACGAAACATCCCAATTAATTCAATATTATACGTTGAGGATTATAATTTTACATATACACTAATATAAAATATAAAACATTATTGTTATCTGATTTCAAACTTGCAGAGTCAATCCAAATAAATTATGTCTGAATGTAAGTACACACATAACAGGCAAAATACAAGTGTTCTGTCTTGTCTGCTGTCATAGAAAATATATTCTGTATTTCTTTACGGTTGCAACTTCATTCATGTGAGTGAAAATTAATTTATATAAATCTCAAATCATCACCGGAATCTACACTGTTGACTGTAAACAAATACAATAAATTCCTTTTGTGATCACTTTGGGCCAATATGAATTTAATAGCACTAGCCGAATAATAACAATAAATTAATTTATATAAATCTCAAATCATCACCGGAATCTACACTGTTGACTGTAAACAAATACAATAAATTCCTTTTGTGATCACTTTGGGCCAATATGAATTTAATAGCACTAGCCGAATAATAACAATAACTGATAACAAGATTATGCAAGATTTGCCATTACTTTCCTATACCTGTGATTACAGGCATATTGATATACCTGTTACTATGTATAGAGGTGTTACTATACATATTGTATGTTAAAAGTGTGAGGTGTATTTTATAATCTGGAACATTTTATACCAAATGATTTAATCACAAAAGATTATGTAAAACACAAAATTACAACAAACACACCAAAAGTATCTATAGAAATTAAAAAAAAAAACAAAATTATATAAATGACAAATTATTCAATAAATGATTAAATATGTACCATAATTTATTAGATACTGCAATTATTTTTTATAGAAACAAACATCCACTAGCAGCTACAAAACCAATTTTCCCTATAATGTACTTAGCAAGATCCTGATCTTTTAGATACATTGTTGGATTGTTAATGCTAGCATTTTTTTATTCTTTTCCCTAAACATTTTGAAACCGTAATTTCAAAGTGATACTACCTGAGATGCCTTTCCATTGTGTTTCCTTTTGCTCAAAAAAAAATATTTTGTTGTGTTGATGTCTTTATTCTTTAAAATTTTGTGTGAGGGAGATTGCAAAATTTTTAACTGAACTGTAGCATTTCATTGTCTCAGTTTTTTGTCATTTTTTGTGCTACTGTAAAGTGTTCACTTTTTATTTACACCTAAGTCATGCCGTTTTTATTTTACATTTTTACACTTTCTGTCAAGCTACTGTAAAGCTACATTAAAATATACAATTTTATTTTTAAAAAATTATCAAATCAAGCACTTGTCTGTAATAACTGAAATATATGAGAGTTTTATTTAAGGTTATTGCTGGCTCTCACATCCTACCTTCCAGTATTTGCGTATCATCCGTCAGAAATGTGAATAACTCAACAGGATACTAAGTCATTCTTACTACTGTTCAGATGCATTTAGCATGTACACCAGAGGCAGATTTATGCATAGGCAAAGTAGGCTACTGCCTACGGGCGGCAAATTTTGTAAAGGTCGTTATGTTGTTTTTATACCTAAGAGATGTTTCAAATGCCGCTCCATTTCATCTCAATAGGATAAGAAGCTTTTAAAAATATATATTGTTTAGTAACAAGGCTTATTACATAAAGAGAATAGTTCATCATTTACTTCTGATCTGTATATTGTAGCATAACAAAATTTATTATCACGCTAAACATTTAACTTAATGCAACATAAATAAGGAAGAAAAGTTCCATAGTGAGTGAGAAGAATGAATTGTTTTAAGAATTACACTAGAAACTGTATATTAAGTCAATAAAATGTTAATAAGGATGAAAAATAACAAAGAAAATCATTGATCAAAATAACTTACTATGTAAAAACCCAATAAACCAGCAGTATACCCAGTAGATTGGGGAAGCAGTAAAAAGGGAAGGACAAGAAAAAGGAAATAAAAGGATGAAACCATATTAATAAGGGAAATGTATAAGGTCAAGATGCAGAGAAACCACAAGACCAGAAATTACTAATATAATAATGAAGAAGGGACAAAATATGTCAAGATTCCCACACAGAGACTAGAACCAAGGAGAGTTATTCCAAAAAATGGTAATCATGGAATACATACCATTAAACAAAATTAAAACTAATATATGTAGACCCAATAACAAGTTACAAGATACAATCCCAAAGAAAACTGAATTGTATACTAGTTGTAAGCATAATATGTGGAAAAAATTATTAAAAGGACTACCATTAGTGTAGCCAAAATAAATGACACATTATAATAAAGTGTAGTATAAAAAATCTATTAAAAAAGACTACCATCAGTGTAGGGAAATACTAAATAAAAACTAAAGAGACAGTCTAATGACTGAGTGCAATTTGGATAATAAAAGTGTTTTAGTGATTAGGCATAATAACAATATATTAGGAATAAGATGTTTTTATTTTATTGTATTAGCAAATTAGGTATAGGGAACACAAGAGACAGTTAATAACTGAAAAGTGTCATTAGTTATAAGATGTTTTTATGTTAATGTGTTATCAAATTAGTTATAGTAATTAAAAGAGACAGTTAATAACTGAAGGTGTTATTAGGAATAAGATGTTTTAATAGGATAAGGTTTATAATAAAAGGAAACATAAAAACAAAGGACAGCCAACGACTGATAATAGTGCTGATAATAATATGTTCCCATTATAATACTAGATATGTAGAAAATAATAGGCATAAGATGTTTATGTTATGGTTAAATGATATTATAAAAAAAAGTTTAGTAGGTATAAGATATTCCATTGTATTTTAAAATCATGTTATTTAATTTTCCAGTGTGTAAGGCAGAGGCAAGTAGGGTATAGAAATGTAATAATTTTATTCAAAACAGTAAACCATATATAATGTACAAGCTGACTAGCTAAGACACCATTTTAGAAAACACAGACTAGTAATATTAAACCAAAACTATCTATCAGAGAATCAAGCTAGATAATGGGAATAGAATTCAATACACACAATACAGAAATTGAAAATATAATTAATACAGATACAATTAATAGCGAATAGAATGACAAAGGAAAGAAAATTAACTTCTTTTGGAAACAAATAATACTAGGCCTATAATGGTAATCAAATCAGACTAAACAGTAAATTAATCAATATTGAAGTGTTTTAACAACAAAATTATTAACAAGAAAGATAATCACGGAGTTATTAAGTATATTCCATGGAAATATTATCAGAAATAACAATTAAAAACCATTTAAACAATAAATTTGTACAAAATATGAGGCACACAATCATTATAAAAAATTGTAATTTTTGGGCTTAAATGAGCTTGAAACAAACCCAGCTATATATCCAAAGATGTAAAATTAATTAATCAATATTACTGAGTAGTTAGATTTATGTAAAATTAAGAAATATTTGAATTACAGTAAAAAATAAGAAAACTTATTATGTATATTTAGATGGTGAACCAAGTCTTAGACAGATATTTTTATAGTTAAACAATATAAAGAGGAAAAAGACATAGCACAAATTACCCTAAAACGACGACGTTGAGTCTATTAGTCTATTGTTAATCGTGAAGACGACTAGTTGGAAATGTGTTAGCAGAATACCGAAAAAAGATTAATTTTGTGTAAAACCGAGTGTGGTTATGCGGCGTGTAACAGAGATGATCTAAAAGTGAAAATAACATTAACTATCAAGTTTTAACACTTCACAAATTTCAAACAACAGTAATAACACCATCAAACTCAAACATAAGAAATCAACAGCCATTTTGAGACAATTTTGGACCATATTCGCAGAACACAATTACACATATTTGAACACCGGACACTTCACAAGAAACCCATCACGAAAACGACATCGCAGGAGACAAGAGGACACTCTACACTATATTCCTGGACCAACACTACTTCGCAGAGAAGGGAATATCATTTTATTTCTGCGGGAGAATCTCAGCCAGTTCCAGCCGTATAGCAGCTAAAAATCGAGGAGACGTCGGCCATACTGGATTTACTCACCAGCACGAGTTGCACTGCCAGCTTGAAAGGAGTGATGTCATTTCGTCGAGTTGGTTCGCTATTCATTTTTCTAATTGACAATTTAAATAATAATCTTGTTTTATTTCAGCCAAAATAATTTAGTTTAAGAATACCTGTAAGAATGTATCTTGTTCCTTGTCCTCTGACCATTTCGACTCGTTAAAAGAACCATAATTTCTAACCTTGTAAAAATATATTTTGTTGATTTTGTTCGCTACTGACTGGAGCACATATTAGCCAATGCCTTGATCATGCGCAGTTTGACTGGCACATAATTTTGAATGTTAATAAATGAACATCATTACTCAGTTACAAGAGTTGTCTTTATTTATATAATTAATGTTAACTATTTTTTTTTCTAAGCAAAATTAATTTACACTGATAGAATAAATATATAAGAAAATTACACCCTCAATTAATTAATTAATTATTAATTAATTACATTAAATAATTAAACCAAAACTCAATATCAGTAAAATTTTCACAACCTACAAAATTTTATTTTTGTTTTATCAATCAATCACACTTAATTATAAAACATATTTATATTTAATTTATTCTTTGTAATTGGTGAATCCAAAGTGGAGCTGTATCATCGGCGAGTTCAACACCGAGATCCAGACAACATACATAATTCTTGCTATCTACATATTATATTTTATTTATTATATTTAAATTTTTAAATATATTACAAATTGGCTAGCCCAAACAGTGGGGTTTACGGGAGAGTACAACTCTTATTATATTTTATTTAATTATAAATCTTTTAAATATATTACAATATGAAGTAGGCCCTACATGGTTTTTTCACAATTACACTTACATACATTATATATGTGATACTTCCATTATATTAATTATTTAACTATTAATTTGTTTATATTCAAATTTCGAACATCCTTTACCGACTCTGTAATTTGACATGAGTGAACGTCAATAGATGCCACTAGCTGCTAACAGACAGACTATGAGCATAGTATAATTTCATACCCAACTCTAGTGCCAGTTGAGCTTCAACCTGCCGAGGAGGGAAATAAGAGGTCTACACATAGTACATGTCCGTTAAACACCTGTTGTATTTTACATAAATCGTTAAATATATATTCATCAAATAAATTGATAAGCAAAAAGTGATAAGTGAAAGGATGATTATGTCAAAAGATGTGTATATAATGTATTTTCATTTATTATGTTAGGGTAATATTAGTGGAATGATAATATTCTACCACTACTGTATTACAGTATACAAATGTAGTGATATATCTTGGCACAATACTATGTAATAAATTTGGATAAAAGGGTCATTTCAAATAGAAAGGATAGCTGGTGTGATCAGTCATAACAAATTTGTATTAGTTTTTTGAGAATTTGTTCCTATCAAACTGCAATAAGCATATTTTCAAACCTTTATGGATGTGTGTCAAGGAATTTACAGATTGCACCAAAAGAAACAGTTAAAATATATCTTTTCAATTAAACAAAAATTGGTCTTGTAATATCAGTCAGTAATACAACAGGAACTAATCAGTTAATTGCTATTACAAAATGCCTTATTCCTTTTTCATGACGATCAGATTTTGCTATACGCCTGCATAAATAAAAATTATTAAATTGCTTAACTCTCAACACAAAGTATTTAAACTATTTAACATGAAAAGTTCATCATGTCACATATTCTAGTAACAAGGTAAGTTTTTGGAATACTGTTTTAGCTGAATTTATACACTAGGAGGACACTCAGCATTTAGTTTGTGTGTGTAACTCTGGTTAATCAAAGAGAATTATTTGTGTAAATTCAAATTTAGTAATACAAATCTACTACCATAAAGGCCTGGAATGCTATGCGTTAAAGAATTTTAATTAACTTTATATGGGGAAATCTGGTTTATATAACATTATTTCTGAAAATAATAATCCTGAAATGTAATCAGTACTTATATCAAGTTAAGTGCAATAATTAAATAGATTCTTCAACTTGCACGTTGCAAAATTCAGGTGCTAATCCTTTACTTTATTTTTAATTCAACATCAATTTATGTTCAGCAATGTTAAAAAAAAAACATGTTATGGCCTCTGAGAAAGAACACAGTGAGTGGAAGCTGGCTTAAATGAAGGTAAACATTTTATCTAATAATTAGTGTCCCGAGTTAGAAAACATGTGCAATACATATTATAAAAAGAAGGATATTGTTTTTACTTCCATGTTCCATAAGGAAATGGATGGCGAAAAAAATCGTGTTCGAGATAAGGGCTGATTCTGATTGTACTACCCTCAATACATAAAGAAGTAATTTTTGAAAGATGTCTGTGTATAGAATTTTGTCTATGGCGAATGATAATTGCCGCAAATTCAAATAATTTTTTGCATACTGTAGAGGACTCAAGGTCTGTTGATTTTGGTGAAGATCGGTTAAGGAGAAGGGGTAGTTTACCTGCAACGTTTTATGTTTTAACAAGAGTAAAGTACTTAATTTTGATAAATAAAGTATCCTGAAAAGGTCATAATAATCCACTCTAGAAAGGTAGATGAAATATCGATAAATGAAAAGGGGTAGGGGGAAGTTGAAGGGGGAGGGGATAATTTTCTATAATTTAAAATGATAGGTGAAGGGGAGGGGATAATTTTTTATATGTGTACTACATTATCGGCAACGATGAAGTAGTTTGTTGATAAAATTCCTTTCCAGGCTGTTTGGCCGTGGTCCAATGTATTCTGCAAAACCAGACGTTTCGGAAGTGTCATCGACTGCCATCATCAGTGAAAATCAAGTGCGCTAATGTGAGGTGGTAGATGTTAGTGACCACAATTCTGTGGTTGAGGCTGAAGATAGAAGTAGTTTCTGTAGAAATATTTCATTTCTAAAACGATTTTAAATATAAATCTTAAAACATGGAAGTCATGTATGGTTCTCCACACCGATATTTTAATTATTTGCATCAAATAGTATTGTTTAATACACGTTCTATCCAGATCGAATTATGTGTATACAGTTCTGGAAAAATTAGAAATACAATTTTTTTTGTTTATTTTAAACTGTATTATGTTTGGAAGTATCCCAAAGTAAATTTAACATTAATCATGTCAATAAATGAGGCCAGTCCAGTTTTTTAAGGCTAGGAGAATCCTTGAAATGTTTGGAGCATCACTAGGTCATCATGATGGATCTAATAATCAAACTTCAGTTTCTGTGAAAAGCTGGCAGATTTGAGTAGCCACTTGATAAAGGATGGTATTGTAAAAGCAACAATTCTTTCAGAATTATTTTATAACCCTGTCAGTCTGCAAATAACTATCACTCCTTTAGATCATCAGCAGATTTAAACTTTTCTTATTTGTGCTAGGAATGTATCATGTAAAACTGCTGGAAGCATGGTATACAAAGTTTCTATTATCCTTTTCAAGGTTGATGACCAAAACAAAAAGTACTACTTATAATTCATCATTGTAGCAGTTACACAGCAGTATACTAAACATCTCTTGGTTAATACCTGTACTCTGGTCAGGTAGGACACAATGAATCATTCAAAACAAGTACAATTCAGTGTCAATGTCTAGTGTTTATGTGTCACTGCTACCCATAGTGAATCATTTGTATTGTACATAACAAATAGTATTCTGACTGTACACGTTTTTCATCTGACAAGAATTTTATACTTAGGCAAACTCATTTAATGGTGTAACCTTCTGTAATATGTGCCAAACAAGTATTCATAAAATTAATATTTGTGTCAAATTGTGTTTTATTTATTTCAAACAAAATCTGTTTTGTGGACATAACTTTATGTCCAATACAATTATTATGTTATTTCTTTTTAGTATCCCTTATAGATTTGCGTGATCAAAACTTTTAATACTAAAACTTTTTTTCAGCTGATAACCATGCTTTGTTGAGATTATTAAAGAAAAGTTTTGCTCATTCAGTGATGTGGCATCTTCAGTGATAAAGTTGAGTGTCATCGTGGTAAAACTACTGAAGACTTCATAGAATTGGAAAATTAATGAGAATAATATTCTTACAACCAGTGACAAGAATTATGAACTTAAAACAGTGGAATGAATTACTGAATACCAGATACTCTCAATTGCTAAAACAAACACACTTATATTACAACAGTTCTCTTTATATAATTATCCAGGACACACTGTATAGCCTACAAACAGTAATAAAAAAATCACAATAGTTTACAACACAAGTAAACAATTGATCATTTGTAACTTTTATTAAAAACTGCTGTCTAATATCATCCTATATGAATGCACAACCTACTACACCAACTTTCTAAAACTCAGCTGGTGGCAACATCCTAATTATCAGGCTAATGTGATAAAGTTCCAGATGAATGCCAAGAGTGTGGCTCTAGAATATTCTGCAGTGCTGCTGATTAACAGTATGTGATCAGCATCACATAGAGTACTACACATTTAAGCTATCTAATTGACTTGGTATTAGAATATTAGTAAAATGTGCTTGTTAACCAAATAGTGTGTTGTTACTCCTGAAAATCCCATTTCACTAAGAGCATTTTAGAAGTCTGGGTTATCTTTTATGTTTCACTCCACAAACATGCCTAGTTCAGCATTTCTTAACCTATTGGGCATGAGCCACTGCAGGGTCCCGAGAGGGCATTTGGTGGGTTGCAAAGTAAGGTTCGGAAATTTATTTACTGTGTCTTAAAAAGCTACTACATGTAAATAACTAAGATATATCATTTTAACAATTTAAATTCAACCTGTTTTGTACATAGTCTAAACTGTACATTTTTGTTATTCATGCTCTACCATTGTTTTTTACCAGCTCTGATGTTTAACACTCTATAACCAGATTGAAAGTTGCTTCCCAGAGGGATACAGTGAATTCAATTGGATTCAAGACCCATTCTTGTATTTTGAAAGTTCTAACATGTTGTCAGTAAAACTAAATGAGCAATTGTGTGATATCATCTGTGATGCTGGGATTAAAACTAAATTTTTAGTAAATTATTTTGTATAGTTAGTGATAACATGAGACATGTCATGGACAACAAAATCCATAAACTTTTAGATTCTGACTTAACAAAGTTCTGGATATCATTAAGAGATGAATATCCTGAACTTTCGGAGTTGCTCATCCCATTCACCACCTCATTCTTGAGTGAAATGGGATTTTCATCTCAAGTGAAAAGCAAGCACACAAATAGACTTGACGCACATTCAGATTTATGACTTAATTTAACCACTCTTGAATCCAACATACCCCAGCTTTTGCAGAAAAAGCAGCTCCAACTGTCACATTAGTAACTAATGATTAGTTAGGCAAGTAAAAACTCTTTTGTTTTTAACTTCAGCATGTGTTTATTAGAGCAAATTAGTCTTTTGAATTACATATTTGCTTTTTGCTTTTCTATAATTAAGTGTATATATAATTTGTTTAAGCATAAAAGAAGGCTTAAAGTTCTCAGTGTTACCAAAAATATGATTATAAAGTGGGTGCACAAGTAGTTCTGCCATGCACACCCCTACAAGTCTAATTAATTTTAAAAATCTAAAAGGTTAAGTTAAATAATTAAACGTAGACACAACCTCCCAAAATCGTCTCTGTACCGTAATTATGTGCGATAAATGGAAACTAATTTCTGTACTTCCAATAAATACACCCTTTTAATAAAATATGTACCAATAAACTCAATAAAATACTGTATGTACGAATAACGTAGCCTACTAGGTTATACGTTCTAAATTGGAAGTACCGATAGGTTTTAATTCGAATAAATACAGCCTTTAATGTATATACAGCCTTTTATCCATACAATAAATACAGCCTTTGAATGTACACTAACAAAGGAAATTTTTGTTAAATCTAATTAATTTTAAAAATCTAAAAGGTTAAGTTGCATTGTTAAACGTAGACACAACCTCCAAAAAACAGAAATTAGTTTATATTTATCGCACATAATTACGGTACAGAGACGATTTTGGCAGGTTGTTGCTAAGTTTAACAATATAACTTAACCTTTTACATTTTTAAAATTAATTAGACTTAACAAACGTTTCCTTAGTTAGTGTACATTCAAAGGCTGTATTTATTGTATGGATAAAAGGCTGTATATAACATTAACGGCTGTATTTATTCGAAGTAAGTAATGCCAGCTTATGGAGGTTATGTACGACAATGTAACTTAAATCAAATTTACTTTGTTCGTGTACATTAAAAGGGTGTATTTATTGGAAGTACAGAAATTAGTTTATCGCACATAATTACGGTACAGAGACGATTTTGGCAGGTTGTGGCTACGTTTAATTATTTAACTTAACCTTTTAGATTTTTAAAATTAATTAGACTTAACAGACATTTCCTTAGTTAGTGTACATTCAAAGGCTGTATTTATTGTATGGAGAAAAGGCTGTATATTATAACATAAACGGCTGTATTTATTCGAAGTAAGTAATGCCAGCTTATGGAGGTTATGTACGACAATGTAACTTAAATAAAATTTACTTTGTTCGTGTACATTAAAAGGGTGTATTTATTGGAAGTACAGAAATTAGTTTATCGCACATAATTATGGTACATAGACGATTTTGGCAGGTTGTGGCTACATTTAATTATTTAACTTAACCTTTTAGATTTTTAAAATTAATTAGACTTAACAGACATTTCCTTAGTTAGTGTACATTCAAAGGCTGTATATAACATTAAAGGCTGTCTTTATTCAAAGTACCGGAATTAAAACGTACTTCTAATTTAGAACCTAGTACAATCTAATGTATAACCAAACAAGTACATTAAAATCCTTTTTTAAACATAATGCAATAATAAGCAATGTGTAGTTTCTGTTAACATGCAAATGATTAAGTATTAATAATGGGTTACAGTGGAATTTAATGTTACTACGGTCTGAATTAATGCAAATAAAATTGGGAGAATCTCGTAAACATATTAAAGAATGCTTGTATATTACACATAAAATTATTACAGTACGGACCTTTGTTAATGAATAGAAACAAATTTGACTCTATACTTTAGTATGTACCAATAAAATTCACCTTTTTTCAAATACCAATATCTGTTGTTGTTTTTCATACCCTTAAAAAAAGGTCATTAACAACATACATTATGAGAAAACGTGATTACAAATAACCAGCCATTAGTTACTTAGAAGAAAATAGATATAACATTTACAAACATCAAATCTTCAATTCTCTCCCTATTTGTTTTATAAAAACTGGAGTTTCTACTGCAGGTTTTAAGTCCACTAACTACTTAATTAAATATACATAATTGTTCCTGTATCTTGTTGGGTAACATTATATTAATACATCTGCTTCCTACTAATATGTGCAAACAATGTTTTTAATGTACGGTCCTAAAATCTTTATCAACACTTTATATCTTTAAAATTTAGACAAAGTCTAATGAGCAACTTGGCCTAACCTGAATTTACATGACCTGGCTCAGAACAACTTTATTTTGGCAAATACAAAGATGAAGACTGGTTGCAATTTCTTCAGGGCTCACACCTGCTGCCAGGCCTAGTTCTATAACATGATAAGGAAGAAATAAATCAGCCCAAACCTGCAACCGCTGTGGGAAGGCTTTTACACCATTACCAATAAGATTAATGATGTCATCTAAGAATAACTCATTACCTTTATTTTTAACTTTCATTAGTTTTATCTTTTTTAACAATTTTTAATGCAGTTTACTGGAGTAAAATCTTCTTATTGATAATGTTCTTATCAGTTTCATTACATTATTCTTATCTCTTTTTATTACCGTATCTCAGACAATATTTATAGTATACAATTTAGTTAATGACTTAGTATTTTGTTCTTCATGTATCATGGTCATGAAATGGTTTAAGTTGGGGCCTATTTTATGTAAGGGGAAAACATAATGTTACAATATTGTAATTACTTTTATTTCTATAATTATTTATAAGTATTACTTTGTACAAACAAAACTGGCTTAGAAATGGGTCTACTTAGGAAATTATGGAATTCTGCTGAAATTTCGAATAGTTCTGGAGGGGAATTGATCCCCTGATAACCCCCCTCCGCAAGTTACTCCACTGATCCCACTCTACACAGTTCCAAGAAATCCTGTATTTAGTAGAGCTTCCCTTATGTGCCTGGTAAGTGAAGGAGAAGGGATCTATTTAACGTGCAAGTTGAAGAATATATTTAATTATTGCACTTAACTTGATATAAGTACTGATTACATTTCAGGATTATTATTTTCAGAAATAATGTATGTAAACCAGTTTTCCCCATATAAAGTTAATTAAAATTCTTTAATGCATAGCATTCCAGGCATTTACAGTAGTAGATTCGTTTTACTAAATTTGAATTTACACAAATAATTCTCTTTGATTAACCAGAGTTACACACACAAACTAAATGCTGAGTGTCCTCCTAGTGTATAAATTCAGCTAAAACAGTATTCCAAAAACTTACCTTGTTACTAGAATATGTGACATGATGAACTTTTCATCATGTGTTCAACTTTGTGTTGGGAGTTAAGCATTTTAATAATTTATATTTATGCAGGCGTATAGCAAAATCTGATCATCATGGAAAAGGAATAAGGCATTTTGTAATAGCAATTAACTGATTAGTTCCTGCTGTATTACCGAATCATATTACAAGACCAATTTTTGTTTAATTGAAAAGATATATTTTAATTGTTTCTTTTGGTGCAATCTGTAAATTCCATGACACACGTCCATAAAGGTTTGAAAATATGCTTACTCCAGTTTGATAGGAATAAATTTAAAAACGTCAACGCTGCACACATACTGACGTGAAGCCTTATTTCTTCATTCTGGCGATAGTCCTCTGTTAGGCCTACATCTTGGACCTTCCTCCACAAACACTTTCACGTGGAAGTAACATCCACTTATTTCAGCTGTGGGGAAAACTTGACGAAGGGCCGCAATCGCAGAAGCCTCGAAGTCTACATTTACCACACTTGGACGCCAAACAAATCTGCATGGATTGTGTAGATTTGTGTATATTCCTTACAACAGCTCTTGAATGTACCATCCATTAAAAAATGCGAAGAGTTTCCTAGACATTCCTTTCCTTTGCTGCCACTAAAAACGATAATTTTCTCTTCTAATGCGTCTTCTTTAAGAAGGAAACTGCTGCCATCGCTCATTTTTAGAATGTCTTCTGAAAGAACAATATCTTCGCAATTCTTTGGTTCATGCTGGTTTCCTTGGGTTTTACACCAATGATCCCGAATGGCTCTCTTCAATGTTTCTGCATGGGGCATTACTGTGACAAAATCATAACCTCTATTATGAAGATCTCCAATTTCATCTGTGTATATCGCAGATAACTGAGTATTTTATTCACGTGCCCTCTTCTTCACCTTCTCCACACGCTTCCTCACTTCTAAGGACACGTCATCAGGTGGTCCACACAAAAGTTCGGAAACATCTTCTTTCTTCGACCGCATCTTTCCTTTACAGCCGATTGGACTTCTCCCGTAAACACATCCACGTAACAACACCTACTTTCGACTCCCGAAATTTACGATACACATAACCGTTGTAATGGGCACAAGGTTTACCCTTAGTAGTTGTAACAACTTTCATACTCGTCTTCACTCTACGAATGTCAAACTCAAAGTGACAAATACTTGGAGTGGATTCGTACTGGTAAACTGGTGGGCGGGTTCATTGACATGGTTCCACATTCTATCACACCCGAAAGGGTAGTGTCCGCAGGGCCGAGACGAGTTGCGCCCGGTGTACCTGAAAATGGTCGATGTGCGTGTGTGCATAAGAGAATAATCCCTTATTCTATACCTGACCACTCGAAACCCAAACACTCGAATTGAGCAACTGACCAGAAACTTTATATATAAAATCGAAGCGAATTTATTATATAAAACCATAAAACAAAGTGTGTCACAAACGATTGTTGGTAGATACGTTAGGCTAGAAATAATAAAACGCAGGGGGGTCACAGCTACGTGGGGGACTCGAAGTAAAATGGGCGCATCTCGGACTATGACCCCGTCATAAAATTTTACAAGCAGGCGCACCTCAGATAAGACCTGTCCGCAAACCTCCGGTATAGAAATACTTTTGGAATTTTGTCATCCCTCTCTCAGGTAGCAAAAGGCCTATTGTCCGCAAATCTCCGGAAATAGCTTGTTTTCGCAAATCTCCGTGTCCACATCTCTCCGGTATTCACAAAATTTGCCGCCAGTTCCCTACTTTGCCTATGCATAAATCTGCCTCTGGAGTACATACTGCACCTGAACAGTAGTAAGAATGATTTAGTATCGTTTAGAGTTATTCACTGTCCTTTTGAAATAACATGTGTCGTTAATTTTAGTAGACTTTAAATTTAATACAGAGAGTCTTTAAATTTGTTTTAAAATTTACCCGTTTATTCCTAAAGGTCTTGAATTTTGCTTAGAATAGTCAAAGACCAAATGCCATTTGTACAGCACGTGGTAAAATTGTGTTGTTACGATGGCGGTAACTGAAAAAGTTATCATGCTTGTTCACCGAATTTGTTACATTTTAAATCAGTGTTGTGTTGGGAGTTTCACATTAATTATTAATTAATTATGATTAGCTATGATGAACTGTCAAGTGTTATTGGTACAGAAGAGGATGCACTTTCTTTTCTTCGAGAAAAAGGTTTGGTTCACAATCCTCGTCAGTGTGGTAATGGACATGATATGATTTTAGCACTTGGGCAGCAACAGCGTTGGTGTTGCAATAAGAAGACTTGCCGTGAGTATAAGCCAGTTCGCAAGGACACATTTTTAGAGGGGTCCAAATTACCCCTGAGAACAATAATAAAATTTATTTATGACTGGTGTGAAGGCCGTAGTAGTGTGAAAAACAGTAAAAATCAACTGAAAATTGACAACAAAACACACACACATTGGACGGCTTACTTAAGACATATCTGTGCTGAAGACATCATGAGCAACCCAAAGAAAATTGGAGGACCAAATTTAACATTTGAAATTGACGAGAGTCTCTTTGCCAAGAGAAAAAATAATGTTGGCCGGGTGTATCCACAACAGTGGGTTTTCGGAGGATTCTGTCGAGAAACAAAGGAATGTTTCTTGTGTCCTGTTGAAGATCGATCAGCAGGTACTCTCCTACCTCTCATAGTGGCAAATATTGAACCAGGGTCCATTATAATGTCAGATGAGTGGCGTTCATACCGTCAAATTGTTAATTTGCCACAACTGTACACTCGTTTGACTGTAAACCATAGTTATAACTTTGTGGATCCTCAAACTGGAGCGCATACACAAAGCATAGAAAGCATGTGGCGGTCCTGTAAACGCCGAAACGTGATTGAATGTGGTACGAGAAGGGATCGCTTAGATTCCTATTTAAGTGAGTTCATGTGGCGAACAAGAAATGCAAACCAGGATTTGTTCGAGGAAATGCTTGAAGATATAAAAAAATATGAAGCCCCTTTATGATTCTTGTTTTACATGATTTTGGTAAGTATTATCAATTTGGTATGTTCTATTTAGAATACGTAGTTAATTATGATATTGACTTTGAAATCATGTGCTTAGTTTAATTATTCATTGCTCAAGCTTAATCCAATACCATTTTCAAGGATTTTAAGTACTCTGTAAAAGTATTTCGTTTCCTTATTGAACACAGTACATGACACATTAAAAGTATTCAGTACTTAAAAGTAGGTTAGGTTACATTATTATTCTAAATAACTTCACAACAGCTGTAACAAAGTTAATTATAAAATAATAATCATTTTGTATTTTTTCTTTTACAAGTGGATATTAAGCCAAAAAGCTGATATCATATAAAGTGTAATAATCATGTTCAGTGTATTATTATGTTTAATATCATAGGTACAGCTTAAACTAACCTTATACTCACGAGGTACAATTGTACTGATTTCACTTGTAAAAGAACGGTTAGCTGAAAATAAGACACAATTGTAACACATACCACAACCTGTGTGTGTGTGTTTTGGTGGATGCGTCAATAATCTGTAAACCCTTTAATATTGGTCTCTTAGAATGTTGACTGATTAAACAAAATAATTGATTAATGTTCATATGTCAGTACTTGGTGTGTCCGGTGATATAATTTATTTTTCTTTGCAGGCATTCGTGATTTAATGCGAAACGTGGCTGTGAATGGAAAAATTGATTACCGTATGTATTCCAGGACTATATTCAGGTTTGTAATTTACACAGTGAAACCAGTCAAAACAAAGTATTAAAATCCTATGAAAATATTATTAAAAGCAGGCACATTACATGGTAAGAGATGTGATGAAATAAGTGATACACACTATCATCATTGTATGGTGTTCTGTTGCGTGACAGGTCCCAGATATTACCAATCATCTCCATTCATATGTATTTGGTTTGAACTGTTGAGCTTTCATCTCTACATAAGATACTCCACTTTGCATTTCGTACACAAGCTCATCTTCTCTCCTTTCATGGTTCTTTCAAAAACTGGTGTTAATTGTTCATTTTCTCTGAGGATTAAATATACTTATACTTAATATTAAATACTTAAAAGTTGGTTAGGTTACATTATTTAATCTAAACAACTTCACAGCAGCTGTAACAAAGTTATTTATAAAATAATAACTGTATTTTTTCCTTTACAAGTGGGTATTAAATAAAAAACCGATATCATATTCTTATACCATAAGAAGTAATATAATCACTAAATATCACTATAATATTGACGACTCGGAACACAATGTTTTTTATAAGTAAAAACGTAAAGTTTTACCTTACAGCCTAAACCGGCTTTCACCTATAGAAGCCTTCTATAGGTGAAAGCCGGTTTAGGCTGTAAGGTAAAACTTTACGTTTTTACTTATAAAAAACATTGTGTTCCGAGTCGTCAATATTATAGTGATATTTAGTTAAGTAACGGACACGTCATGGACAACGAAATCCAAGAATATAATCACGTTATGTTCATGATGAGTTCTATTTCTTGTGTATAGTGTGTTTCAGTGTGTGCATTAAACAAAACATTTTTAAATCAGTGTTGAACCTTTGCCAAGTAGTGTGCATGATATTTTCCAACAAATTCGTATACTGTATGAGAGTAGACTATTGATGTATACTACTTTATATGTCAGAAGTATAACGATATATTTACAAATTACTTTATTTTATATTCTTATGTTATTATTATTATTCAATAAAAAATAAAATACTTTTTAACAACAATATACTTTTATTTTAATTATTGTATTGTATTCAATTATTCAGAAACATAAATATAATTAAAGTAAAAATAAATAGTTGTAATAATTTAATTAAAAAGTATATTTTTGTTAAAAGGAATGTCTTAACTAAATATCACTATAATATTGACGACTCGGAACACTAAGTTTTTTATAAGTAAAAACGTAAGGTTTTACCTTACAGCCTAAACCGGCTTTCACCTATAGAAGGCTTCATCAGAGGCTGTCGTTAGTAGCGCTGTTCGTCTTGTTGTTGGCGACGAGATAGTGTTTCGAAAGATCGAAGCTGTGTGTGTGTGGTGAGATGTGTTCGAATAATGCGTGCGATTTGAATTGTGTCTGTTCATTTAGGATGTCGTTTTTATTTGTTTTTGTGTGTTTGTATATTTCTAATTGTTCTAGAGTGTCTAGTTTTCGGCCTTTTGTGTGTACGTGTAGTATGTTCATGTTATTGTCGATGTTTTTATATGTGTGGTTTGCTTCAATGAGGTGGTTTGCGAAGGTAGATTCTGTAGTGGTGTGGAGTGCTTTTATGTGTTCAATGTATCTCTGTTTGAAGCTACTTCCTGTCTGGCCTATGTAGAATTTATTGCAATTTGAACAATTTAGTTTATATACACCGGGTAGATCGAATTTGTTTTGTGCTTTGGGCATGCGTTTTGATAGTGTGTGTTCTGTTTTGTTAGTAGTTTTGTAAGCGATTCTGTATCCTGCTTTTTTGAATTTGTGGGCAATTTTTTCTGTTTGTTTGTTGATGTATGTTAGTGTTATGAATTTGTTGTTTTCTGTCTTTGTCTGTTGTTTGTTTTGTGTAGGAGTTTACTGACTATTGTTCTGTCATAACCGTTAGATTCTGCCAGATATTTTATCGTGTTTAGTTCGTCTTTGTAGTCTATTTCATCTAAGGGGATGTTGTTAAGTCTATGTATCATAGTTCTAAAAGCAGCTAGTTTGTGTTGTATTGGGTGATTGGAGGTGTTGTGTATTAGTGTGTCAGTTGTAGTTGGTTTTCTGTATATACTGAATTTGTGCCTGTGTTCTAGTTTTGTGATGGAGAGGTCTAAGAAGTTTATGGTATTGTTGTGTTCATATTCGGCAGTGAAGGTTATGTTTTTATGTATTTTGTTTATGTGCGTTAGTAACTGTTCACATTGTCTTTTGTTTCCCCTGTATAGTATTAGAATGTCATCAACGTATCTGTGCCAATATAGTATTTTATGTGAGTGTCTGTCATTGTTTGTGAGTATTTTTGTTTTTTCTAAGTGTTGGAGGAAGACTTCTGCTAGAATGCTGGATATGGGGGAGCCCATGGGTAGGCCATCGTTCTGTGTGTAGTATTTATTATTATAAGTAAAGTAGTTTTACTACTGTTTTACAAACAACAGACAAAGACAGAAAACAACAAATTCATAACACTAACATACATCAACAAACAAACAGAAAAAATTGCCCACAAATTCAAAAAAGCAGGATACAGAATCGCTTACAAAACTACTAACAAAACAGAACACACACTATCAAAACGCATGCCCAAAGCACAAAACAAATTCGATCTACCCGGTGTATATAAACTAAATTGTTCAAATTGCAATAAATTCTACATAGGCCAGACAGGACGTAGCTTCAAACAGAGATACATTGAACACACAAAAGCACTCCACACCACTACAGAATCTACCTTCGCAAACCACCTCATTGAAGCAAACCACACATATAAAAACATCGACAATAACATGAACATACTACACGTACACACAAAAGGCCGAAAACTAGACACTCTAGAACAATTAGAAATATACAAACACACAAAAACAAATAAAAACGACATCCTAAACGAACAGACACAATTCAAATCGCACGCATTATTCGAACACATCTCACCACACACACACAGCTTCGATCTTTCGAAACACTATCTCGTCGCCAACAACAAGACGAACAGCGCTACTAACGACAGCCTCTGATGAAGCCTTCTATAGGTGAAAGCCGGTTTAGGCTGTAAGGTAAAACTTTACGTTTTTACTTATAAAAAACTTAGTGTTCCGAGTCGTCAATATTATAGTGATATTTAGTTAAGTAACGGACACGTCATGGACAACAAAATCCAGGAATGTCTTAATTATTCAACAATGATATATAACTCTCTCTCTTCCCCCTCCCACTCTCTGTGGGGGGGGGTTGAATATATGAGTGATGGTTTAATCTTGTTTTCAACAAATTCCAGTTACATTGCAATCTGATAGGTTAGAGTCTGTACTTAAAATGGACAAATTTTTGGTTAAGTGACCAAAATACTAGGTAAAGTGGTAAGTAAACAGCCATTCTATTCTAATCAGCCTACACATACATATTGTTACATTATTACATTACATTTAATGCAAACAGTCTTCTTTACAATTGAATTAAAGGTACACAATTTAACTATAACGTTAGGTGAGACTGACTAATACAAAAACAATACCAATACATCTATTACAATATAGAATACTACAAGGACAAGATACTACAGATTTAAAGGTAAGAAAAAGGGATAAACGTTACAATATATATTATTGCCCGTCTTCTTTATTTACAGTGTGGAACAGTAGATCCTGTTACAGTATACTGGACTTAGTACTTAGTGGAGGCACAGATACTTCCTAAATAATACATCTACTCTACATGAGTGTTGTGGTTGGTTAGGTAATGATAGTACATTGTTGTGTGTAATGATAGTACATTGGGTTTGATGTTTCTTTACAAACCCAATTGACTCTGTAGTGCTCAATTCTACGTCTTTCGACCTCACTGTAACTGTTTATTCTCCGTTTCTTCCAGCGGTTGTTCATGTAACCTGTCTTGTATGTTACTGTACTAATTTTTGAAATAAACACTTATGTATCTTGTAGCATAAGCTATTAACCGTAGTGCATACTCCTTCTTTATCTAAAAAGTGGTAGATATTGTTAAGCCCCTTACCTTTTACTTCCATGTCCTTAAGGAAATGGAAGTATGGTGATGGCAAAAAAAAAATCGTGTTCGAGATTTTTGCAGATTCTGATTATACTACCCTCAAAACATGAAAAGTCATTTTTTGAAAAGCGTGTGTGTGTGTGTGTTTGTGTGTAGATTTTTTCTATGGCAAACGATAACAGCCAAAAATTCAAACAGAATCGAATACTTGGATTTCGTTGTCCATGACGTGTCCATTAATTAACTAAATATAATTATTACACTACGACTCGGAACACAATAGTAGTGTAATAATTATATTTAGAATCAAATATTTTTTTACATACAGCCCTGATTTGTATAGTACTCAAGACCTATTGGTTTTGGTGAAGATCGGTTAACAGAAAGGGGTAGTTTACCTGCAACATTTTAACAAGGGTATTTTCTGTGGCAAACGATAAGAGCCGCAAATTCAAACTGAATAAAATAATTTTCTGCTTACAGCCCTGTGTAGAGTACTCAAGACGTATTGTTCTTTGTGAAGATCGGTTAAGGGAAAGGAGTAGTTTGATTATGTGATTTGATTAATGCTTGTGATTGTGGTTTGATTATCTGAAATTAATGCTTCTATTACCTTCCAACACTAATATTACCTTAAAACAGGAATTATAGACATGCTACTTTACAGTTGTGTCTTTATGGCTGGGATTACATTGATTGATGGGATTATTACTTATTACAAACTGGTTTACATTCCATAGTAGTAATTTTTTCCTTAGTTTGCCAAATTTTGTTGACTGATTAATTCTATTTAGTGTGTCTGAGCCTAATTTAGGTATCTATGGTATTTTATACGTAACAGTGTGTCTATTTTCTTACAACCTTTTTCTTCTTTGACAATTCATAATAGCCATAATAGCATAATATTCTTAATAGCAACATTACTAACATTATTACACACAAAACATATTTAAACATAACTAACTCTTAATACAATTAATTAAACAAATTGAACCTTCTAATTGTAGTCTTTTCCCTTGAAACAAATATGGGACTTGGGTTTAAATCCTAATTAATACAATGTTGCTGAACATTCAGAATAATATAAATCATGTCTCCCTTAATCTTACTTATAGTCTACGTTTCATTTGTTTCATACATTTGGGGTGAATCATTAATTTTAACAGTCTTTTCTGTTATTACTGATCATTCATTATATTACACTTTTTCTTCCTTCACTTAGCACTTTTTCCCACAGTGTTCAGCTTATAATTATTTACAATATTGTTACAGGTAGTCGTGAGTGGTAAGGAGGTGACTCTACACACTTCTACATTAATACAGCGAGTTAAAGTGTCTGTGAATCCCCAGATTGTTCCAGTAACTACACAATTATTGTCAATGCATCACCTGGAAAGATATTCTGGACCTCTGCGGACCTCCACATGAACTCGAACAAATCCTGGTTTGCATTTCTTGTTTGCCACATGAACTCACTTAAATAGGAATCTAAGCGTTCCCTTCTCACACCACATTCAATCACGTTTCGGTGTTTACAGGACCGCCACATGCTTTCTACGCCTTGTGTATGTGCTCCCGTTTGAGGATCCACGAAGTTATAACTATGGTTTACAGTCAAATGAGTGTACTGTTGTGGCAAATTAACAATTTGACGGTATGAACGCCACTCATCTGACATTATAATGGACCCTGGTTCAATATTTGCCACTATGAGAGGTAGGAGGGTAGCTGCTGACCGATCTTCGATACGACACAAGAAACATTCCTTTGTTTCTCGACAGAATCCTCCGAAAACCCACTGTTGTGGATACACCTGGCCAACATTATTTTTTCTCTTGGCAAAGAGACTCTCGTCAATTTCAACTGTTAAATTTGGTCCTCCAATTTTCTGTGGGTTGCTCATGATGTCTTCAGCAGAGATATGTCTTAAGTAAGCCGTCCAATGTGTGTGTGTTTTGTTGTCGATTTTCAGTTGATTTTTACTGTTTTTCACACTACTACGGCCTTCACACCAGTCATAAATAAATTTTATTATTGTTCTCAGGGGTAATCTGGACCCCTCTAAAAATGTGTCCTTGCAAACTGGCTTATACTCATGGCAAGTCTTCTTATTACAACACCAACGCTGTTGCTGCCCAAGCGCTAAAATCATATCATGTCCATTACCACATTGACGAGGATTGTGAACCAAATCTTTTTCTTTAAGAAAAGAAACTGCAGCATCCTCGTCTGTACTAATAACACTACCATCGTAGCTAATCACAACACAACACTGATTTAAAATGTAACAAAAGAAGTGAACAAGCATGTAACAACACCAATTAAAAATATAATAAATGTAATTTGCAAATTCATAAGTGTGTTTTATTTTGGTTTCCACTGTACTATGTGACGATCGGTGAGACCGTCGTAACAATTTAACAAAACATCCCAATTAATTCAATATTATACTTTGAGGATTATAATTTTACATAACCCCCTTCCACCTCCACACTCCCCCACACAGCCTACCAACTAAACAAACCGTTACAAGTTCCGGACATTCTGTATCATACCCCGCTGATGAAGGCGAACACCACACTGAAATGTCGTACGAGGAAAATAAACAAAGTAAGTTTCACATGTGAAAGTGTAGTAATTAATATTCATAAAACATTATTAGTATTTGATTTCAAGCTTGCAGAAGTCAATCCAAATAAATGATGTCTGAATGTATGTACACACATAAAAGGCAAAATACAAGTGTCCTGTCTTGTCTGCTGTCACAGAAAATATATTCTGTATTTCTTTACGGTTGCAACTTCATTCATGTGAGTGAAAATTAATTTATATAAATTTCAAATCCACTTGGAATCAACACCGATGACTGTAAACAAATATAATAAATTCCTTTTGTGATCACTTTGGGCCAATATGAATTTAATAGCACTAGCCGAATAATAACAATAACTGATAACAAGATTATGCAAGATTTGCCATTACTTTCCCATACCTGTGATTACAGGTATATTGATATACCTGTTACTATGTACAGAGGTGTTACTATATATATTGCATGTTAAAACTGTTAAGTGTATTTTATAATCTGGAACATTTTACACCAAATGATTTAATCACAAAAGATTATGTAAAACACAAAATTACAACAAACACACCAAAAGTACCTATAGAAATTACAACAGTCATAATGAACAAACAAGAAATAAACATAATTGCAAAGAAGGAACCAAGGTAATTCTAATATTTAAGAAATAAACAATAAAACTGAGAAATTCTTCTCCGAAAACAATATAACTCAAATAACCAAAGATCCCACAATAAAATACCAAAAACAAATTCATAAATAATGCAAAATACATAATACAAACAGAAAACATAAAATGCCTAAAAAGAAATTAAACCTAACCCCCCAAAACTAAACGCATTACCAAAAATACACAAACCCAATATACCCATTTGACCTTTGATAAATAACACACAAGCACCCTCCCACAAAATCACCAGACACCTAGATAAACTAATCAGAAAACATAAATCTAACCAACAAACAACATAAATCTAACCAACAAACAACACTTCTGTTAAAAACAACATAGAACTTGTCAAAAAACTAGAACACATCCATATACCACACAACTCAACATTAGCATCATTTGACATAACGAATTTATACACCAATGTACCTGTTGAAGACACCATAGTAACAAGGTAAGTGTTTGGAATACTGTTTTATGAACATGAGGTGGTATATGTTAGTGATCACAATTCTGTGGTTGAGGCTGAAGGTAGAAGTAGTTTCTATAGAAATATTTCATTTCTAAAATGATTTCAAATATAAATCTTAGAACATGGTAGTCATACCGATATTTTAATTATTTGCATCAAATAGTATTATTGTTTAATAAATGTTCTATCCAGATCAAATTATGTGTAAACAGTTCTGGAAAAAATTAGACAGGCATAATATTTTGTTTGTTTATTGTAAACTGTATTATGTTTGGAAGTATCCCAAAGTAAATTTAACATTAGTCATGTCAATCAATGAGGCCAGTCCAGTTTTTTAAGGCCAGGAGAATCCTTGAAAAGTTTGGAGCATCATTAGGGGATCTGTGAAAAACTGGCAGATTTGAGTAGTCACTTGATAAAGGATGGTGTTGTAAAAGCAACAATTCTTTCAGAATTTTTTATAACCCTGTCAGTCTGCAAATACTACACTGTATTACAGTATACAAATGTAGTGTAACATCTTAGCACAATACTATATGATAAATTTGGATAAAAGTCTCATTGCCAATAGACAGGATAGCTGGTGTGATCAGACATAACAAATTTGTATTAGTTTTTTGAAAATTTATTCCTATCAAACTGGAGTAAGCATATTTTCAAACCTTTATGGACGTGTGTCATGGAATTTACAGATTGCACCAAAAGAAACAATTAAAATATATCTTTTCAATTAAACAAAAATTGGTCTGTAATATGATTCGGTAATACAGCAGGAACTAATCAGTTAATTGCTATTACAAAATGCCTTATTCCTTTTCCATGATGATCAGATTTTGCTATACACCTGCATAAATATAAATTATTAAAATGCTTAACTCCCAACACAAAGTTGAACACATGATGAAAAGTTCATCATGTTACATATTCTAGTAACAAGGTAAGTTTTTGGAATACTGTTTTAGCTGAATTTATACACTAGGAGGACACTCAGCATTTAGTTTGTGTGTGTAACTCTGGTTAATCAAAGAGAATTATTTGTGTAAATTCAAATTTAGTAAAACGAATCTACTACTGTAAATGCCTGGAATGCTATGCATTAAAGAATTTTGATTAACTTTATATGGGGAAAATAGGTTTGCATACATTATTTCTGAAAATAATAATCCTGAAATGTAATCAGTACTTATATCAAGTTAAGTGCAATAATTAAATATATTCTTCAACTTGCACGTTAAATAGATCCCTTCTCCTTCACTTACCAGGCACATAAGGGAAGCTCTACTAAATACAGGATTTCTTGGAACTGTGTAGAGTGGGATCAGTGGAGTAACTTGCGGAGGGGGGTTATCAGGGGATCAATTCCCCTCCAGAACTATTCGAAATTTCAGCAGAATTCCATAATTTCCTAAGTAGACCCATTTCTAAGCCAGTTTTGTTTGTACAAAGTAATACTTATAAATAATTATAGAAATAAAAGTAATTACAATATTGTAACATTATGTTTTCCCCTTACATAAAATAGGCCCCAACTTAAACCATTTCATGACCATGATACATGAAGAACAAAATACTAAGTCATTAACTAAATTGTATACTATAAATATTGTCTGAGATACGGTAATAAAAAGATATAAGAATAATGTAATGAAACTGATAAGAACATTATCAATAAGAAGATTTTACTCCAGTAAACTGCATTAAAAATTGTTAAAAAAGATAAAACTAATGAAAGTTAAAAATAAAGCTAATGAGTTATTCTTAGATGACATCATTAATCTTATTGGTAATGGTGTAAAAGCCTTCCCACAGCGGTTGCAGGTTTGGGCTGATTTATTTCTTCCTTATCATGTTATAGAACTAGGTTTGGCAGCAGGTGTGAGCCCTGAAGAAATTGCAACCAGTCTTCATCTTTGTATTTGCCAAAATAAAGTTGTTCTGAGCCAGGTCATGTAAATTCAGGTTAGGCCAAGTTGCTCATTAGACTTTGTCTAAATTTTAAAGATGTAAAGTATTGATAAAGATTTTAGGACCGTACATTAAAAACATTGTTTGCATATATGAGTAGGAAGCAGATGTATTAATATAATGTTACCCAACAAGATACAGGAACAATTATGTATATTTAATTAAGTAGTTAGTGGACTTAAAACCTGCAGTAGAAACTCCAGTTTTTATAAAACAAATAGGGAGAGAATTGAAGATTTGATGTTTGTAAATGTTATATCTATTTTCTTCTAAGTAACTAATGGCTGGTTATTTGTAATCACGTTTTCTCATAATGTATGTTGTTAATGACCTTTTTTTAAGGGTATGAAAAAACAACAACAGATATTGGTATTTGAAAAAAGGTGAATTTTATTGGTACATACTAAAGTATAGAGTCAAATTTGTTTCTATTCATTAACAAAGGTCCGTACTGTAATAATTTTGTGTGTAATATACAAGCATTCTTTAATATGTTTACGAGATTCTCCCAATTTTATTTGCATTAATTCAGACCGTAGTAACATTAAATTCCACTGTAACCCATTATTAATACTTAGTCATTTGCATGTTAACAGAAACTACACATTGCTTATTATTGCATTATGTTGAAAAAGGATTTTAATGTACTTGTTTGGTTATACATTAGATTGTACTAGGTTCTAAATTGGAAGTACGTTTTAATTCCGGTACTTTGAATAAAGACAGCCTTTAATGTTATATACAGCCTTTGAATGTACACTAACTAAGGAAATGTCTGTTAAGTCTAATTAATTTTAAAAATGTAAAAGGTTAAGTTATATTGTTAAACTTAGCAACAACCTCCCAAAATCGTCTCTGTACCGTAAGTATGTGCGATAAATATAAACTAATTTCTGTACTTCCAATAAATACACCCTTTTAATGTACACTGACAAAGTAAATTTTATTGAAGTTACATTGTCGTACATAACCTCCATAAGCTGGCATTAGTTACTTGTGAAGAAAACAGTTGGGTGTACACATCGGACACCGAAATGTAGTACACGCGCGGCGCCGGAAGTTACATTTTGCCGCTGAATATTCCCCAAGACCCGAATGTCATCAACGTATCTGTGCCAATGTAACTTCCGTCGCCGCGCGTGTACTATATTTCGGTGTCTGATGTGTACACCAACTGTTTTCTTATGGAGGTTATGTACGACAATGTATCTTAAATAAAATTTACTTTGTTAGTGTACATTAAAAGGGTGTATTTATTGGAAGTATAGAAATTAGTTTACATTTATCGCACATAATTACGGTACAGACACGATTTTGGGAGGTTGTGGCTACGTTTAACAATTTAACTTAACTTTTAGATCTTTAAAATTAATTAGACTTAACAGACATTTCCTTAGTTAGTGTACATTCAAAGGCTGTATATAACATTAAAGGCTGTATTTATTCAAAGTACCGGAATTAAAACGTACTTCCAATTTAGAACCTAGTACAATCTAATGTATAACCAAACAAGTACATTAAAATCCTTTTTTCAACATAATGCAATAAAAAGCAATGTGCAGTTTCTGTTAACATGCAAATGATTAAGTATTAATAATAGGTTACAGTGGAATTTAATGTTACTACGGTCTGAATTAATGCAACTAAAATTGGGAGAATCTCGTAAACATATTAAAGAATGCTTGTATATTACACACAAAATTATTACAGTACGGACCTTTGTTAATGAATAGAAACAAATTTGACTCTATACTTTAGTATGTACCAATAAAATTCACCTTTTTTCAAATACCAATATCTGTTGTTGTTTTTTCATACCCTTAAAAAAAGGTCATTAACAACATACATTATGAGAAAACGTGATTACAAATAACCAGCCATTAGTTACTTGTGAAGAAAATAGATATAACATTTACAAACATCAAATCTTCAATTCTCTCTCTATTTGTTTTATAAAAACTGGAGTTTCTACTGCAGGTTTTAAGTCCACTAACTACTTAATTAAATATACATAATTGTTCCTGTATCTTGTTGGGTAACATATTATATTAATACATCTGCTTCCTACTCATATGTGCAAACAATATTTTTAATGTACGGTCCTAAAATCTTTATCAACACTTTATATCTTTAAAATTTAGACAAAGTCTAATGAGCAACTTGGCCTAACCTTAATTTACATTACCTGGCTCAGAACAACTTTATTTTGGCAAATACAAAGATGAAGACTGGTTGCAATTTCTTCAGGGCTCACACCTGCTGCCAGGCTCAGTTCTATAACATGATAAGGAAGAAAGAAATCAGCCCAAACCTGCAACCGCTATGGGAAGGCTTTTACACCATTACCAATAAGATTAATTATGTCATCTAAGAATAACTCATTAGCTTTATTTATATATTTAATGCATCTTAATTAGTACACTAACAGCACTGCTCTGTCTTACAGTAAAACAACACGTTACACTAACTCAAAAGAATTTTTTGTTTTCAGTTTAAGAAAGTTGAAATCGTGTATTTATTTTCTTTTCCATTCACTATTTGTAAAACGTGCTTAAAATTAATATGTGTACGCTTACTATATTGAAATCCAATGTTCACTATCCAATAATTACAAATTTTGTGGAATTGTGAAATTAGTAACACTATGTGTACTAATGTGTGATTATCATTGTTCTTATCAGTTTCATTACCCCATTATTCTTATCTCTTTTACTTCCATGTTCCTTAAGGAAATGGAAGTATGGTGATGGCAAAAAAAATCGTGTTCGAGATTATTGCAGATTCTGATTGTACTACACTCAAAACATGAAAAAAAGTCGTTTTTCGAAAAGTGTCTGTGTGTGTCTGTAGATTTTTTTTATGGCAAACGATAACAGCCGCAAATTCAAACCGAATCAAATAATTTTTTGCATACAGCCCTGATTTGTAGAGTACTCGCAACTTATTGTTTTTGGTGAAGATCGGATGAGGGAAAGGGGTAGTTTACCTGCAACGGTTTTTTTTTTATCAAGGGTAATTTTGTTTGTTTTGCAAACGATAACAGCCGCAAATTCAAACAGAATCAAATAATATTTCGCATACAGTTCTGAATTGTAGAGCTCTCACGATCTGTTGATTTTGGTAAAGATCGGTTAAGGGAAAGGGGTAGTTTACCTGCAACGTTTTTTGTTTTATCAAGGGTATTTTATATGGCAAATGATAACAGCCGCAAATACAAACATAATCAAATAATGTTTTGCATACTACCCTGAATTGTAGAGTTCTCAAGACCTTTTGGTTTTGGTGAAGATCGGTTAAGGGAAAGGGGTAGTTTACCTTCAACGTTTTATGTTTTAAAACGGTATTTTCTATGGCAAACGATAACAGCCGCAAATTCAAACAGAATCAAATAATTGTTTGCATACAGGCCTGAATTGTAGAGTACCTAAGATCTGCCGTTTTTGGTGAAGATCGTTTAAGGGAAAGGGGTAGTTTACCAGCCACGTTTTTTGTTTTTTCAAGGGTATTTTGTATGGCAAACGATAACAGCCGCAAATTCAAACAAAATCATATAATATTTTACATACAGGCCTGAATTGTAGAGTTCTCAAGACATATCGTTTTTGGTGAAGATCGGTTAAGGGAAAGGGGTAGTTTACCTGCAACGGTTTTTTATCAAGGGTAATTTTTTTCTATGGTAAACGATAACAGCCGCAAATTGAAACAGAATCAAATGATATTTTGCATACAGCCCCGTATTGAAGAGTTCTCAATACCTATTGGTGTTGGTGAAGATCGGTTAAGGGAAAGGGGTAGTTTACCTGCAACGTTTTATGTTTTAAAAGGGTATTTTCTATGGCAAACGATAAGAGCCGCAAATTCAAACAGAATCAAATACGTTTTAGCATACAGCCCTGGTTTGTTGAGTACTAAAGACCTATTGTTTTTGGTGAAGATCGGTTAAGGGAAAGGGGTAGTTTACCTGCAACGTTTTATGTTTTAACAAGGTTATTTTTTTTTTGACGAACGATAACTGCCGTAAATTCAAAGAGAATCAACTAATGTTTTGCATACAGCCCTGAATTGTAGAGTTCTCAAGACCTATTGTTTTTGGTGAAGATCGGTTAATGGAATAGGGTAGTTTACCAGCAACATTTTATGTTTTATCAAGGGTGTTTTCTATGGCAAACGATAACAGCCGCAAATTCAAACAGAATCAAATAATTGTTTACATACAGGCCTGAATTGTAGAGTACCTAAGATCTGTCGTTTTTGGTGAAGATCGGTTAAGGGAAAGGGGTAGTTTACCTGCAACGGTTTTTTATCAAGGGTAATTTTTACTTCCATATTCCTTAAGGAATGGAAGTATGGTGATGGCAAAAAAAATCGTGTTCGAGATTATTGCAGATTCTGATTCTACTACACTCAAAACATGAAAAAAAGTCGTTTTCCGAAAAGTGTCTGTGTGTCTGTGTGTCTGTGTGTCTGTCTGTCTGTGTGTCTGTCTGTCTGTCTGTAGATTTTTTTTCTATGGCAAACGATAACTGCCGCAAATTCAAACAGAATCAAATAATTTTTTGCATGCAGCCCGGTTTTGCAGAGTTCTCGCGACCTATTGTTTTTGGTGAAGATCGGTTGAGGGAAAGGGGTAGTTTACCTGCAACGGTTTTTTTTTAGCAAGGGAAATTTTGTTTGTTTGGCAAACGATAACAGCCGCAAATTCAAACAGAATCAAATAATGTTTCGCATACAGCCCTGAATTGTAGAGTTCTCAAGACCTATTGTTTTTGGTGAAGATCGGTTAAGGGAAAGGGGTAGTTTACCTGTAACGTTTTATGTTTTAACAAGGGTATTTCCTATGGGAAACGATAACAGCCGCAAATTCAAACAGAATGAAAAGATTATTTGCATACAGCCCTAAATTGTAGAGTTCTCAATACCTTTTGTTTTTGGTGAAGATCGGTTAAGGGAAAGGGGTAGTTTACCTACAACGTTTTTTTAACAAGGGTATTTTCTATGGCAAACGATAACAGCCGCAAATTCAAACAGAATCAAATAATTTTCTGCATACAGCCCTGATTTGTAGAGTACTCAAGACCTATTGTTTTTGGTGAAGATCGGTTGAGGGGAAGGGGTAGTTTACCAGCAACGTTTTTTATCATGCGTATTTTCTATGGCAAACGACAACTGCCGCACATTCAAACAGAATCAAATAATTTTTTGCATACAGCCCTGATTTGTAGAGTACTCGCGACCTATTGTTTTTGGTGAAGATCGGTTGAGGGGAAGGGGTAGTTTACCTGCAACGGTTTTTTTTATCAAGGGAAATTTTTTTTTTTTTTGGCAAACGATAACAGCCGCAAATTCAAACAGAATCAAATAATGTTTCGCATACAGCCCTGAATTGTAGATTTCTCAAAACCTATTGTTTTTGGTGAAGATCGGTTGAGGGAAAGGGGTAGTTTACCTGCAACGTTTTTTTAACAAGGGTATTTTATATGGCAAACGATAACAGCCGCAAATTCAAACAGAATCAAATAATGTTTTGCATGCAGTCCTGATTTGTAGAGTACTCAAGACCTATTGTTTTTGGTGAAGATCGGTTAAGGGGAAGGGGTAGTTTACCTGCAACGTTTTTTTATCAAGCGTATTTTCTATGGCAAACGATAACAGCCGCAAATTCAAACAGAATCAAATAATTTTTTGCATACGTCCCTGAATTGTAGAGGTCTCAATGACTTTCGATTTTGGTGAAGATCGGTTAAGGGGAAGGGGTAGTTTACCTGCAACCTTATACGTTTTAACAAGAGTAAAGTACTTGAAAATTTATTTAAACTTTTTGAAACAATGGTAATTGTTAAAAATAAAATAATTTTGTTGCCAGGCAATAAAATTATAATTTTTTCATTTTAATGTAATATAATATTTTTCATTTAATACAGCAATAAAAAGGCAGGTAAGACACAGCCTGGCTGTTTGGCTGAAAATGATTTTAAATATAAATCTTAGAATATGGAAGTCATGTATGGTTCTCCATACCGATATTTTACTTCCATATTTCCTTAAGGAATGGAAGTATGGTGATGGCAAAAAAAATCGTGTTCGAGATTATTGCAGATTCTGATTCTACTACACTCAAAACATGAAAAAAAGTAGTTTTCCGAAAAGTGTCTGTGTGTGTGTGTGTGTGTGTGTGTGTCTGTAGATTTTTTTTCTATGGCAAACGATAACTGCCGCAAATTCAAACAGAATCAAATAATTTTTTGCATACAGCCCTGATTTGTAGAGGACTCGCGACCTATTGTTTTTGGTGAAGATCGGTTAATGGAATAGGGTAGTTTACCAGCAACATCTTATGTTTTATCAAGGGTGTTTTCTATGGCAAACGATAACAGCCGCAAATTCAAACAGAATCAAATAATTGTTTACATACAGGCCTGAATTGTAGAGTACCTAAGATCTGTCGTTTTTGGTGAAGATCGGTTAAGGGAAAGGGGTAGTTTACCTGCAACGGTTTTTTATCAAGGGTAATTTTTACTTCCATATTCCTTAAGGAATGGAAGTATGGTGATGGCAAAAAAAATCGTGTTCGAGATTATTGCAGATTCTGATTCTACTACACTCAAAACATGAAAAAAAGTCGTTTTCCGAAAAGTGTCTGTGTGTCTGTCTGTGTGTCTGTCTGTCTGTGTGTCTGTCTGTCTGTCTGTAGATTTTTTTTCTATGGCAAACGATAACTGCCGCAAATTCAAACAGAATCAAATAATTTTTTGCATACAGCCCGGTTTTGCAGAGTTCTCGCGACCTATTGTTTTTGGTGAAGATCGGTTGAGGGAAAGGGGTAGTTTACGTGCAACGGTTTTTTTTTAGCAAGGGTAATTTTGTTTGTTTGGCAAACGATAACAGCCGCAAATTCAAACAGAATCAAATAATGTTTCGCATACAGCCCTGAATTGTAGAGTTCTCAAGACCTATTGTTTTTGGTGAGGATCGGTTAAGGGAAAGGGGTAGTTTACCTGTAACGTTTTATGTTTTAACAAGGGTATTTCCTATGGCAAACGATAACAGCCGCAAATTCAAACAGAATGAAAAGATTATTTGCATACAGCTCTAAATTGTAGAGTTCTCAATACCTTTTGTTTTTGGTGAAGATCGGTTAAGGGAAAGGGGTAGTTTACCTACAACGTTTTTTTAGCAAGGGTATTTTCTATGGCAAACGATAACAGCCGCAAATTCAAACAGAATCAAATAATTTTCTGCATACAGCCCTGATTTGTAGAGTACTCAAGACCTATTGTTTTTGGTGAAGATCGGTTGAGGGGAAGGGGTAGTTTACCAGCAACGTTTTTTATCATGCGTATTTTCTATGGCAAACGACAACTGCCGCAAATTCAAACAGAATCAAATAATTTTTTGCATACAGCCCTGATTTGTAGAGTACTCGCGACCTATTGTTTTTGGTGAAGATCGGTTGAGGGGAAGGGGTAGTTTACCTGCAACGCTTTTTTTTATCAAGGGAAATTTTTTTTTTTTTGGCAAACGATAACAGCCGCAAATTCAAACAGAATCAAATAATGTTTCGCATACAGCCCTGAATTGTAGATTTCTCAAGACCTATTGTTTTTGGTGAAGATCGGTTGAGGGAAAGGGGTAGTTTACCTGCAACGTTTTTTTAACAAGGGTATTTTCTATGGCAAACGATAACAGCCGCAAATTCAAACAGAATCAAATAATGTTTTGCATACAGTCCTGATTTGTAGAGTACTCAAGACCTATTGTTTTTGGTGAAGATCGGTTAAGGGGAAGAGGTAGTTTACCTGCAACGTTTTTTTATCAAGCGTATTTTCTATGGCAAACGATAACAGCCGCAAATTCAAACAGAATCAAATAATTTTTTGCATACGTCCCTGAATTGTAGAGGTCTCAATGACTTTCGATTTTGGTGAAGATCGGTTAAGGGGAAGGGGTAGTTTACCTGCAACCTTATACGTTTTAACAAGAGTAAAGTACTTGAAAATTTATTTAAACTTTTTGAAACAATGGTAATTGTTAAAAATAAAATAATTTTGTTGCCAGGCAATAAAATTATAATTTTTTCATTTTAATGTAATATAATATTTTTCATTTAATACAGCAATAAAAAGGCAGGTAAGGCACAGCCTGGCTGTTTGGCTGAAAATGATTTTAAATATAAATCTTAGAATATGGAAGTCATGTATGGTTCTCCATACCGATATTTTCTATAGGAAACGATAACAGCCGCAAATTCAAACAGAATCAAATGATGTTTTGCATACAGCCCTGTATTGTAGAGTTCTCAATACCTATTGGTGTTGGTGAAGATCGGTTAAGGGAAGGGGTAGTTTATCAGCAACGTTTTATGTTTTAAAAAGGGTAATTTTTTTATGACGAACGATAACTGCCGAAAATTCAATGAGAATCAAATAATTTTTTGCACCCCCTGAGTTGCAGAGAGCTCAAGGTCTATTGATTTTGGTGAAGATCGGTTAAGGGAAAGGGGTAGTTTACCTGCAACATTTTATGTTGTAACAAGAGAAATGTTTCCATGACGAACGACAACTGCCGCACATTCAAACAGAATCAAATATTTTTTTGCATGTTCCCTGAATTGTAGAGGACGGAAGGTCTGTTGATTTTGGAGAAGATCGGTTAAGACAAAGGGGTAGTTTACCTGAAACATTTTATGATTTAACAAGAGTAAAGTACTTAATTTGTATAAATAAAGTATCCTGATAAGAAGCTCATAGTAATCCACTGTAGAAACGTAGATGAAATATCTATAAATGAAGAAGTTAGGTGAACGGGGTGGGGGTAATTTTCTATTATTAAAAATTATAGTTGAAGGTGAAGGGGAGAATTTTTTATATGTGTACTACGTTATCGGCAACAAAGAAGTAGTTTTTTGTTAAAATTGCTTCCCGGGCTCATTAGCCGTAGTCCAATGTTTTCTGCAAAACCAGACTTTTCGGCAGTGCAATCGACTGCCATCATCGGTGAAAATCGAGTGCGAAAACGTGAGGTGGTGGTGGTATACGTTAGTGAGCACAGTACTGTGGTTAATGCTGAAGCAATAAGTAGAAAGACGTAGTTCATATGGAAATATTTCATTTCGAATATGATTTTAAATATAAATCTTAGAACATGGAAGTCATGTATGGTTCTCCATACCGATATTTTTCTATGGTAAACGATAACAGCCGCAAATTGAAACAGAATCAAATGATGTTTTGCATACAGCCCCGTATTGAAGAGTTCTCAAGACCTATTGTTTTTGGTGAAGATCGGTTAAGGGAAAGGGGTAGTTTACCTACAACGTTTTTTTAACAAGGGTATTTTCTATGGCAAACGATAACAGCCGCAAATTCAAACAGAATCAAATAATTTTCTGCATACAGCCCTGATTTGTAGAGTACTCAAGACCTATTGTTTTTGGTGAAGATCGGTTGAGGGGAAGGGGTAGTTTACCTGCAACGTTTTTTATCAAGCGTATTTTCTATGGCAAACGATAACTGCCGCAAATTCAAACAGAATCAAATAATTTTTTGCATACAGTCCTGATTTGTAGAGTACTCGCGACCTATTGTTTTTGGTGAAGATCGGTTGAGGGGAAGGGGTAGTTTACCAGCAACGGTTTTTTTTATCAAGGGAAATTTTTTTTGGCAAACGATAACAGCCGCAAATTCAAACAGACTTAAATAATGTTTCGTATACAGCCCTGAATTGTAGAGTTTTCACGACCTATTGTTTTTGGTGAAGATCGGTTAAGGGAAAGGGGTAGTTTACCTGTAACGTTTTATGTTTTAACAAGGGTATTTCCTATGGCAAACGATAACAGCCGCAAATTCAAACAGAATCAAACGATTATTTGCATACAGCCCTAAATTGTAGAGTTCTCAAGACCTATTGTTTTTGGTGAAAATCGGTTGAGGGGAAGGGGTAGTTTACCTGCACCGTTTTTTTATCAAGCGTATTTTCTATGGCAAACGATAACAGCCGCAAATTCAAACAGAATCAAATAATTTTTTGCATACATCCCTGAATTGTAGAGGTCTCAAGGACTTTCGATTTTGGTGAAGATCGGTTAAGGGGAAGGGGTAGTTTACCTGCAACCTTTTACGTTTTAACAAGAGTAAAGTACTTGAAAATTTATTTAAACTTTTTGAAACAATGGTAATTGTTAAAAATAAAATAATTTTGTTGCCAGGCAATAAAATTAAAATTTTTTAATTTTAATGTAATATAATATTTTTCATTTAATACGGCAATAAAAAGGCAGGTAAGACACAAACACACAATTCACGTTATTTCTGGCCTCACTCATGTTTATTTTCTTACGTTTGCACGCTTTTTAAATGGAAAGTGCCGAAACCCACACCAACATAACGCGTGCAAGCCGAAAAAATGGACATCTATTTGCTTACTGGCGAAGCTAGTAGTTAATGAATGGGTAGGCAAAAATCTTATCTTAAATTTTTTTTAAGGAATCACTAAAAGGACGGTGGGTCAAATCGGACGCTGAGGTAGAGTTGCTGTAACCGAATGGTTCCACAAACAGCCGTAAGAATTTTACTAGCAGGGAATCTACAGGTTAGCGCAACAGTGGAACTCATGTCTTAATGTTATTGGAGACTTCTTTTAAAATCGTTGAATAAAAAATGCTTTACAGCTCTATACGTGTGTCTATTGAACAATCCTTGTATTAGTCATACACAATAATACAACTGATTGAACTTCAAATTTTTAAACTTGATTAGTTTCTATATATATGTTTAATGTTACAAATAATTCAAATAACAATCTTGATCATCTGTTAGTTCAGCGGAATAACAGTGACACTTTTAATAACCGCATAAAATAAACACTTAGAAACAACACAGGCGCTTTAACTTAACTGTTTGGACCACAGAAGTGAGGCATGCCTCAACGCTCTATGTGTACAGCGCGGGACAATCCCCCCTCCCTACACTTCCCTATCACACCACTACATTGCTTACATACGATGTATACAAAAAACGCTGAGGCAAGTTCAGGTTGCCTCATTCGCTTTAAACGAACTATGCCGAATCTCACCTGTCACCATCTAGCGGTCGCTCAATAAAGCACGTTTCGGTTTAATAAATTTGACAGTCCCAGTAACAATGTATAATCTTTACGTTATGTAGTTCATACGTATTTATAATTTTTATTCTACAGAATTTGTTAGGGTAGGCATTGCCTCAATTGCCTCCATTTAACTTCGCCACTGATATATATGTGTACAACGTTATCGGCAACAAAGCAGTAGTTTTTGTTAAAATTCCTTCCCGGGATATTTGGCCGTAGTCCAATGTTTTCTACAAAACCAGACATTTCGGCAATGCCATCGACTTCCATCATCAGTGAAAATCGAGTGCGATAACGTGAGGTGGTATACGTTAGTGACCACAGTACTGTGGTTAAGGCTGAAGCAGTAAGTAGAAAGAAGTAGTTTCTATGGTAATATTTCATTTCGAAAATGATTTTAAATATAAATCTTAGAATATGGAAGTCATGTATGGTTCTCCATACCGATATTTCTATAGGAAACGATAACAGCCGCAAATTCAAACAGAATCAAATGATGTTTTGCATACAGCCCTGTATTGTAGAGTTCTCAATACCTATTGGTGTTGGTGAAGATCGGTTAAGGGAAGGGGTAGTTTATCAGCAACGTTTTATGTTTTAAAAAGGGTAATTTTTTTATGACGAACGATAACTGCCGAAAATTCAATGAGAATCAAATAATTTTTTGCACCCCCTGAGTTGCAGAGAGCTCAAGGTCTATTGATTTTGGTGAAGATCGGTTAAGGGAAAGGGGTAGTTTACCTGCAACATTTTATGTTGTAACAAGAGAAATGTTTCCATGACGAACGACAACTGCCGCACATTCAAACAGAATCAAATATTTTTTTGCATGTTCCCTGAATTGTAGAGGACGGAAGGTCTGTTGATTTTGGAGAAGATCGGTTAAGACAAAGGGGTAGTTTACCTGAAACATTTTATGATTTAACAAGAGTAAAGTACTTAATTTTTATAAATAAAGTATCCTGATAAGAAGCTCATAGTAATCCACTGTAGAAACGTAGATGAAATATCTATAAATGAAGAAGTTAGGTGAACGGGGTGGGGGTAATTTTCTATTATTAAAAATTATAGTTGAAGGTGAAGGGAAGAATTTTTTATATGTGTACTACGTTATCGGCAACAAAGAAGTAGTTTTTTGTTAAAATTGCTTCCCGGGCTCATTAGCCGTAGTCCAATGTTTTCTGCAAAACCAGACTTTTCGGCAGTGCAATCGACTGCCATCATCGGTGAAAATCGAGTGCGAAAACGTGAGGTGGTGGTGGTATACTTTAGTGAGCACAGTACTGTGGTTAATGCTGAAGCAATAAGTAGAAAGACGTAGTTTCTATGGAAATATTTCATTTCGAATATGATTTTAAATATAAATCTTAGAACATGGAAGTCATGTATGGTTCTCCATACCGATATTTTTCTATGGTAAACGATAACAGCCGCAAATTGAAACAGAATCAAATGATGTTTTGCATACAGCCCCGTATTGAAGAGTTCTCAATACCTATTGGTGTTGGTGAAGATCGGTTAAGGGAAAGGGGTAGTTTACCAGCAACGTTTTATGTTTTAAAAGGGTATTTTCTATGGCAAACGATAAGAGCCGCAAATTCAAACAGAATCAAATACGTTTTTGCATACAGCCCTGGCTTGTTGAGTACTAAAGTCGTATTGTTTTTTGTGAAGATCGGTTAAGGGAAAGGGGTAGTTTACCAGACACGTTTTTTGTTTTATCAAGGGTATTTTATATGGAAAATGATAACAGCCGCAAATTAAAACAGAATCATATAATATTTTGCATACAGCCCTGAAATGTAGAGTTCTCAAGACCTGTTGGTTTTGGTGAAGATCGGTTAAGGGAATAGGGTTGTTTACCAGCAACATTTTATGTTTTACCAAGGTTTTTTTTTTGACGAACGATAACTGCCGTACATTAAAACAGAATCAACTACTCTTCTGCATACCTTTTTGAATTATACAGATCTCAAGGTCTGTTGATTTTGTTGAAGATCGGTTAAGGGAAAGGGGTAGTTTACCTGCAACGTTTATGTTTTAACAAGGTTATTTTTTCTATGACGAACGATAACTGCCGTAAATTCAAAGAGAATCAACTAATGGTTTGCATACAGCCCTGAATTGTAGAGTTCTCAAGTCCTATTGTTTTTGGTGAAGATCGGTTAATGGAATAGGGTAGTTTACCAGCAACGTTTTATGTTTTATCAAGGGCGTTTTCTATGGCAAACGATAACAGCCGCAAATTCAAACAGAATCAAATAATTGTTTGCATACAGGCCTGAATTGTAGAGTACCTAAGATTTGTCGTTTTTGGTGAAGATCGTTTAAGGGAAAGGGGTAGTTTACCAGCCACGTTTTTTGTTTTTTCAAGGGTATTTTGTATGGCAAACGATAACAGCCGCAAATTCAAACAAAATCATATAATATTTTACATACAGGCCTGAATTGTAGAGTTCTCAAGACATATCGTTTTTGGTGAAGATCGGTTAAGGGAAAGGGGTAGTTTACCTGCAACGGTTTTTTATCAAGGGTAATTTTTTTCTATGGTAAACGATAACAGCCGCAAATTGAAACAGAATCAAATGATATTTTGCATACAGCCCCGTGTTGAAGAGTTCTCAATACCTATTGGTGTTGGTGAAGATCGGTTAAGGGAAAGGGGTAGTTTACCTGCAACGTTTTATGTTTTAAAAGGGTATTTTCTATGGCAAACGATAAGAGCCGCAAATTCAAACAGAATCAAATACGTTTTAGCATACAGCCCTGGTTTGTTGAGTACTAAAGACCTATTGTTTTTGGTGAAGATCGGTTAAGGGAAACGGGTAGTTTACCTGCAACGTTTTATGTTTTAACAAGGTTATTTTTTTTTTGACGAACGATAACTGCCGTAAATTCAAAGAGAATCAACTAATGTTTTGCATACAGCCCTGAATTGTAGAGTTCTCAAGACCTATTGTTTTTGGTGAAGATCGGTTAATGGAATAGGGTAGTTTACCAGCAACATCTTATGTTTTATCAAGGGTGTTTTCTATGGCAAACGATAACAGCCGCAAATTCAAACAGAATCAAATAATTGTTTACATACAGGCCTGAATTGTAGAGTACCTAAGATCTGTCGTTTTTGGTGAAGATCGGTTAAGGGAAAGGGGTAGTTTACCTGCAACGGTTTTTTATCAAGGGTAATTTTTACTTCCATATTCCTTAAGGAATGGAAGTATGGTGATGGCAAAAAAAATCGTGTTCGAGATTATTGCAGATTCTGATTCTACTACACTCAAAACATGAAAAAAAGTCGTTTTCCGAAAAGTGTCTGTGTGTCTGTCTGTGTGTCTGTCTGTCTGTGTGTCTGTCTGTCTGTCTGTAGATTTTTTTTCTATGGCAAACGATAACTGCCGCAAATTCAAACAGAATCAAATAATTTTTTGCATACAGCCCGGTTTTGCAGAGTTCTCGCGACCTATTGTTTTTGGTGAAGATCGGTTGAGGGAAAGGGGTAGTTTACCTGCAACGGTTTTTTTTTAGCAAGGGTAATTTTGTTTGTTTGGCAAACGATAACAGCCGCAAATTCAAACAGAATCAAATAATGTTTCGCATACAGCCCTGAATTGTAGAGTTCTCAAGACCTATTGTTTTTGGTGAGGATCGGTTAAGGGAAAGGGGTAGTTTACCTGTAACGTTTTATGTTTTAACAAGGGTATTTCCTATGGCAAACGATAACAGCCGCAAATTCAAACAGAATGAAAAGATTATTTGCATACAGCCCTAAATTGTAGAGTTCTCAATACCTTTTGTTTTTGGTGAAGATCGGTTAAGGGAAAGGGGTAGTTTACCTACAACGTTTTTTTAGCAAGGGTATTTTCTATGGCAAACGATAACAGCCGCAAATTCAAACAGAATCAAATAATTTTCTGCATACAGCCCTGATTTGTAGAGTACTCAAGACCTATTGTTTTTGGTGAAGATCGGTTGAGGGGAAGGGGTAGTTTACCAGCAACGTTTTTTATCATGCGTATTTTCTATGGCAAACGACAACTGCCGCAAATTCAAACAGAATCAAATAATTTTTTGCATACAGCCCTGATTTGTAGAGTACTCGCGACCTATTGTTTTTGGTGAAGATCGGTTGAGGGGAAGGGGTAGTTTACCTGCAACGCTTTTTTTTATCAAGGGAAATTTTTTTTTTTTTGGCAAACGATAACAGCCGCAAATTCAAACAGAATCAAATAATGTTTCGCATACAGCCCTGAATTGTAGATTTCTCAAGACCTATTGTTTTTGGTGAAGATCGGTTGAGGGAAAGGGGTAGTTTACCTGCAACGTTTTTTTAACAAGGGTATTTTCTATGGCAAACGATAACAGCCGCAAATTCAAACAGAATCAAATAATGTTTTGCATACAGTCCTGATTTGTAGAGTACTCAAGACCTATTGTTTTTGGTGAAGATCGGTTAAGGGGAAGAGGTAGTTTACCTGCAACCTTATACGTTTTAACAAGAGTAAAGTACTTGAAAATTTATTTAAACTTTTTGAAACAATGGTAATTGTTAAAAATAAAATAATTTTGTTGCCAGGCAATAAAATTATAATTTTTTCATTTTAATGTAATATAATATTTTTCATTTAATACAGCAATAAAAAGGCAGGTAAGGCACAGCCTGGCTGTTTGGCTGAAAATGATTTTAAATATAAATCTTAGAATATGGAAGTCATGTATGGTTCTCCATACCGATATTTTCTATAGGAAACGATAACAGCCGCAAATTCAAACAGAATCAAATGATGTTTTGCATACAGCCCTGTATTGTAGAGTTCTCAATACCTATTGGTGTTGGTGAAGATCGGTTAAGGAAGGGGTAGTTTATCAGCAACGTTTTATGTTTTAAAAAGGGTAATTTTTTTATGACGAACGATAACTGCCGAAAATTCAATGAGAATCAAATAATTTTTTGCACCCCCTGAGTTGCAGAGAGCTCAAGGTCTATTGATTTTGGTGAAGATCGGTTAAGGGAAAGGGGTAGTTTACCTGCAACATTTTATGTTGTAACAAGAGAAATGTTTCCATGACGAACGACAACTGCCGCACATTCAAACAGAATCAAATATTTTTTTGCATGTTCCCTGAATTGTAGAGGACGGAAGGTCTGTTGATTTTGGAGAAGATCGGTTAAGACAAAGGGGTAGTTTACCTGAAACATTTTATGATTTAACAAGAGTAAAGTACTTAATTTGTATAAATAAAGTATCCTGATAAGAAGCTCATAGTAATCCACTGTAGAAACGTAGATGAAATATCTATAAATGAAGAAGTTAGGTGAACGGGGTGGGGGTAATTTTCTATTATTAAAAATTATAGTTGAAGGTGAAGGGGAGAATTTTTTATATGTGTACTACGTTATCGGCAACAAAGAAGTAGTTTTTTGTTAAAATTGCTTCCCGGGCTCATTAGCCGTAGTCCAATGTTTTCTGCAAAACCAGACTTTTCGGCAGTGCAATCGACTGCCATCATCGGTGAAAATCGAGTGCGAAAACGTGAGGTGGTGGTGGTATACGTTAGTGAGCACAGTACTGTGGTTAATGCTGAAGCAATAAGTAGAAAGACGTAGTTCATATGGAAATATTTCATTTCGAATATGATTTTAAATATAAATCTTAGAACATGGAAGTCATGTATGGTTCTCCATACCGATATTTTTCTATGGTAAACGATAACAGCCGCAAATTGAAACAGAATCAAATGATGTTTTGCATACAGCCCCGTATTGAAGAGTTCTCAATACCTATTGGTGTTGGTGAAGATCGGTTAAGGGAAAGGGGTAGTTTACCTAAAACGTTTTATGTTTTAAAAGGGTATTTTCTATGGCAAACGATAAGAGCCGCAAATTCAAACAGAATCAAATACGTTTTTGCATACAGCCCTGGCTTGTTGAGTACTAAAGACCTATTGTTTTTGGTGAAGATCGGTTAAGGGGAAGGGGTAGTTTACCTGACACGTTTTTTGTTTTATCAAGGGTATTTTATATGGCAAATGGTAACAGCCGCAAATTAAAACAGAATCATATAATATTTTGCATACAGCCCTGAAATGTAGAGTTCTCAAGACCTGTTGGTTTTGGTGAAGATCGGTTAAGGGAATAGGGTTGTTTACCAGCAACATTTTATGTTTTACCAAGGGGTTTTTTTTTGACGAACGATAACTGCCGTACATTAAAACAGAATCAACTACTCTTCTGCATACCTTTTTGAATTATACAGATCTCAAGGTCTGTTGATTTTGTTGAAGATCGGTTAAGGGAAAGGGGTAGTTTACCTGCAACGTTTATGTTTTAACAAGGTTATTTTTTCTATGACGAACGATAACTGCCGTAAATTCAAAGAGAATCAACTAATGGTTTGCATACAGCCCTGAATTGTAGAGTTCTCAAGTCCTATTGTTTTTGGTGAAGATCGGTTAATGGAATAGGGTAGTTTACCAGCAACGTTTTATGTTTTATCAAGGGTGTTTTCTATGGCAAACGATAACAGCCGCAAATTCAAACAAAATCATATAATATTTTATATACAGGCCTGAATTGTAGAGTTCTCAAGACCTATCGTTTTTGGTGAAGATCGGTTAAGGGAAAGGGGTAGTTTACCTGCAACGGTTTTTTATCAAGGGTAATTTTTTTCTATAGTAAACGATAACAGCCGCAAATTCAAACAGAATCAAATGATGTTTTGCATACAGCCCTGTATTGTAGAGTTCTCAATACCTATTGATGTTGGTGAAGATCGGTTAAGGGAAAGGGGTAGTTTACCAGCAACATTTTATGTTTTAACAATGGTAATTTTTTATATGACGAACGATAACTGCCGTAAATTCAAACAGAATCAACTAGGTTTTTGCATACCTTTTTGAACTAAAGAGAACTCAAGGTCTGTTGACTTTGTTGAAGATCGGTTAAGGGAAGGGGTAGTTTATCAGCAACGTTTATGTTTTAAAAAGGGTAATTTTTTTTTGACGAACGATAACTGCCGAAAATTCAATGAGAATCAAATAATTTTTTGCACCCCCTGAGTTGCAGAGAGCTCAAGGTCTATTGATTTTGGTGAAGATCGGTTAAGGGAAAGGGGTAGTTTACCTGCAACATTTTATGTTGTAACAAGAGAAATGTTTCCATGACGAACGATAACTGCCGCACATTCAAACAGAATCAAATATTTTTTTGCATGCTTCCCTGAATTGTAGAGGACGGAAGGTCTGTTGATTTTGGAGAAGATCGGTTAAGACAAAGGGGTAGTTTACCTGAAACATTTTATGATTTAACAAGAATAAAGTACTTAATTTTTATAAATAAAGTATACATGAATCTCAGACAATATTTATAGTATACAATTTAGTTAATGACTTAGTATTTTGTTCTTCATGTATCATGGTCATGAAATGGTTTAAGTTGGGGCCTATTTTATGTAAGGGGAAAACATAACGTTACAATATTGTAATTACTTTTATTTCTATAATTATTTATAAGTATTACTTGTACAAACAAAACTGGCTTAGAAATGGGTCTACTTAGGAAATTATGGAATTCTGCTGAAATTTCGAATAGATCTGGAGGGGAATTGATCCCCTGATACCCCCCCGCAAGTTACTCCACTGATCCCACTCTACACAGTTCCAAGAAATCCTGTATTTAGAAGTTGAAAAGAAAGTGATACAAACTCTAAAGATCTCATTGTAGCATTCACTACTGGGACAGTTTGTAATGGTACAATTATAGTACAATTTGTAATTACCCTAAATATGGTATTAACAACCATAAATATTGTATTCCTTAGTTTGGTCAAAATTAAACAAACATTTAATAACCTGTATGAATATATCGTGAGTTGACTATATAATATTTGCCAGGATTTTGACCGATTCATAGCAAAAAACGTGAAGCATCACAAAAAACAGTATGTCATTTGTTGCGATAAAAGCGACGAGCCCTGATGACGTGAGCGGCCAAGAATTTGTTTTTGTAAACAACATAATATTGTCAACAACTGAACAATGAGGCAGTGACGTAGATTCACCCCACCTCGGAAATATGGAACAAAGAATCGGTGTCATTTCATCAGCAACAGTGATCACAGCCGGCCGGCCAACCGTTCACGAACGGCAGATCGTTCACGCAAAGTGAATTTTAACTTTTGAACCACTTATTGTGGTTAAATAACTAAATAACTACAGTGAATCTAGAACTTCAGAAATGTGACAGGTAAAATATCGGTGAACTCGCCGTGCGCGTAGTTTTACCGGACGTACAGACAGACATCCAACAAATTTGGTGAGAACGTTCCAGCATAACATATATACATTTTATTTTCAAATCAAACCTATTTCAATCAAAGAAATGACCAACTCAAAATTTCCAAAGTAAATTCAAGTCTGTAAAATTTTAATGTTCAAAATGAGCTCATAAAAGGAATTGTACCAGAGAGAGAGAGAGAGTGCGATTGGGTAAATTCTAAGTGCTGGGTTGTGTGACAAAGATATTATTCATATATTATTATTATTCATATTCATATGATACTATATAATCTATAATACATGTCATGATTTTGGAGGGTAAAATTATTTTAAAAACGCCCATGGCGTAATATGTGGGTTCTAATCGTTTTTTTCAATATGTATTAATATTCAAGTTACATACTAATAAAAGTAATTTATATATGGTATTTTGTGTATGTTTTATTTCAGGTAATCTATTTCACAAAACTGGTTCGTGTTGCACGAACTCTGGCCCGAAACGTAAATTTATGTATTCTTGTCATATTGTACAACATGGCGCCCGATGTTAAAAGTGATAGTGATATTTACTAGTACATCCAAAAGTACAATTTTAATGATAACTAATTAAACAATAAAAAGCCATAAGTTACAAATGGCGCGTGCCGAACATGGACTCGACATAAAATATAATTTTATGTAGAGTATACCTACCGGTATGTGAAATAATTACCTGAGATAATAGCGTTAAAATACGCAACACGTGCGCAAGGTAAGGTTAAAATTTTAGGTTATAAATATATATGTTTTAGTAACATAAAATTGTAAGTATGAGTAATAAGGATAATATTGCAATAGAAACCAGTACCGCTGAGGTAAATTTAACTAGTGAAATGGATGTTCAGCCAACTCCAATTAGTCAGATTGACGAAGCAGATGCACCTGTATCTGTTGTATACGTAGAAGCAGAGAAGGTCTCTACACCCATGTCAGTTAGTTCAGAAATTAAATCTGACAGTACTGCTGCAATGATGCAGCTTTTATTAAACAAATTTGATGAAAAATTCGATAATTTAGATGTCAAGTTCAATGAACTAAAAAATGAAATCAAATTAGGTCACAATAAGCTTATTAAAAAATGTGACAAGGTAATCAAAAAACTAGACGAGAATTTAAGTAAATTAGAAACACAGAAGGTAAATAGTACCAAGAAAAATGAAGTACTGACTAATGACGTAATTAAAAATGATAATGAGAATAATGAATTTACTGATAGTAAGAATATTGCAGGTAGTAAGAGTATAATGTTAGGAAATGATAATGAAAGTATTATGAGTGAAAATGAAGTGTTTGAGTGTATTGAGTCAGAAAGAGAGTTTGGAGAAAGTATTTTTGTACAAGGGATGCAGGGGGTAGAATTTTCTTTTGATGTTGTGTTAGGGGGTGAAGAAAAGTCTTCACGTATTTTTTATAAGGATAAGAGTTCCTTCGATTTATATTTGGGAGACGATAGGTCTACAAATAAAGTTTCTTGGTGTTTTTGTGTACCTAATGCAATAATTTTAAGATAGGGACCCCTGCATATTTGGAGAGAGAAAGTGTAATTTGGTGTTATGGAGAGAAATGTATTAAGAAAGAAAATATAGAGAGATATTGTGAGAAAAAGAAAGTAATATCATTTTTTAAAGTAAATAGAAATTACAGAGAATTGACAGAAAGGTTAGGGTTAGATATGGTATATGAAACTAATGAATACTTACCTTATAGTAACAATGAAGTTGAGATAACAATAAATAATGAGAATAATGGTATTAAGTACTTACCTGTGGTAGAAAATTATGAGGATAATTATAAAATAAATAACCAATTAATGACATATAATACTACTGAGATAAAAGGAACCCTACTCGATCGTGACTTGAAATATTTGTTTGATAACAGTTTTATAAATGGAAATGAATATAATATTGCTAATAATAAAATTTATTTATTAAGTAATAAATTAAATAGACCTAAGATAAGAATGTTATTCAACGATGGAGGATAGAGTGTTTCAAGTGTGTAATGAGCATTAAATGTATATGTGAACAGCAGTGGCGGCTGGTGGTTGAAAATTTTGGGGGTTGCAATTGTCGGTTGGATGGTATTAAATTGTTTAAATAGAAAATGCAAAAATATCACTAAGTTTATATGACTGAATGATAAAGTTAGTATTGTTTTATTTAATTCAAAATTATGACTTCATCCAAAAAATGTATTGAAATTATTTTGAAATTAGTTAATGTAATAACAGGCCTATTTATTTTGGTATTAATTCACTTTAGATAAACTATTTTACTGTGTAGACATAATTAATATTGAAAAATATAGTTATACTTGGGGATAATTTTGTCACTTACCCTTATTTGAAAAGAAAATCCATCCGCCTTTCTTTCAGACTGGCAAATTTTTCAATCACCTTCTGATTGAAATCAGGATTTTCCATGATCAGGTCCCTTTCTATTGAGAGCATGGCCAGTGCAGACAACCTCTCTTGTGATATGGTGTTCCTTAGAAATGTCTTTATTCTTTTAAGCGTCGAAAAACATCTTTCTGCTTCAGAAGAGGTCATTGGTATTGTAATCAAAATTTCTAAGAGTTTTGCAGCTTCACTAAAAGTTTCTTCTAACTTATTGTCTTTGAAAAAAGAGTACAAACTAACAGCCCCTGACAGTCTTCTAAAATCCGTTGCACTATAGATTGTTGCAAGTTCCGTACAGAGTTTTTTAAAATTGAGAAAATTGTAAGCGTTGCATACAGTTTTTACAGTGTCTTCTGGAAATTTAGAATCATAATCTGGAAACTTTTCTGACATGAACAAAGATGCTCCTACGAGATGGCTCGTGAATCTAAACCGTTCCTTTATTTGGCATATAATCACATCACATACTTCCTTCGCCTGTCTCTTCCACTCAGTTTTGTCAATCTTCCTTTTCTTTGGAGGTGAACTTTGTGATGACTGTTGTGGCTCTCCAGTGTCTGTGTCAATATTATTTCTGATTTTCAACACATTTTCTTCAAAACTTGTAAGAAACCGTTTTATAACAGTGAGATCAATATCTACTTTCTGGAGCTGATTAAAGAGTATGTCAGTAAGTGGCATAATTTTTCTAAAAAATGAGAGCCAAAAAATAAAGTTTTGACTTACTAAAATTTTTAAGTGGCCAGAAGCCTGTGAAAGAGTACTGTCATTTTTTATGTGATCAGAATCTAATATTGTTTTCATGCACTGTATTAGGTCCTGCCTGTGATCATAAATTGTTGTGACACTTCTCGATTGAAAGTTCCATCTGGTAGGTACAGATCTGGGTAACCGCTTTTTTACTACTGCATCTAGTATTGATGTTCTTTGCGGACTAACTGAGAAAAAAGCGCAAAGGACTTGAACATTGGCAAAGAAAACTCGAACTTCCCTGTTTATTGATGCAGCTTTCATCACAACTAAATTCAGCTGATGTGCATGACAATGAACATATTGGGCATCGGCATAACAATTTTTTACAATTGCATGTACACCACTAGAAGTTCCAGCCATTACAGATGCTCCATCATATGTCTGTGCAATGAGCTTTTGGGGAGTTTCATTTATTTTGTGGTGTTTTAACTCATCAAGAATACATGATGCTAAGGCCCTGGGATCATGACGAGAAGGGTTAAGAAATGTCCAGAATCTTTCTACAGGTCTGTTTTTTGCTATGTACCTATAGATAACAGCTACTTGGTATAAATTAGACACATCGCTGGTTTCATCAGCAATAACAGCTAAAAAATTTCCTTGTTTAATTTCATCTGAAATTCTTTCGTGACAGACTTCTAGCATTATTTGTAGTAATTCATTTTGAATGGTTTTAGAAATACCCCTAAATACTGTTGAAGTTTCAAGATGGTTTTTTAAAACTGTATCTAGCTCTGCACTAAAATCTATTAACCGTCTAAAAATTCCTGGATTATTTGATTCTTTAGACTCATCGTGGCCTCTTAAAGCTAGTTCAAACACACCACAGAAACGAATACAGTTGATAATAATACTTAGCACATATCTATTCTGCTTAACTTGTTCATTGTGAGCTACAATATTTCTCCTATAAGCTGTATCTAGTTGTTCTGCTATGTTAGTTGTTCCTAACAATGCTAACTGTAAACTATTTTTTATGTGGGTACCTGAAGCCTCATGTTTTTTAGTTCTGTCATTAAAATGGTTTAGTCTTTAAATCCAGTCTTAGTCCAAGCTCCTCCCCTCCAAACAATATACAAGGAAAGCAAACTAATGCAATTTTAGTGTCACACCCACATAACCAGGAATATTTATTGTATAAGTCTGTTTTAAATTTACGATTAAAAATTCTATTACCTGACTTTACAGTTTGATTAAAACTTGAAAGATCTGGTGTAGGTCTACCTACTCTCTTAATTTCAATTTTTTCCTCAATTGGACGTAAACTGAACGGTGTTTTCGTTAAGTTTTCGACAGAATTCATTGCGTCCTACGAGTTATATATAACGAATATTTTACACTATGACGCCTTAATCCTTTAATATGCACTATTATTTATATTTAACAATGAATTGTACTAACACTTAACTAACACTAACAATAAACTTCACAAAAAATTCGACCGAGACTACTGAACTGAACTAATAAAACAACATAACCATACAAATTCGAACTGTCGCACCACGTGTTATTTACCAACATACTGGTGGCGCCGTGACTGACAAGCGGAGTTTGCAGTCCCTAATCACACCAGGCGAAGCTATAGCGATGTAATAGGAACATCCTAGTGTAGCCAGCCAGAACACTACTACATTGTGTTTCTCCATATACCAAGCGCGTCACAGCTGGTGTACACATCCGTAGTACACCACGGCGAGAGCGTGTACGGTTTTCATTAAGTGTTCTGGACTTTTCAATCAAGAAATGATTAATTACGATTATTTAGCTTGAAAACACTTATTAATTAATGTTTTTTTCATAATTTTATAATTTAAAATACAGTTTATGGGGGATTTACAGGATTAAAAATACAATTAAATTTACAGGATTTAATGGAGGTTGTGCAACCGTGCAACCTAAGCACGGGCCGCCACTGGTGAACAGTGGTATTGAATTGGACTGCTATGGACTGAGTTTGGTAAATAACAAAATAATGAGTTGGAGTGTATATTTTTCATTGTTTTATCTGTATTTTTGATGTGTATTATGTATTATGTATTACAGGTATATTTTATGTACACCAGTATGTATTATTATGTATTTTAATAATTAACATGTTTAATAATAATATTTTTTAAATAATGGAATAACCATTAAAGAGTAAGCATTCTTTAGGACTAAAAAATTATAGTACAAAGGAAAGTTGTACTTTATAACAGAAGTAAATTGTTAATTGTCATAGAAAGTTTCTATGAAGTAAATTATTAATTATTACGCATTGAAGGTAATTCATCATGAATAATAATAAATGATAATGATTAAATAAGAATATATATATATATTTGAATTTTGAGAGGTATTGTTATGAGTAGGTGAGAGATGAATATTATAAGACAAATTAATGTCAATGATTACAGTAGATGTTTAAACAGGGATAGAGCCTGGGTGTAGATAGAAGCAGGTGAGTTAATTAATAAATGTAAATGGAGTTAGATAGTTAAGAATTTTGAAGTAAATAATACAAAGGAAATATTAGATATTTAGGGACACAGTAGTTAGTGATTACTTGTAGAGGTGAATAAAGTAAAGGTATAAACATATATTTGTTATTGATGATATTCTGTAGTGGGGGTGAGGTGATAAGGAGTAGCCAACCAATAGTGTTGTGGCAGGTAATAGCGTAGTTTAAGGGAGTGTTTGCCGAATTGTGGAAGGGCAAAATATTATGAATGTATATAGCCAGTTAGGGAACACCCAACCCATTGCAAAGACGAGTGGTGCCATAGGATTTAAATGAAATTAGTAAAGGTGTTTATAATTGAGATATTGGTGTCATTGATAGGTAAATTTGGTGGTCAGTTAGAAGAAAGGTGAGTAAGATTATAATAAGTAAAAGTAGAGTGAATATAGGAGTCACCCAGACTAAACAGTGATTAGAAAGTGAAAGGTTAGGTAGTTAGGTAGGTAGACAGTTCAGAATAGAGAGGTAATAGGAAGTGAATAATGAAATAATAACAATGTAATATGATTATTAATAATAAATTTGAAATAAATATTTATAATTATAATAAATAAATTGATGTCTAATTAATTAATTAATTGAAATTGTAAATTTTATATTGTAAATGCAATTTTAATGCAAATCTTAATCAAGATTAAATATGTAATTACAAAATTATTTCAATGTACTAAATGTATTAATATAATTAATGTAGCAATGTGTATTATTATATAAAATGTATTATGTATTTATGTTATAAAATTTTTAACATGCTTTTATAATATGGAAATAATGTGTATGAAGGGATAAATATAATTGGCGCTGTTAATGCCGGAATTTTACCTGTTAATAATAATAATAAGAATAATAATAATTTTAATTTAACCATTCAATAAGATTTATAAATAAATAATACCATACAGATTTATTAATTCTTTTATATCAATATAATTTGTTTTTCTCCATGTTTGGGAGATTTATAGTGGAATTATCATATTTTCAATTATACTTTAATTCTTTTTATATCAATGTGTTTCTTTTATAATTACAATAATTATAAAATGGAAAGAGATAAGTATTATCGATAGAAATCGAAACAATTTATAAATTCAGGGTTGTCAATATGGAGAAAGGAAATTCTTTATAATTCTTGGGAGTTACGTTTTTAGTAGGATAATTTTTATAACTAGATTATAATCATATATCAAGCCAACCCAGTGCTTATTAGCACAAACCAGCACCTAGCTAAGGGGAACCAGATCAGTTCAGGGTAGAGTGATTTATCAAGCCACTATTTTAATATTTATCATTAATTGTTTCAGTGTTTGGTGATATGACAGTGGTCCTGAGCTGGCCAACGCGTCAGAGCAGGGGCGTTATGAGCCTAAGTGGCCTTATGGTGTTGGGATCTTGAAGGAGAAGTCCAGTAAGGTCATGTAGGTATGGTCATCATCATCAGACCAAAGGTGAGTTATTATTTTCTTTTATATAAATTGTAAGGGGGTTGTGGCGACCTAACCCGGCTGATCCCTTTAGGACGTATGAAAGGGTCAATGAAAGTTTTTGTGCTTCGACACACAATCTTTCATTGAGGGGGTTTTGTAATGGTACAATTATGGTACAATTTGTAATTACCCTAAATATGGTATTAAAAACCATAAATATTGTATTCCTTAGTTTGGTCAAAATTAAACAAACATTTAATAACCTGTATGAATATATCGTGAGTGGACTATATAATATTTGCCATGATTTTGACCGATTCATAGCAAAAAACGTGAAGCATCACAAAAAACAGTATGTCATTTGTTGCGATAAAAGCGACGAGCCCTGATGACGTGAGCGGCCAAGAATTTGTTTTTGTAAACAACATAATATTGTCAACAACTGAACAATGAGGCAGTGACGTAGATTCACCCCACCTCGGAAATATGGAACAAAGAATCGGTGTCATTTCATCAGCAACAGTGATCACAGCCGGCCAGCCAACCGTTCACGAACGGCAGATCGTTCATGCAAAGTGAATTTTAACTTTTGAACCACTTATTGTGGTTAAATAACTAAATAACTACAGTGAATCTAGAACTTCAGAAATGTGACCGGTAAAATATCGGTGAACTCGCCGTGCGCATAGTTTTACCGGACGTACAGACAGACATCCAACAAATTTGGTGAGAACGTTCCAGCATAACATATATACATTTTATTTTCAAATCAAACCTATTTCAATCAAAGAAATGACCAACTCAAAATTTCCAAAGTAAATTCAAGTCTGTAAAATTTTAATGTTCAAAATGAGCTCATAAAAGGAATTGTACCAGAGAGAGAGAGAGAGAGAGAGAGAGAGAGAGAGAGAGAGAGAGAGAGAGAGAGAGAGAGAGTGCGAGTGGGTAAATTCTAAGTGCTGGGTTGTGTGACAAAGATATTATTCATATATTATTATTATTCATATTCATATGATACTATATAATCTATAATACATGTCATGATTTTGGAGGGTAAAATTATTTTAAAAACGCCCATGGCGTAATATGTGGGTTCTAATCGTTTTTTCAATATGTATTAATATTCAAGTTACATACTAATAAAAGTAATTTATATAAGGTATTTTGTGTATGTTTTATTTCAGGTAATCTATTTCACAAAACTGGTTCATGTTGCACGAACTCTGGCCCGAAACGTAAATTTATGTATTGTTGTCATATTGTACAACATGGCGCCCGATGTTAAAAGTGATAGTGATATTTACTAGTACATCCAAAAGTACAATTTTAATGATAACTAATTAAACGATAAAAAGCCATAAGTTACAAGTTCATGGTTTAGAGCTTCCCTTATGTGCCTGGTAAGTGAAGGAGAAGGGATCTATTTAACGTGCAAGTTGAAGAATATATTTAATTATTGCACTTAACTTGATATAAGTACTGATTACATTTCAGGATTATTATTTTCAGAAATAATGTATGTAAACCAGTTTTCCCCATATAAAGTTAATTAAAATTCTTTAATGCATAGCATTCCAGGCATTTACAGTAGTAGATTTGTATTACTAAATTTGAATTTACACAAATAATTCTCTTTGATTAACCAGAGTTACACACACAAACTAAATGCTGAGTGTCCTCCTAGTGTATAAATTCAGCTAAAACAGTATTCCAAAAACTTACCTTGTTACTAGAATATGTGACATGATGAACTTTTCATCATGTGTTCAACTTTGTGTTGGGAGTTAAGCATTTTAATAATTTTTATTTATGCAGGCGTATAGAAAAATCTGATCATCATGGAAAAGGAATAAGGCATTTTGTAATAGAAATTAACTGATTAGTTCCTGCTGTATTACCAAATCATATTACAAGACCAATTTTTGTTTAATTGAAAAGATATATTTAACTGTTTCTTTTGGTGCAATCTGTAAATTTCATGACACACATCCGTAAAGGTTTGAAAATATGCTTACTCCAGTTTGATAGGAATAAATTCTCAAAAAACTAATACAAATTTGTTATGTCTGATCACACCAGCTATCCTTTCTATTGGAAATGAGCCTTTTATACAAATTTATCATATAGTATTGTGCCAAGATATTACACTACATTTGTATACTGTAATACAGTATATTTGCAGACTGACAGGGTTATAAAAAATTCTGAAAGAATTGTTGCTTTTATAACACCATCCTTTATCAAGTGACTACTCAAATCTGCCAGTTTTTCACAGAAACTGAAGTTTGATGATTAGATGGTCCAAACATCTCAAGGATTCTCTTAGCCTTAAAAAACTGGACTGGCATCATTGAGTGACATGACTAATGTTAAATTTACTTTGGGATTCTTCCAAACATAATACACTTTACAATAAACAAACAAAATATTATGCCTGTCTAATTTTTCCAGAACTGTATAGGCTACACATAATTTGATCTGGATAGAACATTTATTAAACAATAATACTATTTGATGCAAATAATTAAAATATCGGTATGGAGAACCATACATGACTACCATGTTCTAAGATTTATATTTAAAATCATTTTAGAAATGAAATATTTCCACAGAAACTACTTCTATCTTCAGCCTCAACCACAGAATTGTGATCACTAACATATACCACCTCATGTTAGCGCACTCGATTTTCACTGATGATGGCAGTCGATGGCACTTCCGAAACGTCTGGTTTTGCAGAAAACATTGGACCACGGCCAAACAGCCTGGGAAGGAATTTTATCAACAAACTACTTCAATGTTGCTGATAACGTAGTACACATAAAAAATTATCCCTCCCCTACCCCTTTTCATTTATAGATATTTCATCTACCTTTCTACAGTGGATTATTATGACCTTTTCAGGATATTTTATTTATCAAAATTAAGTACTTTACTCTTGTTAAAACAAAACGTTGCAGGTAAACTACCCCTTCTCCTTAACAGATATTCACCAAAATCAACAGACCTAGAGTCCTCTACAATATGCAAAAAATTATTTGAATTTGCGGGAGTTATCATTCGCCATACACAAAATTCTACACACAGACATCTTTCTAAAAATGACTTTTCTTTATGTTTTGAGGGTAGTACAATCAGAATCAGCCCTCAGGGGACACTAATTATTAGATACAATTTTTACCTTCATTTAAGCCAGCTTCCACTCACTGTGTACTTTCTCAGAGGCCATAACATGTTCTTTTTAATGTTGCCGAACATAAATTGATGTTAAATTAAAAATAAAGTAAAGGCTTAGCACCTGAAGTTTGCAACGTCCAAATTGAAGAATCTATTTAATTATTGCACTTAACTTGATATAAGTACTGATTACATTTCAGGATTATTATTTTCAGAAATAATGTATGTAAACCAGTTTTCCCCATATAAAGTTAATTAAAATCTTTAATGCATAGCATTCCAGGCATTTATGGTAGTATATTTGTATTACTAAATTTGAATTTACACAAATAATTCTCTTTGATTAACCAGAGTTACACACACAAACTTAATGCTGAGTGTCCTCCTAGTGTATAAATTCAGCTAAAACAGTATTCCAAACACTTACCTTGTTACTATGGTGTATTTGACAGGTACATTGGTGTATAAATTCGTTATGTCAAATGATGCTAATGTTGAGTTGTGTGGTATATGGATGTGTTCTAGTTTTTTGACAAGTTCTATGTTGTTTTTAACAGAAGTGTTGTTGGTTTGATTTATATGTTTTCTGATTAGTTTATCTAGGTGTCTGGCGATTTTGTGGGAGGGTGCTTGTGTGTTATTTATCAAAGGTCAAATGGGTATATTGGGTTTGTATATTTTCGGTAATGCATTTAGTTTTGGGGGGTTAGGTTTAATTTGTTTTAGGTATTTTATGTTTTCTGTTTGGATTATGTATTTTGCATTATTTATGAATTTGTTTTTGGTATTTTATTGTGGGATCTTTGGTTATTTGTGTTATATTGTTTTCAGAGAAGAATTTCTCAGTTTTATTGTTTATTTCTTGTTTGTTCATTATGACTGTTGTAATTTCTATAGATACTTTTGGTATGTTTGTTGTAATTTTGTGTTTTACATAATCTTTTGTGATTAAATCATTTGGTGTAAAATGTTCCAGATTATAAAATACACCTAACAGTTTTAACATACAATATATATAGTAACACCTCTATGCATAGTAACAGGTATATCAATATGCCTGTAATCACAGGTATGGGAAAGTAATGGCAAATCTTGCATAATCTTGTTATCAGTTATTGTTATTATTCGGTGATCAAAAAAGGAATATATTATATTTGTTTACAGTCATCAGTGTAGATTCCAAGTGATGATTTGAAATTTATATAAATTAATTTTCACTCACATGAATGAAGTTGCAACCGTAAAGAAATACAGAATATATTTTCTATGACAGCAGACAAAACAGGATACTTGTATTTTGCCTTTTATGTGTGTACATACATTCAGACATCATTTATTTGGATTGACTTCTGCAAGCTTGAAATCAGATACTAATAATGTTTTATGAATATTAATTATTACACTTTCACATGTGAAACTTACTTTGTTTATTTTCCTCGTACGTCGTTTCAGCGTGGTGTTAGCCTTCCTCAGTGAGATATGATACAGAATGTCCGGAACTTGTAACGGTTTGTCTAGTTGGTAGGTTGTGTGGGGGAGTGTGGAGGTGGAAGGGGGTTATGTAAAATTATAATCCTCAAAGTATAATATTGAATTAATTGGGATGTTTGTTAAATTGTTATGACGGTCTCACCGATCATCACATAGTACAGTGGAAACCAAAATAAAACACACTTATGAATTTACAAATTACATTTATTATATATTTCATTGGTATTGTTACATGCTTGTTCACTTCTTTTGTTACATTTAAATCAGTGTTGTGTTGTGATTAGCTACGATGGTAGTGTTATTAGTACAGACGAGGATGCTGCAGTTTCTTTTCTTAAAGAAAAAGATTTGGTTCACAATCCTCGTCAATGTGGTAATGGACATGATATGATTTTAGCGCTTGGGCAGCAACAGCATTGGTGTTGCAATAAGAAGACTTGCCATGAGTATAAGGTAGTTCGCAAGGACACATTTTTAGAGGGGTCCAAATTACCGCTGAGAACAATAATAAAATTTATTTTTGACTGGTGTGAAGGCCGTAGTAGTGTGAAAAACAGTAAAAATCAACTGAAAATCGACGCCAAAGCACACACACATTGGACGGCTTACTTAAGGCATATCTGTGCCGTAGACATCATGAGCAACTCACAGAAAATTGGAGGACCGAATTTAACAGTTGAAATTGATGAAAGTCTCTTTGCCAAGAGAAAAAATAATGTTGGCCAGGTGTATCCACAACAGTGGGTTTTCGGAGGACTCTGTCGAGAAACAAAGGAATGTTTCTTGTGTCGTGTCGAAGATCGGTCAGCAGCTACCCTCCTACCTCTCATAGTGGCAAATATTGAACCAGGGTCCATTATAACGTCAGATGAATGGCGTTCATACCATCAAATTGTTAATTTGCCACAACAGTACACTCATTTGACTGTAAACCAAAGTTATAACTTTGTGGATCCTCAAATGGGAGCGCATATACAAGGCGTAGAAATCATGTGGCGGTCCTGTAAACACTGAAACGTGATTGAATGTGGTACGAGAAGGGAACGCTTAGATTCCTATTTAAGGAAGTTCATGTGGCGAACAAGAAATGCAGACCAGGATTTGTTCGAGTTCATGTAGAGGTCCGCAGAGGTCCAGAATATCTTTCCAGGTGATGCATCGACAATAATTGTGTAGTTACTGGAACAATCTGGGGATTCACAGACACTTAACTCGCTTTATTAATGTAGAAGCGTGTAGAGTCACCTCCTTACCACTCACGACTACCTGTAACAATATTGTAAATAATTATAAGCTGAACACTGTGGAAAAAAGTGCTAAGTGAAGGAAGAAAAAGTATAATATAATGAGTGATCAGTAATAACAGAAAATACTGTTAAAATTAATGATTCACCCCAAATGTATGAAACAAAAGAAACATAGACTAAAGTAAGATTAAGGGAGACATGATTTATATTATTCTGAATGTTCAGCAACATTGTATTAATTAGGATTTAAAGCCAAGTCCCATATTTGTTTCAAGGGAAAAGACTACAATTAGAAGGTTCAATTTGTTTAATTAATTGTATTAAGAGTTAGTTATGTTTAAATATGTTTTGTGTGTAATAATGTTAGTAATATTGCTATTAAGAATATTATGCTATTATGGCTATTATGAATTGTCAAAGAAGAAAAAGGTTGTAAGAAAATAGACATACTGTTATGTATAAAATACCATAGATACCTAAATTAGGCTCAGTCACACTAAATAGAATTAATCAGTCAACAAAATTTGGCAAACTAAGGAAAAAATTACTACTATGGAATGTAAACCAGTTTGTAATAAGTAATAATCCCATCAATCAATTTAATCCCAGCCATAAAGGCACAACTCTAAAGTAGCATGTCTATAATTCCTGCTTTAAGGTAAGATTAGTGTTGGAAGGTAATAGAAGCATTAATTTCAGATAATCAAACCACTATAAACTACTCCTTTCCCTTAACCGATCTTCACAAAGAACAATACATCTTGAGTACTCTACAAATCAGGGCTGTACGCAGAAAATTATTTTTTTCAGTTTGAATTTGCGGCTCTTATCGTTTGCCACAGAAAATACCCTTGTTAAAATGTTGCAGGTAAACTACCCCTTTCCGTTGACCGATCTTCACCAAAACTAATAGGTTTTGAGTACTATACAAATCAGGGCTGTATGTAAAAAATTATTTGATTCTAAATATAATTATTACACTACAATTGTGTTCCGTGTTGTAGTGTAATAATTATATTTAGTTAATTAACGGACACGTCATGGAGAACGAAATCCAAGTATTCGATTCTGTTTGAATTTGGGGCTGTTATTGTTTGTCATAGAAAAAAATCCACACACACACACACACACACACACACACACACACACACACACACACACACACACACACACACACACACACACACACACACACACACACACACACACACACACATTTCGAAAAATGGCTTTTCATGTTTTGAGGGTAGTACAATCAGAATCTGCAAAAATCTCGAACACGATTTTTTTTGCCATCACCATACTTCCATTTCCTTAAGGACATGGAAGTAAAAGGTAAGGGGCTTAACAATATCTACCACTTTTTAGATAAAGAAGGAGTATGCACTACGGTTAATAGCTTATGCTACAAGATACATAAGTGTTTATTTTAAAAATTAGTACAGTAACATACAAGACAGGTTACATGAACAATTGCTGGAAGAAACGGAGAATAAACAGTTACAGTGAGGTCAAAAGACGTAGAATTGAGCACTACAGAGTCAATTGGGTTTGTAAAGAAACGTCAAACCCAATGTACTATCATTACACACAACAACGTACTATCATTACCTAACCAACCACAACACTCATGTAGAGTAGATGTATTATTTAGGAAGTATCTGTACCTTAACCCAGTACTAAATCCAGTATACTGTAACAGGATCTACTGTTCCACACTGTAAATAAAGAAGACAGGCAATAATATATATTGTAACGTTTATCCCTTTTTCTTACCTTTAAATCTGTAGTATCTTGTACTTACCTTGTAGTATTCTATATTGTAATAGATGTATTGGTATTGTTTTTATATTCGTCAGTCTCACCTAACGTTATAGTTAAATTGTGTGCCTTTATTCAATTGTAAAGAAGACTGTTTGCATTAAATGTAATGTAATAATGTAACAATATCTATGTGTAGGCTGAGGAGAATGGAATGGCTGTTTACTTACCACTTTACCTGGTATTTTGGTCACTTAACCAAAAATTTGTCCATTTTAAGTACAGACTCTAACCTATCAGATTGCAATGTAACTGGAATTTGTTGAAAACAAGATTAAACTATCACTCATATTCTATATTACCCCCCCCCCCCAACAGAGAGTGGGAGCGGGAAGAGAGAGAGTTACATAGGGTAAGTCCGGGATAGTTGGACCATGTTTTTTTAGTAATTTTTTCCAAAACTTAGCAATGTCTAGGATTTGGTATATATTTTTATAATATGTATATATGACCTTGAACAATTGTATGCACCTCTTCAGCTGTTACACTGATCACACTTGAAGTTATGATTTTTTCTTTTTTTTACTCGGTGGTCCATCTATCCTGGTGGTACTCGGGTTAGATGGACCACCTCCTAGGGATTGATGGACCTCTTGTATACGTTACTAAATCAGGGTGTAACACAAGAAATACAGGTTATCAAATGTATAAACATTGTTTATTTTCAAGTATAAAGTTATAAACTGCTTGAAAAGTGATAAGTATAGAGTTATAAACTATTTGAAAAAGGATAAGTAAATTTGATAGTCAATATACTTAGAAAATATAGGTAGTCTAATTTATTTTCACATGGTTCAGAACATTTAATCATTCTGCAGTCATCTTCTTTCGAGAATCTCGCTTCCCACAGTAATCGCATTTATTTTCGAATCTTGTGCAGCCTTCATGTGTCCAGCGAGAACATGACACACACTTAATCCAATCTTCATCTCGTTTTGTTTCACTGTAGTTCTCTTTACACCATACACAATAATCTTCATCCCAGTCACTTTCATAAAGATTATTGTTGCAAATTGTATTAATATCAATATCTTCAGATTCTGAGGATGACGTAAGTTCTTTCTTCTTTTGCGTTTCTCTTCCTTTTATTAATCGTTGTTTGCTTCTTATTCTGACTTTCTCCCTCTAACTTCTTTTTCTCCCTCCCTTTTTTCTTTTCCTCTCTGTCGTTCTTCTTTTCCTCCCTGTCTTTCTTCTTTTCTTCCCTTTCTTTCTTCTTTTCTTCTTTTATCTTAATCTTTAACTCTTTTTCATCTTTTTTCTTTTTAAGGGCAATTATGTTTTCCGGAGAGCTTAAAACTGTTGATATAGTTTGAACCTTTCTTTTCAGAGTCTGAACTTTATTGACACAAGGCACTGGATGTATTTTGTCCAATAACTTCGAGGGGTTACATTTTCAGATATATCCTCGTATTGTTCAGAGGATCCAGGCACAGGAACATCTTCATAGCTTCTTGAAGTACCAGCATTACTATCATTTCTTGAGCTACTAGGACCAGCAACAGTGACATCATTTCTTGAACTATTAGGACCAGCAACAGTGACATCATTTCTTGAACTACTAGAACCAGCAACAGCGACACCGGTCATATCATTTTGGGAAACAAGAGATGTGTCTAGAGGCCTGGAGTCTGTGGATTCTGACAGAAAAGCATAGTCTGGTATCGCATCGGGTTCAAAAGGAATGATTCCACAGGTTCTAAAACCACTAATTCCATTATCTACGTTTGCTGATTTCCCCCAAGCTAAGCTAAGAAGCGTACCAAACTGCAGCCGGGTAATCTTCCTTGAGGGATTATTGGTCATGTAGTTGGAGCAAGCAGAATAGTAGTTCATTTTTAAAGACTTAAAGAAAGCATGATCTAATGGCTGAAGCCAATGGCTGGTGTGGGGAGGAATACTCATCAAAATTATTTCATTATTTTCTGCGAACTCCAACATTTCAACGCAGCTAGTATGCGATGTGTGTCCATCTAGAAGGAGGAGTACCTTTCCTGCTGGTTTTCTTGGAGTAAAATGGGTTTTCATCCAATCAAAAAATAAATCAGTATTTACATAGCCAGACTTTGGAGACATTTTTACTTCAGCACCAGGTTGCAAACCGTCACAAAACTCCTGCTTTAGATTCTTCCCTTTCATTATGCAAAAAGGTGGCAAGAATGTACCTTCTCCATTTACACATGTCAATACTGAGATAGTTTCACCCTTTTCGCCCGAAGTAACAGAAGTCACATTCTTAGAACCTTTTAAGGCAACTACTTTTCCAGGTTTGTTGTTCAGTTGTAAACCTGTTTCATCCATGTTGAAAATGTTTCCAGGTTTATCTATAAGACCATTTTCTTCCAGAACATTTTATAAGAGGTCAAAATACTCTTTGACAGCTTTTATTCAGGCCCTTCGCTCTTGCAATAGATACCCCTTCAGATTGCCGGATGGAAAGTTCAGGATTGCGTACAAGAAAAAAAGAAAGCCAGTCGTAGCCTGCTTGTTTGGTTTCATGATTAAAATTATGTTTTAATTGCAGGCTTTCTGCTAAATAATAAGCCATGGAACGTACTGAATCTCTAGTTGGAGTAAACCCCCTTGATTGTAATTTTTTAATATGTCCAACGATTTTTTTTTCGTTTTCAATTCCTAACAATGAGTTTTTCCCCATGGAACCTTTATTAAAACTCTGTGACTTAACGCGCCTTTTTAAAGTGGTTTTCGGTATGCCAAACGCTTTTGCTGCAGCATTAACTCCCATTTCCTTATTCTCAACAGCTTTGACTGCATTTTTCAAACTGTCTTCAGACCATTCTCCTCTCCCAGACGTGCCTTTTCTTTTATAAAAAGTAGGCATTTTTCTGTAACAGAAAAAAACCCCAACTTATCAGGATACGCCTTTATATTTAAAATAATTTTTTTATAAGTATTATTTCATTTATATAGAAAGTAAAGCCCTAATAGGAGATATGGTCCGACTATCCCAGGTTTTTTTAAGTGGGCCAACTATCCCAAATTTCACTGGCCCATCTATCCCGATTGTCGGGGATAGATGGACCAGCTCCCCGTTCAGACAAACAACGCTACCGGCACGCCATTTTAGGTTAAGATTGTACCCAAGTATACACTTAAGTTATAGCATTGATCTTATGTCGAAATCATTTAAACTAACTTAACCACATAACAAAGAAATCTAGTATAAAATATTTTTCAACTCACCAAAAGAAATAAACGAAGTTTTCTTCTAAAATACACATGAAACTCACGAGCAAAACTAAGCGTGGGTCCGTCTACTCAAGAAGAACACTCCAGACACCGACTGCAGCGCTGCTGTGGCAGACCAGCCAAATATTCGACTGGTCCGTCTATACCGGTGGTCCATCTATCCCGGACTTACCCTATCATTGTTGAATAATTAAGACATTCCTTTTAACAAAAATATACTTTTTAATTAAATTATTACAACTATTTATTTTTACTTTAATTATATTTATGTTTCTGAAGTAATATTAAATACAATAAAATAATTAAAATAAAAGTATATTTTTGTTAAAAAGTATTTTATTTTTTATTAAATAATAATAATAACATAAGAATATAGAATAAAGTAATTTGTAAATATATCGTTATACTTCTGACATGTAAAGTAGTATACATCAATAGTCTACTCTCATACAGTGTACGAATTTGTTGGAAAATATCATGCACACTACTTGGCAAAGGTTCAACACTGATTTAAAAATGTTTTGTTTAATGCAAACACTGAAACACACTATACACAAGAAATAGAACTCATCATGAACATAACGTGATTATATTACTTCTTATGGTATAAGAATATGATATCGGTTTTTTGTATAATATCCACTTGTAAAGGAAAAAAAAATACAGCAGATAATTATTTTATAAATAACTTTGTTACAGCTGCTGTGAAGTTGTTTAGATTAAATAATGTAACCTAACCAACTTTTAAGTATTGAAACATACTAAAGTATAGAGTCAAATTTGTTTCTATTCATTAACAAAGGTCCGTACTGTAATAATTTTGTGTGTAATATACAAGCATTCTTTAATATGTTTATGAGATTCTCCCAATTTTAGTTGCCCTAATTCAGACCATAGTAACATTAAATTCCACTGTAACCCATTATTAATACTTAATCATTTGCATGTTAACAGAAACTGCACATTGCTTTTTATTGCATTATGCTGAAAAAAGGATTTTAATGTACTTGTTTGGTTATACATTAGATTGTACTAGGTTCTAAATTGGAAGTACGTTTTGATTCCGGTACTTTGAATAAATACAGGCTTTAATGTTGTATACAGCCTTTGAATGTACACTAACTAAGGAAATGTCTGTTAAGTCTAATTAATTTTAAAACTCTAAAAGGTTAAGTTATATTGTTAAACATAGCCACAACCTCCCAAAATCGTCTCTGTACCGTAATTATGTGCGATAAATGTAACCTAATTTCTGTACTTCCAATAAATACACCCTTTTAATGTACACGAACAAAGTAAATTTTATTTTAGTTACATTGTCGTACATAACCTCCATAAGCTGGCATTAGTTACTTGTGAAGAAAACAGTTGGTGTAGTACACATCGGACATAATAAAATTATAAAGTAGACATCGTAAGAGACTGGCCAGTGCCAAAGAGTAAACACAAAGTTCGGAGTTTCCTGGGGGTTATGCTCATATTACAGACGTTTTGTGAAAGGCTTCGCTACTATTGCTAAACCACTACATGAGCTAACAGAAAATAAACGAAACTTCCAGTGGTCGAGGGAGTGTGATCAAATAGGTTATAAATCTTTATAACCTATTTGGTGTGATCAAGCATTAAGACTTTGAAAATTGCATTATGTTTGCAGCCAATTCTTGCTTTCCCAGATTCCGAAGGGAAATATATTGTGGACACCGACGCAAGCAATACTGGTCTAGGAGCAGTTTTGTCTCAAGTTCAAAACGGTGAAGAACGAGTAATAACGTGTAACAGCAAGACACTCTCTAAACTGGAGAGAAATTATTGCGTTACAAGGAGAGAGTTCCTGTCAATCGTCCGAGCATTGGAGCACTTCCATAAATACCTCTATGGAAGAGAGTTTTCACTATGTACCGACCATGCCGCGATAAATGGCTCTTAAGATTTAGAAATCCGGAAGGACAGTTGGCAAGGTGGCTCAAACGTCTGCAAGAGTACAACTTTAAGGTACAACATCGGTGGGGGTGCCTGCATGGTAATGCAGATGGCTTATCACGAAGACCGTGCCCGGATGACTGCCGACATTGCCACAGAAAGGAAGAACAAAACTCAAGTGAACATGTTCAAGCCATTACTGTAGATTTCCTGGCTGACGGCTGGACGACACAAGACTGTCGACAAGAACAGATGACTGATGAAGACATTGGACCTACTGTATTTTGACAGCAAAAGAGGCAGGTCGCCGCCCGGTTTGGCAAGATATCTGCCATGGTTCCGAAGTGCTGAAGGGCTACTGGGCACAATGGGAATCTCTCACCTTAGAAAACGGATTGCTGAAAAGGGCTTGGGAAAGTGCAGATGAACGAGATGTGGTAATGCAGTTGATAGTTCTCTGAAGTAAAGTGCAGTCTGTTTTGAAGGAGATGCATGATGGAACATTTGGAGGCCATCTTGGCGTTAACAAAACCCTGGACAAAATACGGAAGCAATTCTATTGGCTTCATCTTTGCCACGACGTAGAGGAATGGGTTCGAACGTGTGAAATATGTGCTGCAAACAAGGGCCCACAAACCAGGAGCAGGGGAAAAATGAGACAATATAATGTTGGACTGCCATTCGAGAGAATTGCCATAGACATTGCTGGACCATTCCCAGTTACTGACGATGGAAACCGGTTCATCACGGTTGTAGGTGACTACTTTACTAAGTGGGCTGGAAGCCTACACAATTCGAAATCAGGAGGTTACCACTGTGGCAAAGCAGTTAGTTCACAACTTCTGTTGCCGTTATGGAGCCCCTATGGAAATCCATATGGATCAAGAGAGAAATTTCTAATCAGGAGTGTTTAAAGAATTATGCCGTCTACTCAGTATTTGAAAGACCAGGACAACACCTCTGCATCCTCAGTTGGACGGGATGGTTGAGCAATAGGACACTTGAGCAGCATCTTTCGAAGGTTGTTGACGAGAACCAAACAGACTAGGACCAACTTATACCACTATTCCTCATGGCGTATAGATCATCAGTACACGACACAACCGGCATGACTTCAGCAAAATTGATGTTTGGGAGGGAGATTCGTCTTCCTGGGGACTTAATGTTCGGATCACCTGAGACTCAGTCCCAAGAGCCACAGAACTATTCCTCGCAATTAGAAAACCAACTGCGAGAAATGTATCGCTTGGTAAGAGGACGGCTGAAGATTGGCAGTGATAAAATGAAAACTCGGTATGACATTCGCAGCAATAGTGTGGGTTTCCAAGAAGGAGATCAGGTCTGGTTGTTCAATCCAAAGCGCCGTCGTGGTCACTCACCTAAGCTTCAGTCTAACTGGGAAGGACCCTACACTGTGAAAAAAAGAATCAACGATGTTGTTTATCGGATTCAACAGGAAGGGCAGCAAAAGTTCAAGGTCATCCACGTAGATCGCCTGGCTAAGTACTACTTCAGAGACGGTTTGTCAGTTCGGGACGAACAGGCTTAAGGAGGGGGCAGTGTTATGACATCACAGAACAATCTGTGTTTATCGAATGTTCCAGAGTGATCCGGAATGTAACGTGTGTGGTGTATGTGCTTGTTGACGCATTTTCTAGATTGTCAGACTTCGCGCGGGCGCACGGACTGTGTCAAGGCCGCAAGTAATTACGTCGTAACTATACTGGTGCTATCGCGCATTATGGAATAATCTAGTAATTTGGGGCGGTATAAATACCAGTACTCAGCAACGTTCAGTCAGCATTAGTGCGATATATTGACAGTGCGGTTCGAGTGTTATAGTCGCGATATTACTGGTCGCGTTCAATTGGTTATTAGTTAAGAGTGGTGTTTTATAATCGGACGGTATAATTGTAATACAATTGTGTTTAATTTTAGTGGACATTTTATTGGGTGTGAAAAATTTTCATTTGATTTGTTGTAGAGACTGTGTTGTTAATTACGAACTGTTTAACTGTAAAAATTAAAGCTGGTGATTAGTGACTTAATTGCCGTCTGGTACTACTTTTGTTTTCCACTGTACCTACGACGATCAAGGAGACCGTCGTAACAATATATAAAAAAAATTTCCACTCAGGTGTGTTTTATGTACCTGTGTCGACAACGCTCACCTGTGTGGAAATTTTTTATATATGTAAATTTACTAAATGATTCCGATTGAAGACGGAACACAACTATTCCAAAATGCATCTCGGATGAAAAACTAAGCAAATCACCGACAGGAATACCTAGAGGTGAACGTGTAAGTACTAAAAATCCTTTATACATTGAGGATTTTCTTTCCAGTTCCTAACCCAGTGTTTGACAACAGCAAAATTTTTCTCCTTTAAGAAAAAGCTCCTTTGGCTCACGCTGTTCTCCTTTCTTTCTTCTTCTCCTTCTTTTTCGGTCCCTCTTTCTGAAGTAGGGGAATCCATCTGCTTATTCTGTGTTAACTTTTCCAATTTTAATAACTACTGAATCCAAACTTTCATTTGTAGAGGGTCCTGTTAATCCTCTAATAATTTTTCTATAACATTCGATTTATTTTATAAATCTTCCTTGTTTTCCACAAGTAGGGCAATATGATCTCCAAATCGTAATATTTTTGGTCTTTCTATTTGAAATATTATTTCAAAATTAAACATGTACCCCAGCCTCTTCTTAACACATTTACTGCTAACTACTTAGATCCAGGTAGCTTGGGTCTCCCAACAGGAGCGTGCTACTCACTTCTGAGTACATGTGGTGTGCAAAATGTTTTTGTGTAGTGTGAGGTCAGCTCTTGTGATAAGTGGACTGTATACGTTGTCAGAAGTGAATGTGTTAATGAAGCATTCTCTTGTAATGAGAATATAGTAAATTTAATTCCTTCTCATTTGTAGGATGTTTTGCCAGTCATTATAAAGGAAGAATTAGATGTAGAAGCTGAGACTGAACAGTATCTAGAACAGGTACGTGCATTATATACAAATCTGATTATCCAACTTAATTTTAATCCATAGCTAACATATTACATTGTTTACTGTCATATACCACTTTTAAATAATAGATTACATTATTTTGAAGATGTTTACTTAAACATCAATAGAATATAGAAAATACCAGTATAGTATTACATGCATTAAAACACACATGCAAACAGTGTTTGTAAGTGCAGAAAGAAGATATATATATATAAGATATATGAAAGATTGTATATTGTTACGATGGTCTACTTGATCGTCGTGTGGTACAGTGAAAAACAAATTACAAGACACCAATTAAGTCACTAATCACCAGCTTTAATTACCACAATTAAACAGTTTGTAATTAACAAGACAGTCTCTTATAACAAATCAAATAAAAATTGTTCACACGCAATAGAAAATATCGGTATGGAGAACCAAACATGACTTCCATGTTCTAAGATTTATATTTAAAAGCATATTCGAAATGAAATATTTCCATAGAAACTACTTCTTTCTATTGCTTCAGCCTTAACCACAGTACTTTGGTCACTAACGTATACCACCTCACTTTTTCGCACTAGATTTTCACTGATGATGGAAGTCGATGGCACTGCCGAAACGTCTGGTTTTGCAGAAAACATTGGACTACGGCTAAACAGCCCGGGAAGGAATTTTAACAAAAACTACTTCTTTGTTGCCGATAACGTAGTACACATATAAAATTTTCGCCCCTCCCTCTTCAATTATAATTTTCATTAATTGAAAATTACCCCCACCCCGTTCAACTAGCCTCTTCATTTATAGATATTTCATCTACATTTCTGCAGTGGATTATTATGAGCTTCTTATCAGGATACTTTGTTTATCAAAATTATGTATTTTACTCTTGTTAAAACATAAAACGTTGCAGGTAAAATACCCCTTTATCTTCACCGATCTTCACCAAAATCAACAGGCCTTCAGTACTCTACAATTCAGGGATGCATGCAAAAAATATTTGATTCTGTTTGAATGTGCGGCAGTTATCGTTCGTCATGTAAACATTTCTCTTGGTTCTACATAAAATTTTGCAGGTAAACTACCCCTTTCCCTTAACCGATCTTCACCGAAATCAACAGTCCTTGAGCACTCTACAACTCAGGAAAGTGTGCAAAAAATTATTAGATTCTCTTTGAATTTTCGGCAGTTATCGTTCGTCATAAAAAATTACCTTTTTTAAAACATAAAATGTAGCTGATAAACTACCCCTTTCCCTTAACCGATCTTCAACAAACCTTGAGCTCTCTTTAGTTAAAAAAGATATGCAAAAACGTAGTTGATTCTGTTTGAATTTATGGGAGTTATCGTACGTCATATAAAAAATTACCCTTGTTAAAACATAAAATGTTGCAGGTAAACTACCCCTTTCCCTTAACCGACCTTCACCAACACCAATAGTATTGAGAACTCTACAAAACAGGGCTGTATGCAAAACATCATTAGTAGGGGTAAACTGACAGTTCTACCCCGGATTTGACGTCATATGGCGGGAAATTCAAAAATATATGTGGTGGGGGTAAAAAATCTGGTAGTCGGCTTTCGGTCATGTTGTGGGCGGTCAGTATAAAGTGGGGTTATGTGTGCGTTGATTGGTGTATACGTCGTCGACGTTGCCGCTTCGTGCATGTGTTATAGTGTACGGGTTTGTATATGCAAGGTGTTTTTCCGGTCGGCCATGTTGTAAAATCGTCGTGGTCGGCGTTGCCAACTCGTGCTGGTTAATCGCCGTAGTCGACTCTTGCGTGTGTTATAGTGTACGGGTTTTGTATATGAACGGCGCTGCGGGCGATGGTCGATGCGGTGTATTGTTGGCAACGGCGTGTCTGTGTGTCGTGGCGAACTGTATCGCGAGCCCGTGTAGTGATCCGGTTCGCCGTTCGCCGTTCGCCGGCCGCCGTCGGGTTGATCTGCTGTCGGACGCCGTCCGCCGCCGACGGCGAACGGCGAACTGGTTCGTGAGGCTGCGTCGTGATCCGGTCGGTGTGTAATTTGGGGCGGTATAAATACCAGTACTCAGCAACGTTCAGTCAGCATTAGTGCGATATATTGACAGTGCGGTTCGAGTGTTATAGTCGCGATATTACTGGTCGCGTTCAATTGGTTATTAGTTAAGAGTGGTGTTTTATAATCGGACGGTATAATTGTAATACAATTGTGTTTAATTTTAGTGGACATTTTATTGGGTGTGAAAAATTTTCATTTGATTTGTTGTAGAGACTGTGTTGTTAATTACGAACTGTTTAACTGTAAAAATTAAAGCTGGTGATTAGTGACTTAATTGCCGTCTGGTACTACTTTTGTTTTCCACTGTACCTACGACGATCAAGGAGACCGTCGTAACAATATATAAAAAAAAATTTCCACTCAGGTGTGTTTTATGTACCTGTGTCGACAACGCTCACCTGTGTGGAAATTTTTTATATATGTAAATTTACTAAATGATTCCGATTGAAGACGGAACACAACTATTCCAAAATGCATCTCGGATGAAAAACTAAGCAAATCACCGACAGGAATACCTAGAGGTGAACGTGTAAGTACTAAAAATCCTTTATACATTGAGGATTTTCTTTCCAGTTCCTAACCCAGTGTTTGACAACAGCAAAATTTTTCTCCTTTAAGAAAAAGCTCCTTTGGCTCACGCTGTTCTCCTTTCTTTCTTCTTCTCCTTCTTTTTCGGTCCCTCTTTCTGAAGTAGGGGAATCCATCTGCTTATTCTGTGTTAACTTTTCCAATTTTAATAACTACTGAATCCAAACTTTCATTTGTAGAGGGTCCTGTTAATCCTCTAATAATTTTTCTATAACATTCGATTTATTTTATAAATCTTCCTTGTTTTCCACAAGTAGGGCAATATGATCTCCAAATCGTAATATTTTTGGTCTTTCTATTTGAAATATTATTTCAAAATTAAACATGTACCCCAGCCTCTTCTTAACACATTTACTGCTAACTACTTAGATCCAGGTAGCTTGGGTCTCCCAACAGGAGCGTGCTACTCACTTCTGAGTACATGTGGTGTGCAAAATGTTTTTGTGTAGTGTGAGGTCAGCTCTTGTGATAAGTGGACTGTATACGTTGTCAGAAGTGAATGTGTTAATGAAGCATTCTCTTGTAATGAGAATATAGTAAATTTAATTCCTTCTCATTTGTAGGATGTTTTGCCAGTCATTATAAAGGAAGAATTAGATGTAGAAGCTGAGACTGAACAGTATCTAGAACAGGTACGTGCATTATATACAAATCTGATTATCCAACTTAATTTTAATCCATAGCTAACATATTACATTGTTTACTGTCATATACCACTTTTAAATAATAGATTACATTATTTTGAAGATGTTTACTTAAACATCAATAGAATATAGAAAATACCAGTATAGTATTACATGCATTAAAACACACATGCAAACAGTGTTTGTAAGTGCAGAAAGAAGATATATATATATAAGATATATGAAAGATTGTATATTGTTACGATGGTCTACTTGATCGTCGTGTGGTACAGTGAAAAACAAATTACAAGACACCAATTAAGTCACTAATCACCAGCTTTAATTACCACAATTAAACAGTTTGTAATTAACAAGACAGTCTCTTATAACAAATCAAATAAAAATTGTTCACACGCAATAGAAAATATCGGTATGGAGAACCAAACATGACTTCCATGTTCTAAGATTTATATTTAAAAGCATATTCGAAATGAAATATTTCCATAGAAACTACTTCTTTCTATTGCTTCAGCCTTAACCACAGTACTTTGGTCACTAACGTATACCACCTCACTTTTTCGCACTAGATTTTCACTGATGATGGAAGTCGATGGCACTGCCGAAACGTCTGGTTTTGCAGAAAACATTGGACTACGGCTAAACAGCCCGGGAAGGAATTTTAACAAAAACTACTTCTTTGTTGCCGATAACGTAGTACACATATAAAATTTTCGCCCCTCCCTCTTCAATTATAATTTTCATTAATTGAAAATTACCCCCACCCCGTTCAACTAGCCTCTTCATTTATAGATATTTCATCTACATTTCTGCAGTGGATTATTATGAGCTTCTTATCAGGATACTTTGTTTATCAAAATTATGTATTTTACTCTTGTTAAAACATAAAACGTTGCAGGTAAAATACCCCTTTATCTTCACCGATCTTCACCAAAATCAACAGGCCTTCAGTACTCTACAATTCAGGGATGCATGCAAAAAATATTTGATTCTGTTTGAATGTGCGGCAGTTATCGTTCGTCATGTAAACATTTCTCTTGGTTCTACATAAAATGTTGCAGGTAAACTACCCCTTTCCCTTAACCGATCTTCACCGAAATCAACAGTCCTTGAGCACTCTACAACTCAGGAAAGTGTGCAAAAAATTATTAGATTCTCTTTGAATTTTCGGCAGTTATCGTTCGTCATAAAAAATTACCTTTTTTAAAACATAAAATGTAGCTGATAAACTACCCCTTTCCCTTAACCGATCTTCAACAAACCTTGAGCTCTCTTTAGTTAAAAAAGATATGCAAAAACGTAGTTGATTCTGTTTGAATTTATGGGAGTTATCGTACGTCATATAAAAAATTACCCTTGTTAAAACATAAAATGTTGCAGGTAAACTACCCCTTTCCCTTAACCGACCTTCACCAACACCAATAGTATTGAGAACTCTACAAAACAGGGCTGTATGCAAAACATCATTAGTAGGGGTAAACTGACAGTTCTACCCCGGATGTGACGTCATATGGCGGGAAATTCAAAAATATATGTGGTGGGGGTAAAAAATCTGGTAGTCGGCTTTCGGTCATGTTGTGGGCGGTCAGTATAAAGTGGGGTTATGTGTGCGTTGATTGGTGTATACGTCGTCGACGTTGCCGCTTCGTGCATGTGTTATAGTGTACGGGTTTGTATATGCAAGGTGTTTTTCCGGTCGGCCATGTTGTAAAATCGTCGTGGTCGGCGTTGCCAACTCGTGCTGGTTAATCGCCGTAGTCGACTCTTGCGTGTGTTATAGTGTACGGGTTTTGTATATGAACGGCGCTGCGGGCGATGGTCGATGCGGTGTATTGTTGGCAACGGCGTGTCTGTGTGTCGTGGCGAACTGTATCGCGAGCCCGTGTAGTGATCCGGTTCGCCGTTCGCCGTTCGCCGGCCGCCGTCGGGTTGATCTGCTGTCGGACGCCGTCCGCCGCCGACGGCGAACGGCGAACTGGTTCGTGAGGCTGCGTCGTGATCCGGTCGGTGCCGTTCGCCGGCCGCCGTCGGCGGCCGGCGAGCGTCGAACGGGTCACGCGGTGATCCGGTTCGTCGTCGAGGATTGGTCTGTGTGTCGGTGGTGAGTAAAAAACAAAGTGTTCGGCATCGTTGTAAAGATACGAATGATGACCTTTACTTGTATAAATTGTAGAATGCATACTATGCATGAAAAATTATTTAAAAAAATTATTATCATTTATATTAATGTGTTGGGTATGTAATAAGTGTATGTTCAGTGGTGAAAATTATTTCGTACAAAAAAAAGAATTCACTCATCATGAACGGAAAAAGGATAATTGTAAATAAACACAATTGAAAAATTAAATTTAAAAATTAAAAAAATTATTATCATTTGTATTATTGTGACGGGGTATGTAATAAGTGTCTGTTCGGAGTTGACAATTATTTTGTATAAAAAAAGAAATTTAATTATATATTGTGGTAGTAAGGACGTCTGGGCGTTAGCTGATATTCGGTAGTGGTCGACCTTGTTCACGGGCGTGGATAGGCAAACAGGTCTCTAAACATCTGCCTTCCTGAGTCGTTAACTTTTTTATTGTTCATGACTGCATATCTTCATTTCCTTAAGCGGGGTTCAGCGATGTATAAAAAGCCGAAAGATTTGATCTGTTGAAGTACATATCATCGTTGGATTCTGCTTTGACATCATCGGTGAAAGACAGAATATCTCGTACAGGGTAAGTTGTTTTAAAATTATTCTTTAGTTTCTGTAATATATTACCATTATGCAATTATTTTAATATAAATTTGATTTTTTTTTTAATTGAATGTATGTAATAACGGTCGGTGCGCAACGACCGTTCAAGCTTGTAGATTGAGTGTTGTACTGTTATTTAAAATATGATTAAATGTACTGTTAGTTCAAAGGATTTTTTGAAATTAAATACAATGAAATGTTAAGATAATATCGTTTAATTTTATCAAATTAAATACATATAAGCACAATATATTACAAGTTAAAATATTTAAACACACACACACACACACACACACACACACACACACACACACACACACACACACACACACACACACACACACACACACACACACACACACACACAATGAATTGAATTGACAATTGCATATAATTAAAACAAAAGAAATACGTGTATGCACACTAATTACAAGTTAAAATACATAATATGTAAACACGTGTACATTTTCAATTGTGTACAATTAAGAAATACATGTATGCATACTAATTACAAGTTAAAATACATAATATGTAAACACCTGTACATTGTCAATTGTGTACAATTAAGAAATATATGTAATCACACTATATTACAAGTTTATGATTGCATTCAAGTTAAAATACATATTATGCACACACATGTACACACTGAATTGTAATTAAAACAAATGAATTACATGTAAGCGCTATATATATATATATTACAAATTTAATAATGTGTACATTATGAAATACAAATATACTTGTTACTTCATAAGATGTCCATCCAGTATTACATTAAAATGTCCACCACGTAGGCCCTGTTTTTTTCTCCACGGTAAACGAGATAGAGTGAGTTCGGTGCTAAATGTTTTAACTCATCGTCTTCCCAAACGCCTGCGTATCTCCTCGGAAGATAAACACGATATTTCAATTTATCGTCCGTATAGTCCTGGATAGTGGCGAGTACAGCATTTCCGTATTTACTGTCTACGTTTTGAAGTTGCACTATGGGATATTTTACACCCATTACTAGTTCTTTAATTTTCTTATATTGTATAGCACTAATGTCCGCGAACTTAGCAACGAATGAAGCCATTTCTAATGAAGAATCACTATTCGCTTACGTCTCTGTCAAGGTCTGAATTAAATAACGCTCGTTCGCGTCGTTATAAGTAGGGAGGCTGTTGAGGAGGGGGAAACCAGACAGCGCGAGGGAGGGGGAACCAGACAACGAGCAGTAAACGGTTATTATTAACCCTGTGAAACAGGATGAAAGCCGCTTTCACACGTCATGTTCGGTGGGTTGGGAGGAGGCAACCAGTCGGCAACAGTTATTTTTTTATCTGTCTAGACAAGGTGTTGTAATCGATTCTTGCTGAGCGCGGAAGGGGGGTAGGCGACCAGACGACGGCACTAATATTTTATGCGTCTAGACAGGGTGATGTAATCGAATTCTGACGTGAAGGCAGTAATTTTTATGCAAGCGAAATGATGCTAAATATAAACAAAAATGTTAATAATTTACAAGAAACCTACTGATGAGTCTAAAATCCGATACAACCCACTCGCGTAAAGCGTGGACTCTATTATTTGTACATATTTCTGGAAATAAACGGTGCGCGAAACATGCTGTTCCGTGCATCGGACGTAATTGTTCGAGTTTAGGACAACCGAAATCTTCTAAATTTATAATATTGTAATGTACGATACGCTTTTCCAGAAATCTTTTTTTCTGTAATCCTTTTACGAACACATAGTTAAAAGGAAACGTGTACTTTACTAATATCGGCACAAGATGTTCGTACGATGTCTCCCCGTCCCTCCACTCTAGTCCGTGAAAATGCTCCGTTAACCATCGGTTCGTCCTCATGTGTTTGTGATTCGAAACGTTCGTGTCCACTGGTGGAGCAAATATCCAATGTCTGCTGGCAAATGCGGTGACATCCATAACGGCCAGTTCCTTGACGAGTTCGTTTCCGTTATCGTCCACGAAACAGTGAAAGTCAAGTATGACTGCTAGCTCGTCGACTGCCATCTTTTTTCGTTACAAACAATGTGTTCGGTGCTACTAGGAACGCTGCCGATCCGTCTGTCTCGCGAAACAGACACGTTGTATGTTGTGTAACGTCCGTAAAGAATTTTTTCGGAACGTTTACTTTGTACCTTGTCTCCACGTCACGAATCAGTGCAACAAATTCTTGCGTCAAAACGTTGTATACAAAAAGATCTACAGGGTACAGTACTGCGTGCGTTAAGTCACTGCATCGTCTGTACTCGTACGAAGTCAACAGCTCCATGCGTTCGTTCTCGACACGCCCTTCCGAAACACTGAGGAGGTAGTGAGATATTGTTTATTTATAAACACTTCCGTCACAGCAGCAGCATTGTTTTTCAAACAATTTTTACTGGTTTATTTCATGCATTAGACGAAACGTTCTTGCTCATGTATTAACAGTCGGTAAGCGCGAGTATGAATTCGCTGTTCGTTTCTGACTGCACGTTGTTTAGACGTTCTCAGTGCATGAAAACGAACTAGAAATACGCTCTCATGTAAGCGGTGTATGTGGCTCTACATAAGGGACACTGATTTAGAGTGATGGCGCAATTCACACATATGACAAAATGGCGACAGGGAATAAGTACGGCTTCAACGATGTGTGCGTAACAAACTTTGCACATCGTATCCCGATCCGGACCCCCTTCTTCTTTTTTTTTATTCTCTTTGATCGAGTCGGTGCTTTGCCCGTTCTCTGCTGCCATTGCTGTTGCTGCTGCTGCTCCCGGTTCTTTTTTTTATTCTCTTTGATCGAGTCGGTGCTTTGTCCGTTCTCTGCTGCCACTGCTGTTGCTGCTGCTCCAGCTGCTGCTCCTGGTTCGGTAATGATACCCAATGCCTTTACGATGAATTTTTTATCTTTCACTAACATTACGTAAGAGCACACGGGGAAATGACGTGCGTGTTCCGTCCAAGCGTTTTCTCCTCGCTCCCATTTGTTTAAACCGCCTCCACAGAAAAAACAAATCACTCTATCGTTGCATCCGTTGTAAAAGAAACCCGCTTCGGATAGTTCTTTAGGCGTTATCGTCAACGATATCGGCCAATCTTTAAAACTCTTTAAACGGTCTTCAATGCTTCTGTAACGCGGATAAGGGGATATGATTTTTTTAACCAGTGCGATCTGCACTTCTTTGTCGTCCGGAGATACGGACTTGATCGTCATCGCTTCACCGCACTGTCTGAAATAGCGGTTTTCGTTGCGATCGTTATCGTCATCCTTGTGATCGTACGAAAGCATCGTGCACGACCTCTCACGACTCGCGCTGATGAAACACTGAGCGAAGAATAGGAGGGGAGACGTTTCCCTCTCCCACCGTTCGAACAGAGGGAGGTTACAGGTATTAAGAAAATAAAATACATGAAAATTGATTACATCTTTTAATATAAAAAAAAACACATACATGAAATACACACACATAATATTGTAAAAAGCAACATAATATTTAGAGCAAAAAAAAACAATAATATACAGAGTGCGGTTCGCTAGACTGTTATTTTTACTGTCAGGTGGAATTTTCTTTTCATACAGAGATATTGTTGGCTAACACGTGGGCGTCGTTTTCTTCGTTTATCGCTCGCTCGAACGCTGTGATCATTTCTTCGTCGGTGACGAGTGTAGTGTCGTTCGTGTCGGCCGGTTTGATGACATTACCGCGAGCGTCCCATCTCAGGCAATTACGATACTGTTTTTTAACTATATTTCCAATATCCACGGCGTGAGCGACGTCTTTCCATGCGCATAGTTTCTTCGCTGTAGGATGTTTGCGATATATTTTTCTCTCTCCTTCGTTGAAACTTTCCAGTTGTCTGCGCATAATGTACCAAACGTTTTCGGATATTTTGTACAGAGACAGACAACGAATTTTGTTCCTGTTTATGGGGTTTGGCGCGATCTTCTTAGCCAGTACGTTCCTCAGTTTGTCGACACTGTATTCGATTTTGGACTGTAACAGTCTACTTCGTTCTTCCGCACGTTGCCGTTCTTCTTCCGCGCGACGTCTCTTTTCCTCTGCACGCTGTCGTTCTTCTTCCGCTCGTTGTCTTTCTTCCTCTGCGCGACGTCTCTCTTCTTCGTTAGTTTCTTGAATAGTTTTTATCATAGATTGTAAATTACCCATTTGTGTTGTTAACAAATTATTTTGCATACTAATTAACTCCTTCAAACGTTCCTCGTACAATTTTTCATATTGTCTATATTTCATTACAATTTCTTTCATAATGGCATATAATTCACGCAATTCAACAGCTTTAGGCGTTCTCATTTGCATCAACAAAGAAGCGAAATCTATTCCATTTAACACATAATATTTTTTCTGTGCATTATCTTCATCTTGGACTTCGTAATATTCGATGTAATCGTTTTTCTTTAACCATCTGGTAATTCTGGATTTTTGATTATTATATTTACCTGTATAGCCGAGCCAATTCAATACATCGTCTGTAATTTTTATTTTATCCTGTATGGTGCAGTTCCAGAAAAATCTATTTTTCGTATCGTTTTCAACGTCGATACCGAATTGCAAACAGACCTGATACACCGACAATTTACCTACATTACGTGAAATCAGTTCTTCCGGCGCTAGACATTGTACACGGAGTACGAGTTCCCTGTTATTGTGTGCTACCATGACGGATGCCTAATACATACTAATACGTTCGCACCAACCTGTTGGTCTAGCGCGCGCTATGTCGAGCCCTACAAAGTCATTCTGCCCAACAGGTTGGTGCGAACGTACGGGGGAGGGGATAATAATAAGACGTTTCCCCTTCCAAGGTTATGGGTATTAAGAAAATAAAATACATGAAAATTTATTACATTTTTTTTAATATGAAATTAAAGTCAAAGTACTGTAAATCCTAACAATAAATAACATTAATTCAATCGACTCAATATATACCTAGTTCAAGTGGATGGACAAGTGGATGACTGTTATTTTTACTGTCAGGTGGAATTTTCTTTTCATACAGAGATATTGTTGGCTAACACGTGGGCGTCGTTTACTTCGTTTATGGCTCGCTCGAACGTTGTGAGCATTTCTTCGTCGGTGACGACTGTAGTGTTATTTGTGTCGGCCGGTTTGATGACATTACCGCGAGCGTCTCATCTCAGGCAATTACGATACTGTTTTTTAACTATATTTCCAATATCCACGGCGTGAGCGACGTCTTTCCATGCGCATAGTTTCTTCGCTGTAGGATGTTTGCGATATATTTTTCTCTCTCCTTCGTTGAAACTTTCCAGTTGTCTGCGCATAATGTACCAAACGTTTTCGGATATTTTGTACAGAGACAGACAACGAATTTTGTTCCTGTTTATGGGGTTTGGCGCGATCTTCTTAGCCAGTACGTTCCTCAGTTTGTCGACACTGTATTCGATTTTGGACTGTAACAGTCTACTTCGTTCTTCCGCACGTTGCCGTTCTTCTTCCGCGCGACGTCTCTCTTCCTCTGCACGCTGTCGTTCTTCTTCCGTTCGTTGTCTTCCTTCCTCTGCGCGACGTCCCTCTCCTTCGTTAGTTTCTTGAATAGATTTTATCATGAATTGTAAATTACACATTTGTGTTGTTAACAAATTATTTTGCATACTAATTAACTCCTTCAAACGTTCCTCGTACAATTTTTCATATTGTCTATATTTCATTACAATTTCTTTCATAATGGCATATAATTCACGCAATTCAACAGCTTTAGGTGTTCTCATTTGCATCAACAAAGAAGCGAAATCTATTCCATTTAACACATAATATTTTTTCTGTGCATTATCTTCATCTTGGACTTCGTAATATTCGATGTCATCTTTTTTTTTAACCATTTGGTAATTCTGGGTTTTTTATTTTTATATTTACCTGTATATCCGAGCCAATTCAATACATCGTCTGTAATTTTTATTTTATTCTGTATGATGCAGTTCCAGAAAAATCTATTTTTCGTATCGTTTTCAATGTCGATACGAATTGCAAACAGACCTGATACACCGACAATTTACCTACATTACGTGAAATCAGTTCTTCCGGCGCTAGACTTTGTACACGGAGTACGAGTTCCCTGTTATTGTGTGCTACCATGACGTTCGCACCAAACTGTTGGTCTAGCGCGCGCTATGTCGAGCCCTACAAAGTCATTCTGCCCAACAGGTTGGTGCGAACGTACGGGGGAGGGGATAATAATAAGACGTTTCCCCCTCCAAGGTTACGGGTATTAAGAAAATAAAATACATGAAAATTGATTACATATTTTTTTAATAAAAAAATCACATACATCCAATGCATACATAATTGTGCGTTGATAGGCGGAGGCGTGGCGGTGGTATGTTCGCCATTCGCGGTTCACCGTCCGGCGGTGGTCTGACGGTGTCCTGGTCGCCGCCCGGAGTGGTGGGGTCTGCGTCCACGTTGTCGAGTGGAAGATGATTGGTGTGGTCGGCCATGTTGGAAAAGTGGCGAGGTTGTCAAGTAGTGTAAGAGTGTGCTGGTTAAGCGTCGGTCACGTTGCCAACTCGTGCATGTGTTATAGTGTACGGGTTTGGATATGTAAGCGGTTTTTCCGGACGTGCGTCCATGTTAGAAAAGCGTCGACTCGTGCGTGTGTGCTGGTTAAGCGTCGGCCACGTTGTCAACTCGTGCATATGTTATAGTGTACGGGTTTGGATATGTACGCCGTCGTGTATTGCCAACTTGTGAACTGTGTTATTTTCCATGAGTGATATGTGTTTTATATAAGTGAATTGACTTATATTATGCAGTGCATATCATGTGTGTTTCTTACAACAATTGTACACGACACTACACTTTTTTACGTTCGTGCGATAGAAATTACATAGCAATAAGAATATAGTATATGTTGACGGGTGGCGCTAACTGTGTTATTCGTACGTTCCCGACCATTAGGTTAGAGTTCGTATCCTTCGGTATGATCTTCGCGTCCACGTATACTTTGGTCGCAGCGTCTCTCGCACGAATTGGATCTCTTAGAGACTGTATGCGTTGGTCCCGCGCGTCGACGACAGGGCTGTTCTGCTTGTTCGGTACTGTCGTGAAACGCAAGCACGTGTAGTCTACGTATTGCTTGTTGACAGCGTCCCCAAGATCGACGGGAGCGGCGACGATGACGAGCTTACAACCTTTCATGTCTATTCATTGCCTCGAATCGTTGACCAGACAGTGGTCACGCACAAACCGCAGTGGAACGGCATCGTTACCGTCGTGCGGTTCGTCCAAGTTGTGTATTTCTTTTTCCCGCTACATCGAAGTGTCCGTCCTCGGTCATCGCGATACCGATATCCTACCGCAGACTGCGTCGCATCTCTCTTCGCGCTCTGACAGCGCTCTGGTGTCTGCCGAACTTGTCAACGCTCATCTCGTGAATGAAGCGCGTGGACCGCTATGCACGATATTTTATACGATGATGTTGGCCTCACGTAGTTCTTCCTCTATGGAAACGATTTCGTTCGTGTGTCCACCGTTTCGGGCGCGTTGTGACGCTGTCAACAGTCGCAATCTGCCCACCAGTTCGTTCTGATCGTCCCAGTGCACGTAATCGATTTTGTCTTTTTTTCTCGAGAGCATCATATACGTTCTGTCGGTATTATTATGTCCGTGTCCTGTACGTTTCGGTGGAAACAACCTTGATATTATCTGTTTATACTTTACACCTCTGTTTGTGTTTACTTGCGCGTTTACTAAATAATGATGCTTGTGCGCGTTGGTATCACGTAGTATATCTTTGTACGCATTCAGATCCATCTCGTTGTAAACGTTCTCTTTAGGGTGCTTCATGAACATGAGTTCGTATAGACCCGGTGTACCTTTGTAACGTTTACCGTTGATAAAGATTGAATCGTCTGTTTCGATTTCCAACGGTGAATCACCGATCATCCATTTTCCGCTTTCGTGTCTTACAAAGTACGTATAATCCATCAAACGATCGCGTTCAGCCGACACGATCATACGCATGTACTTATTCGCTAACGATTCACTGTCGTATTTTTCCTGAAAATATCTACGCGCTTCTCGCCTCCCTTCCGGTGTGTCCAACATTTTTTCGATGTTGAGACTAGGATCGTCCTCGTCCGAAGTTTCACCTATCACAGAAGTTTTCAGGAAACGTGGTGTCAACTGCTGTTGCGGCGACGGACGGAGCGGTGTTCCTACATCGATATTACTACTACTTGAACCCATCAGATCCTCCTCCTCTTCTTCCTCCTCCTCCTCGCCACGTTTCATCTTTTTCGGACTCGTAGGCTTTTCATTTGTTGTTTTACGTTTCTTTTCATCCAACGCTTGCGAAATAATTTGTAACGGTTCGAGAATCGGTTTGTAACTTTTGGTTAACGTTTTTTCCTCTTTACGGATCACATGTTTTAACGCACGGTATTTCTTACGTATGTCATTGCTGATAGTGTCGATATCACGGGCTAGTTGTTTCTTCTTTTCGTCCATCTTGATAAACGGCAGTACACCGACTGACGTCGGTGACTCGAGACATCTGTATTTACCGGAACGATCGACGACTGTTTTAGTTAACGGTGAACAGCTGTTAAGTGCATTTATGCGAACAGTCTACAACTGTTTTTCCAGGACATATGTATTTACCCGAACGGTCGACGACTGTTTCAGTTAACAGTGAACAGCTGTTACGTGCATTTATGCGAACAGTCTACAACTGTTTTTCCAATACATGTGTATTTACCCGAACGGTCGACGACTGGATCTTCCTCGTCGTCCTCGTCCGATGTTTCACCTATCACAGAAGTTTTCAGGAAACGTGGTGTCAACTGCTCTTGCGGTGACGGACGGAGCGGTGTTCCTACATCGATATTACTACTACTTGAACCCATCAGATCCTCCTCCTCCTCTCCACGTTTCATCTTTTTCGCACTCGTAAGCTTTTCATTTGTTCTTCTACGTTTTTTTTTCAACCAACGCTTGCGAAATAGTTTGTAACGGTTCGAGAATCAGTTTGTAACTTTTGGTTAACGTTTCATCCTCTTCACAGACCCCATGATATAACGCACGGTCACGGTATTTCTTACGTATGTCATTGCTGATAGTGTCGATATCACGGGCTAGTTGTTTCTTCTTTTCGTCCATCTTGATAAACGGCAGTACACTGAATAACGTCGGTGACTCGAGACATCTGTATTTACCTGAACGATCGACGACTGTTTTAGTTAACGGTAAACAGCTGTTAAGTGCATTTATGCGAACTGTCTACAACTGTTTTTGCAGGACATGCGTATTTACCAGAACGGTCGACGACTGTTTTAGTTAACAGTGAACAGCTGTTACGTGCATTTATGCGAACAGTCTACAGCTGTTTTTCCAGGACATGTGTATTTACCCGAACGGTCGACGACTGTTTTAGTTAACAGTGAACAGCTGTTACGTGCATTTATGCGAACAGTCTACAGCGGTTTTTCCAGGACATGTGTATTTACCCGAACGTTCGACGACTGTTTCAGTTAACAGTGAACAGCTGTTACGTGCATTTATGCGAACAGTATACAGCTATTTTTCCAGGACATGTGTATTTACCCGAACGGTCGACGCCTGTTTTAGTTAACAGTGAACAGCTGTTACGTGCATTTATGCAAACAGTCTACAGCTGTTTTTGCAGGACATGTGTATTTACCCGAACGGTCGACGACTATTTTAGTTAACAGTGAACAGCTGTTACGTGCATTTATGCGAACAGTCTACAGCTGTTTTTCCAGGACATGTGTATTTACCCGAACGGTCGACGACTGTTTCAGTTAACAGTGAACAGCTGTTACGTGCATTTATGCAAACAGTCTACAGCTGTTTTTCCAGGACATGTGTATTTACCCGAACGTTCGACGACTGTTTCAGTTAACAGTGAACAGCTGTTACGTGCATTTATGCGAACAGTCTACAGCTGTTTTTCCAGGACATGTGTATTTACCCGAACGTTCGACGACTGTGTCAGTTAACAGTGAACAGCTGTTACGTGCATTTATGCGAACAGTCTACAACTGTTTTTATTTTACCCAAATGCTCAAAGACTGGGTTAGTTAACAGTGAACAGCTGTTACGTGCAATTATGCGGACAGTCAACGAGAGTTTCTTTATTTTTCTGAGACACTTATATTTACCTGAACGCTTGTCTACTGTTTTAGTTAACGGTGAACAGTTGTTACGTGCGAACAGCCCACAACTTTTTTTTCTAACCGTTAGGCGCGACTACTCCTTTCCCGCCCGGTGTACGTCGGCTTCACAGTACTCGATGTCACTAAATTGATAATGTACGATTTTCATTATCGGTACGCTGTCGCCAAGTACGGTCGACGATTGACATTACTAATGACTGACACGAACAGTTTGCTTTACAGCATACAGACTGACGACGTGTACGCGTATATGAAAGAGGATCTCCACCTTTTTGACACGTCGGACTATCATGTGGATCATCTTTCTCATTGCGACGACAACAAAAAAGTCGTGGTGAAGTTCAAGGATGAGACCAATGGGAAACCCATTAGGGAATTTGTCGGACTCAGAGCAAAATGTTACTCGCTCCTATTGCCCGACTGCACCGACAAAAAGGTGGCAAAAGGTGTACCAAGGACAGCAATAAAAAAAAGATTACGTCATCGATTGTACAGCGAGTGTCTTTTCGTCAGTCGTACGGTTTTCACCTCTGCCGAGTGTATACGAACCGATCGTCATAAGCTGTACACGCAACGTGTAACAAAACTTTCCCTGTCACCTTATGACGATAAGAGGTAAGTAACTGGACGATGGCGTAACTACACTCGCGTACGGACACTTCGGAACACGTAAACGTGCGCTATCGGACGACGCTGCTGCTCCTAACGCGAAGAGACAGAGGTACACTGACCAATAACTAACGGCAAGAATAAACTCGTATTTCATGTATGCTCTTTACCTAATTATTTTACAACTTTCATTACGTTTTACAGAATGAACAACAAAGTGAATAAACGTCTGTCAGAGGAGCAACGACGAGTACGACGGTAAATACAATATTTTTTCTTTATTTAATGTGTACAAACAGAATATTCCATTCGACTGACTTACTGTTTTTTTTTATAGTTAGCAACGGTTACGTCGTGCTCTGCTGGGGAGCACATCTTCTCAACCCGGCTCGAGTCGGTAAGTCCGTTTTCATTAACAATCTCTTGTAGTAATCCGTTTACGTCTGTTTTTAAATTTGTACTTTTTTTCCAGCGATGTCGATCATACCGACGACGATGACGACGACGACGTCGAAACCCTCAGCGGGTTCGTGGGAGATGAGGATGAATTGGGATACAATATCGATTTCCTCGAAGCAGAAGATGATGATGATGAGGAGGAATATACACCCTCATCGTCATCGACGATTTCCATCTTCGAGGACAGTATGTAAGTCTTCTTCTTATGCGTACATATTTTTCTTTTTCCACGTCTGTATACGTTTTTTATGTCTTTTTTTTTGTCCTCAGTGACATTCAGCCGTGCCCACGTCCTCTGCTGCCGCAGCCACAACCGCAGTTGATACGCCCTCTGCCGCAGCATCCTCATCTTCAACCACAGCCTCATCCACAACAGTAGCACCTTCTGCCGCAGCAGCAACAACGAGATCCCCGTTTGAGACCCCCTCCAGAACCCGCACCGGTCTTCTTTGACATTTTGGAAACCATAGAACCACGGATGGACGGTGAGCCAACCACGATGAGGCTCCTTCTGCGAAGGAACCTACCGACGTGGTGTTGGCACCGAGGAGAACTCTGTCCCGTCCAGGGTATAGTGCCCCATACCTCGTGTAGTATATGTATGGAGGATTACACCGACGGACAGAGGCTCCTCGGTTTGGCGTGTGGACACGCCTATCACTATCGTTGCATCCTGAGTTGGCTCCAGACGGTGGCGTTGGAGGGGGTCCTGCCTAGATGTCCGCATTATCGTCTATACGCATTCGGCAAGACGACACTGACGTTATATGCGCGTATGCATATTTGAGGTATGTTATAGTGCTCATAAACGTTATTCTAATCCATCCTACTCGTATTAACCATACAGCACTAATATTGTTTCTATTTTTTCTGTTACAGATGGCTGTGCACAACAACAACAACAACAACAATCTACTAGAATTGTTTACATTGTATATATTTGATATGTATCGTTTTATTGTATATATTTGTTTCCATTTTTTCTTGCAATGTATGTATTTGTTCTATGTATATATAAATTATTGTATTTATTTTCTTACAATACACATGTAAATTTTTCATTGCTTTAGTGTTTATTTTCATCTATCCTTTTCCCTGCATGATATGTGTTACACATATTTTTTCCAAGCATAATGCGTGTTACAAAATTTTTACAAGTCAAGTGATTTTCATTTATACACAATGGACCAAATCAAAGAGAGAAGAGAGTTTCTTACGAGATATGCAGAAGACGTTCCACTATTTTTTTACTACGTCTGCCCGACAGATATTACATACCCATCAGATTTTTTTACTACGTCTGCCCGACAGGTATTACATACCCATCAAAATAATATAAATGGTAATTATTTCCTATGCATGATGTGTGTTAGACAATTTTTACAAGTGAAGTGGTTTTCACTTATGCAGTGCATACACAAGGGGCTGCATCTCATGTGAATTTCTTACAACAGATGCAGATGGCACTACACCTTTCTTTTAATACGTCCTGCGATAGAAATTACATATCAATCAGAATATTATATATGGTAATTCTTATCTTCCGTGCATTATGTATATATTTTCCATGCACGGATGTGTGATATACAATTTATACAAGTGAATTGGTTTTCAATTATGCGTCGAGGGCAAAATTTAATATCACCTCGACGACGGATGTTGTAAAAGCTCTTTCGTCGGTTTTCAAAAGAATATGTGTACACGTCCATATCTGAAGCAAGAATGTTAGTTTGTCATGCATTTGGATTTTGTGGGAATCGTTGTATGATACCTGTTCATCAGTACGGAACAGCCGACACCGTTCGTCGAGAAGGACATAGCAAAACTGCAACGTCCGTTGTGTGGAATTATTTTCAATGTTTCATTGTCCAAACGTCCGTAGCGAGAATGTTTCAGATCGAAATACTGCCACCACCTCGACGACGGATGTTGTGTAAATACTTTCCTTTGTAAAACATTTTATACTTTTATAAAGATTTGTTGAGCACATACTTCTCCAATTGTCATAGTTATTCGAGTTGGTAAACACATGTAAATATTCTGACGGTTTACCGTATAGAAAATTGGGAAAATTTATTGTTTCCTCTTTTATTAGTGTTTTTTAAATAGTCCATCCAATTTTAGTGTCCTTCATCAGTTGGAATTCTAAATTGTGTTGCATAATTTTTTCATAGTGTATACTCAACTTTTGCTAAAGTGCTCACATTGACATCGACAAATTTATATTTTTTACTAAGTGGTAAAAATTACAGAATTCGTTTTGTATTTTATAGTATGATGTGCACAATTCGTAGGTCGTTAATTTTGAACATCTTTGTCCGTTACCCATGTTTAGAGTTTCGCATTCTTTGTATTTTTCTTTTAGTAGAAACATTCTAATGAAATTATTCCATTTTCTTATGAACGCTCTTTTGAATCGCTTACTCATTGGCACCCTAAAACATATTTATCAAAAATTGTATACAATTGTATTTTGTAATTGTCATTACTGTGTGCGTTTACATATTTGTCATAGTGCACTTGTTTATTTTAACATGTAATTAGTTTTCCTTAGACAACTGGTTTATCGTGGAGAAAAGGATAGAGCTTACATAGTAGATATTGTAGAGTAGGACCGAATGGACATCTTCATTTATCATGTATAATTTTCATTGCACATACACATAATTGTCATTAGCTGCGCGTACGATTACATATTTATATTAACTTGTACTTAGTTGTATTTCATTTAATTTCTTTTAATTATACATAATATATTTTAACTTATAATATAATGTGCTTAAACATATTTCATTTGATTTAATTGTATTCAATTGTCAATGTGCTTATGTCTAGATAATAAAACAAGGCTTACGTGATGTACATTTTAGAGTAAGCCCGGATAGACATCTTCAAAATTAACAAATAAATTTGTACATATAATACTTATCTTCTATGCACAAATGCGTGATATTCAATTTTTACAAGTGAATTGATTTTCAATTTTGCACCGAAGGACCGAGTCATCGTGAGTTTCGCACTGATGATGTGTACATTTTTTAGTTTTATAATATATAATTACCACAAGGGCACACACATTCGAATTTACAGTTCACAAGTTGGCAACAATGCAATACACCTCACTCAGTGTCTTCACATCGACGATATCCGGACGACGGCGGCGTACATATCTAAACCCATACACTATAACACATGCACGAGTTGACAACGTGGCCGACGCTAAACCAGCACACATGCACAAGTTGGCAACGTCGACGCTTTTCCAACATGGTCACCGTTCCGGAAAAAGCTGTATATATCAAAACCCGTACACTATAACACATGCACGAGTTGGCAACCTGGCTGACCCTTAACCAGGACACTCTTACACAACCCGACAACCTCACCACTTTTTCAACATGGACGACGACCCCACCACTCCTGGCGATGATCAAGCCACGAGGATGATCAACGACGAGATAGCAGTCATACTTGACTTTCACTGTTTCGTTGACGACGATGGAAACGAACTCATCAAGGAACTAGCCATTATGGATATCACCGCATTTACCAGCAGACATTGGATATTTGCACCTCCAGTAAACACGATCGTTTCGAATCACAAACACATGAGGACAAACCGTTGGTTAACGGAGCATTATCATAGATTAGAGTGGACGGACGGGGACACATCGTACGAACATCTTGTGTCGATATTAATAAAGTACACGTTTCCTTTTAACTATGTGTTCGTAAAAGGATTACAGAAAAAAAGATTTCTGGAGAAGTGTATTGTAGATTTCAATATTATAAATTTAGAAGATTTCAGTTGTCCTAAACTCGAACAATTACGTTCAATACACGGAACAGCCTGTCTCGTGCACCGCTTATTTCCGGAAATATATACAAATCAAAGAGTACACGCTTCACGCGAGTGGGTTGTATCGGATTTTAGACTAATCAATAGGTTTCTGGTAAATTACTAATTGCATACATTGTTGTTTTTATTTAGCATCATAAAAATATCACTTGTTGCCTTTCTGTCAATTACATCATTCTGTCTACATGCATAAAACAATTAGCACCATCGACTTGTTCCCACACGCTCGAGTGTAGTCGATGATATCACCGTGTCTAAAAAAAAAATAAGCGAGTCGTCTCCCCCTCCCCCCACCTACCCACTGAACATAGCGTGAGAAAGCAGCTTGCATCCTGTTTACACGGTTAAAGATACCCGCTTACTATACGTTGAGTGGATCCCACTCTCCGGTTTCCCCCTCCTCAACTATCTACCTATTTTATACCGCTACAAACTAGTGTTATTCATTCAGACCTTGACAGACGCGCAAGCGAAATTCTTCATTGTAAAATGGCATAATTCGTTGCTAAGTTTGCTACCATTAGACCGATTGAATATAAAAAAATTAAGGAATTAATAATTGGTGTTAAATATCCAATAGAAGAATTACAAAATATAGACGTGAAGTGCGGGAAGGTCGTACTCGCCACTATCCAGGACTACAGGGACCCAAAATTGAAATATCACGTAAATCTACTTAAGAGATACGCAAGCGTTTTCGATGATGAAGAATTAAAAAATGTAGCACCATATTCACTTCAACTGGTTTATCGTGGAGAAAAAGATAGGGCTTACGTGGTAGACATTTTAGAGTAACACCGAATGGGCACCTTCATTTATCATGTATAATTGTCATTGCACACACACACACACACACACACACACACACACACACACACACACACACACACACACACACACACACAATTGTCATTGCCTGTAAGTACGATTACATGTGTATTTCATTTGATTTAGTTGTACACAATTGTTATTGTGCTTATGTTAATTGTATTGTGTAATTGTCACAGTAATTGTCACTACTGTGTGCGTTTACATAATATTTATTTTCCTTATACATATTTCATTTTGATTTAATTGTACACATTTGTCATAGTGCACTTGTTTATTTTAACTTGTACTTAGTTTACTTAGATGTATTTCGTGTACATATTATGTATTTTGTAATTGCCACTACTGTGTGGTTTATATATTATGTATTTTAAATTGTAATATATTTTGATTACATGTATTTTAATTGTTTTTAATTAAACGGTATTGCTTTAACATTTTTATTGTATTTAATTTCAAAAGTCCTTCTAATATATTTTGTCTGTACTTTAACATATATTTTTTGTTTGTTTAAATTATATATATATACATTTTTCTTTTAATTGTTTATTTTCAACTATCCTTTTTCCATGCATGATGCGTCCTGCATAATCTTTACAAGTGAAGTGTTAATCAGAGTATTATGTATATAGTAATACTTATCTACTATGCACAAATGTGTGATATTCAATTTTTACAAGTGAATTGATTTCAATTATGCACCGAAGGGCCGAGTCATCGAGCGTTTCGCAGTGATGATGTGCACATTTTTTTATTTTTACAATATATACTTACCACAAACACACGCATTCGAATTTACACAGTTCAAATGTTGACAACAATGCAATACACGTCACTCAGTCTCTTCGCATCAACGATATCTGGACGGTGGCGCCGTACATATCTAAACCCGTACACTATAACACTTGCACGAGTTGACAACATGGACAACGCTAAACCAGCACACATACAGAAGTTGGCAACTTCGCGCTTTTATCTTCTATGCACAAATGTGTGATATTCAATTTTTACAAGTGAATTGATTTTTAACTGCAACGATATCCGAACGGCGGCGGTGGCGGTGTACATATACAAACCCGTACACTATAACACACGCACGAGTTGACAACGTCGATAAACCAGCACAAGTTGGCAACGCCGACGACGCTTTTCCAACATGGCCGCACTTCCGGAAAAACCCCTTACATATACAACCCCATACACTATAACACATGCACGGTTTTTACTTACCACCGACACACAGACCAATCCTCGACGACGAACCGGATCACCGCGTAACCCGTTATCTGACACACAGACCAATCCTAGACGACGAACCGGATCACCGCGTGACCCGTTCGACGCTCGCTGGCCGCCGACGGCGGCCGGCGAACGGCACCGACCGGATCACGACGCAGCCTCACGAACCAGTTCGCCGTTCGCCGTCGGCGGCGGACGGCGTCCGACAGCAGATCAACCCGACGGCGGCCGGCGAACGGCGAACCGGATCACTACACGGGCTCGCGATACAGTTCGCCACGACACACAGACACGCCGTTGCCAACAATACACCGCATCGACCATCGCTCGCAGCGCCGTTCATATACAAAACCCGTACACTATAACACACGCAAGAGTCGACTACGGCGATTAACCAGCACGAGTTGGCAACGCCGACCACGACGATTTTACAACATGGCCGACCGGAAAAACACCTTGCATATACAAACCCGTACACTATAACACATGCACGAAGCGGCAACGTCGACGACGTATACACCAATCAACGCACACATAACCCCACTTTATACTGACCGCCCACAACATGACCGAAAGCCGACTACCAGATTTTTACCCCACCACATATATTTTTGAATTTCCCGCCATATGACGTCACATCCGGGGTAGAACTGTCAGTTTACCCCTACTATCATTTGATTCTGTTTGAATTTGCGGCTGTTATCGTTTGCCATAGAAAAAAATTACACTTGATAAAAAACCGTTGCAGGTAAACTACCCCTTTCCCCGTAACCGATCTTCACCAAAACCAACAGGTCTTGAGAACTCTACAATTCAGGGCTGTATGCAAAATATTATTTGATTATGTTAGAATTTTCGGCTGTTATCATTTGCCATAAAAAATACCATTGTTAAAACAAAACACGTGACAGGTAATCTACCCCTTTCCCTTATCCGATCTTCACCAGAAACAACAGGTCTTGAGAACTCTATAACTCAAGGGAGTATGCAAAAAATTATTTGATTATGTTTGAATTTGCGGCTGTTATCGTTTGCCAAAGAAAATACCTTTGTTAAAACATAAAATGTTGACGGCAAACTACCCCTTTCCCTTAACCGATCTTTACCAAAATCAATAGGTCTTGAGAACTTTACAATTCAGGGCTGCATGCAAAACATTATTTGATTGTGTTTGAATTTGCGGCTGTTATTGTTTGCCATAGAAACAAATTACCCTTGATTAAAAAAAAAAGTTGCTGGTAAACTACCCTTTTCCCTTAACTGATCTTCACCAAAAACAATAGGTCTTGAGTACTCTATAAATCAGGGCTGTATGCAAAAAATTATTTGATTCTGTTTGAATTTGCGGCTGTTATCGTTTGCCATAGAAAAAATCTACAGACAGACAGAACACAGACACACACAGACACTTTTCGAAAAATGACTTTTTTCATGTTTTGAGTGTTTTACAATCAAAATCTGCAATAATCTCGAACACGATTTTTTTTGCCATCACTTTACTTCCATTTCCTTAAGGAACATGGAAGTAAAATTACCCCCGATTAAAAAATGTCGCAGGTAAACTACCCCTTCCCCTTAACCGATCTTCACCAAAACCAACAGGTATTGAGAACTCTATAATTCAGGGCAGTGTACAAAAGAGTAGTTGATTCTGTTTGAATTTGAGGCTGTTATCGTTTGCCATAAAAAAAATTACACTTGTTTAAAAAAAAACCGTTGCCGGTAAACTACCCTTTTCCCTTAACCGATCTTCACCAAGATCAATAGGTCTTGAGTACTCTACAAATCAGGGCTACATGCAAAAAATTATTTGATTCTGTTTGAATTTGCGACTCTTATCGTTTGCCATAAAAAATACCCTTTTAAAACATAAAACGTTGCAGGTAAACTGCCCCTTCCCCTTAGCCGATCTTCACCTAAAACAATAGGTCTTGAGTACTCTACAGACCAGGGTTGTATGCAAAACATTATTTGATTCTGTGTGAATTTACGACTCTTATCGTTTGCCATAGAAAATACCCTTTTAAAACATAAAACATAGCTGGTAAACTACCCCTTTCCCTTAACCGATCTTCACCAAAATCAATAGGTCTTGAGAACTCTACAATTTGGGGCTGTATGCAAATAATCATTTGATTCTGTTTGAATTTGCGGCTGTTATCGTTTGCCATATAAAATACCCTTGTTAAAACATAAAACATTGCCGGTAAACTACCCCTTTCCCTTAACCGATCTTCACCAAAAATAATAGGTCTTAAGAACTCTACAATTCAGGACTGTTTGCAAAAGAGTAGTTGATTCTGTTTGAATTTGCGGCGGTTGTCGTTTGCCATAGAAAACAATTACCCTAGATTAAAAAAAATCCGTTGCAGGTAAACTACCCCCTTTCCCTCAACCGATCTTCACCAAAAACAATAGGTCGTGAGTACTCTACAAATCAGGGCTGTATGCAAAAAATGATTTGATTCAGTTTGAATTTGCGGCTGTTATTGTTTGCCATAGAAAAAAAAATCTACACACACACACACACACACACACACACACACACACACACACACACACACACACACACACACACACACACACACACACACACACTCAAACACACACACACACACACACTTTTCGAAAAACGACTTTTTTTCATGTTTTGAGTGTAGTACAATCAGAATCTGCAATAATCTCGAACACGATTTTTTTTGCCATCACCATACTTCCATTTCCTTAAGGAACATGGAAGTAAAATGTCAACTGATATAAAAGACAATTGTCCCGTGCAATTATAAAAACACAACACTTCGCCACAATATTACGAACCGCACTAATAACCACTTAACGCACAGAGTAATATCGCCTGATAATAACTGAACTAAGACCGCTGACGCCTTGTATTTATACCCCTGCTTAGACGCCAAGATGGCCCCCGGATGTTCTCCTTCAAAACAAACTGCACTTTACTTCGGGGAATTATCAACTGCATGACCACGTCTCGTCCATACGCACTTTCCCAAGCCCTTTTCAGCAATCCTTTTTCTAAAGTAAGAGATTCCCATTGTGGCCAGTAGCCCTTCAGGACTTCGGAACCATGGCAGATATCTTGCCAATCCGGGCGACGACCTTCCTCTTTTGCAGTCAAGATCGGTCCAATGTCTTCATCAATCATCTGTTCTTGTCGACAGTCTTGTGTCGTCCAGCCGTCAGCCAGAAAATCTACAGTGATGGCTTGAATATGTTTGCTTGAGTTTTGTTCTTCCTTTCTGTGGCAATGTTGGCAGTCTTCCGGGCACGGTCTTCATGATAAGCCATCTGCATTACCATGCAGGCACCCTTGCCGATGTTGTACCTTGAAGTTATAGTCTTGGAGACGTTCGAACTACCTTGCCAACTGTCCTTCCGGATTTTTAAATCTCAAGAGCCATGCAAGGGTGGCATGGTCGGTACGTAGTGAAACTCTCTCCCATAGAGGTATTTATGGAAATGCTCCAAAGCTCTGACAATTGCCAACAACTCTCTCCTTGTAACACAATAATTTCTCAATGGTTTAGAAAGGGTCTTGCTGTAATACGCTATATTCTTCACCATTCTGCACTTGAGACAAAACTGCTCCTAGACCAGTATTGCTTGCGCCTGTGTCTACGATGTACTTCCTTTCGGAAGCAGGAAGAGCGAGAATTGGCTGCGAACATAATGCAATCTTCAAAGTCCTAAATGCTTGGTCACACTCTCTTGACCACTGGAAGTTTCATTTATTTTCCATTAGCTTTTCGTTTATATAGTGGGTTAGCAATAGTAGAGAAGCCTTTCACAAAATGTCTGTAATATGAACATAACCCCAGGAAACTCCGAACTTCGTGTTTACTCTTCGGCACTGGCCAGTCTCTTACGGTGTCTACTTTATTAGGATCCATGCTAACACCTGCTGCCGAAACGAAACCAAATGGCCCAGATACTGTACTTCCTTCTGGAATAGAGAACACTTCTTTGGGTTCAGCTTCAGTTGGGTACTGTGAATTCTAGTTAGAACCTCCTTAAGGTTTTCCAAATGGCCTTTGAAAGTCTTCCCGATGACTATGACATCGTTTAAATAAACGAGGCAAGTTTTCCATGTCAGGCCTCGGAGAACCAGGTCCATCAATCTTTCAAATGTTGCCAGTGCATTACAGAGTCCAAATGGCATGACGTTAAATTGGAATAAGCCACTTGGGGTCGAGAAAACGGTCTTTTTCTTGTCTTCTTGATGACAAGATCCGCCAATCTCCGCTCTTCAGGTCCAATGTGGAAAACCACTGTGCTCCAGACAGCGTGTCGAGTGTATCGTCATGCGAGGTAATGGATAGCAGTCTTTCTTTGTAACATCATTTAACCTCCGGTAGTCTACACAGAAATGCAATCCACCATCCTTCATCGTTACCAGCACTACCGGAGAAGACCAAGCACTTGACAAAGCCTCGATTACTCCCTCTGTCAACATGTCCTGTACCAACCGAGACATTTCCTGTTGCTTATTTAATGAAAGCCTTCGAGGAGGTTGGCGTATAGGTGTTGTGTCCCCGGTATTGATGCGATGTTGTACAAGAGAGGTTCTTCCCAATGACTGTCCCCGAACTGGAAAAGAATCTTTGAATTAATGTAAAAACTGTCTAGTTCTTTAACTAGAGAGGTTATTAGAAGATCTGTACAATAATTCCTGCAGTTCCTCTGGTAATTTGGAAGCATCCGAAGAACTGGATCTTCGTTGCGTCATTCCGGCTACCCAGGCCACAGGAGTCAATTTGCCTAGGAGCGTATTGCTTTGTAAAGTAACAGCTTGATCCAAAATATTCGCCACTCTAATAGGTATATTTCCGGTTTTGTCAGGTTTTACTAAACTTCTGGCAATTAGTATGCCCAGTGCGCTGACTACCTGGGGTTCGAATATAGAACACTGGTTGCCCTTAGTGTCTACTTCGTTTCTACCCATGATGATCTTTTCAGAGTTTGGCGGAACAGTTACGGCCACTTGGTTTATCACGTCCATCAATTTTTCTGTTGTAGTTATTGTGGAGAGCATTAACTCTTCTTCTCTGATTCTCAAGACATTGTTTTTGAAGTCGACTATAAATCCGAATGCTTTCATAACGTCCACACCAAGAATTGCTTCATCCACAATGTCTGCAACAAGTACTTGATTAAACTCAAGTCGACTGAGGCGTAGGTGTATCTCCACTTTGGGCGTTTTCACACTAGCCGACATGACACCGACAGGATATCGGCGCGTTATCGATGGGAACAAAAAGTAAAGAAATGTTATGGAACCGTTTCACACTCACCGACTGTCGGTATCGGGTCGGCGCAGGGACCACGTGTCGGTGGGCAGCAGCTCTCCCATCTTGGTCGGCGCTGTGTAGTCCCCGACAGTTACTCTGCCTAGCGCATTAATTTAGGTCAGTAGTTGAATATTTTGTGAAATGACTACTTTTAAGTATGACATAGTGACATTTATTGAACTTGTTGAGACGAAGCCTTGTTTGTGGGACAAGACAGATGAAGGAAATAAAAATAAAATTCTTCACCATAAGAGCTGTAAAGAAATATATGAAGAAACTTGTTAGGATCTAAAACCAACTTATCAAATAATGTGTAGTACATTATTCTACATAGCGAACTTTAATAATCGGGTGGACCCAATACTTCCTATCTACTTTTCGTTTTCTCCGTCTTAAATATAACAAATATAGTAAATACAATCTTCTGTTGAATCAGCCGTTTGTATAAACTACACTCACCACGGCCGATATGTCGACATCTGTCGTCTTGAGTGTAAAAGTACCTTCTCGATATCGTGTCGGTGTCGGGTCGGTGTCGTTGTAGGGTCGATGTCGGGTCGGTGTCGTATCGGTAAGTGTGAAAACGCCCTTTGCCAAACACTTTTACCGGCTGTCCAGTAGCTGTTCGCAAGCTGCAAGAGCACCAGATTGGCTTGAGATCTTTCTTCACGTCGCGGCGCACAATAGAAACTATTGTGCCTGTGTCAACTGTAATCAAGGTTGGCCTTTCTTGGACAAATCCGGTAACTACCAAGCTCCCGCTGTTTTTCTGAAGTGTAGAAATTGCGTATTGTCTAGGGGCTTCGTTCCTCCAGTTAGTCAGCACACGCCCCGATTACTGCGCGTTTCCCTGCTGCTGAAATCTAACCTGACAATCCCGTTGTAGATGTCCAGGTTTCCCACATCTATAACACTTCGGTCTTCCATCCTTTCTAATTTTATTCTGTGGCGACGACCATCGAGTCTCTGTTCCTTGTTCTTCTTCCTCATCGTCTGTGGTGTCGCGATCTTTTAGCACGCACTTTATGACTTGTCCAACCAGACGCTGATTTGGCGGCCTCAAATTGCAATGACATTGATTCTTGTACCTCCGATATTTTAGTACAGTAACTTGCTTATTAAGCTCACCTTATAGGAAACCCAACTCTGCAGTAGTTTTTTCTTGTGTCGGGTTTTTCTCCTGTATTAACTCCTTGAGGTCTTCTGTTTCACGCTTATGTTCTTTTATTTGTGTCTTTCTTCTGTTTCTAGCATTAGTGCTTTCTGATGTTCCTCAGCCTCTTCTCTTTCCTGTCTGCTTCTTCCACCTACTGCCTGCGTTTCTCATCCTGTTGTTACTCCGTCTGCAGAAAGGTTATTTGGGTTTGATTGCGAAATAATAGTAATACAGTTTGTGCTGACTAAAACAAATTATGTTAGGTTTATTACGAAAACTTTACTTTATATTCTACATTGGTATTCTCAGCGTTTCTGATCGACTACGTCTATTAAAAAAAATTGACAAAATATACAACTCTTATAACTACCATTACAATTGATTTATATTATTACTCAACCAGTACTCTGCACAATAACAGATTCATACCCCTTACTGAGATCTCATTACCAAAGTATTTCAATTTTGAAATATGATTTTGTAAATGGGATTTGTGCTTTAAGAAAAATTCTTTATTTATTTTTTTGATGAATTGTTCAGTAGTTACCCATCCGTCTGGTGTTCATACTGTTGTTTCACCACGGTCTTCATTTAACACACAGCGAATTTTCAGGTTTTATAGTCACTCACCAATATCTTTACCATTCCTTACCTCGCACTGCACATTGGTTTTGCGTTAAAATAATAGTCGTTATTTAGCCGGCCAGCGATGTACTTGCTTAAGCACTTATAGGTTGACCGCGCGGTCAAAGTTACAAATTCCGGGTACCCCCATCCGCTACACATTGTTTTCGGCTACCAAATTTTGGACATGCAGAAACCACGGCCTCCGTGACGTCTTGAAACAGGTTTTAGCCATGCGGACGCCAGCGACTTGAGCCTCTGTATGACGTCATGAACTGGAACACGGAAGTGTTTCAGTCACACATACACACACACACACAAAACAGTGACGTCACATTGACAGCTCGGACACCAGCTGCCAGTGCCTCTATGACGCCATGAACTGGAACCCGGAAGTGTTTTCTAACGCTCACTTTCCCTCTACTCTTACCTCGCACTGCACATTTGTTTTGTGTTAAAATAATAGTCGTTATTTAGCCGGCCGGCGATGTACTTGCTCAAGCACTTATAGGTTGACCGTGCGGTCAGAGTTACGAGTTGACTAACTGACCACGATATATTGTTCTTACTGATTAATAATTTAGAACCGCGCGTTCCTGAACTGCCCCGCGCGGCCCTGCTGTCTCTTGGCTGGTTTAACAAAGACGGACTGCTTACTGTGACTCTCTGATGAAAACTGGGGTGGCAATTACTCATTCTTTCTGTACTTCACAGAGACTGGCTTGCCAGCGGTTACGTAATACGTCTAGACGGGCAGGCTCCAGACATCAACATAAACAGTCTGCAACAACATTGTGCAGGCAGGGGTTCCTAAAAGGTTGTTACTTGTATGAATTGACAATTTATTTTATTCATTCTCAGACTCCCAATTCTGTACCGTTACATAGTTTGTATGTGCCGATGGATGTCGACTTTTGAGATTAACCTATTTCAATAGGTTATACCGCTTTAACATTAAAAAACAAAGAAATAATGGTTTAAAAGTGAAAAATTATAAATTGATAGTGTTTTTGTTTAGTCGTAGTGGAATAAATAGTTCAAGTGTACACAAAGTGTTATAGTTATATTATGATAATTTGTTATAAGTCCGTTATAACTTTAAGTATGCACACTATACTTTCCTTTTCTTTTAAAACACACTTTATTATTCACTGTTAATTATTAATACGCTTTAACTCTGCTTTTGCTAGTATAAACTCTCACGACACTTTTCTCACTTTTTTGGTTATGTTTTGATGTTTACGTTCCACCTAACCTAGCCGAGGTTCGACTCTGATGTTAATTTTGCGGCTATAACTGTCGCGGAGGAGACGTTCTTTACTCGATGAATTCTCACACTAGACTCCTTGGCGTAGCGTCAGTCTTTAGGTCCTGACGGCTCACTTTTTGGGTTCATACACGCAAAAGTGAAAAATTTCCATTGGTCGATATCTAACTCATTGTTGGGAACGGCGTCACCTTGCTGATATCAAAATTACTAAAATTTCTTAAATTTAACATTATTTCCTTATGCCAAGTACAGTTTTAGAGATATTATTACCATTGAATTGCTTTCTTTCTTCTGATCATTTTTAAGATCTTACATGATATGTTTCTGTACAGTATTTCTAAAAATGAACAATTTTAATGTTTGGCCTATGCTAATACATTATTTGTAAAAGTTATCTTTTTTATTACATTTTTTTGTTTTCTCTGTTGTACCTATTATTTTATGGTACTAACAAACATTTTAATATTAGTAATTATAATTATGAACCTTAACTTTTTATAAAACCATTGGCTTGTATAATAGGCCTAAGAATGTCTTGTGTACATTGGACTATTCTTTATTTCATACAATTAGAAATACTTAATTCTAATACAATGTAACATTTAGTATTTAATCCTAATAAACTACATGATCTTTTACTATACCTATTATGATTTAAAACAAGCTTTGTACCATGTAAAATCCCTGTCTAGCTTCTGCAGTAGATGTAGGTTTTTTGTCCAAGTAAACATCTTGTTAATTACATTCTTATTAGTCCATTACAAACATTTAAGATTACTCATATCTTAATCTAATAACATATACTATTTCTTTTTATATTGACCATGGTCTATTACCATTTTTATACGTAATATATATTCTTTTTATCATTGTTTCTAAAAACATAGGCTTGTACAATAGGCCTAATAATGTCTTGTGTACATTGGGCAATTATTTGTTTCTTACAGTGAAATTGCTTAATTCTAATACAAGTTAACATTTATTATTTATTCATTATAAACCATATGATCTACTACTAGACATATCATGATATAATATAACATTTATACATTGTAATGTCCCTGTCTACCTTCTAAAGTAGATGTAGGTTTTTTTTTTCAAGTTAACATCTGGTTAATTACATTATTACTTGTCCACTACAAACACTTTTGACTACTTATATCTTAATCTATTAACATACACTGATATGATTATTTTTTATGAGTTAATAAAACTTACCACTTCTATAAAACTTTGCTTCTTTTCTTACCTTTGGGTTTCCTCCAGAGTCCTATAGACGAAAACAGTTGCACAAAGGTTATCTGGGTTTGAGTGCGAAATACACGCCTTGGTCACCATTTAATACAATGATAATTATGTGTAATTATATAATTTGTGAATTATATCCTTCTTAGGCTCCACATGGAAATGCCATTAACTATACCGTAAATTACTGATATTGTAATTATCATTTGCTTTACGTTGGTTGCAATTTACCACAGTGATAATAAAGTAATCTTTTGTTGTTTACTAAAGAAAAAGCGTATAACTGAAATTTGTCTCTTATTTTAATTATCTGTGTCCCTTGATTGGAACGTCATTAACTACAATGAAACTGTGCTAATATGAGAGTCAAGAATTCTCAAGTGTGTTCACTCAATGCACAATATTTTATGCAATTGTAATAGTTAATTGATTTGTAGATTATACATTAGGGTTTCTGATAATGATGAACGCATTATTTGATCTGCTTATGTACTAATTTATTATACGTTTAAACAATTGTATTCAATAACACAAATATATATATATATATATACATTGCAACGTATTTATGTGTGTGAATTTTTATATGTACTTTAATTTGTATAGCCCCACGTTTTTTGGGAGCCAAATATGCAACAATACATATACATAAATACATATACATATACACAAATTTAGCGTGACCGGTCTCACGTTCAAGATTGACAAATTATGTAACAATATAACATTTAAATTGGGTTTCAGGTGTATCTGCAATAAGAACTCTATGTAACTTGTAACGGTATTTCAAATTTATTTGATATTATTAAAAATTGTGCACATGGCACTGACTTCGATTTAAAACATTCGTTATTATTTGTTATTATGCCGTAAGGCTTATGCTATATACATCCTTACTGACTAAATATTCTATTCTACTAATTATTGTATTAAAGAAAAATCTCATTTTCAGACTACTCAGTCAATTAATGTGTTTCAAAATATCAATATTTAAATCTCTTTTTTATATATTGTAATGTACTCAAAATATTAATAGTTATTGAATTTATCTTTTGTTTCTCAGTACTGTTTTCTCAAATACTAATTGTTTTCATTTAAATGCTTTGTATTCATTTTATTTCATATTAAATTGAGCTCTTGTTACGTTAATCGTATTTCTAAAACATTTATGATTTTAATTCTACTTTACAAAAACATCGGCTCTTACTTTTAAATAAAATAGAAATGTCTTTAATTGTCTTTGAGTTCATTGTATGATTAAGATATAAATAAGTTGTTTATCACCTTATTGTCGTCAATCATACTCGATCATTTTGATCCAACTGTAGTCGTCCTCGTCTCGCACTCCAGCGTCGGCTGTCTCTCTTCTCCTCTTGTCCAGCGTCGGCTGTCTCTCTTCTCCTCTTGTCAAGCGTCGAATCACTTCTTCTTGTCCAGCGTCGTATCTCTCTCTGGAACTCTCCTCTTGTCCAGCGTCGTATCACTTCATCTTGTCCAGCGTTGTATCACTCTCTTGTCTCGCACTCCAGCGTCATATCACTCTCTGGAACTCTCCTCGTGCTCTTTCTGATGTCAATGGATCTTCTTATATAATTCTTCTTATGTACTGCTGTTATTATTTAAAAATGATTGTCTTTACAACTTAGTTACATAGTTGTATGTAACTGGAAAATTTAAACTATTTACAAAAAATATAAATACGCCGTGCGGACGGGCATAAGCTCCCGCTGCACCGTGGATGATTTAAGAAAGAGAACCACTGTAGCTTGTGTGTCCTATTTATACCCATGTCTTGGTCGACACCTGCAGTGGTACGAAATCGACATGTCAGAAACTGTCTCTGGATTCAGTTCCCCCACTCTTTGTCAAATTCGCTATTTCTTATATTTCTGCGAATTGCAGAGTCCTGTAAGTATACTCTTATACTTATCTTATAACTATTTTTACAACACATGTTCACTGTAATTTTGGACATTGCAACTTAACTCTTTCGATTTGTACACAGTTATTTCACTATTACACTCGTACGGTGTGGCACTTTCGCGTGGTTTTCGTACACAGTATTTAGTAAATTTTATTACATTTTATTGTGGTTTTGGATTTTAATTCTTAATTATAGTTTATGAATAATTACGGAAAAACAGTAATTGTGCAATTATTCATCTTGGGGTGGTAAACTCGCCTGCATAGACCTGCGTCCACACACACTAGCAAAATACTGGTGTACACACTTTCAGTTACATTTGTGTGTGTGTGCACGTCGATTCAGGTCGAAACACCTGTTCATATTTTTGTCTGAGCCAAGCTTGCAATCCCTGACATGCTTATTTCTAATATATTATTAATTTTTTACAGTTTATTAGGTAAATTTAAATTTTTATATTCAATGCTCAGTACATCACTTATTTGTACTGTCGTATTATTCCTCTGCTTGGTAACAAAAAAAAATTTAATAAATTTATTTATTATAATTTTTTTTTTATTTATTATTATTATATTTGCATAAAAAAATGTAACAAATAATAAAGAATAATATTCGTCATTTCACTCTTAATTGGAGTGTATACAAATGTCTTACCTCCCCTCTTTGTACGCTCACTGCTCGTGACCTTGTAGTAGGGTGGCTTTAACAAACAGCTGATCTGACTGGTTTCATTGACCTTGTCGTTTTCATGTGTAGAACTTCCTAAATGACGTTGCGTGGAATTTACCAATTTCTTTCTTCTGTATCTCATCATATACGATGAAAGTGTGTTGTCCTACTCGCTGTCTTAACGTATACGGTCCATTATAAAGTCTGAAGAATTTCTTCGCCGTATTATCACTCTGTTTTCCCACTGGATTTGCTTTGAGTAGTATACTTTCTCCCACGTTGAATTGTTGTAGCTTGTGAGTTAGATTAAATCTCTCTACTCTCTTGTTACCTCTTTCTCTTATCCGTTGCTTTGCGTATTCAATTTTCACACTTATTGGTACAGGTACATTTTGATTATTAGGTTTGTTTATATACTTAGTCCAAAATCTGTTTGGCTTCTTATCTTCTTCTAATTCCATGGGAGTGTATCCTGTTGCTTCACTATAATTTTCGTTAATGGCTTTTTCAAGAAATGGTAAATATTCTGCCCATTTATTGTGTTGATCATGGCAATATATTCATAAATATTTACCTAATTCTTTGTTAACTCTCTCAGCAAGGTTTCCTTGAGGATGTCTTATGGATGTGAGTACAGGTTGTATTCCATTTTCCCTTCACGTCCTCTCCCATTTTTCACATTGGAATTGTACACCTTGATCACTGAGTATCTTCTTCATTTTTCCATATAACGGAATATATTTCTGCAGTAGTATCTTTAGAACAACTTTGGTTGTGGGTCGCATAATTGGGTACAGTCGGACTGCCTTGGAAAACACATCGATACATACCAATATGTGCTTCACACCTCGACTTGATCGCGGTAGTGGTCCCAGAAAATCCACTGCAATTAGCTCTCCTTTGTTCTCTTTCTGTATACTCTGCATTCCTACATATGTGTGTAAATTCGGCCCTTTCGCTGTTTGACACTCATAACACTTCTTTACCTCCTTCTTTATCTTTCGATACATATTATTAATCGTAAAATCTTCTCGTAGACTCAAATAACATTTCAGAGCGGCAGCATGTGCTAAACTCTCATGTGCTGGTTGAATTAATTTTTGTAGCATGTCATTCGTTAGTACTATCTTCCAGTCTTGTCTTACTAACCTGAAAAGAATTCCATTAAGTACCTTATAATGATTTGGTAGCTGTTCTTGGTCCTTCATCTCCCTTACCGTCATGTCCAAATCTTGTTGATGTGCTAAGTTTTTCAGCATTTGTTTTACTTCATTATTCTCTTTGAATTTAATTGATAACAATCGTACTTCTTTCTTTTCGCTCACATAAACTTCTTCACATTCTTCTTTGATGTATCGGCTTAGTGTATCCGCTATAATATTGTCTTTACCTTTACAGTATTTAATGGCGAATGAGTATTCGCTAATGGCTAAAATCCATCTTAATAATCGGGCATTTGTTATTTTGCATTTCAATATAAATGATAATGCTTGGTGGTCAGTATGTATCTCAAAATGAGTACCATAAACATAATATCTGAATTGCTTAAGAGCGTATACTATAGCAAGTATTTCTTTTTCTGATGTGGAGTAGTGTTTTTCAGCTCCTTTGAAGACTCTACTGGCGTAGGCAATAACTCGGTGCTCTCCCATAGTATCTTGTTGATATAGTACACTTCCTACTGCGTAGTTACTAGCATCGGAGTGTATTACGAATTTTCCTTCTCGTTGAGGATGATGTAACATAATATTTTCGATGAACAACTCTTTCACTTGGTTAAAGGCATCTTGATGTTTCTTCTCCCACTTCCATTTTTTTTCTTTCTTCGTCAGCTCTAGAAGCGGTTGCGTATATCTTGCATATAACGGTGAGAATCTTCTGTAGTATTCTGTGAGTCCTAAGAATGCTCTTAACTCTTTGAGATTTCCGGGTAGAGGGAAATTAGTTATGCTGGAAATTTTGATAGGATCGGGTTGAATACCAGAGGATGAAATAATGTGACCTAGGAATTGGATAGAGGTTTTGATAAATTCACATTTGTCTAGGTTAAGGGATATGTTCGCTTGCCTAAACTTGTGGAATATCGTGCTTAGATGCTTTATATGTTCGTCTAACGTTTTAGATAAAACTAGGATATCATCTACAAATATCATGGTGTAGGGTTCCACTTCAGGTCCTAGGGCTCTTTCTAGACACTTTACGATGGCTGCCAAACTCGTGCTTAATCCGAAGGGTATTACCCTGTGTTGGTATTTATTTTTATACAGGAAAGCAGTGTACTTTCTATTCTCTTCACTAATTGGAATCTGCCAGAAACTTGAGCGTAAATCTAGCTTCGTCAGATACCTTGCTCCTTCACACTTAGTAAATAATTCGTCCGCAGTTGGAGCACAGTCATACTCCTTTAATACAATGCTGTTCAGCTCCCTCATGTCAAGGCATAGACGTATCTCACCATTTTTCTTCTTCACTACCACTAGAGGATTCAGGAAGTTGCTGTTTGATCGCTCTATGACTCCACTTTCGATCATACGCCGAATTTCTAGTTCAACCTCTTCTTCATATCGCATTGGGATTGAGTATGTCTTCCTAATGACTTTTGTAGGGTCTGACACAACTATAGAGTGCTCGTATACTGTCGTCTGCGTCGGTACTTCACTAAATACATCACTATATTCTTCTATTAATTCGTGCAGTTTCTCTTCTTCCTGTGTCGTCATCCCTTTATCTACCGCATTCACATGTCGAGTTGGACCATATTGTATTTGTGGCTTGTACAAAGTAATAGGTGTTTCACTTACCTTGCACTCTTCTTCCTCGCTGTTCATGTTTAATTCATATTGAACATTTTTATAATTACACACAATTATATTATCATTAATATTAATCTTAGCATTTATTGTATTTAGTATATCGATACCTAAAATTCCATCATAAATCAATTTATGCATAATTATCATGGGGTGTTCTAATTCTAGATTTTTATATGTTAGAGTTACATATGCTTGTTGTTTAACTCTTTCTTTTTTATTGGTAGCTGTTGTAATATTTAAATTATTTACGGGCAAAATTGCAGTATTTTTAAAATATTTCTTGTTGCGTTGAACCCATGCAGCGTTAAGAACTGACAGCTGGCTGCCGGTATCAACTAGCATCCGTATTTTACACCTGTTTATGTTCACAGTCACAATAGAGCATTATGTTTGCTGCGCGTCTCGCTTTATATCCTGTTCAGTGCTTAATAAGTCCTCCCTAATATCGCAGGGGTATATGTTGTTTATTTTATAATTTTGCTTCCGTTTATTCAGTCATTGTGACGCCTTTGATGTAGACGGTCGGCTGTGGAATGTTACTGTCTCTGTCTCATTCATTCCTTGGCTTTCTCTCTTCAATTTTTTTTCGTCGTACCCTCGTACTGCGGCAACGCGTTTGTCAGCTGGTTTTGAAAACTGTTTACAATTGGACGACCATACAACGTCTCCTTGTCGTCTAGCTGTATTATTTTGTTCAGTCTCTTTAGCTGTGCGTGTTGTAGTGTTGTACATTGGTGGCGAATAATTTATTTTATAATTATCACGGTGCGGTGTAGTGTTTTGTATTGCTTTCTTGTCATCTCTGTGATAATTATGGTGGTGATTTGCGTGTTTTTGTTCCCAGTATTGTGTGTTCTTACCTTTATTGATATTCTCCAACTGTGTTACAAGGATTAAAAATTCTTCTATGGTTTTAATCCCTTGTGTATAAACTGCTAACTGGATATCTCGCTGAAAATGGTAAGATAATTTTGAAACAATTTCATATTCTGAGAATTTAGGTTTGAGATGCTTTACACGTTCTATTTGCGTAATTGTATATTGTTCAATACTCTGCTGTCCTTGTGCATTGAACTTTCCATATTTGAGTTGATCCCGTACTTGTCGTTGGATATGTAGATTCCAGTATCGGTTCTCGAATGCCTCACGAAACTGCTGATATGTACTAACGTTATCTCTAATAATAGAGTACCATTGGCTGGCTGAATCTCTAAGATATCGCGTGACGAAGTCTATCTTCTCGTCGTAATTTATTGCACTCCCAATTTTTTCTATTTCCTTCTCTACTCTTGCTAGGAATTCCATACTGTTCTCCCCTTTACCACCTGAGAACTTAAGTCTGCTCCTTTCTTCCGTTGGTGTAGGAAATATGGTCATTTGGTTCTGTCGTCTTCTTAACTCACTTCGTAGCTGGTTCATTTCCTCTTGAATCTCTTCTTTCATATGCGATACGTCTCCCGAACGGTCTTTCGTAGTTTCTTCAATTTTATTCTCCATAACTACAGTACGTGTTTCTATTTCTCTAAGTTTACTGGTATTTGCTTGGGATACATTATTAATAGTTTGGATTTTATCATCCTGTTCTCGCGTTATAGTAGTTAAAGTATCATTTATTTGTTTATGTGTTTCTTTTAAATCTTTTCTCCACTTGAGACGTAATTCTTTTTGTTTATTTTCAATCCGTACAACTTGTTCATGTAAGGCTTGTTTAAAATTATTCTCTAGAGTATCAATACGTATGTTGGTGTCACCAATTTTTTCGGTTAACTGCGCATTACTGTCAATTATACTTTGTTTTATTTCAAGATTATCAATTTTTAACTCTTCTAGACTCTCTGTAATTTTTATGGTGTCCTGTCTAAAATTTTCGGACTGTAGCTCTAATTTATTTTCTAAACTTTCTGTTTGTTTTGTATTTATTTCATCTATTTTTCTTATTTGTTTGACATTCTCCTCTTTCAACTCCTCTTTAAATTTTTCGGCTTGTTTTATGACTAATTCGTCCATCATGGCGAGTATCGAATTTTTAAATGCTTCTAAATTCAACCCTCCTGGTTCTGCCATGTTGAATAATTATTAAAATATTTATTTAGTAGCAATTCTTTAACAATTATTATTGATAACCGTTCCCTACTTATTTATTTATTTTTTTTTTATTAATAGTGTAATATACCTTAAAAGTCTCTCCTTAAAGCCCCACGTTGGGCGCCAATTTGTAACGAGACAAATGTGATGTGGTTTAATGTGTGTATTTCTGCCCCACGTTGGGCGCCAATTTGTAATATAATGCAAAATGCTGGTATTGTTGTTTTAAATAAAATTCAATTGCGTTTAAATTATTATTTAGGAATATATTAAAATTTGTAGTGGTTGAAAATAGAAGGTTACTAACTCTCAAAAGTGGTTTAAAATGTAACATTCGAGTTTACTCAAAGTGTGTTTACAATTGTAGAATTATAATTGTCTGAAAAGAATTCCCTTAATAAAACAAACAAAATAATGGTGTTGATATTATTAAAATACTAGCTTTGCTTAAGTTTAATAGTAAAGTATAATAGTTGGTCGCTCGATGATGGTGATCGTTTTGTTGATACTAGCTGTGAAACTTCTCCTCCAGGTCGATAATAGTCTAAGTACGTTACGTCTAGTAATGTCTGGACAATAGAATAAACATAATATACTTTCACGTACCTGGTCGTGTTTTCTAGAAGTTCAATAAGCTGTCAACACGGTTTACAAAAACCAACTCACTTTAGCTACAAGGTTAAGTTGCCTTGTTTGATGGTGGGCGCCATACGGATTTATTTTGGGAAAATCCCGTGTAAAACCCATAAATAGAATCAATTAATGATTTAAAGAAATTAAAATAATTGTTCATTACCTTTATGGCAATGCTATTCAAAATACTTAATCACAACTGAAGGTTGTTTGAGTTTTCTGAATAAGATAGTTAGTCACCTTTTTGAAATAAATTAAGTCGAGTTATTCTGTTAATAATGGGTTTTTATTCATACCTTTGATAGAGAATTCAAACAAATATAATTAAAAACATACAATGAGGTACAATTGTAAATAAGTTATTATATACCCTGTAAGGCTTGCTCAGAATATAAGCAGTAAATCTGGCTAAGTCCAGATATTTCTTTTTACTTTAAACATTAATTTTAATTAAATCTCAGGTGTAAGTTCTTTGAGACACAAAAAAGAAAGTTTATGCCTACACAATAGCTAATGATTTTCTGATATAATATTGACTAGTACTGTTTTTGTCGTTACTATTATAAAGTAAACAAGTGAAAATAACCTATTTGATAGGTTGTGCGTTCGTCACGCCTGATTTATGATTTACAAAGGTTATATTTTGGAGAACACTTATAACTAACATTCAGCTTAACTAATATTGACAAATTCATAAAATAAATTTAGACATGGTGTAACATAAAAAATGTTTCAGTGTTTTTGCGTCAGTACAGATCAGTGTATTAAAACGTACAGGTTATAGCGCTCGTAGAAAAAATGAAAAAAATGATTACACTGTTACCTGGGATTTTAATCTTACGATTAAAATTTCAATTAACACTTCGATAATCGGATTATAATGATTATCGTTATTCACTACACACGCACTTGAACAGAGAATTTCGATCCGCTTCTAACTTACAGGATCATAAATAATACTATTTAATTCTTTCTGCTGTTCATTATTTTTTCCCGCACTAAAATGAAATAATACTGCACATAATCACAATGGTTCCTTGTAGAATAATTTGAAGTAGTTGTAGGTTGTTGTCGAACTGTTTCCTTTGATGTGTTCTGGCGATGACGCTATCAGTTATTAAAAATGTTGAGATGAGATCGGCGTACCTGTCACACCGAATGCCGTTAAGAAGTGTCTGCTGAAAATTCGTTCCGGCTCTTTTTATAGTCGATACCTTGATCGGCTCTAGGCAACAGTGTTAATTACTAAGAAATTTTGTCATTGGCTTAGACAGGTGTGATGAATGTGACGTATGTTTTTTCCAACCGTCAAAACGGTTTTTATAACCGCCAAAAGCTAAAGTGATTGACAGCTACCGATGTTATTGGTATTTACGACCAAATTTCTTAAACATATTTTGTAAATGATGCTAACGCCTTTCACGCACTTAATACAGTTGCAATTGGGGCTGTACCGCCATCAAATTAAAGAATATTTTGTCCTCTTTAATTTGATATAGTTTGATACCGAGTTAGTTTCACTTTTACTGACATTGCTACATAAACAATGTTCAGGTACACTATTTCGCACTGTCGTCTGTTTACCAAAATCGGCAATTATACACTTTGACTAATATTGTTTGTGTCCTACATCGCGTTTTATCACTCGAACGTTTATGTGAGAACACTATTAATTCTGTACTGATGTTTAATTACTGTACATTATGAATAAACCTTAACTTTAGACATTGTAATGAACTGTTCTTACATACTATGATATTTCGTTTCACATTAATTTGCTCTATTCTACTAACTAACAATCGAATTATAAATCATATCATTTTAATAATGCTTATTGCTATGTTTCAGCATAACAATTGTTTTGTGTAGGTGACCTACATTTCTATTACTTCCTAATAATCATCTCATTGATGATTGTTTGGTCTAGGCCTTGTTAAGGCATACCGTCTATACTGGAATTCTGCCTTAAAAGCTTTTATTAGTTCACAATTCGGTAACTTTGCTGAGGTAGCTTATTGGTATAAGATTCCCTCTTACAAACGTGTTTATTTGTCATAAGTATAGTTGAGATTGAAATATAGCTTCATTTTTATTTTGTGGCCATTGCTAATTTTAGTTCTTGGCCTTAATAATTACTAGTCATATTTAATTTATTATCAGCCAAATGCTGATTCTGATCTCACATTATTCAGATTCTTATTTAATCATTTTTTAGTAACATATCATATTCTGTTTATATTATTCACTGACTCGCTTGACAGCTTAAAGTGAATTTAAACTTGTCCATCAGTTTGTGTCAGTTATAGTCTGGTTGTAGTGTCAAACAGTATTTGGGTTTGCTGTTTCTTGTGGCACTTCTGCTTCTTTCTTCTTCCATGATTCCTCTCTTCTTGGTAATTCTTATCATTATATTCCCTATTTACATTATTGTTATGTACTTATTAAATCTGATAGTATATGTTTAGGTTAGGTAACATTTTGTTATGTTACAATAGTTATTATTAATACTCATTACAGTTACACCTGTTACATAGACAAATAATATTATTCGTGGGCGCCAGCTGTGTGATTACACAACAATTAACATTACATTCAATTACTGTTTAATATAAATAATTATTACATATAATACATTTTTTTTATTTAACACACTCTTATATTTTAGAGCAACCATTCTACTACATAAAAAAATTTTAATAGTTAAATGATGGGGATCGGGCCATACGTTCATGGGCTACAATTTATTTAACAAACTTTTTTTTTTTTTTTTTACATAAATTTAGGCATGTTGTGCCCCACGTCCAGGGCGACAAATATATGCAACGTATTTATGTGTGTGAATTTTTATATGTACTTTAATTTGTATAGCCCCACGTTTTTTGGGAGCCAAATATGCAACAATACATATACATAAATACATATACATATACACAAATTTAGCGTGACCGGTCTCACGTTCAAGATTGACAAATTATGTAACAATATAACATTTAAATTGGGTTTCAGGTGTATCTGCAATAAGAACTCTATGTAACTTGTAACGGTATTTCAAATTTATTTGATATTATTAAAAATTGTGCACATGGCACTGACTTCGATTTAAAACATTCGTTATTATTTGTTATTATGCCGTAAGGCTTATGCTATATACATCCTTACTGATTAAATATTCTATTCTACTAATTATTGTATTAAAGAAAAATCTCATTTTCAGACTACTCAGTCAATTAATGTGTTTCAAAATATCAATATTTAAATCTCTTTTTTATATATTGTAATGTACTCAAAATATTAATAGTTATTGAATTTATCTTTTGTTTCTCAGTACTGTTTTCTCAAATACTAATTGTTTTTATTTAAATGCTTTGTATTCATTTTATTTCATATTAATTTGAGCTCTTGTTACGTTAATCGTATTTCTAAAACATCTATGATTTTAATTCTACTTTACAAGAACATCGGCTCTTACTTTTAAATAAAATAGAAATGTCTTTAATTGTCTTTGAGTTCATTGTATGATTAAGATATAAATAAGTTGTTTATCACCTTATTGTCGTCAATCATACTCGATCATTTTGATCCAACTGTAGTCGTCCTCGTCTCGCACTCCAGCGTCGGCTGTCTCTCTTCTCCTCTTGTCCAGCGTCGGCTGTCTCTCTTCTCCTCTTGTCCAGCGTCGAATCACTTCTTCTTGTCCAGCGTCGTATCTCTCTCTGGAACTCTCCTCTTGTCCAGCGTTGTATCACTTCATCTTGTCCAGCGTTGTATCACTCTCTTGTCTCGCACTCCAGCGTCATATCACTCTCTGGAACTCTCCTCGTGCTGTTTCTGACGTCAATGGATCTTCTTATGTAATTCTTCTTATGTACTGCTGTTATTATTTAAAAATGATTGTCTTTACAACTTAGTTACATAGTTGTATGTAACTGGAAAATTTAAACTATTTACAAAAAATATAAATACGCCGTGCGGACGGGCATAAGCTCCCGCTGCACCGTGGATGATTTAAGAAAGAGAACCACTGTAGCTTGTGTGTCCTATTTATACCCATGTCTTGTTCGACACCTGCAGTTGTACGAAATCGACATGTCAGAAACTGTCTCTGGATTCAGTTCCCCCACTCTTTGTCAAATTCGCTATTTCTTATATTTCTGCGAATTGCAGAGTCCTATAAGTGAGTATACTCTTATACTTATCTTATAACTAATTTTACAACACATGTTCACTGTAATTTTGGACATTGCAACTTAACCCTTTCGATTTGTACACAGTTATTTCACTATTACACTCGTACGGTGTGGCACTTTCGCGTGGTTTTCGTACACAGTATTTAGTAAATTTTATTACAATTTATTGTGGTTTTGGATTTTAATTCTTGATTATAGTTTATGAATAATTACGGAAAAACAGTATTTGTGCAATTATTCATCTTGGGGTGGTAAACTCGCCTGCATAGACCTGCGTTCACACACACTAGCAAAATACTGGTGTACACATTTTCAGTTACATTTGTGTGTGTGTGTGCACGTTGATTCAGGTCGAAACACCTGTTCATATTTTTGTCTGAGCCAAGCTTGCAATCCCTGACATGCTTATTTCTAATATATTATTAATTATTTACAGTTTATTAGGTAAATTTAAATTTTTATATTCAATGCTCAGTACATCACTTATTTGTACTGTCGCAATATATATATTAAGTTCCTTCTTAATCGCTATCTGAGAAACATATAACATATATGAAATATACATACAATAGAATCAAATAATATTTACTCTATTTAATGCGTTCATTCACCCAGATGGATTAGCTTTACTTGACCATGATTATATCTTAAATGCAACCTTCCCTTAATAACTTTTACTATAATTACTCAGGGTATAGATTCTTTGAAAGAGACAGGACAGTAGTTTAATTATGCTACTAAAATCATAAAGTATTACTTGACAAGTGTTTATGCATTATACTCCATCGGTAATAGATTCTGGGTGGTGACGATTTTTTGAAGACGGTGCTCCATTGGATGATGATGATGAGATCACTTTCACTGGCTAGTCACTTATGCACACGCGTCGTCAACAGAATATTGTAGGTGTGTTATGTTAATTCACGGCTTGTCTGCACAATTCGACTCGTTCCCGCGTACAACCATCATTAATCAGTTGTGTGGACTTTGTGTTTGTGTTGTAAATGCTTACTCAAGTGTTCAACGTGGTTCTTTGTGTATGCACACTAGGTAATAATATGTGGTTATAGAATAGTTCTTTTAGATAAGTGTGCCTCGATTATTGAAGATTATGAACATTACTGTGTCATTCATGCACATCGTAAATAGTTGTTCGTTATATTGTTTCACTAGGTCGCGAAACGATTCTAAAATTTCTAAGTTCAACAAAGTTCACTTCTAAACATACTGTGTACGTTATCGTTCTCCATTCCGCGTACTTCAAGATTTCGCGACTGATCGCTTTACTGATTCACTGTTTGAAAATTCACGTGACTGTTCTCGATACTGTTATTGCACTTAATAAAATTATGAAACTGTCCGCAACATTGTAAGACTGATCGCGAGAGGTATGTGTCTCTCTAAACTTTGTATAAGACTGATCGAAAATATTATAAGACTGCCCCAAAATTTATTGTAAGACTGCTTCAAAATTTATTGTAAGACTGCCTCGTCCCGTGGCGGACAATTCGTTTTTATCAATCTCTCCCTACTAGAATTTGGTCTTCAGCTTGTCCACGCCTAAGATCACCATGATAGGCTGAACAACTACCCCCTCTCGAAATCTTTTCCCACTATTTCGAAGTCTTCTGGTCTTCTACCCTCTGATTTGTTCTTCTTCTGGTTACTATGGAAACTGGCTGACCTTCGCTCTCTTTGTAAAATACTCTATTCTGATAGGTGGTTGGATATGTCTTTTGAATCGGCTGTTCAGGAGTTACTCTCGTTCGGAGAAATGCAAGACATTGCGCGCCTGTCAGTCAACTTATTGTCTAGAGTTTTAAGCAAGGGTTGCCCTAACATACTGGAGTATTGTTCATGTTTGTAACCCCGCGTTCTGGCAATTAACCATTTTCCATCAAGTGTCAGCTGCTGCAGCCACCACGCTTTCTTGTTGTAAATCTCAGCATGTCACTTAAACGTTACATCCCGCTGTGCAACATCGTTGCTCCTATTCACAATTTGTTGCTCGCATCGTTTCTATAGAGTGCTTCGCTTCTTCAATCCTTTGTGACCTTTCCTCGTTTTTGTCGTGATCTCGTTTCTTAACTAAACCCTTAAATGAATCCTCGCTTCGATTCTGTGTAAACGTGTGACTGAGCCCAAGTACATTGTTCGGTTTGTTTAGGTGTCATAATTCTCAGTGGATCCTCTCCTGTCAACTTGAGTCGTCGTTCCTTTTGTTATATCGTGCTGAACACACTTCCATTGTCTGATATTGGCGTTGGTTGTCGCCTTTCTCATTTAACTTTGTTTATAGCCTTTTCTTGGAGTCGTTGCCACAGCTGCGTGTGAACAGACTGTTCGAGAAGGAAAATTAAAATTTTTTTATTTTTCGATCGCTATAGCGTCTCCAATGTGGATTTAATAACGTGACCTCAGGGAACAATTGAATCCAGATTCTGCGCCCTGTGTTCGCCGTGCCCATCTTCGTTTGTGAGAAGTATAGCTTGATGACCTACTCTCCGTGATGTGTGTTGCATTTGGTATACCCCCCTTTTGGTTTAGATCAAGTATTTGAATTTATTGCCATCCATCTGGTTTGTTTGAACGTATTTAACATTAACGCATGTATGTGTTAATTATGTAAATGTGTTTTACATCTTATTATAAACAAATTATAGATATTCAATAAATGTTTCAAATAACTACAAAACAATTTGACATTACTTCTTCAAGAATAGATATATAATGCACCAATAAATGAATTAACATAAAACTTAATTATTTGAAGACTACGCTTCACGTACAGTAATAAAGAAAATCCTTGACTAAGTAGTCTAAGTGTTCCTCTAGTTACATTCATTGCATAAAATACATTGATAATTTGGTTAATAACCGTCGTAATCGTTGTGTTGTTACCTTTAATCCATACCACAATCTAGCCTATTAACTAGACATATGCACATATTCTTAGAGTAATCATTAAGTTATTTTAACCTAACATCAGTTCAAATTTTAACCTAGTTATTATACATAATTCTTTCAATTTGGTTTCCTTTACACTAGAATTACTGATCTACACTGATCATTCATGTCCTTCCTTTTATTTATTTCATCTGTGACAATTTATTGCCATTCATTTAATTAGAGTTTTATAATTAAAATGTCTTTTCATTCACAGCACTCTCTATAAACAACGTTAATCAAAGTGTTCACTTACGTATCGTTAATCTTTTATTCACATGTGTTATTCTTAAAGAATTACATAAATCTTTAAATTTAATTTTACAATACATATCGTGTTTTAATGGTTGGCTAGCCTGAATGAGATTCACGCGTCAACAACCCTAACGTATGTGACTCAACTCAAACAGCTAACACAACAAGATATCCTTTTATCTTCTCCCTGTAGATTACACACCATCCTTCCGTTCGTGGTACTTCTTAATTTGCCTTACATTAACTTTCCTCGGACCTTGTTTTCATCTTCGCAGTCGACGAGCTGGTAAGTAGCGTCTCCAAGGATCCGGTGTATTTTATACGGTCCACTATATAATTCATAGAATTTTTTTCAATTCTCTTTTGAATTGCGTCGGATTGATAATATGTTCTTATTAAAACTTTCTCCCCGATCTCAAATTTAGTAATTACTTTATTTTCATTAATTAACTTCGCTTGTTTTTCTCTTTTCTCCTTTATTTTTACGAATATTTTGCTGTGATCCGTTTCTTCAACTCCCACAATATCTTGGTCCAAGTATTTCTTCCATGCTCTTGTTGGTTTCCTGCCAAGGTGCGCTTCATGAGGTGTTACCTCAATGGTTTCATGATAAACCACGTTGATGCAGCTTTCAATTATTTTTACATATCGTGACCATTTGGTATGCTGGTCATGCACAAAGATTCGAAATAAATTACCAAGTTGTCTGTTGACTCTCTCGGCTAAATTGGCACACGGGTATCTTATAGCTGTATATTTTGGTTGAATGTTCAATTCCTTCAGCCCATTTATCCATTTCTTGGAAGTAAACTGAGTTCCGTTGTCGGTAAGTACTGCTTTTGGAGACCCAAACTCTTCGCAGTATTGTTTCAGTCTCCTCAAGTTGTTGTAGTCGTCGCCCTTCGGAGTGTAAACAATCTTACGTATTTTTTGAAATTGTCGATGACTACAAACAGGTATTTAACTCCGGCTGTTGCCGTGGGTAAGGGTCCGTAATAATCAGCACTTACTAGCTCACCCCTCCCTAACGGTACAAACGCCTTTGTTCCACCGAACAAATTCCTGTTACTGGTGTCCTTACATTTTTTACATATATCACATGTTTTTATGTGAACTTTCACTTTCTTTAACATCTTGTCAATTGTGAAATATTCTTGTAACATTTCCATGCATTTTTTTGATCCCAAGTGTCCGTACATATCTTGTATTTCGGCAATTAATTTTCCAGATACACTATCAGGTATATACAGCTTCCACTCGTTCTTGCGTCGTCTATACAATTTACCATTAACGTATTTTTAAAATTCACTTAATTCCTTACCTAAGCTTCCTTCAGTTACCTTATCAATAATAGATCTAAGTTTATTATCATTGAGTTGGTATTTTCCGATGTCTTTGATGATTCTGCTCACCTCCTTGTCCATTTTAATCGTTATATGGTTGACCAAGTATTCGTATACGTCATCGTTGACTTCTTCTGATGTGGCGTCTGTTGGATTTCTACTTAGAATATCAGCAACAACGTTGTCCTTACCTTTGCAATGTACAATGTCAAATTTATATTCTTGTATGCTTAAGATCCATCTTGTTATACGGGAATTGTTTAAATGACACTTGTGCATGAAGGTCAGTGCCTTGTTATCAGTGATAACGGTCAAAGGTTGTCCCAAAATATAAATGCGAAATTTTTCTAAACATCATACGATACTTAGTAGTTCTTTTTCTGTTTTGAAATAATTTTTCTCAGCGCCTTCAAATGTTCTACTGGTAAACGCGATAACGCCGATTCTCCCTTCTTCATCTAACTGGTACAATTGACCACCGTATGCAAAATTACTGGCGTCACATTGCATATAATACATTTGATTGACTCGAGGAAATTTTAAAATAACAGTTTCAATAAATAACTCTTTGACTTGGTGAAAACAATTATTCAGCTCCGGTGTCCAAGTGAATTTACGTCCCTTTTTTAATAATTCGAGCAGCGGTTGAGTTGTTTCAGCATATTTATCTATGAAACGGTTATAAAAGTTGGTGAGTCCCAAGAAACCCTTCAGTTGTTTTTGATTTTTAGGAGTAGGAAACTTCATAATAGCACTGATCTTATCCTCCGTCGCCTGGGTTCCCTGCGTTGTCAGGCGATATCCTAGGTAAGAGATTTATTGTCTGAAGAATTGCGATTTTTCTAAATTTATAGTTAAATTTGCTTTTCTTAAATTGTCTAATAATAACTCTAAGTGTGCTAAGTGCGTTTCTAGACTGTTAGAATAACATAGACAGTCATCCACATAAATGATAATATTTCTCTTGACCTCTTCTTCTAATACCATGTCTAATCCTCTCGTTAATGCCGCAGAACTGGTACTCAATCCAAATGGTGTGACCGTAAAGCGGTAGCACTTGCCCTCATACATAAAGGCTGTGAAATCTCGGTATTCTGGCTTTAATGGTACCTGCCAGAAGCTACTGGTCAGATCGACTGTGGACAAGTATTTCATCTCGCTGCATCTTGCTAATATATCATTTATCGGTGAGGCTCCCTCGTAGTCCGGGATCGTCACACTGTTTACTTTCCTCGCATCCAGACACAATCGGACCCTTCCATCCTTCTTTATCACCGTCACGAGTGGGTTTACGAATGGGCTGTTGCAACGTTCAATCACCCCATAACGTAACATACGACTTATTTCTTCCTGAACTTTCCCCTTGTATGCAAGTGGGACTGGCCATCCTCTCTGGAAATACGGTGTCCTGTCTGTTACTTAGAATTCGTGTGCGTATCCGTCGATTCTTCCGGGGCACTCCCTGAATAAACTCTTGTTCCTTACTAAAATTTCCTTTAATCGTGTCAATACATTTTTATCTCCACAGTCAATACTTTCCACCTTTTCGTCAATACTCCGCATAATTTCTTCATCCTCTTCTCTGCTTATCACCGCAATATGCATGATTGGTATCGTATTCGTCAGCTTTTCCTTTCAGCTCGATTATTCTTCTTCCTATATCAATACGGCATCCGGTTTCCTGTAGAAAACTTATCGCTAAAATACATGGCTTAACAAGATCCGGTATAATTAAAAACACACATTCAATCCTAACTCCATCTATGTCTATATCGCATAATATTTGTTTCTTTATTAATTTTGATTTGTTTCCTACTGCGCTAATTACAAGAGTGTTGGTCATAGGCAATACTGCGTAAGGTTCTATGCACTTCTTATTTTGAATATACCACGATTCTGACATACCGTTGAATAAACTTCCAGTGTCAATTAGAGCTGGTACAGTTATACCAATATTAAAGTTTATAATTACTTCAGGACATTTTAACACACGCTGAACTATTTCCTCTTCATCATCGTACAATAAGTCATTTCTTAAATCAGGTAGAAGGTTATGTACATCATTGGTAGTGTCATCGCCCGGTAAATTGACTATCTTATTTACTAGGTAGTGTGAATTTTTTTTCTCTTCCTGGTGTCGCATTTTGGGTTCGTCGACCGTCGACGTAGATGCACCTTTGTTCACAAAACTAATATAGTGTTGACAGGCTGTCCCCCTGCATTCCGGTTGTATTGTGTTCGGGCGGTTGCTTTCTCACCCCAGTCCCGTTTAGGTCTGTTGTCGCCTCTTTCTCGCCGACTTTCACTTTCTGCTGTTGCTGCGTACTGAAACTCTTTATTATTGCGTGGTTGAATCTGTGTGTATTCAATGATCAATGACTCAAAATTAGGAATTGTGGTGATTCCTCTCGTAATAACAGCCAATTGTATGTCTCTACCAAAATGGCGCGCGATCTTTCTGATCAATTGTCTATCTGTTATCGTGGGCGTCAACTGTCTGCTTTCTAGGAGAATACGTTGAATATACTGTATGGCGCTGACCTGGCCGCGCCAATCGAATCTCCCATATTCGAGGTGGTCTCTAATGTCGTCTTGACGTTCTTGCCCCCAGTATTTTTGTGTAAAGGCTTCACTGAACTCTTCAAAAGTAGCTATTTGATTCCTGATGACCCGCCACTAAATACCGGCGTCCATCTCCAGGTGCCTACCAATCCATTTAATATTGTCGTTAGGGTAATACGTCTCTTGCAGTTTCGATAGTTCCTTCAGGAATTCCGTGGGATACCTATCGGTCCCATTATACTTAAGGTCGTGGTGGTTCGGTCCATTGATTCTGCTTCCGGTCCCACACTCACCTTCAATTAATTGCCTTTGCAGGCGCTCTTGTGTTTCTTTCATTTTTGCTAGGTGGCACTTTAGTTCTTCTATGCGTGTAGTTTTTTCTTTAGACGTTTCGTCCAAATTCTGTTCTGTCGAACGTTGTCTGTTATCAACTTCTTCAAGTCTTTGTTTCATGACGTTGTTTGCGTGGCCCTGTTCCTGCTTCTTGCTTCTGTCGTATATTTTCGTGTAGTTCGGCTGCCAGCTCTTCCTGTTTCTTGTTACTGTCTTTGATGTGCGCTTCTATTTTGTTGTTAATCCTTTTAATGCTTGTCTGATTGCTCTGGATGGCCCTTTCCATTCCTGGCGGTCTATTTCATGTGCCTCCCGCATTTCTTCATACTTCTTATTTGCGTCTTCTTTCAACTCTTTTACTGAGTCATCTTGTTCCTTTTGCATCTCGTAAAACTTCTCCTCCCAGGCATGTTGGTATTCGCGTAATTCCGAACGCATCAGCGCGATTTGCTCAGATACCTATTGCTTCATTTCTTCTTTGTGTTGGTCGAGTTTCTCGCTTTGTTTTTCTAGCTTCTCGCTAATTAGTTTATTATTTTCACTAATTAATTCCATTAGTGTTTGCAGGCTCACTTCTTGGGGTTTGGCGTCGGTCCCCGCGCCCTGTCGTCTTGAGTCTCTACAACGCTGTTTGGATCGCTAGGTGTATTATCCTCCTCGGTATTAGGCATACCTAGCTGATTATTAATCTCGAATTCTACACTGTCCGAATTGCTAGCCATCTTAGCCCTACTACGAGTGATCATTCAAACTAGCCTTATTACACTACTAATTATCTCCATCTTACTTTAAATTAATCTATACTACTGCCTGCTCTTTATCCGAACTTGTACGTGATAACTCTATCGCGTATTAAGCCGTGCGGTTGGGCGCCATTTACTACAATGGTGTTGGTAGAACCATGTATATATTTGGTGATGTTAATGTGATTTATGTTGTGGAGCCATTTACTACAGTGTAATCTTATGCAAATCTTATTAATTGCATAAATTAATTTACTTTACGTTTAATATAATCAATTGTGTTTGTTGGTCAATTAATTAGTTGAGATTCGTGCCACGCCTTGGTCACCATTTAATACAATGATAATTATGTGTAATTATCTAATTTGTGAATTATATCCTTATTAGGCTCCACATGGAAGTGCCATTAACTATACCGTAAAATACTGATATTGTAATTATCATTTGCTTTACGTTGGTTGCAATTTACCACAGTGATAATAAAGTAATCTTTTGTTGTTTACTAAAGAAAAAGCGTATAACTGAAATTTGTCTCTTACTTTAATTATCTGTGTCCCTTGATTGGAACGTCATTAACTACAATGAAACTGTGCTAATATGAGAGTCAAGAATTCTCAAGTGTGTTCACTCAATGCACAATATTTTATGCAATTGTAATAGTTAATTGATTTGTAGATTATACATTAGGGTTTCTGATAATGATGAACGCATTATTTGATCTGCTAATGTACTAATATATTATACGTTTAAACAATTGTATTCAATAACACAAATATATATATATATATATATATATATATTCCTGGTACCTGTAAATACATCAAAACATCAAGCATATACATATCATAATATAAGTTCCTTCTTAATCGCTATCTGAGAAACATATAACATATATGAAATATACATACAATAGAATCAAATAATATTTACTCTATTTAATGCGTTCATTCACCCAGATGGATTAGCTTTACTTGACCATGATTATATCTTAAATGCAACCTTCCCTTAATAACTTTTACTATAATTACTCAGGGTATAGATTCTTTGAAAGAGACAGGACAGTAGTTTAATTATGCTACTAAAATCATAAAGTATTACTTGACAAGTGTTTATGCATTATACTCCATCGGTACTAGATTCCGGGTGGTGACGATTTTTTGAAGACGGTGCTCCATTGGATGATGATGATGAGATCACTTTCACTGGCTATTCATTATGCACACGCGTCGTCAACAGAATATTGTAGGTGTGTTATGTTAATTCACGGCTTGTCTGCACAATTCGACTCGTTCCCGCGTACAACCATCATTAATCAGTTGTGTGGACTTTGTGTTTGTGTTGTAAATGCTTACTCAAGTGTTCAACGTGGTTCTTTGTGTATGCACACTAGGTAATAATATGTGGTTATAGAATAGTTCTTTTAGATAAGTGTGCCTCAATTATTGAAGATTATGAACATTACTGTGTCATTCATGCACATCGTAAATAGTTGTTCGTTACATTGTTTCACTAGGTCGCGAAACGATTCTAAAATTTCTAAGTTCAACAAAGTTCACTTCTAAACATACTGTGTACGTTATCGTTCTCCATTCCGCGTACTTCAAGATTTCGCGACTGATCGCTTTACTGATTCACTGTTCGAAAATTCACGTGACTGTTCTCGATACTGTTATTGCATTTAATAAAATTATGAAACTGTCCGCAACATTGTAAGACTGATCGCGAGAGTTATGTGTCTCTCTAAACTTTGCATAAGACTGATCGAAAATATTATAAGACTGCCCCAAAATTTATTGTAAGACTGCCTTGTCCCGTGGCGGACAATTAGTTTTTATCAATCTCTCCCTACTAGAATTTGGTCTCCAGCTTGTCCACGCCTAAGGTCACCATGATAGGCTGAACAACTACTCTCTCTCGAAATCTTTTCCCACTATTTCGAAGTCTTCTAGTCTTCTACCCTCTGATTTGTTCTTCTTCTGATTACTATGGAAACTGGCTGACCTTCGCTCTCTTCGTAAAATACTCTATTCTGATAGGTGGTTGGATATGTCTTTTGAATCGGCTGTTCAGGAGTTACTCTCGTTCGGAGAAATGCAAGACATTGCGCGCCTGTCAGTCAACTTATTGTCTAGAGTTTTAAGCAAGGGTTGCCCTAACATCCTGGAGTATTGTTCATGTTTGTAACCCCGCGTTTGGCAATTAACCATTTTCCGTCAAGTGTCAGCTGCTGCAGCCACCACGCTTTCTCGTTTAAATCTCAGCATGTCACTTAAACGTTACATCCCGCTGTGCAACATCGTTGCTCCTATTCACAATTTGTTGCTCGCATCGTTTCTATAGAGTGCTTCGCTTCTTCAATCCTTTGTGACCTTTCCTCGTTTTTGTCGTGATCTCGTTTCTTAACTAAACCCTTAAATGAATCCTCGCTTCGATTCTGTGTAAACGTGTGAATGAACCCAAGTACATTGTGCGGTTTGTTTTGGTGTCATAATTCTCAGTGGATCCTCTCCTGTCAATTTGAGTCGTCGTTCCTTTTGTTACATCGTGCTGAACACACTTCCATTGTCTGATATTGGCGTTGGTTGTCGCCTTTCTCAATTAACTTTGTTTATAGCCTTTTCTTGGAGTCGTTGCCACAGCTGCGTGTGAACAGACTGGTCGAGAAGGAAATTAAAATTTTTTTATTTTTTGATCGCTGTAGCGTCTCCAATGTGGATTTAATGACGTGACCTCCGGGAACAATTGAATCCAGATTCTGCGCCCTGTGTTCGCCGTGCCCATCTTCGTTTGTGAGAAGTATAGCTTGATGACCTACTCTCCGTGATGTGTGTTGCATTTGGGTCACCCCCCTTTTGGTTTAGATCAATTATTTAAATTTATTGCCATCCATCTGGTTTGTTTGAACGTATTTAACATTAACGCATGTATGTGTTAATTATGTAAATGTGTTTTACATCTTATTATAAACAAATTATAGATATTCAATAAATGTTTCAACTAACTACAAAACAATTTGACATTACTTCTTCAAGAATAGATATATAATGCAACAATAAATGAATTAACATAAAACTTAATTATCTGAAGACTACGCTTCACGTACAGTAATAAAGAAAATCCTTGACTAAATAGTCTAAGTGTTCCTCTAGTTACATTCATTGCATAAAATACATTGATAATTTGGTTAATAACCGTCGTGATCGTTGTGTTGTTATCTTTAATCCATACCACAATCTAGCCTATTAACTAGACATATGCACATACTCTTAGAGTAATCATTAAGTTATTTTAACCTATCATCATTTCAAATTTTAACCTAGTTATTATAAATAATTCTTTCAATTTGGTTTCCTTTACACTAGAATTACTGATCTACACTGATCATTCATGTCCTTCCTTTTATTTATTTCATCTGTGACAATTTCTTGCCATTCATTTAATTAGAGTTTTATAATTAAAATGTCTTTTCACTCACTGCACTCTCTATAAACAACGTTAATCAAAGTGTTCACTTACGTATCGTTAATCTTTTATTCACATGTGTTATTCTTAAAGAATTATATAAATCTTTAAATTTAATTTTACAATACATATCATGTTTTAATGGTTGGCTAGCCTGAATGAGATTCACGCGTCAACAACCCTAACGTATGTGACTCATCTCAAACAGCTAACACAACAAGATATCCTTTTATCTTCTCCCTGTAGCTTACACACCATCCTTCCGTTCGTGGTACTTCTTAATTTGCCTTACATTAACTTTCCTCGGACCTTGTTTTCATCTTCGCAGTCGACGAGCTGGTAAGTAGCGTCTCCAAGGGTCCGGTGTATTTTATACGGTCCACTATATAATTCATAGAATTTTTTCAATTCTCTTTTGAATTGCGTCGGATTGATAATATGTTCTTATTAAAACTTTCTCCCCGATCTCAAATTTAGTAATTACTTTATTTTCATTAATTAACTTCGCTTGTTTTTCTCTTTTCTCCTTTATTTTTACGAATATTTTGCTGTGATCCGTTTCTTCAACTCCCACAATATCTTGGTCCAAGTATTTCTTCCATGCTCTTGTTGGTTTCCTGCCAAGGTGCGCTTCATGAGGTGTTACCTCAATGGTTTCATGATAAACCACGTTGATGCAGCTTTCAATTATTTTTACATATCGTGACCATTTGGTATGCTGGTCATGCACAAAGATTCGAAATAAATTACCAAGTTGTCTGTTGACTCTCGGCTAAATTGGCACACGGGTATCTTATAGCTGTTTATTTTGGTTGAATGATCAATCCCTTCAGCCCATTTATCCATTTCTTGGAATTAAACTGAGTTCCGTTATCGGTAAGTACTGCTTTTGGAAACCCAAACTCTTCGCAGTATTGTTTCATTCTCCTCAATGTTGTTGCAGTCGTCGCCCTTCGGAGTGTAAACAATCTTACGTATTTTTTGAAATTGTCGATGACTACAAACAGGTATTTAACTCCGGCCGTTGCCGTGGGTAAGGGTCCGTAATAATCAGCACTTACTAGCTCACCCCTCCCTAACGGTACAAACGCCTTTGTTCCACCGAACAAAAATCCTGTTACTGGTGTCCTTACATTTTTGACATATATCACATGTTTTTATGTGAACTTTCACTTTCTTTAACATCTTGTCAATTGTGAAATGTTCTTGTAACAATTCCATGCATTTTTTTGATCCCAAGTGTCCGTACATATCGTGTATTTCGGCAATTAATTTTTCAGATACACTGTCAGGTATATACAGCTTCCACTCGTTCTTGCGTCGTCTATACAATTTACCATTAACGTATTTTTAAAATTCACTTAATTCCTTACCTAAGCTTCCTTCAGTTACCTTATCAATAATAGATCTAAGTTTATTATCATTGAGTTGGTATTTTCCGATGTCTTTGATGATTCTGCTCACCTCCTTGTCCATTTTAATCGTTATATGGTTGACCAAGTATTCGTATACGTCATCGTTGACTTCTTCTGATGTGGCGTCTGTTGGATTTCTACTTAGAATATCGACAGCAACGTTGTCCTTACCTTTGCAATGTACAATGTCAAATTTATATTCTTGTATGCTTAAAATCCATCTTGTTATACGGGAATTGTTTAAATGACACTTGTGCATGAAGGTCAGTGCCTTGTTATCAGTGATAACGGTCAAAGGTTGTCCCAAAATATAAATGCGAAATTTCTCTAAACATCATTCGATACTTAGTAGTTCTTTTTCTGTTGTGAAATAATTTCTCTCAGCGCCTTTAAATGTTCTACTCGTAAACGCGATAACGCTGATTCTCCCTTCTTCATCTAACTGGTACAATTGACCACCGTATGCAAAATTACTGGCGTCACATTGCATATAATACATTTGATTGACTCGAGGAAATTTTAAAATAACAGTTTCAATAAATAACTCTTTGACTTGGTGAAAACAATTATTCAGCTCCGGTGTCCAAGTGAATTTACGTCCCTTTTTTAATAATTCGAGTAGCGGTTGAGTTTTTTCAGCATATTTATCCATGAAACGGTTATAAAAGTTGGTGAGTCCCAAGAAACCCTTCAGTTGTTTTTGATTTTTAGGAGTAGGAAACTTCATAATAGCACTGATCTTATCCTCCGTCGCCTGGGTTCCCTGCGTTGTCAGGCGATATCCTAGGTAAGAGATTTATTGTCTGAAGAATTGCGATTTTTCTAAATTTATAGTTAAATTTGCTTTTCTTAAATTGTCTAATAATAACTCTAAGTGTGCTAAGTGCGTTTCTAGACTGTTAGAATAACATAGACAGTCATCCACATAAATGATAATATTTCTCTTGACCTCTTCTTCTAATACCATGTCTAATCCTCTCGTTAATGCCGCAGAACTGGTACTCAATCCAAATGGTGTGACCGTAAAGCGGTAGCACTTGCCCTCATACATAAAGGCTGTGAAATCTCGGTATTCTGGCTTTAATGGTACCTGCCAGAAGCTACTGGTCAGATCGACTGTGGACAAGTATTTCATCTCGCTGCATCTTGCTAATATATCATTTATCGGTGAGGCTCCCTCGTAGTCCGGGATCGTCACACTGTTTACTTTCCTCGCATCCAGACACAATCGGACCCTTCCATCCTTCTTTATCACCGTCACGAGTGGGTTTACGAATGGGCTGTTGCAACGTTCAATCACCCCATAACGTAACATACGACTTATTTCTTCCTGAACTTTCCCCTTGTATGCAAGTGGGACTGGCCATCCTCTCTGGAAATACGGTGTCCTGTCTGTTACTTAGAATTCGTGTGCGTATCCGTCGATTCTTCCGGGGCACTCCCTGAATAAACTCTTGTTCCTTACTAAAATTTCCTTTAATCGTGTCAATACATTTTTATCTCCACAGTCAATACTTTCCACCTTTTCGTCAATACTCCGCATAATTTCTTCATCCTCTTCTCTGCTTATCACCGCAATATGCATGATTGGTATCGTATTCGTCAGCTTTTCCTTTCAGCTCGATTATTCTTCTTCCTATATCAATACGGCATCCGGTTTCCTGTAGAAAACTTATCGCTAAAATACATGGCTTAACAAGATCCGGTATAATTAAAAACACACATTCAATCCTAACTCCATCTATGTCTATATCGCATAATATTTGTTTCTTTATTAATTTTGATTTGTTTCCTACTGCGCTAATTACAAGAGTGTTGGTCATAGGCAATACTGCGTAAGGTTCTATGCACTTCTTATTTTGAATATACCACGATTCTGACATACCGTTGAATAAACTTCCAGTGTCAATTAGAGCTGGTACAGTTATACCAATATTAAAGTTTATAATTACTTCAGGACATTTTAACACACGCTGAACTATTTCCTCTTCATCATCGTACAATAAGTCATTTCTTAAATCAGGTAGAAGGTTATGTACATCATTGGTAGTGTCATCGCCCGGTAAATTGACTATCTTATTTACTAGGTAGTGTGAATTTTTTTTCTCTTCCTGGTGTCGCATTTTGGGTTCGTCGGCCGTCGACGTAGATGCACCTTTGTTCACAAAACTAATATAGTGTTGACAGGCTGTCCCCCTGCATTCCGGTTGTATTGTGTTCGGGCGGTTGCTTTCTCACCCCAGTCCCGTTTAGGTCTGTTGTCGCCTCTTTCTCGCCGACTTTCACTTTCTGCTGTTGCTGCGTACTGAAACTCTTTATTATTGCGTGGTTGAATCTGTGTGTATTCAATGATCAATGACTCAAAATTAGGAATTGTGGTGATTCCTCTCGTAATAACAGCCAATTGTATGTCTCTACCAAAATGGCGCGCGATCTTTCTGATCAATTGTCTATCTGTTATCGTGGGCGTCAACTGTCTGCTTTCTAGGAGAATACGTTGAATATACTGTATGGCGCTGACCTGGCCGCGCCAATCGAATCTCCCATATTCGAGGTGGTCTCTAATGTCGTCTTGACGTTCTTGCCCCCAGTATTTTTGTGTAAAGGCTTCACTGAACTCTTCAAAAGTAGCTATTTGATTCCTGATGACCCGCCACTAAATACCGGCGTCCATCTCCAGGTGCCTACCAATCCATTTAATATTGTCGTTAGGGTAATACGTCTCTTGCAGTTTCGATAGTTCCTTCAGGAATTCCGTGGGATACCTATCGGTCCCATTATACTTAAGGTCGTGGTGGTTCGGTCCATTGATTCTGCTTCCGGTCCCACACTCACCTTCAATTAATTGCCTTTGCAGGCGCTCTTGTGTTTCTTTCATTTTTGCTAGGTGGCACTTTAGTTCTTCTATGCGTGTAGTTTTTCCTTTATACGTTTCGTCCAAATTCTGTTCTGTCGAATGTTGTCTGTTATCAACTTCTTCAAGTCTTTGTTGAAGAACTGTCCGCAACATTGTAAGACTGATCGCGAGAGGTATGTGTCTCTCTAAACTTTGTATAAGACTGATCGAAAATATTATAAGACTGCCCCAAAATTTATTGTAAGACTGCTTCAAAATTTATTGTAAGACTGCCTCGTCCCGTGGCGGACAATTAGTTTTTATCAATCTCTCCCTACTAGAATTTGGTCTCCAGCTTGTCCACGCCTAAGATCACCATGGTAGGCTGAACAACTACCCTCTCTCGAAATCTTTTCCCACTATTTCGAAGTCTTCTAGTCTTCTACCCTCTGATTTGTTCTTCTTCTGGTTACTATGGAAACTGGCTGACCTTCGCTCTCTTCGTAAAATACTCTATTCTGATAGGTGGTTGGATATGTCTTTTGAATCGGCTGTTCAGGAGTTACTCTCGTTCGGAGAAATGCAAGACATTGCGCGCCTGTCAGTCAACTTATTGTCTAGAGTTTTAAGCAAGGGTTGCCCTAACATCCTGGAGTATTGTTCATGTTTGTAACCCCGCGTTTGGCCATTTTCCGTCAAGTGTCAGCTGCTGCAGCCACCACGCTTTCTCGTTGTAAATCTCAGCATGTCACTTAAACGTTACATCCCGCTGTGCAACATCGTTGCTCCTATTCACAATTTGTTGCTCGCATCGTTTCTATAGAGTGCTTTGCTTCTTCAATCCTTTGTGACCTTTCCTCGTTTTTGTCATGATCTCGTTTCTTAACTAAACCCTTAAATGAATCCTCGCTTCGATTCTGTGTAAACGTGTGAATGAGCCCAAGTACATTGTTCGGTTTGTTTTGGTGTCATAATTCTCAGTGGATCCTCTCCTGTCAACTTGAGTCGTCGTTCCTTTTGTTATATCGTGCTGAACACACTTCCATTGTCTGATATTGGCGTTGGTTGTCGCCTTTCTCAATTAACTTTGTTTGTAGCCTTTTCTTGGAGTCGTTGCCACAGCTGCGTGTGAACAGACTGGTCGAGAAGGAAAATTAAAATTTTTTTATTTTTCGATCGCTATAGAAATAATAGTAATACAGTTTGTGCTGACTAAAACAAATTATTTTTAGTTTATTACGAAAAATTTACGTTATATTCTACATTGATATTCTCAGCGTTTCTGTTCAACTACTACATCTATTATAAAGTTTGCAAGATATACAACTCTTATAATTGTCTTGATTGTTCATCTCTTCTTTCACAGCACTATCACTTTACTAAAAATGAACTTTATCTTGTGAAAAACTTACTTTTTTCGTCGGACGCGTTTCGGCTTAGTATCCGCCTTCTTCAGCTTTTAGTCAGACTGCCATCATTTCGTAACGGTTTTTGTGTGGAAGGTGTAGTGGGGGTGGTGTGTGGAGGAAGGGGATTGGCGCAGGGATTCAACTTGATGTTTGTTTTTTGTAAAATTGTGTCAAAAAGTGTATGTGATTTATATTGCAATTGATCGTTGAGTATGTTGTTTGGTTGTGTTGTGTGGTGTTTATATATTTCGTATTGTTCAGTTGTGTTGAGTTTTCATCCCGTTATTCTGAACATTTAAAAGCTCTAACCAACAACAATATACACTCCGCATTTGCCACACACATACACACAGAAAACCATAGTTACACCAACATAGACACCAATCTCGAAATTTTACATTACTTACCTAAAGGCCGAAAACTCAACACAACTGAACAATACGAAATATATAAACACCACACAACACAACCAAACAACATACTCAACGATCAATTGGAATATAAATCACGTACACTTTTTGACACAATTTTACAAAAAACAAACATCAAGTTGAATCCCTGCGCCAATCCCCTTCCTCCACACACCACCCCCACTACACCTTCCACACAAAAACCGTTACGAAATGATGGCAGTCTGACTAAAAGCTGAAGAAGGCGGATACTAAGCCGAAACGCGTCCGACGAAAAAAGTAAGTTTTTCACAAGATAAAGTTCATTTTTAGTAAAGTGAACTCTTATAACTACAATTACAATTGATTTATATGATTACTCAACCAGTACTCTGCACAATAACAGAGTCATACCCCTTACAGAGATCTCATTCCCAAAGTATTTCAATTTTGAAATATGATTTTGTAAATGGGATTTGTGCTTTAAGTAAAATTCTTTATTTATTTTTTGATGAATTGTTCAGTATTTACCGTACCCATCCGTCCGGTGTTCGTACTGTTGTTTGGCCACGGTCTTCATTTAACACACTGCGAATTTTCAGGTTTTATAGTCAATCACCAATATTTTTATCATTCCTTACCTCGCACTGCACATTTGTTTTGCGTTAAAATAATAGTCGTTATTTAGCCGGCCGGCGATGTACTTGCTCAAGCACTTATAGTTTGACCGCGCGGGTTGAGTTACGAGTTGACTGACTTGACCGCGCTATATTGTTTTTACTGATTAATAATTTAGAACCGCGCACTCCTGAACTGCCCCGCGCGGCCCTGCTGTCTCTTGGCTGGTTTAACAAAGACGGACTGCTTACTGTGACTCTCTGATGAAAACTGGGGTGGCAATTACTCATTCTTTCTGTACTTCACAGAGAGACTACTTGCCAGCGGTTATGTAATACGTCTAGACTAGTTGACTCTAGACATAAACATAGATGTATGTTTTGTAATAATGTTGCATGTGTGGCTGGTTAAAACGAGGTTCCATAAAGGTGAATACTGACTGCTTTGAAATTAAAACTGATGTAAATTATTATCTTTTTAGCATACAATTCTGTACCGTTACTATAGCCCCCCAATGAGAGGTTTTATGCCGAGGCATAAAAACTTTCATTGCCTAAAACCTAAGAGGATCAGCGAAGTTATGGGGCTGCAACCCCCCTTAAGAGATTGTAACACTTCTTTTAAACTCATTAGAGGTTCAGTAATTCCTTCTTCTTCACTGTGTTTGTCATCGTCACCCGTTTCTGCAAAAAGCAAAAAAATTACTGTATTGTAAAAGTGTATATCCTGAATAGTGCAAATTTTAATTGACCATTTTAAAAAGTTTTGATTGTAAATACAGAAATTTGTCTGACTTACCTTTGTAATCTTCCTAAAATCGATCCTCCCAGTTGGCCTCGAGATCATCACAGCATTGTAGATTCTCCATTTCCACGTTTTCATCATCGTATGGCAGTCCAGCAAGTGTCTGAAGTTCTTGCAAAATTTCATGTAATGGTTGTGCCTACAGATCAGCGTCGCTAACTTGAATGCCACATTTTGTAAAACACTTTTTAATGGTGGTAACAGCAACCTCGTTCCAGGGTGTCTTGATCCAGGATACCGCATTGAGGTCAGTGATTTTCTTCGCCATGTCAAATGCTGAATTGATGTCATCCATATGAGACACAATGGACTGAAGAACACTTTCGATAAAAATGTTTAAATGTCTGAATTATTCCTTGGTCCAGTGGCTGAAGATGAGATGTCGTGTTTGGTGGAATAAATAACAGTCTGATGTTGGACAGCAATGAAACTGGATAACATGTCGCATTAGCCAATAATAAAATTACGTGGCGATTTTTGTTTTGCATTTTTTTATTAAATTCTTGTAACCAGTTTTCAAAAATTCTGGATAATATCATCCACGCTTTTTTATTCGCATGTCAACTAATGGCCAGTAATGTTGTCTCCAAATTCTTGAAACACCTAGGTTGTAATGCCTTTCCGATAACTAATGGCCACTCTTTCACCAGCAGCACTACAGCATAACATAATCATTAGTCTTTCTTTAGCCATTTTCCAATCTTTACACACTTCATTTTCTAGTGTTAATAATTTATTTTGTATACCTCTAAAATATAATCCAGTCTCATCAACGTAGTAAATGTCACTTAATTCGTATTCTGCCAGAATACTTGGTAACCTGTCTTTCCAGTCATTGACTTCGTTAACAGGTATATCCGCCCCTTCACCTGAAATTGTTTTGAACAATATGTTGTGCCACTTTCTAAAACACTCCAACCACCCATTCCTAGCTATGAAATTTTCAGCTTTAATTTCTGTGACAATTTCGAGTACTTTCTCCTGTAACATACTTCCACTAACCGGGAGTTTTTTTTTTAGCGAATGCATTTAAACCATTTGTAAAGAATTTCGTTTACTTGTGTACATTTTGATTCTCGCTTTCTTTTTATTCCCCAATTCATATTGGATTCCCACTCTTTTAAAATATGGTCTTTATTTTTTATTATGTTGTTAATTTGTGTTCTTCCGCATTTAAAAACGTCGGCAAGTTTCCTTGCTGAATGAAACGCCCTTTTTGCTTTCAAAATAACATTTCGCTTAGCGTTCTAAATTCAAACACACTCTTCCTTTGTTACTCATTTTTTACACACTGTTACACTATTAAGCTACCGTTATTGTTTAACTACTGTTAAATTACACTAAAAATTACGGAACACCTCTTGAGCACAAGCAGATTGTTTACGCTTAATTCAACGTTATGAAGGTTTCAACAGTTCGGAACGTTCACGTATAACTGATCGCTGACTACTGTTTCAACGTTGTGGAAACTTCAGTAGTGTATTGTGTACAAATAACATTTTGTAAATTTCAAAATTAAGCAGATAGATATGCCTAGTTGTTTCAGTTCGTTAGATATAAACTTTACTTAAGTAAACACTGACTTGGCGCTAGTTTCAGAAATCAGACCACCTGCCCGCGTGTACTGGTGCCTGCCGCCACTATACGTGCTCTCGTCTAAACACTGGTGACTGTGTCGTGCCGGCCTGCACTGTATGCGTAACCTATTCTTATAAATCTGTATTGTCAAACTACAGTGTTTTGTCTGCTGTAGACTACCAAATTCCAGATGACTAAACATCTCGATGGCCGTGTAAACAAGTGAAAGATCCTTTTATGGACTGACCGCTGGCTGAGGGAAGAAGTGATTGTTTAATAGAGGGGAAATTTACACTGACCTTACGAGAAATAAAATCCGTTCCTCAGAAATGTGGCTGTTCATAGGGGTCACCGCTGGAAAAAGGTGGCCGTTAGGTCAGGTTTCACTGTATATAGCCATCCTCAAAATCCACTGTCATATGCCCATGTATAAAATTGTATATGTTCACATTTAATTTTAGTTGTTTTCTTATGTACTCTGTAATCCACTGAAAATACAAAAATGTGAATTATATATTTTTTATTTGTAGGACATAATTATTGCCTGCTGTAAATTCTAAGCTAAAAGAAGAACTAAATGTGAAAGAAGAATTAACGAAAGAGCAGTTTGTTGATCAGGTATAGCATGCAGTTACACATTTGGTTATTATTAAGGTTATTATAACAAGCATTTATTGTTGTAGTGAACAATATTATTGTGTATACTTTCCTCGATGTGCACAATTTTGCAAAACGTTTTATACCATTTAGTAATTGATGCCTCAAGAATGGGACATCAGCATGGAACTTGATTGGCCGCAAGTCTCTGCTTATGACAAACAATTTGATAGGCCTAGAAAACCACATACCTGATTTGGCTTGCTTAATTAATTTATAATTTTTAATTTGTTAATGAACATTTATGTTCTTTTAATGCATTCAAAGTGTTAAAGAATTTTTTGGAGAGCTTGATTGTACTTATAAAAAAAAATCAAGTACGACTATTAGGCTTAAAAAGTTTGGATGAATTATAAGTTATACTTAGGTTTCAAAATTAATTCTTTCTTTGATCTCAAAATATACAAAGATATTAACTTGATATATTGTAACATTACAGTTTCATTACATACGATAGTATATAGCAATCCTCAAAATCCACTATGATATGCCCATGTAAAAATTTTATTTTATATTTGTATGCAAAGAAGCATAGTAGAAATTAAAGAATCTGGAAAAGACGGTAACATAATAACCATTAAAAGATATTGTTTAAATTAGCAGCCATCCTTACTATTTCTTTTATGAATTTGCTAACTGCTATAATTTTTTATTGTTCGACTAAGCTTTTCGTCATTACTGACATCTTCAGGTCTTAAACAACCTAGGACCTAGGTCGTTGTTTAAGACCTGAAGATGTCAGTAATGACGAAAAGCTTAGTCGAACAATAAAAAATTATAGCAGTTAGCAAATTCATAAAAGAAACATTAAAAGATAATATTTCAATTAGTCATGTATACAGAGGAATAAATATTCTGTTAGTTAAATATAAAGAAAATGAGATTAATAACTACATTACCAATTGACAATGACCTAACCTTTAATGACTAAGAGTTGACTATATCCAGAGGAAGATCATGTGATATTAATATGTAAATATAGGAACATGTAAATAGATAAATGTAGAAGTGTACTAATGTGTATAAATATAGAACAAACATTGTAACTGTTAGGAAATTATTATTGTCACAGAAATAGTTAAGATAACGTTAATGTAATAAGCATGTATAGTGTGAGAGAGGAGAAGGTACTGGTGTTATTAAGAAAATGTAACAATAATTGTAGAACATGATAAATAAAGATTGTTAAATAATGAATTAGGTAAACAAGCCTAGGTAAAGGAAAGTGAAATATTTTATATGATTTTTCAGTGCAAGATTTGTTAATTAGGATATAGTAAAGAAGAGATATAATGTTAAATAATGAAATAAATAGAGTAAACTAGTGTTGGATTATGAAGTGAAATAGACTATATATGATGTGAGAAGTATTGTGGGACTTATAATGTATAATGAAAATAATCCAACATAAAGGTCATGTGCCCTAACCGATTATTAAATGTTTAATGGGTTATTGAGAGGTAATAGGTAATTGTGAATAGTTTTAAGAACAATATAGAATTAAAACTGTGTTTATGTATAGATTTGTAAAGGAAAAGAGACCTTTTATGGAGCATAAAGTGAATAACCTAAAAAATATATAAAATGATAATTTAAACAATCTAACAGACTTAAGCGGTGCTTATGATATACGAAATTAATGGGCACAGTCCCTAGAACTCTGTAATATATTTATATATAATTTACCTTAATTTCCGTCCAGTGACGTCAAGCGTAATTTGTTTTGGTTACGCGTTTCAGGCCATGTGGCCCATCCTCAGACCATCACTCCAAGAGGAGCTCGTTAAAAAATAAAAAATCCACAATAAAACAAACACATAATAAATAAATACAAAAATATATTAAAACATATAGAGGCGTTCTATTACACGAACACGGTGCACCGCGTGTAGCATGCCTGAACTGCGTCAATGGAACCTGTTATCTATTATTATCTGTAATCGATCGCAGCGCGGTATCATACAGTGGGTTGGACCTGAAGTTAAGTTTATCATTAAGTATGTCGTCACACACATCTGGGTTATTATGACCTCTATATATCTCGAATTCTTCAAGCGCATCCATATAACGGCCTTTGGCACAATAATGTAGGGGTATGAAATTATTGTTGAAATTTGTATAAGAATGATTACATGAAATCAGATGCCTTGTAAAGTTGGATTTAATATTATCTATGGAAAAATTACCCCTGTTAAAATGGCCTTGTGGTTTGTGTTCGCGAAATCTTTTGATGAACGGTCTACCCGTTTGGCCGATATAAAATCGGTCACAATCGTCACATATAAGTTTGTAAATACCAGTTTTGGATTCAATTGTTGTTTGAATGACTGGGCGAACTAAGTTCCGTAGACGGTTATTTGTTTTAAAAATGACAGTATAACCTAATTTATTTAAAGTGGATGTAAGGATCTTGGGCATCAACTCAGTGTATGTTGTTGTGATGTATTTGTTGTTAGGTGTAATATCATGTGTCTGTTTGGAACGACGGGATTTGTTTTCTAAGAATATTGTCGATCATTTGGGATTCATATCCGTTGGCCAGAGCTATGTGTTTAATTATGTTGAGTTCACACTCGAAATCATCATTATTTAGGGGGATCATCAAAAGTCTGTGAATAAAACTGTTGTAGGCCGCTAATTTTTTAGAGAAGGGGTGGTGTGAGTCTGCATGTATGGTCACGTTTGTGGTGGTAGGTTTTCTGTAAATTTTAAAGTTTAAGCTGTTAAGTTGCCTGGTGACAGTAAGATCAAGAAAGTTGCCTGGTGACCATACATGCAGACTCACACCACCCCTTCTCTCAAAAATTAGCGGCCTACAACAGTTTTATTCACAGACTTTTGATGATCCCCCTAAATAATGATGATTTCGAGTGTGAACTCAACATAATTAAACACATAGCTCTGGCCAACGGATATGAATCCCAAATGATCGACAATATTCTTAGAAAACACAAATCCCGTCGTTCCAAACAGACACATGATATTACACCTAACAACAAATACATCACAACAACATACACTGAGTTGATGCCCAAGATCCTTACATCCACTTTAAATAAATTAGGTTATACTGTCATTTTTAAAACAAATAACCGTCTACGGAACTTAGTTCGCCCAGTCATTCAAACAACAATTGAATCCAAAACTGGTATTTACAAACTTATATGTGACGATTGTGACCGATTTTATATCGGCCAAACGGGTAGACCGTTCATCAAAAGATTTCGCGAACACAAACCACAAGGCCATTTTAACAGGGGTAATTTTTCCATAGATAATATTAAATCCAACTTTACAAGGCATCTGATTTCATGTAATCATTCTTATACAAATTTCAACAATAATTTCATACCCCTACATTATTGTGCCAAAGGCCGTTATATGGATGCGCTTGAAGAATTCGAGATATATAGAGGTCATAATAACCCAGATGTGTGTGACGACATACTTAATGATAAACTTAACTTCAGGTCCAACCCACTGTATGATACCGCGCTGCGATCGATTACAGATAATAATAGATAACAGGTTCCATTGACGCAGTTCAGGCATGCTACACGCGGTGCACCGTGTTCGTGTAATAGAACGCCTCTATATGTTTTAATATATTTTTGTATTTATTTATTATGTGTTTGTTTTATTGTAGATTTTTTATTTTTTAACGAGCTCCTCTTGGAGTGATGGTCTGAGGATGGGCCACATGGCCTGAAACGCGTAACCAAAACAAATTACGCTTGACGTCACTGGACGGAAATTAAGGTAAATTATATATAATTATCATACAGTGACCTGGACCACTTTAAATATGTTTAAATCTGTAATATAAATAGTTAATAAGGAAATTTAGAATTTTAGAAAGTTTTGTTATAACTTTGTGGAACAACTCTATGCCCCTATTAAGACACACTTTGGGGTTAAGAGTTTTATCAATTTAGATTTACAAGTAGTCGATTGGTGACTGATAAAAAACACTCTTGGGATTATTCACGCTGTTGCTGTTTACATTTGATTATATATTTCTTTTTTCTTCTTGATTCCTTCTTATTTTCTGTAGCTATTTTTATATAACTTTGTTGACAGGCACAATTTGTAAATCCTTTTGACTTTCCTTCTTGTGACAGATGTTCTGCGTATCATTTTGTTCTTTTTCATTTTCAACTCCAAGAAATTCTGAATTGTAGCTGTATTAATTTTTATCATTCTTTAGTTTTATTGTAATTATAGTAATTAAATTATTCATTGTCCTTCTTATTTTATTGTCTTGTCTTAGCACATCACCATTAATTTTTTTTTTTGTTCTCATCAAAATATTATTTTTTCTATTATTCCATTCTAAATCATGTTATTTATAAATAAATTATGTAAGCTGCTCTTACGTTCTTTTTGAATTTTGTTGATACCTTGCATTATACTATTTGATTATATCCTCCTGATACTCTATTTTCCTTACAATTTTAGTTAGTTGTTTTAGCACGTTTTCTACTTTCTTAATTGTCTTAACTCCTATTGTTTCTACATATCTTATGTAAGTCGTTCTTACATTCTCTTGGCGTTGTTTTGTCGTTTATCTCTTAAATCATATCATTTCTAAATATATTAGGTAAGTTGTCCTTACATTCGTTTGGAATTTTGTTGATCCATTTCATCTTAATTCATAGAATAATAATTTTTTTTTTTAGTAATAACTTTCATATTATGTCGTCTGTATTAATAATTAATCTAATCTTTGTTCAATAAGTTTGCTTTGGTCAATACCCGAAAATCAGTCCCTTCTTTCCATATTTTTCATATTTAGTTCATCCGTTGTCAAATACATAAGTTATCCTTGTTACACAGACTATTATTACAGTGTCCATAATGATTTCGGTTCTTGAGATACCGCTCAGTATCTTGTACTGCAAGATTTCCGTTATAACATTTTCAATGGTATTGGAGCTTAGATCAATCACTTTATCATTTTGTTTATTGCACAGATGTTTCAATGGCCTCTCAATTCTCGATGACATCACTGATCTGGTATTATTCATTTCATTTTCTGTTATATTTAATTTAAATATTAATTTGGTTAAGTTCTTTCTATAATTTTTTAACTCTGTTCTTTCTCTGTAATTAGCGATTGGGAGATTAAGTATATTAACCAGCCCCTCCTAATCATATCTAATTCTTCCTGTGTATTTCTGAGTTTCTTAGGACGTATTATTCTCCTTTCTTTCGTTTTCTTAATTATTTGTTTCTTTACTCCCTTAATGTTAATTTCTATGTGCATCATCTTTTCTTTGTCTCTGTTACTTTTATTCTCAGATAGCGATGTATTTGTCTCTACTTTATTCTCTATTTCCTTACCTTTATCTTCTGTTTTCTGACTTACTTGCTCCCTTTTTTGATCATTTGGTATTATTTCTATCTCCGTTTTGTTATCATTTATTACTTCTTCCGTTATCTTATTCAATGTTTCCACACTTTGCTTGTCGTCTTCTATCGTTGTTTCTATATTCAATTTCACTTCTACGAATTGCCTCATAATTTTGCAATATTAACTTGATTTCAGCCTTCTGCTGGTCTAATTTATCATTCACACCATTTATTTGTAGTTGAATGGTCTCTTTTAATTCAGTATTCTGTTGATCCAATTTATCCATAACCTCAGTCCTGAAAGTATTTTGTTGCTCAGAAAAAGCCTTTAACTGGTTATAATTATCAGTAATTTCATTCCTAAGTTGGTCAAATTTAGCATTTAACTGGTTAGAATTATCAGTCATATGTTGGTCTAATTTAGCATTTTGCTGGTCTAATTTAGCATTTAATTGGTTAGAATCAGCATTTTGTTGGTCTAATTTAGCATTTTGTTGATCAAATTTACTGTTTAACTGGTTAAAATCAGCCTTTAACTGGTTAGAATTAGCATTTAATGCGTCCAAGATTGCCTTCATAGTTAATGGTTCATTTTCCTTAGGTGGCTGTTCCATTTCAGTTTCTTCCTCTTCTTCAGCACTAATACTTCTTAATTCATATCTTTTATCCTGTTTGTTAGCCATGTTACAATATTTAAATTAATTTAACTACTGTACAAGTAAATTTTTTATTCTAGTTAAATTTAACAACATTATTTTATTGTAATTTAATTAATTCAGTGTGTTACTCTTGCCTATTATTTAGTTTATGTTATTTGGTGCTGGCTTAAAGAAAATCTTTGCTTTCACGTATGGACGCCATTAATGTAATGTTATTTTTTTCTGATATTTTATTTCTATAAGTATTGTAATTAAAATATTTAGTTACAGATATTACTTTTTTCTATCAGCACATAAAAAGAAAACTCTATCTCAGGGTTAACAATTATTAAGTTAATTTATATTATTTAATACTGTGTATGATTTATTCTTTTCTTTAATCTGTACCAAATAACGTTAGTGTATAAATGTTTTGATAAATAAGATGAGAATATTTACCATAGAAATGTAAATAGCTTGATTCTGAATTCTTCACAACTGCAACGGGTTCAATTCTAGTTTATGTTTATCATCTTAAAGGTAATGCTAGGCTTTTTGATCTTTTCCTTCTCGGGGATATCTTATTAGATTTAAGATTGAATTATATTTTCTTCTATGATTACGAAATGGATACTTCTTCGGAATATTGGATTTTATTGTATTGACACTCAAACTATCTTCCAGTACAGGCTTCTTCTTTTAGTTCGGCGTTCTCTCAATGATCTATTCAGACTTCTTGAAATATTGTTATTTATTAAGTTGTATACAAACTATGATTCTTGCAATGTTATAGATTGATATTCTTGTATATCTATTAAATTCAATATCAATGTTAACTCTCTTCCTTTGACGGTTTCCTTTATTAAATAGACAATTAAACTCTTTTAATATATATCTTATTACATATAACATTAGACTTTGTGATGTGTATCTTCTGAATTATAAATTTTGACTTATTTAAATATTACAGGCTCTCTCAGTGATGTTTATCATATTGAATATAAATTTAGACTAACTAATTTTCTTCTATTTTTATACAATACAAATCTAACAATTTACACTTTGCCATATTGATACCTCACTACATTCGTTACATCTTTCCATCATATGACTCTTAAAAACATATATAACTTTTCTAATTATTATTAAATACATTTATTTGATTTCTAACATTCTTAATTCTAATTTGTATTTATTAGATTATAATTTTATTACTCTTTCATTTTATTTTAACATTTATTTCCAACTTAATATAATACTTGGCAAAACATATATCTTAATGCTGTTCTATCTAATATTGGAGTCTACCTCTATGTTCATTGGGACTGTCAACTCAGTGTTTTTGTTTACAATTCAAACATATGATCATAATACTATTAAATTTATATCTTCTCTCTTTTTAAAATTATTATTTCATCCTTAGGTACTATGTTGTATTTTAACAGCACTACATAATACCTTCCCTTATTTCACAATCTAAGATATAATTTGATATGAGATTTTGAAATAATTAATTTCTTATCACCACCATGGCCTAACATTAATATTGACAACATATGATTAATTCGCTAATTGTATATCACAAAGTTCTTTTCATAAATTGGTTTTTTTTTATTACCATAACAAATATGGTTCATCACTATCATGAATCACCGTATCTTACACACTCATTTATGAGTTAAAATAACATTAATCAAACCAACGGGCTTTACATCAAAAATAATAAGTATAAAATAACAATTGTGCCTACTTTCATGGCTAAAAAACTCAAAAACATGAATACAAACATTATCTTTTCTTTTAAATCTCGCCTTCCCAATCCTGGTCATAAATTTCATGTGTTCTTTATTTCAGAATTATTTTTCTTTTAATTATTTTTACTATAGTACGGGTATTAGCTTTAGTGATGTGATATAACTTTGTAAACCTAGTAAAACTGTCCAAAATAATCAGTATGTATTTAATACGTCTCCTACCACTAGTTGGGAATGGTCCACAAATGTCAACAAAAACTTGCGTTAACGTTCTCATATTTCTATCTATTTCTATACCTATCCTTGCTCAATTGAGCTTCTGTCTGCTATATTCCTTCTGTTTTCTTCCTTCATAAGTCTGGAATCTGATATAATATCTTCTTAGCTTGTGTGTTATCCCTTAAATATTTAATTTCCCTAACATTTTTCCCTGTCATGTGCGGTGGTTCAGTTCGGCTGGCCACTTTTGGGTCCATTACACCGCTGTCCATCCTTACACCTTCTGAGTCCAGAGGAACGTATCGTCTGCTCAGGAAAATGATTGCTGGAACATTTCTACAGTCAATTCATTATATATAAAAAAATTACAAGTAGTCGATTGGTGACTGATAAAAAACACTCTTGGGATTATTCACGCTGTTGCTGTTTACATTTGATTATATATTTCTTTTTTCTTCTTGATTCCTTCTTATTTTCTGTAGCTATTTTTAGATAACGTTGTTGACAGGCACAATTTGTAAATCCTTTTGACTTTCCTTCTTGTGCCAGATGTTCTGCGTATCATTTTGTTCTTTTTCATTTTCAACTCCAAGAAATTCTGAATTGTAGCTGTATTAATTATTATCATTCTTAGTTTTATTGTAATTATAGTAATTAAATTATTCATTGTCCTTCTTATTTTATTGTCTTGTCTTAGCACATCACCATTAATTTTTTTTTTTTTGTTCTCATCAAAATATTATTTTTTCTATTATTCCATTCTAAATCATGTTATTTATAAATAAATTATGTAAGCTGCTCTTACGTTCTTTTTGAATTTTGTTGATACCTTGCATTATACTATTTGATTATATCCTCCTGATACTCTATTTTCCTTACAATTTTAGTTAGTTGTTTTAGCACGTTTTCTACTTTCTTAATTGTCTTAACTCCTATTGTTTCTACATATCTTATGTAAGTCGTTCTTACATTCTCTTGGCGTTGTTTTGTCGTTTATCTCTTAAATCATATCATTTCTAAATATATTAGGTAAGTTGTCCTTACATTCGTTTGGAATTTTGTTGATCCATTTCATCTTAATTCATAGAATAATAATTTTTTTTTTTTAGTAATAACTTTCATATTATGTCGTCTGTATTAATAATTAATCTAATCTTTGTTCAATAAGTTTGCTCCGGTCAATACCCAGAAAATCAGTCCCTTCTTTCCATATTTTTCATATTTAGTTCATCCGTTGTCAAATACATAAGTTATCCTTGTTACACAGACTATTATTACAGTGTCCATAATGATTTCGGTTCTTGAGATACCGCTCAGTATCTTGTACTGCAAGATTTCCGTTATAACATTTTCAATGGTATTGGAGCTTAGATCAATCACTTTATCATTTTGTTTATTGCACAGATGTTTCAATGGCCTCTCAATTCTCGATGACATCACTGATCTGGTATTATTCATTTCATTTTCTGTTATATTTAATTTAAATATTAATTTGGTTAAGTTCTTTCTATAATTTTTTAACTCTGTTCTTTCTCTGTAATTAGCGATTGGGAGATTAAGTATATTAACCAGCCCCTCCTAATCATATCTAATTCTTCCTGTGTATTTCTGAATTTCTTAGGACGTATTATTCTCCTTTCTTTCGTTTTCTTAATTATTTGTTTCTGTTAATTTCTATGTGCATCATCTTTTCTTTGTCTCTGTTACTTTTATTCTCAGATAGCGATGTACTTGTCTCTACTTTATTCTCTATTTCCTTACCTTTATCTTCTGTTTTCTGACTTACTTGCTCCCTTTTTTGATCATTTGGTATTATTTCTATCTCCGTTTTTTTTATCATTTATTACTTCTTCCGTTATCTTATTCAATGTTTCCACACTTTGCTTGTCGTCTTCTACCATTGTTTCTATATTCAATTTCACTTCTACGAATTGCCTCATAATTTTGCAATATTAACTTGATTTCAGCCTTCTGCTGGTCTAATTTATCATTCACACCATTTATTTGTAGTTGAATGGTCTCTTTTAATTCAGTATTCTGTTGATCCAATTTATCCATAACCTCAGTCCTGAAAGTATTTTGTTGCTCAGAAAAAGCCTTTAACTGGTTATAATTATCAGTAATTTCATGCCTAAGTTGGTCAAATTTAGCATTTAACTGGTTAGAATTATCAGTCATATGTTGGTCTAATTTAGCATTTTGCTGGTCTAATTTAGCATTTAATTGGTTGGAATCAGCATTTTGTTGGTCTAATTTAGCATTTTGTTGATCAAATTTACTGTTTAACTGGTTAAAATCAGCCTTTAACTGGTTAGAATTAGCATTTAATGCGTCCAAGATTGCCTTCATAGTTAATGGTTCATTTTCCTTAGGTGGCTGTTCCATTTCAGTTTCTTCCTCTTCTTCAGCACTAATACTTCTTAATTCATATCTTTTATCCTGTTTGTTAGCCATGTTACAATATTTAAATTAATTTAACTACTGTACAAGTAAATTTTTTATTCTAGTTAAATTTAACAACATTATTTTATTGTAATTTAATTAATTCAGTGTGTTACTCTTGCCTATTATTTAGTTTATGTTATTTGGTGCTGGCTTAAAGAAAATCTTTGCTTTCACGTATGGACGCCATTAATGTACTGTTATTTTTTCTGATATTTTATTTCTACAAGTATTGTAATTAAAATATTTAATTACAGATATTACTTTTTTCTATCAGCACATAAAAAGAAAACTCTATCTCAGGGTTAACAATTATTAAGTTAATTTATATTATTTAATACTGTGTATGATTTATTCTTTTCTTTAATCTGTACCAAATAACGTTAGTGTATAAATGTTTTGATAAATAAGATGAGAATATTTACCATAGAAATGTAAATAGCTTGATTCTGAATTCTTCACAACTGCAACGGGTTCAATTCTAGTTTATGTTTATCATCTTAAAGGTAATGCTAGGCTTTTTGATCTTTTCCTTCTCGGGGATATCTTGTTAGATTTAAGATTTAATTATATTTTCTTCTATGATTACGAAATGGATACTTCTTCGGAATATTGGATTTTATTGTATTGACACTCAAACTATCTTCCAGTACAGGCTTCTTCTTTTAGTTCGGCGTTCTCTCAATGATCTATTCAGACTTCTTGAAATATTGTTATTTATTAAGTTGTATACAAACTATGATTCTTGCAATGTTATAGATTGATATTCTTGTATATCTATTAAATTCAATATCAATGTTAACTCTCTTCCTTTGACGGTTTCCTTTATTAAATAGACAATTAAACTCTTTTAATGTATATCTTATTACATATAACATTAGACTTTGTGATGTGTATCTTCTGAATTATAAATTTTGACTTATTTAAATATTACAGGCTCTCTCAGTGATGTTTATCATATTGAATATAAATTTAGACTAACTAATTTTCTTCTATTTTTATACAATACAAATCTAACAATTTACCTATTCATGTTTTTCGTACCGAGTCACTTTATGGTTAGTATAATTAAATTACCTTATTCGGTCCACCTTAGTGACACTTGCTTCTGTCGTTTAATTACGCGTTTCGGGATGAAATCCCATCTTCAGATACACATAATCAAAACATAAATGTATACCACAATTTGTGGTTTGTCATAATTTAAAATATTTAAAACAACATTTATACATATACTTAACATATACAATAAAATTTTTATAACCTTTTATACTCTGGTTATTATCTAAGCTTATATGTTGTTTGATTATTTTTACCAAGGTTTTTGCTACTTTATAGCTTGGAGCGGTTGTATAATTTACTAAAGGTCTAATTGGTGTGTCTTTTTTGTGTACTTTGGGTAGACCTTTTAAGCATGGTGCACTAGCTTTTATTGGTTTCAATGAGTAGCATATATGTTTCTCAAATAGATCTGTACATTTATTTATTGTTTTATTCAAATCTAAGGTGTATTTTTTGGTGGGATCATTATTTAACTTTGTTATGTTGTTATTATTAATGAATTTGTATACCTTTTGTTTATATTCGTCTAAGTCTAACAAAGCTATAGTATTGCCTTTATCAACCTTCGTTAAGTAAATGTTATTTTGTAAGAGTTTTTTATTAAGCTGTATAGCTGTTAGTTGTTCATGTTTTGTTTTTGTATAATTTAATTTCTTTTGTTGATGATAATTATTATTAATTGCTTTATTGAATCTATTATTTACTAATATTTGTAGTTCATTTCGTTCATTTAAGTCTGGAACACACTTAATTACAGATTCGGCTTCAACTATTTCTTTAATTATGTTATTTTTATTTTTAAGATTCGGTGGAAAATTGTAATTCAGTCCCTTATTGATAAGATCTTCCTCTGTGTTTGTGAGAACCATGTTAGTCATGTTTATCAGTCTAGGGTAGAAAGCATGTTTTTCATTATTGAATTTATCATTGTTTTGATTGCTTATCAAATGGCCAATTTTATTAGTTTGTTTATTCTTCTGGAATCTAATCTTATTCTTAACGTATTGATTAATATGTTGTATGATTGTATCGCATAGAGCGGGGTGAACATTATTATATAGTTCTAAATGTGCTTTATATACAGCTGTGTTCAATGAGATTTTCTTCCCATATAAGAATTTAATTTCTTCCTTTATCCTGTATTTACTTGCAAATTGCTCAGTTTTTCTGGCCATTCTAGAGGTTTCGTTAATTTTGATATTAGCGTAATTTGGGATAAGATTTTTATATAGACAAATTTTATTAAATTTAATATTTAAATTAGTTTTAAATAGTTTAAGTTTTTGATTTTGAAGTGTATACGCAACTTTACCTGGTAAGGTTCCAATTTCAATCTATTCATGTTTTTCGTACCGAGTCACTTTATGGTTAATATAATTAAATTACCTTATTCGGTCCACCTTAGTGACACTAAGTAGTGACAACCGCTCCAAGCTATAAAGTAGCAAAAACCTTGGTAAAAATAATCAAACAACATATAAGCTTAGATAATAACCAGAGTATAAAAGGTTATAAAAATTTTATTGAAAAATTGCGTCATATTAATATTAAACCTAGTTACAAGCTAGTGTCCTTTGACACAGTGGATCTGTATACCAATGTCCCAATTGTTGAAACTTTAAAATTACTCAAACAAAATTTAATAAATAATAATACCTTAGAAATAAGAAAAATTAATCAGCTAATGTTACTATTAGAAATAGTACTTAATCAAAACTATTTTTCGTTTGATGGTTCATACTACAAACAAAATGAGGGCCTAGCAATGGGTTCTCCACTCTCAGGTATCCTTGCTGATATTTATTTGAATCATTTAGAAAATACTAAGATTTTAAAAAACAATTATTTTGACAAAAAAATAGTATATTATTCAAGATATGTGGATGACACCTTTGTTATTTTCAATGCTAACAATAGACAGCTCGAGTCATTTAATAACTATTTAAATAAAATACATAAGACAATAAAATTCACTATGGAAATTGAAAATAACAAAAATATTAATTTCCTGGATCTAACCATAACAAATAACGGTAATGAACTGACATACGAAATATACAGAAAGCACACATGCACAGATACGGTTATACATGCTAAGTCATTTCATCCTCCAGCCCAAAAAATGGCTGCATTTAACAGCTTTATTGACAGATTACTTTGTGTTCCCCTTAATAACGAAGACTATGATCAAGAAGTAAATATTATAAAACAAATAGCTCTAAATAATGGTTACAGGCCAGTAATAATTGATAGAATGATAATGAAACATAAAAAACGTTTAGAAAATAAAAACACCAATATTATTAACCAACATAATAAAAAACAAAAAATTCATTTCAGCTAATTATACTGGTTTGATGCCAAATATTTTAAAATCTGTTTTCAAAAATAAAGGATATACTATTTCATTCAAAACCTGCAATAATTTAAAAAATTTCTTCAAAACTAAAATAAATATTCCTTTAAAAAATAAATCAGGAGTCTATAAAATTAAATGCGATAATTGTGCAGCATTCTACATCGGCCAATCCGGCAGAGATTTTTATACAAGATTTTTAGAGCACATTCCAAAAACAAATAATAATAATTCCAGTTTTGCACAATATTTAATAGAAAAAAATCATAGTTATACTAGTTTCAAAAACAATTTCGTGGCATTGCATACTTGCAAGAAGGGTAAATTAATGGATAGTCTAGAGGAATTCGAAATATACAAAGCTACAAAAAACGCAATGACCAAAAATAACATATTAAATGATCAAATGAACTTCGGTTCTAATAACCTGTTTGACACTGCCATACGGTTGAATGCTAAGTATAGCCAGTCGTGAGGAAGTCGTAGTACAGCGTGCATGCATGCAGGCGCTCCGCGCGATTCAATTGTTACGTTTTTATTTTATTTTATATATATTTTATTTAAAAGATTTTAAATATTTTAAATTATGACAAACCACAAATTGTGGTATACATTTATGTTTTGATTGTGTGTATCTGAAGATGGGATTTCATCCCGAAACGCGTCATTAAACGACAGAAGCTAGTGTCACTAAGGTGGACCGAATAAGGTAATTTAATTATATTAACAATTTACATATTGTCATATTGATACCTCACTACATTCGTTACATCTTTCCATCATATGACTCTTAAAAACATATATAAGTTTTCTAATTATTATTAAATACATTTATTTGATTTCTAACATTCTTAATTCTAATTTGTATTTATTAGATTATAATTTTATTACTCTTTCATTTTATTTTAACATTTATTTCCAACTTAATATAATACTTGGCAAAACATATATCTTAATGCTGTTCTATCTAATATTGGAGTCTACCTCTATGTCGTTGGGACTATCAACTCAGTGTTTTTGTTTACAATTCAAACATATGATCATAATACTATTAAATTTATATCTTCTCTCTTTTTAAAATTATTATTTCATCCTTATGTACTATGTTGTATTTTAACAGCAGTACAGTATTAATAGACGCAGGTTAGGTTATCATATAGTGTGTTTATGTGTATTATAAATAAGTGTTAAGAATTAAATAATCAAAATGAGTACAAGTGAAAATAATAATGATGAAGTCAGCTTCACTGACAGTAATACAGAAAGTCAGTTAACTGAGTCGAGAATAATGGAAAACGTTGAACACCAATCAACGCCAATCCAAAGTAAAAAATCTGACGAGAATGAAATGCTGAAAATGATACAAGCAATGTTTATTGAACAAACCATTAAAAGTGAAAGAAATTTTGATAAAATAAATTACCAAATAAATAGTCGTTTTGATGAAGTAAAGAATTAAATACAAAGTTAAAGAGTTCAGTAAAGAATGTGAATAATAGAATTAATGAAATAGATAGTGGTATGACAGAAAAAATTGATAAACAAATACATGAAGTAACTGAAAATTTTGAATTTCAAACAAATGAATGTAGATTTGATACAATAAGTCAAATTGAAGAAATTAATAAAAATATTCAAAGATGTGAAGTTGATACTGATAGTAAAATTAGCGAAATAAATACTAATTATAAGACAGAAATACAGCTATTGCATGATACTGTAAAGACAATAAACAAAAATTGTATTCAATCTGAGTGAGCTAACAATAGTAAATTCAGTTTAATTGAACAAAATATAAATAATGTAAAAGACGAATTAAGTGGGGAAATAAATAAAAAATTAACTGGCGTTACAGAGAAAATGTTGATTACTCGAGATGTAAAGAACGAAATAGAACTCGAATCATTTAGTTGCGAGAGTAGAGCAGTACATCCGATGCAATTTTATATCGAACCAGGGAATTTAGTAGATTTAATAATAATAGTTGGGAGGTGCAGTTGTTGCGGATAATAAAGTTTTTTAAAGGGAGTTCAGCAATATGGGCGGAGGCCCACAGAGTCGAATGGGAATGTTACGATGACTTTGAACGGACATTTCGGGGAAAATATTGGGCGGAAGAAGATCAAGAGATTTTAAGAAGTCGAATTATGGGCCCAGGTAATTTTGGAGGGCATAATAATAATAATATTACCATTTATGTTATCAGATTGTACAATGAGACTAAATACTTAGAGCCTCCACTGCCATTTAAATCTTTCGTGAGGCATATCAGTAAACACCTGCCCCGGGAGGTACAAATAACACTTATGACCAGAGAAATAAATGATATTAATGAATTAGAGAAATTCTCGATATATTTCAAAACATAAGAGATAGGGAGGTAGGTAGACGACAAAACCAACCGGTAATACAACATAATGGAAATAATAGTCAAGCGAGGGGGTTAACGACCGGATACGGAGGAATGAGAGTAAATAATAACAACAGAGACAAGGGTTGGAAGTGCTCGTCATGTAGATTTGAAAATTTTGCGGGAAGACCGGTATGTTACAGGTGCAGTAAGACATGGGACGAGCGATGAAGAGAAGTTGGAACAAATCAGCACCGCCAACAGCAGAGAGGAGTAGAGAACAGTGGTGGAGCATCTGGAAGCAGAGATCAGGCCAGAGGTCTTACTGGACACCCGCAGGGCAGTACCACTGCTAGAACGGAAAACTGAGGCAGACAATGGAAGCAAGGACCCCACTATTGTCCACAGAGAACAACAGGGTCCAGGAACCAGACGAATATCAGAGTAATGTGATACAGATGGATATAACGAAGGAGTTACTGGAGGAAGATAACACAGAAATCATGGAAACAAAGACCGGATTGACGGAGGTAATCGTCACAATGGAAGGTAAGAGTTTTAAGACATTGATAGATACAGGGAGCGAAATATCAGTAATTTCAGAAAATGTACTGGGGGAATTAAAAGAAAGAAAGAAAAATATTCCATCATTACCAGTTGCAGGTGTAACAGTGTGACAGTACCGAAATACCTGTTACCATAATTATGGGATTCAGGAATATTTTATTGTAAATTTTATTCTGATCATAAATGTTAACAAGGGTAAAGTTAGTTTTGCACAAGTCCCAATAACTACGCAGATTCACAAGAGGGGAGCCGAGCCAAGGTCATCGTGGTACGAGCAGAATTTAACATGTGTAATGGCGGTATAAGTGAAACAAACTAATAATACGAACTTTTCATTGGTCCACAAAGCCAGATCGTCTTAAATAAATAATGACGGCATGAAACAATTACGTATTAACCCGGGCGGTGGCTATAGAACAATGCATAATGACGTCAGACGCACGACCACTTTGCATAACAATTGCGTCTGATTCCGCCCAGTCGTCAAAAACAGTTCACCGAGCATACATGCTCGACTAGTGCAGTGGGCAGATTTTGCCATAAAATGCAGTAATTGTTTTCAAAAATGAAGTAATTGTTTTCAAAAATGTAATCATTAACAGTACGTAGAATCAGTGGACAATCAAAATGAGAATTAAGTAAATTCAGTGCACTAAAAACAACAGTAAAGGTTCGGCCGAACACCTGCTAACCGCCATGGGAGTCTTCTGAGGAGTCCACGCCGCATCAAATTCAGGAAAGCCCTCATAATTTCTTTTTTCTAAATTTAAAAATCTAAAAGAATGAGCTCAATTCAGAATAATTAACAAGTGTTCAATGTTACAGTATGATTGAGAGTGAAAGTGATCGTTGGCCAACCTTAAATAAATTATATTTGGGGCGTTGGTTTGTGTATAATTACAGAGTAAGCATTAAAGTCATAGAAATAAAAAGGAATTTAAAGTAACTGCAGTATAGAGTTTAAAAAAAAAAGAGAATTATTTTAAATAAAGTAAAAACACATGCATATAGCATGAAACGCATGGCGAAAGCGGAAGTCATGTCGCCGCCATTTTGAAATTTAACACTCGTAGCTGACTCTCATTGTTTATAACCTATAGCGCAAGTAACTGAATAAAATAGAACTTATTATCCTCATGTTGTGTAACTGGTTATTTCAATACCCCGAGAACCTCTGTCTTTTCTGCTTAACGCAACCTTGGACCCAAAAGCCTAATGCACTCAACAAAACTGAGCACGTGTTCTACCGGATGTGTGGTAAATTATGCGAATCCCATAATAATTAATTATCATACATTTATTATTATTATTTTAATTAATAAGAGGCGTCACAGATGGCGCACGAACATGGACTTTGTATAAAATTAAAATTATATAAATAAGCAAAAAGCGGAGGTAGACGGGTAGAGAAATATACATAACAGTAGAGGTTATCCATGTAGGTTATGTGTGGTATGAAGAGAATTGTATAATAATTAAGACAGAATTTATTACTATCAGTACAACAAAAATGGCAGATAACAACGAAAGCAGTAATATAGAAAACACAGCAACAGAATCATTGGTGTTAAACGAACCACAGGCGAACTCAACGCCTATTATAAACAATAAAGTTTCATTAGAAGATCTTTTTCAGTTAATGAAAATACAGAATGGTCAATTAAACAATAAATTAAACCAGTTTGATGAACAATTTAACGATATTAAAAAAGAAATTAAGAAACAAGGTTGCAATTTGGACGAAAGATTAAGTGAAATAGAGAAACGGTTAGACAAAATATAATTAGAAAATGAGAAAGTAATAAACAAATTTGAATTGAACAAAGATGACAAGATAAGTAGTAGTGGGAATGACGATAAAATAAATAAAAATATGGTAATAGGAGATAATAGTGTGGATGTTGGTAGTAGGGTTGCCAGGCGTACGGTTTTAGCCGGAACATTACGGAATTTTCCCGTTTTGTTCCGCGTACGGTGCGAATCTTTAACCGTACGCCAAATGTTTCGATTTTGAACATGAAGCATAATGACTTGTATTTTTGAATGTAGCTGCATAGCGCTCAAGAAATTTGCGGGCAGCTTCGACACGTTGCCATTTGTGGTCTTCTGTGTGAATTCATGCGACCCACCTTGCGCACACCTTCAGATATCCCAACTTATCAGACAAAATCTTCTGAATGGTGGATTTTGAAACTTCAGGAAGCAAACAAGAGAGCTCATGGATCTTCACGCACGAGTTTTTCAACTTTCCTGATCGTCTCGTCTGACATTGACAGTCTACCGCTTCTTTATTCATCATGAATTTCTGTACGACCAGTTTTAAACTCTCTACACCACTAGCAGACATTTTTGACATACATTCCACCCCATACACTTCAATCACCTGTCTATGAATTTGAATAGTTTGAACATGTTTTGCATTGAGAAATCAAATGACTTAAAAATTTTCTTGCTACTCTAGTGCTTTGGAGACCTTATTTTTGGGTTACCCCTCATATGTATTGGCTCCTAGACCATCACAAATATATACACTTATGAATTGAGATTAGAAAACAAGTTCCTGGTATATAGAACAATTTTACATACTGCTTGGACAGCCAACTATAAAACAATGTAGCAATAGCAACACGAATATCTTAGAACTTATTCATAATAAAGTCCTGAGAATGATCACCATTGCACCACTGTTTACAAAAGAGAAAGGTGTTGCACACTACATAATTATGCATACTTTCAGTGTGATAGGAAATCCAAAGACACAGTATGAATTAACAATAGAAGCTGAATCAACACTCTAATCATCCAACTCTCCCAACTTACTGGACAACAGCAGCAATGCAATACATCTGAGGGGACTCTATGTTGTAGATTTAACCTGAACTTCATTTATAAATCTTTAATTTCACACAATTTGTTGTCCACGAGTCTTATATTCATCAAATATAATTATACTTACAAGACTAATTGCAGATTGAAAAAAAACTTAGCTCTTGTGTATACAATTTTTTTCACTCCTAAAACAATTTAATCCTTTTATATTGGTATTTACATCTTGTAAAAAACATTGGAACAAAATATAGCTTAGTGATCGAACTTGTTTTTCTGGCCTACTATGCCATGGTATAATATTTACATTTGTCACAATGACGTTTAGTAATATTTTCTATGAAATATTTTCATTAGACCATGGCCTGATAGCCTAGAAAACAAGTTAAATCACCATGACACCTCCAGCTATGAGAATTTATACTCTCTTATTAAAACACAACTTCCTTATCAACAATTAATTGAATTCACATTATGTGAATTTCCATTCACAGTAAAATAAGCAAGTGTTCAGTTTCCTTCTACAACATAAGTAGTTGTTTTCATGAAGGAGTATAACTACTAATTATTATGCATTTTACATAATGGAATTAAAGGCAGAAAATACTAAGATGTTATGGATTATAGTGCTTTAATTCTGGAAAAAGTGTATATACATGTTCCTTGTTACGTAAGTTTTTCTATATCAAGTAGCAGCCTAAGTTTTTGTGGCCTACTTGATAAGCATACATCGTTCTAATCATTGGTACTTTTCCATCCACTACCAACTGAATACCTCTCCATTGACTATGCTTAAAGCAAATATAACAGTCACACATGCTGTTACACTGAACTGATCCTCCATGATCCATAACACTTTGGGCACTGATCACATCATTTGAAGGGGTGGCGAAAAATTTATTCAGTGCCAATCATGTCATTTGACAGAATAATGAAACTTGTATCGAGTGCAAATCGTGACACTTGATGTGACAGTTTTTATATTTGTTAAATATGGAATCACGTCTAAAAATGTAGTTTTCATTGCTACTTTGTTTGTTAATGTATTTAGTTTTTAAAATCATAGATAGATGGCAGCTCACCTAAACCAAACTGAACTACTAAGAAATATTAATGGCCGTTTTCATTTGTTGTTGTGTTCACATCAAAATGGAGAGACGTGTGTCAACTGAGGTTGAAATTGAGGCAGAATTCTCATATATTTCTAGTGACTTTGGAGAAACTGTTACTCTTATTAAAATTTATAACAAAATTCTAGCTATAATATTTCACATGAGCATAGATAAGAAGCCACAAATAAAAAACTCAGTGGTCTCTTGTAATGTTTGTCCAAATGTTATGGGTCGAAACAAATTTTTGCTAATTTCGTTCAATTTTGTCATTTTTGGACACAGTGTTCGCCTTCAACAAGCTTATCAGACAGATGAGTTTTTTTTTTGCTAAAGTGGCTGGTACTCTATAGAAGACTTGTGCTGAAATGTCCACCACATGAGTGCTAACTTCATGAAATCTACTTTTTGTGGGGTAGAAGATTGGGTGTAGATTAAATAAATCTTACCTCTTGTAGACTTTGTTCTTCTTTGACTTCTAAAACAATCTCATTCTTTATAATAGTACTTACATCTTGAATAAACCACTGTAACAAAATGAAAATTACTCACCTACAATTGTGCTCACACATTATAATTATAGTGTGTTTTATATAATGGAATTAAACAAAATAAATATATAGAGGTATGAGTCAAAGATTGTTTAGTTCTCTACAAACAAACGTATTCACAGGTTCCTTAAGATTTCAATATGCAGAATGCTACAGTGATAAGTCTTTATAATAATCAACACTAATCTTCCTCAATCAACTACTGACTGACTGACTAATATTTTCAACTTCACAACAACTCTTGCCAGTCCAATGTAGCAGTCAGCACCACTGATATCATATGTGGAAAATGTGCGATGCATATGGGCAGCCATGTCTAAATACGATTCATGCTTAGAAGGGCTACATTCACATCAGCATATATTGGAAAATAAATTTAGAAAATAACTGATACTGACTATATCTAGATATATGACATTAATATTTATTAAGTTGCTATCAATATTCGTTTTGGTTCATTATGCAGCAACGTTTCTTTGTTTTGGTTTGACATAAAGCGTATGGATATTGTTACACCTCACTTATATGTATATCTCAGTTACCACCAGTGGTCACCTTATACTGTATAAACTATGAAGTGTCTCTATAATTTAAGTTATTCTTATTTAGTTATGTTATTGTTTTTGCAAAAACCACTTTTAATGTTGTTTTAAAAAACTGAAAAGACTGTGTGAAAGTTATTACATGTACCCTCATAGTTCCCTTTGGTATAGATTTCAAGTCCTTCATCAAAATAAGTAGTTTGTAGGTGGGCAGACCAGCCAAATGGAGTGTAACTCGATATGTGTTAGACTCAAGACATGTCTTGACTTTCAAGTTTATCTTGAACAAGGCCTACACTGTTCTGAGGACAGTCCCTCACATTCCCAATCAATTAAATATTAGGAATCCTGCTAGCAGGTTGAGCTTCCTCTACGGTTTCTACTTCCCTGAAGCAGGTATGATCATCAATAGGCGTGTTCCTGAATTTAAAAATGTTTTTGGAATCAAAACTGGTGCAGGCTAATTACAAATTCTGAACTGGATCAGTCTTCAAGATGACGTGATGTCACGTCAGCCTAGAGAAATTTCCATTGCTATCCTCCATAAATAGGGAAGTGTTTAATTACATATATATATGCATAAATAAGAACTTTAAATTCTTTAACTTTATGTAAGTAAAGAAAGAAATTATGTATAGGGTGAATGTTAAATAAGCTGCCTAAAACATAAACAAATTTACATAACTGTCTGTTTTTAAAATTAAACATAATGTAATTTTCGTGTATTAAAATTTATTAATATTGTAACAGTACAAACTGTCCCATAAAAATCAACTAGCTGAGTAACAAGAAGTGATGATAACCAGTAGTAAATTTACTATCAGCATTCAATGACAATACAACATAACCTGACGATTTGACAGAGACATTGACAAAGACAAGTTCCCTAATAGATTAGTTAAGTGAGAATAAAAAACAAGTAAGCAAAATCAAATACCATAAATAAAATAAAAGGTGAAATAACTGATATTTACAAAATGTATTAAAATAGTGTAAACAGCACATTAGCTGAGTAATTGAAAAGTAATAACTAGCATAAGAAATAAAATGTAATATATTGTTGATAATAATAAACTATAGATGAATAATGATCAATAAACAATTAAAATAAGATTAACAGTATAATCAAAAAGTTATAGATCAACCTTGAAAGAAAGGTATGCTAAGGCATAATGAATTATGATGAGAGAAAAATTAATGAAAGAACAAATTGTATATGTTCTAATTATAAATGATATCAAATGTAATCAACAATATAAAGAACTTTATGTATTTAAAAAGTTAGAAGAGGGTTAATTTTGTAAAAAGATGTATTATCAGGTAAGGTGAACAAAACCTTATTATGAACTGTTTAAAATAAGAGAATGACATAAGATGAGTTAAAATAACTTGATGAATAATAAATAATGTAATAAAAGCTCAAAATAATGACTAGGGCCAAGGTGCCAAGTGACAATAAGATTATGCAATAACTAGCACATGATTTATAAGAAAATCAAAACAAATAGTAAAATGTCTGTAATAAAGGCATAAATAAAGACAAAACAATTAATGACCCAGAACAACTTATGTAGAGTGCATACTGAAGGAAGTATAGTAATTATAAAAAGAAACATGAAATAATAGACAAACAAATGATGACAAATCAGATTATGAAATAATAATAAAATATAATAAAGAGACCATACTATACAGAGTATAGGAAAATAGGAATAACAATAATGCAAAAGGTGTAATATCACCAACCAATGTCAAGTTAAATAAGTATAAGAAGTAAGGGTAATTTTAAATAATTAACAATAAAAGAACGGAGCCATTAAACGATAATAATCAATTGTGTTATAAGAATTATTAATGTTCAGCTGGATACAGCAAATTTAGATAATAATATGTTAATTTCAATAATATAATTGTGTTCAAAGTAGTAAAAAATGATTGTTTAATAAATGTTAAAAATACAGAAATAGAATCTGCAAATTGTAGCAGAAGACATTTGGAATAAAACAATATTTAAGGTAGGCTATCATTAAGAGGTAGTTTATTAATGAAAAATATATCCAAACTGGCCGCTATTCATCTCAAAATAACCAGCAAGGAACGAGCAATATGATGCTAGTAATAGATCAAAATTTGTAATTAGAATAAGTGAGAAACAAACATAAATATGATAAATTTTGTGAATTTTAGAAGGGAACGGGGTAATACTAACAATAATAATAACCCACGCTAAGAAACAATTATGTAAGAGCTATTTTTAGAATAACCACATCATGACGTCATTTTTAATCAATCAGAAAATTAGATGAGAAATTAATTGTCAAAGCCAAGCGGAATCTGAAGCGACTATATATACAGAAGTACGAAGGAACTGACACACATTTTTTTGAATTCCATTCCGGCAGATACTACAAGGACTCCATATCAAAATTTTAATCAAAATATTATTAAACAACCGCAGAGAAGTTACCTACTTAGTGAAGTGCATCACGACAAGCAGCTTTCCTTTAACTAGTAGTGCGAAACCATAAAAACAAGGTTAGAAGAGTTACCTAACCAAATATTTAACCACAAGAAGTTTTAATCGTTCATTCACGGAAAAGTGAAGTGTATGATCAGTGTATTGAGATCGTAAAGTGAATAAATAATAATCCAAAGAGATTATCAATCAGGGAGTACAGTGCCAAATATAATTACAGTGTTCAAATATTATGTCACTAGTATAAGATCTAATTCCGAAATAATACACTTATGTACTGAACACCAAACACTAATACTATAAGAACTAAACATTGTCCATTCTTTTTTCAAAAGGAATTATAAAATTCCAATACAAGAATTAACGATTTAGGCTAACTGTAGTTAACCTCAAAACTTGTAGAGGTCAGACGAACATTTCGTTAATAAGTCTGAATTTTTAAAGGTGTCTAACCTACTAAACTAAACCATAGTAAAGAATCGTAACTCGAGGCATCTTTATTTTATTCTGTAGTTCCAAAGGATTCACCCTTGAGGTATAAAAAAATTTATAAATAAATAAACAGTTAATTAGAGTCATCATTGCCAACCTTCTGGGTTAGGAGAGAATTAAGCCAGGTATATTGTAATCCATAAATCATTGTTGAGTTGAATGTATAGAGATAAAATAAGCACTCAGTGAGCAATAAAACAGTAAAATATTAATTAACAAACATTGGAAGAAATTATTGAAGCAATTTTAGTATTTTTATCTTATTTAAAAGAGTTGCAAATTCAAGGCACTCAAACATTTAAGTTGGCGGCTTGGACGTGTGAAGCGCCAACCATTCAAATTTATCAACAATAGAAAAGAAAATTAATTAATTAAAATTTTTTTAATTTCTTCATCGAATAAATTATTTTATGGAATAAGAACCAGAGATTCTATATGGCGCCCAAATAACACAAATTTAGGTCACTTACTTGTAAACAGTGTTTTGACGAATTCATTGCTTTATTACTGAGACCATTTGAACAACCAGTACAAACAGACATACGCTACCAGTTCTACACCAAAGGTACGTGAAAGTTATAATTACTTTATAATCTAGTCAAAACAACACTACTACTGTACCACGTAAATTTAGGTCTACGGAATGCGACACAACGTCAAGAGGATTCCAAAGTGAACAAAATTCAATTAAATGAGATTACAATAATTAATTAATTAAACAATAAAAATTAATTAAACCAAAGAACAAGATTAAATACAAAATAAATTAAATAACAAAAATAAAATTATTTAATAACATTAATTAATAAAAAATAAATATAAATAAAGGGGATGTAACCGTTTTGTAATAATATGGTAATTATATCATTGTGCAAATTTTGTTATATTATAATACAAAATTACTAAGAGGAATTAATTTTATGCTTATGTTTTTATTTTTTTCCTAATTAAGTTCTTGAACAATTTATGAAATTCTATTTAACTTTTAGTTTACTCTCTCTGGTTGCTCTTGCAGTACATGAAATCTTTACTCAGGGCAATATAAAATATTTAACGTACCTTTAAAGTCATTTATCAAACAAAGTTATAATAGTTGATTAACATAAATTAATAATGCTGATATATGTTATGTTGTAGGAGTGTGTCTGGTATAGTGGGTTCTTGTTATTATACAAAAGAAAAAAGTCAACATTAATTAAATAAAACAGATTAATACACTTTATAAAAAATTGAAAAGCTTAATTTAATTTAGAAATAACAAAACATTGAATATTATTAGAATATTATTATTGAATCATTTTTTAACAAAAGGTTGAAATTATTATAAGTTCACAACTTTACCACCATAAGCACTGCATAGAGCTTACTATCTCTCTCGCACTCATTCAGTGTCAATAAGTTCTCTCTCACACTCATTGGTCAAATGCATATAGTAAATTGCGAATGGTCGCCATCTTGGTTTGACCCACAAATTGTCTATTAGAGATTTTCAATAAAAATACAGTTTTTTCACGCCTATCTTATTATATAAATTTATGTTCATCAACAATTATTATATTATTGTGTTTGTATAGTGTTGTTTCACTGTGTTAGTCTTTCTATAGCTTGTAATCACCAAACATACTGTTACAACGGTCTAGTTGGTCATCGTATGGTACAGTGGAAAACAAAATTCAAGACACCAATTAAATCACTAATCATCATTCATCATCATTATTCCTGCATCTCCTAAGTGGAGCATAGGGCATCAATGAACTTCCGCCACCGGACTCTGTTCCGCGCCATCGTCTTGATCTCGGGCCAGGTCTTCCCTCCTTTCTCCATCTCTTCCGCAAATCACTAATCACCAGTTTTAATTATCACAATTAAACAGTTTATAATTAACTCATACAATATTTCCAGTTAGATTTGTCCAAACACAATAACAATGTCTATTAATAGAGTTTCACACAATTATTAACACAATACTACTTCACATCGACAAACATTCAATCCGCACTAGTGAAAATCGCTCACATAACTGAACTGACAATCTGGCTGCTATGGCTTTATATAGGCAGTGCTGAGGTTGTTATGTTTTCTTTCTTTTTATTATTTTATTAATTGAGTTACATACTGTTTACTTTCTGTATTAACTATTTCGGGCGCCATGTCGTTATCAACAAAGAAAAACTCAAATATGTGTACCTTCTTGGGCCAGTTTCGTTTAAGCGAACCAGAAACAGTGGATCTTGTTACTTGAAATAACTTACTCTTAATTGTAAGATTTACCAATGACATTACCCTTTATTATCAAGCCACACATAGTTACATGAGATCCTACTTCGGAAACAAAACACATTGCTATTCGCCATGAGGCGTAGTTATTGAATCAAGTTAAAATTTCTTTCCCATTTATAATTTTATTAAATAAACATAATCAATCATGGCTTAAATTATAGTATTATATATATTTCACAATCCAGCACTGCTTAAATTTATATTTTTTATATTCACGCAATCACACACTCATTCATGCGGTACAATTTCATGGACTTCCCTAACTGAGCTCATTTTATTGAATCTAAACAAAGTACTGAAATTTGGTTTTATCTCTTATTTGTTACTTAGCTGCAAATCTGTCCAGAAGACGTCTCATCATTACACGTGCACTACGGATGTTGGTTTTCTAATGTTCACTGACTTTAAGTATTTTTAAACTGCTAATACATCCTGATAAAGTTATAAGTTGGTTATTTTATTATACTTGCTGTGTTCACATTTTTGTTGCGGGCGTAACGGTACGCAGCCGACGGCGATCGGAAATGCTCACATCCGCACTGTTTGATATTAACTGTTTTTACTGTTTTCTCGAATTCACTTTGGTATACATTTTAATAAAATTTTGTCTCGTGAGCCTATGTATTCACCCAGCCGGGGGAGTGGTTTTAAGTCGACTGCTTTGTTCAGGGCGCGCACAGCGCTGAGGTATGTAGTCAAACGTGACCGAGCGCCTGAGAACCTTGGCCAAGGAAGTGCGCGCTTGGCGCCCTCTCGTCAATAACTGCACATTCCTTTGTCAATTCACACCAACCTTGATGCTATACTTGGGCGAAATAAAAGTGTGAATATTCAAATCCCAAAATACCCGTAGATTTGTACTGTTACAAGGTCCAGCACAGCTTTCCCTCCTTACTGCATGCCAGCCGCTTAATGCGTACCTCAAGTGTTCCTGGAACTTACTAGAACCACCTACTTGAATGATGCAACACCTGCCACACTGGACAGGGGAGTGGAGCATGTTCTACGTGGTTTGATACCATAATCTTGACAATACGCTTAACCTATTTTGAGAAACATAATTTTTGATACATCTAACCAAGGGTCCACTTAGGTATTGACAACTATTTGTTATCTTCCTTTTATATATACTTCAGTATAATTATAATGTTCAATGTAATAGTTTTCTTGATTATCACACTATGGTTTTTAACATTAATTTAAATATTCCATTAAAACTGTTTCTAACTATAATAATTACTTTAACAATTTTTGTTTACCTTACATACTAACAAACAGGTATGTTTACCTTCGAATTCCGGACGCCATCTTGCGTTACTGCCAACTGTAAAATTTTGTAACTTACCAGAGTTCGATTAGGCGAACTGGAGAACAAAAATGGTTATTTCAATAAAACAGATTGATTACTTGTATACATCTTTTGATCTCATTTATTGTGCAATTATATTCCAATTCATTTTATTACAAAACAAAACAATTTAAAGTCATTTGACTCCCAGCATTTACAAAAAAATATCCCTTCTCCCTCTTCTCATTCTGATATGATGTTTTAACGATATCTATATTTAAAAAAGAAACAATATCATGATTTTCTGATTCTATATAATGAAAATTAGAAATTAACGAAACTACTCTCAAACCAGGTTATGTTTTAATTTTTACAAACCAGCGCCTCTTGTTAAATTTTTATTCACGCTCACACATATACACCCCAGGCCCTTGAGATCTCATTTTTAGGGATTAACAAAAAAACATTTATTTCAATAATAAACTTTCGTATTTGATTTTAAATTTTGTGTTACCCCGAAGGTTACTTAGCTGTTAATTTCTGATGATCCATGACTGTCCAGTCTCTTACGTGTTTTTCTTCACTCGCACATTTTTTCTTCTTGTTTTCGATCTTTTCCGCCGAAATTGTTAGTTAATTTAAACCAATAATATACATTTCGTGACTTCACATATTTTACTGTTACGGGCGCCCATATAAACGTCCGCGGACTTTTAGGATTTATCCGCACAAAGTTGTAATTTCAAACTGGGTTTATTACAAATGATCGAGCACAAGGCCCACGTCCGCCGTTGTTAGATGTTAGATGACGACTGTCTTTGTTAACTCAAGTGCAGAACACTGTCGACGCTGCGAACACTCCTTACATTCCTGTGACGTTGGTTGGGTTTGGCTGATGACATCTTATGTTGCTTTGCCTAATATGCATAGTTCACAGGTCAGTCAGATGGCTAAAAATAACTGTCTCTAGCAGTTAAACTGTTGACCTTGAGTCAGTTCGTGTACGCCGTTTATAATCCCAATAATATTTTCAAATAACCTTTACATTTTACTTATGTTTTGGGTGGGTAATATATGTACCGTTACAATACCCCCTCAATGAGAGGTTTTATGCCAAAGCATAAAAACTCTCATTGACACTCACATACTTCCTAAAGGGATCAGCCTGGATATGTCGTCACAACACACTTTATGTTTTATTAAAAATCATGGGTAACTTACCCCCCTTGGTCCAGTGACTGTGGCCACACCTGAATGATCTTACTGGACTTCCCTCTCGAGATCCCAACACAGCAAGGCCAGACAGGCAATTGACACCCCTGCTCTGATGTGCAGGCCAGTACAGGACCGCCGCCACAGCATCACCAGACACTGAAACATTAAATCAAAACATCAAATAGTGGCCTTGTATAATACCATATCCCCAACTGATCTGGTCCCCCTTTAGCTGTGCTGGTTTGCGTTAAGAAGCACTGGTTTTTTTCTTAACTTCTAACATACATTGATGAATACATACTTAACCTAGCATGATACATTTTAAATTTCAATACCAACATTCTGAATGCCCTTCTCTCTTTAATTCTTATTCCAAAATTCAAAATATTTCGCTGATTCCAATCAGAATTTAAATAACCACTTCCAATTACATCATTACAAATACCTTCCATTATATAATTCACATTTCAAAATAACTAAATTCATTAATAACATTCCTCTTAAACATTTAAATCAATTACATAATCACAAATTATTTACTTATATTTTTTTTTCAAAATCGTTAATCATCTCTCTAATACTCCTCAAATCTACACCAAATCATTTAGTTACATCATAAGAACAACTACAAAATTACATAATACATTTAATACTCAATAAAACTTATTTACTAACAATTTAAAACCTCCTTCTCCATCGTTATTTAATATCCCCCCTAATTAATCCATTAACCCCTGATACCCCGTATTACACAAGTGTCAGTGACCTCAAGGAATTTCACCCATGTTAATATGACACAAACTCGCATAAATGAAGTTTCTCCCTCGCAGCATGTAACGTTGCCACCGGCCATCCATCTCTCTATTTCCCCCCATGGCTGGACTGTGGCGCCTAGTGGCTTCCACAAGGACTGGTTCGGCTAGGGTGTAAACATTATTTACCCCATCACTGCTTCAGCATTATATAAAAATTCGGCATTACTGGTATCCGAGGACACCAGTAATCTACTAAAATGTAGATCACCCCATTCGGTGGTAGCTGCTGTTCCATAGTTATGTTGATTCCCCTGATTCACACCCTGTTAATTTCTAAATTATACCAATTTCAAAGGCAACCAACTATGGTCAGTGTACAATAAATCTGCCCATAACTGGTTGTCAGCCAAAACCACGGTCTGGGCTGGTAAGGCCGGGACCGCCCGAAATATGGGGAATCGCTTTTGTATATATTTACATACATATTTGAAGTTAAAATTACACAGATATTTTTTACAATCCCGCTGTACTCAAGCAAGAAAATTATCCTTTAAAACTTACATTTGCCTTAACATTCACAAATATTATCATCTAATATTCACTGTCCATTTATCAGTTCCAAGGTATCACCATAGCTTCACTATGTTCTTTGAATTACTCCACTAGCGAGTACAAATAACATCTGATTTATTCACAATTTACAATTTTTCTTTTAATTTCCACCAGACACTGGTCTGCCACTTCTTATTTATTATATTTCATATACTATCTACCATAGAGCTTAACCTAGGCACACGCGCATACTCTCCTTCTTATTTTCAAACAATTTTCTTTAACTACAATTTTTTATTAATTTTGGGTGTTTTATTTATACATAAAACCATTATTCGTTCGTGGATAATTGCCAAATGATTTTTTTTTTCAATCCACGAACTTTAGGGGTTTCCCTCCCCATTCAACAACAAAATTAAATTTCTACTTGCACCAATTTGTGGAGTAGGACCATCGTTGCTTTCACCCCCTAGTTGAGGTTACCTCCAACCATGGTCTGCCTCCAAACAGCCAAAATCCACGGTCAGGGATGGTGAAGCCGTGATCGCCCGAAAACATACCATGAATGGGGGAGAGTTCTGAAAACATACCAATATAGATTAAAATTCATTCATTTAATGTGACCAATATAATTTCTAATTTGTCGCGTTATGTGTACCTACTATCTCTCGCATCGCTTGGTTTTGCAGCACATATGCGTTGTTCATCTTTATCTCTATAATCTCGTATGGTCCTTCGTATAACAGAAAAAATTGTTTGATCTCCTTATCCTAGGCGCTAGACAAATCGTGTTTCCGCACCAATACTAACTGTCCTACCTCATATTTGGTCCACTTACCCTTTTCATCATGTCTCCGCTTCCTCCTTTCCCCCTTGGTTAATAAACTTTCATTTGCTAGCTGGATTTTCACATTCACATCTATTGTCTGATTTTCCGGTGGATACTCGAAAAGTTGCTTCAAAATTCTAGGTGGGCGTGTTCCCTTTATTAATTCATACGGTGAAAACCCAGTGGATTCATGGGTGGTACTGTTCAACCACTCTTTTACCTTCTTCACGTATAGTGGCCATTCACTGTGCTTGGCGTGACAATAAGCTCGAAATATCTGGCCGATCTCTCTTATCACCCGCTCTGCTTGGTTGGACTGTGGATGATATACTGCCGTATGCTTGGGTATGATGCCTTCCCATCCTAGAGTCTGCTGCCACCTACCGCTGATGAATTGCAGTCCGTGATCTGATAATATTTTTGTTCTCCAGTTCGCCTAATCGGACTCTGGTAAGTTACAAAATTTTACAGTTGGCAGTAACGCAAGATGGCGTCCGGAATTCGAAGGTAAACATACCTGTTTGTTAGTATGTAAGGTAAACAAAAATTGTTAAAGTAATAATTATAGTTACAAACAGTTTTAATGGAATATTTAAATTAATGTTAAAAACCATAGTGTGATAATCAAGAAAACTATTACATTGAACATTATAATTATACTGAAGTATATATAAAAGGAAGATAACAAATAGTTGTCAATACCTAAGTGGACCCTTGGTTAGATGTATCAAAAATTATGTTTCTCAAAATAGGTTAAGCGTATTGTCAAGATTATGGTATCAAACCACGTAGAACATGCTCCACTCCCCTGTCCAGTGTGGCAGGTGTTGCATCATTCCAGTAGGTGGTTCTAGTAAGTTCCAGGAACACCTGAGGTACGCATTAAGCGGCTGGCATGCAGTAAGGAGGGAAAGCTGTGCTGGACCTTGTAACAGTACAAATCTACGGGTATTTTGGGATTTGAATATTCACACTTTTATTTCGCCCAAGTATAGCATCAAGGTTGGTGTGAATTGACAAAGGAATGTGCAGTTATTGACGAGAGGGCGCCAAGCGCGCACTTCCTCGGCCAAGGTTCTCAGGCGCTCGGTCACGTTTGACTACATACCTCAGTGCTGTGCACGCCCTGAACAAAGCAGTCGACTTAAAACCACTCCCCCGGCCAGGTGAATACATAGGCTCACGAGACAAAATTTTATTAAAATGTATACCAAAGTGAATTCGAGAAAACAGTAAAAACAGTTGATATCAAACAGTGCGGATGTGAGCATTTCCGATCGCCGTCGGCTGCGTACCGTTACGCCCGCAACAAAAATGTGAACACAGCAAGTATAATAAAATAACCAACTTATAACTTTATCAGGATGTATTAGCAGTTTAAAAATACTTAAAGTCAGTGAACATTAGAAAACCAACATCCGTAGTGCACGTGTAATGATGTAATGATGTCTTCTGGACAGATTTGCAGCTAAGTAACAAATAAGAGATAAAACCAAATTTCAGTACTTTGTTTAGATTCAATAAAATGAGCTCAGTTAGGGAAGTCCATGAAATTGTACCGCATGAATGAGTGTGTGATTGCGTGAATATAAAAAATATAAATTTAAGCAGTGCTGGATTGTGAAATATATATAATACTATAATTTAAGCCATGATTGATTATGTTTATTTAATAAAATTATAAATGGGAAAGAAATTTTAACTTGATTCAATAACTACGCCTCATGGCGAATAGCAATGTGTTTTGTTTCCTAAGTAGGATCTCATGTAACTATGTGTGGCTTGATAATAAAGGGTAATGTCATTGGTAAATCTTACAATTAAGAGTAAGTTATTTCAAGTAACAAGATCCGCTGTTTCTGGTTCGCTTAAACGAAACTGGCCCAAGAAGGTACACATATTTGAGTTTTTCTTTGTTGATAACGACATGGTGCCCGAAATAGTTAATACAGAAAGTAAACAGTATGTAACTCAATTAATAAAATAATAAAAAGAAAGAAAACATAACAACCTCAGCACTGCCTATATAAAGCCATAGCAGCCAGATTGTCAGTTCGGTTACGTGAGCGATTTTCACTAGTGCGGATTGAGTGTTTGTCGATGTGAAGTAGTATTGTGTTAATAATTGTGTGAAACTCTATTAATAGACATTGTTATTGTGTTTGGACAAATCTAACTGGAAATATTGTACGAGTTAATTATAAACTGTTTAATTGTGATAATTAAAACTGGTGATTAGTGATTTAATTGGTGTCTTGAATTTTGTTTTCCACTGTACCATACGATGACCAACTAGACCGTTGTAACAGTATGTTTGGTGATTACAAGCTATAGAAAGACTAACACAGTGAAACAACACTATACAAACACAATAATATAATAATTGTTGATGAATATAAATTTATATAATAAGATAGGCGTGAAAAAACTGTATTTTTATTGAAAATCTCTAATAGACAATTTGTGGGTCAAACCAAGATGGCGACCATTCGCAATTTACTATATGCATTTGACCAATGAGTGTGAGAGAGAACTTATTGACACTGAATGAGTGCGAGAGAGATAGTAAGCTCTATGCAGTGCTTATGGTGGTAAAGTTGTGAACTTATAATAATTTCAACCTTTTGTTAAAAAATGATTCAATAATAATATTCTAATAATATTCAATGTTTTGTTATTTCTAAGTTAAATTAAGCTTTTCAATTTTTTATATGGTGTATTAATCTGTTTTATTTAACTAATGTTGACTTTTTTCTTTTGTATAATAACAAGAACCCACTATACCAGACACACTCCTACAACATAACATATATCAGCATTATTAATTTATGTTAATCAACTATTATAACTTTGTTTGATAAATGACTTTAAAGGTATGTTAAATATTTTATATTGCCCTGAGTAAAGATTTCATGTACTGCAAGAGCAACCAGAGAGAGTAAACTAAAAGTTAAATAGAATTTCATAAATTGTTCAAGAACTTAATTAGGAAAAAAATAAAAACATAAGCATAAAATTAATTCCTCTTAGTAATTTTGTATTATAATATAACAAAATTTGCACAATGATATAATTACCATATTATTACAAAACGGTTACATCCCCTTTATTTATATTTATTTTTTATTAATTAATGTTATTAAATAATTTTATTTTTGTTATTTAATTTATTTTGTATTTAATCTTGTTCTTTGGTTTAATTAATTTTTATTGTTTAATTAATTAATTATTGTAATCTCATTTAATTGAATTTTGTTCACTTTGGAATCCTCTTGACGTTGTGTCGCATTCCGTAGACCTAAATTTACGTGGTACAGTAGTAGTGTTGTTTTGACTAGATTATAAAGTAATTATAACTTTCACGTACCTTTGGTGTAGAACTGGTAGCGTATGTCTGTTTGTACTGGTTGTTCAAATGGTCTCAGTAATAAAGCAATGAATTCGTCAAAACAGTATATCAGCACTGTTTACAAGTAAGTGACCTAAATTTGTGTTATTTGGGCGCCATATAGAATCTCTGGTTCTTATTCCATAAAATAATTTATTCGATGAAGAAATTAAAAAAATTTTAATTAATGTCGTTGAATTATTTCCTTGATTGTGCGATTAAATGAATTAAATTAATTAATTTTCTTTTGTATTGTTGATAAATTTGAATGCTTGGCGCTTCACACGTCCAAGCCGCCAACTTAACTGTTCGAGTGCCTTGAATTTGCAACTCTTTTAAATAAGATAAAAATCTAAAATTGCTTCAATAATTTCTTACAATGTTTGTTAATTAATATTTTACTGTTTTATTGCTCACTGAGTGCTTATTTATCTCTATACATTCAACTCAACAATGATTTATGGATTACAATATACCTGGCTTAATTCTCTCCTAACCCAGAAGGTTGGCAATGATGACTCTAATTAACTGTTTATTTATTTATAAATTTGTTTATACCTCAAGGGTGAATCCTTTGGAACTACAGAATAAAATAACTATGCCTCGAGTTACAATTCTTTACTCTTGGAATTTTATAATTCCTTTTGAAAAAAGAATGGACAATGTTTAGTTCTTATAGTATTAGTGTTTGGTGTTCAGTACATAAGTGTATTATTTCGGAATTAGATCTTATACTAGTGACATAATATTTTAACACTGTAATTATATTTGGCACTGTACTCCCTGATTGATAATCTCTTTGGATTATTATTTATTCACTTTACGATCTCAATACACTGATCATACACTTCACTTTTCCGTGAATGAACGATTAAAACTTCTTGTGGTTAAATATTTGGTTAGGTAACTCTTCTAACCTTGTTTTTATGGTTTCGCACTACTAGTTAAAGGAAAACTGCTTGTCGTGATGCACTTCACTAAGTAGGTAACTTCTCTGCGGTTGTTTAATAATATTTTGATTAAAATTTTGATATGGAGTCCTTGTAGTATCTGCCGGAATGGAATTTAAAAAAATGTGTGTCAGTTCCTTCGTACTTCTGTATATATAGTCGCTTCAGATTCCGCTTGGCTTTGACAATTAATTTCTCATCTAATTTTCTGATTGATTAAAAATGACGTCATGATGTGGTTATTCTAAAAATAGCTCTTACATAATTGTTTCTTAGCGTGGGTTATTATTATTGTTAGTATTACCCCGTTCCCTTCCAAAATTCACAAAATTTATCATATTTATGTTTGTTTCTCACTTATTCTAATTACAAATTTTGATCTATTACTAGCATCATATTGCTCGTTCCTTGCTGGTTATTTTGAGATGAATAGCGGCCAGTTTGGATATATTTTTCATTAATAAACTACCTCTTAATGATAGCCTACCTTAAATATTGTTTTATTCCAAATGTCTTCTGCTACAATTTGCAGATTCTATTTCTGTATTTTTTAACATTTATTAAACAATCATTTTTTACTACTTTGAACACAATTATATTATTGAAATTAACATATTATTATCTAAATTTGCTGTATCCAGCTGAACATTAATAATTCTTATAACACAATTGATTATTATCGTTTAATGGCTCCGTTCTTTTATTGTTAATTATTTAAAATTACCCTTACTTCTTATACTTATTTAACTTGACATTGGTTGGTGATATTACACCTTTTGCATTATTGTTATTCCTATTTTCCTATACTCTGTATAGTATGGTCTCTTTATTATATTTTATTATTATTTCATAATCTGATTTGTCATCATTTGTTTGTCTATTATTTCATGTTTCTTTTTATAATTACTATACTTCCTTCAGTATGCACTCTACATAAGTTGTTCTGGGTCATTAATTGTTTTGTCTTTATTTATGCCTTTATTACAGACATTTTACTATTTGTTTTGATTTTCTTATAAATCATGTGCTAGTTATTGCATAATCTTATTGTCACTTGGCACCTTGGCCCTAGTCATTATTTTGAGCTTTTATTACATTATTTATTATTCATCAAGTTATTTTAACTCATCTTATGTCATTCTCTTATTTTAAACAGTTCATAATAAGGTTTTGTTCACCTCACCTGATAATACATCTTTTTACAAAATTAACCCTCTTCTAACTTTTTAAATACATAAAGTTCTTTATATTGTTGATTACATTTGATATCATTTATAATTAGAACATATACAATTTGTTCTTTCATTAATTTTTCTCTCATCATAATTCATTATGCCTTAGCATACCTTTCTTTCAAGGTTGATCTATAACTTTTTGATTATACTGTTAATCTTATTTTAATTGTTTTTGATTGTTATTCATCTATAGTTTATTATTATCAACAATATATTACATTTTATTTCTTATGCTAGTTATTACTTTTCAATTACTCAGCTAATGTGCTGTTTACACTATTTTAATACATTTTGTAAATATCAGTTATTTCACCTTTTATTTTATTTATGGTATTTGATTTTGCTTACTTGTTTTTTATTCTCACTTAACTAATCTATTAGGGAACTAGTCTTTGTCAATGTCTCTGTCAAATCGTCAGGTTATGTTGTATTGTCATTGAATGCTGATAGTAAATTTACTACTGGTCATCATCACTTCTTGTTACTCAGCTAGTTGATTTTTATGGGACAGTTTGTACTGTTACAATATTAATAAATTTTAATACACAAAAATTACATTATGTTTAATTTTAAAAACAGACAGTTATGTAAATTTGTTTATGTTTTAGGCAGCTTATTTAACATTCACCCTATACATAATTTCTTTCTTTACTTACATAAAGTTAAAGAATTTAAAGTTCTTATTTATGCATATATATATGTAATTAAACACTTCCCTATTTATGGAGGATAGCAATGGAAATTTCTCTAGGCTGACGTGACATCACGTCATCTTGAAGACTGATCCAGGTCAGAATTTGTAATTAGCCTGCACCAGTTTTGATTCCAAAAACATTTTTAAATTCAGGAACATGCCTATTGATGATCATACCTGCTTCAGGGAAGTAGAAACCGTAGAGGAAGCTCAACCTGCTAGCAGGATTCCTAATATTTAATTGATTGGGAATGTGAGGGACTGTCCTCAGAACAGTGTAGGCCTTGTTCAAGATAAACTTGAAAGTCAAGACATGTCTTGAGTCTAACACATATCGAGTTACACTCCATTTGGCTGGTCTACCCACCTACAAACTACTTATTTTGATGAAGGACTTGAAATCTATACCAAAGGGAACTATGAGGGTACATGTAATAACTTTCACACAGTCTTTTCAGTTTTTTAAAACAACATTAAAAGTGGTTTTTGCAAAAACAATAACATAACTAAATAAGAATAACTTAAATTATAGAGACACTTCATAGTTTATACAGTATAAGGTGACCACTGGTGGTAACTGAGATATACATATAAGTGAGGTGTAACAATATCCATACGCTTTATGTCAAACCAAAACAAAGAAACGTTGCTGCATAATGAACCAAAACGAATATTGATAGCAACTTAATAAATATTAATGTCATATATCTAGATATAGTCAGTATCAGTTATTTTCTAAATTTATTTTCCAATATATGCTGATGTGAATGTAGCCCTTCTAAGCATGAATCGTATTTAGACATGGCTGCCCATATGCATCGCACATTTTCCACATATGATATCAGTGGTGCTGACTGCTACATTGGACTGGCAAGAGTTGTTGTGAAGTTGAAAATATTAGTCAGTCAGTCAGTAGTTGATTGAGGAAGATTAGTGTTGATTATTATAAAGACTTATCACTGTAGCATTCTGCATATTGAAATCTTAAGGAACCTGTGAATACGTTTGTTTGTAGAGAACTAAACAATCTTTGACTCATACCTCTATATATTTATTTTGTTTAATTCCATTATATAAAACACACTATAATTATAATGTGTGAGCACAATTGTAGGTGAGTAATTTTCATTTTGTTACAGTGGTTTATTCAAGATGTAAGTACTATTATAAAGAATGAGATTGTTTTAGAAGTCAAAGAAGAACAAAGTCTACAAGAGGTAAGATTTATTTAATCTACACCCAATCTTCTACCCCACAAAAAGTAGATTTCATGAAGTCAGCACTCATGTGGTGGACATTTCAGCACAAGTCTTCTATAGAGTACCAGCCACTTTAGCAAAAAAAAAACTCATCTGTCTGATAAGCTTGTTGAAGGCGAACACTGTGTCCAAAAATGACAAAATTGAACGAAATTAGCAAAAATTTGTTTCGACCCATAACATTTGGACAAACATTACAAGAGACCACTGAGTTTTTTATTTGTGGCTTCTTATCTATGCTCATGTGAAATATTATAGCTAGAATTTTGTTATAAATTTTAATAAGAGTAACAGTTTCTCCAAAGTCACTAGAAATATATGAGAATTCTGCCTCAATTTCAACCTCAGTTGACACACGTCTCTCCATTTTGATGTGAACACAACAACAAATGAAAACGGCCATTAATATTTCTTAGTAGTTCAGTTTGGTTTAGGTGAGCTGCCATCTATCTATGATTTTAAAAACTAAATACATTAACAAACAAAGTAGCAATGAAAACTACATTTTTAGACGTGATTCCATATTTAACAAATATAAAAACTGTCACATCAAGTGTCACGATTTGCACTCGATACAAGTTTCATTATTCTGTCAAATGACATGATTGGCACTGAATAAATTTTTCGCCACCCCTTCAAATGATGTGATCAGTGCCCAAAGTGTTATGGATCATGGAGGATCAGTTCAGTGTAACAGCATGTGTGACTGTTATATTTGCTTTAAGCATAGTCAATGGAGAGGTATTCAGTTGGTAGTGGATGGAAAAGTACCAATGATTAGAACGATGTATGCTTATCAAGTAGGCCACAAAAACTTAGGCTGCTACTTGATATAGAAAAACTTACGTAACAAGGAACATGTATATACACTTTTTCCAGAATTAAAGCACTATAATCCATAACATCTTAGTATTTTCTGCCTTTAATTCCATTATGTAAAATGCATAATAATTAGTAGTTATACTCCTTCATGAAAACAACTACTTATGTTGTAGAAGGAAACTGAACACTTGCTTATTTTACTGTGAATGGAAATTCACATAATGTGAATTCAATTAATTGTTGATAAGGAAGTTGTGTTTTAATAAGAGAGTATAAATTCTCATAGCTGGAGGTGTCATGGTGATTTAACTTGTTTTCTAGGCTATCAGGCCATGGTCTAATGAAAATATTTCATAGAAAATATTACTAAACGTCATTGTGACAAATGTAAATATTATACCATGGCATAGTAGGCCAGAAAAACAAGTTCGATCACTAAGCTATATTTTGTTCCAATGTTTTTTACAAGATGTAAATACCAATATAAAAGGATTAAATTGTTTTAGGAGTGAAAAAAATTGTATACACAAGAGCTAAGTTTTTTTTCAATCTGCAATTAGTCTTGTAAGTATAATTATATTTGATGAATATAAGACTCGTGGACAACAAATTGTGTGAAATTAAAGATTTATAAATGAAGTTCAGGTTAAATCTACAACATAGAGTCCCCTCAGATGTATTGCATTGCTGCTGTTGTCCAGTAAGTTGGGAGAGTTGGATGATTAGAGTGTTGATTCAGCTTCTATTGTTAATTCATACTGTGTCTTTGGATTTCCTATCACACTGAAAGTATGCATAATTATGTAGTGTGCAACACCTTTCTCTTTTGTAAACAGTGGTGCAATGGTGATCATTCTCAGGACTTTATTATGAATAAGTTCTAAGATATTCGTGTTGCTATTGCTACATTGTTTTATAGTTGGCTGTCCAAGCAGTATGTAAAATTGTTCTATATACCAGGAACTTGTTTTCTAATCTCAATTCATAAGTGTATATATTTGTGATGGTCTAGGAGCCAATACATATGAGGGGTAACCCAAAAATAAGGTCTCCAAAGCACTAGAGTAGCAAGAAAATTTTTAAGTCATTTGATTTCTCAATGCAAAACATGTTCAAACTATTCAAATTCATAGACAGGTGATTGAAGTGTATGGGGTGGAATGTATGTCAAAAATGTCTGCTAGTGGTGTAGAGAGTTTAAAACTGGTCGTACAGAAATTCATGATGAATAAAGAAGCGGTAGACTGTCAATGTCAGACGAGACGATCAGGAAAGTTGAAAAACTCGTGCGTGAAGATCCATGAGCTCTCTTGTTTGCTTCCTGACGTTTCAATATCCACCATTCAGAAGATTTTGTCTGATAAGTTGGGATATCTGAAGGTGTGCGCAAGGTGGGTCGCATGAATGCACACAGAAGACCACAAAAGGCAACGTGTCGAAGCTGCCCGCAAATTTCTTGAGCGCTATGCAGCTACATTCAAAAATACAAGTCATTATGCTTCATGTTCAAAATCGAAACATTTGGCGTACGGTTAAAGATTCGCACCGTACGCGGAACAAAACGGGAAAATTCCGTAATGTTCCGGCTAAAACCGTACGTCCGGCAACCCTAATAGTGACTCAAGCCTACAATGGACTAAGTGCTTGCAAAGGATTTCAAAAAGTAATGAGGCTGACCTCAGCAGGTGAGACATTTTCTTTTATCATACTTAAACAAGTTTTTTAATGTTTATATTATTCTTGTAATGGTATTTAAACATTTAGAATATACTCAGACCCTATAACATGTGACACTTAGCCTAAAGCACACATACTGCGTGAGTGGGGATTTTTGTCACAGTGGGGAAATTTTGTGTAGCCATGTGGGGAAAAGACGACTCATTGACCTGGCAACACTGCTCTAGTGTTTACTGTTACTGTCATGGCGGCGAAGTCGGTTTAGTTTTATTAAGGATCTATAGTTTTATCGTAAATTTTTTTCACGAAGTCGCTAATTACACAATAGTTTAATGTGTTGTGTCAAGTCTATATACCAGTGTATAATTCATTCTTGAAACAGTAAGTGGGATTTTATTTACAACCCGAAATCTCTGAAAAATAAAATCGTTCACAAAAATACTTTTTTAATTTTCTGTATTAAAATGGTTCGCAATGGTTCTTCATAGTTTTTTTGTCAGTGTAGTAAATAATGAAAAAAAACATTGTAACATAACTCTTGTTTTTTGAATTAGAAAATCACAGTTTGAGCAGTCTTATTATTAACCTTACTTGATTCAAACGTATAATTTTTAAGTTAACAACAGTAGCCACTTAAACAGCCGTTATACATATTCTAAGTCTAACTTTATCTATATCAGTTATATGAATATTAATATTTGAAATAGGTTAAAGTTTTTCCGTTTCGTAAAATGACTGAAATATTATACAGTCGAGATGCAAGCTGACAGTATTGTCAACTTGCTGTGTAAATAAACCATTTGAAATACACATAATGATAAACTATTCAAAACATAGTCACTTATATTTTAAATAATTATTCTTTTTTTTTTTGGATCAGTTGATATCAATTTACTGTAGTTTTTTAAAACATAAACTTTGAGTGTAGCTTTTCATTAACTGTAAGATTTTTACTAACACAAAATTAATATAAATTTTTAAAGTGTAACAGCCTATTTAACAAAGTTATTAAAGTCTTTACCATTTGTTACCAAACTTTTTTGGAACATATACCGTCTTGATCTGTGATGGTGGCAACTGGTCAAGTCATTGAAACTTCAGGCAATAGCAGAGATATGGGTTTTAACATCAGACGATGGCCGAGTAGCCTGATAGTGTTAACAAGAAATAAAGTTATTAAATTTAAAATGTTTTTAATGAATTGATCTAATGAAAATATGGGCATTAAATTTTTCTATGAATTTATGGGTAAATTCTGTACTCATACTGTTCTGGTAATATGAACATTAATTATTACTATTGATGGTACTTTCTCTTGTGAACCTACTTTGTTGTATTCCCTCATACGATGTTTCGGAGTGTTGTTCTCCTTCTTCAGTGAGATTTGTCATCTTCAGCAAACCTCACTGAAGAAGGAGAACAACACTCCGAAACGTCGTATGAGGGAATACAACAAAGTAAGTTCACAAGAGAAAGTACCATCAATAGTAATAATTATAAAGTGCTGTGAACAAAGTAGTGATGAACATTCAAAATAGTATAAACATTAACGTCAGTTGTATGGCAATGCTGTCATAATTGTATGTGTCCATACAGCAGGTATGCATTTGGAGGTGGGGGACGACGAACAGGATCCCAGGTGGTAGACAGATTTACGAATTTTATTAATCTCATATTTTTAGGATATTTTATTATTTTTTCAACTGTGTATGCCAGTATTGTAGAAACTCTTTTCTAATATACAAACAGGATTACAGCATTTGTGTATATGTTTGAAATATGACATATAGGAAATCAATTCAGTCAATAAGTATTTTGAAACCATGTTTCAGTAATGCATATTTTTATTGTGTTATTACTGTTTACTTTGATGGGATTGATTTCAGGACGTTATCACACATTTTTCAACAACTTTAAAGATACACTACAAATTTTATTAGTGGTTAAATAATTTATGCTACACTCACTTGTTGCACACACCACTAGTCACTGTGCCACCGATTAGCGCTTTCGAATGTACCCGTTCATCATCAGATCGTGGCGGGTACGTTCGAAAGCGCTAATCGGTGTCACAGTGACTAGTGGTGTGTGCAACAAGTGAGTGTAGCATAAACTTTAAAGATAGTAATATTGATGAGTCTTATTTTTTCTTTTGTATGAAGTTGACTCGACTGGACCCCCCCCCCCAAGGCCAAATTCTAGACACCATTCTGCCATACAGCATTAGCATGGCAGACATTAATAAAAAAAAATTGTAGCCAGCGATAGCCCATAGTGTCCAAAATAAGGGTTCTTTCCCAATAACTGTACCGACACTACATATTTTATGTTTTGAGTATGCAACAGTATTGATATACCACAATGTGAAGGAGAAGAAGTGTAACAATTGTAAATGATTCTATTCCTGAATGAAACGCAAAAATACATAATGTGCCAATGCGTGAGGTTAGGTAATAAGAATGTTTTAGTTTTTTTAGGTAATTGTTTAAAGTAAACAAAACTCATGGCTGACAGATTAAACATTTGCTAAACGATACAATAATTAATAATTTTAATAGATAGAGACTTGGAGACAATCTTGGACACTTGGAAAGAAAAAAAGAACTTAAGCATTGTTGTGACGTTCAACCTCCAATCCACCTTACTTCGAGTTGGTGGTTTCTACGTGGTTTTCACAAAAAAACAAACATCATAAAGGCATCATGTGTGTATAAAGTCATTATAAGGTGAGTTTTTATGTGTACTTTTAGTTTCCCTGTTAATCTAACACTGTCTATTTTGGCATGACAAGTGTAGGTCAAAGTTTATATTATTGCTAGAAACATTTTTTTGTAAAAAAATATGAAAATGGAAAACAACTGGAATTGTCAACAAGCTGTTTTATAAAACACATGTATTTTTTATGATTTCTATTACCTTAAAATTATGTGTTATATTCACTACATATTGATGCTAATTAATGCATAATTGAAATATCCAAAATTAATGTAGGTATGGTTATTGGGAAAGTAGCCTACCCCCAGAAGTTAGTATTATATCATTTTGCTATGTATTCACTTTAGAGAAAATTATGCTTAATTACCATTAATTATCAACAGTATTGTGGTTTAATGTGTATTTAGCACTGAGTATATTAGGATGAATGTATCAGCCGGTCAGTTTGATTTCATGAGGGGGGAATAAAGTGTGTGTGTGTGTGTGTGTGTGTGTGTGTGTGTGTGTGTGTGTGTGTGTGTGTGTGTGTGTGTGTGTGTGTGTGTGTGTGTGTGTGTGTGTGTGTGAAACTGTAACTATCAAGAACTCGTGATTGTAAGTTTTATTTGGCAACAGCAATGTGGACCAAACCTATCAAAAGACCTGTCAAAACCATTCTTTAAATAATATTATTGGTATAGTAGTTCAGTCTTGTCCACTAAACGTAAATAAAAATTTCATTCAAATTATTTGAAACGAAAAGTATCTTAAGTTTCTTATCAGTTCCATTTATTACTTCATATTTTTATATACTGTAACGTCACAAAACGTTCCATAATATTAAAACCACCAGAAGAGTGAATGATACCAAAATAATTATGAGTAAGAACCCAGTATAGGTAACAAGGAAGAATATAATAGGATTAAAATAATAAACATTAAAGAATGAAAGGAGATAAGACCTTCAAGTGAACAGTAGTAAATCTACTATCTGCATAATATGACACTACAACATAAACAGACAATATGACAGAGACGAATTGACAAAACTAGTTCCCAAATAGACTGTTAAGTGAGCCTAACAAACCTTTGATAAACCAAGTCAAATAGCATAAGTAAAATAAAAGATGACAGGAATAATAGTTCTAACATGTATTATTATTAGAAACAGCACATTAGCTGAATAATGGCAAAGTACTAATTTGAATGACAAACATAAAGAAAGATATTATTGTTAATCATGAACTGTGAAAGATAGTAAGAGAACAAATTGTATATGTTATAATAATGAGATGATCTAAATGTAACCATCAATGTAACAACTAAATGTATTTAAATAATGTTATAAGAATATAAAATATGTAAAAAGATGTATTATCTGTCAAGGAACAAAACCTTATAATGAAATATGTAGACCAAATGAATGGATTAAAATGAATGGAAATTAATCAATGAGTAATAACTAAAATAATAAAAACTCAAAGTAAAGACACACAACTTATGTGAAGTCTATAATGCAGAGAAAATTGAAATAATAACAAACCAATGAAGACCCAAGCAAATCATGAAAATCATAATCATGTAGAAACACTACAGAGCATAGGGAGATATAATAATAACTAAAAAGGTGTAAATCACCATTCCATGTGTAATATTATGAGTATAGTAAATAAGGGAAATGTTGAAAAAAGAATAGTGAAGTAATAAAGTCTATTAATAATAATCAACAAATGTGTAATAATAATTAATATTGTTCAGCTGGATACAGCAATTATAAAAAATAATATGTTCATTTTAATCAAATAATTATGTTCAGAATAGAAATTAAGGATAGTTGAATAAATATTAAGAAAAATGTTAAAATCGGATCTGCAACATTTAGCAGACGACACTGTAAACAATGCATTATTTAAATAGGCTATTATTAAAATAGAATTTGTTAATGAAAGAGATAACCAAACTGGCATCAAGCCATATCAAAATAACAAGAAAGAAAGGAGCTATACAATGCTAATTATAGAACCTAATTTGTACTTAAAATAACTGAGGTAGAAACATAAATATATTAAATTTTGTGAATTTCGAATGAATACAAGTAATAATAAGAACAATGAAAATGACGCCAAGAAAATAAATATGTAATGGCTATAAATAGAATATCACCTCATCATGACATCATTTTCAACCAATCAGGAATTACCTTAGAAATGAACCGGCGCAACCTATCGACGATCTAAGAAGACTATATATACAGAACCGAGAGTAAACAACACACATTTTGTCAATTTCCACTCAACCAGCAACTACGACTTCAGACCAAAATTATCATCAGAAATTATTAATCAACAAGTGAAGAAGTATAAATAGGCCTATATTAAAGTGCATCGAAACCAGTAGTGTTATCTTTACTAGAAGTGCGAATTAAAAGAACGAGGTTAGGTGCAATACCTAACCAAATAAATAATTATTCAAGAAGATATATTCGTTCATACGCATAAACAGTGCAGTGAAACACGAGCAGTGTACCCGATCGTGAAGTGTATTAAGAAATAATCCATGAGATTATAATACAGGGAGTACTGTGCCATATATTTACATTGTTTATGAATAATACGTTCGTAGTATAAAACATAATACACCTGTACACTAACGCAAAAACAATAATACCATAAGTACTAAGCACTGTCTTTATTTTATTTAGAGGAATTATACTATTCCGAATATAAGAATTAATGTATTAGCATTACCGTAGTTAACCTCAAACTTGTCAAGGTTAAACGAACTTTTCGTCAGTCGATTTAAATGATTAAAGGTGTCTAACCTATTAACGTCAATTCTCGCAAGGCATGGGTGTTTTATCCTGTAATTTAAAAGAAACCACCCATGAGGTATGAAATATTGGTAAACAAACAACCAATTATTATCAGAGTTATCATTGCAAACCCACTGGGTTAAAATAGTTAAAAGCCGGATAGTTTGTAATCCATTAGCATTATTAATTTGAATGTATTAAATTGAAACAAGCTAATAGTGAGCAATAAACAAATGAATTGTGAACTAAAAAACATTGTCAGTAATTATTTAAACAGTGATTAATTCTATTTTATCAATTAAACGAGTTGCGAATTCAAAGCAAGCAACCAGTTAAGTTGGCTACTATTTGGACGAGTGAAGCGCCAACAGTTAAAATTAAATAAATAGACCAGAAGGAAATTAATTGATAATATTGTTTTAATTACTTAATCAACAGATAATTTAACTTCAATCAAAATTAGTTATTTTATTATTCAAATAAATTCTTTTTATGGAATATTAACCAGAAATTCCATAATGCGCCCAGGTAAAATCAAATATGCTCACTTAATAACAAACAGTACAGTCATACTGTTTTTGAAAACTTAACAGTTTACAAACAAACTGAGACCTTCTGAACTTCCAGTACAACACTAAAGGTACGTGAAGGTTCGAATTATTTACTAACTTTGTCAAAACTACACATTACCATACACAGACTACGATATTATTCAACGGAAGTGTTAATGAACTTCGAGAGGTCTCCAAATCTATTTACATTCAACTAACGGGAATTACAACAATTAATTAATCAATTAAAATTAATAATTAATTAAACAAGATATATTTAAATCAAACCAGTTAAATAGAAAAGTTAAAAAATTTATTTAACGACAGATTTTAATTTTAAAAGAGATACGTACAGAGTTGATAGATATAATACTTATGTGTAAATTACGATTTTTAAGAGATCAGAGGGTAATTCGAGAGTGGTCTGAAAAGTTCTTGGCCTAACAATGAAAAAACAAATGTATAATTTCAAAAATATATTTTTATTTTTCAGCAATATCTCTTTTTAGTGTAACACATTTATTCCAGCGATGTTCCAATGCCACTCCCTGTCCCTGAAGTGGTTTTCTGTAAGGCCTGCAAAATACCCCTCTACAGCTGAAATCACCTCTTGATCCAATGAAAAACGCTGACCAGCGAGAAAGAGTTTGAGTTTTGGGAAAGGATGGAAGTCTGAGGGAACCAAGTCTGGGAAATAGGGAGGATGTTCCAACAATTCATAGCAAAGGTCTCTTATTTTTTCCCATTGCCAAAACACTATTGTGGACAGGTACATTGTCTTGGTGAAAAATGATTTTTTTTTCTGGAAACCAGGTCTTTTTCACAAATATTTTCATCTAGTTTTGATAAAAGGTTGGAATAATATTCCCCGATTATATTATTGTTGCACCTTTTTCAAGATAATTTATGTACAAAACACCTTTAGCATCCCAAACAATGATGCTAATGGAATTGACTTTGCCTTTTTTTGCACTGAACAGCCAGCTTCTGTGGACTGCTTTGACTGCTGCTTGGACTCTGCTGTGTAATGGTGGATCCAAGTTTCATCCATCATAATAAACAGATGCACAAAGTCTGATTTTGTTCTTATTAAAACGCTCCAAGCACTGTTCAGATACTTTCGTACGCGTGCGTTTTTGATCTGCTGTGAACAAGCGTGGCACCCACCTAGCATAAAGCTTTTTCATTTGCAATTCCTCATGTAAAATATGTCCAACAAGTTCTTTCAAAATGCCAGCAATTTCATGCACCTTAATTTGGCGATCGTCCAAATTTGCCGTTGTTGCCGTTTTTGGACTTCATTCATGTGGATCGTCTTCCAGGCTGGTATGGCCACGTTTAAACTCATCAGATCTTTTTTTAACTGATGAAAATCAAGGAGAAGAGTCCCTGCACACTTACATGAACCTTGAATAAATTTTGCGTGGTGTTAGAACCTTCTTTCACAAAGCACTTTATGACCGCACAATACTCAATTTTAAGGAATACGGACAACACTTCTGTTTCAAACAGCTGTATTAGTATAATACAAATTGTGTTGTAGAATGACTAGAAATTGCACATGCGTGCTAACAATGGATGTAGTACCAACATAAACAAAAATTCGTGATTGTGCTGCCACCTATGATCGAGGCCGAGAACTTTCGGACACCCCTTGTATATAACTTGTCATAGATATTTTTTATTTATACAGATTAGTGGCTTTTTTTTGTGTAACAAATTTACAATCTCTTATAATGCAATTAGTTCATGCATGTGCTCTTGTAGAGTTCCAAAGCCTGTCGTATTTTCAGTGTTTCCATTTTATGATTGTGACTGTGTCCTTTCTCATCAGGTACCTCCAGGTTTTGACTTCTCTTGAGGAGGACATTAGAGCACAGGGCAAATTGGGGAAAGAATATAAAGGAGAGTGTAATCCATAGAGTATAATAGATATATGGGAGGAACTGCTCCCTACTTACATCAGCACAATGAAACTAGTCTGACAGCGACTACAATCCCCCCACTCCTTTCGAGCAAGATGCCTTTTTATTTCTAACAGCTACCGCTTAGTTCAGTTTCACATGACATGGTGATTATGTACTTCAGCATTGATTTTTTTTTTGTTACCAAGTGTTTTCCTTTAAAAAGTTAAAAAAATATTTTTAATTCATGTTGTGCCTATCGATATAAAAATCGTTATAAGAAACAGTCCTAATATAATGCAAGTGAATATTATCAGTTTCACAAGTACGTAATATTTTCAACAAATTTTTTAATATAGGTTATATATTATAACACAGTATTTTTTTTTTATAATACTACAGGATAAGTTAATCGAATTATTTAATTACTAACTAATTTTTGTACCTAGGTTCCCGTCTAAAAATCCTGAACTTTTGGCTAAATAGATAGATAGTTGCTTGTGGAGAACAAAATTGGAAACCAACTATATACAGTGTAATATGCTATGCGCATTTTAGAAAGGATGATTACTAGATCCGGCCGGGAGCATCAATACAGTACTTAAAAAGAGGATGCGGTGCCATCTGTATTTAATTTTCGCAGTCATTTACAAAATCAAGAACATAGGGCACAGTGTGTATTATTAAGAAATACAGGAGAACAGAACAGTCACCTTCAGCAGCAGCATCGTCATCAGAAAGTGTAAGTACATTACATTACATACAAGGGTAAATCGTTACTGACATTTCTTTGAGGTTTGAGAAGATTTACATATAATATAATCCTATAGCTAAAACTAAATAAAGTTATTCTATCTAGCATTATTCAGTGGGCTATCTTTTTCTTTGCAGTTTGTGAATTTTCAATACATTGGTTCTTTTGTGAATACAATGTAATTTCAGGTTCCGGAGTTAATAGCAGATGTCAGTCTTCCATCAACTTCAGATAAGGTTGCTCATAGTAAATTTACTTCCCCTATAGGGCTAATGAGAAGCTTCAAGAAAAATAAATATTTTGCAACAAAAATTAAAGGGACATTCATTAAGAATTAAATAAAGAATTCAGGATTTATTGGCATGCATGCACCAGAAAGTAAAGTTTTGCGATGAAGCTGTCAGTACTCTAAAAGACAACTTTTCTGGGTTCTCGTTAATGCACAAATTTAATAATAAAAGTAGGAAAAAACAAGGTCTTAGGTATACCAGTGGTATGAACCAATTTGCTATGACACTACTTTTATTCTCCAGTAGCCTGTAGATATATGAGAACACACTGTAGTCTACCTTGTCCATCCCAAATTAGCACTGGGTCAGTTCTGTAAAAAGTAAATCCGAATTTTTGCACAACGTTTTTGAATATTTAAAGATAAAAGTGGTTAGTAATGAATGGCTTAAAGATTGTTCTTTAATTCCAGATTCTATGTCAATTCGAAAACAAGTGATATGAGATGTGCCAATTCAAAACGTTCTAGGTTTGATCATTTCTCTAATTTGGTGGGCAATGGTGGGTGAGTTAGGTTAAGAAGCATTAGTTTTTATGCTTGTTTCATTAACAAGATATTTGTCCAATTTCTTATTTTTTTTTATTTGTTAATAAAACGTCTTCTGTCATGCTCTTAAAAATGCCATTTATTGCAAAACTGTGTGATTGTGATATCCATATGTGGTGCTCTTGACATACGATAAATATAAATCTGTTCTCATGTGGAGTACAGATAAATATTGGACCTCTTAAATAATTAGGATGTAACTTACGTTTAGAATTAAAGAATTTGTCTTCATAATTTCTACATCCCAAAGCTCAATCCTTACCATAGACTAAAGTTAGCCAGGAATACTATAGCCCATAAAAACATAATTCATTAAAATGAGGATATGTTTCTTGGAAGTATATTGAAAATTTGTCCAATAACAAAATAAAATTGGATTTAAGTTTGCTAATAAATTATCTTCTGTACATATTGTTACGACGGTCTACTCCTCGTCGTATGGTACAGTGGAAAACAAAATACAAGACAACAATTAAGTCACTAATCACCAGCTTTAATTATCACAGTTAAACAGTTCGTAATTAACAACACAGTCTCTTACAACAAATCAAATAAAAAGTGTTCACATGGAATAAAATGTAAACTAATATAAAACACAATTGTATTACAATTATACCGCCCGATTATAAAACACAGCGCTTTGCCACAATAACCATTTGAATGCACAGAGTAATCACTTGTAATCACCCGACAATAAACTGAACTAAGGCTGCTGCCACCGTGTATTTATACCACGCTCACAGATCAGAACATTCCACAACTACGCGTTATCTCTATACTACGACATAACTAATTGCAGCCTTGAAACAGTCAAATAAAATTGATTTGTTAGTTTGTAGCTTCAGGGAACATTGCTTATTGCTCCTGTTGGTCGAGTTATTTATTGAAGCGTGGATCATGGTGTGGTGCCTTTTCGAGCATGCTTTGCAGGAAAATTTAGAAGGGCAACGCGAGCTTTCATGACCCGAACGTGTGCAATTCAGGCAGAGTTTGTTACTTATTAAAACCTCTCTACGTTGCGTAGGTTGTAAAGCTATGAATTGTGGGCATTCGAGCAATTTATGATTACCACGACACAGCTGACAACATTTATTGTTTGTTTGAGTGTGTATGAGTGACCCAGTGAACTCCGCGCGATTAGCCGCCTTGCGATAAGAAGTTTTATCGCTAGCTTGTCTGCCGCCAGACGAACTAGTCGGAGCATTTACGTTTTGCAACAGCTGACATTTTGCATTTAGAAATTTGATAAAATTATCGTAAATTGGAAGGTGTTCGTCACTGAAACCCTCCTTCCACAATCTACATGTATGCTCGTCAAGTTTTTGGGCGAGAAAATGCACAAAAAAAAGTTCAAATGTGTTTACAGATAGGTTCAATGAGTTCAGCGCATGTGTATTAGCGGTGAGCTCATCTATGAATTTAGAAATGCTGAGTACGGAATCCTGCTGCATATGCTTCATGCGCAAGATGTTAGCTGCATGATATGCCGTAACAATCAATTTACTGTCATACCAGGCTTTTAACAAGTCAATGGCCACCGTGTAATTTTCGTGCATGATAGGGAGCGATTTTATGACATTCAGCGCCTCGTCCCTTAATGATAAGTGCAAGTAATGAAGTTTTTGGATGCCAGTCAGGTCCGTTCGGACATGAACTAACTCCAAAAACATATTGTAAAAATGTTGCCATTCAATTATGTCACCTGCGAAACAGGGTAGCTTAATCGGTTGCAACTGAATGGGAGGCGTGCTGAATGTGACTACTTCGGATTGACTTGCTGCCTTCCTGCTCATCTCCTCGGCATGGTCTATTAAATTTTGCAGCTTGCATTCTATGCTGCATAAATCATCTTCGGTCTGAACCCTATCGCTCGCGGATGTAAAGTCAGAGTCCTCAGACTCAATTTGTGTTTGAATTTCATCATATTTGGCTGATAGCTCCATAAGGTGGCAAAGCTTTATTTTTAGTGTATGATGGTCATGCGTATCATGATCGAAATTGTCTGCATATGTGTTTATGCGAGATATAGGGGCCTTGATCGTGCCACATTTCTTGATCAGCGCCTTCATATCCGTCATGATTGGGTATGAGAAAAAATTAAAGTGATAATACAAAAGAAGCCAAGTGAATGCAAAGCGATGAGCAAGACCAGGCAGGAAATCCAAATTATAAAGTCACGCAACGACACGGTAACCCGTACTTAACACATCTTAAACTAGTTCTATATGGTAATAAATACTGATCTAGCAGTACAAACAATATAGCAGTATAATCACTAATGATGTGAATGCTGTTTGAAAGGTATGACTTACAATTAAAAAATGCTTGTTGAGTTCGCAACAAAAAATTACAAGTTCATATTCAAATGAAACTGATTTAAAAAATTATATTTTTAATACTGCTTCCTTTACTTTAATGACATTGAAAAATATACAAAATTATGCAAAATTGAAAACTAATATGAAACATGAATTTATAGTCACTTGGCATGTGGTACTTATCGACATATTCCAGAAGGCCTCAGAGCTTGTCGAAACCTTGGCAGTCCCATCAGGTACCCATGAATTGATGATGTAGATATGGTCACTGCCTGTCAGGTGATGTCCGATGCGGTCGAATCCTGTATAGATTGGCTGCTTTGGATTTTCCCAAATGATGAATGCCACGTGCTGATGGTGTTCAACTGCTGAAATGATGCTTCGAACGATCTGGTCGGCGAAATATGACGTCCCCAAAGTCGTGCAATACGTGCTCCAATTGTAGTGATGATTAAAGAATTGCTGAATTAAATCATGACGAAAAATGCTGATAGGCCTGCTTAATAAACTAATCCATGAAACGAATTGTCCATGAAATGAGTCACATCCGTGAAATACATTGTGTGTGGATTGTACATCCATAAAATGAATCATATCCGTGGCCCGGGGGACCATATGATGCCGCTGTGGATGAAAATGCTGTCGCTGGGCAAAAGTGCGGTCGCTTGCGGGCCGAAAATGTTGTCGCTTGTGGACAAAGAATGGCGGTCGCTTGTGGACCAAAAATGTTGCCTGTAAGGCTCAAATAATATCCGGCCCGGAGGACCATGATGATGAATGCTTAACGCTCTCAAAAATTTCTAGAGTTGGTGTTGCAATCTAAGGGTTGCTGGTATAGGAGCCAGAATGTGTTTGAATGAATAAGTGGACTGTATGAAATCTGAGTTAAGTAGCATTTATTGAGACATTATAAAGAAGCGCAGGCCCAAGCAATTACGTGTGGCGATACATTGCCGAGATACAATTATGTGTGGCATGGATTGCCAAGACACATAACGTATAGAAGCGAGAAAAGAATGGTAACGATAAGTTATGCTAATAAAATTTACATTGCCGTTACTAGCAAAATGTAAGAATTTAGTGTACGGATGAAGAGCTGAGTCTTAACTAACTAAACGCAGCAGCGAGCCAGTGTGAGCTGCACTGCAACGAATGACGTAAGTGTGTGGGCTGATTGCGCGTGAGCAAGCAGACAGATACAATGTATTAACACACACGATAACAGAAATTTACCAACTTGTATTAAAGGGTTACAGACTTTATAACACAACATTGTAGATAACAGATCTATTATATGAAAATGGTTATTACTTAATATTTACATTTTGTACAATGTTATTTACCTGGAACTTGGTCTATACAGAGTACCATAGTCAATGTACGAGGGCTAATCGAAAAGTTAGTTACACCCCCATCTATTAAAAAAATACATTAAAAAAAAAATTTTTTATTGAACAAATAAGTAGGAACATTATCTATTTTTCGACATAGCCGCCAAGTTTTTCCAAACACTTTTCATATCGTGTGACCAGTTTCTCGATTCCACGTTCATAAAAATTTCGTCCAGTTTGTTTTAACCACTTTGAGACTGCTTCTTGCATTTCATCGTCTGTAGCGAAACGCTGGCCCCCCCAGGTCTTGTTTAAGAGGACCAAAAAGGTGATAGTCGCAGGGTGCCAGGTCGGGGCTGTAAGGGGGATGGCGCCACACTTCCCACTTGAATTTTCGCAGCAACTCTTGCGTCACACCAGCTGTATGGGGGGTAGCGTTGGCTTGAAGAAAAACAACTCCATCACTCAATCTTCCAGGCCTTTGATCTTTAATCGCTTTTCATAACTTTTTTAACGTATCACAGTACGATGCGGCATTGATTGTAGTTCCTCGGGGTGTAAACTCACTATACACAACGCCTTCGGAATCGAAAAAGACCGTTAGCATAACCTTTCGAACCGCTGGAATTGTTTTGCCTTTTTTTGGCTGTGGAGAATTCTTGTGTCTCCATTCGTTTGATGTCCGTTTTGTCTCGGGAGTGTAGTGGTGCACCCAGCTCTCATCTCCTGTAATGATTCTGCTCAAAAACTATGGACCATCCATCGAATAACACTGGAGAAATGACAGCGCAGCCTCAAAACGTTGATTTTTGTGTGTGTCGCTTAACACGCACGGCACCCAGCGCGCGCACACCTTACGATAACCCAGCTGATCGTGAATAAGCACAGATGCACTACCGTAGGCGATATTCAGTTCACTTGCAATCTCTTTAATTTTAACGCGGCGGTTGGCAAGAATGATTTCATTCACGCGCGCCGCGTTGTCGCTAGTGTTCACAGTTGAAGGCCGCCCGACGCGTGGACCGTCGGTCATGTTCGTTCTTCCATCTTCGAACATCTGGCACCATTTCGCGATCATGGGCCGAGACATCGCATTCTCACCATAAACCTCGACAATTTGCCGATGAATTTCACTCCGATTATAATGTTTTGCCCACAAAAATCGGACGACGGAGCGCACTTCAACGTTGGACGACACCTCTGTACGACGCGCCATACTCACACGGTAACTACTCGCATCCTAAACCAGCTACAGCGCTGCCGCTTGGGGAGTGGGGAGACAACAATATGGACAGTGTTACCACCAAGGGAAATTTTTTTATCTCTTTTAGTACACGAACGCGGCTAGGGTGTAACTTACTTTTCGATTTACCCTCGTAGTTCATATATGTCGGTCATAATCTCTCTCACATGCTCTCACTACGCTCTCTCTCTCTCTCTCTCTCTCTCTCTCTCTCTCTCTCTCTCTCTCTCTCTCTCTCTCTCTCTCTCTCTCTCTCTCTCTCTCTCTCTCTCTCTCTCTCCCTCTCCCTCTCCCTCTCCCTCTCTCTCTCTCTCTCTCTCTCTCTCTCTCACTCACGTTAACCACTCAGGTGCTCTGTCTCTCTCTCACTCTAATCTAAACAGATATATACCACAAATCTAACACGTAGACACACACACACACACACACACACACACACACACACACACACACACACACACACACACACACACACACACACACACACACACACAAGCCAACTACACATTCGAGAATCCATACATAAATATAACACTATTTTATTCTCTTCTTTTTATCATCTAAGTGTAAATTATGCACAACGGAGATGCCCACTGTACTGAGTTTAAAACTGATCGAATATGTGTCTATAAGAAATATATGTTTCTTAGCTAATACTAAATAATATGATCAGTGAGACACTTACAATTGTTGCTGACGCCAAACACACAACTGTAAATTTTCTCGGACCAACACCTTATTATAAAGCAGAACGGACGACCCTTGTACATTAGGGAAATTCCTTCCATATTGTAGGAAATGAAGTAACATGTGTTCAGAAGACAGTTGAGAAAAGATTTGCACTAGGGAGAGTGTGACACTAATTAATATCTGACGACAAGCTGGCCATTAAAATGACCAACACATCCTGTAGGGAGACTACTGATTATTTCTTCAAATTCATGTTTTGACGGTGTGTATAAGTTGAGCATAACTGGACGAGAGGTTTTGAGTATCAGTGCAAAAATTAATGGAGTGAGGGTCACTTTTTATTTGAATCATTTCCATTATGCATCTTTTGAAATAATTATTTTCGTAATATTTAATTTGGGTGTTGATGAAGTCAAATTCATGGCCGGTGTTTAAATGGTGAGATACTAAAGCGTTGGGGTTTACTAAACATGACAACCCTCTTAGACCGATTATCTCATTTATAAACTCCCGTACATATGAAACATCAAAATGGCTAGCAAATATTCTAAAAAATGCGTCTTCTGAAAAGTACAATATTAGTGATAGCTTTACCTTTGTTGAAACTATAAAGAAACACACAATCCTTCCCAATCATGTTTTAATTTCACTAGATGTTTCCTCCCTATTCACTAATGTAAATATCCAAACAGTGATCAACATTTTAAATAAAAATTGAAACTGCATCTCCATACGTACAGTAGAACCTCGTTAACCCGGATCAACTGGGGCCGGGGCCGATCCGAGTTAACGAAAATCCGGGTTATCCAGAGAATGAGGGAAAAACGATAAAAAAGAACATGTACTTACCAAAAATATTTTTAATGGAGTATAAAAATTATTATCGGCACACTTTCACCTAAAAACACATAATATGTATTTACACTGTACACAATATAGGTACAAACTAGTCGGTAGTAAAAAAGGCAGTGAGCTTTTGCTGCCTCAGTTTTGCGTATCGCTTACGAGCAGCGCGATCTCGCATCCGCTTTAGCATTAGAAGCTCGTTTGGCGATGTTTCGGCTTGACTCTCGAAATAAACTATCAATTTATCTATGTTTGCTACTGCTTCTGTGTGGGTCATAACCACAGCTGGTTCATCAACACTGTCTGAATCCTCTTCATTTTCATTTTCTGTAACACTGCATGATGCAATAATTTCTTCCTCTGTGATCGCTTTATAACCTCCGTTATTGTCAATTTGCAACCAATTGTCAATGTCTTCTTCATCAACATCGGAACAGCCATCGATATTTTTAAAAATGTCTATAAAATCTTCTTCCACACTTGTTTTTTCTTCTTCTTCAATTGTATTGTTTTCTGGCAAGTCACACACACCAGGCCACCACTTTTTCCATGACTTTCAAAGTTTCTCTTCCAACCTGGTCCCAAGCTTCCGCAATCATATAAATAACAGTCTTTACAATAAAAGATTTCAGCACCTCTACCACACCATGCTCTCCTTTGTCCTCTACCAGTTGACTTAGCATTTGCCTTTTGTACACTTTTTTTATTTTTACTAGAACTCCTTGGTCCATCGGTTGAACGAGAGAAGTTACATTAGGTGGTAAAAACTTCACTGAAATTCATCTTTGACTAGTTCATTGACAGACGGATGCGAAGGCGCATTGTCAATCAGCAAAACCGCCTTGTTGGGAAGGCCACAGTTCTTCAAATATTTTTTTACTGACGGCACAAAATTCTCAAAAAACCATTGTTTGAAAATGTCACTAACCATCCAAGCACTTTTTTGTGAGCTGTAAACGACAGGCAATGAACCTCGTTTCACATTTTTCAATGCACGGGGGTTTTTAGACTTCCCTATTATAAGGAGAGGAATTTTGTGCTTTCCTTAAGCATTACTGCAAGCCATTATGGTGAGGCGGTCTTTCCCTTTTTTATACCCTTTCTCTGAATCTCCTAATTTTGAGGCTAGCGTTTTACTCTGCAACATCCGGTAAAATAAACCGGATTCATCGGCATTGTAAACTTGATCTGCAGTCAGTTCTTCCTTTTTAATAAAGTCTTCAAACTCTTTTAAATTTTTCTGCCGCTTCAACATCACCTGACAAGCTTTCTCCAGTGATTGTAAGTTGACGCACTCCATGCCTTTTTTCCATCTGTCCAACCACCCCGGCTAGCTGTAAAACTCGGGTCTCCATGGGGCAACTGTTTGTTCAAACTCAATGCTTTCTGTTGGATGATGGGTCCAGAAATCGGCAAACCACGTTCTCTTTCAGCACAAAACCAGACAAACAATGCTTCATCCAGAGTTTCTAGTTTAGCAGTTTTTGCTTTACACCGATTATCCAAACTGTCCTTAGAAATCATTTTGAAACAAAAGTCGTCAATGCGTTTTCTGTTCTTTTTCCAATCAGATACGGTCGATGTTCCTACTCCAAACTCTGCAGCAATGTTCTTTAATGATTCTCCCTTATCAATTCTTGTCAATGCTTCCATCCTTTTTCTCATAGTCACAACAATGTGTTTACGTTTCGTCGCCATCGCGAACAACGCGCTAACGAAACAGCACAACGATACTGTACCTCAACAGTGACACTAGGACAACACGCGAACACTACCAAGATTGCAGTGCAACTGAGGAATGTTGTTTCTAGGTCGATGTCAAGTGCGAGGCATGGGGAGGGGAAGGAGAGGGTTGGCAGGTGGGGTGAGTGCAATGAACTTGCCCACTGGCAAGTGAATTCGAGTAATGTACCTACTGAGAATAGCGATTTGTCATCTGTAAAACAAGTCTTCATTTACTACGCTAAACAACATAATTTTTTTTTTCCAAAACTGGTCCGGGTTAAAGAGGTCTGGGTTAACGAGGTTCTACTGTACAACATTAGATAAGGATTGTTTCCTTAAACTTCTGTCGCATTGTTGCAATAATGGTTATTTCACATTTCAGGGACAATTTTTTAAACAAACATATGGCACTGCTATGGGTAGCAGTCTCGGGCCCATCTTACCTGACATTACCATGAACCAGTTTCTTGACACAGTTATCCCTACACTACCATTTAAAATCCCCTTCTTATATAAATACATGGACGATATTATAACATGTATTCCATATGACCAACATGACACTATCTTATCTCTGTTCAATTCCAAACTTTGAATGAATACAGTTCACAATAGAGCACGAACAGAATAGAGCCATTTCATTTCTTGATACCAAGGTTATTAGACAGACAGATGGTACTATAGTCACTGATTGGTTCATAAAACCCACCAACTCCGGTAGATATCTACATTTTAATTCCAACCATCCCATACATCTAAAAACTAACTTAATCCACTCGGTATGTAAGAGAACCACCGGTCTAAGTGATCATCATTTCATCAAAAAAACACTGAGTTAGTATTTAAGATTTTCAAAAATAATGGTTACCCTGACCACATAAACAAACAGGTAATTCATAAACATCGCGCAAATCAGCTGAACCCCAATTTTACATCTGCCTAATCTAATACACCTGAGCCTAACGCCGGCTCGTACTTTTCTACAACTTATGTTGAAGGGCTTTCTGAAAAACTAAAAAAATGCCTATCAAAAATTCAAAAAACTTTAGCATTTAAAACCCAACATACTGTTCAATCTCTCTTCTCAAGCCTCAAAGACCCGATATCCAAAGACAAACGATCTAATGTCGTATACACTATCCAATGCAATGACTGTCCAGCCACATACACTGGTATGATGTCCCAATATTTACATAAGCGAATTTATCAACATAGGTATGATTGCCATAAAAAAAACCCATAATGATAACCCCGACGCTTTAGTATCTCACCATTTAAACACTGGCCATGAATTTGACTTCAACAACACCCAAATTAAATATTACGAAAATAATTATTTCAAAAGATGCGTACTGGAAATGATTCAAATAAAAAGTGACCCTCACTCCATTAATTTTCGCATTGATACTCAAAACCTCTCTTCCAGTTATGCTCAACTTATACACACAGTCAAAACATGAATTTGAAGAAATAATCAGTAGTGTCCCTACAGGATGTGTTGGTCATTTTAATGGCCAGCTTGTCGTCAGATATTAATTAGTGTCACACTCCCCCCTAGTGCAAATCTTTTCTCAACTGTCTTCTGAACACATGTTACTTCATTTCCTACAAATGTACAAGGATCATCCGTTCTGCTTTATAATAAGGTGTTGGTCCGAGAAAATTTACAGTTGTGTGTTTGGCATCAGCAACAATTGTAAGTGTCTCACTGATCATATTATTTAGTATTAGCTAAGAAACATATAATATTTCTTATAGACACATATTCGATCAGTTTTAAACTCAGTACAGTGGGCATCACCATTGTGCATAATTTACACTTAGATGATAAAAAGAAGAGAATAAAATAGTGTTATATTTATGTATGGATTCTGGAATGTGTAGTTGGCTTATGAGGGTGTGTGTGTGTGTGTGTGTGTGTGTGTGTGGTGCTAGTGTATGTGTATGTACACGTCTACGTGTTAGATTTGTGGTATATATCTGTTTAGATTAGAGTGAGAGAGAGACAGAACGCCCGAGTGGTTAACGTGAGTGAGAAGGTGTTGTATGAATCCAGAAAGAGACAAGACTGAGATAGAGAGAGAGAGAGAGAGAGAGAGAGAGAGAGAGAGAGAGAGAGAGAGAGAGAGAGCATGTGGGAGATTATTTGACCAACATATATACGAACTACATTGATTATGGTACTCTGTATAGACCAACTTCCAGATAAATAACATTGTACAAAATGTAAATATTAAGTAATAACCATTTTCATATAATAGATCTGTTACCTATAATGTTGTGTTATAAAGTCTGTAACCCTTTAATACAAGTTGGTAAATCATTTCTGTTATCGTGTGCATAATTCTCTATTTTATATGAGGATGATTGTGTAATAAAAATGGTGAGTGTTTTAGAGTGCCAATCGTGGGCAAAGACAAGTGAGAGGGAGGGAGAGAGAGAGAGAGAGAGAGAGAGAGAGAGAGAGAGAGAGAGAGAGAGAGAGAGAGCGAAGGGTGGAAGAGTGAGAGAGGGAAGAAGGGAGACAGTGAGTGAGATGTAGAAGAGAAAGAGCGAGTGGGAGTGATAGTGAGTGATAGATCAATTTCAGGTTAGAGTGAGAGGCTGTGAAAAGGACTGGCAGGGGGAGAATGGGTGAGAGAGAAGGTGTGATTGTGGACACATACATAAATTACATTACTCTATAGTACTCTTGACTTTGTTTTGTAATATGATTACAATTATTATTCAAGTTTACCTGTTAGTAAAATTTACCAGAAATGTTTGTTTGTTAACCTTTGTCAACTATCTAATTTAAGTCGTAATGTTCTACAGTTATTGTGTAAATTGTATGTTTCTAAATTATTATTGTTTGTTAACACCAGTAGGGAGTGAAACATGGTAAAAATAACTTTTAATAATTACGTGTTGAACATCCCCTAATCTGTTTTAGTTATAGGTAATATATTACTTTGCTATATGTTGACTGCTGTAGGTATAAACAGTTTGTGTACCAATCTAATATCCAATTGCTGATTACTGTTTGTTTAATTAATTAAAATGTCATTACATTTAGTAATTTAAATTGTAATACTGTACAAATTAAGTTCTCTCTTACTATAATTTGCTCGTTTTCTTAAAGATAATTTGAAGATGTAAACAAACTATCATAAGTCTTCACATATAAAATGATACATACATACGCACGCACACACTCACATACACCAACACGTTCACCCAAATATATAATTGTTTCGTTATGTTTGATATTTCTATTGTATTTCATACACAGGTCCTGAAGATGACAATAAATATTGTCGAAATATCGACGCAAAATAGCTAAAATTTGTATTATTGACCGATCCTCACTAACCATCCACTAAAACATTCATTGATTGACGGTCACTAAAAATTTAAGGATATTGAATAATACTGGATACATTTAAGATTGATTTTTTATGTAAAGGAAAATTTCATAAATAAAATACAAATGGAAAATAATGAAAATAAAGTCAGTATGACTGACGTAACTTTCACGGAGGAGGTAGAAATTCATTCAGACCCTAATGCGGTCAAAGAAAGCGTTTTAAACGAATCAGATGATATAAATGCTTCAGGAATGGAGACAACTCCAAGCCTAATAGATGAAAATAATTTAACACAATCTGTAATAATCAGTGAGGCGGGAGCAAAATCGACTCCGGTGATAACAAAAATAAAAGAAAAAGAGTGTACAATAGCTGATGTGATGAACTTTATGAAAACCATGTCTGAGAATATGAATAATAGATTTGATGTTAACGATATTAAATTTGAAGTTCAGAATAATAAGTTTGATAAATTAAGCAGTGATGTTAATGAATTGAAAGAACAAAATAAGAAATTCGATAGCAAGTTTGATGAACAGAGTAGAAATTTTTACGAACTTAAAATTGATATCAATGCTGTAAAGAATAAATGTGAAAGTAATTTTAAAGAGTTAGAACAAAATATTGAGAAAATGAGAGTGTGGAGAATAGATAGGGGTAAGTTAAGTGCAAATGAAAATAACAAAGTAACAGACGACATTGGTGTCAATACAGGTGAGAATAGTGGTGATATGATGATGAAAAATAGTGAAGAAATAATTAACGAGGTAAGTGATAGTAATAAAGATGAGTTAATAAGTAGTAGTGGGAAGATAGTTGAAAACGAGCTATTTAACGGTGATACAGTGAAAACGAATAGTGGTGATGAAGTTTTTATTGAAGTAGAATTTAATAACGAAGTGTTAACGAGTGTTGATGAAATTGAGAGAGAGGGTGCAGAGAGGTTAGGCGAGCAAAGGGCAAATTTTCCCCGGGTGTATTGTGAAACAGGTGTTTTACGAGGACAAAGTTTCCTCCAGAGGTTATGTGGAAGACAAGGTGTCATGAAGTTGTCCCTTAATTTTTTGTGGTGTTCCTGGGAGAGCCAGGAAGTGTTATAGTAAGTTTATGGTGCCCTTTGCGAGGAATGAAGTAGTTCAGGGGGGTTGTGACAGGTGTTATAATGAGAAATATTTTGAGAGAGAGAGAGAGAGAATGATAGAGATGTTTAAGTTAAATAGAGATTATGAGGCGTTAGTTAAGAGGTTAAAATTTGAGAAAGTAGACTATATCAAGGACTTAACTTGTGCAGTAAATGTTGATGATTATTTTGATGATACCACTGTCGGTAATAAGCACTTAACCCGGCGATGTAACTGATGTAGTAGATGAATATGATGATATAACTTACCTGATTTTAACCAAAAATACTAAACGAGACTGGACCAAAAATACCAATGTAGACAGGTTTTATGAGGTAATAATGGGGAGTAATCTGGTGAATTATTCTTGCGATATATGGAATAAACCAACAGTAAAGAGTTATTATATAAATAATAATAATGTAATGAGTGTAATTAAAGATGAGAATTGTTATGTGAAAATCAGACTAATTTTCGATGATGGTGGTTAGAGATATAGTGAATGGACATTTAATTATTTTAGTTTATGGTAATTACTTGGCTAACTTATGTAATGAGGTGTGGTAAACAATAATATGATATGACGAAGAAAGTGTAGATAAATTTGTAGTGAGGTTAATTGTGTTTGTGTAATAGGTTAGGTTGTACTCTGTAGTTTATGTAAACAATGTATGTATGCAAGGGGAATTGATTTTATAATAATAATAATATTTTATCATACTAAATAAATAACGAGAGTTTATAATGCAAATGGATTGTAATTGTTTTGGAATAAGGTGATTAAAGTAACTTTGTGTTTTAGAAACTGAAGAAATTAAATAATTGGAGATTAATCAAGTAATTAATGTTGTATAGATGAATTTGGTAATGAATTTAAATGATTTTCTGAGAATTATACTTTATAATAAATAGTAAATGAGTAACAGTAGCATGCAGTGGCGGCCCGTGCTTAGGTTGCACGGTTGCACAACCCCTATTAAATCCCGAATTGTATTTTAAATTATAGAATTATGAATAAGACAATAAGTAATAATAGTGTTTTCAAGCTAAATCGTAATTAATCATTTGCCGATTGAAAAACGCAGAGGAATTACTAAAAACCGTACACGCTCTTGCCGCGGTGTACATGGCAAGTGTGCACCGACTGTGACGCGCTTTGTATATGGTGAAATACAATGGAGTAGTGCTCTGGCTGGCTAGACTCGGTTGTTCCTATTGCAGCGGTATAGGCTCGCTTGGTGTGATTAGGGACTGCAAACCCTGCTTGTACCTCACGGCGCCACCACTCTGTTGGTAAATAACACGTTGTGCGCCGGGTTGGAAGTTCGTTGTTAGTGTCATTTAAGTGTCAGTACAGTTCATCGTTAAATGTAAATAATAATAGTATACAGAATTAAGGTGTCATAGTGTAAGATATTTATTATATTTAACTGGTAGGACACAATTAATTCTCTTGTAAACTTAACAAAAACGCTGTTCAGTTTACGTCCTGTTAAAGAAAAAATTGAAATTAAAGATAGCAGGTAGGCCTACACCAGACCTTTCAAATTTTAATCAAAGTATAAAATCAGGTAACAGAAAATTTAATCGTAAATTTAAAAAAGATTCATACAATAAATATTCGTGATTACGTGGGTGTGACACTAAAATTGCATTATTTTGCTTTCCTTGTGTATTGTTTGGAGGCGAGGAGACTTGGACATTTTCTATTCAGAGAATAAAGCAATTGAATACCATTCAACCCAACTGCAACCCCCAAATTTTTCAACCACCAGCCGCCACTGGTAGCATGTGTTTAGTTATTGAGTCATATGGTTATTATAATGTATCAGAAGGTACATATGGTTTTCTACGTTATATTTGTGGTGATAAATGATTATAGTTGGGAGTTTATAATAGTAATCATGTTTTTATTTGATTAAATAGTTGACCATAGGTAGGTAGGAATTTTATAACGAAATGGAAGTGAAGTAAAATGTTTCAATAAAGAAATTAAATGAATTTGAAGGAATTTAACTGAGAGAGGGTGTGTAATTTTTAGTAAAATTTGAATTTAAAATGTGTATGTTAATGTAACAATGATAAGGTTCATTTTGAGTAGTTATTAAGGTATTTAATGAAGTATATTGTAGATAATTTTGTGTATTTGGTTCACTTGTATTCAGTGTACTTAGAGTAAGGTTATGTTCACCTGTTGATAAAACATCAGCTGAAGCATGGTGTTATGTGTATATTATATTTTTGTAATCAATTTATAGTTGCAATCGATTTTATGATAGTAACAAGTTTTTTATTTTTTAATAATTGTCAGCATACAATTATGAAGATTTATAATGAAAATTAAATTCATTTAAAAGATAGAAATTTTGGAAGTAAATTTGAAAGTTTGATTTAAAGGTCATGGAAGAAATGATGAATAAGTTTTATTATGAAGCAAATAAATACAAAATGAAGTTAAATTAACTGACTGGTTTTGAATAATGCAATTCAAATAATTAATTGAAAGAGGTGACCTAATTAATTTAGAATGTGAACTTTGATAACGAACTTAAATTTATTTGGATAAAGGATTGAAATTTAAATAATTTATTTTTGATTTGAAATGATAAGGCCAGATAAACAGTTAAAATATTTAATTAATGGACATTGAAATAAAAAGTTATATACTGCTAATAAATTGTAGTCAGATGTTAACCTAAATGGTAATGCTTATTTTGAGGTTACGTTTTTGTAAAATAAGAAGGTTTATTTGAATAAACAAATGTAATATATGTATGGTAAGAATATACGGATAAATGCAACCAGTACTTTGATAAAGGCAATCCAGTATGTCTAAGGGGGAGATACGTCAGTTGAGGATCTGGTTTGGTGTAAGGCCAATTATTGACAATTTATCTGAAATGTTACAGAGTTAGGTGATACTGTGGTGAGTGCCTGTCTGACTTTATGGTGTTGGGATCTCGATCAGAGAAGTCCAGTAATGTCATTCAGGTACAGCCATAGCTGCCGGACTAGGGGGGTAAATTACCCATGATTTAGTAAGGAAACAAGGGGGTCATTGGCACCATATCTTAGCTGATCCTCTTAGGTTTTTAGCAATGAGAGTTTTTCTAGTTCGGCAGAAAACCTCTCATTGGGGGGGGGGGTATTGTAACGGTACAAACTGATGAGGGTATATAATTTAAAGCTTTCCATTTTTTATTTAACAAGAGTATATTTTTGGTCACCGACTATAGTTCCGTGACTGGCACAGCATGTTACAAAAATGCAGGTTATCAGAAAGGGTGCATATTCATGCGTACGAGCGCACATGTGGGCCAACATTCCCAGCGCAAAAGTCACGTAACGAGAATTCCTTCTCACCAGGTACAAGAGGACAAAAAGCCTCGAGATGCGCTCTGCCAATCCCGAAGCAAGTTACCACTCACAGAGGGACACTGGGCCATGTTGAAAACTCAAGTTGTCGTCGAACGTCCGAGCCGTGCAGGTGTGTCAACGCGCGGTTTGCCAAAAAACCAGGCATACAAACCAATCTGTCGACGTCTAAACTCGAAACCGCGCAGATGTGTTGGCGCACGGTTTGAGAAAAAACCATTCCGAACAATGTAGACCGACCAGCTGAAATTGTAAAAATTTTAATAAACTATGAATAAAAATGGTATAAAGTGCTACAACAACAGTGAAACATTAAACAACAACCAGTGATCAAAATTTAACCAGTTAAAGTGTATTTCGGATAAACCACATGAACAAGGAACAAAACCCGGGAGTGTTACCACAACTTGTCGGACTCCATCACAGGAAAGTAACAATTTTAAATTTAAAGAAATGAAAATTAAAGAAAGAGCTGTAAAATCAAGGGGGGTGAAAAGTGTGAAAGAGAGAGAGTGTATGAGCAAAGCACTGGATTGTCTTAGAATGCCTAGAATATAGTTATTTGGATAAGCAAATTGATCAATTGTTAATTCTTCTTATGTAAAATAAGTAAGCACTGTGACGGTACGTTTCATCACCATAGACCTATAATCTGTATAATAGTAAAACACCAGTCATGAGTACTAGTATAAACCATGGATGATAAGAAAACTTAAAAAATAAGTGTATAATAAACATAGTACAGCAGCCGTTCTCAACCTGGTGCTCGTGAGCACTGTAGTGCTCACGTAACTAAAAATGGTGCTCATCATGGATATATAAAAAAGTGCTCGCGAGCAACAGTGACCCCTAATTTTCAATTATGAACTATATAGCACGGCCGTACAGCTGTTGTCCACCAACAACTGAGTATAGCAGAATACTGTTTGGAAACCTTTGTTACTTCTAAGAGCACTACTTGCAATGGTTTCCGGAATTGTCCGTAGTTTACAAGCCGATACTGACTCTATTGTTTGCAGCTTTAAAAGGCAGAGACAGCCTACGAGGGGTTTATTACTGTAGGCGCCAGGTTGTCTCATCTTGTAAATGGGATGTTAAACACGTACTAGTACCCTCAAAAGAAGCGGTTATTCAAAATATTTTAATTTTATTGCCTCTGAAATCCCTAAACTTGGCAGCTTTAAGTACGTTCTCACAGAAATAGTCACATAGCATTTTACACTTAGCTCAACCAATCAATTTTCAGATTTTAAATAGAAATTTCTAAATTTTCCAATGAGACTTTAAGAGCAGCCACTACCATAGAGGTATATAGATAGAGGTGGTGAACTGGCTGAGAAACCGTCCGGCTGGAAAAGAGAGATGGAATCACGTAGGGGTCATTTCTGTCCTTGTCTGCCTCTAACGCTGAACTGACGCTGAATCAGCTGATCCGCGCGAGTTCCACTCTCGCGCATGCGTCAGTAGACAAGGATAGAAATGACCTCTATGAATGTTTCTGCGTGGACATTTCCACTTACACGAGCGACATTTGTGACTGGAGTGACATAGTGTAGCGGTGTACACCAGTTTTGTGACGTATTTTGGTTGTAGTATTGCTTTTCTGTTATTTGTTAAATACACGTAATTATTGTCAGTTTGCAATTTTCCTTTCGCCTCGAAGTGTGTTTTGAACGTTCTTAAAAAAGAGACATGGATAAATTTGTAATACGAAAACGTAGTGAAGAATCGATACCTAAGTTACCTTCTTCATCAACCCAAGATTCCAACAAAAGTAGTGAAGCAAAAAGAAAGAAACTGTATTCTTTTCAAGGTAACTGGGAGACAGATTTTTTTTTGATCACTAATGACGAGAATACCGGAGTTATTTGCGTTTTGTGTCATGCACCTTTATCGGGTTTCAGAACAGCAAATTGTCAAAGACATTAAGAAACTCATCATAGTACTTTTCTGATCAATATCCCACGGGATCAGATGCAAGGATACATAAAATCAAAGAGTTCAAATCACAACTCCAACGTCAACAGAAGTCTTTTTCATTTAATGTTAACATTCTTTCATTTTTTTCATTGTAATGTTTATAGTTCTGTTAACAAACTTTCAACCGAAGTGTCTGTATCTGTGTCTCATAAACTTGTTCAGCATGGGATGCCATTTACAAGTGGAGAAATTGTGAAGGAGTGCATAGTTTCCGCAGTGACAACTCTCGCTGAAAGTATACCTGAGAAATACAGAAGTGTTTTGATTAATGCGGCAAAAAATGTGCCACTTAGTAATGACACTGTTGCCAGGCGCGTTGACCTCATCGTGGCTCAAATTAAACAAAAAGCACTCCAGAAACTTTCTGAATGTAGTTATTTTCCTCTTGCTGTTGACGAATCAACAGACATTGCTTCTGTAGCACAATTGGCGTGCTTTGTATGTTGTATAGATAATGTGGGAATTGTAGAAAATTTCTTTTTAACAATTTTACCGCTCCCGGGTACAACTACGGGGCAAGATATTTACAACGCTGTCGCGAATTTCCTGAAACCTAATGGGATTGACTTATCAAAGCTCATGTGTGTGGTTACTGATGGCGCACCTTCCATGGTAGGTAAAAATAAAGGATTTGTCGCTCTTCTGAAAAATGATGAACATTTTCCTCCCTTTGTTCACTATCATTGTATAATTCACGTTGAAAACTTAGCCAGTCATCTTATATCTGTTCCTGAAATTTCAGAACAGTTAAAACTGATAGTTAAGTTGATCAACTTTTTGGTTTCTAAACCCCTGAATAAACGCTTACTAAAAGTCTTCTTGCATGATTTATCAGCGCCACATTCAGAACTAATCCTACATGCGGATGTTCGTTGGCTAAGTCGCGGGGAAGCAATTACAAGGGTCTGGAAAGTTTTCGAAGAAATCAAAGCATTTATTTCTGCCAACGATTATGTCACTAAGTTTCCAGAAATATTTGGGGATGATTTCAAGATCAATCTTGCTTTCATGGTAGACCTATTTCAATATCTCACCGAGCTGAATAACATACGTCTTCAGGGTCAGAAAAACACAATTTGTGAACTGAAAGAAATTATATTTTCCTTTCGATCAAAGTTACAAAGATTCCTCGGGACGGCAAGTAAAAATGACTTTGTTAATTTTCCTGAACTGGCACATACACTCTCGAGTCTTGGTCGTCCCCACTCGGAGTGTCCTAAAATTGTCGTTCTGGCAATTCAAGATCTGTTGAAAGAGTTTGCTACACGTTTTCATGTACTCGAAGAAAGTGAGCCGTTGTTTAATATGGTGCTCAATTTTTCTCTCAGAAAAATTCAGATTATTCAACAGCACAATCTTGCTCATGCGAAACTTGAATTGTTAGAGCTCCAGTCCTCTCAAGCCTTAAAATATCTTTTTCGAAAAGGAAAGGATCACAGATTTCTGGGGTGCAAATGATACAATGAAATTTCCGACATTGCGAAATGCTTCTCTCAAATGCTTGGCGATGTTTGGGACAACCTACCTGTGTGAAAATGTTTTTCATTAATGAAATACATCAAGAACAAAGCACGATCAAGATTAAATGACACATTTGGAGGACTGTTTACGTGTGGCTGCAAGCGACTTCTCCTTAGATATTAGTGAAATTCTGAGTAACATTCTGGGCCAAGGATCTCATTAGCCTGGTGAGTCTATTTATTATTATTATTAAATTTTCATGGTGCTCTCCCACTTGCCCCGGATTATGAAAGGTGCTCTCAATCACAAAAAGGTTGAGAATCCCTGTAGTACAGTATGTCAATCCCAAATTAAAACAAAAGCAGTCGATGAAGAATTAAATATTAAAAGTAGTGCAACACAGTAGTTATAATGAAAAATTAGAAGAGAAACACAAAGAAAACTATAATAACGTGATAAACCCAATAGATATGGTAAGTGAGAGGTATAAACAAGTCTAACAACGAAACCACTAATTAAAATAAAGACATGCTAAGCAACAAGACCGTGAAGACCATAGTAATTACCAAATAACAATTGCATGAAGAACTGAAAAAAAAAGATTAGCAAAAGAAACTAAAGTAAAAAGATGTTGATAACGAGGTAAAAAATAAATAAACAATACTTCATAAATCAATAATAATAATTAAAGAGAAAAGATCAGACAGTAGGTAGAGTTATAGAAAATGCAATGCAATGGTATAAATAAGAGTAAGACATATATGCATTAGTCTAAGAAAAAATTGTAAAAACTTAAATTATAAGTGAGTGAAGTGATAAGTATACAAAGAAGGGAATAGTGATGATCAAAGATCATGTTATAAACCAGTGGGGAAGGGAGAAAGTGAAGCAATGGTCTTATGTATAAACTAATACATATTAAGAGCCAGTAAATAAAAGTAGTATGTTTTTAAAGAGTTTTGTATACGCATAGTATTTATCATGTTATTTCTCTTTAAAGAGAAAACCGTAAATAGAGTTGACAGTAAGTTGGGTAAAAGGTCTCATCTCAGAATGAGATATTAGTGAAGGCTTTGACAGTAGTTAATTGTATTAATTTTTTCAAGGTCAAAGACTATGTTTGTCATTGTTATTAAACCATGTTATTAATTGTACTAAGCCTATGGGCAAAATAGGAAAATGGTGTTACCACAATACAATACTTAATAAATGGCCCATATAAACGATAATCTAATAGTCAGATAATAATGCTTGATAGAATTGGTGGAATGGGAGTATGGTACACTAAGTAGTTTGTGATATTGTTTGTTAATCTATGAATGTAATAATGGCCATGAAGGCTAGACCTTAAGTTAATATATTAAGAGATTGTGTAGTAATTTATAAATATTGTTAGGATATATTAAGGGTCAAAGCTCATGTCATAAGTGGTAAACAAATAAGATCAGGAAAAAGGGTTCAAAACAAAAAATAGATAATAATCAATGTAAAATTAGAACATGTTACTGAAATGAAATTCATGACTTAGGCCAAAAATTCAATATAAAGGAAGGAATGTCAGAAATGAGTAAGTTAACAAGTCAATGTAAGAAAAATAATGAGAAGGGACAAAATTCATGTGATAAAACTTAATTATTATAATGGTAATAGCACATATTAGATTAATTTAAGGAATTACAATGTAGTATCATAAATGTAAAAACAATGTAAGGGTCCATAATTAGAACTGTTGTAAAGGTGGAAAAACATCTTTTATAAAGGCCCACTTATATCAAATTAGGTATCAAAATGCATATCCTTTTATAAGGAACAACATCATATAACTCAAAGTTAACATAATCAAAAAATAAAATAAAGTGTAATTTGAGGTGACAGGTTTAAAATTTACATATATCAAAATTAAAACCACGTGACCAGGGTCAGGGGTAAAATGAACCAATCATAGCCCATAAAAGCCGGGGCAAGCCGTTTTTTAACGGAATAATTAGTTTGAGTCTATTGTTGAAAATCAAGCTGTATAGGTCAACTGCATGTAGCAGAGTTACATTTTGATAAAAAAAAGTAAAAATAAAATACCAGGAGACGTAAAAAATGCAATAGGAATTCCCGGAGAACCATTCAGAATAACCCTGTGTACACTTACAATTATACAATGTCACTGTTCGGGCAGTCAGTTGTAAACTTAATTAAACTAGTCGCTGTTCTGGGCGTCAATTGTACAAGTACTTGTTATGTCACTGATCAGGTCGTCAATTGTACATGTACTTATTTTTTTATAAATTCATAACTCGGTTTTGTTTATTTACTATGCATTTAGGCTCTGTAGACGCCATGTTGTTATCTGCCAACCTAAAATTTCACTCACCAGGGTTCGAATCAGCGAACGGGAAAATCAGAACTGGTTATTTGAATAATAACGATCATTTCTTAGCTCACTAAGCAATTAAAATTTTATTGATCATTTCTTGTTTTTTTTATATCCCTTTCAATTCCAATAATTCTTAAAAAATTTTCAAATATCAAAATGAAAAGTATTCAGACAACAACTTATTTTTTCTTATATATAAATTTATATGTAAAATAACAACATCCTTAAAACTACCATCAAAATTTAATTAACCCAAACCAGCGCTTCTTATTTTATCATTTTTATTATTTTTATTCACGCTCGCATTCATACATATGCCCCATGCCCATTTGAGATGTCATTTTCTTTATTCAATGGTAAATAGAACATAATTTTGAATTTGATATACCACTCTGGTTACTGATCTGGCTTACGAAAGAGTCCAATGTTCCGTAGGACCTTCCATCACTCCGCACATATTCGTCGCACCATCTTTTAGCTAAACTGTTACTTTAATTATTTAATTACTCACTGGATAATCGTGTTCCGATTTAAATTATACATTCGGTTTTATAATCACATTTTTTTTGAGTTGCGGGCCCGCATTTTCGTTGCGGAACCCCTTTCCCAACCGGCCGGTTTTAGAGTGTAATTGCGACTGAGGCGGATTTTACTGTGTTGAGTTCTTTGTTTTCTGTACACTGGGCGAGGAAGAATGTTTTGTACGTGTTTTTCAAGCTGTTCACAGCGTCACACCCATGCGCGCGTACGCGCTAATATGCCCCCTCGCTGATAACGTTTACGTTCCCAGACTCGTTAATTGCTTTTGTGCAACAGCAACACGTACGTACGGCTTGGCTTGGTACCGCACTGACTGCAAGGCGTTAAAAAACTGTCGAGCGTTTATGATTCCAATGTTGTTCAGCTTGAGTGGCCATTACATTTTACAATTATTTAAGAAGAAATAAACCCCAATAGTTTGTCCCGTTACAAAACCCCCTCAATGAGAGGTTTTATGCAGAAGCATAAAAACTCTCATTGACACATTCATACTCCCTAAAGGGATCAGCTAGGATATGTCGCCACAACCCCCTGTATTGTTTATATAAAAATATAGTTAACTCACCCTTGGTCCAGTGGCTGTGACCGCACCTGAATGACCTTACTGGACTTCTCTCTCGAGATCCCAACACCGCAAGGCCAGACAGACACTTGACACTCCTGCTCTGACGCGCAGGCCAGCTCAGGACCGCCGCCACAGCATCACCAGACACTGAAACATCAAATCAAGAATCAAATAGTGGCCTTGTATAATGCCATATCCCCAACTGATCTGTTTCCCCTTAGCTGTGCGCTGGTTTCCATTAAGAAACACTGGTTTTTCTTAATTCTTAACACACATGTATACATGAACACTTAAAATAACATGATACGTTTGTAAACTTCCTTAACATCATTCTATATACTCTCTCTTGTCAACTCTTCTCCCAAATTTCAAAATTATTGCCCCGATTCCAATCGGAATTTAAATAAACCTTTCCCATTACAATATTACAGATACCTTCCATTACCCAAATTACATCTAAAATATTTAAATCCATTGTTAAAATTCTCTTAAACACATTATCAAAATTTAATCAAATACAATTCATCTATATCTCCCTTCTTCTATAATTCTTAAACATTTCCCGTTTTTTTCTAAAACAATTCAAAATCATTAACATTTTATAAAATATTATTAACAGAAATTCTATTTATCCGGTGCTGTTAATAATAAGCATCCCCTTTTCTCCTCCACACACACTATTGCCCCCCCCGGACTGTTGCTTCCAGTTGCCTCCACAAGGACTGAGGCGGAAGGAGTAAGCACTTTTTTCTTTTCTGTCACTCCCATCCTTGCTTCAGCATTACAAAAATTTCAAGGTAAGTACCCCTACTCATTTTCTTAATATATGCCCCTAAGGTCTACCACCCCTATTTGGGTGAAAATAGCCTGTGTTTAAAATAATCTTAGATTCCCTTATTAAACCCCATTAAATTTCTGTGTTTGACCAATTTCAAAGGCAACCAACTGTGGTCAGTTTTACAATTTATGCCCACAGCTGATTGTCATCCAAAACCACGATCTGGGTTGGTAAGGCCGAGATCGCCCGAAATGTAGGGAATCGCAATGGTTTGACACCTAGTGTCATAACTGCCCCCCAAATCATTAACTTATACATATTTACGAATACATATAAAATCCTCGTTATTAAAAAAAATAATATACACTACAAACATTAATAATCATATTATCACTGTTCATAAAGCAGTCTTAAAGCATAACCATAGTTTCACTATGTCCTTCTTCAATTCACAGCCACTGAAGGTTGTCACTTTAATAAAATTTTCAAAATTTTTAAATTTTGTCTTTTACATTCTCCAAAAAGAAAAACGGTTGATTTTTATTTATTTCACATAATAAAATTTTTATATAGACACTTTTTTGCAAGTTCCAGCTTTCACTTCTCAACAATACCTTCTGACGACAAGATAATAAGTACAACAATAGGTCATCTTACATTTCTAAATTACATAAATTACATTTCTATTCTATAAAGAGAAAAAAAATATAACTCCTTCCTGAGTTAATGATTTACGTTATACAAATTGTGGGTGTTTTATTCTATAATTCATAAAATAAAACTATTGTTCGTGGAAAATGCTGCCAATCACTAAGTTTCTTTTTTTAACTGTACCTTACCTTTCCATGAAACTAGGGGTCCCCCTCCCCGTTCAACAACAAAATTAAACTTCTGCTGGCACCAATTTGTGGAGTAGTACCATCGTTGTTTTCACCCCCTTGCTGAGGCTACCGCCAACCATGGTCTGCCTCCAGATTGCCAAAATCCACGATCAGAGGTGGTGAGCCTGTGATCGCCCGAAAATGGAGGAGAGTCCCTTCTGTAAACATATAAAATCACATTAAATTTCGTCCACACATTAATATTAATAACAAACATTCTTAAAATTCCTATGACGACCAATACAATTTCAAATTTGTTGCATTGTGTGTCCCTACTATCTCCCTTGTCTCTCTGTTCTGTATTATTTGTATTTCAACTTCTTATTCTCTCTAACTCCCATTAAAATTAACTCTGATTAACTCACATGCCTTATTTATCATTATCACCCAAACCCTTTTACAACATTTCACCTTAATATGATCCTAGAAAATTCATCACTTACCTCCTAATAATAATACATCACAACACATGAACATATTTATGTTTAATCATTTACTATTCTTTAGATAATCTAAATCTCAAAAAAATCATTTAAATTCATCACAACATTAATTAATTAATTAATCTCAAATTCTTTAATTCAATCAATTTTACAACACAAAGTTACTTTAATTACTTTACTCCAAAACAATTACAATTCATTTATTACCAACTCTCATTATTTATTTAGTCTGCCAAAATATTATTATTATTATTACATCAGTTTTTTCTACTACATACACACATTGTTTACCTAAAGTACATTTTACAATACAAACACAATTAATTTCACTATAAATTTATTTACAATTTCTTGTCATTATTTTTCTTGTTTACCACACCTCATTTCATAATCTAGCCAGGTCATTACCATAAACTAAAATATTTAAAATGTCCATTCACTGATTTTTTATTTAACTCCCATCTTCATATAATAGTATAATCTTAGGTCTATACAAGTCATTTATTATTGAATACATTATATTAGTACTATCAATATAATATTTATTTTCTCATATCTTTCCACAATGTCGTTTGAATTAATAGGCTTATTCCCTATCAATTTATCATATACCGTGTCATCGTAGAGTATGGTCCTGTTGCCTTTGGTATAATTTGTTACAACCAGGTAAGTTATAAAGTCATCCTTACTAACATCCTCTCCTACTGTTGCTATATCAGCTTCAATACCAGGCAAACTTTCAATATAATCATACACCATTTCTACACCTAACCTCTCTACAAATTCTTCATAATTTCTATTTACTTTAAGAATCTCTATCTCTCTCTTTCTCTCTCTCTCATCACAATATCCCTCTCTCAAAATATCTCTCACCATAACACCAAGTTACACTCTTTCTCTCAATATATGCAGGGGACACTAACTCATAATTACTGCACCACCTATCAAGTCCACAAAAAATCCAGGGAATTCTATTTGCAGACCTTTTGTCTTCCAAATACGCGCATGAAGCCTCTCCTTCACCCCCGACTACAACATTACGGGAAAAATTTACCCCCTGCAACCCCTCTACCTGTATATTCTTTCTCCACTTTCTCTCTCCCTCATCAACACATACTAACATTCCAACATTATATTCTACTCTCTCTAAAATTTCATTATGACTGTTAATATTCACACCATTATTTTCTAATACCATATTTTTACTTCTATTATCATAATTCTCACCACTACTTACCTTGTCGTCTTTATTTTCATCTTCGTTTAATTTATTGGTCTCTTTATTACCTGCTACCCTTGTTTTGATCTCACAGTTATCATTATAATTACTCATTTTAACTTTATTAATAATGCCATCTATTCTGGCGATTTGTTTGTCAAACACCTGATCTATTGCTTCTAAGAATTGCTCTTGCATATTTTCACAATGTATACTTATTTCGTTCATTCGTTTAGCAACATTAAAATTTTGTTTTTTAATTTCGTTTTTTACTTCATTCAATTTCTTATCAAAATTATCGAACTTTACGTTCTGTTCATGAAATTTATCGTTAAAATTATTTTTGACTTCTTTAATTTCACTTTTTTGCTCGTTAAATTTTTCATCAAGCTTATCAAATTTGGCATTTAACTCGTTACTTTGAATTTTCATCAATTGAAATAAATCGTCTAATGACACCTTACTACTTGTAGGTGTTGATTTTGCATTAATTCCACTCATTATCATGGATTCTGTTTCTGTGTCATTCAAACTGACACTTTCATTATTGTCTGCCATTTAAATATCTTTCTTTAATAACTTACTGTGCATCTACATATGATCAATTTGATCATACAACATAACCTAATTACTTACGTATCTTATTTATACATTATTTATTTCAAATAACCATTCTGCTCCTCCCAGTAGGCTGTATTTATATAAATAATTTATATAAAGTCACTGTTCGGGCAGTCAATTGTACAATTACTTACCTTTTATAAATTTGAAATAGGTTTTGTTTATTTACTATGCATTTAGGCTCTGTAGACGCCATGTTGTTATCTGCCAACCTAAGATTTCACTCGCCTCGCCAGGGTTCGAATCAGCGAACGGGAAAATCAGAACTGGTTATTTGAATAATAACGATCATTTCTTAGTTCACTAAGCAATTAAAATTTTATTGATCATTTCTTGTTTTTTTTATATCCCTTTCAATTCCAATAATTCTTAAAAAATTTTCACATATCAAAATGAAAAGTATTCAGACAACAACTTATTTTTTCTTATATATAAATTTATATGTAAAATAACAACATCCTTAAAACTACCATCAAAATTTAATTAACCCAAACCAGCGCTTCTTATTTTATCATTTTTATTATTTTTATTCGCGTTCACATTCATACATATGCCCCATGCCCATTTGAGATGTCATTTTCTTTATTCAATGGTAAATAGAACATAATTTTGAATTTGATATACCACTCTGGTTACTGATCTGGCTTACGAAAGAGTCCAATGTTCCGTAGTACCTTCCATAACTCCGCACATATTCGTCGCACCATCTTTTAGCTAAACTGTTAACTTTAATTATTTAATTACTCACTGGATAACCATGTTCCGATTTAAATTATACATTCGGTTTTATAATCACATTTTGTTTGAGTTGCGGGCCCGCATTTTCGTTGCGGAACCCCTTTTCCAACCGGCCGGTTTTAGAGTGTAATTGCGACTGAGGCGGATTTTACTGTGTTGAGTTCTTTGTTTCTGCACACTGGGTGAGAAAGAATGTTTTGTACGTGTTTTTCAAGCTGTTCACAGCGTCACACCCATGCGCGCGTACGCGCGAATACGCCCCCTCGCTGCTAACGTTTACGTTCCCAGACTCGTTAATTGCTTTTGTGCAACAGCAACACGTACATACGGCTTGGCTTGGTACCACACTGACTGCAAGGCGTTAAAAAACTGTCGAGCGTTTATGATTCCAATGTTGTTCAGCTTGAGTGGCCATTACATTTTACAATTATTTAAGAAGAAATAAACCCCAACAGTTTGTCCCGTTACACCTGGATAAATAACAACAGAAGAAACGAAGAATGAAAAAAGGACGATCTATTTAAACTAACACTTCCCAAGTTCGTCAGACATTCACATCGAGGCGGTGAGAATCTTGGTTATTTAATAACGAACCAACCACATCACTACACAACACAATATGTACCAAAACACAGTTAATCCAGACTTGTGAACCTTAACAAAACCTCATTCAGGGACACTATTGACATTAAATTCTTAAAACAATATTTAATTTGAAGATACTAGGTCAGACATAGCATTACCCGACCAGCTGGAGGAAGTCCGCCATCTTGGAGTGGGGGGCCAATCATTTTGTTGAAAGTGAATCAGGCTAAGAATTGTAACATTTTAAACACACACAGTATTATTTTATGTCTTGTTATTTATTAAGAATTGTAATTAACCATATTGTAATGCATTGTATTTTGTACTAAAGCGCTTTCCGATCTTTACTAACAGCTAAAAGAATCCATGACCTGAACAAAAAATAATATTGTACTGAATTTTTAGCATTGTTCAAATCGAGTTTAGCAAGCGAGTCGACTCTGACCATATCCGATCGACTCGTGAACCGATCCACTGATCCAACTTTTAAAACAATACCAAATAAATCAATTTGTTAACAGAACCAGCATTTTATTTTTGTAGAGTGGATTAAGATTTAATAATTTCAGATAGACGAGGAAGAGTAGAACCACGACGAGAGTGAAGAACTCTGAAAATTTTGGAGACGAAGTCGGCTAACCTAGAAGACCGATTCGAATCAGGAATCGATTGTGAAAAAACAACACAATCGGATTCACTTTAAAAAGATTAATTAATTTTGGCGACAATTCAAACCGTTCGGCTACGAATACCACTCTCGTATCAGTGAAGTCGTTGACGACTGGGTATCACCGAGCCACTTTCACTAAATAAAATAAAGAATTAAATATTTAAATAATAATAATAAATAATTTTATATTTCCAAAATAAAATAAAGAGAAAACCCATCTCTCTTCTGATCTCCTTTACAAATCAACGTTACGAATTGACACAACAACGTTTGGCATAATACACACGATATAATTAACGTTACAGCGTCCATAATGATTTCATAGAGAGTAAAAGTAACTTCTCAATTAAAATGATGTTAATAAACAAGTTGGTTGAATGCTATCAATGAGAGTCGAGTTTATTAAGTAATACGAACCCATAATCACACTTACAGGTCACGAGTTCGCGTGAAAGACCCTGGACCCCATACAGGTAAGCATTTTGGAACTTGGGGAAATTTAAATATTACTAATGGGTAATAAATAAAGTTGTTTGCAATTTATTTTCAAGTAGAAGTAAAATCTCAATCTGCATTACCATGCAGGCCTCCCGTCGATGTTGTACCTTGAAGTTGTACTCTTGCAGACATTCGAGCCACCTTGCCAACTGTCCTTCCTGATTTTTAAATCTTAAGAGCCATGCAAGCGTGGCATGGTCGGTACGTAGTGAAAACTCTCTTCCATAGAGATATTTATGGAAGTGCTCCAATGCTCGGACGATTGCCAGCAACTCTCTCCTTGTGACGCAATAATTTCTCTATGGTTTAGAAAGCATCTTGCTGCAATACGCTATTACTCGTTCTTCACCGTTCTGCACTTGAGACAAAACTGCTCCTAGACCAGTATTGCTTGCGTCTGTGTCTACGATGTACTTCCTTTTGGAAGCTGGAAAAGCGAGAATTGGCTGCGAACATAATGCAATTTTCAAAGTCCTAAATGCTTAGTGACACTCTCGATCACTGGAAGTTTCATTTGTTTTCCGTTAGCTCATGTAGTGGTTTAGCAATAGTAGCGAAGCCTTTCACAAAACGTCTGTAATATGAACATAACCCCAGGAAACTCCGAACTTCGTGTTTACTCTTCAGAATTTGCCAGTCTCTAACAGTGTCTACTTTATTAGGATCCATGCTAACACCCGCTGCTGAAACCAGATGGCCCAGATACTGTACTTCCTTCTGGAATAGAGAAAACATCTTCGGGCTCAGCTTCAGTTGGGCACCGTGAATTCTAGTTAGAATCTCCTTAAGGTTTTCCAAATGGTCTTTGAAAGTCTTCCCGATCACTATGACATCATGTAAACAAACAAGGCAAGTTTTCTACGTCAGGCCTCGGAGTACCAGGCCCATCAATCTTTCAAATGTTGCCGGTACATTACAAAGTCCAAATGGCATGACGTTAAATTGGAATAAGCCACTTGGGGTCAAGAAAGCGGTCTTTTCCTTGTCTTCTTTATGAAGACCCACTTGCCAATATCCACTCTTCAGGCCCAATATGGAAAACCACTGTGCTCCAGTCAGTGTGTCGAGTGTATCGTCAACGCGAGGTAATGGATATCAGTTGTAGTCTACGCAGAAATGCAATCCACCATCCTTCTTCGCTACCAGCACTACCAGAGAAGACCAAGCATTTCAAGAAGGCTCAATTATTCCCTCTATCAACATGTCCTGTACTAACCGAGACATTTCCTCTTGCTTAGATGATGGAGGCCTTCAAGGATGTTGCCGTATCGGTGTGTCCCCGGTATTGATGCGATGTTGTACAAGAGAGGTTCTTCTCAGTGACTGTTCCCGAACTGCAAAAGAATCTTTGAATTTATGTAAAAACTGTCCGAGTTCTTTTACCTCACCACTTGAGAGGTCGTTAGAAGATCTGTTCAATAATTCCTGCAGTTCCTCTGGTAATTTGGAATTATCCAAAGCACTGGATCTTCGTTGCATCATTCCGGCTACCCAGGCCACAGGAGTCAATTTGCCTAGGAGCGTATTGCTTTGTAAAGTGATAGCTGAATCCAAAAGATTCACCACTCTAATAGGTACATTTCCGGTTTCGTCAGGTTGTACTAAACTTCTGGTAATTAGTATGCCTGGTGTGCTGATTACCTGGGGTTTGAATATAGAGCACTGGTTGCCCCTTGTATAACCTCGGTTCTATCCGTGATGATCTTTACAGAGTTTGGCGGAACAGTTATGGCCACTTGGTTTATGACGTTTATCGATTTTTCTAAAGTAGTCATTGCGGAGAGCATTACCTCTTCTCCTTCGATTCTCAAGACATTGTTTTTGAAGTCAACTATAAATCCGTATGCATTCATAATGTCCACACCAAGAATTGCTTCATCCACAGCGTCTGCAACAAGTACTTCATGATTAAACTCAAGTCTACAGAGGCGTAGGTGTATCTCCACTTTTCCATACACTTTTACAGGCTGTCCAGTAGCTGTTCGCAAGCTGCAAGAGCACTAGATTGGCTTGAGATCTTTCACCACTTCGGGCCACACAATGGAAACTGTTGTGCCTGTGTCAACTGTAATCGAGGTTGGGCTTTCTTGATTGAATCCAGTAACCACCAAGCTCCCGCTCTTTTTCTAAAGTGTAGAAATTGCATATTGCCTAGGGGCTTCGTTCCTCCAGTTAGTCAGCACACGCCACGTTGTACCGACTACTGCTCGTTTGCTTGCTGCTGAATTGTAACCCAACAATCTCGTTCTAGATGTTCAGGTTTCCCACATCTATAACACTTCAGTCTTCCATTCTTTCTTATTTTATTCTGTGGCGCTGACTGTCGAGTCTCTGTTCCTTGTTCTTCTTCCTCAACCTCTGTGCTGACGCGATCTTCTAGCACGCGCACTTTATGACTTGTCCAACAAGACGCTTATTTGGCGGCCTCAAATTGCAAAGAATGTACCAGGGCGTCCGCACTGTTCTGGTGTCTTGCCATTCATAACACTTGCTGTAGTTCGTTATCTCAGACACCGGCAGTTAATGTTTGCATCGCAGAACTCTTTGGCTAATCTGGCGCTTCAGGATAGGCCAGTCTAATTAGTCTGTCGATATTTGCTTCAAAGTCTTGAAGGCTCTCCCCAGAATGCTGTCGCCTTGCTCTCAACGGGGTGCAGTACACATCTCGCAAATGTTTATCACCATACCATAATTCCAGAGCTTTTATCAATTCGGCATAGGTGTTTTGGCTGTCAGGTGACACAGGTGTCTTTCTCCGTCCAGTTATTTGCGCATGCAGCAGCTTCAGATTGGTGGAGGTACGTTGCCCAGTGACTGCTTCCATCAAAGATTGGAGCTTTGACATGAACTGTCCCTACTGAAGGCAAAGTGACTACTTTTATTAACTTATTTTCTGTCTTTGTCATTGGTACAGTCTGTTCACAAAGTTGTTTTAGTTGTATCTTAAGGCACTGCTCAACTTCACTTTTAATTTGTTCTCTTATGTTTGCCATTGAGTTTTCTACTGCAGATATTTTATTTGACACAGATTCTTCTATGACAGATATTTTTGTAGACATTGATTCTTGAACGATCGAGACAGATTTTTCTACTTCAGCTATATTTAATGTCATTGATTCTTGTACCTCCGATATTTTAGTAACTTGCTTATCAACCTCAACTTGTTGGAGTCCCAATTCTGCAGTACTGTGTTCTTACAACTGTTTTTGCGTAGCTTCAAAAAGAGCTTCCGTTTTATCTGCTTCTTGCTTACGTTTTTCATCCTGTCGTTTTTCTGCTTCTTCTCTTTCTTGTCTTCTTCTTCTTTTGTCTCTTCCCGTGTTTGCTGCAGCAGCACTTGGAAAGCTTCCATCATCTGACTGGCACCCATTGTTTACCGATTAATTACAAATTACCTCGTCTTGTACAAAGTGTCCACTGTTAACCGTTCTATCCCACTTATGACACCACTGTTATGACAGTCTACTGCTCATCGTATGGTACAGTGGACAACAAAATACAAGACACCAAGTAAGTCACTAAACACCAGCTTTAATTATCACAGTTAAACAGTTCGTAATTAACAACACAGTCTCTTACAACAAATCAAATAAAAAGTGTTCACACGGAATAAAATGTAAACTAATATAAAACACAATTGTATTACAATTATACCGCCCGATTATAAAACACAGCATTTCGCCACAATAACCATTTGAACGCACAGAGTAATCACTTGTAATCACCTGACAATAAACTGAACTAAGGCCGCTGCCGCCGTGTATTTATACCACGCTCACAGATCAGAACATTCCACAACTGCGCGTTATCTCTACACTGCGACGTTAATTAATTGCGGCCTTGACACAGTCAGCGAGGCTGGCAGCGTCTAGAAAAGTCTCGCAAGCGCATGTTGAAATCATGTACGCCACAAAATTCAGCTGGATTCCAATGGATCGTTCGAGAAACACATAGATTGTTCTGTGATGTCGTAACAATATACATTTTTTTAAACTGACAGGGTCTCAGACTTTCAAAATTAGTGACAGCATTTAAAAATTATTAGGTACATAGATTTATTGTTTGACATTTTAAATTCAAGAACGCCCTTTCCCAAGGGTTTGAAAGTGCAATAAATGTTGACAGTTTTATGGGGCTGTCAGTTAAATTAGATGAAATCATTTCTTATTTTAAAACACTCAAAATTGAAGGTATTCCGATCTACCATCACCAAAGTAAAACATTTTTATTAGAAAGGTTTTTTAAAAATAAAAATAAATTATTAGAATTTTCCTGTTTCGTATATTCAATTAAAGAAATGAGTGCTAGTTCATTATATAGAACAGAGAACTTTTGAATTATATTTTAACCTATATTATTTCCATTCTTAGCTTAATCCTGATATAAACAAACAGACATGGCATATGAAACACTATTTTCTGCTTGAATTAGAGGCGTGTCACTCTGACAGAAGGAGTACAGATTACATACAAAATAAATGTCTTAAATAATAATGATAACAAATAATTATTTTACATGATCAGCTTTATAATCAAGAAAATTATTAAAACGAGTTCAGAGTGTATTAATATGTTTCTTCCCTCTCACCATCAGAGTCTTGTGTATTTGATTGATGCGGTTAGCCTGCACAAAATTTGTTTCAAAGGGTATATTCAAGTTAGTACCAAATGAAGTGTTTCAAATAATTAAAACTTGCAAAACTTCGTCCAACTATTTCATTATTCTAAATGATGCCATCAGGAAAAGGAATCTGAAATATTTTATTATACCTGCTAAATGAGAATTATTAAAACAAGCAGATATTCCATTTAAACATGTTAAGCTTCATTGTCGTACATATATGGAAGGACACCGCATGAGTGGGAACTGATTAATTTAATGAGCAATTAAATGTAATTGTATTTTAATATACATCTTTGTAATTATGGAAATATTATAATAGTACTGAGATTTTAAGAAGTAGCTCTGTTAGAAGCAAATTAACAAAAATAATTCTATTTCAAAATGTGTAATTTATTTTTGGTATTGCATAACAAAATGTATACATTTATATTATATTGAAACAGTATAATAAACAAAACAAATATTTTGAATTATTGTCTTGTTTTGGAATTGAATACAGTATAAAATGTATACAGTGTAATGTGTATATAGCATAGAACAGTACAGGCAACGTTATGAGTTTTCTTGAATGGAGTGGAGGCAGGGCAAGAAACAAGAGGGCCCGGTTGTATATGGTGGGTCACGCCTACAGTAGGAAATAGATTTGTTCATATCCAGAAGCCAATAATTTCTTACCTTCTTTTAAAATTGTGTATTCATTAGATTCAGACTCCTGCAGCTTCATCTGTACTCACTGCAATATTAAAATTAAAGTTGTGCTCCTTTTTTTTTTGTGCATTAAAAGTAATTCCTGTGGCTCGACTTGTTCTAGGTTTTCTAGAAGTATGTAGCCTACTTCTTGATGACAACACTATTGAAATAAACATTATAAACATTAACAATACAGTAAAAAGAAAAGGAAAGTACGTAACACTATATGGAGTACTAATTATTATAACGATATAATAATAATGTAGATTATAAGTTCGCAAGAAAATTTTAAAAAAGCTGATAAATTAACGTAAAACAAAACTGCAAATTGTGATTTTGGTGAATAGTTCCACCACCTTCTCTTTCCCTTCACAGTGTAACAGTACATACTGGCCCAATACCATAATTGTGGGTTATGTAGGGGTTTTCAATGTTTTATTATGTATTTTTTAAACAATACAGAATGGTTAGGTACCTTGTCCCTCTGGAAAAAAGGAACAACGAAATTTCGGCCAGAGTAAGACACCAAAGTCGCCGATGGACGTGCTGAACTCAAAATATACCATGGCGGTGTTTGTGACGAAAAGACTACAATACGAATTCCGATTGGACAATAACCCTGATCCGTCATAACAAAAGCAATGACGCACTGACGACAATGCATGTAACCAGTTTTAGTCCTGTATGGAAAAGAGTGGTGACGTAAATCTATATACACACAAGCGCAAATTTACATTTGCCTCGTTCTCATTTCAACGCCATTCTTCAGAGGAGACACAGCGATGTATCGCTGTGTGAACAATTTTCTACAAATAGTTTACAATAACTAGATCAAAATATTATCAGTACTAGTGGAGCAATGAAAGCTCACTTTGTTTAACAGTATGAATATTAAAATGTAAATTCAGTGCACATATCTATCCAGTTAAACTCAGCAGAATTAGAGGCGAACACCGGCCATCACCATGGGCGTCACCCACCAGCAACGGATGGACAACACCAAACGATAAGCAGAGAAGTCCCATTTTATCATTTGTTATAGTTTAATGAGCTCATTAATACAGAATCACTAATTAAAAGAATGTACTGGGCTAAAGATGAGTGTGTGTGAGAGTGAGCGAGTGAACGTATGGCCAAAATCACAGAGGCTGCGGGCATTGGTTTGTGTATTAACGAACTAACAATTAATAAATGGTTTTAAGCTGCAGCTATACAATTTACACTGATATTAATTTAGCAGACAAAAGAAGTATAGAGAGTAAAATGAGATATAAAAAATAACTGCCATTTTGTTTTTGGGTCATCTTATATGACGTCATTGTTTTGACCGCATGGTCGCATCTGTAATACCTTATAGAGAATTAAATTTTGATGGTTATTTTTAACAATACCGTGTATTCATTTGTGTCATCATCTGTGTCTCAAAATCTCGCTGTAAACGAATCCTGGCACCCCTTAGGTAAAAAAGCATATAACATAAGAAGATTACGAGCCCGGCAGCAAAAAGAAATGGTAAGTACACACACGTGCCATAGTATGGTGGTATTTACACATATAATGTAAAGAGATTATTATGTTCGAGGAGAGGAGTAAGATAACAAATGCCGCCCTCACAGTGACTTATTATTTAAGATAACAAATGGCGCCCGAACAGGGACTTTATAAGTAAGATAACAAATGGCCCCGAACAGTTGACCTTATATAAAATTATTTTATATAAATAAGCCAGATTCAGAGACATAGAGGGTGACGAGATGATATCCAGAACCTAACAAGAGAGGTTATGGAGGTTAGGTTGACAACCAGAGTAAATAGTAATTGTGTAATTTTGTTACAAGTAGAGTGAAATAGTAATTCCAACATTTGAAATAAAAATGGCAGATAATAATAATAGCATGGAAATGGATAACACAGAGACAGAATCCATGTTATTGGAAAGACACGCTAGTTCAACACCCAAAATAGTTGAAAATAAAATCTCATTAGAAAATTTATTTACATTAATCAATGACAAATTCGAACAACAAAACAGTAAGTTCGAAGACAAATTAAATCAGATGAACAGTACACTTAATATAAAATTAGATAGCCTTGAGAATGAGCTAAAAAAGCAGAATACTTTACAGAATGTCAAATTAAATCAAGTAGATGAAAATTACGAGAGTAAAATGGGGGTAGAGAATAGTAGAGAATCAAATAAATTGAATGAAAATAAAGACAAGGTAAGTAGTGGTGAGAATTATAATAGAATTACAAATATGGTGTTAGAAAATAATTGTGTGAGTATTGAGAGTGGTGATAAAAGTATAATGGGAGTAGAATTTGATAATGAAGTGATAAAAAGTGTTGATGAATTAGAGAGAAAGTATAGAGAGAATTTACAGATAAAGGGGTTGCAGGGGGTAAATTTTTCCCGTAATGTTGTAGTAGGGGGTGAAGTAAAGACTTCACGTGTGTTTAGGAAGGACGAGAGTGCCTTCAATGCGTATTTGGAAGACAAAAGGTCTACAAATAAAGTGGTCCCTGGTTTTTTTTGTGCACTTCACAGGTGGTGCAGTGATAAAGTAGTAGAGTCCCCTGCATATATGGAGAAAGAGTGTGTAGCTTGGTATGATGGTGAGAAATGTTTTGAGAGAGAGAGAAAGAGAGAAATTGAGATATATAAAGTAAAGAAAAATTATGAAGAGTTTATGAAAAGGTTAGGTGTAGAGATGATATATAATAAAAATAATAAGTACTTGCCTTGTAATGAAGCGGATATAGCAGTAGTAGGAGATGATAATGAAAATAATGACTTAGTAACTTATCTGATTGTGACGAATTATACTGGAGGTGACAGGACAATAACCAATCGTGACAAGTTGTATGTTGAATTGATAGGGAATAACCCTATTAATTATGATGGTTTTATAAAATATAAGAATTTAAGTGTGTATTATATTAATGATGTTAATATAATGTATTTAATAAAAAATAAATTGTACAGACCGAAGATAAGACTATTGTTTAACGATGGAGGGTAGACCTTCTATTGTGTTATGAACATTTAATTGTGTGGACAGTGTTTTTAAAAATGGACTGTTAGGAATGATTATGGCAAATGATTTAGTGATTATGTGAATTGTATATTTTTGTGTATTGATGTCTATGTATTTGTGTATTTTTACTGTTGTGTATTTTATGTAATTTTTTATGTAAACATGTATTGTAGGATTTTAAATAACTAAAGGAAGTTTAAATGATATTATGAGATTCAGATTCTAAGGGTTAGTAGATGATTATGTATTTGGATATGAAAGGTGTTGTTAGCAGATAAGTGATGAATTTCTAATGGTATATTAATGTTGAAATGTTATAAAGAGTTTGGGGGATAGTGATAAATAAGGGCATTGAAGTTAGTCAAATAGAGTTAATGGGAGTTAGGAAAAATAAAGTGTTGAGATGTTGATAAAATATAAAGAGGTGTTAGATATTTTAGAGACACAGTGGTTAGTAATTATATGTAGAGTTGAGTGATGTGCATGGTAATTATATTTGTTGTTGATGGTGATATTTTGTAATAAGGGTATTGGTGTAGGAGTCCAACGAGAGATGTTGAGACAGGAAGGGATTGTTGTGTGCCGGAAAGGGTTATCTGAAAGGGTCAGAAACCGATAAGGGAATGAGTTGGTTAGAGGGAATACACACATACTAGTACAAAAAAGGCGCGGTGCCAGAGGTTTTAAATGGGATTTGTGAAGGGGGTTATTAAGAGATATTGGTGTCAAAATGTATATTAATGGTTAGAAGCGGTTGTTAGTAGAGAAAAAAGGGGTAGTAAGGTTAGGTTGACAGATGCCAAAATAAGACATAGAAAATAGTGAGTAATAGAGAGTCACCCAAACGAGTAAGGATAGAAGGGTTAGAAAAGGAGAATTCATGGTAGGAAGGTGAAGTAACAAAGGAAGGTAATTGTAACAGAAAGGTAAGGATAAATTTGAAATTGTATAGAATCTAATGAATGTTAAATAATTAAAAGTTAATAGAGAATTGTTGAAGTAGTAATGTGATAAAGTTTGGTACAAATCATGTAAATTTAAATTGTGTAATGTAAGGTAAATGTAACAATGTTAATATGCAATGTACAATGTTTTATGATGTTTTATTATGTTGGGGGGCAATAGAGTGTGTGGTTAGGAGGTCACTACAGGGAATGACGATAAGTGTTAAGATATAGTAGGTTTTAAAGTTGGAAGTTTAAAGTTAAAAAATGAAGTTAAATAAAATATTCTAGTAAGCTGCCATTTATAAAATAGATAAATGATTATAAGTTGAGCAACAAAGTTTAAAGAAAAAGTGTCTGCCATGATAGTTGTAAGCTGAATTTATAGAAATAATTAGGTGAAGGTATTTTGGGGTATAATAAAGAATTGTTGATATATTGTGTTATATGTAGTTACATATAGACGTTGTTATTTTCTTACAAATAAGAAATTGAATTTGGTGGTGGTAAAAAATCAATGTATTTTAAGTCTTGTTGTGGTTAAGTGACACTTTTGAATTAAAAACAAACCAATGCCCCAAACACAAACCAATGCGTCTAAAGGGGAACATATCAGTTGTAGATGCGTAAGTGTATCAGACCACTATTTTGAATTTTGTATTGAATGTTTCAGAGTTTTGTGGTGTTGTGACCGCAGTCCTGGGCTGGCTGGAGCGTCAGAACAGGAGTGTAGAGTGCCTCATGGCCTTATGGTGTAGGGATCTCTCAGGAGAAGTCCAGTAAGGTCAGAGGGTGCGACCAACATCAGGGACCAAGGGTAAGTGATGATAAAATTTTTTTTCGTAACGTTATAGGGGGTTGTGGTGACGTATCTAGACTGATCCTTTTAGGAAAGTGAGAATGAGTCAAGGAAATTTTTTGGGTTTCGACAAAAATTTTCCTTGAGGGGGTTTGTAACAGTACATACTGGCCCAATACCATAATTGTGGGTTATGTAGGGGTTTTCAATGTTTTATTATGTATTTTTTAAACATACAGAATGGTTAGGTACCTTGTCCCTCTGGAAAAAAGGAACAACGAAATTTCGGCCAGAGTAAGACACCAAAGTCGCCGATGGACGTGCTGAACTCAAAATATACCATGGCGGTGTTTGTGACGAAAAGACTACAATACGAAGTCCGATTGGACAATAACCCTGATCCGTCATAACAAAAGCAACGATGCACTGACGACAACGCATGTAACCAGTCTTAGTCTTGTATGAAAAAGAGTGGTGACGTAAATCTATACACACACAAGCGCAAATTTACATTTGCCTCGTTCTCATTTCAACGCCATTCTTCAGAGGAGACACAGCGATGTATTGCTGTGTGAACAATTTTCTACAAATAGTTTACAATAACTAGATCAAAATATTATCAGTATTAGTGGAGCAATGAAAGCTCACTTTGTTTAACAGTATGAATATTAAAATGTAAATTCAGTGCACATATCTCTCCAGTTAAACTCAGCAGAATTAGAGGCAAACACCGGCCATCACCATGGGCGTCACCCACCAGCAACGGATGGACAACACCAAACGATAAGCAGAGAAGTCCCATTTTATCATTTGTTATAGTTTGATGAGCTCATTAATACAGAATCACTAATTAAAAGAATGTACTGGGCTAAAGATGAGTGTGTGTGAGAGTGAGCGAGTGAACGTATGGCCATAATCACAGATGCTGCGGGCATTGGTTTGTGTATTAACGAACTAACAATTAATAAATGGTTTTAAGCTGCAGCTATACAATTTACACTGATATTAATTTAGCAGACAAAAGAAGTATAGAGAGTAAAATGAGATATAAAAAATAACTGCCATTTTGTTTTTGGGTCATCTTATATGACGTCATTGTTTTGACCGCATGGTCGCATCTGTAATACCTTATAGAGAATTAAATTTTGATGGTTATTTTTAACAATACCGTGTATTCATTTGTTGTGTCATCATCTGTGTCTCAAAATCTCGCTGTAAACGAATCCTGGCACCCCTTAGGTAAAAAAGCATATAACATAAGAAGATTACGAGCCCGGCAGCAACAAGATATGGTAAGTACACACACGTGCCATAGTATGGTAGTATTTACACATATAATGTAAAGAGATTATTATGTTCGAGTAGGAGTAAGATAACAACAGATTGTTATTCATCCTTACTTCATGTTTTCAATATTACTATATTAATATTGTTTTTATTGCTACTGTTATATTTTCAATCAAACTGATTATTTTTGTATATTATAGTGTCAGATGCGGATATCGTAACAATGGAAGAACCCCACACAGTGTTTTTACCTGTTGCTGCAATAAAGGAAGAATGTGTTGAAGAAAATTTGTCAGATAACCAACATCTGGATGAGGTATTTTATTAATTGATTTTATTTGTTTCATCCACCATAACATGTAATTGTTTTGTGAAAATACTATATTTCTCAGTCTTTGTATTGAATTCGGTTTTTTTTTTTATCCCAATAGAATGACATCTCAGGAGCAGAATTTTCATTATTTTTAATCAGTTCATTGAAATAAATAAGGACATGTAAATATTACGAATTTAATTTCATATTAAAAGTAGTCACATATACTGACCTTCAATATATTTGTAAAGTAACAATACCTACAGTTAGCAGACCTTTAGTGAGCAGTTTGTCTAGTGGTCTGTGTAAAGTTACAGTACATCTAATATCCTGCGGCATTGTGCAGACATACACCTCTCTACTATGAAATACTATGAATGCCGAGTTAACTTCAGTTATGCAACTCGGTGATCTTGCCTTGATCTCCTCTGTGACAGTAAAATGTGGTTCTTTTGATTTTGCTCTTCATTTTGGGAAGAAGAAAATGTCTCATGGGCCCATAGGATTTTCTGGATATTATTACAATTGTATTATTTTTTTGCCAAAAGCACCTGAAGTAGTATGAAGTGTGATCTAGTATGTTATCATGCCAAGAATTGTTTCGCCACAATTGTGCTAGTTTTTTGATTGTCTCACACAACCAATGTAATACTTCAAGATAATACTCTTTAATTAACAGTATGGCTTGACAGTAAGTATTCACAGTAGACTATGCAATTTGTAATAAAAGAAAACATTAAGGAGAACGTTCACATTGGTCTCAGTTGCTTTATTTTGTTTTGACTCTTCAGGAAGCTTCCAGTGGGATGATTGAGCCTTTGTTACAATGTCATAACCGTACACCCATGTTTTGTCACCTGTTATAGTGCATTTGAGTAAATCTGGGTCTTCACTGACTTCAGCCAGTGATTGTTTTTGCAAAGCTGCTTTTGCTGAAAATTTAACTGCTTTGGAACAAATTTGGCTGCTACTTGACTCATGCCCAAAACATTAGTAAAACTTGCTTTGCATAACCCCTACAATATGTCATCTTTCTCAGCGGAGTTTCTCTTATAGTGATTTGGCAATCGGTGAACACAATATTCTTAACTTTCCCTCATTTTCTTTGATGATTGATGTGATAGAATGTTGAGTTCTCATGTCATCTTCATTGTCTTCACAGCTTTACTGGAAACGTGAACCACTTATAAACACTTTGTTTAAACGTAGCATTCTTGCCAAAAACCTTTAAAATATTTGCACTATTTCACTGCACTTGATATTATTTTTAACATAAAATTCCATGCAAATTCTCTTTTCTCGCATTTTGAGACAAAATTACTGAGTTTGCTAAAAATGTGTCCATTGTTTGCCTGTTAAATACAAACTAAGTGTCTGATATTCCCAAAATTGTTATGTAGGGTGGTGTCGACATTAGAAAAAAGTGTGTGTGAAACAGATGATTTTGATGACAGATCCATCTCTACCTTTCTCAGCCAGATTCCTCCTCAATGTCTTAGGTAGATTTTCCACCTCAGCCAGGCCTGTATTCATACTGAAGTACAAGTAGAAAGGTGTGCAGAGCAGTGTATTTGAAAAACAAAATATACAAACTTCAAACAGGATATCCTGTACTGCATGTTTTTCATATATAGGTTTCATATATGAGTTTGCGTTGAAATGTGTTTAGAGACTTCGTAATATTGGTTATAGCAATATGAAATTACTGGTAAGATCTAATGTGAATGTTTAGTATGCTTTGAAAAAAGTGAAATACTATAATCCATTTTCTTTTAAAAATGACACAGATTACTCTTTCATCATTTTTGTATGTAATTAGGTTTGCAGTTATTTTATGCTTTTAGCTATTAGAGCAAAAAGGTTTCATAAGTATATCTTGAATGAGTTTTGAACTATATGTACCTAACTGAGAAGTGAAAGTCAATTTAATTCAATTGGGACAGTTGTTCACAATCTGTCTACTTGAGTTACCCATCACTAAGTTTTGCTCTTGGTATTTAAGGACTCTAAAAGAATTGTCACTACATTAAAATTGTAATTTAGTGACATTAGTAGCTATCATTCTCCATGGGAGCTTATAGTTTACAGTAATAGTAACAAATTCTTAACCATTTTGTTCGCATATTATATGCACGAAGTGTTGGCTGTTTGGTTCAGCAGCAATGGCAGTGGCAGTGGCTTGCAGAGAACAATCCTGATAAAGGTATCAGAATATACATTAAATGTAGAGAAGAAAATAAGAAAGAAGAGGAAGGTGACAGTCTTATTAAAAAAAGTTGCAGAATATATATATATATATATATATATATATATATATTGCAACAGTACAAATAAGTAATGTACTGAGCATGGAATATAAAAATTTAAATTTACCTAATAAACTGTAAATAATTAATAATATATTAGAAATAAGCATGTTAGGGATTGCAAGCTTGACTCAGACAAAAACATGAACAGGTGTTTCGACCTGAATCGACGTGCACACACACACAAATGTAACTGAAAGTGTGTACACCAGTATTTTGCTAGTGTGTGTGAACGCAGGTCTCTGCAGGCGAGTTTGCCACCCCAAGATGAATAATTGCACAATGACTGTTTTTCCGTAATTATTCATAAACTATAATTAAGAATTAAAATCCAAAAGCACCATAAAATGTAATAAAATTTACTAAATACTGTGTACGAAAACCACGCGAAAGTGACACACCGTACAAGTGTGATAGTGAAATAACTGTGTACAAATCGAAAGGGTTAAGTTGCCATGTCCAAAATTACAGCGAACATGTGTTGTAAAAATAGTTATAAGATAAGTATAAGAGTATACTTACAGGACTCTGCAATTCGCAGAAATATAAAAAATAGCGAATTTGACAAAGAGTGGGGGAACTGAAGCCAAAGACAGTTTCTGACATGTCGATTTTGTATCACTGCAGGGTGTCGACCAAGACATGGTGTGACGATTTAAATAAAAGAAATAATCAAGAAAATAAAAATTTTTAAAAATTAAGGTTGCGAGCTATTAAGCCATTTAAATCTCACTGTATTAATATAAAAAACCTATATGTACTCAGTATGAGAGGAAGCAGTAATTAGTTAGTTAGAAGATACTCTAATAAAAAGATAAATTGTAAAGAGTTATTAATATCGTATTTAACCCTTTGCTTGTGAGCAGGCGCTGTCCTGTTGATTCCAGACTCGACATGTTTTCCGAGTCTTGTGTAAGTTAGAATAAGATAAAAAACCTAATGTTAATATTTAAAAATCTGAAGACACAGATAGTCGCTAAAACAACTGATTTAAATTATGTATATTTGTTTAGGGATAGTTTGTATAAATAAAAATGTTAACATAAAGAGAGACAGGGACTATATTCTCGCGCGGTAATTGCCCCACTACCATTTTGTCCAGTACCAGGCGAAGGGAGCAGAATTTCGCTCTCTCGCAATGGTGACTTCGTACAGTATAGACGTAAGAGCTGTGCTCTTAAAATATGTTACCTATACTTTGTTTTACCTTAAGGTGGTATACAAGAAATTAATGGAGTTTAATTACGATGGGTTCCCTGGATTTGTAACGCGGCGAAAAGACGTTACAAAAGTGCGCCACTCTGCTTATTTTTATAAAGGTGTTGTAAGCATCGCGACGCAAACAAAATTGCATCACTCTTTTAAAAAAAAAAAGGAAACAAAGGAAAGAGTTTTATTTGTGTATAGAGTGTCACAAACAAAATTGCGCCACTTGTGACATGCAAACAAAATTGCATCACTATGCGTGGATAATTTGTATGAACAATAACTAAATATATAATATTGATCTATGCACTCAGAAAGTTACCTTAATAACTTTAATGTTCAAAACATATTTAATAGTGTATTAAGTTACGTAAATGATAGTATGTATAAGTGAAATATCCTTAGCGTCATACAATGCATATAGCTTTTGCATTCTATAGGCCAGTAGGAACCTGCATTATTCGATATAATTACTTGCATACATGAATTGTGACCAAACATAACAATTTTGGTCAACCGAACAATCTGTAACAGGTTTGTTTATGACAATCCATGACCTGTTGTTTCCTGAATCATTCTGCACAGTGTATGTCCAACTATATAGCTTACATACACTAGTATGTATCAAAAAAATTAATTAAAAATAACTTTGTTAATAATAAAGTATGTAATGTAGACCAAGGTAATTAAGTAGAAGTTCGTGATTTAAAACTTGTGAACAAAATAAGTAATTTATTTAATTGAGAAAAGTTAATGAATGAACGGAGTCAAAGTGTTGTCGAGGGTAATAATAATAATAGATTTTTGAATAAGATTGTGCTCCCCTTCTCTCGTTTATACCGGTATAAAGTAGTTGTGTTATTCAGTCGCATTGTATAGAGAACAATAAGAGTAAAACCCCCTTTCTCACTGACACACCAGTTCCTTTGTTAACTAAATACAGAGGGTGACCTACATTCCAGAAAACAGCTGATCGGCTATTTAACCTTGAAAAAAATGTGTGTGTGATTTCTGTCTCTCCCTTAGAAGAGAAATTGTTCTTTTCTAATTTGTGTAAATTGATTACTTAAGAATTTATTATATATATGTGTAATAAATGTGTACAGTATAGTAGTTCAAGTATTTTCCCAGTGACGACAATTAAATAATGTAGTTACTTAATAATAATAAAAAAAATTGTGCTAAATAATTATGGTAATTAAATAGGAAATTAATTCTAGGAAGTTTCTTAAATCTCCCCCAAAGTAAATAATAAAAATAATAAGTGAATAATAATAATTGTTTTAAATAATAAGGCTAAATAAATCTTGATTTAAACTAAATAGTGTGAAGTGTAGAAGTAAGTAAGGAAAAAAGAAAATAATAATAAAAGTACAGTTACACTTTGTAAACACCGCAGTGGTGGCCAGTTAGAGAAAATAAAAGCGTGTTCAGTATTGTAGTAAGCAGGCACGCACCCTCCCTCTATTGTGATAAACCGGTGCTAGCCTAAACAATTGAAAACCACCCCTAGTGTGCAGTACAATGCATTGTGTAAAGTGTCTCCCCTACCGCATAGTTTGTTTAAGAATTGTTAAAGAGATAAAAGAGAATTATTTTCGTGAGATTCCGCTTCTCTCAAAACCGTAATCTAGAGTGGAGTATGGGATCCTCTTTAGATTACATTAGAAATAAGTTTATGATATATAATCAAGAAGTGATTATATGTGTAACGTAACAGGTCACAACGGCGCCGACTGAAAGGGTAATGATAGGGCAGAAAGGTGCCAAAGATCATTTATAAATGCTGAAAGCTAACTTGAGTAGTTAGAGTAAGCTGGTGTCAGTCGGGCTGCGATGTTGTGAGTTACGGATAAGTAGGGATCTTTCCAATCTAAGGTTTGGAAATTAGTATTAAGATTAAAATGTAAGTTAGTACTTAAGACGTGAGAAAAAGGGAATTTCACGAAGGCGATCATTTAAATGAACAAGGTCATTTAAAGAGAATTAGAGAAAACAAACTGTGCACTAATGATAAATAACTTCACACACCGACACTAAACATACTCCCAGTCCCCAATTGTGAGTTAGACTCAAAAAAAAAAAAAAACTTAACCGTAAAGTGCAAATTAAGCGGTGGAGTATGTGACGATTTAAATAAAAGAAATAATCAAGAAAATAAAATTTTTTAAAAATTAAGGTTGCGAGCTATTAAGCCATTTAAATCTCACTGTATTAATATAAAAAACCTATATGTACTCAGTATGAGAGGAAGCAGTAATTAGTTAGTTAGAAGATACTCTAATAAAAAGATAAATTGTAAAGAGTTATTAATATCGTATTTAACCCTTTGCTTGTGAGCAGGCGCTGTCCTGTTGATTCCAGACTCGACATGTTTTCCGAGTCTTGTGTAAGTTAGAATAAGATAAAAAACCTAATGTTAATATTTAAAAATCTGAAGACACAGATAGTCGCTAAAACAACTGATTTAAATTATGTATATTTGTTTAGGGATAGTTTGTATAAATAAAAATGTTAACATAAAGAGAGACAGGGACTATATTCTCGCGCGGTAATTGCCCCACTACCATTTTGTCCAGTACCAGGCGAAGGGAGCAGAATTTCGCTCTCTCGCAATGGTGACTTCGTACAGTATAGACGTAAGAGCTGTGCTCTTAAAATATGTTACCTATACTTTGTTTTACCTTAAGATCGTATACCAGAAATAGCTGCTTAAAGCATCTGGATGTGTTAACTAATATAAGTTATGTAAATAAACAAGAGATTTAAAGTGTAAAACTCGAAACGTAAAAAAGGTGTAACACAAGATGACTTCGAACTTCAAGAACTAACAACACTTCCAACATCATACCTGGAGATGTGAACTATCAGAAGCCACAAACTCTAGTACACCCGACAGAATATGCAGATCAGGACATCCGAGAATCTACAAGTACCATCGTAGAAGGTTCAACCTGCGAACTTTGGGGCCCTTTACTGACGAAGACCAGACCGAGATGACGACGTAGCTGTTCCTGTTTCCCAAGACGGATACCCCAGGACGAGTTTTCATCCTGTCTATCGAGGGTTACTAATATTTGTTACACAACACACCTTGAAAGAGACTTTTCAGAAACTATTAACTTTGTAAAGACTTATAAATTAAATCTAAGAATTTCATGTAACTATTCTAACTTCATACGTTGTAACAGTTTATATGCTAATGTAGAGTAATATAATTCAAGCAATAATACCATTCTTCCAATGGTCGAATAAAAGAAAGTCTTGCAAGCTAATATCATGAATTGATTATGACTAAAAGTTTTAACGAATAAATACCGAAGGTTACCCGGATCCGAGGTATAGCTATATAGAATCAATTTTGATCCCAAAGTTTAAAGAAACCTTTCAAATAACTTAATAATTGAATTAGTAATGTCATGGGATCTGTCAGTAAATGTTTTTAAATGTTAAATAAAGAGAAGTCTTCTTGTTACACACATATGAGGAGTGCTTAAATCAATTGTATACCTTGCTATTGTTTCCTTACACAGTTAGTAAGTAATTTGTTATATTAATTATTTGTGATACATTCTGTTACAACGTAGGCAGCCCATCTAATTAACGGAGTTTAATTACGATGGGTTCCCTGGATTTGTAACGCGGCGAAAAGACGTTACAATGGGTATAAATAGGACACGCAAGCTACAGTGGTTCTCTTTCTTGAATCATCCACAGTGCAGCGGGAGCTTATGCCCGTCAGCACGGCGTATTTATTTATTTTTGTAAACAGTTTCAATTTGCCAGTTACGTACAAATATGTAACTAAGCTGTAAAGACAATCATTTTAATTAATAACAGCACTACTTAAGAAGATCTATTACGTCAGAAACAGCACGAGGAGAGATCCAGAGAATGATTCGACACTAGACAAGAGGGAGTTCCAGAGAGAGATACAACGCTGGACAAGAGGAGAGTTCCAGAGAGATACGACGCTGGACAAGAGGAGAGTTCCAGAGAGAGATACGACGCTGAACAAGAGGAGAGTTCCAGAGAGACAGCCGACGCTGGAGACGAGACGAGGACGAATACCGATGGATCAAAAAATGATCGAGTATGATTGACGACAATAAGGTGATAAACAACTTATTTATATCTTAATCATACAAAGAAATCAAAGACAATTAAAGACATTCCTATTTTATTTAAAAGTAAGAGCAATGTTTCTTGTATAGTAGAATTAAAATCATAGATGTTTTAGAAATACGATTAACGTAACAAGAGCTCAAATTAATATGATATAAAATGATTACAAAGCAATTAAATGAAAATAATTAGTATTTGTGAAAACAGTACTGAGAAACTAAAGATAAATTCAGTAACTATTAATAATTTTGAGTACATTACAATCTAGAGAAAAAGATTTAAATATTGATATTTTGAAACACATTAATTGACTGAGTAGTCTGAAAATGAGATTTTTCTTTTATACAATAATTAGTAGAATAGAATATTTAGTCAGTAAGGATGTATATAGCTCAAGCCTTGCGGCATAATAACAAATAATAACGAATGTTTTTAAATCGAAGTCAGTTGCATGTGCACATATTGTTTTATAATATCTAATAAATTTTAATTACCGTTTCAAGTTACATAGAGTTCTTATTACAGATACACCTGACACCCAATTTAAATGTTATATTGTTAAATAATTTGTCTATCTTGAACGTGAGACTGGTCACGCCTATTTATGTATATGTAACGTTGCAGAAATTTGGCGCTCCAAGATCGTGGAGCTCCACAAATTTATATTATATTAAATTCGCAATTTGTTACATTGCATATATTTGTCGCCCTGGACGTGGGGCCCGACATGCCTAAATTTGTGTACAAAAATTTGTTACATAAATTGTAGATCATGAACGTATGACCCGATCCCCATCATTTAACTATTAACATTTTTTTATGTAGCTAAATGGTTGCTTTAAAAGATAAAGAGTGTTTTAAATGAAAAATGTATAGTATGTAATTATTATTTATATTAAACAGTAACTGAATGTAATGTTAATTGTTGTGTAATCACACAGCTGGCGCCCACAAATAATATTGTTTGTCTATGTAACAGGTGTAACTGTAATGAGTAGTAATAATAACTATTAATAAAAATACAGAAATAAATAAATAAATAGGGAACGGTTATCAATAATAATTGTTAAAGAAATACTACTAAGTAAATATTTTAATAATACTTCAACATGACGACTCCAGGAAATTTAGACGTCGAGGCATTTCAAATGATGATGCGTGCCTGGGTCGATGAATTAAGCACAAAACAGACAGAAAATTTAAATAAACAGACAGAAAATTTAAATGCTAGAATAGACGAATTAAAAGAATCTAATAAGAAACAATTAGAAGAACAAACTGAAAATTTTAGACAAGACACCGTAAAAATAGCAGAGAGGCTAGAAGAGTTAAAAATTGATAATCTCCAGTTGAAACAAGACAACATAGAAATAAAACAAAGTATAATCGATAGTAATGCGCAATTAACCGAAAAAATTGTTAATACAAACATACGTACTGACACGATCGCAGAAAATGTCTGTGGAATAATTAATAAACAAACGGAGCTAATATGTGAAAAGATAATATGTGAAGAATTCATAGTAGTTGAAAATACATGTGTAATTACTAACGATAATTATAAAAAAGTAATTAACATTAAGGAGGAGAAGCAAATAAAGGTTAATAAAACATACCTTATTAATAGCGATATTCCAAGTGTGAGGCACACACACAATAGTAAGTCACACAAGATGAACATTTGAAACACATAAGGCACTACACTTACGGAGATAAATATCACTGTAGGTATAACAAGAAACGTAGTAAGTTATCTAGACGAAACACTACGCAAAATTGTGGTAAATATGATGTTAGATATACGCACAATAATTATAATAACGATAATTATAACTGTAAGTATGAAAACTACAGAGGTTATCATAAACGACGAATGAAAAAACCGTCGACAGCTGTTTATATGGGCCTCAAGCAGACTGAACATACGCAATGCATTCATGATGAGAGAATTGAGAAAGAGCGAAGCATTTGTAACGAGAGAAAGAGGGTAGATTTTAAGTGGCCGACAGGCAAGATGAAAACATTGCTCAATGAACAGGTGACTTATACGATCAAAACAAACGTTCACAAGGTAAGTACGCACACAAACGTCGCAGCTATGCAATGGAAAGGTAACGAGGGGATAATACAATGGAAATTTGTCGCGAGGGTGAACACAATGAATTTCCTGTGTACAACAATGCAATTGTTATAATGAGGGGTGTCAGTTCAAACGACACACCGAACCAAACTCAATACCCGAAAATAAATAATTATTTTTAAATGAGAAAAATAATATAACTATTGATTATTAATAATAAGAAATAATATGTGTAATAATATAAGAGAGTATAATTAAGAAATGTATTAGTGATGGTAAGGAATGCTATTGTAGAGAAATATTTAAGAAGAAATGGTAAGGAATGTTATTATTGATATGTTATAAATATGAAGAAATGATTAAGATGAGCAATAATTGCCATAATTGTTAGAACGACTGATCAAGTGAACACTTAATGAAGATACAAGGACACAGAAGAAAGCGAGAGTGAAAAGTCATAAGGGCAGAGACTACTTAGGATTAAGGACTTCGAGAAAATTATCGTTGTTTTCCAAGACAGTTCCTCTGTAATCGATCATGCGACACACTACAAGCTAAAAGAGTATTCTGTTACGGAAGTGTTTTTCAAGGAAGTAGTAGCGATCAGAAAGGTAATGTTAAAAAATGTAATAAAAGGTAATGAATGTTAATGTATTGTATAAGTAATGTATTAGGTAAGGTAATGTCATGTTAAGAAAAGAGGTAAGGAAGATTAGAAGCGAAGGTAAGAATGTATGAATAAGATAATGTAAAATTAAGGACCAAATTTACACACATATGTAGGAATGCAGAGTATACAGAAGGAGAACAAAGGAGAGCTAATTGCAGTGGATTTTCTGGGACCATTACCACGATCAAGTCGAGGTGTGAAGCACATATTGGTATGTATCGATGTGTTTTCCAAGGCAGTCCGACTGTACCCAATTATGCGACCCACAACCAAAGTTGTTCTAAAGATACTACTGCAGAAATATATTCCATTATATGGAAAAATGAAGAAGGTACTCAGTGATCAAGGTGTACAATTCCAAAGTGAAAAATGGGAGAGGACGTTAAGGGAAAATGGAATACAACCAGTACTCACATCCATAAGACATCCTCAAGGAAACCTTGCTGAGAGAGTTAACAAAGAATTAGGTAAATATTTACGGATATATTGCCATGATCAACACAATAAATGGGCAGAATATTTACCATTTCTTGAAAAAGCCATTAATGAAAATTATAGTGAAGCAACAGGATACACTCCAATGGAATTAGAAGAAGATAAGAAGCCAAACAGATTTTGGACTAAGTATATAAACAAACCTAATAACCAAAATGTACCTGTACCAATAAGTGTGAAGATTGAATACGCAAAGCAACGAATAAGAGAAAGGGGTAACAAGAGAGTAGAGAGATTTAATCTAACTCACAAGCTACAACAATTCAACGTGGGAGAAAGTATACTACTCAAAGCAAATCCAGTGGGAAAACGGAGTGATAATACGGCGAAGAAATTCTTCAGACTTTATAATGGACCGTATACGTTAAGACAGCGAGTAGGACAGAACACTTTCATAGTATATGATGAGATACAGAAGAAAGAAATTGGTAAATTCCACGCAACGTCGTTTAGGAAGTTCTATACATGAAAACTGAGGTCAATGAAACCAGACAGATCAGCTGTTTGTTGAAGCCACCCTACTACAAGGTCGCGAGCAGTGAGCGTGTGAAAAGGGGAGGTAAGACATTTGTATACACTCCAATTAAGGGTGAAATGACGAATATTATTCTTTATTATTTGTTACATTTTTTTTGCAAATAATAATAATAAATAAATAATAAAAAAAAATTATAATCAATAAATTTATTAATTTTTTTTTGTTACCAAGCAGAGGAATAATGCGACAGTACAAATAAGTAATGTACTGAGCATGGAATATAAAAATTTAAATTTACCTAATAAACTGTAAATAATTAATAATATATTAGAAATAAGCATGTTAGGGATTGCAAGCTTGACTCAGACAAAAATATGAACAGGTGTTTCGACCTGAATCGATGTGCACACACACACAAATGTAACTGAAAGTGTGTACACCAGTATTTTGCTAGTGTGTGTGAACGCAGGTCTCTGCAGGCGAGTTTGCCACCCCAAGATGAATAATTGCACAATGACTGTTTTTCCGTAATTATTCATAAACTATAATTAAGAATTAAAATCCAAAAGCACCATAAAATGTAATAAAATTTACTAAATACTGTGTACGAAAACCACGCGAAAGTGACACACCGTACAAGTGTGATAGTGAAATAACTGTGTACAAATCGAAAGGGTTAAGTTGCAATGTCCAAAATTACAGCGAACATGTGTTGTAAAAATAGTTATAAGATAAGTATAAGAGTATACTTACAGGACTCTGCAATTCGCAGAAATATAAAAAATAGCAAATTTGACAAAGTGGGGGAACTGAAGCCAAAGACAGTTTCTAACATGTCGATTTTGTATCACTGCAGGGTGTCGACCAAGACATGGGTATAAATAGGACACGCAAGCTACAGTGGTTTTCTTTCTTGAATCATCCACAGTGCAGCGGGAGCTTATGCCCGTCAGCACGGCGTATTTATTTTTTTTTGTAAACAGTTTCAATTTGCCAGTTACGTACAAATACGTAACTAAGCTGTAAAGACAATCATTTTAATTAATAACAGCACTACTTAAGAAGATCCATTACGTCAGAAACAGCACGAGGAGAGATCCAGAGAATGATTCGACACTAGACAAGAGGAGAGTTCCAGAGAGAGATACGACGCTGGACAAGAGGAGAGTTCCAGAGAGAGATACGACGCTGGACAAGAGGAGAGTTCCAGAGAGAGATACGACGCTGGACAAGAGGAGAGTTCCAGAGAGAGATACGACGCTGGACAAGAGGAGAGTTCCAGAGAGAGATACGACGCTGGACAAGAGGAGGGTTCCAGAGAGACAGCCTGCGCTGGAGACGAGACGAGGACGAATACCGATGGATCAAAAAATGATCGAGTATGATTGACGACAATAAGGTGATAAACAACTTATTTATATCTTAATCATACAAAGAAATCAAAGACAATTAAAGACATTCCTATTTTATTTAAAAGTAAGAGCAATGTTTCTTGTATAGTAGAATTAAAATCATAGATGTTTTAGAAATACGATTAACGTAACAAGAGCTCAAATTAATATGATATAAAATGATTACAAAGCAATTAAATGAAAATAATTAGTATTTGTGAAAACAGTACTGAGAAACTAAAGATAAATTCAGTAACTATTAATAATTTTGAGTACATTACAATCTAGAGAAAAAGATTTAAATATTGATATTTTGAAACACATTAATTGACTGAGTAGTCTGAAAATGAGATTTTTCTTTTATACAATAATTAGTAGAATAGAATATTTAGTCAGTAAGGATGTATATAGCTCAAGCCTTACGGCATAATAACAAATAATAACGAATGTTTTTAAATCGAAGTCAGTTGCATGTGCACATATTGTTTTATAATATCTAATAAATTTTAATTACCGTTTCAAGTTACATAGAGTTCTTATTACAGATACACCTGACACCCAATTTAAATGTTATATTGTTAAATAATTTGTCTATCTTGAACGTGAGACCGGTCACGCCTATTTATGTATATGTAACGTTGCAGAAATTTGGCGCTCCAAGATCGTGGAGCTCCACAAATTTAAATTATATTAAATTCGCAATTTGTTATGTTGCAATATATTGCAACAGATCAAACTTTATTATTCTAATAAGGATATTGTGAGTGTGTAAAAATCGATACAAGTCTATTATGGAGGAGATGAAAAATGATTTATTATAACAAATATTGTTAATAAAGATGTATAATGTATTTTAAATTGTCATGTATTGATAATATATTTAATTGTTTGTATTGTTCGATAATATAAATCGATTTTACTTGTTTGCTGCAACGTCCTCCTATCGTCTTGTCGGTCCCATCTTGGCGTCCTCTTCTTCCTGTCCCTCCTTCCTGATGTCCTCTTCGTCTCGTCGTCCTCTTCTACAGCTTCACTCCTTCCTGGTGTCCTCTTCGTCCTGGCGTCCTCTTCGTCTCGTCGTCCTCTTCTACAGCAAGCGGCTCCAGCAGCGATATTTCACAGAGTCTCGTAGTTATGTTTGACTGCTAACATTGATTAGTTTCTTGATAAATTGTTCACTCATAATGATTATGAATTTCATTCATTCAGTTTATTATTAATTTATATTTATAATTTCTTAATCTCAGGAGTTAACTGGGTATTTACTAATGCGGTGCGTTTAATGTACACCTTCCAACGATATCTTGTAGTGTCTTTAAGTTCCCTAAGCGGATACCTTAACTTACACAAGACAGCACTGTATTATATTTTAAATTTTAATTATTTACCCTCTCGGTTCTTATCGCAAAACTTCGTTAAGAATTTCAAGGTTTATAGTTTATTTTATATAAAATATTCCTCTATTCCTTCTTGGTTCTTACCGCAAAACTTCGTTAAGAATTTTAAGGTTTATGGTTTATTTTATATAAGATATTTCTACTTTTGTAAGAGAACAACTCTCTTACCCGGGCACACTGCCCCTAGCAATGTCGACAGACAGACTGTGTCCATCCTAGCTCTGCAACGTATGAATCTCACTGAATTTGGTGTATTTTGATAGGCCAAGCCCAAGTCACATAATTGATGGAACCACCAGATACACAAATTTCATGAAAAACTTTGTATAATTTTGCATAGTCCTGCATGGAAATTATCTACAATTTTTATTACCCTATCATTGATAAGAGTTACACTTGAGTTTTGCTTTAGTTAAAAAACCATATTTCTAAAATAGTTACAACCCTCAGAGTATACACAAATCGAAGCTATTTACTTAAATAATTCCTTGTCAAATTTTCATGTAAATCGGTTAACTACCACTGCCGCTATAGCGATCGCAGATTATCACACCCGCACATGCGCACCAATTCATACAAAAAATACATGACAATATAGTACATCTTTTTATGAAGAGCTTGGTGTAACCTATATGCTTATCAATTTTTAAATACAAAACTTATGACTAAAAGGCAAAATATTACATTAAACAAATTTAAACAAGAAAATGCTCGTCATTCATGTACTGTGATACAAACAGCATATCTTATCACCCTGTGTTCTGTTGCAGGATTAACCCCTCCACATGTAACAAAACAAATTTTTTATGTGGAATACAATTTTTGTTGTTGTTTTTTTGTTTTAAACTTAAATTGACATAACTTCTTCCCAATAATCATAATCATCTAAATAATAACATAATAACTTCAAAAATCAAAATAACTGAGTAGCTTCTATCAAACAACATTTCCCCAACTGTCACTTTGACAGCCCTAATTGTAAATAAACAACCGCACATGGCTGCTTATCACCAAACATTCCTGAACACTGATAAGGATGTCAATGTCAGATGTCATTCGGCTATATCTACAGTTCAAACATACATTTTTCAACATGATTACAATTATTCTTATTTTATACATAATTTTATACAATTGCATAACACACACACTCCTATATCCTGGCATATTAGATTCAATTATCCTTAATTTAATTTTTAATTTATCGCACAGACTCATGCCGCCCAACCTTTCTCGTTTTTTGATTGCTCTTCGCTTGCATTTGTTTCGGTAATTGCCGATACATTGCTTTGATTTAATTTTTAAAGGTTTATATGTAATGCCAGTTGTATTACCCAGGCTACACATAATATAATCTCCTTTGTACAATATGAACTCATTGTTTGATTGAAATTTTTCTGGTATCATCTCAAACATTATTTTCATCAAGTTTTTACAGTGATCAGTATTTAAGTGCACTTTAAAATTTTTTAATGTCTGGGATTTGTCTGCATAGACATTCATAAAAGACGAACACATATTGCTGTACAGTGAATCTCTGACTGTATAAATAACTCCTGCATTACATTTCATATGTGGTTGAAAACACTCAGACAGTTCTGATGTTCTGTCAGAATTAACCTTACCTGTGTGCTTTTCCTCAAATACACCAGCTTCAGGAACAAAACTACTTTGTTTACCCAAGTATTCATCAAATACCTTATTTAAATATTCATTTTTACAATTGTATGGACTTCTCAAGTGCGTATACATTTCATTACTGACTAATAAAACATTACCAGAATGGATCTGGATCTTACAGACACGGTACAGCAAATAACATTTATTGTTTTTAAATACTCCACCGTTTACCCATTGATCATACCAATCTGGATAGATGTGAACCAACACTGAGATAAGGTTTTCCCTATTTCTCTTTTCATATTTATTTAAAATATTATTTAATTGTTTTTGTTGATCAGCTGTTATCTCCTTATCGGTCGCTCCACCGTTACCCGCTATCTTATCTATGCGATTACCAGCTGGTTTCTGTATGTCGACGGGATTACATCGGTCAACCGCATTGTTACATTCACTTTCCTGCCTAAGAGAATAATTCAACTTAATTTTGGTTTCACTTTCCCTGCTGTGAGATTTATTCCTTTCTAAGGCAGTCTCACTACTACTACAAATTAATTCTAATTTATCAGCTATACGTTTTTCGGTTAACTCTAAAAGTTGTTTATTTTGTTTAGCCTGGTCATGAACGGCTGTATAAATTTTTTTATTCTCATCATGAAGTGATTGTAGCGACTTATTTTGCTTCAACGCTTCGTCTCTACCAACCTTATTTTCTTCTGAGAGGTTTTGTATATTAGCTAGGATTTCCACTAATGTATTCTGTAATTCTTGTGATTCGGCCATATTGATTTATTTATTTTTAAATTTATAAAATATTATAGTTTTTATTTATAATAACGGCAATATTTTTTTATAGTATTATTACTAATAACGTCCGTTTATGTTATTTATTATTATAGTCCAGTCTCTCAATCAAATGTAAACAAGCTTAATCTAACATAAATACCAATAATAATTCAATCTCCACATAGGCAATTTACTACTATTGTTCAAATATCTGATAAGGGAGAGTATTCAAACTTTTATCAACACTCCCTGATAACATAGAACAGCACATATAAATAGTTCAATGAATTTTGTCTCTACACACTCAAATAAATATTTCTTTTTTAAAATTAATTCAAAAATCGAGCCCAACGTTGGCAAGCGCCAAATATCCTTATGCAACAGATCAAACTTTATTATTCTAATAAGGATATCGTGAGTGTGTAAAAATCGATACAAGTCTATTATGGAGATGAAAAATTATTTATTATATACAAATATTGTTTATAAAGATGTATAATGTATTTTAAATTGTCATGTATTGATAATATATTTAATTGTTTGTATTGTTCGATAATATAAATCGATTTTACTTGTTTTCTGCAACGTCCTCCTATCGTCTCGTCGGTCCCGTCTTGGCGTCCTCTTCTTCCTGTCCCTCCTTCCTGATGTCCTCTTCGTCTCGTCGTCCTCTTCTACAGCTTCACTCCTTCCTGGTGTCCTCTTCGTCCTGGCGTCCTCTTCGTCTCGTCGTCCTCTTCTACAGCAAGCGGCTCCAGCGGCGATATTTCACAGAGTCTCGTAGTTATGTTTGACTGCTAACATTGATTAGTTTCTTGATAAATTGTTCACTCATAATGATTATGAATTTCATTCATTCAGTTTATTATTAATTTATATTTATAATTTCTTAATCTCAGGATTTAACTGGGTATTTACTAATGCGGTGCGTTTAATGTACACCTTCCAACGATATCTTGTAGTGTCTTTAAGTTCCCTAAGCGGATATCTTAACTTACACAAGACAGCACTGTATTATATTTTAAATTTTATTTAATTATTTACCCTCTCGGTTCTTATCGCAAAACTTCGTTAAGAATTTCAAGGTTTATAGTTTATTTTATATAAAATATTCCTCTATTCCTTCTTGGTTCTTACCGCAAAACTTCGTTAAGAATTTTAAGGTTTATGGTTTATTTTATATAAGATATTTCTACTTTTGTAAGAGAACAACTCTCTTACCCGGGCACAACTTCCCCTAGCAACGTCGACAGACAGACTGTGTCGATCCTAGCTCTGCAACGTATGAATCTCACTGAATTTGGTGTATTTTGATAGGCCAAGCCCAAGTCACATGATTGATGGAACCACCAGATACACAAATTTCATGAAAAACTTTGTATAATTTTGCATAGTCCTGCATGGAAATTATCTACAATTTTTATTGCCCGATCATTGATAAGAGTTACACTTGAGTTTTGCTTTACTTAAAAAACCATATTTCTAAAATAGTTACAACCCTCAGAGTATATACAAATCGAAGCTATTTACTTAAATAATTCCTTGTCAAATTTTCATGTAAATCGGTTAACTACCATTGCCGCTATAGCGATCGCAGATTATCACACCCGCACACGCGCACCAATTCATACAAAAAATACATGACAATATAGTACATCTTTTTATGAAGAGCTTGGTGTAACCTATATGCTTTCAATTTTTAAATACAAAACTTATGACTAAAAGACAAAATATTACACAAAACAAATTTAAACAAGAAAATGCTCGTCATTCATGTACTGTGATACAAACAGCATATCTTATCATCCTGTGTTCTGTTGCAATATATTTTTCTATATAAGTAACTCAATGTTTCTTGCAGTAATTATATAATTTGTGATGTTTTCAATTTGTTTCTTCTGCAAGTAGTATAATTTTGTATATTCTTTTTAACACCTGACACATATTTCACTGAAAAATATAAAGAATATACAAAATTATACTACTTGCAGAAAAAACAAATTGAAAACATCACAAATTATATATATATATATATTGAGACAGTACAAATAAGTGATGTACTGAGCATTGAATATATAAATTTAAATATACCTAATAAACTGTAAATAATTAATAATGTATTAGAAATAAGCATGTCAGGGATTGCAAGCTTGACTCAGACAAAAATATGAACAGGTGTTTCGACCTGAATCGACGTGCACACACACACAAATTAACTGAAAGTGTGTACACCAGTATTTTGCTTGTGTGTGTGAATGCAGGTCTATGCAGGCGAGTTTACCACCCCAAGATGAATAATTGCATAATTACTGTTTTTCCATAATTATTCATAAACTATAATTAAGAAGTAAAATCCAAAAACAATAAAATGTAATAAAATTTACTAAATACTGTGTACGAAAACCACGCGAAAGTGACACACCGTACGAGTGTAATAGTGAAATAACTGTGTACAAATCGAAAGGGTTAAGCTGCAATGTCCGAAATTACAGTGAACATGTGTTGAAAAAATAGTTATAAGATAAGTATAAGAGTATACTTACAGGATTCTGCAATTCGCAGAAATATAAGAAATAGCGAAATTGACAAGGAGTGGGGGAACTGAACCCAGAAACAATTTCAGACATGTCGATTTCGTACCACTGCAGGTGTTAACCAAGACATGGGTATAAATAGGACACACAAGCTACAGTGGTTCTCTTTTCTTAAATCATCCATGGTGCAGCGGGAGCTTATGCCCGTCCGCACAGAATATTTAAATTTTTGTAAATAGTTTCATCCTTCCAGTTACATACAGTTATGTAACTGGATTGTAAAACAAACCATATTTAAGTAGTAACAAAATTACATAAGAAGATCCACATAAGAAGATTAACTGACGTCCGAGACAGCACGAGGAGAAGTTCCAGAGAGCGATACGACGCTGGACAGAGAGAGAGAGTCGACGCTGGACAAGAGGAGAAGATAAAGGAGACGCTGGACAGAGAGAGAGTCGACGCTGGACAAGAGGAGAAGAGAGACAGTCGACGCTGGACAAGAGGAGAAGAGAAAGTCGACGCTGGACAAGAGGAGAAGAGAGAGTGATGCTGAAGTTCGAGACGAGGACGACTACAGATGGATCAAATGACAGAGTATGATTGACGACAATAAGGTGATAAACAACTTATTTATCTCTTAATCGAACAGTGAACTCAAAGACAATTAAAGACATTCTTGTTTTATTTAAAAGTAAGAGCCAGTGTTTATTTTAAAGTAGAATTAAAATCATAGATTTTTAGAAATACGATTAACGTAACAAGAGCTCAAATTAGTATTGAAATAAAACGAATACAAAGAATTTAAATGAAAACAATTAGTGTTTGATATAAATCAGTACTGAGAAACAAAAGATAAATTCAATAACTATTAATATTTTGGGTTTCCACTGACGCAGTTCAGACAGGCTACACGCGGTGCTCCGTGTTCGTGTAAGAGTACGCCTTTATATGTTTTAATATATTTTTGTGTTTATTTATTATGTGTTCGTTTTATGTGGATTTTTTTATTGTATAACGAGCTCCTCTGATGGTCTGATGATGGGCCACATGGCCTGAAACGCGTAACCAAATACAAATTACGCTCGACGTCACTGGACGGAAATACAAGGTAAATTATATATAATTATCATACAGTGACCTGGACCGCTTTAAATATGTTTAAATTAATATTTTGTGTACATTACAACATATAAAAAGATATTTTAATATTGATATTTTGAAACACATTAATTGACTGAGTAGTCTGGAAATGAGATTTTTCTTTAACACGATAATTAGTAGAATAAAATATTTAGTCAGTAAGGATGTATATAGCATAAGCCTTACGGCATAATAACAAATAATAACGAGTGTTTTAAGTCGAAGTAAGTGCTAGGTGCACAATTTTATTAATATCAAATAAATTTGAAATACCGTTACAAGTTACATAGAGTTCTTATTGCAGATACACCTGAAACCCAATTTAAATGCTATATTGTTACATAATTTGTAAATCTTGAACGTGAGACCAGTCACGCCTATTTTATGTATATTGTATTATTGCATATTAATTATCGCTTCCAACGTGGAGCATCACAAATGTAAATTTGTGATACTCTATTCACATACCAATACACAAAATTTTATTTTATTTTTCACCTACCTGTTTCGCCTTCCGCCAGGGTCCGCACCACGAACGTTAAAATGCAAATATGATTATAGGTTATCGCAAAAACTTACGCAACCCATTTTTTGAAGAGAATTAAAATTTTTTAATATGTACTTATTTCAGTTTTGTATTGTTATTCTTTTCCAATAAAAAAATCAAGACAAATTAAAATTTCCTTACATTTTTTGGCAAAACATCTTATATCGACAAAATTAAAATCTACATCTTATATTAACACATTAACTATTCATCTATTACTCACATAAACAGCCCAGTCTGCCAGCATTCTCACATTCACTCTTAAAACCTCTTTTGAATATAAAAACGCCCCATTTTATATAAAATTAATGACCATAATGCTTTCAATGTGAAACGTTACATGTGTGGCGTCCTCTTCCCCGACCACGTGGTGCGTCTTCCAAAGTCTTTCATTCTCCGGATGTTCACAAGGTTTATAATATTTAATAACGTTCAATATTCACTCTTCGTCACTGGAGGCACTGTTATACATGTTTTTGTAGAATCACATAGATATTTTGTCGGCCGACTTAAGAAAAAATAAGATTTGCCCGGGCAGAAAACTGATAGTTGCCACGCGTGGCCTAGGTTGCTAGTCGACTGGGAAGAAAATTATCAATCTGCCTCCCTCCAAACACTCGGACAGAGCGGAAGTTTCAATGCCTCATGATCGAATCGTTCGTCACTGTTCATAACACATGGATTTTTCTGTGTGTTGGATGACGACGAACTTTCACTGCCTTCACTTTCGTTTATGCAAAGTTATGTGCTCCGCAGATGTTGGCGTTTGTGCATGGGTGTGTGAGCGTCACACAGACGCAAAGTTCTTAGAATCGTGACAGCAGACAACATGACATTCCTTTATATTGTTACATCACCCAGTTACAGTGTATCGTTTCGTTGTTTAGACTGCGAGTTAAATTCAAACTGGTGACTAGCCACATATATGAAATGAATTGTGCAGGTTAATAAAATCAAACCCAAAATTAATAAAAAAAAAAACCTAATTCGCCCCATTACAATACCCCCCAATGAGAAGTCTTCTGTCGAAACAGAAGAAATCTCATTGCTAAAACCCCTAAGAGGACCGGTGAGGAAACTGGTGCCAACAACCCCCCATTTGTTCTTATACCTCATGGGTAAACAGCCCCCCTGGCTCGGCGACTATGGACGCATCTGAACGAGATCCCTGGACTTCTCTGTGCGAGATCCCAACACCGAAAAATCGAACAGACACGTACCACCGTGCACCTAGCCTTCTAACGTGCCTCCCCAAACTCCAAATCCCTGGCTCATGCCAGATCCTCAACCGATATGTTCCCCCTTATATGGAAACTGGGCTGCCTTTAGCAGATACTGGGCGCACACACACACCTATAATAATTTTTAAACAAACTCATCAATTAAAATAAGTTCAAAATCAGATTGTATCCAAACAAAAAAATCTCTTTATCTGGATAGATTAATTCTCTTTGTTATTATTAATGATAATTAATGATTATTAATTGAATATTTAATTAAAACATGGACTGCCTTATCCTAACATTTGATTATACATATATCCTAAACAATATAATTCAATAACACTATTGATACACCTAAACAATAATACAACCAAAAATGCAAAACATCAATTTAATGGCAGGCACAAAAAGTATATACAAATATATATATATATATATTTTTTTCTACTACCCCCCTTTTTAATCCCTTAACCCCTGATACCCGTTACATTCTACTGTGTGCAGCACTAGACTTCTTGGCCCTTGCAGACCTCAATCTAGCCGTAATCACATCTCCCTCGTGACCTGTAACTGGGTCACCGCCCATCCACACTCACTATTACCCCCCCTAGACTGTAGCGTCTAGTTGCTTTCACAAGGACTGATGCGGAAGGGGTGGACATTTTTTCTTTTATTCCACCCCATCCTTGCTTCGGCGTTACAATAAAATTCGGTATTACACCTACTACTTTTTATTTATACACCCCTAATGGACTACCACCCCTATCTGGGTGAAAATAGCCCTGTTCCAAAATTAGGTAGATTCCCCCCAAAAATAACCCCCCTTCTAAATCTAACAAACCACCGGGTTGACAAAATAAAACAAACCACAAGCCGGTTATATCAAGTAAAATTTATGATTTGCCACAATTAACTACTTTCACGGTCATGGTCCGGTGAGGTCATAACCGCACTTAGGTGGGGAATCTACAGTTAAAACATAAAATATAGATTGGCAATTATAAAAGTTTACATGAGCAGTAACATACACGTCTTACTTTCCAAACCCTGTTTCAGCTTGAACATTTTTGATTATATCTATACAAGATTTCCTTCAGTTTTCAATTTTAAATGAATATTTTAACCATTATTTACATCAATTAGCATTTACTTTATAATTCCAATTTGAATTTGAATGAAATAAAGTTAAGTTCATTATTACAAGTTCATTATTAAAATCATCTTTTCAATTAATTTAATTACCAAATTAGTTTAATTTTATTTAATTTCTCAAACTCTAAGTTGCAGGAATTACCTCATTATTATTTTGTCTGTAAAAATTAACTTCAATTCTTTTATGTCACAATAAGGTTTTGCTCAAGATACTGATTCATCAAGCTACAACAGTTATCAGCTTCCACACCTGGCTATACACATTAGTCAAAACATACAGCACACCTGTTTACATAAACAGTTGTATGCCATACTGGTGTTATAAACACTCTGTCTCAACACTCACATAGTCTAAACATTCTGGTTACATCATACTAACAGATATACTTCCTTCGAATTTTTTGGTTTCTGTAAATCTTGTGATGTTAACATATTTATCAATTGCTACCAACCCAGATCAAAGTTACTTTTGCTTCATTAATCAAATTAGCCATTTTAAATTATTTAGTTAACTTAAAAATTCTTTACAATCTTCACTCAAAACAGTTTAACTTTAATTACAGCTGTATGAAGTTAATGTATAAAATATATAAAATTACAATTTCAATTTGAATCAAAATGAATTTAAACACAGCACTAACATTTCCAACATTAAGTTACTCCAGGGACAGATACAATTCAATTTCATCTCTTCGGGCATTCAAAACAATTTCCATTACTTTAATTACATTTATCAAAAGATTCTAATTAGTCTAGTATTTCATTTTTTCTTAATACTTCAATAAATTTTACAAACATTCCAACATTTGTTTCAAATCTCTCTTTAAATTCCTCCACAATCACATTCTATGTACCATTTATCCTCTAATCATAACCTAACATAGCAGGTACCACAAAATAATAATTAAACCTTTCGGTTACATGGCTTTTGCTGTGAAATATTTTTAAAAATTATTTTTCCTTAATTACCTGTAAATAGGTTATATGTTACATGTACAGAATCATTGTCTACAGGGATGCGATTGAAAACGAACAGAACCCCACTTCCATGAAAGTGACCAAAAGCCCCGCTGTCAACCATAAATTCCTTGCTCATCTCCTTGCCCCAGAAATAATAAACACACCACAACCATTAATCTACAGCCACATCCCTGTACACAACAATTCTATTAAGCTATACAAAATTTATTATTTAGTTTGTCTACTCAGCCACAAAACTTCTCCACTACCTTCCTAATTAAGGGATGAGTTTACAAATCATAAATAACGCCAGTTTTTTAATTTTGAGGATTACCCTAAGGTATTATTTAGAATTAAGGTAATCAAATGGTTCCAAAAAGTGTGCCAATTTATGTAACTATTGTTTATGTTTACTCTAAGGGGAGGGTTAGGGAAATCGGGAAGATAAAAAGGATAAGGATTATTAAAAGGTCAAGAACTAGGACTAAAGGTAAGGACGAAGCTTCCTCCGAAAACAAGGACAAATGGAGAAAACCAAGGCTCGCGTGGGCAGGGGCGCGTCCCTGAAATAGACGAACCCCACTGGGATAAGTGGGGAACATCTACCCGCTACCACTTTTTTTATATGTTAAATTCCTAATTTTATAGTTATTTAGTTTATCTTTAATTACAAGATTTAATGTATTATTTTATTTTAACCAATACTTTTTTAAATTAGTGGCATTATGGGTACCCACTATCTCCCCCGTCATTTGATTTCGTAAAACATAAGCATTATCCATTTTAATTTCAACAACTTCATACGGTCCCTCATACAACAAAAAGAATTTTTTGATCTCTTTATCTTGTGCACTTGATAAATCGTGTCTTCTCACTAATACTAACTGCCCTATCTCATATTTGACCCACTTACCTTTGCCATCATGCTTTTGCGTTCTCTTCTCTCCCTTAGTGAGCAGACTCTCGTTGGCGAGTCGTATTTTTACATCTCTGTCCAAAACTCTTTCTTCCTGTGGATATTCGAAAAGTTGTTCTAATATTCTGGGTGGACGGCTTCCCTTGATTAGTTCGTATGGTGTAAATCCTGTAGAATCGTGGGTTGTGCTGTTTAACCAATCCTCCACTTTCTTCACATACAAGGGCCATTCTGTGTGTTTGGAGTGACAATACGCCCTGAATATCCTGCCGATTTCTCGCATCACCCGCTCTGCCTGGTTTGACTGTGGATGGTATACTGCCGTATGTTTGGGTATGATGCCTTCCCAGCCAAGAGTCTGTCTCCACTTGCCGCTGATGAAATGCGGTCCATGATCAGATAAAATTACCTTCGGCTTCCCTATATTGATCATGTAGTCCTTGGTGATCTTTTCGCTGAGTACCTTGCTAGTAGCTCTCTTTACACTGTATAACCTAACAAACTTGGTAAAAGTATCCAAAACAACAAAAATATATATCACTCCTCCTCTACCTTTAGGCAATGGTCCATACAAATCTACTGCAACTAAATCAAAAGGTCTTTCTACTTTAATATACTTAATTTCCCCTTCAACCCTGTAATTTACTACTTTAGACTTTTGACACAGATCGCAAACTCTTAATACTCTTCTAACTCTCTTCTCCATATTTTTAAAAACACAAGATTCTTTTAGTACATTTGCACATTTTTTCGCCCCGAAATGACCATATCTTATGTGACAATCCCAAATGATTCTATCTACTAACTCATCAGGTATCATTAACCTCCAATCCCGTTCACCCCCTTCTACTTTCTTAAACAAAATTCCCTTATGTATCTGGAAATGTGTATTATACTCTGAACCATTAATGTCTGCTTCTAAACTATTTATTATCTTACCTAATTTATTTTCTGATCTTTGTCTATCTTTAATTTCCCTTAATTCCTCCCCAAAAATTCTATCTTCCCTGGTTAATCGAAAAATTTCTATTTCTTTCAGATCTCTACCTGTCTTATTATCTATAGTGTCTACCCTGGACAGAGTGTCCGGTACTTTATTATCCGACCGCTTAATATACTCCCAAGAAAAGTTGTATTCTTGTAAAGCTAATACCCACCTGGTTAATCTGCTATGCGTCAGCTTACATGTATTCAGGAATGATAAGGCCTTATGATCAGTCCTGATGACGGTTTGGTTTCCTAGCAGGTAAGTGCGGAATTTCTTCACAGCAAAGACGATGCTCGGCAATTCCTTTTCGGTAGTTGTGTAATTCTTTTCTGCTGCCACTAAGGTTCTGCTGGCGAAAGCGATGGTCCTGTGCTCCTGATCCTCACCCTCCTGGTAAAGCTCTGCGCCGAGGGCTATGTTGCTGGCATCCATCTGTAAATAAAACTTTCTCTGAAAATCGGGGTGATTCATCGTAATTGTGTCTATAAATTTCTCTTTAATTTCATTGAAAATACTTCTCTCCTCCTCTCCCCATTTCCATTGCTTATTCTTTTGTAAAACAGCACTTAATTTAGAGGTAATATGCGCATAATTTCTCTGGAATTTTCTATAAAAATTGCATAATCCTAAAAAGCTCTGCAACTGTTTAATATTTTTCGGTTCTGGAAAACGTATGATAGCTTCTACTTTGTCTGGGTTTGCTAAAATTCCTTCAGGAGTTATTATGAAACCCAAAAAATGTATTTTGGTTTGTAAAAATTTTGACTTATCCCAATTAACAGTTAATCCCCCTTGTCGTAATTTATTTAAAACATACTCTATGTGTTCTACGTGTTCAGAGAATGTTCTTGATGCTATTAGTATGTCATCAACATATACAGTCAGAAAATCTAAGTCTTTCGGTTGTAATATCATGTCTAAGCACTTAATAAAACTTGCTACACTGGTGTTAAGCCCAAATGGCAGGCGTTTAAATTGATAGTTTTTTCCATTGAAAAGGAATGCAGTAAACTTACGGCTTTCTGGCGCTAATGGACTTGCCAGTAGCCCGCCGTTAAATCTAAGGACGTCATGTATCTGACTCCATTAAACTTTTGAAAAATTTCGTTCATGGCTTCCAGTGATTCCCGGTCAGGTATTATAATCTGATTAATTTTTCTAGCGTCGAAGCACAATCTTACATTTCCATCCTTTTTGATGACCACTACCAACGGGTTCGAGTAAGGCGATATGGATCTTTCGATGATGTCCCCTTCCATCATGCGGTCCAACTCTTCTTGAACGGCTCTCCTCTTTGAAAATGGCACTGGATACCTTCTCTGCATATAGGGTGAGTGCTCTCGAATCTTCAACTCGCATACATAGTCCCTGGCTTTTCCAGGCAACTCAGCAAACACACCTCTAAAACGTTCAATAACTGCCCACAACTCCTGTCGTTGGGGGCTCCCTACAATTCCACCCTCATTAAAAAATATCTCTGCCCTGTTTTCCCATACTCTCTCATCATTCTCCATGCTCTCACTCTCTTGACACACATTCACTCTTGTTTCTATAATTCCCTCGCCTACTCGGTTTGGTATCATCTTTACACCCGTAACTCTAGCCATATCTAACACCCTCTTAAAATCTACCCTGATTGGTTCATGCCCCTTATTAAATTCCACTATTCTCTGATTAAAATCAATTACTGCTTTATTTCTCTCCAAAAAATCATTTCCCAGAATTACATCTAGATTCAAACCCTTAACTACTAGAAAAGATTCTCAAATTCTATTCCCTTAATATATATGTTTAATTGAACTTGTTTAGTGACTCGTTTACTTCGTACTCCCGTCACCCCCACTACTGTTACTCCCGCTACTGGTAATGATGGAATATTCTTATTTACCCTTTGTAATTCACCCATTACATTCTCTGAAACTACTGGTATCTCACTACCCGTATCAATCAATGTTTTGTAATCCTTACCTTCTATGGTTATAAATACCTCCGTTAGTCCGGTTTTGGTTTCTGTCATTTCTGCAGCGTCCTCCTCCAGTAGCTCCTCCGCCATGTCTCTAATAATTATGTTGCTGCGGTAGTTATGCTCCTCTTGGACCCCCAGGTTCTCCTCCGACAATGGATGTGCCCGGTTCTCCATTGTCTCCTCTAGTTTCCCGTGGATTGACCTGCTACTGCCTGGTTGTATCCACCTCTGCCTCTATTTCCGCTTCCGTTTCCCCTTGGTGCTCCTCTAGCGTTCTCGCCTCCTCTCTGCGGTTGATTCTGTTGCTGGTACGTTCTCTCACTGCGTTGACATTCTCTCGGTTTGTGACATCTAAAACAGGTTGTTCTTATAGCATAGTTTTCAACATTACAATCGGCACATCGCCAACCCTCGCCTCGATTATCATTATTTCCCCCCCGTGCCCCTCGGTGAAAGTTGGGTATTCCCCTGGGTTGATTATAATTCCCATTTATACATGTTATTGGTGCGTTTATTCGCCTACTCACATCACGTTCCCGTATATTCTGAAAAATATCCAATATATTTTCTAGTTCCGTAATCTCTAGAATTTCACGTGTCATTAGCGTAATCTGTATTTCTCTGGGCAAATGCTTACTTATATGACGGACAAACGATCGAAACGGTAACGGTGGCTCTAAATATTTGGCCTCATTGTATAATCGCATTACATACATAGTTACGTTGCTCCCTTGGGTCCCAAAATTACCTGGTCCCATAATTTTACTCCGCAATATTTCTTGTTCCTCCTTCGACCAATATTTCTCTCTAAAGGCCGTCTCGAAACATTGATAACTTACCCAGTCTACTTTATGTACCTCCTCCCATACCGCGGAATTCCCTCTAAAACACTTCATTAGTTTTAACAGTTGTACTTCCCAACTACTTCTACAAAACTGATTAAATTCTTTGACTCTATTTAAAAACTGCATAGGGTGTACCCCCCTGTTTTCACAATTAAACAACTCCAAATCAATATCGCTATTCACATCTTTAGTAATGACTATTTGTTCAGTGACACTATTAAGTTTTTCGTTTATAGCTATATTCAGTTCATCTTTAACATTAACTATACTCTGCTCAATTGATGCAAATATATTGTTATTTAAACTCTCAATTTGTACCTGACGCTTATCTATAGTATTCACTGTATTTTGTATAGCTTGTATCTCTGTTTTGCAATTACTTTCTATTTCATTGATCTTGACATTAGTACTAATTTCATATGTTTCAATCTTATCAACTACACAATTCAACTTGTACTCACTACTAACATTACATTCATCTATTTTACGATCAAACTTTTCTGTTACCTTCTGTATTTGTTTATTAGTTTTTTCTACCACACTACTCTGTATTTCGTCAATTCTATTATTCATACTATTTAATGAATGACTCAACTTCTCGTGTAATTCAAATTTCAATTCGTGAAAATTACTTTCGCATTTCATTTTTACCTCCTCAATGTCAAATTTAAGTACATCAAATTTACAATTAAATTCGCTTTTAATTTCATTCAATTTTATGTCATTATTGTCAAAACGACTATTTAATTTGTTAAATTTGTTATTCTGTACTTTGAATTTCATATCTAACTCATTATTCTGATTTGTTAATACATTGAATTTAGCGTCAGAATCACTCTTCTGTTCTTTGCTTTGTTCTAAGAGTAATTGTAACATACTCATTACATCACTATTGAATTGGACGTTACATTTCGTTGAAGTCGGGGTCAATTGCACACCCGAATCTTCAGTTACATTACTCTGGTCACTTAAATTTAACTCTGTTTTCTCTTGACTCGCACTTGGAGTCGAATGTATCTCAAAATTACTCATGTTATTTGATTCATTATAGTTTTCGACACTAGTCGTTCCATTTATATTGCTCTCATTCTTTCCTGCCATTTTTATAAATTTATTAATCTAAATTTACTTACATAAAAACATCTACCACTTAACTCTTAACCTCTGTGCATTGATGTACTAATTTATATGTGCTGCGTAATTTTTACGTAGTTGTTTAACCCTCAAATCAAACTTGCATTTATCGTAGGTGTGGAATTTTAATCATTCAAATTCGAGTCCTGTTCGTAGCGCCAAATGTGATACTCTATTCACATACCAATACACAAAATTTTATTTTATTTTCTACCTACCTGTTTCGCCTTCCGCCAGGGTCCGCACCACGAATGTTAAAATGCAAATATGATTATAGGTTATCGCAAAAACTTACGCAACCCATTTTTTGAAGAGAATTAAAATTTTTTAATATGTACTTATTTCAGTTTTGTATTGTTATTCTTTTCCAATAAAAAAATCAAGACAAATTAAAATTTCCTTACATTTTTTGGCAAAACATCTTATATCGACAAAGTTAAAATCTACATCTTATATTAACACATTAACTATTCATCTATTACTCACATAAACAGCCCAGTCTGCCAGCATTCTCACATTCACTCTTAAAACCCCTTTTGAATATAAAAACGCCCCATTTTATGTAAAATTAATGACCATAATGCTTTCAATGTGAAACGTTACATGTGTGGCGTCCTCTTCCCCGACCACGTGGTGCGTCTTCCAAAGTCTTTCTTTCTCCGGATGTTCACAAGGTTTATAATATTTAATAACGTTCTATATTCACTCTTCGTCACTGGAGGCACTGTTATACATGTTTTTGTAGAATCACATAGATATTTTGTCGGCCGACTTAAGAAAAAAATAAGATTTGCCCGGGCAGAAAACTGATAGTTGCCACGCGTGGCCTAGGTTGCTAGTCGACTGGGAAGAAAATTATCAATCTGCCTCCCTCCAAACACTCGGACAGAGCGGAAGTTTCAATGCCTCATGATCGAATCGTTCGTCACTGTTCATAACACATGGATTTTTCTGTGTGTTGGATGACGACGAACTTTCACTGCCTTCACTTTCGTTTATGCAAAGTTATGTGCTCCGCAGATGTTGGCGTTTGTGCATGGGTGAGTGAGCGTCACACAGACGCAAAGTTCTTAGAATCGTGACAGCAGACAACATGACATTCCTTTATATTGTTACATCACCCAGTTACAGTGTATCGTTTCGTTGTTTAGACTGCGAGTTAAATTCAAACTGGTGACTAGCCACATATATGAAATGAATTGTGCAGTTTAATAAAATCAAACCCAAAATTAATAAAAAAAAAAACCTTCTAATTCGCCCCATTACAAATTATATTATATTTGCAACGTTAAATACGTTGTATAGTAATGGCGCTCCAAGATCGTGGGGCTATTCAAAAACAAATAGAAGTGTATTTGTATTTGAAATTAAATTCTACTTTATTAAATATCGTTGTAGAATACGTCGCCCTGGACGTGGGGCACGACATGCCTAAATTTATATACAAAAATTTGGTACATAAATTGTAGCCCATGAACGTATGGCCCAATCCCCATCATTTAACTATTAAAATTTTTTAAGTAGCTAAATGGTTGCTCTAAAATATAAAGAGTGTGTTAAATGAAAAATGTATAATATGTAATTATTATTTATATTAAACAGTAACTGAATGTAATGTTAATTGTTGTATAATCACACAGTGGCGCCCACGAATAATATTATTTGTCTATGTAACAGGTGTAACTGTAATGAGTATTAATAATAACTATTAATAAAAATAAAGAAATAAATAAATAAGTAGGGAACGGTTATCAATAATAATTGTTAAAGAATTACAACTAAATAAATACTTTAATAATACTTCAACATGACGACTCCAGGAAATTTAGACGTAGAGGCATTCCAGACAATGATGCGTGCCTGGGTCGACAAATTAAGCACAAAACAGACAGAAAATTTAAATAAACAGACAGAAAATTTAAATGCTAGAATAGACGAATTAAAAGAATCTAATAAGAAACAAACAGAAAGTTTAGAAAATAAATTAGAGCTACAGTCCGAAAATTTTAGACAGGACACCAAAAAAATCACAAAGTCTAGAAGAGTTAAAAATTGATAATCTTGAAATAAAACAAAGTATAATAGACAGTAATGCACAGTTAACAAAAAAAATTGTTAATACCAACATACGTATTGACACGATCGCAGAAAATGTCTGTGGAATAATTAATAAACAAACGGAGCTAATATGTGAAAAGATAATATGTGAAGAATTCATAGTAGTTGAAAATACGTGTGTAATTACTAACGATAATTATAAAGTAATTAACATTAATCAAGAGACGCAAATTAAGGTTAATAAAACGTACCTTATTAATAGCGATATTCCAAGTGTGAGACACACAATAGTAAGTCACACAAGATGACACATGTGAAACTCTTAGGACACCACACTTATGGAGATAAATATCACTGTAGGTACAAAAAGAAACGTAGTAATTTGTCTAGACGAAACACTACACAAAATTGTGGTAAATATGATGGTAGGTATACGTACGATAATTATAAAGTGAACGATAATTATAACTATAATTATAGTAAGTACAATGAATATTATCATAAAAGACGAACGAAAAAACCGTCGACAGCTGTTTATATAGGCTTCAAACGCACTGACCTTACTCAATTCATTAGTGATGAGAGAATTGTGGAACGTGCTGAGAGAATTGAGAAAGAGCGAAGCATTCGTTACGAGAGAAAGAAAGGGAGAATAAAGTTTTCACCCTATAAACAGGTGACTTACACGATCAAAGCAAACGTTCACACGGTAAGTACGCACACAAACGTCGCAGCAATGCAACGGAAAGGTAACGAGGAGGTAACCAAATGGAATGTTGTCGCGAGGGTGAGCACAATGAATTTCCTGTGTGCAACAACCAATTGTTATAAAAAGAGGGGTGTCAGATCTAACGACACACCGAACCGAACTCAATACCCAAAAATAAATAATTATTTTTAAATGAGAAAAATAATATTACTATTAATTATTAATAATAATATAAGAGAATATAATTAAGAAATGTTGTTTATTAAGGATATGATAGCAAATAAAAAAGAAATATTAGTGAAAAGAAATAAAGAATATTATTTGAAAGGGTTAATTAAGAAATGTATTATTGATGGTAAGGAATGATAGCGTAGAGAAATATTTAAGAAAGTAATGGTAAAAGATGTTATTGTTGTTATTAATATGAAGAAAGGGTTAGGAATAGAAAATAATTGCTATAATTGTTAGAACGGCTGATCAAGCGAACACTTAATGGAGATACAAGGACACAGAAGAAAGCAAGAGTGAAAAGTCAAAAGGGCAGAGGCTACTTAGGATTAAGGACTTCGAGAAAAATATCGTTGTTTTCCAAGACAGTTCCTCTGTAACCGATCATGCGACACACTACAAAGCTAAAAGAGTATTCTGTTATGGAAGTGTATTTCAGGAAAGTAGTAGCGATCAGAAAGGTAATGTTAAAGAAATGTAATAAAAGGTAATGAACGTTAATGTATTGTATAAGTAATGTATTAGATAAAGTAATGTCATGTTAAGAAAAGAGTTAAGGAAGATTAGAAGCGAAGGTAAGAATGTATGAGTAAGATAATGTAAAATTAAGGACCGAATTTGCACACATACGTAGGAACGCAGAGCATCCAAAAAGAGAACAAGGGAGAGCTAAATGCAGTGGATTTTCTGGGACCACTACCACGATCAAGTCGAGGTGTGAAGCACATATTGGTATGTATCGATGTGTTTTCCAAGGCAGTCCGACTGTACCCAATTATGCGACCCACAACCAAAGTTGTTCTAAAGATACTACTGCAGAAATATATTCCGTCATATGGAAAAATGAAGAAGGTACTCAGTGATCAAGGTGTACAATTCCAAAGTGAAAAATGGGAGAGGACGTTAAGGGAAAATGGAATACAACCTGTACTCACATCCATAAGACATCCTCAAGGAAACCTTGCTGAGAGAGTTAGCAAAGAATTAGGTAAATATTTACGAATATATTGCCTTGATCAACACAATAAATGGGCAGAATATTTACCATTTCTTGAAAAAGCCATTAACGAAAATTATAGTGAAGCAACAGGATACACTCCAATGGAATTAGAAGAAGATAAAAAGCCAAACAGATTTTGGACTAAGTATATAAACAAACCTAATAACCAGAATGTACCTGTACCAATAAGTGTGAAAATTGAATACGCAAAGCAACAGATAAGAGAAAGAGGTAACAAGAGAGTAGAAAGATTTAATCTAACTCACAAGCTACAACAGTTCAACGTGGGAGAAAGTGTACTACTCAAAGCTAATCCAGTGGGAAAACGGAGTGATAATACTGTGAAGAAATTCTTCAGACTTTATAATGGACCGTATACGTTAAAAGACAGCGAGTAGGACAACACACTTTCATCGTATATGATGAGATACAGAAGAAATAAATTGGTAAATTCCACGCGTCATTTAGGAAGTTCTACACATGAAAACAACGAGGTCAATGAAACCAGTCAGATCAGCTGTTTGTTGAAGCCACCCTACTACAAGGTCACGAGCAGTGAGCGTATAAGGAGGGAAGGTAAGACATTTGTATACACTCCAATTAAGGGTGAAATGATGAATAATTATTCTTTATTTTTTGTTACATTTTTTTTCAAGTGTAACAATAATAAAAAAAATTTTAATAAATAAATTTATTAAATTTTATTTTGTTACCAAGCAGAGGGATAATGCGACAGTACAGATAAGTGATGTACTGAGTATTGAATATAAAAATTTAAATATACCTAATAAACTGTAAATAATTAATAATGTATTAGAAATAAGCATGTCAGGGATTGCAAGCTTGACTCAGACAAAAATATGAACAGGTGTTTCGACCTGAATCGACGAGCACACACACACACACACAAATGTAACTGAAAGTGTGTACACCAGTATTTTGCTAGTGTGTGTGAACGCAGGTCTATGCAGGCGAGTTTACCACCCCAAGATGAATAATTGCATAATTACTGTTTTTCCGTAATTATTCATAAACTATAATTAAGAAGTAAAATCCAAAAACAATAAAATGTAATAAAATTTACTAAATACTGTGTATGAAAACCACGCGAAAGTGACACACCGTACAAGTGTAATAGTGAAATAACTGTGTACAAATCGAAAGGGTTAAGTTGCAATGTCCGAAATTACAGTGAACATGTGTTGAAAAAATAGTTATAAGATAAGTATAAGAGTATACTTACAGGACTCTGCAATTCGCAGAAATTAAGAAATAGCGAAATTGACAAGGAGTGGGGGAACTGAACCCAGAAACAATTTCAGGCATGTCGATTTCGTACCACTGCAGGTGTTAACCAAGACATGGGTATAAATAGGACACACAAGCTACAGTGGTTCTCTTTTCTTAAATCATCCACGGTGCAGCGGGAGCTTATGCCCGTCCGCACAGAATATTTAAATTTTTGTAAATAGTTTCATCCTTCCAGTTACATACAGTTATGTAACTGGATTGTAAAACAAACCATATTTAAGTAGTAACAAAATTACATAAGAAGATCCACATAAGAAGATTAACTGACGTCCGAGACAGCACGAGGAGAATTTCCAGAGAGCGATACGACGCTGGACAGAGAGAGAGTCGACGCTGGACAAGAGGAGAAGAGAAAGGAGACGCTGGACAGAGAGAGAGTCGACGCTGGACAAGAGGAGAAGAGAGACAGTCGACGCTGGACAAGAGGAGAAGAGAAAGTCAATGCTGGACAAGAGGAGAAGAGAGAGTGATGCTGAAGTTCGAGACAAGGACGACTACAGATGGATCAAATGACCGAGTATGATTGATGACAATAAGGTGATAAACAACTTATTTATCTCTTAATCGAACAATGAACTCAAAGACAATTAAAGACATTCTTGTTTTATTTAAAAGTAAGAGCCAATGTTTATTTTAAAGTAGAATTAAAATCATAGATGTTTTAGAAATATGATTAACGTAACAAGAGCTCAAATTAGTATTGAAATAAAACGAATACAAAGAATTTAAATGAAAACAATTAGTGTTTGATATAAATCAATACTGAGAAACAAAAGATAAATTCAATAACTATTAATATTTTGAGTACATTACAATATATAAAAAGATATTTTAATATTGATATTTTGAAACACATTAATTGACTGAGTAGTCTGGAAATGAGATTTTTCTTTAATACGATAATTAGTAGAATAGAATATTTAGTCAGTAAGGATGTATATAGCATAAGCCTTACGGCATAATAACAAATAATAACGAATGTTTTAAGTCGAAGTAAGTGCTAGATGCACAATTATTAATATCAAATAAATTTGAAATACCGTTACAAGTTACATAGAGTTCTTATTGCACATACACCTGAAACCCAATTTAAATGCTATATTGTTACATAATTTGTCAATCTTGAACGTGAGACCAGTCACGCCTATTTTATGTATATTGTATTGTTGCATATTAATTATCGCTTCCAACGTGGAGCATCACAAATGTAAATTATATTATATTTACAAAGTTGTATTGTTGTAATATATATATTATAACAGGACCAAATATCATTTATTTGGAGTTATATGTTAAGTGTATACTATATTCATGTTTAAATAAATTTAGTAGTCGAAACTCCACTCGTATGTAATAGCGATCATAATAATGCATTGTAAAAGACGCACACGCGGCTGTTACATAATCAACTCGCTGTGGAAAGAAGACGACCACACCCAAACTTTCAATTATTAATATTTCGGAAATCAGTAAATTAAGGCGAAATCCATTATAGCCAGAATGTTTGCCGAAATATTAATAATAAGGTGTGCGAATTTTACGCAATATAATTAAATAATAACAGAGTTAATTAATTTAATGTGAATATCTTCTGTAATAATTGAGCCACTTTAATGAGCTTTTAATATGTTATAACTATAAGAATTTACAACAAATTGTATATTTTGGAATTAGCACAACTTAGTTTGCAACCAAGAAAATCGCAATTTAAAACTGTCACAGGAAATCCGGTGCGACAATTCAGTTCCGTTGTGTTAAGAATATTAGTAATAATATAAATTCTCCGTCTGTGGGAAACTAATTTCGTTCTCACGGACTAAGGTGATTCAAATTTTGTGTAGTAGGGAGAGTGTGTCAGCCAATCAAATCATTCGAAGAAATCCCAACCAGCGCGGAGTTTTGGGGCTGACCGAACACTCTACTGCCAGTATTTGAGAAGAACAGACGTATTTCTTCGATCGTCTCAAAACCATAGTTTTGTGAAGACTCATCTGAAGACTCTACGTGGTCAACACGCATAATTACGAACATTATAACACAGATCAACTGTAACGATTCGTAATTACAGCATCCAGTCAAGATACTCTTCATTTCAACAAACAAGCTTATTGTGCACTACAAGCTGTGGTCATAAGCACGCAAGAGATCTACAAGACTACAAGACCTTACTTCAAGAATACGACAGAGAGGCCGTCTAAACCATTGTGAATCAGCTGACGAGGAGAGCTACCACTCGAACGACACACACACACACACACACGCTGACGTGGGACGTGCAATCGACGAGGGACGTAAAGCAGTTCTCGCAGAAAGCCCGCAGACGTAAAAACTTCAACAAATAGCAGGAGAGGAGAGGTTGCTGATTTCCGAGCTCAACGCCGAAACCCAGGATGCTCAAGTAGATCACTATCTCTAGCCGATTGGACAAGGACAGCGAGGGACATCTGGAGCATCTCTATGATCCACTTCAAAATCAGGAAAGCAAAATCAAGTTATCTATTTTTCAAACGTTAAATTTTCTTTCTTTTTCAATTAAAATCATTGTAATTTAAATCATTCAGGTGCCACAAATCAAAGACTCTAGTAAATAAGAATAATTCATTTGTGATAATCTGTATAGCCAGTATAAGTAATTAGTAAGCTTTAGTTAAGAATTAATGGAGATAAAACAGAAAGCGCTATACAAATCTTAACAAACAATTAAATAATTTGCTCATACTGCAGTATACGAGAGTCAAGTCACTAGTAAATAAAGGGACGTGAACTAGACTGTCACGCCTAGTTTATTTTGGAATATATTCAGTTAACTTTAGAGTTTTTATTTTCATTTGAATCTAATTTTAAAGCAATTAAATTAAATTAAAGTAAATTAATTAATTGAATTTTCAGTTAAAATTAACTCTTTCAAAATAACGAGCTCAACTTCTTAAAATTATCAACCATTTAAAAAACATTATTCAAGATCTATTTATTGTTTAGACTGTAAGGATATTTGATCATATAACCATTTTATTCTTGTGTGTTATTGGAGTAATAAACACAGTTTTATTACCCCATATTGTATTTTTTTATTGCTGTACTACGGAGCCTACCAACCTCACAAAACTCTTCACTTTTAAAGTAACTTATTTAGTGTGCTGTTGTCATATATTTGAGATTACATACTTGCGAAATCAAATCCAAAATCCACACACCCTAGTCGGAAGAAAGCCGCAAGATCGGACAGCAGGTAGGTGCTCATACATTCATACAACACAACAACAACGCATATAAGTAGAGTTACATATGTCGCCCTGCACGTGGGGCCAGAAATTAAATTCAAATTAAATTTAATTTCACGTTAAAACCAAGTTTGCTGTTTTAACTCTTAAAACAGCTGGTTTGACGGGGCGTTGACAGACTTGATGCTTCAATTGTAGAGACGCGATCAAATATAGACTCTAATAAAGAAAGTGTATTGCAAGCACTTAATGACGAGATTTGGAAAGTACGACAGGAAGTACGCAGGAGATCCGCTCTTAATATTCTAGTACAAGGTCCTGTCGATGAAAAGAATCGTGTATATTTTACAGGGGAAAATAATGAAAAGCCTATTGAATTTTTGTTAGCCTGTGAAAATGAAATGGCGAGGGTAGGTTCGAGACTCGAAGATCAAGATAAAATACAATGGGTAGTAAACGCGATGCGTGATTCGGCGCGTAAATGGTATAATATTGTACGCGATAAAGTATCCACATACGCGGAATTCAAACAGAAATTCGAAAGCCGGTATTGGAATTCTCACACGCAAAGACTGTTACGGAATGAACTGGAATATGGACGTTTTGACCGAAAATTAGGTATTACGGCGGAAAATTATATCATCCAGCAGGTCGAGCGCGCAAAGCATTTAACCCCAGCATTTTCAGAGATCGACATTGTCACTAAACTAGCCTATCATTTCAACCACAATATACGGGTAGCTGTGTTTACGCAAGGTATATGCATGGTCGATGAATTTCTCATTTTAGTGTCCCAAAGCGAGACAGTTTTTGATTTAGGCGGTTGGCGTTATAACCCAGATTTTCGCCGAAATAACGACGATCAGAATACACGGGTGCAATACCATCCACAACCTGATCAGAGGCCAAGTACAAGTTCTACTCCACCCCAGACATCGTTAAAACCCCCAGATAAGACCTTTGAATACAAAGGTGAGCCAAATATCGGTAGACCGAAAGGGCAATATAAGGGCAACGATGGGACGCAGATGAGAACTATACAAACGGTCGAAATAGCGAGAAGTGATACAATAGCGTAAGACAGCGATACACAAAGCATTAAGGACCCTAGTGAGAAGAAAAAAAACCGTAAATTTCCAAAAAACTTGGAAACGGGCGCCTCCAGGGGGGAAGCGCCATAAATCATGCCAAATTATTTAAAGCTAAAATAGGTAGAAATAAGAAAAATACTAGGTTTAAGAAAGGTGATTTTTGTCCAGAAATTTGTGTGCCGGTTAATAAGGTATTCCAACCGGAAAGTACAGAACCATTGTTTGAGGTGAATACAATACAACAATGCACTCCGACAATTGTATGTCCGGTAGAGCAGGAACTTAGCGGTAGCGTTCCCACACAATCAGCCTGGGAAGATGTTGTCGTAATATCCGGTGACGCCGACGGACTTAACGAGTGGCTACAGGAATATTGTAGAACCACCCATAAAAATGGTTACGATATATTGGACGCACTTTAAAAATAAATAATATTTAGAGTTTATAATAATTTGATTAAATAATAATTAGTATTAAAATAAATTAACTGTGTTTTATAATATTAATAATAATTGTAAATAAATTATGTATGAAAGATGGTTCGGTAATAGCGCGGTAACTAACAAGTATACAATGCAAGGCGAAACGAATGCACGCGCCGGAAATTGTTATATAACACAATGGTACCGATCAGCTGTTAGAATGTAGGTCAGGTAATTAGCGTCGTGCGGTGTGTGATAACAGTTGTAAACAAAGTCAGCGCATTCCTTCGTGCACGTGTCAACTGTTGACTACTCCTTATCTGACATTCTTAAACGCTGCAATTAAATACTAGCCGTTCTAAAAACATTTACTGCGCAATGATTTCAAATATATTATTAATAAGGTGTAATTAGAATTAAGTTGTATATATGAAAGAACATTGACACCCATGTATGTGTCCATAAATAATTAATACAATGTATAGTAGCAAGTATAATCATTTCAAAGTACATTTAAAATAATTAAAAAAATAATAATAATTGTAATTATTACACTCATTTTTTTTTAAAAGTACGTAGAGGAGTATATAACGGGACCAAATATCATTTATTTGGAGTTATATGTTAAGTGTATACTATATTCATGTTTAAATAAATTTAATAGTCGAAACTCCACTCGTATGTAATAGCGATCATAATAATGCATTGTAAAAGACTCACACGTGGCTGTTACATAATCAACTTGCTGTGGAAAGAAGACGACCACACCCAAACTTTCAATTATTAATATTTCGGAAACCAGTAAATTAAGGCGAAATCCATTATAGCCAGAATGTTTGCCGAAATATTAATAATAAGGTATGCGAATTTTACGCAATATAATTAAATAATAACAGAGTTAATTAATTTAATGTGAATAACTTCTGTAATAATTGAGCTACATTAATGAGCTTTTAGTATGTTATAACTATAAGAATTTACAACAAATTGTATATTTTGGAATTAGCACAACTTGGTTTGCAACCAAGAAAATCGCAATTTAAAACTCTCACAGGAAATCCGGAGCGACAATTCAGTTCCGTTGTGTTAAGAATATTAGTAATAATATAAATTCTCCGTCTGTGGGAAACTAATTTCGTTCTCACGGACTAAGGTGATTCAAATTTTGTGTAGTAGGGAGAGTGTGTCAGCCAATCAAATCATTCGAAGAAATCCCAACCAGCGCGGAGTTTTGGGACTAACCGAACACTCTACTGCCAGTATTTGAGAAGAACAGACGTATTTCTTCGATCGTCTCAAAACCATAGTTTTGTGAAGACTCATCTGAAGACTCTACGTGGTCAACACGCATAATTACGAACATTATAACACAGATCAACTGTAACGATTCGTAATTACAGCATCCAGTCAAGATACTCATCATTTCAACAAACAAGCTTATTGTGCACTACAAGCTGTGGTCATAAGCACGCAAGAGATCTACAAGACTACAAGACCTTGCTTCAAGAATACGACAGAGAGGCCGTCTAAACCATTGTGAATCAGCTGACGAGCAGAGCTACCACTCGAACGACACACACACACACACGCTGACGTGGGACGTGCAATCAATGAGGGACGTAAAGCAGTTCTCGCAGAAAGCCCGCAGACGTAAAAACTTCAACAAATAGCAGGAGAGGAGAGGTTGCTGATTTCCGAGCTCAACGCCGAAACCCAGGACGCTCAAGTAGATCACTATCTCTAGCCGATTGGACAAGGACAGCGAGGGACATCTGGAGCATCTCTATGATCCACTTCAAAATCAGGAAAGCAAAATCAAGTTATCTATTTTTCAAACGTTAAATTTTCTTTCTTTTTCAATTAAAATCATTGTAATTTAAATCATTCAGGTGCCACAAATCAAAGACTCTAGTAAATAAGAATAATTCATTTGTGATAATCTGTATAGCCAGTATAAGTAATTAGTAAGCTTTAGTTAAGAATTAATAGAGATAAAACAGAAAGCGCTATACAAATCTTAACAAACAATTAAATAATTTGCTCATACTGCAGTATACGAGAGTCAAGTCACTAGTAAATAAAGGGACGTGAACTAGACTGTCACGCCTAGTTTATTTTGGAATATATTCAGTTAACTTTAGAGTTTTTATTTTCATTTGAATCTAATTTTAAAGCAATTAAATTAAATTAAAGTAAATTAATTAATTGAATTTTCAGTTAAAATTAACTCTTTCAAAATAACGAGCTCAACTTCTTAAAATTATCAACCATTTAAAAAACATTATTCAAGATCTATTTATTGTTTAGACTGTAAGGATATTTGATCATATAACCATTTTATTCTTGTGTGTTATTGGAGTAATAAACACAGTTTTATTACCCCATATTGTATTTTTTTATTGCTGTACTACGGAGCCTACCAACCTCACAAAACTCTTCACTTTTAAAGTAACTTATTTAGTGTGCTGTTGTCATATATTTGAGATTACATACTTGCGAAATCAAATCCAAAATCCACACACCCTAGTCGGAAGAAAACCGCAAGATCGGACAGCAGGTAGGTGCTCATACATTCATACAACACAACAACAACGCATATAAGTAGAGTTACATATGTCGCCCTGCACGTGGGGCCAGAAATTAAATTCAAATTAAATTTAATTTCACGTTAAAACCAAGTTTGCTGTTTTAACTCTTAAAACAGCTGGTTTGATGGGGCGTTGACAGACTTGATGCTTCAATTGTAGAGACGCGATCAAATATAGGCTCTAATAAAGAAAGTGTATTGCAAGCACTTAATGACGAGATTTGGAAAGTACGACAGGAAGTACGCAGGAGATCCGCTCTTAATATTCTAGTACAAGGTCCTGTCGATGAAAAGAATCGTGTATATTTTACAGGGGAAAATAATGAAAAGCCTATTGAATTTTTGTTAGCCTGTGAAAATGAAATGGCGAGGGTAGGTTCGAGACTCGAAGATCAAGATAAAATACAATGGGTAGTAAACGCGATGCGTGATTCGACGCGTAAATGGTATAATATTGTACGCGATAAAGTATCCACATACGCGGAATTCAAACAGAAATTCGAAAGCCGGTATTGGAATTCTCACACGCAAAGACTGTTACGGAATGAACTGGAATATGGACGTTTTGACCGAAAATTAGGTATTACGGCGGAAAATTATATCATCCAGCAGGTCGAGCGCGCAAAGCATTTAACCCCAGCATTTTCAGAGATCGACATTGTCACTAAACTAGCCTATCATTTCAACCACAATATACGGGTAGCTGTGTTTACGCAAGGTATACGCATGGTCGATGAATTTCTCATTTTAGTGTCCCAAAGCGAGACAGTTTTTGATTTAGGCGGTTGGCGTTATAACCCAGATTTTCGCCAAAATAACGACGATCAGAATACACGGGTGCAATACCATCCACAACCTGATCAGAGGCCAAGTACAAGTTCTACTCCACCCCAGACATCGTTAAAACCCCCAGATAAGACCTTTGAATACAAAGGTAAGCCAAATATCGGTAGACCGAAAGGGCAATATAAGGGCAATGATGGGACGCAGATGAGAACTATACAAACGGTCGAAATAGCGAGAAGTGATACAATAGCGCAAGGCAGCGATACACAAAGCATTGAGGACCCTAGTGAGAAGAAAAAAAACCGTAAATTTCCAAAAAACTTGGAAACGGGCGCCTCCAGGGGGCAAGCGCCATAAATCATGCCAAATTATTTAAAGCTAAAATAGGTAGAAATAAGAAAAATACTAGGTTTAAGAAAGGTGATTTTTGTCCAGAAATTTGTGTGCCGGTTAATAAGGTATTCCAACCGGAAAGTACAGAACCATTGTTTGAGGTGAATACAATACAACAATGCACTCCGACAATTGTATGTCCGGTAGAGCAGGAACTTAGCGGTAGCGTTCCCACACAATCAGCCTGGGAAGATGTTGTCGTAATATCCGGTGACGCCGACGGACTTAACGAGTGGCTACAGGAATATTGTAGAACCACCCATAAAAATGGTTACGATATATTGGACGCACTTTAAAAATAAATAATATTTAGAGTTTATAATAATTTGATTAAATAATAATTAGTATTAAAATAAATTAACTGTGTTTTATAATATTAATAATAATTGTAAATAAATTGTGTATGAAAGATGGTTCGGTAATAGCGCGGTAACTAACAAGTATACAATGCAAGGCGAAACGAATGCACGCGCCGGAAATTGTTATATAACACAATGGTACCGATCAGCTGTTAGAATGTAGGTCAGGTAATTAGCGTCGCGCGGTGTGTGATAACAGTTGTAAACAAAGTCAGCGCATTCCTTCGTGCACGTGTCAACTGTTGACTACTCCTTATCTGACATTCTTAAACGCTGCAATTAAATACTAGCCGTTCTAAAAACATTTACTGCGCAATGATTTCAAATATAATATTATTAATAAGGTGTAATTAGAATTAAGTTGTATATATGAAAGAACATTGACACCCATGTATGTGTCCATAAATAATTAATACAATGTATAGTAGCAAGTATAATCATTTCAAAGTACATTTAAAATAATTAAAAAAATAATAATAATTGTAATTATTACACTCATTTTTTTTTAAAAGTACGTAGAGGAGTATATAACAGGACCAAATATCATTTATTTGGAGTTATATGTTAAGTGTATACTATATTCATGTTTAAATAAATTTAATAGTCGAAACTCCACTCGTATGTAATAGCGATCATAATAATGCATTGTAAAAGACTCACACGTGGCTGTTACATAATCAACTCGCTGTGGAAAGAAGACGACCACACCCAAACTTTCAATTATTAATATTTCGGAAACCAGTAAATTAAGGCGAAATCCATTATAGCCAGAATGTTTGCCGAAATATTAATAATAAGGTATGCGAATTTTACGCAATATAATTAAATAATAACAGAGTTAATTAATTTAATGTGAATAACTTCTGTAATAATTGAGCTACATTAATGAGCTTTTAGTATGTTATAACTATAAGAATTTACAACAAATTGTATATTTTGGAATTAGCACAACTTGGTTTGCAACCAAGAAAATCGCAATTTAAAACTCTCACAGGAAATCCGGAGCGACAATTCAGTTCCGTTGTGTTAAGAATATTAGTAATAATATAAATTCTCCGTCTGTGGGAAACTAATTTCGTTTTCACGGACTAAGGTGATTCAAATTTTGTGTAGTAGGGAGAGTGTGTCAGCCAATCAAATCATTCGAAGAAATCCCAACCAGCGCGGAGTTTTGGGGCTGACCGAACACTCTACTGCCAGTATTTGAGAAGAACAGATGTATTTCTTCGATCGTCTCAAAACCATAGTTTTGTGAAGACTCATCTGAAGACTCTACGTGGTCAACACGCATAATTACGAACATTATAACACAGATCAACTATAACGATTCGTAATTACAGCATCCAGTCAAGATACTCATCATTTCAACAAACAAGCTTATTGTGCACTACAAGCTGTGGTCATAAGCACGCAAGAGATCTACAAGACTACAAGACCTTACTTCAAGAATACGACAGAGAGGCCGTCTAAACCATTGTGAATCAGCTGACGAGCAGAGCTACCACTCAAACGACACACACACACACACACGCTGATGTGGGACGTGCAATCGACGAGGGACGTAAAGCAGTTCTCGCAGAAAGCCCGCAGACGTAAAAACTTCAACAAATAGCAGGAGAGGAGAGGTTGCTGATTTCCGAGCTCAACGCCGAAACCCAGGACGCTCAAGTAGATCACTATCTCTAGCCGATTGGACAAGGACAGCGAGGGACATCTGGAGCATCTCTACGATCCACTTCAAAATCAGGAAAGCAAAATCAAGTTATCCATTTTTCAAACGTTAAATTTTCTTTCTTTTTCAATTAAAATCATTGTAATTTAAATCATTCAGGTGCCACAAATCAAAGACTCTAGTGAATAAGAATAATTCATTTGTGATAATCTGTATAGCCAGTATAAGTAATTAGTAAGCTTTAGTTAAGAATTAATAGAGATAAAACAGAAAGCGCTATACAAATCTTAACAAACAATTAAATAATTTGCTCATACTGCAGTATACGAGAGTCAAGTCACTAGTAAATAAAGGGACGTGAACTAGACTGTCACGCCTAGTTTATTTTGGAATATATTCAGTTAACTTTAGAGTTTTTATTTTCATTTGAATCTAATTTTAAAGCAATTAAATTAAATTAAAGTAAATTAATTAATTGAATTTTCAGTTAAAATTAACTCTTTCAAAATAACGAGCTCAACTTCTTAAAATTATCAACCATTTAAAAAACATTATTCAAGATCTATTTATTGTTTAGACTGTAAGGATATTTGATCATATAACCATTTTATTCTTGTGTGTTATTGGAGTAATAAACACAGTTTTATTACCCCATATTGTATTTTTTTATTGCTGTACTACGGAGCCTACCAACCTCACAAAACTCTTCACTTTTAAAGTAACTTATTTAGTGTGCTGTTGTCATATATTTGAGATTACATACTTGCGAAATCAAATCCAAAATCCACACACCCTAGTCGGAAGAAAACTGCAAGATCGGACAGCAGGTAGGTGCTCATACATTCATACAACACAACAACAACGCATATAAGTAGAGTTACATATGTCGCCCTGCACGTGGGGCCAGAAATTAAATTCAAATTAAATTTAATTTCACGTTAAAACCAAGTTTGCTGTTTTAACTCTTAAAACAGCTGGTTTGACGGGGCGTTGACAGACTTGATGCTTCAATTGTAGAGACGCGATCAAATATAGACTCTAATAAAGAAAATGTATTGCAAGCACTTAATGACGAGATTTGGAAAGTACGACAGGAAGTACGCAGGAGATCCGCTCTTAATATTCTAGTACAAGGTCCTGTTGATGAAAAGAATCGTGTATATTTTACAGGGGAAAATAATGAAAAGCCTATTGAATTTTTGTTAGCCTGTGAAAATGAAATGGCGAGGGTAGGTTCGAGACTCGAAGATCAAGATAAAATACAATGGGTAGTAAACGCGATGCGTGATTCGGCGCGTAAATGGTATAATATTGTACGCGATAAAGTATCCACATACGCGGAATTCAAACAGAAATTCGAAAGCCGGTATTGGAATTCTCACACGCAAAGACTGTTACGGAATGAACTGGAATATGGACGTTTTGACCGAAAATTAGGTATTACGGCGGAAAATTATATCATCCAGCAGGTCGAGCGCGCAAAGCATTTAACCCCAGCATTTTCAGAGATCGACATTGTCACTAAACTAGCCTATCATTTCAACCACAATATACGGGTAGCTGTGTTTACGCAAGGTATACGCATGGTCGATGAATTTCTCATTTTAGTGTCCCAAAGCGAGACAGTTTTTGATTTAGGTGGTTGGCGTTATAACCCAGATTTTCGCCGAAATAACGACGATTAGAAGAATACACGGGTGCAATACCATCCACAACCTGATCAGAGGCCAAGTACAAGTTCTACTCCACCCCAGACATCGTTAAAACCCCCAGATAAGACCTTTGAATACAAAGGTAAGCCAAATATCGGTAGACCGAAAGGGCAATATAAGGGCAACGATGGGACGCAGATGAGAACTATACAAACGGTCGAAATAGCGAGAAGTGATACAATAGCGCAAGACAGCGATACACAAAGCATTAAGGACCCTAGTGAGAAGAAAAAAAACCGTAAATTTCCAAAAAACTTGGAAACGGGCGCCTCCAGGGGGGAAGCGCCATAAATCATGCCAAAGTATTTAAAGCTAAAATAGGTAGAAATAAGAAAAATACTAGGTTTAAGAAAGGTGATTTTTGTCCAGAAATTTGTGTGCCGGTTAATAAGGTATTCCAACCGGAAAGTACAGAACCATTGTTTGAGGTGAATACAATACAACAATGCACTCCGACAATTGTATGTCCGGTAGAGCAGGAACTTAGCGGTAGCGTTCCCACACAATCAGCCTGGGAAGATGTCGTAATATCCGGTGACGCCGACGGACTTAACGAGTGGCTACAGGAATATTGTAGAACCACCCATAAAAATGGTTACGATATATTGGACGCACTTTAAAAATAAATAATATTTAGAGTTTATAATAATTTGATTAAATAATAATTAGTATTAAAATAAATTAACTGTGTTTTATAATATTAATAATAATTGTAAATAAATTGTGTATGAAAGATGGTTCGGTAATAGCGCGGTAACTAACAAGTATACAATGCAAGGCGAAACGAATGCACGCGCCGGAAATTGTTATATAACACAATGGTACCGATCAGCTGTTAGAATGTAGGTCAGGTAATTAGCGTCGCGCGGTGTGTGAGAACAGTTGTAAACAAAGTCAGCGCATTCCTTCGTGCACGTGTCAACTGTTGACTACTCCTTATCTGACATTCTTAAAAGCTGCAATTAAATACTAGCCGTTCTAAAAACATTTACTGCGCAATGATTTCAAATATAATATTATTAATAAGGTGTAATTAGAATTAAGTTGTATATATGAAAGAACATTGACACCCATGTATGTGTCCATAAATAATTAATACAATGTATAGTAGCAAGTAAAATCATTTCAAAGTACATTTAAAATAATTAAAAAAAAATAATAATTGTAATTATTACACTCATTTTTTTTTAAAAGTAGGTTGAGGAGTATATAACAGGACCAAATATCATTTATTTGGAGTTATATGTTAAGTGTATACTATATTCATGTTTAAATAAATTTAATAGTCGAAACTCCACTCGTATGTAATAGCGATCATAATAATGCATTGTAAAAGACTCACACGTGGCTGTTACATAATCAACTCGCTGTGGAAAGAAGACGACCACACCCAAACTTTCAATTATTAATATTTCGGAAACCAGTAAATTAAGGCGAAATCCATTATAGCCAGAATGTTTGCCGAAATATTAATAATAAGGTGTGCGAATTTTACGCAATATAATTAAATAATAACAGAGTTAATTAATTTAATGTGAATAACATCTGTAATAATTGAGCTACATTAATGAGCTTTTAATATGTTATAACTATAAGAATTTACAACAAATTGTATATTTTGGAATTAGCACAACTTGGTTTGCAACCAAGAAAATCGCAATTTAAAACTCTCACAGGAAATCCGGAGCGACAATTGAGTTCCGTTGTGTTAATATTAGTAATAATATAAATTCTCCGTCTGTGGGAAACTAATTTCATTCTCACGGACTAAGGTGATTCATATTTTGTGTAGTAGGGAGAGTGTGTCAGCCAATCAAATCATTCGAAGAAATCCCAACCAGCGCGGAGTTTTGGGGCTAACCGAACACTCTACTGCCAGTATTTGAGAAGAACAGATGTATTTCTTCGATCGTCTCAAAACCATAGTTTTGTGAAGACTTATCTGAAGACTCTACGTGGTCAACACGCATAATTACGAACATTATAACACAGATCAACTGTAACGATTCGTAATTACAGCATCCAGTCAAGATACTCTTCATTTCAACAAACAAGCTTATTGTGCATTACAAGCTGTGGTCATAAGCACGCAAGAGATCTACAAGACTACAAGACCTTACTTCAAGAATACGACAGAGAGGCCGTCTAAACCATTGTGAATCAGCTGACGAGCAGAGCTACCACTCGAACGACACACACACACACACACACGCTGACGTGGGACGTGCAATCAACGAGGGACGTAAAGCAGTTCTCGCAGAAAGCCCGCAGACGTAAAAACTTCAACAAATAGCAGGAGAGGAGAGGTTGCTGATTTCCGAGCTCAACGCCGAAACCCAGGACGCTCAAGTAGATCACTATCTCTAGCCGATTGGACAAGGACAGCGAGGGACATCTGGAGCATCTCTACGATCCACTTCAAAATCAGGAAAGCAAAATCAAGTTATCTATTTTTCAAACGTTAAATTTTCTTTCTTTTTCAATTAAAATCATTGTAATTTAAATCATTCAGGTGCCACAAATCAAAGACTCTAGTAAATAAGAATAATTCATTTGTGATAATCTGTATAGCCAGTATAAGTAATTAGTAAGCTTTAGTTAAGAATTAATAGAGATAAAACAGAAAGCGCTATACAAATCTTAACAAACAATTAAATAATTTGCTCATACTGCAGTATACGTGAGTCAAGTCACTAGTAAATAAAGGGACGTGAACTAGACTGTCACGCCTAGTTTATTTTGGAATATATTCAGTTAACTTTAGAGTTTTTATTTTCATTTGAATCTAATTTTAAAGCAATTAAATTAAATTAAAGTAAATTAATTAATTGAATTTTCAGTTAAAATTAACTCTTTCAAAATAACGAGCTCAACTTCTTAAAATTATCAACCATTTAAAAAACATTATTCAAGATCTATTTATTGTTTAGACTGTAAGGATATTTGATCATATAACCATTTTATTCTTGTGTGTTATTGGAGTAATAAACACAGTTTTATTACCCCATATTGTATTTTTTTATTGCTGTACTACGGAGCCTACCAACCTCACAAAACTCTTCACTTTTAAAGTAACTTATTTAGTGTGCTGTTGTCATATATTTGAGATTACATACTTGCGAAATCAAATCCAAAATCCACACACCCTAGTCGGAAGAAAACCGCAAGATCGGACAGCAGGTAGGTGCTCATACATTCATACAACACAACAACAACGCATATAAGTAGAGTTACAATATATATATATATTGCAACATTACAACATTGCAAAAGTTGCATAATATTATATGGTATGTGTACAAATTTTTGTACGTAAATTTAGGCATCTCATGTCTCACGTCCAGGGCGACAAATTTATATAACGTGACAATTTAGCAAATTTAATTTAATTTAAATTTGTGGAGTCCTTCGATCTTGGAGCACCAAATTTAAACAACGTTACATATACATAAATAGGTGTGAACGGTCTCACGTTCAAGATTGACAAATTCTTTAAACATATAACATTTAAATAGGGGGTCAGGCGTATCTGCAATAAGAACTCTACGGAACTTGAAACAGTCATTAAAATTTATTTGATACTATAAAAAAAATATGTGCACATGGCACTGACTTCGATTTAAAAAACATTAGTTATTATTTGTTATAATGCCGTAAGGCTAAGATATATACATCCTTACTAACTAAACATTCTATGCTACTAAATAGTATATAAAAGAAAAATCTCATTTTTAGACTACTCAGTCTATTAATATGTTTCAAAATCAATTTTTAAATCTTTTTTTCTATATATGGTACGTACTCAAAAGATTAATAGTTATTACTTCTCAGTACTGTTTTCTCAAATACTAATTGTTTTTATTTATATTCTTTGTAATCATTTTATATCATATTAATTTGAGCTCTTGTTACGTTAATCGTATTTCTAAAACATCTATGATTTCTAACTCTACTATACAAGAAATATTACTCTTATTTTTAAATAAAATATTAATGTCTTTAACTGTCTTTGTATACTGTGTATGATTAAGATATGAATAAGTTGTCTATCACCTTATTGTCGTCAATCATACTCGATCATTTTTGTTCCATCGGTGTTCATCTCCGTCTCGCCTCCAGCGTCGGCTGTCTCTCTTCTCCTCTTGTCCAGCGTCGGTTGTCTCTCTTCTCCTCTTGTCCAGCGTCGTATCGCTATAGAACTTCTTCTCTTGTCCAGCGTCGTATCGCTATGGAACTTCTTCTCTTGTCCAGCGTCGTATCGCTATGGAACTTCTTCTCTTGTCCAGCGTCGTATCACTATAGAACTTCTTCTCTTGTCCAGTGTCGTATCGCTATGGAACTTCTTCTCTTGTCCAGCATCGTATCGCTATGGAACTTCTTCAGTAGTGCTGTTATTACTTACAATGTTTGTCTTATAGCTTGGTTACGTATTTGTACATAACTGGCAATTTAAACTGTTTATAAAAATATTAATAAATATGCCGTGCTGACGGGCATAAGCTCCCGCTGCATCGTGGATGATTCAAGAAAGAGAACCACTGAAGCTTGCGTGTCCTATTTATACCCATGTCTTGGTCGACACCCTTCAGTGATACAAAATCGACATGTTAGAAACTGTCTTTGGCGTCAGTTCCCCCACTCTTTGTCAAATTCACTATTTTTTATATTTCTGCGAATTGCAGAGTCCTGTAAGTATTTTTTTACACTTATCTTATAACTAATTTTACAACACATGTTCATTGTAATTTTGGACATTGCAACTTAACCCTTTTGATTTGTACACAGTTATTTCACTATTGCACTTGTATGGCGTGTCACTTTCGCGTGGTTTTCGCACACAGTATTTATTAAATTTATTTACATTTTATGGTGCTTTTAGATTTTAATTCTTAATTCTAGTTTATGAATAATTACCGAAAAACAGTCATTGTGCAATTATTCATACTGGGGTGGCAAACTTGCCTGCAGAGACCTGCGTTCACACACACTAGCAAAATACTGGTGTACACACTTTCAGTTACATTTGTGTGTGTGTGCACGTTGATTCAGGTCGAAACACCTGTTCATATTTTTGTCTGAGTCAAGCTTGCAATCCATAACATGCTTATTTCTAATATATTATTAATTATTTACAGTTTATTAAGTAAATTTAAATTTTTATATTTCATGCTCAGTACATCACTTATTTGTACTGTCGCAATATATAATAAGTGAAGGATACAGTATCGGAATGAGGAGGAAGAATTTGGTTGATTGATTTGATGAACTGCCAAAGTTACAGTCTTAAAGGGTCTTAATGTTGTAGTATAGAAACACAGATAGCTTTGAGAGAACATTTCATCCGAACGCTTGTCTTCAGATATAATCCCCATTGTAGATAATTTTATATAAATGTGTGTGTGCGCGCACACACGCAAGCTTTTCAAAGCAACTCAGTTGAGCACTTCAGTGCTTCCACCCTCTTGTTCTATCCTTCACAGAATGTTATATGTTTTTTCTTTTTATTATTACGTACTTGTGAAGGAACAGAAACAAATATCGCGGGGTGCCACTCACACTTGACAGATGGCGTGTGAAAGCCATATCATAATCCCAACTAATAATGGAAATGCTAAAAAGGACCAACTACTTACCAAAAGATGGAAACACCCAAGTCTGTTTAGACGAGTCCCCAAGTTCAGGTTAGGTTGGGGTCAGGTGATAAATAGAAACACTTAATCTAACATTATTGACTTTATATTATAATCCACAAAACAAATGACAATAAACACTCATTAAATTCATTAAAACTGTCCACAAAATTTAATTTGATTAAGTCAATTTCTGTATGTTTTTAACTTATAAAACTCTCCATATTCTCCTCTAAATTTTCTACTTACATCGTACAAAAAAAAAAATACAAATAAAGTGAAAATCTTCATCTGCAAAACACCAGAATAACACCAAAATTTTAATATTTTTATACAAATATACTATAGTATTTGAAGACCTGCTTAATTTTCTCCTTGCACGCACGCACGCACGCACACACACACACACACACACACACACACACATCAGTTCTTTGAAATTTTTTCTACTTTTTAAATGGGCATTATATTTTTATTAAATTTGTTTGTATGACTAGTCATACCTGTTTTTATTCTCTGATTACCCACAAATTCAAATTTAATTTCTGTCAGTGTCGGATGTCTCTCCCTTTGTGGTGGAGCTCCCTGGTGACATCACTTCTCTCTCTGTCTCTCTCCTGTTGGCAAGCTCACTCTCCCCCCAAATTTTATTTAATGTATGTCACTCTTTGTGAAGATTCACTTTTCAGACCTATTGCTGTAATTAATGTTCCCCAATTTACTTCAAACCTGTATAATGCCCCCATGTGGTCGCAGAACAAAGATTTTGTACATCTTATTAACCATTTTCAACATCCACCACTTCCATCTGTTATTTATTTATTTATTTTATTTTTTTTTTATATTAACTACATGGTTTCACTCGAACTCACATGCATCATCTACCTTTTCGAGCTTATTTTAGCTCTATTTTGTACACAAGTGTACTCACAACCACGCCATTGGTCAGAGAGTGACTGTGGACCTGTGCCCCTTGTGGCATCATCATACGTGGCATGATCTTTTCCGATGCCATGTTTCAGCTGGTGGCCTTCACTAAAAATTGTTTAAAATATTTTGTTATAGACACCATCACTTTGTTATAAATATTTATCAGTTTTAACCCAATAACTGCCCCCGATCTTGTCCTGTTTTGGTGTTATACAACGAACTACTTCTCCCCGCGGAAGTACTGTCCTGCACTATTTGCACCACGTCACTGTTCCCAATCTCATGTTACTTGGCAGTTTCATCTGAAATTATCGCAAAAAATCATTGTCCGTCAAAATAAATTTTCTTTACTATTTTATAATTTTATTCAATAACATTTCTCTTTTTTAGTTTCTGTTTCCTTTTCTCTCTCATGCACATGCTCATTCACTCACACCACTGCCTTAATACACATTTTCCGTTACATTTATTTTTGGTGCGGGATTTTGAATTTGTAGTGTATGTGGGTCATGTACCATTACAACTTATTCTTGTAAATAAATCTGAGGGTATGACACTTGGCTACTAATAAAGATGTCCTGGGTTCAGTTCCCAGGCACGCTGCAAATTCAAGGTGCAATTTTTCAGCCAACGAGTCCGGGTACTTGACCTGTGGAAACAAGTGCCAGGTAAGACATCGTGAGGTAACACACCTTGTATGCTAGACAGCTCACAAACGCAGCTTAATGTACCTAACTCATAAACTGCTTTGGTGATACAGAAAAGAACCATTGTTATTTTTATTGTTTCAGCTATCTGTGGGCTGCCATGAACAACTTCCTTCACTTTCTGTAATTCTTTTCTCTTTTGCCAGTTTTCCTTTACACTCTTTATCGAACTTGCTCATTCTTTCGATAACACTCTCGTGGTTTCTCTTTGGACATATCCCTTACATTTGCAGTTATCTGCCTGAACCTTTTCGCAGTTTTTCGTTTATTTTGTATTTTTCTAAATCCTTTTTCATTGTTATTAGTATTATTTATTGTGTTTCTGCATTAAATATTACTATTTCTGCATGTTAATGGTGGTATTTGTTAATAAAAATTCTTTTTTGTTCAACATCACAATTTTAATTTTGTTTGTAATTGAACATTGTGCGTATTCTCTGATGAGGCATTGCAAGTGGTTCTGTTGAGACCTGTGTTCTATTTGTCATACTCTTGTGATTAGAATGTGTTAAAAAACATTATTAATACTGTTGTATTATTTAGTTTTCAACAAAAATGATTGTTTATTTCCAGATTGTAACATCAGATGCAGGGATGGAAAAACCACACCAAGTATTTTTGTCTGTTCCGGATATTGCAATAAAGGAAGAATTTTTGGAAGAGAATTTACCAGATGAGGATGAGGTATTCATTCATTGTTTTTTTTTGCCCACCACATGTGTATTTTTTTTGTGACACATATCTTCGTCAGTCATGGGGTTACAATTTTTTAGCCCCAGGAAAATTAACTGAAATTTGAAGAACAAAATTCTGAATGGACGTTTACACTTTTTGTTTAAGTAAGGCTGTGTACATTTTTAAAAATTAATTTAATTTTAAAACTGGCCATACAAACTAAGGATTAATTTGTTTCTAAGGATTAATTTGTTTCTAAAATAGCAATATGTACTCAACTTGTTAGTTCACTTAATGATATTTCTTATGTCTAACTTGCTGAGGCATTATATAAAGTCATGTAGTCTATACTTGGATAGCTTCTGATTCTAGTTTGATAGTTTTCTTCAACCTTCTGATAGTTTTCCTTATTTTGCTTATCCTTGATAACAAAATGTAACAAGAGTTGTTTTTTGGCAGTGAATCTTTTTATTTCACTTGCCACATTCTGACCCCAGATCTTTGCACAGGTCGCTACTGTGTATGTGCCACAGAATATAGATTGTGTTTTGTGGATCTTTATTATTGAAGGTTTAAATCCTTTTGATCAGTTTGTGATACCCTCATTTGTATTTGCACATACCTCAGTAGGTTTCAAAATATGTTTGTTCATTGAGTAAATTATTAAACACTGTACAAGTCAGCACATAAAGTTTTATTAGCATTTTTGATGCTGATAAACATAAATTGACGTACTGTAGTTCTACTGTGTTTCTGTATAGTATTGTGTATACAAATACATCTTTTGAGCTGTTTGAAACAAAACATCTTGTAGTACTTAAATCATCCACTAGATTGCATTGGTGTTCAGTTTCTCTTCAACAGGTGTCGAAGACACCACACGTTCTCCGTAAAATTCCTTTGTGCTTAGTGCTATATTTTAAATTTTTTGCTATAAATAAAATGAAAGCATTTTATAAAACTGCTTATAGTTTTATAAACATTGTGTAACAGTATGCGTAATGTGTTTATAATAAATAATAAGAACATTATGAGTTCTTAGTAAGTATATGTGTTTCAGCCAGTTTATATTTTTTTCCAAAACATTGATTATTTGAAAAGTAATTACAGGCAACATAGATACCTAAATCATATGCAGCTTATATTGTTTAAAACAGGACATTTAGACTTATAGAGCAGTAACACATATTTTCAGGTGGTCTAGTTGCTAACGCGGGCGATTGATGCGCTCGTGGTCCCGGGTTCAATTCCCGGCGGAGGTTCCGTACGGCGTGCACTCAGCGTCGTGAGGCAAACTGAGTAGGCGCTGAGATAACAGCGCCGCCTCCTGGCTGTGAATACCGCAACTAGCGGCTGGTGGTGCGTAGTACTAGCCATACACTGTCACACTAACACAAAAGCCACACGGTACGCCTTGGTCCTTAACGGACTGTTGAGCGGAGGAAAAAAAAAAAAATTTTTCACTGTATGGTGTAGGAGGTACACTATTTTAAGTGAATGCAAAACAAGGCCAAGTCTTAGCGAAGGACTTGATTTTAATGTCCCAGAATCAAAGTGTTAAGACTTGATAAAAATTTTTATCCTGTCTCACAAAAATCCGTTAAGTTTCTTCCCAATGACTGGCATTATAATTTTTATTGGTCATTATCTTAGTAGCAGTTTCACTAATACCTGTTTGTGTCCAGTTAGTATACACTAGTTAACATGACTTATGCTACAACGATAATTGTCGATTTTGTTTCAGACTGGTGGAAAAATTAAAATAACTTGAGAATTATCTGTAGTGTCCCTGTCCCACACGTTTATTTTACATTTGTTTTGTAGTATCTTTGCTGTTTATGCTTTTTAGTTCTATTTGTTCTATAAGTCAATAAGAAATCATATTAAAATAAAAAACATTTGTGAGGAACCACTGTCTCGTGGTTTTCAATTTATTATATTTTTTCCTTTTTATAGGTTCTGTTTATTTTATAGGTTCTGTTTATTTTATTCCAGCCTTTGTTCCTGTAATTGAGTATATTCCAGTTTAAACTCAGTTCAAGAATTTTGATAAAGCCTATACAATTCTGTAAAGTGTTAGTGTTCTATTGCATGTTTTGGCTCACACAGATTGTCGATTTGGTATTTATGTTACCAGTGATATTTGTTTTTCACCTTTGGGTGATTTTTAATGTAGGCCCAAATTATTTCAGCATCAAAACTTCTATTTTTTATCCATTTTTGTTTGCCAAAATAGTTTATTATATATATATATGTATGTATTCAAAAGTTCAAAATAAAATCAATTATTTAAAGAAAACACAGACATAAATCATTTTGTTATTACTGAAACTGAGCAAATATGTGAGTGTACTTTTTAATTATCTTACATGAATGACTGCTTCATAAAAACAATGTACTTGAACTGATGATTTTAATGGATATTATCTTTAATGGAACGTTGTCAAATTGGGTATCTTCTATTAAACCGATTTATCTCTGGGTGATTTACTAGTTATAAACTTTTTAACAGAGGTCAGTGAAACAGGACATCAGACTTGTAAAACATTAACTCTCCTACTTTAACACAAAACCAACCACACAATTGTCAACCAACAGTAACATCTACTATGTAAATATATTTATTAACTTACTACAGCAAAGGCTTCATTGACATAATGAAGAGTAAAGAGTAGAATATATAATACCTGTCTACACTGTAAAACCAAGACTTTCTCTGTTGTCTTACCTTCCATGTCTTTTTCTGTGTTTATCATTGGTTACAGTCTGTTCATAAATTTGTTTTGGGTGTATCTTCATGAACTGCTCAACTTCACTTTTAATTTGTTCTCTTAAGTTTGCCATTGAGTTTTCTACTGCAGATATTTTATTTGAAATGGATTCTTATATGACAGATATTTTTGTAGACATCGATTCTTTAACACTTGAGACAGATTCTTCTACTTAAGCTATTTTTTAATGTCATTGATTCTTGTACCTCCAATATTTTATAACTTGTTTATTAGGCTCACCTCGTAGGAGACCCAACTCTGCAACGGTTTGTTCATGTGTCTGCTTTTGCTCCTGTATTAAGTCTTTGATGTCTTCTGTTTCACGCTTCCGTTCCTCGGCCTGTTGTCCTTCCGATTCTAGCATCAGTACTTTCTGCTGTTCTTCAGCCTCTTCTCTTTCCTGCCTGCGTTTCTCGTCGTGTCATTTTTCTGGTTCTTCTCTTTGTCTTTGTTCTTCTTTTTGTTGTCTTTCGGCTTCTTCCGTCTCCTGTCAGCATCTTTTCTCTGCATCCTGTTGTCGTTCCTCTGTCTGCAACAGGAGCACTTGGAAAATTTTCCATCATCTGACTGGCATCCATTGTTTACCAATTACTTATGAATTACACTAGTCTTGTATGAAGTGTCCACTGTTAACGGTTCTGTCGCACTTCTGACCCACTGTTATGATGGTCTAACTGATCACCATATGGTACAGTGGAAAACAAAATACAAGACAAATATAATGAAGTCATTAAAAACCAGCTTTAATTATCACAATTAACAGTATGTAATCAACAAGTTATTCAACAAGATTATACGTGTACAATAATTCAAGTTAATCTGTCCACATAAATAATAATGTCAACTATTATTGTCCTGCACAATAACTTTTCACTAATACACCACTTGAGACGCACTGTGTAATTGCCCGACGTAAACTAAACTGACCGTCGCTGAATGCATATATTTTTACCCTGGTGTTATGCCAGAATAATCTGTCACTTTGGATGACATGTAAAACAAACTGGCGCTCTTTAGAATCCACTGGAAACAGTGTCCTTGAATGCACTGTGCTGACCGGTACAGTCTGGAATAGACTCTATAGTTGACATGTAATTGTCTTTCATCTCAAAGTAGCAGCAATATGCACACACACACATATTACAGCTGGGTACTGTAGACGACACATAGCCGAGATACTGGTAGGCGATTACATATTACATAACACTTTTTCAGTATTACATAACAATATGCTCTCAAGACATCCTTTTCTTGTTTTTTATAACCATGCCTACTATAATAGCTGTCTGCTCCTTTTGAAGCTTAGTTGCAAGAGTACATCTAGTGTAGTACGTGCCTGTATACAACGTGTGGCCTTTTCTACGCACTCTCCCAAATAAAGTTTTTGTAATATCAAACTTATGTTACGTTGCCCACAAAATACATTTAATTTCGATATGTTACTTCTGATAACATAAAGTTTAATACCATCTTTGCTAAGCTTTTGTGATATGTATTGTTTAAAAATAAGACTACCTCTGTATTGGCACATGCCTTCATTGCTTGTAATATTTTCATCTGACTGATAAGCATGTGGAAGGCAAACACAAAGTTCCAAAAACAGGCACAAATTATATAAAGAGTCATATCCTTTTTGAGCCTCCTTTGGGGGAGCACTATTGTCTGCTGTATGAAAATTGGACAAAATGAGCAAACATTTGTTTTGTCTCATCACATTGGTACAAAAATTACAAGAGACCACTGGGTTCTTGCTCCAATGGTCTTTTTATTTGTGGGTTCTTATCTATGCTCATGTGAAATATTATAGCTAGAATTTTGTTTTAAATTTTAATAAGAGTAACAGTTTCTCCAGGGTCACTAGAAGTGTATGAGAATTCTTCCTCAATTTCAACCTCAGTTGGCACACGTCTCTCCATTTTGATGTGAACACAACAACAAACGAAAACAGCCATTAATAATTCTTTGTAGTTCAGGTTGGTTCAGGTGAGCTGCCATCTATCTATGATTTTAAAAACTAAATACATTAACAAACATTAAGTAGCAGTGAAAACTACATTTTTAGACATGGTTGTGAAGTTATTTTATATTTATAAATAATAAAGTCCCTAGTTCTGGGTGACATCTGTGAAGTTACTCTTTTAACACATTTTTGTAATAATAATAAATATCTCCCACTTGCCTTTAAATCTTCTTTCTGCCCAGAGTTACGTCACACGAACGGTGATATGCAAGTATGATTGTAAGGTTATTTGAAAAATGTACGCTACGCTCATTTATGTAATGGAATTCAAAAAAATTTTTTATTATATAATTATTTCATTTTTATATTGTTCTCTAACCATGACAGATTCTTTCCAAAGAATCAAGAAAAACAAAAATTCTTTAAATATTAGTGAAACATCTTATACGAATAGAGTTTAAATACACATATTACAGAAAGCAGCCCAGCCTGCTCGCACACAACATTCATACCATTGTAAAAACCCCTTTTATTTATATAGACCCAATTTTATTCAAAATTTATCATATTTTGTGTAATACGGTTACTCAATGCTCCTGCTGGCAACGTGGCGTCTCCCCGACCTCGTGGCGCATCACTCATACAGTCCTCTTTTACGTGTCCGAAAGAATTTATGATCTCAATTTTCCGAATACTACACTCACTTTCGCATTTCTAAATACTGCACTCACTTTCAATTGATACTAAAATTTTATTGTTGAGCCCCGTTTGGCGGGCTGCCTGGCCAGGCTTAGCTTCGTCGGGTAACTGCGATGAGCGTCCACACAGTACCCCACTCCCCAAGTTTTTGGACAAGACGGAAAACAATGCCTTCTCGCGATAAAAGGTTCGTCATTGTACTTAAAGTACGCTGTTGTTCATGTGTTTAGATGTCGATGAAATCTTGAAGCCGCTGGTTACATCACTAAGATAGGCGGGATCTCGTCAAGACTTCCGTCGTCACCCGCTCACCTTACAAACAAATTTTACAAAAGCCATTTTGGTTCGGCTTGGTCCGAGCGTCGTCTGGGTGATCCGCTGTTGTTTGCGCGTTTGTGTGCGCCACACCGCACTACAGTTCTTGGAATTCTATTGCGTTCTCCGGTCACACCTTGCATTCCAACGCCCCAACTTCACATCACTGTTCCTTTGTTCGACGAAACTTTTATTTAACATGTGACTGGCCACACAGATGGAAAACAACTTTATGATTTTTAATAAAATAAAAACCCCTCCTTTTAGCCCTGTTACAATACCCCCCCCAATGAGAGGTCTTTTGTCGAGACGTAAGAACTGTCATTGCTAAACCACTAAGAGGATTAGAGAGGGTATGGTGCCAACAACCCCCCATTATTTCTTAACGTACCATGGGTAAGCTACCCCCCTAGCTCAGCGACTATGGCTGCACCTGTACGAGATTACTGGACTTCTCTATACGAGATCCCAACACCATAAAATCGAACAGACACGCACCACAGCGCACCTAACCGTCTCGCATTTTACCCCCAAAACCAAAACCCTGGTCTTATACCATGCCAGATCCTCAACCGATATGTTCCCCCTTACATGCACACTGGGTCGCCTTTGGCAAATACTGGGCGCGTACACATTGATTAATACATCCTAACCAATTTCTTATTCAAAATTCACGAAATATTTATTTTTAAATTCAAAACTTCTTTTAAGTTTAAAATCAAATTATTATATCTCCATTACTTTCTCAAAAGAATAAAAAGTCTTTTACATGAATCTATCAAATCTATCAATTTTCTTCATTACTACTAATAATCATCAAAAACACAAATTGAACATCTTATTAAATCATTAATTCGCTTATACTAATGTTTGATTATACAGATATACTAAACAATGTAATTCAATAAAACACTAGTAATACACATAAACAATAATACACTTGAAACTCACACATCATCTATATGGCAGGCTTAAAAAATAATTAATTTTTTTTTCCAAAAAAAATTAAATTTATCAAAATATCCTTTACTCAATGTTCAGAAAAAAAAAACAAAATATTTAATGCACTTAAGAAACAAAATGGCATCTATCAACTACTAGAAACAGGTCTTGTCTCTAACATCAACCATCAGCTGATCTCTCTGGGTCAAGTCAATGACCTTGACATACATATGTTACACAGAGCTACATCATAAAATACATGAAACATCTTTAAAATTCTTTACCTTCAAACATAGTACAACATAATAAAATAAGACATTTAAAATTAACATGGTTATTATTATCTTACAGTAAACAATAAAATTATATTTAAATTGACCAAAAATAGCTTCATATCATTCTCCAATTCTATTAAAATCTGTCACTTGTTTCAATTAATTTTATATTTTGACTATGACTTTCTTTCTTTAATATTTTCCTTCTTAATCAGTTTGGGTGACAATAATTCATAAAATTTCAATTTACAACTTGGCAGGTATATATACGCTTACCCCCCTTCTGACTAATACTCACTTAACAGCTTTTACCTAATATGACACCCGTCTATCAAAACATCTACCAACCATTCTCTACCTCTAACTTACTACTCAAACTCATTTCGCATCATTCTACCCTTATATAAAAAAATACTCTCTACCCCTTTGTACTCAGGATGTGTGTTCCCTTCCCACTGCTCATTCCCTTATGTTGGTTCCTGGACCCTCCCTAGGTAACCCTTTCCGGCGCTAATCAGTTCCCTTCCCGCCACAACGCTTTTCGTTGAGGACTCCTTATCACACCACCCCCCTTACAAAATTCCCATCAACTAATTATTCTCCCAATACATCCCTTTCATTTACAAAATATCTCCATTTATTTATTACCTCAATACATCACATATTACTCTACATGTTTTCCCCATAGCTAATGTGTCACTATCCATACTCAACTTCTACATTACGTTTATTCACAATAATCTTACTTTGTTCTCTCTAACACCCCTTCTAACTTAACTTGGACTGATCTAAATGTCCTAACGAAATAATAATCACCCAGATTCTAATATTTACCACCTTTTACATTACATTTACCATTGAAAATTCAAAACTAGCTCCACTCAGTTTACCATTGAATTCAAAATCTCTTAAACATCTTGAAAATCTATTATTCACTCATTAATTATATTCCAACATTTAATTACATTGAAAATTTGCAAATCTTTCCTAAGTGACATACTACATAGATAACTCCAGCAATCAGCTGATTTTCTTGGCAAGTGAATGACCTTACTACAGATACCATTCCACAATTATATACAATACATATTTTATAATCCTTATACCTAACATACTCCATACAATTAATACACGTACACAAAATTATATAGTTATCCTACAATGTTATTTGAATTCATTACAAGTTAAATCTGGTACTTAAAATCATTGTGCTCTCATAGGGACATACATCGCTACTCATTGAGTCATAGTCGTAGCAACAGTTACTGAACAGCTCTATGGATTGCCAACCCCAACTCTCTCTATAGACCGAGAGATAGAGGCCTTTTTTTTTTTTACTAGGTCGATGGGATAATTTTGTCGCAAAATGTTCTATGACCTATATCGATCGTAAATACGTGACGGCGGAAAGCGTTTCGGAAGATGAAAATGGGGGCAAGCGGTGAAAGTTGGAAAATTTTGAAGGTTTTTAAATCACTCGGTATATGGCTGAAAATTTACAAGTAAGCACCCAATGTCGTTCTTATGCCACATGCAAAGTGGCGGAAACGGAAGTGGAGTATAAATGGCCGGCGGAAAGCGTCAAAGATAGGAAAATTTTGGGAAAACTTAAAGCACAAGGTATATGTCCGCCAATTTGTGTATGCAATGTTTATGAATGTATAAGTTTGTGTGCAAAAGGGCGGAAAAAAATTCGGTAGTTTTTCCTATGAAAATCTCGATCGAAAGTGGCTTGAGCGCACAGCGAGTTTTTACAACGATCGCGATTCAGTTTTATTAGTTTGCCAGTAAAAATATTCAGGATATGTCCGCCAGTGAAGATATGAGAATATTGCACATCTATTAGTTTATTTGATAGAAGGCGGACTCCAGAATGGAATAAAAATTAAAAAAATTATATAATCATAATTCTAATAAAATACTATAAAAATTAATAAGACAAGCATTAGCTTTATTTAAATAATTTATAGGGTATCAATACTTTTTAATGAAAATTCACTATGATATGAAAAGTTGTGTTACTATCTCATTACAATTTCATAAAATTATTTGTATCTATTGAAACTGCTGACAACTTGGCGCTATAAGAAGTGGCACCACCAACTGAATGGCGCCAGAAAATTATGCATGTGGGAACCTGCTACGTAAACAGCCTCCCCAGGAGGCAAGGAATGTTTTTGTGGTACCTCTACCTGAACAGCAGTTTCCGTTAGACCACTGCAGCGTGCGCAGCCCTAGTGGAGCATAAGTCACAGAAATTTTCATAAAAAAGTATTGTTTTTGTGCTCAAAAATTTACGTTCTCGCTAAACAAAAATGGAATCTGAAAGTGTTAAACCTTTTTGTGTGTTTAAGTGTGGAGAAGAAAGTGGTGTTATCTATTTTTTTACTGGTGAAAAACTGGATATATGTAAAGAAATTTTAAACGCGCGTGTTAGCTTAAAATTAAAATATAACGCTGTTATTCTACCTGACGCAGTTGATAATATACATGGCTACCATTCAAAGTGTTACAAATATTTCGTTTCGATCAAGAAAGCACACTTGGAGGAGTATAGGAAGCCTATAATAACATCAATAGCAATAAGTGACACAGATTCAAATCAAGCTTCATCTCGAAATTCGTCAGGTAAGAGTGGTTGACATATGCATTAATACAATTATTAAAAATGTTAATTTTTGTTAGAACATTTTATAATGTAGAATTCTACTTTTAACGACGCTCTTTCTTAAACAAACATTAGTTACGCAACTAGTTTCGATTAAAAATTAAGCATGCAATAATTCTTCAAGTCTTAAATTCTTCTTTAACTCCTCAATATAAAATATTTAAAATTAAGGTAGTCACTTCAACAACTGCGTGAATCAAAAGCTTAAAAATTCCAAACAATATTATTAAAACCATTTATTGTTAAATTGCGTAAAAAAGTTAAATCAAGCTGAAAATATAATAAACAATTATTTGGGGTATTATAAGTGCTGGTGCAGGCTTAGGGACATCATTTCCGTAGTATGAATGTGTGTATATGAGAGAGAGAGAGAGAGAGAGAGAGAGAGAGAGAGATGTTTTATTGTACATGAAGTGTACGTAATATATAAAAAATATTAAGAAAGCTGTTCCGGCAATACATTTTTCAGGTATAAATGTTGGAGCGGCTTCTGATGTAAACATTCACCTCAGTCATCACTGGCAGCTTCGAGTTCAAATAAAACTGCATCGGATTCAGATACAAATGTCGAAGAACCATCATCTTTAGCTTCTACCGCAGTTAATACCGAAGAGGAAAGCGAGTTTGTAAATACTGATTTTCTTTTTGTAAATACGAATCAATGTTTTTTTTGTGATAAATCCCGTAAAGTTTACAATTATGCAGTTCAAAAGATGCATAGCTCAAACGAATCGGTTTTAAAAGATAAAATTTTTGTAAATGCAACTGCGTTGAATGACACTGAAAATATTACAAAACTAAACTCGATGAAAGAAGATGATGTTATACATTATCATGATTCGTGTAAAAGAATATATTTTAAAAAACATATCGATGCTCCCCAAAAATCTCATACAGAATGGCACGATAATAGGGGTATCCATGAAAATGCTTTTAGCGAAATTTGTGCTTTCGTTCAAGAAAATATTTTAGAAAATAAAAAATGTTTTACTTTAAAGTTGTTAACTGATTATTATCAAACTGCATTAGAAAAATTGTATAGAGATAATAATCAAGTATTCGATAGACCAATATATTCTCAATATTTACTTAAAAAATTAGAAAAAAAATTTCAAAATGACATACAAGTCATAATTTTTCATAATAAAAAAATTATAGCACCAAGAAATGGTTGCGTAATTACCGACGAAACGTTTTCAAAATTAGACGAATCAGCTTCACGTCAACGTACCGGTTTAAATATAAGAAAAATAATTTTATCCATAGAAAAAAGACCTCTTCCGCGGAAATTAGAAGGATGCCATTTAATAGCAGGTGAATGTGATATACCCATTGAATTATCCGAATTATTATTTTCAATAATTTATGGCTCGGATTCTACAAAATCAACGAGTTCTGAGTGCATTCGTAAAGTAAATTCCATTGCTCAGGATATAATTATGCAACATCTCATGGTAAAATAAAACCGTCGAAGCATATAACACTTGGCATTACCTTAAAAAGCATAACAAGTAGCAGAAAAGTTATTGATATTATAAATAAATTTGGGCATTGCTGCGGGTACCATACCATAGAAGAGCTTGAAACAGAAGCAACTTTGTTTTCTAGCAGTAAAAATAGTATATGCCCGGATGATGTTGTCTTGTCTCCAGATCTTTGTACAGGTGTTGCTTTCGACAATTTTGATAGATTTGTAGAAACATGCAGCGGCAAGGATACTTAGCATGATACTGTTGGAATTTTATATCAAAATGATAATTCTATAGAATCGGGAAATTGTTCTACCAATAGTATTGCTTTATCTCCTCTTAAAAAAAGAAGAAGAACTTTTGAGGCAATAGCTCCTGAATTAGTAGAATACTTTAAAAGGCCAAAAGTATTCGAGTATTTGCTACCATTAGATAGTTCTTTACGTGAAATCACTGCCAATAAATTTGATAAAATGAAAAAACTTGATATTCTATGGGTATTATCTCATTATCACAATGTTCCAAATACACCAATGTGGGTTGGATTCAATAGTAAAGTAATTAAAGATGATAATTGCAAACAAAAAGTTAGCTACCTTACTCCTATTAATGCTTCGCCAACAAATATATCAGTAGTATACGAAACAATGAGATTGAGCCAAAAAATTGCTGAGGAGTGTCGACAAACTTATATGCAGGTTACTTATGATTTGCAAATTGCAAAAGTTGCTTTTCAAATTCAGTGTACTGAAAAGCCATTGTTTGATAATCTTTTTATTCATATGGGCACTTTCCACACAATGATGGCTTACTTTAAATCTGTCGGAAAATTCATTGATGGATGTGGACTAACACAAATGATGGTAGAAAGCGAACTTTTGGCGAGCGGTTCTGTTAATGGCTTTATTAGTGGTAAGCATTTTAATAGATGTAAGCGTCTGCATCCAATGATATCTTTAGGTTTGCAGATCCTACATTTTGAAAGATTTTTTAAAGAAAATCAGCTACTTATTGATAATAGAATACGGACAATAATTACGAAAATACAAAGTGAAGGATTATCAAATGAAGTATTTCTTGACAAAGAACTTGACGATCTTTTTAATAAATATTTCAAATACAAAAAAAATACACTTGATGGAAAGTTTGGAAAAACTCCACAATTTTATATGATGTACGTAGAATTTATTAATTATTATTTGATGTTTTCCAGAAGTATCCGCACTGGCGATTTTGAGCTTTATAAATTCATCATACCAAAACTTATTAATTTGTTTTTCATATTTAATCAGCACAATTATGCTCGGTGGTTACTTAAGTACCATGACAATTTATTAAAAATAAATGAAACACATCCAGCGCTGGCGGAGGAATTTGAAAAAGGCTTGTTCGCTGTAAAAAGAACAGGAAAACCTTTTTCGAAAATACCTGTTGATCTGACCTTAGAACAAACAATCAATGCTGATGCTGCTAGAAGACTTACTGGTGTAACACACTTTACAAATTCAATATCTGCCCGCCAACGATGGTCCAGAAGTCATAGCATCAGATCAAAAATAATTTCACATGTTCTCAATGAAACTGGACTACAAAAAGCTCAAGACGTCAGTTCGGATTTAGAAAAACATCAAATTAATAAAGATACAATTCAGTTAAACAGATTTATTTCCGTAGTTAAGAATAACATGAATCCTTTTGATTGTATTGAGATGGATCAGGATTTGTTATATAATATTGCAACCGGACGATCTACGACAACAGAAGTAGCTGATTTTCTTTTAAATTCAGAAAAAAAAGGTAATAAGTTAAGAGAGTTATTTATTGCGGAATGTGGTCAATCGATGACCCGATTTGAAAAACGTATATCTCAAAACAAGATTAGTAATTTTGTTAAGTCTAACGAGAGGAAAAAAATGGTTGTCAATAAAGTACAAGAAGTGCGGTTGCAAAGAGACTTATTTGGACGCATGCTTGCTATTTCAAAGGACCAAAATGCTAATATTGAAAAGATCCTCACATACCCTTTAACTCCTGTTTCAGTGGCTTTGTGTAACTTAGATGGCACGATTTGTAAAATGGAAAAATCTGCATTGACTAAATGTTTGAAAGTTGAAAGTAGTCGTTCTTTAATACCAGACATTATAATAATAGATGGTTTTTACATTTTGCATTGTATGAAAGATGTCCCTAAAACATTTGGGAGTATATCAAAAAAATTATTGAAAACAATTACTAATAACCGAGCATCCGAAATTCATCTCATTTTTGATAGATACTTTCAACCTTCAATTAAAGATTACGAGCGTTCATTGAGACGAAGCTCGTTATCTGATCGTAACTTCGTCATCTTAGGGGAAAATCAACCGAGACCTACAGACTTTTCTAAAGAACAGAAATAGTAAATTTAAAGAAGCGTTGATTAATTTTATAATAAATCATTGGAGTGGCCAACATCTTGCTGAGTTTATTAAAGACAAAACTATTTTTCTCAATTTTGATAATTGCTACTCGTATGAAGTTGTAAATGGCGAAGTTATCAAATCAGTCAATGTAAATTTTTTTTGTCCTGATCATGAAGAAGCAGATACAAAGATAGTTTTTCACATATGTAAAATTAATCGCGATGCTAATGTTTTAATTAAATGTTCAGATACCGATATTTTAGTTATATTGTTAGGAAACTTGCATACCATTAAACAAAATTTGAACTTTTCCATTGAATATGGAGTTTCGGGTAAGCGGACCGTAATAGATGTTAACGAAATATATGAAAGATTGGGTGAATCGTTGTGTAAAGCACTTCCAGGGTTTCATGCTTTTACTGGATGTGATTATAATCCATCATTTTTCAGAAGAGGAAAGCAGCGTCCTTATAAAATTCTTCAGCAATCGGAAGAGTATCAAAAGGCTTTCATAGAGCTAGGTAAATTTTTTTGGGATAAGGATGACGTAATAACAATTATTGAAAAATTTGTATGCCATTTATATAATGTAATAAGTAAAGATGAAAATGACACACCAACCGGAAATAGAGCCCGATTTGAATTATTTTTGCGAAATTACAAAATAAAAAATTTAAATGAGCCTTTTCAAAAGAAAAATATAAAAAATTTTGATGCGTCAAGTTTACCTCCTTGCTACTCCGAGTTAGAACAACAAATTTTGAGAGCTCGTTATATTGCTAACATTTGGCAAAGATCTCACGAGGCTATACCATCTCAATGTGAACCGCAACAGCATGGATGGTTTTTAAATGAAAATGAAGTTAAATATGAATTCCTGTGGTTTACAGGTGATCAGTTACCTTCTACTGTTAATGACGTTATATTAGATGATGAGAATAATGATAATAATATAGATGAAGATATGTCTGATGATGACATTGATACAAGCGAGGATGAGGATGTTTTGTATGAAAGTAGTGATAGCGAAATGGATTCATTTGATAATTAATTGTTAATATATGAATATTGTAAATACGTTTATAAATATATGACATTGGTTAAATAAATACATGTATTAACATATTATGTAAGACGTTTTAAAAAATGATAAATGAACATTATTGTTAAATACAATGTTTGAATTAAAAATTATTCATTTAACTACAAATGCTGGTTATTATTTATTTTCCTAATATTTAAGACAATAATCTTCCATTATGGTGTCCGCTTCTTAGCAAATAGACTAAGAGTTGTGCAATAACCGCATATCTTCACTGGCGGACATATCATGAATATTTTTACTGGCAAACTAATAAAACTGAATCGCGATCGTTGAAAAAACGCGCAGCACTCAAGGCACGTTCGATCGAGATTTTCATAGGAAAAACTACCGAATTTTTTTCCGCCCTTTTGCACACAAACTTATACATTCATAAACATTGCATACACAAATTGGCGGACATATACCTTGTGCTTTAAGTTTTCCCAAAATTTTCCTATCTTTGACGCTTTCCGCCGGCCATTTATACTCCACTTCCGTTTCCGCCACTTTGCATGGGGCATAAGAACGACATTGGGTGCTTACTTGTAAATTTTCAGCCATATACAGAGTGATTTAAAACCTTCGAAATTTTCCGACTTTCACCGCTTGCCCCCATTTTCATCTTCCGAAACGCTTTCCACCGTCAGGTATTTACGATCGATACAGGTCATAGAACATTTTGCGACAAAATTATCCCATCGACCTAGTAAAAAAAAAAAGGCCTCTATCTCTTAGACCATCTATAGAGTCGAGTTATAAGTTGACCGCCCACTGTTTACAGAGGTCATCACCCTCTCGCTGAATTTACAGCTACACTCCCACTACATCGTTACTTAAAGTCCCCCCTTTACCCCGTTACAATTAGGTAAACCACCTGCTGGTCGGTCTAGGTATTTACCTTATGCACAGATGCTTTATCTGTGCCCCTGGCTTGTAACTGCCAGCTCCTTTACCACACACATTATTGTTTTTTGGTGTTGGACTGTGGCATCCATTTGCATTCCCAAGAACTGAAGTTACATGTATAAGGTATCGACGCTGTTTATACCATTCTTGGTTCAGCGTTACATAAAAATTCGGTATTACTGATGTCCGAGGACACCAGTAATCCTACTAAAATGATTCACACACCCTTAATCACGGCACTATCGACACCTTCGACAATAGCCGCTGTTCCATAGTTATGTAGTTTCCCCTGTTTTAACCCCCTGTTCAATTTCAACATTCACCAATTTTGTTTCTACTTACATAATTCCACGGCCAGGGCCTGGTGAAACCGTGACCACCCGAAATGTGGGGAAACTACCAAAAGACAAGGCTCACACTGACACTGCTACTACAGTTCACAGAAGGTCAACTCTTATATGTTTGGGTATATTAATTACTTTTTCATTCTTAACATAATACATACAATATACTCATAATTAACATGGCGATTCTTCCATTAAAACAAACAATTCACATTTAAGGTTGATGAGAAATTATACCTTACAATTATATTTGCATGAACTTCTATTAATTAATTATCAATTATTTATCATTTACTATATCATTAACTTTTCCAAAAATTTTTCTTTATAACATTGCATTTAAAATTTGCTATTTAAACATTGAACCTTTTATTTTATTTAAATGGCATTATAAAATTCATACTTATATTACATCACTGACATACATCATAGACACAAAATACAAACACCAAACACCAATAACTCCCTGTACCTTCTGAAACATTTTAACAACCATGTTATACCACAGACTGAACACAATTTAACATTTATTTATTTATTAATTATCAAATTTAAATCTCATAAAATCATTTAATTTCATTAGCAAAATTCAATTATATAACATTGTAAATCAATCAAATATTTAAACATCTCAAATTACTTTACTTTCATCAATTATTCAAGAACAAAACATACTTCAATTATTATCAAAACAATTACAATTCATTAATTACTTTCATAATTATTTATTTTGTCTGATAAAATATTATTATTATTATTAAAACCATTTCTACTACATACACATATTGTTAATATTACATACTTGTTACAATACAAACACAATTAATTTCACTAAAATTTATTTACAAATCTTTGTCATTAATTTTTCTGTTTATCACACTTCATTTCCTAATTCAGCAAGGTCATAACCATAAATTAAAATATTTAATATATTTAAATGTCCATTTATTGATTTCTTATCTAACCGCCATCATTGTATAATAGTCTTATTTTTTATAATACCCCATTAACTCTGTCATTCATTGTACCATTATAGTTTATAGGATTATTCCCTTTTATTATTTCATAAACCTTGTCAATATTAGTTATTTTTGTCCAGTCTCCATCAGTATTTTTGGTTAATTTCAAGTAAGTTTTTTTCCATTATATTCCTCTAATACATTCATTAAAACATCAGGTAAGTTATTATTATTTATAAAGGTATCATCAAAATATTCATCTATCTCTATTTCACAACGTAGGCATTTCCTATTATATATTTCTTTCAACTCTAACCTCTCTTTCAACTCATTATATTTTCTCTTTAACTGATATTATTATCTCCCTATCTGCACACAACTCTCTCTCAAAACATCTTTCATCATCATAGCACATGTCACTACCCCCCTGAACTATCTCATTCCATGCAAAGGGCCACACAAACTTACTATATACTGATATATATATATAACATATATTTTCTCTTTAACTCATATTATTATCTCCCTATCTGCACACAACTGTCTCTCAAAACATCTTTCATCATCATAGCACCTGTCACTACCCCCCTGAACTATCTCATTCCATGCAAAGGGCCACACAAACTTACTATATGTCTTGGCACTTCCAAGATCATCACAAAAAATAAAGGGACTATCTGAAGACACCTCATCTTCCATACAACTACCGGAGGAAACTCTGTCCTCATTAAACATCTGTGAAACCTCTGTTTTACCATAAACTTGGGGAAAGTTTGCTTTTTGCCCTACATACTCACCTAATCTCTCTTGCCACTCTTTCTCTAATTCATCAACACTAATTACTACTCCGTTACAACCCATTACTCGCTCACTCTCACTCACTATCTCACTAACTATTTTCAATGTATCACTCTCTGATACCACATTCCCAATTATATTATCAACATCATTTTTATCACTTGTTACCTTTTTATTATGATTATCGTTATTACTGTCCTTGTTATTAATTATTTGAGTTGCTTTACTTTTAATTTGTTCCCCTACTGACTCTACCACTTTCTCAATATCTTGTTTCAATTCGTTACATTTACTCACATACTGATTTTTTACTTCATTAATGTCAATTTTAAGTTTGTTAAACTTTCTACTCTGTTCATCCAATTTTATATCATTATTATCAAAACGATTAGTTAATTCATTAAATTTGTCATTCTGTTCCTTAAATTTAGCATCAAATTTACTGTTAAATTCACTTTTAATTTCATTCTTTTGTTCATCTAGCTTTATACTCTGTTTTTCTATCATTGCTTGTATCATTTTAAACATTTCATAGCTATCGTCCGGTTTTTTATTTTGGACCGGCGTCAACTGACTTTCTGTATTATTTGTATTGTTGTCAGTGAAGCTGACTTCATTATCATTATTTCCAGCCATATTTATAAATTTACTGATTTAAATTTTCTTACCTAAAAACATCTACCACTTAACTCTTAACATTTGAACAGTGATGTACCATTTTATGTACGCTACGTAATTTTTACGTATTGTTACTTAACGTTTAAATCAAACTTGCATACACTGGAGGTGTGGAATTTTAATGCAATTTAATTTATAAAATTCGTTCCAGTTCGTGGTGCCAACTGTGAAGTTATTTTATATTTATAAATAATGAAGTCCCTAGTTCTGGGCGACATCTGGGAAGTTACTCTTTTAACACATTTTTATAATAATAATATATATCCCACTTACCTCTAAATCTTCTTTCTGCCCAGAGTTACGTCACACGAATGGTGATATGCAAGTATGATTGTAAGGTTATTTGAAAAATGTATGCTACGCTCATTTATGTAATGGAATTCAAAAAAATTTTTTATTATATAATTATTTCATTTTTATATTGTTCTCTAACCATGACAGATTCTTTCCAAAGAATCAAGACAAACAAAAATTCTTTAAATATTAGTGAAACATCTTATACGAATAGAGTTTAAATACACATCTTATATTACAGAAAGCAGCCCAGCCTGCTCGCACACAACATTCATACCATTGTAAAAAAAACCCTTTTATTTATTATATAGACCCCATTTTATTCAAAATTAATCATATATTTTGTGTAATACGGTTACTCAATGCTCCTGCTGGCAACGTGGTGTCTCCCCGACCTCGTGGCGCATCACTCATACAGTCCTCTTTTACGTGTCCGAAAGAATTTATGATCTCAATTTTCCGAATACTACACTCACTTTCGCATTTCTAAATACTGCACTCACTTTCAATTGATACTAAAATTTTATTGTTGAGCCCTGTTTGGCGGGCTGCCTGGCCAGGCTTAGCTTCGTCGGGTAACTGCGATCAGCGTCCACACAGTACCCCACTCCCCAAGTTTTTGGACAAGACGGAAAACAATGCCTTCTGGCGATAAAAGGTTCGTCATTGTACTTAAAGTACGCTGTTGTTCATGTGTTTAGACGTCAACGAAATCTTGAAGCCGCTGGTTACGTCACTAAGATAGGCGGGATCTCGTCAAGACTTCCGTCGTCACCCGCTCGCCTTACAAACAAATTTTACAAAAGCCATTTTGGTTCGGCTTGGTCCGAGCATCGTCTGGGTGCCCCGCTGTTGTTCGCGCGTTTGTGTGCGCCACACCGCACTACAGTTCTTGGAATTCAATTGCGTTCTCCGGTCACACCTTGCATTCCAATGCCCCAACTTCACATCACTGTTCCTTTGTTCGACGAAACTTTTATTTAACATGTGACTGGCCACACAGATGGAAAACAACTTTATTATTTTTAATAAAATAAAAACCCCTCCTTTTAGCCCCGTTACATGGTTCCATATTTAAACAAATGTAAAACTGTGTCACATCAAGTGTCATGATTTGCACTCGATACAAGTTTCATTACTCTGTCAAATGACATGATTGACACTGAATAAAAATTTTGTCACTCCATCAAATGATGTGATCAGTGCCGAAAGTGTTATGGCTCATGGCAGATCAGTCAGTGTAACAGCATGTGTGACTGCTATATTTGCTTAAGCATAGTCAATGGAGAGGCATTCTGTTGGTAGTGGATGGAAAAGTACCAATGATTAGAATGATGTATGATTATCAAGTAGGCCACAATAACTTAGGCTACTACATGATATAGAAAAACTTAAGGAACAAGACCGTGTATATATACACTTTTTGCCGGAATTAAACCAGCTATAATCCATAACATCTTAATACTTTCTGCCTTTAATTCCATTATGTAAAATGCATAATAATTAGTATTTATACTCCTTCATGAAAACAACTTGTTTTTGTTGATACTTATGTTGGAGAATGAAACTGAAAACTTGCTTATTTTACTGTGAATGGAAATTCACATAATGTGAATTCAATTAATTGTTGATAAGCAAGTTGTATTTTAATAAGAGAGTACAAATTCTCATGGCTGAAGGTGTCATGGTGATTTAACTTGTTTTCTAGGCTATCAGGCCGTGGTGTAATAAAAATATTTCACAGAAAATATTACTAACATCATTGTGACAAATGTAAATATTTTACCACGGCCTAATAGGCCACAAAACAAGTTCGATCACTAAGCTATATTTTGTTCCAGTGTTTTTTACAAGACGTAAATACCATTATAAAAGGATGAAATTGTGTTAGGAGTGAAAAAATTGTATAGACAAGAGTTAAGTTTTTTTCAATCTGCAATTAGTCTTGTAAGTATAATTATATTTGATGAATTTAATTTTTGCATCCATTAGTTACTAGCATATATTAACATATTAACATTGCCCCCTCTCTACCACAGAGTGGGGGACACCAGAAATTATCCATCACAAAAATTAAGACTGTAAAGGCATTTCCTTGTTCCTCTCTGTTTGGTGAGAGGATATTAATACTTCTGTAAAAAATTTATACCATATTTTCATTTAAAATTTACCAAATATAATGTGCCCTTGTGTATAATGCGCATCCCCTTTTTATCGGATTATTTCACAGAAAATATGTACTTTGTGTATCAGATGTATCCATATTTGTGACGAGAAACAGTTCAAAAATGTTATTAGGTTATAAAAAATATATTGTTTGAATATTAAATATGCTGTGCACAAAATGTTTTATAGAAAATAATTAAAAAAATGTACTTACCATGCCTATTTATTTGTAAAAGATAAAACGGAATTAACAAGTCGTACACAATTTTAAACAACTTTAAAAACTTACACAAATCTTGTTTTTGTCTAGTTTGTTGTTTTTAGTTTTTCGCTAGCACATAACACTTCCATTTATTAACTTTTTTCATCTGTTTCTGAAGTCGACAGTATTACTCCCTTTTCTGATTCTTTTGATCAACAAATAACTTGGAAGTCTTTTCAGTTTTCTAGACAGTGTGTATATATGGTCACCATCGCACATCCATTGTGTACAAAGTTTTCTAATATTCCCCTTAAAAGTTTCATTAACACATCTAAATGCTGAATTACGAATGTTTATCTGCCAGGAATCTGCCAAAAATGTTTTTATTTATTGAAGCCTTGTTTTACTTGGCCCATTACTTCAGAACCACTTGAAGAGGTAACTTCTGGCCATGAGACATACATGTAATGAGAAATGAGAAAATACGTGTAATTTGCAGCATATTTTTCTTGTAGTGAATAGTAGATATTGTAAATAGTACTAAAGTGATTAATGGGCAAAGTTAATTTTTACAAGCATGTTTGAAAGGAGCTTTGTAGATTGATTATGTTTTTAAATCCAATTTTCTCATTTATTAATAACCAATGATTTACTATTGACAGTTCTGTTCTCATTTGTTCCAGTTACAGCCACTGACAACAATGCATAAAGAAGTAAATTCTGCTCAGATGTGTGAACAACGTAGAAAACGTTCAGTACAGAATCAATCCATTTCATCATTTCCACCTCCTTCACTAAAGCATTGCACACCTGTTCATAAAAATAACAAACTACATCATGATACTTGTTCAGATACATTTACTTGCGGTGGTGGTTTGACACGACTTGAAGTAAAACATTCTGGCAGTAAGAAGAACCAGTGTGACATTTGTGCAAAAACATTTTCTCATGCAGGCTATTTGTCAAAACATAGATTAATACATGCTGGCATTAGGAAGTACCAGTGTAACATTTGTGCAAAAACATTTATTCATGCTAGTGCTTTGTCAAATCATAAATTAATACATTCTGGCATTAAATACCACTGTGACGTTTGTGCAAAAACATTCACTCGGTCTGCTTATTTGAAAACTCATAAAGAATTACATTCTGGCATTAAGAAGTACCAATGTGATGTTTGTTCAAAAACATTTATTCAAATCAGTGGTTTGTCAAAACATAAATTAATACATGCTGGCATTAAGAAGTACCAGTGTGACGTTTGTGCAAAAACATTCACTCGGGCTTATCAATTGAATACTCATAAAAAATTACATGCTGGCATTAAGTACCAATGTGATATTTGTGCAAGAACATTTGTGCAACCTAGTAATTTGTCAAAACATAAATTAATAATACATGCTGGCATTAAGAAATACCAGTGTAACATTTGTGAAAAAACATTCACTTATGCTTATCAGTTGAAAACTCATAAAGAATTACATCCTGGCATTAAGAAGTACCAATGAAACGTTTATTGGCCCACCAAAAACATTATCTCAAGCATGTGGTTTGTCAAACCATAATTAAAAGTGGCATTAAGTACCAGTGTGACAATGGTGCAAAAACATTTACTTTGTGTGTTAATTTGAAAACTTAATGAATTAAATGCTGGCATTAAAAAGCATCAGTGTGAAGTTTGTTCAAAAAGATTTCTGCTACTGTTTTGTCACAACATATTAATACATGGTGGCATTAAAAACTAGCAGTGTGACATTTGTACAAAAACATTCACTTGGTCTGCTTACTTGAAAACTCGTAAAGAATTATATGCTGGTATTATGAAGTACCAGTGTGGCATTTGTGCAAAACATTCACTGGGGCTTATGATTTGAAAACTTATAAAGAATTACATGCTGGCTTAAAGAAGTACACAAAAATTCAAAGCTACAGGCTTTGCCCAGAAACCAGTTTCTTAATGGATGAGTCCACTTTGAAATAGTGAATGGTGGGAGGGTAATGGAGAATCAGCTGCTATGCAAGCTAAGGTACATTTTTTCCAACCTGCAATTAGTCTTGCAAGTATAATTGCAATTGTAAGTAAAAATTGCCGATGTACATATCACGTTTTAGTTATGTTGTTAATTACTGTGTTACATACTACCTCAGTCTATGTATTATTGTCTCAGTTTATTATCATTTGTATAGTTTTACAGTTCATTTTAATTGTTTAAACAGAACTATTTATGCTAGTTTTAGCACGTACTTGAGCGAGTCTCAAGGTTTTTAATTAACATCTTGCTTATCTTTACAATAAAAATAAATATGTATTAAAAAACAGTATAGAAATAATAGTAGAATATTAGTTATAATATAAAACTGTGTGTGTGTGTGTGTGTGTGTGTGTGTGTGTGTGTGTGTGTGTGCGCATATTATCGTTTTGAGAATGATAAAATGAAGTTAAAAGTGAAGTGAAAAAATTATTAAAATTTTGATTATCGCAAGTTATAACTTTAATTTTGTTTTATTTATAATAAAAGGTAGTTTTGCCAGCTGGTAAAACATACATGATCTCTATCGTTCATCTGTTACTTCTACAAATTGTAACATTTGTGGGCCTGAAAGATGTTCTTATAAGATATTATTTACCTAAAATACTGGATCAAAATAACACAATTTTTCCTTCTGCTTAAACAGATTTCTGTTTGCATACGTTTAAAAGATTTTTGCAAGTAAGCTAATACTGGTACGAAGAAGTCATCCCTTTATAATAAACAGTAGAGACAGTCGAGTGTAATTAAGGAGCAGAAGTACACAAGTGTATAGTTTACACATTCCATTCCATTCTGATAAGAGCTGGTAGTACGTCTCAACAGCAGACAATTTGAGGACTAAAAAAACGATATGATTATATAACATTTGATATGTAATAGACAGGGAGTGAGAGAGAGAGAGAGAGAGTGAGACATCCGTCATAAGTGAAACACAGATTACTGACAAACCTTGCACACTAGTTTTGGTTACTATTCGAAATATTTATACGTTCAGTGCACTGATGCTTATAACAACAATTCTCTTCTCTCATCTCAAAACGACTCCCACCATATCACCATTCCCCTCTGACCATAAGCGTTTCATGCATTTCCATGCCCTTAACTTTCAATTTTGCTATACCAGTGTGTCGTTTATGCAAAAACATTCACTTAGTCTGCTAGTTTGAAAAATCATAAAGAAATACATTCTGGCATTATAAAATACCAGTGTGACGTTTGTGCAAAAACATTCACTGGGGCTTATTTCAAAACTTGTAAAGAAAAATTCTGGCATTAAGAAGTACCAGTGTGGCATTTGTGCGAAACATTCAGTGGAGCTTATGATTTGAAAACTTATAAAGAATTACATGCTGGCACTAAGAAGTACCAGTGTAACAGTTGTGCAAAACATTCACTGGTGCTTATTATTTAGAAACTCTTAAGGAATTACTTGCTGTCATTAAGAAGCACCAATGAGACATTTGTCCAAAAACATTGATTTCTGGTATTGGTTTGTCACAGCATAGATTAATACAGGTTGCATTTTCATGTCAATTAATACAACACCAGTGTGATGTTTGTGCAAAACATCTATTCACGGTAGTAGTTTGACACATCATCAAAAGTAATACATGCTAGCATTAAGAATACTAGTGTGACATTTGTGCAAAAAGATTTATTCATGCTAGTGGTTTTTCACAACATAAATTATTACATGGTGGCCAATAAGAAGTACCAGTGTGGCGTTTATACAAAAACACCGTTGCCAGCCTAATGCCTTGGCATAAATTTATACATTCTGGCATTAAGAGGAACTTGTGTGATATACAAGAACATTCACTCTGGCTGATGGTTTGACAAGTCGTATATGAATTCTTGCTAGCATTAATAGGTACTTGTCTGTCGTTTGCATAAAACCATTTCTCCTGGTTTGAGAAGTCATAAGTAATATGTCCCGACATTACAAATACTTTTATGCAGGGTGAGGTTTATCACAATATAATCTAACATTCTACCATTAACAAGTTGCAGTGTGATGTTTGTACAAAAACATGTACTCATCTGTCACAATATAAATTAAGACATACTGGGTGGACAGTAATGTGATAATTTTTGCATTAATAGGTTGGCTAATCTGTGCTTTCTGATATTGTGTTATCATGTTTATACAACGTTCAACGTTACAGTTGTCCGAGCTACGGCTGGCGATAGACGTCATTATGTTTGCTCGCTTGTTCTGTCATCATCATTTTTCTTGTCAGACAATCATTGTAGGCCTTAGGCCACAACACATATTGCATACTTGCAACGAATTAGCAATACATTGCTAATTCTATTTCATGTAGCTTGAGTGCCACGTACTCGCGCCTCAAGTCTTAGGACAATTCATACGACATTCGTCTAGGCCTTAGGCCTTAACATTTTAATCTGAGTGCCGCACATTTGCACCTCATCTAATATGTAGCGTTCTTAACAACTCTGTTTATTCAAAATCAAATTGTTCAGACTTCGCCGAGCTCAACACCATGATATAAGTGTACAGAACTTAATAAATGTATTATACAGTCCACTATCGTCATTATTCTGCATCCTGGCAATAGCACCACAAGCATCATTCTTCCTAACATTAACATTTTTCTTGGTCCTATCGGGCCGCATCTTAACATTTTTTTGGTCGCTCCGTGCCTGGATTCGTCATTCACCTCTTGCAACATATTCTAGTGGTTTCATCATTTTTCTGCCCCAATTTCTGGCCATCACGGGCAATTCAGCACATTCGCTGATCCGACCGTCTCGGGACTTACTTCAGCATTTCTTTCATCGCCATTGAGCCTCGTGACTACATCATTGCAAGAACATCCATGTGCTAGCGTCTACACTCCAGTTTGAGCAGTCATCTCTACGGTCTGTGTGTTTGCCATCTTCTCCACGACTTTGACGCTCCAGGACATCGCATAGCAGGTACCACATTATTAACAGGTGCATACAATGGCTGAAGAAGGCCTCAAAGTGTTCGTCAGAAAGAGAGGCGGCAAAAAGTCTGCCATAGTGCGTATTAATTCAGCTATCATTAGCTTTGATAAAAACACTAACACAAAACATTTTTTAACAGTTAGACTCGAAAGCCTAAAAAGCTTGGCAACAAAATACGATGAGGTACAGTCCGAAATTGAACTCATTTCTAAAGACATAAACGCTGCTCAAGAAGACCGAATTGAGGTTGAAGAGCTGTTATATTCAACAGAAGCCAATATCTTGCAGTTGATAGAAAGCTTCAATGTTCAGACTGTATCTCCCGTATTAAGAAGCAACATACAATTAAAACCGATAAGTTTGCCCTGTTTCACAGGTAATATCTTAGAATGGCAGTACTTCTATTCAATATTTCTGGACTTGGTGCACGCCAGATCTGATTTAACCTCAGTGCAGAAATTATACTATTTGTATTCGTCTCTGAAAAATGAGCCGCTAGATTTAATTAAGGCATTACCTATTTGTAACGAAAACTATTCGATAGCGTTGAGTTTGCTGTCCGCTAGATATGACAACTAATTCATACTAGCTAAGTATTATATTCAGAATTTACTTGAAGTAAAGTCAACAGTTAAGGACTCTGTCCAAAGTTTGGCAGAGTTCATAAATACAATAACGTCTTCCGTTAATTCACTGGCGGCCATGCAACTGTCAGTGGATTCATTCGAGCTTATCACTGTACAATTATTGTCAGCAAAACTGGACCATACCACGTTTAAATTATGGAAGGAGCCTATAGACCCCGATAATCTTCCTAACTTTCAAGGTTTCACTCAGTTTTTAAACGCACGTAGACAGTTGCTAGAAAATACACTCCCTATCGATGCCGGACAGCAGCTCAACAAGTCAACTTTAAGATTCAATAAATCTGACAAACAAATCACGAAACTCTGCTGGCAGCACTGCATTTAAAATTTATCACTCGGCTTCAAACAATTATTTATGCTTATGCTGTAAATCTAGTCATCCAATTTACATGTGTGACAAATTTCGTGCATTAAGCACATCAGAACGAGGGCAATTTATATTAAATCATAAACTCTGTACAAATTGTTTAAGACCAGATCATTTCTCATCTAATTGTAAGATTAAACAATCATGTAAGATCTGCTCAAAACGACACCATACATTGTTGCACATAAACAATGTGTCAAAGCCAGTTTCTGCCAGCAGCAGTAATTACTGTTCATTTAAATTACAATCTACAAATAATATTCTTTTATCAACAGCAATTGTGTTTGTCATCGACCAGGCTGGCAATGGACAACCCGCAAGAGTACTATTAGATGCGGGGTCACAAATAAATTTTTGTACGGAATCATTTGCCAAGAAATTACGGCTTAACTTGACTAAATCTAACATACCGATTACAGGTATAAATAATACCGCTTGTTGTGCCACTAAGTTAGGGTCTATACGCATTATCTCACGCTATCAAAGATTTAGTTTCCAAGCAACATGCGCGGTCTTATCTGCATTAACTCATAAATTGCCAGCACAATCTTTTGACATAAATCAGTTTAATGTCCCAGATAACGTTTATCTCGCGGATCCACACTTCAACATTTCAGCTGACATTGATATCCTGTTAGGAGCGCAATTTTATTTAGATTTAATTTTACCTAACAAATATGTACGGGGTTCTCATTTCCCTACTATACAAGAAACAAAGGCTATATTCTAGCCGGCAATCTGCCCAAACACTGCCATTATAAGGGTCCTGCTGTTTCGTTCCTGGCTAGGAACAACGACAGTCAAATCCTAGCGTCTCTTGAGAAATTTTGGGAGACCGAAACTATCCCTGATAATACACCCATTAATAATGAGTCAGCTTGTGAGGAGCATTTCGTTAAGTCTACTCATCGCAATCAGGAGGGTAGGTTCGTGGTCTCGCTACCATTTAAGTCTGACAATCCCCAGTTGGGTGAGTCCTATGCTAGCGCTGAAGCGAGATTCTTGAGTTTAGAACGCCGGTTCATGCGTGATTCTAAGCTTGCGCGTGAATACGCAAACTTTATACAGGAGTATAAGGATCTTGGCCACATGACGCTTGTCGACGATTGCTCCATAAATTCAGGTGTTTCAAATACTTATTATCTGCCTCACCATGCCGTCTTTAAACATTCTAGTTCTACCACAAAACTTCGCGTCATTTTTGACGGCACGTCCAAAACTACCAATGGCCTTTCTCTCAATGACATTTTGTTGGTAGGCCCAAACGTCCAACAAGACCTTTTTTCTATTCTTTTGCGATTTCGTATGCATAACTATGTTCTCATTGCCGACATCGAGAAGATGTATCGACAAATTCTGGTAGCTGAGAAGGATTGTCATTATCAACTTATTCTGTGGTGTGACTCTCCCCTCGAACAGTTTAAACATTTTGTACTGCGAACTGTAACATACGGCACTGCTGGTGCTTTGTTTTTGGCTACCCGCTGTCTTAATCAGATTGGTAAGGATCATCAAACTTCTTTTCCTGACGCTGCGTCAGCTATAACCAATGATTTCTATGTCGACGATTTGTTAACCGGTGCAAACACCATTTCTGATCTGACCAAGTTGAAATCTGACTTAGGTACGTTGTTGAGTCAATACGGTCTCACTCTACATAAATGGGCATCAAATGAACCCAATGTGGTCGCAGATCATGACAATTTATCACTCCCTTTAAACAAACAGGGTAATGTGCGTACCTTGGGCATTCTCTGGAATAACACTACCGATTCATTTTTGTTTGACATCAGATCATTCCCCGTTGAATCAAGCATCTCTAAGAGGAAAATCCTATCGATTATCGCAGGTATATACAACCCACTCGGACTCGTCGGTCCCGTTGTTTTCCTGTACAAACAGTTTATGCAGCAACTTTGGCTGTGCAATCTTGGTTGGGATGAGCCAATCTCCGGGCAATTACACTTGCATTGGCATTCATTATGCGATAAATTATATCTGATCAGTAAAATCATTGTCCCACGTTCTATTCGCTGCAAGTCTAAAGCATGGATAGTTGAATTACATGGGTTTTTGGATGCTTCTGAAAGGGGATATGGGCGTTGCGTTTACATTAGAGTCATTTATCAAGATTCATCGGCCTCTTGTCACCTGTGTTCTAAATCTCGCGTAGCCCCCCTACAACAGGTGTCATTACCTCGCATTGAACTCTGCGCTTGCTTGTTGTTATCGCGACTCTTATTCAAGGTCGCCCCTGCTCTTCATTCCTTTATCTGTGTTCACCTCTATTCTGACTCTATGGTGTCCCTTTACTGGATTCGTGCCCAGTCTTCTAGGTGGAAAACTTATGTCGCTAATCGTGTTGCTGAGATTCAGCGTCTTATGGAAGCCTACACATGGCATCACATCAATTCTCGACATAATACTGCTGATATTATTTCTAGGGGATGTCACCCCGACGTTTTGCGCGATTGCTCGCTTTGGTGGCATGGTCCCGCTTGTTTGTCTCAATCTTCCGAGTCCAATCTTTTTCCACCCTTTTTACCTTCTAATCTGTCGTCTTCTGAATTCACTGCGGAGGAAAAACAAACCCCCAAACTTTCTCTAATGTCTACCCTGGCTATTGATCTTTCTAAGGACTTTTCTTCGTTGCACCGTCTGACTCGCATATACGCTTACTGCTTTCGATTCATCAAAAACATTAGACTCTCCAGGGCTGAGAAAATATCGGGTGCTCTTACCCCCGTTGAAATTCATTCCACTCTCAATTTTTTCATAAAACAATCTCAGTCCATCCACTTCCCTGCCGAGATTAATTGTCTGCGTAATGGGTCTTCTGTCTCTATCAGGAGCAAGTTGTCTTCTCTGGACCCGTTCCTTGATGAGTCTGGCGTAATACGCGTCGGCGGATGATTACAGCAATCGCAACTACCTTATGACAATAAGCATCCTATTGTCTTGCATCCATCGGCTCATATTACTTGCCTTATTATTGAATGCGAACACATTCGTCTACTCCACGCTGGTGCTCAACTCGTGCATCACTCACTTCGTCAATGTTAGTGGATCATTAACGCCAAGATAGTCATTCGCTCTATCATTCGTAGATGCGTAAAGTGCCTCAGGTTTAGTGCCAAACGTCAGATTCAGAGGCTTGGTATTTTGCCATCTCCCAGAGTCGCTCCTTCGCGGCCGTTTCTATTCTGCGCAGTTGACTATGGTGGTCCCTTCATGATTTGTCATGGCGGGCAGAAATCTAGGACTCTGTCAAAATCGTACGTGTCTTTGTTCATCTGCCTAGCAACTAGGGCTATTCATTTGGAATTAGTTTCCGACCTTACAGCCAACGCGTTTATAGCTGCCTTATGTCGTTTCGTGTCCCATAGGGGCATACCCAGCCAGTTATATTCTGATAATGGCACGAACTTTAGGAAGGCCCGCAATGTTTTGCATGACCTTTACAATCTTTGGCATAATAAGAATGCCACCTCATCAATCCAATCCTTTACGACCTCTCAGGGTATTACATGGTCATTTATTCCGCCCTCATCACCTCATTTGGTGGTCTTTGGGAGAGCGGTATAAAGAGTTTAAAGTATCACTTGCGCCGTGTGGTAGGCAAATCTATACTCACCGAGGAGTTTATGACAGTTTTGTCTCAGATAGAGGCATGTCTAAACTCACGTCCATTATTTGCCGTTTCGTCGGATGTAAATGATCCGGTGCCACTTACACCTGGCCATTTTTTGATTTGCGCACCATTAATGGCGTTACCTGATTCAGACTTATCTCACATTCCCATCTCTCGTCTTAGACGTTGGCAACTTCTCCAGAAGTTTGTCCAAGTCATTTGGAAAGCTTGGTCTCGCGACTACTTACATCAATTACAACAACGTCACAAATGGAAATTCGCCAAGGACAACGTTTCCATTGGTGACCTGGTTTTACTGATTGAGGATAACTTACCTCCATTAACGTGGAAATTTGGTGTAATTACCACCACATTTCCCGGCCCAGACAACTTAGAGTAGTTGACGTTCGCACGCCTACTGGCACCTATCGCAGACCAATCCATAAATTATGTTTGGTCCCTACTAGGGACGAACAGTAAAAAAAGGAGAGTTTATTTTCCTTTGTATATATTTGTCAAAAATACATAAATCAGATGTTCAAGGAAGACTTTGTTAGTTATAAGCACCTTTGTTTTTAGCATAAGCTTTAATTTGTATATTTTTGATTCAGAAACTGTTTGCTTTATTCAAGCAAGTGTCAGTTTATTTAATATGCAAAGCTTTAATTATTATTTTGTATTTTCGTATATGCAGCATTTGATTTATGCCTCATGTCTTTGCTTACTATTGTTTTATGTAAAATTTTGTTGTAATATTCGCATGGTCTGCAGCTAGACAAACCATGTATGCATTTTCTCGCACATTTTGTCAATATGTGTGATATTTTGTTACTCTGTGAATTTATTTCTCACAATTGTTCAACACATGTATTACATTTTGTAATTATCTAAACCGATTTCTATTGTATTTATTATGTGTAACTTGTATCTATGTAAAACACATAGTTTTATCCGCATCTACTGTCTATAACCATACGCCACGCCTATATTTTTATATTGTGTTTTGTATTTGTATTTTGTGATCATGTATTGCACAATTATTATTCATGCTTAATTATGACATACATGTCATTACACTTTGTGCTTACAGTCATTCAACTATGTATAGCTTGTTTTTAGATAACTATTCCTGAAACATCAGGTATAGCATGCATCGTGCAAACTATAAGGCGACATGCTAAATTTATGTCTTTACATGTATAATTTTATAATAATTTTGTTTGTTCATTGTATTCATACTATTGTATAGGTCTACTGGCCTTATCTGGTTCAAGATAACCATTATGACTTGCACAAATGTTACAATTTATCGGGCCCATCATGTGATGAGTCACCGATTATTCATCATTAAACATTGTCAAACCATGTATTTTTCATGTCTTATATTGTTTAATATTGTATACATACAATATATATTGGCAATACATTGCTAATCTTGCATTTATACTCAAATGTATAATCAGTGTATAATCAGGTGCAAGCCGACTTTGGCCTGTTCAACTCTTATCATCACTCAAGCTTATCTCTAAACAGTTAATGTCATAACTGTTATCTAAGATTCAAACTCAAGGTTCAGTACAACTTATTGAGATTGACTTTATTATTAAGAACTCTGTATTTTTCTATAATAAGTTATTAAAATGTATTAAAAAATCCTTTGATTTTTTTGCGGGCAGTTATGGACAGTAATGTGGTAATTTTCGCATTAATAGGTTGGCTAATCTGTGCTTTCTGATATTGCGCTATCATGTTTATACAACGTTCAACGTTACAGTTGTCCGAGCTACGGCTGGCGACAGACGTCATTACGTTTGCTCGCTTGTTCTGTCATCATCATTTTTCTTGTCGTCAGACAATCATTGTAGGCCTTAGGCCACAACACATATTGCATACTTGCAACGAATTAGCAGTACATTGCTAATTCTATTTCATGTAGCTTGAGTACCGCCTCAAGTCTTATGACAATTCATACGACATTCGTCTAGGCCTTAGGCCTTAACGTTTTAATCTGAGTGCCGCACATTTGCGCCTCATCTAACATGCAGCGTTCTTAACGACTCTGTTTATTCAAAATCAAATTGTTCAGACTTAGCCAAGCTCAACACCATGATATAAGTGTACAGAACTTAATAAATGTATTATACAATCCACTATCGTCATTATTCTGCATCCTGGCAATAGCACCACAAGCATCATTCTTCCTAACATTAACATTTTTTTTTGTCCTATCGGGCCGCATCTTGACACTGGGTTTTGGAAAACCCAGTATGTTTGTAATAATTCAGTGATTTATTTTTTGTGGAAATTGTTTGAAAGAATATAACATTAAAAACTGTAACTATTGTAATCTTTGTAAGCCAAAAATCTTTACTTGGAACCATATAACATTACTTAATACATGCTGGAATTTGAAGTGGTATTTGGTACTACAAAACATGGTATAAACAGTCAAAACCATGAGTATAACTGTTTGAATATAAACAGTTTAAAAAGTAAATTGTAAAATTATTGATAAAATCTGTTGACTAAATGTCAGTATGTCATAATAAATGAATGATAATTGTACTAGATATTAATGTGTTATTGTTAGCAAAACCGATATTCAATCAATATATTCCTTTGCAGTGCTCGAATTTGCACAGATATTCCTTGTGTTGCTGACTGAATTTTGTTGATTGGTCACTGCATGATTTTGTTGAATACCAGTAGGATAGTAACCTTCGAATGACGGTCACGTTTTGCTGCAACCCACACTAGAATTTGACCAGTGGTATCATGGAACACAACTGAGGCATAGTGGCAGTTTTGGCCTTATAATGCCTTTCCAATACCTTTCAATGATTACTAGAGTGAAAGGGAAAGCAGTAGCCACTAAATAAGGCTCCTCGTGTAGTTATTTTTTGTTTGATCTACGTTTAATTCACATTGCTTCGTGTGAAGTTACTAAAGAATTTTTTCAAGGTAGTTTGATTAAAAGCAATTGCCCATTCCAGTGCTCTCTAATATTGCCAATTGCCCATTCCGGAACTTACATAATTTCTTATTCTTGTTCAGGAAACCTCTCAACCAGTCATAACTTGTAGCCTTTCTTCTATGCCAGTTATCTGAGATGCGCATCATAACATTAGTTGCTATCAAAGCACTAGCATAATTATTTTAAAAGAATACCAAGTTTATGTATTTATAAATATAAAGTTATAACTTAATTTATAATCATGAAGTAAATATTCTAATAAGCCTTCTTGTTGGTCAGAGAAAATCTGATTTTAGATCAAATTGGTCTGCTATCTACAAAATGATTCCTGGTCAATTTCAGGAGATTTGACAGACAGCTCAGAAATCATGAATCTTCACCTTTCATAAACCACTTCATTCACTTTTTCAACAATTTCATCTGTCGCTACAGACTTCCTTCCTCATCATGGATGTCATTTCGTCCTTTAAATTTGTGTTCAGCAGATCTCTTATCCATTTCACATATCTGCAGACATTTTTTAGTCCTTGTGTGAAACAAGTAGAGTTTCACTGTCATCAGCTGCTATGCATAATCATGAAACTACAGTTGTAGGCTTTGTTGACAATATCCCTTTGCTTGAGTTGTTTCATAATGATTGTAGTCTAATAATTACTATATCTTTGATTTTATATTTTATCGTCAGCCTTGTTTGTATGGTATCATGCTCAGGACTGATTTAAATATGAATACAGTAGAGGCTTGTTAATCTGAAATATCTGTGTCTAACGTAAAATGCACTAAGGGTTGATTGATAATGCATGATCAAAAATAATTACATAAAACTTGATTATAAAACAGCTAGGGAGTAATTTGGTTTAGACTAAATTCTTGGTTGTTTCTTTGGTTTCAGGAGATGAAAAGAAGTTAAAAATAACAGTTTTGTTTTGATAGATTATTTTTTGCCTATCATTTTTAAAAGTCACCTTTTCCAAATCTGATCACCCATTCTCATTCCCAGGTTATTTTATATTTGTCTTAATTTCTTCATTAAAAAAATTAGTTTTTTTCAAGTGCATCCAAAATAAAGCATGTTTTTCGTTAGTACAGTTTATGTTGTTTTATGTAATTTTGTGTTTTTGTTAGTTTTTATATTTTGTGTGAACATTGATGAAATAAATATGCACTACAAATAGAATTCACTACAATAAACAGATTAATAAACTCCGTTATCAGAAGGTTTGATGTCTGATCTGAAGAGTTGTACACATACATGAAGCGACCTATAATGTAACCTACTTGCAAAAGAAATCTTATATAATTGTGACTTGTGAAGTTACTCTTTTAACACATTTTTATAATAATAAATATATATATCCCACTTACCTCTAAATCTTCTTTCTGCCCAGAGTTACGTCACACGAACGGTGATATGCAAGTATGATTGTAAGGTTATTTGAAAAATGTACGCTACGCTCATTTATGTAATGGAATTCAAACAAATTTTTTATTATATAATTATTTCATTTTTCTATTGTTCTCTAATCATGACAGATTCTTTCCAAAGCATCAAGACAAACAAAAATTCTTTAAATATTAGTGAAACATCTTATACGAATAGAGTTTAAATACACATCTTATATTACAGAAAGCAGCCCAGCCTGCTCACACACAACATTCATACCATTGAAAAAACCCCTTTTATTTATATAGGCCCCATTTTATTCAAAATTAATCATATATTTTTGTGTAATATGGTTACTCAATGCTCCTGCTGGCAACGTGGCATCTCCCCGACCTCGTGGCGCATCACTCACACAGTCCTCTTTTATGTGTCCATTATGACACATAAACAATAATATAGTTGAAACTCAAACATCATCTATATGGCAGGCGTGAAAAATAAAAATTTTTTTTTCAAAAAATTTTTAATTTATCAAAATATACTTTTCTCAATATTCAGAAATATTTAGAATCATTTAATTCAATTAAATGACAAAATTGCATCAATCAATTGCTAGAAACTGGTCTTGTCTATAACATCAACCATCAGCTGATCTCTCTGGATCAAGTCAACGACCTTGACATACATATGTTACACAAAGCTACATCATAAAATACATGGAACCTCTTTAAAATTCTTTACCTTCAAACATAGTACAACATAATAAAATAAGACATCTAAAATTAACATGGTTATTATTATCTTACAATAAACAATACAATTTACATTTAAATTGACCAAAAATTACACATTTTATAGCTTCATATCATTCTCAACTTCTATTAAAATCTGTCACTTGTTTCAATTATTTTTACATTTTGACTATGACTTTCTTTCTTTAATATTTTCCTTCTCAATCAGTTTGGGTGACTCAATAAATTATTCATAAAATTTCAATTTACAACTTGGCAGGTATATATACTCTTACCCCCCCTTCTGACTCTAATACTCGCTTAACAGCTTTTACCTAATATGACACCCATCTATCAAAACATCTACCAACCATTCTCTACCTCTAACTTATTACTCTAACCCATTTCGCATCATTCTACTCTTATAACAAAAAATACTCTACCCCTTTGTACTCAGGATGTGTGTTCCCTTCCCACTGCTCATTCCCTTATTTGGTTCCTGGACCCTCCCTAGGTAACCCTTTCCGGCGCTAATCGGTTCCCTTCCCGCCACAACGCTTTTCGTTGAGGACTCCTTATCACACCACCCCCTTACAAAATTCCCATCAACTAATTATTCTCCCAATACATCCCTTTCATCTACAAAATATCTCCATTTATTTATTACCTCAATATATCACTCATTACTCTACATATTTTCCCCATAGCTACTGTGTCACTATCCATACTCAACTTCTACATTACGTTTATTCACAATAATCTTACTTTGTTCTCTCTAACACCCCTTCTAACTTAACTTGGACTGATCTAAATGTCCTAACGAAATAATAATCACCCAAATTCTAATATTTACCACCTTTTACATTACATTTACCATTGAAAATTCAAAACTAGCTCCACTCAGTTTACCATTGAATTCAAAATCTCTTAAACATCTTGAAAATCTATTATTCAATCATTAATTATATTCAATTTTAATTATATTCAAACATTTAATTACATTGAAAATTTACAAATCTTTCCTAAGTGACATACTACATAGATAACTCCAGCAATCAGCTGATTTTCTTGGCAAGGTGAATGACCTTACTACAAATACCATTCCACAATTATATACAATACATATTTTATAATCCTTATACCTAACATACTCCATACAATTAATACACGTACACAAAATTATATAGTTATCCTACAATGTTATTTGAATTCATTACAAGTTAAATCTGGTACTTAAAATCAGTGTGCTCTCATAGGGACATACATCGCTACTCATTGAGTCATAGTCATAGCAGCAGTTACTGAACAGCTCTATGGGTTGCCAACCCCCAACTCTCTCTATAGAGTCGAGTTATAAGTTGACCGCCCACTGTTTACAGAGGTCATCACCCTCTCGCTGAATTTACAGCTACACTCCCACTACATCGTTACTTAAAGTCCCCCTTTACCCCGTTACAATTAGGTAAACCACCTGCTGGTCGGTCTAGGTATTTACCTTATGCACAGATGCTTTATCTGTGCCCCTGGCTTGTAACTGCCAGCTCCTTTACCACACACACTATTGTTTTTTGGTGTAGGACTGTGGTATCCATTTGCATTCCCAAGAACTGAAGTTACATGTATAAGGTATCGACGCTGCCTATACTGTTCTTGGTTCAGCGTCACATAAAAATTCGGTATTACTGATGTCCGAGGACACCAGTAATCCTACTAAAATGATTCACACACCCTTAATCACGGCACTATCGACACCTTCGACAATAGCCGCTGTTCCATAGTTATGTAGTTTCCCCTGTTTTAACCCCCTGTTCAATTTCAAAATTCACCAATTTTGTTTCTACTTACAAAATTCCATGGCCAGGGCCTGGTGAAACCGTGACCGCCCAAAATGTGGGGAAACTACCAAAAGACATATAAGGCTCACACTGACACTGCTACTACAGTTCACAGAAGGTCAACTCTTATATGTTTGGGTATATTAATTACTTTTTCATTCTTAACATAATACATACAATATACTCATAATTAACATTGTGATTATTCCATTAAAACAAACAATTCACCTTTACGGTTGATGAGAAATTACACTTAACTAAAAATGTTACACTGTTTACATTACATACTTGTTACCATACAAGCACAATTAATTTCACTAAAATTTATTTACAAATCTTTGTCATTATTTTTCTATTTACCACACTTCATTTCCTAATTCAGCACGGTCATAACCACAAATTAAAATATTTAAAATGTTCATTTATTGATTTCTTATCTAACCGCCATCGTTGTATAATAGTCTTATTTTTTTATAACACTTCTCATTCTTACTCACACTCAATTTATTATTATTATTATTATACCCCATTAACTCTAGGTCATTCATTGTACCATTATAGTTTATAGGATTATTCCCTTTTATTATTTCATAAACCTTGTCAATATTAGTTATTTTTGTCCAGTCTCCATCAGTATTTTTGGTTAACATCAAGTAAGTTATTTTATCATTATATTCCTCTAATACATTCATTAAAACATCAGGTAAGTTATTATTATTTATAAAGGTATCATCAAAATATTCATCTATCTCTATTTCACAACGTAGGCATTTCCTATCATATATTTCTTTCAACTCTAACCTCTCTTTCAACTCATTATATTTTCTCTTTAACTGATATATTATTATCTCCCTATCTGCACACAACTCTCTCTCAAAACATCTTTCATCATCATAGCACCTGTCACTACCCCCTGAACTATCTCATTCCATGCAAAGGGCCACACAAACTTACTATATGTCTTGGCACTTCCAAGATCATCACAAAAAATAAAGGGACTATCTGAAGACACCTCGTCTTCCATACAACTACCGGAGGAAACTCTGTCCTCATTAAACATCTGTGAAACCTCTGTTTCACCATAAACTTGGGGAAAATTTCCCCTTTGCCCTACATACTCACCTAATCTCTCTTGCCACTCTTTCTCTAATTCATCAACACTAATTACTACTCCGTTACAACCCATTACTCGCTCTCTCTCACTTACTATCTCACTAACTATTTTCAATGTATCACTCTCTGCTACCACATTCTTAAACTAAATAAATAATGAGAGGTGATAATCAATGAATTGTAATTGTTTTGGAAGAAGGTAATTAATGTTGTGTTTTAGATAATTGATGGAATTAAAATAAGTTGAGATGAATTAATTAATTAATTTAAAATGTTATATAAAGAGATTTTGCTAATGAATTTAAATGATTTTTGAGATTTGAACTTGGTAATAATAAACAGTAATTGAATAAATGTAAGATGTATTTAGTTGTGGAATCATATTATCGTTATTGTTTCAAAAGGTACATGGAGATGTGTACATGATTTGGTGGTAACGATTCTTTATATTTTGTGTCCATGACAGTATATGAGTGATGTACTGTAACTATGAATTTTATAATACAGTTAAATAGAGTAAAATGTTTACATGTGTTGAAAATATTTTAAACTCAATGATGAAACTAATTTGAGATAGTTATACTAAATAGAAACCATAGTTAAAAGGTAACTGAAATGGGATGTAAAATAAAGGTTAATAATAAATTTGAAATTTTTGAGGGCCCTAATTGTAGTAAGTGATAAGTAATTAAATGATGATATATAAAAGAGTTAATAAAAATTTCAAGTTATAATGTTTATAATTTTCTATACAAATTATGTAAAGGAGAATTGTTTAGTAATGTAACAATGTCAATGTTCAAGGTAAATGTGTATTATGTTATTATGCAAAATTAATGGGTGATTTTGGGGGGTTGTTTGGTGTTAATCGATGTGTAAATCAATTATGGCATGTAGAGACTGCAAAGTAGAAGGACATTAAGTTTAGCTATTAGTTATGCTATTGCGGTGGCGGCATGTGCCACTGTGGATAGTGATGAGTGTTGGTGGTAACGTCAAGGCACGTTACCATCATCGGAGGCCTAAATAGGGCGTAAAATACACTGTACAACCTTATATAATATTGTTATATGTTAATATAATATTCATGTTAATTGCTATCGTACAGTGTATAGAAATGATGACGAAAAAACATGCTAATGAAAGATGATTTCCCCGCCTTTTTGGGCGATTACTGTCTTACCAGCACTAATCTTGGTTTTGGACGACAGCCAGCTGTGGGCAGCAATTGTAAAACTGACCATAGTTGGTTGTCCTTAAAATTGGTGAACTTTGAAATTAACGGGGGGCCACTTAGGGGAAATCCCCGGACCTATGGAACAGTGGCTATCACCTTGTTTGCGTAGGAACAGTAAAACAGGTGATAGGCCCGTCACTAAGGTCATAAATATAAACTTCAGATATTATGATGTCTGACCCTTTTAAAATATGTAAAGCCGAAGCAAGGACAAGGAGATGCCAAAATTCCTCCACCAATTCAGTCCTTGTGGAAGCAGCTGAACGCCACAGTTCAGTGGGGGGCCACACTGTGTGTGGTACGGGGGGGGGGTTACTCAGGGGAGTAACGAACTAAAATTTGAAACTTAATGACACTGACTAGCTGATGAGCTGACTAAATGATTTTATTTTGATTCAAGAAGTAATACTGTAGTAGATAGTCTGTTTAGACGTAAGTGATTGAAATGTGTTATACTCTGTGTAGTAATTTCATAAAGGATTTTACTGATTCTGAAAAGACTATGTCAAGTATAGAAGATGTTTATCAGATTTTGTTTATTATGTTTTATTGTGTCATTATTGTTATGATGTTAGATAGTAAGGATTATGAACAGATGTTGTGTAATTTTCATGATATAGTTTTGTGTGATGTATATAGGGTAAGGTCATTCACCTGACCCAGAGAGATCAGCTGATAACTGATGTTAGAGCCAGGATAGGTTTATAGTGATTAACTCATGAATTTTGTTACTTCAATTAAATTCAATAATCTTGTTTTTTTTTCTTGATATTGATAAAAGAAATATTTTGGGAAATTAAAATTTTTTGAAAAAAAAAATGCATTAAAGTACGTCATTGTAAATTGTAATGTTCATTATAAGTAGGGAAGGTGTCAGCTGATTCATGATGTGTATCTTATGTTATCTTTGTAATCAAGTGTAGCTATTTTCAAAGTTATGGTATTCATAGGTTGTTTATTATAAGTTTAATATAGTAAATTTGCTTATTATTATATGGGTTACTATATTACTATATAGTTATACTATTACCTTGTTTATTTATTTATTAAATTAAATGCATTTGGAGAATTTGGGAATGTTTTTAAAGAAAAAAAACTTTTTTATGATTAACTTCACTAATTTAAGTAAGTCATATGACTCATCTTAAAAGGAGAATCTTTGATAAGAGACTTAGGTTGATTGCTCTATCGAACGAAATTTATATAATTGATTTGAGAAATTATTTTTGAGAGTTGATGTCAAGTAGTAGGGAGTTTGTGTTTAATTAATAATGAAAATGTGTACGCACCCAGTAATTGCTAAAAGCGACCCAGTATGCATGTAAGGGGGAACATATCGGTTGAGAATCTGGTATGGTATAAGGCCAGTGTTTTGATTTTGGGCGGAGTGATAGAAGGTTAGGTGTACTATGGTGAGTATCTGTCCGATGTCCGATTTTATGGTGTTGGGATCTCGAACAGAGAAGTCCAGTAATCTCGTTCAGGTATAGCCATAGTCGCCGAGGTAGGGGGTAGTTTATGATGTGTTTAGAAGTAAACGGGGGGTTGTTGGCACCATATCCTCACCGATCCTCTTAGGGGTAGCAATGAGAGTTCTTATGTTTCGGCAGAAGACCTCTCATTGGGGGTATTGTAATGGGGCAAAAAGGGGTATTTTATTGTATTCTGTTTTTTATTAAATGTATATGTGACCAACGCAGCAAGTCCCATACACAAAACGGTTTTATTCAAACAATGAACGCAGTGGCCTAGCTGTTGGAACGAGGTGTTGTAATGGAATGCGATGTATGTTTTGTAACTCAAGTGGTTCCAAGAATTGGTTACGCACAATGTACACACACACACCAGAGCGCGCACAGATACGACGCACATCTGTCCGAAGAGATGCTTCAAACAATGGCGAGCCAGAACCACTGCCTCGACAATGTGCTTTTAAGATGCTGGATATTAATTTGAGGCTCCGCCTACCACGGCCTCTATGTTGTAGTCGTTGGATATCGTTGACAGCCTGGCACATTGAAAAGTCACACTACAGGTGCAGTGACTAACAATTTGTCACAAGCAGGCTAAGCTTTCCGTCTTTTCCAGCAGGGTGCTGGTGGGAAACTGTGTGCACGGTGTCGGGGCCAGTCCTATTACACCGTTAAGACCACGCGGTTATCTAAAAACTTAGTTTGAACTAAATCAGGGTCGGCCGACCTACCAAGTGCACTAGAGATATGTACAACAGTATAAACTAATAATATAAACCATTATATTACATTACATTTCAGTGAAATTTTGAATACCAGTGAAACCACAATGTTTTGAGCACCGAATTAGAGAACTCTGGGTGACGCGCCATGCGGGTGGTAGAAACGACGCTGCTCAAGTAATTGTATCAAATCCAATACTTTTCTTATTTTATATAATAATGGGGAGGTAAATTTGTGTATGAGTGTGATAGCGTGAGCAATCTGGGTCGCTTTTGTAGAGAATAAGTTAAGCATTATGATATAGTCAGTAGTAATTGAATTTTGGTAGCATGCGTATGTGAAGTAAATATTGCTCGGAGTGTTACTCCTAGAAAAAGCATAACTCAACAGTAAAAGTTGCAATTCGAAGTAGTTGTCATTATGTATTATGTCGTACGATAAAAGGAACGGGGTATATCAGTAAATTCAAACTAGAAAAAAAAAAAGAAAAAATGTCATGCTAAAGAAAATAAAGTAACATTTTAATTGAGTTTATAAAAATATGTGTTTGTTAATTTGCATTTACCTGTGGTTTTACTCTGCCAGAGTACATCAGACGACACCCTGGTAAATTATCGGTAAAGGTAAGTGACTAGAATTTCAATATTTTAAACATTAATAAACATGTACAGCTTCAGTTGGTGCCCTAAAAAGGGACAAATTTAAATATTTTATACTAGTTAACTCGTAAAGCTTCAACAGTAATCCATCATTGTCTTCAAGGGTTTAAGGGTTACATCCTTCAAGAGTACTATGGTTAATGAAACCACTGACAAAAAGACTTGCACTTAAAATGAGGAAAGGAGTTACATACTGCTGCATACATGACAAATGCGTACATACTGCTTGTAGAAAATTATCTTTATATTTTTAGATTATGGAAGTTTTACAAATAATATTCTACAAAAACCAATTTGTCATTTTATATTATACAAAATAAAATACACTAAACTAATGTATACGATAAATGCAAAATATACGGACTAAGAGGCTGCCCAATAAGTGCAGTAACATACTAGTGTTTAGATTTGCATCAGTTTCTTTAGAGCAGCAAATTTATTAAACTAATTTTGTTTTTTAAAGAAACTAGTTATTGTATACTATATACTACAAAGAATAGTTCCACAAGAAAGTTTTTTGTACCTTGTATGGTTGTATCAGTTTCTCTAGCCTCAGATTGAACTTTCTACCACACATTTTATCAGGATATTGCAGTGAAATGCTTTGCAAGATTACAGGCACTGAACATTTGTTTATTAATATTTGTCAATGCCAACTTTGATCTTGCTATTTCACACTTTTGCTTGTTGTCATTATCATTGTCTTCAGTGCAGACTAATTGCACAAGCTGTTCTGGATACGATAATTCATCAGACTGCATCAAGACCTTTTCCAATCTCATCATCAACTGGAGGAACATCACTTATTCACTGCTTATTCCATAAATTTAACTATGTACAGTAGTAAATACCGTTAATGTTTCTACTAAAAATGATCTCAGTTCTCTTGACTATGTTATTATTATTATTATTATTACTATCATTATAATTACAGTACTGTTAATATTATAATGATACCACTAATATGTTTTCAGTATTACTAATTTTATCATTTGTAATATATATTGCAACAGTACGTCTGCGTACGTTATTGTGCATTGTCGCAGTTAGTTAAAAAACTGTTAAATTAGTATGTATAATTAATATTGTCAATATTTAAAAAAAATGCTTATTGAAAGCTGTGAGTAACCAGTGAACGAGGACACCTAATATACAGGTCGGTACATGCATATGATGCCACACACAAACTAAGAGTGTGTATAGTGTAAGTGATATGTGTGTGAAACAAGTAGAAACTGGCATGGCATCACCCCTGAATAAATGTGAATGAAATAACTAATTTGTTTAAATTTTGGTAAGTGCACAAAAGATATGAAAAAACAAATTACGCCACGTTATCAATAATATAAAGATGCACACATGTGAAAAATTTAGTGTGAAACGAATAATACATATTTATGCAGTGTAAATAAAAGTGAGCAGTAATCAGAATAATTATTAATGTATGAAAAAACTGTTAATACACAATTATACATAAAAAAATTACTGATCGTTGGAACATCGTTTAATAACCAAAAGACTTCACATGTTGCGAATAAAATTAAAATAAGTACGAAAAATAAACGAATCTGTATAGGGACGCTTGGCAAACTATAACAATATAAACCGTGCACAGAGTGGTTGAAACATGAATTTTGTGCCCGACAGTATAAATAAGCAAGGATTGCAAGCCTCAACCCTCTACTCACATCCCTCTGTTTACAGAAACACATCTGCAGCCGAAGGCCATGCCCTACTACATAGCATCCAAGGTCGATACCTGAGCAGTATGGAGATACCACTGTACGAGTCATCCGAGTGCTGAATGAACCAGGAGGACCAGACGACAACGGAGAATCGACACAAGACACATGACTCAGGATCATGATGAGGAATCACTGAGTATCACCGCATAAACAATAAGGTGACATGAAACCATTTTACTTGTCAACAAACGAGTCATAAAAGACGTTAAAAATAAGAGTAAAGAGACAATGATTAACCCTGATTGTGTAAATAATAATTGTAAAAACTAAATGGTTAAAGTGTAGTAATAGATCACAGGAATTTTTATAATGATATTTAACATTTACAAAATTATTATTATTTTTTGAAATTGTAACATATCATGTTTATTTAATTCAAAATTTGATTGATATTTCCTGAATATGATATTCATATGTACACAAGGCAAAGAAATAATAATATAAATAAAATATGCAATTTGAAAGGAATACAATCTGAGCAAGTCGAGAGCAAAATTTTAGAATATAAAACTTATATTTATTCATGTTTATTTATACATGTTAATTTGTATTTTGTGTATTAGATTTATAAATAACTATGTTAATGTTATTTGTATGGTTACAATAATTATGTGTATGCTGAGCACACACATGCGAATAATAATGACGAATTTTTAATTCGTAAATTTTGAAATTTTATTTAATAAATTTTTATAAATTATTTTCCAACTTGATATGATACAAGAAGAGTTATAATTATTTAAAAAACACCATACAGCTTTTCTCGTATATAGCAGCAGAATCGTTTTAATATATATTGTTACAACGGTCTACTGATCGTTGTATGGTACAGTGGAAAACAAATTACAAAACACCAATTATGTCACTAATCACCAGCTTTAATTATCACAATTGAACAGTTTGTAATCAGCAAGATAATCTCTTACAACAAATCAAATAAAAATTGTTCACACGAAAATTAAAAAAATGTTAACTGATATAAAACACAATTGTATTACAATTGTACTGCACAATTATAAAACACGTAACACTCCGCTACAATATGTCAAACCGCACTGCAATAATTTGCAACTTAAACTCGCTGTGTAATCGCCCGATAATAACTAACTATAATACTATGAACTGCATTCCAATAAATCACAACTCAAACTGAACTGAGTACTTGTATGTATACCCTGCCAAACATCCAGAACCATCCATACACTACGCAACAGCTCTACACTAGGACGCAATTGATTGTGGCCTTGACACAGTGCACGTGGCTGGCAACATCTATAAAAGTCTCACAAGCGCATGTTGAAATCACGTACGCATGCAACAATACAGCCGGATTCCTCTGGAACATTCGATAAACACAGATTGTTCTGTAATGTCATAACACTGCCCCCTCCTTAAGCCTGTTCACCCCGAACTGGGAAACCATCTCTGAAGTAATACTCGGCCAGGCGATCTGCATAGCTGGTCTACATGCGAAAGATAATACTCCGGTTCTTTGAATTCAGTCTCGTGTGACCTAAACATCAAGTTCCCAGGAATATGAGTCTGCCACTCAACCACTAGTTTTGTGTGAATCATTCCCATTGCATCATGTACTGATGACCTGTATGCCATTAGCTGGTCCAAGTCTGATTGGTTCTCGTCAACAACCTCTTGCGTGAGTTCATCTTCAGTAACGTTTTCCCCGGGTTCTTCCATCAACTCAGGAACAAGTAAGAGTCTTGTCTCGACACCCATAGTTGGCTTTCCAATCAATTCTTTTGTCATTACACTTATTTGTATTTCCTCTGCTAGTTCTTCCTCCATTTCCGCTTGCAAGAGGGCTCCTCTTGTCCAGACCTGTTGACTTTTTCTTCAGCCAATGCCACTTGCTTAATCGAATGGTTGGTAGACCCTGTCATTTTAGCCATGCAAAGTTTTATCTTAGCTTGGCCAACCCTCAGGACATTCTCTCTCAAGTCCACAACGAATTCGTAGGCATTCATAATGTCCATGCCAAGAATCACTTCATCGACAATGTCTGCAATGAGCATTTGGTGGCTAAACTCAAGAAGACCCAGGCGTACACGTACCATTATGGGGCTTCCAGTCAGTCTGCATTGTACAAGAGCTAATTAGAGCCTGGCAGTTGCTGACTAAGTCAGGGCACACAATGGACACTATTGCGCCCGTGTCAACCGTAAATGATGTTGGTTTACCTTCCACAAATCCATTGACGATCAAGTTTCCACTGGTTTTATGTAGCGTGGAAACTGTGTGCTATTCTGGGGCTTTACTTCTCCAATAGGTGCGATCACTTTCTTCTCTTGGTACATTTTTCTCTCAACAGTCTACCTGTAGATGACCACATTTTTCACAGTTGTAACACTTTGGTCTTCTGTCTTTTTCCCATTGTTCAAATCGTTACGGCACTCTTGAACTTCTGAATTGTTTGTCTGCACCCGTCATAATGGCAATGTGATACTGGGATCTTCTAACTACAATGTGATGGCATAAACACATTAATGTAGCAGGACACTGACTTGGCAGCTTCAAACTCTAGGGCATGAACAAGAGCTTCTGAGCTATTTCGGTGTCTTGCCATTCGTAACATTTGCTGAAGTTCACAATCTCTGATGCCATCAATAAATGTCTGCACCACAAACCTTGTTCAAAAAATATACAGTAGGCCTAACGTTTACCAAAGCTTAAGAGCATGATAATGTCTTTCAGCCACCAGCTAAACGCAACATTTGCTAATAATAAATATATTTACCTTATTTCCTGTCTCGTGACCACATGTATTTAACGCAATGAATATAATTACGTGTTTCGAGACATATGTCTCGTCATCAGAATATATATTAAAATTTAAATCACTCAATGAGGTCGTTAAAAATTAAAACATCAAAATCATAAAATCGAAAACCAAACATATAAGTATTTATGTGATGCGAGTGCACACTCGACGAAAGCCAGCCGGACACTGATTGATATCAGTTACAGATAAATTTTAGTGCTGTGTCATATAATGGATTCGACTTGAAATGTAAGTGGTCGTTTAATATGAAGTTACGGTAGTATTTGTCATTATGTGCTCTATATATTTCAAATTCTTCACGTGGATTTAAATAAGCACCTTTACCACAGACATGTAAGGGTTTCAAGTTGGTGTCAAAGCTTGTATAATTATGGTTCTCCTGTATAAGATGACAAGCATAGTTAGACTTTATACAAGATTGTGTCATTATGCTTTGGAGTGTGCTCAACGAAACGTTTATAAAAACTTCTCCCTGTCTGACCAATATAAAAGCATTCACAGTCATTACATGAAAGCTTATGAACACCTGTTTTCATTTCCAAAGGTGTACTGGTTCTATTACGAAGCTTATTAAACAGATTGTTGCTGGTTTTAAATATTACAGTTCTATTGTTACTATTTAATACTTCTGATAAAATTTGGGGCATAATACTGGTGTAGGCTGTTGAAATAAAGGTTGGTTCATTATTTTTTATCATTCGAGGTTTTGACAATCTACGCTTACCATATGCTTTTTAAGGAGGTTATCAACCATGGGGGATGTGTAACCATTGGCAACAGCAATGTGTTTTATAATATTTAATTCAATCTAAAATCATTTTCATTGAGAGGTATCGTTAACAACCTGTGTATGAAATAATTATAAGCCCCCATTTTCTGCGAGAATGGGTGGTGTGAGTCAGCAGGTATTAACCATCTGTGGTAGTGGGTTTCCTATATATACTATATTTCAATTTATCATCACATTTGGTGATGGTCAAGTCAAGAAAATTCAGTTTGTTATCTATTTCTGTTTAGTGTGTAAATTGAACGTGTTTGTTGATATTATTTAAAAGATTTTTAAAGTTTTCTATTTGACGTAATGTCCCCTTGTATATTATGAATGTGTCATCAACATATCGTGCGTAGAACATGATGTTTTTCTTATGATTATATTATTAGAAAACAAGTGTGTGTTTTCGTAATGATTTAAATAAATATCTGCCAAAAGGCCTGATAGCGGCGAGCCCATTGCCAAACCATCGCGTTGACTGTAAAATCTGTCGTCAAATTCAAAATAATTTTGCTTTAAAATAACTTCAAGTAGGTTTAATAATTCATCTATTGCTTGAGTGTTTAATTTGTTGCATTTTATCAGATTGTCCCTTAGAATGTTTAGTATATGATTTATTGAAATATTTGTATACAAATTAACGTTATCGAGGGACACTAATTTATAATTAGGAAATAATTTGATATTATTAACTTTACGTATAAAATCAGTTACATTTTTGACAGTGTGGTTGTTTTCTATAGTTAAATTATCTTTTATGATCTTTACTAATTTCTTAGTTGTACAGAACCCTGGCGCTGTGGTGAAATTAACTAATGGTCTAATTGGCATATCATTTTTATGGATTTTTGGCAATCCAGTTAATATCGGGGCTTTAGCGTTACAAGGTTTCAAGTAACGGCGAGTACGTTCATCAAATAAACTTGTACTTTTATTAATCTGTATATTAAGATCTTTGACATACCGGTGTGTAGGGTCCAATGCTAGGTTTATAATATTATTGTTTGAAATTAAGTTATGAACTTTATTCATGTATGTTATATTATCCATTATTACTAGAGTTCTGCCTTTATCTGCCTTACTAATGATCGCATTATTATCAAGTAATTTGGTTTTTATCTGTTTCAGTATTTTATAGTTTTCTCTGGAACTATTGTTATTAGTTAACCGATTAGACGAGTTAGGCGATATGTGTGTGTTCATGATTCTCCTGAACTGGTTGTTTATCAGATGACGTGCCTCGTCTTGCATTTTTGGATCAGCGATGGCTTTCACTGCTGTTTCGGCGCTGATAAGCTCATGGGCAATATGATAATTATTGAAGACCGGCGGAATACAATAATTTATGCCTTTATTCAATAAGTTTAACTCGTCATTGTTGAAGTTTATAGACGTTAAGTTAGAAATATGTGGGTAGAAAACATGATTACATAATATGTCTTCGTCTTGGCTGTGTTTATGTTTCAACTTAAGATTGTTTAATTTCCGTGACTGTTTTGTGTATATCTTGTATATCGTGTTATTCACATATTTATGTACTGTATCAAGTATATTATTTATAATAGCAGGATGAATATTATTTAATATCTTTAGATGTGAGTTAAGTAATTGTTTGTTTAGGGCAGATTTTTTATTACTTAATAACTTAATTTCTTCTTTAATGTATAGGAGTTGTAAACTTACCTTCCTTCTTCCTTCTCGTAGTAGTAGTACCTGTACATTACTTACCCACTTACCTTCATAAGTGCCCATGGTCGCCAGAGTGTTTTAGGCTGACACTCAACCAATTTACGCATCTGCCTTATTAAAATATCACGTTCAGAAGTTCCCAGGGTCGTTATGCGAAACATCGGAAACAGTGATTCAGAACGCAATAGGTGTATGCTAGCAAACAAATTGCACAACTCCTTTTGGTTATTTAGAAATTCGGTTTAATGTATTATTTTCTTTATATTGACTTTCATTCAAAATGAATACAACTATTTTGCCCTGAGGCCTAAAACAAGTTACAAGAAATTATTATATCAAAATAGATTACTATTCTGCCCGGAGGCGTAAAACAAGTTATAAGAAATTATTACATCCACCTTAGATTATATTACATCATCAGTGCAGTTATATATTCCGCAAACCCAACACTTCTTACATATATTCTTCATTCGCACAATTACACACGCTTTCATACTGTTACATCTTTTTTTTGTTCCCCTTATATTTCGTTATATAATAATCAAAGCAAAAGGCATATATAATTTCTCCCCCCCCCCCCAATCTTGTATTAGAGCCCTTTGTTACTAAAAAACAATAAAATTTAAGGTGATATGTTCACCAGGTACCTGGCCGATGTCTTCACAATATTTTAATTTTTATTCGTCGCACGTGGTAACTCCATGTTGTTGCGCAGTTTTTCTCTGGTGGTCGATAAAGCTGTCCAAAATCGAGTTGTGATGTTTTTACTCGGTCACGCACTGTCTAAGTTGAATTAAATTTGTAGCTGCTGTAAATAGCTACATTATACTGTGAATTGAGTCCTTTTTAGCGAACTTGTTAATATGTCACCCGGCCGGGTTGAAGAAGACTCGTGAACTGGGCAGATGCTGGAAACAAAGCGCTTCACTTTGCCGTTTACGCCCTGCACGGCCCACTAGATTTCCGTCGTTCACATCATAATATAATATGACAAATTAATGGTTCAATACGTATTGCTGTCTGTATATGGTTATTATTGATAGTCCCTGGATTAATTCTCTTTATTTTGATAACCAGTAGCGTCACTGCTGGAATACACGAAAATAATAATGACTCGCCGTTAGCGCTGACTCAATTCTCACACTGGGATCAATTTTATTTTGAACATTTGTTTTGCTAATTGAAAATTTATGTCCCACTTTTTGACTCATTACAATACCCCCTCAATGAGAGGTTTTATGCCGAAGCACAAAAACTCTCATTGACACTCTTATACTTTCTAAAGGGATCATTCAGGATATGTCGCCACAACCCCCTGTATGTTTTATTAAAGCGTGGTTAACTTACCCCCTGGTCCAGTGACTGTGACCGCACCTGATTGACCTTACTGGACTTCTCTCTCGAGATCCCAACACCACAAGGCCAGACGGGTACTTGACACTCCTGCTCTGACGCACCGGCCAGCACAGGACCGCCACCACAGCATCACCAGACACTGAAACATGAAAGCAAAATATCAAATAGTGGCCTTGTATCATAAGATATCCTTAACTGATCTGGTTCCCCTTAGCTGTGCGGGTTTGCGTTTAAGAAGTACTGGGTTTTGAATACTTAATCTAACAGAAGGCCTTGTAAAAATTTCATACCAACGTTCAGTATACCTTCTCTCTTTTTAATTTTTACACCAAAATTCAACATTATTGTGCTGATTCCCATAAACATTTAAATAAACATCTCTCATTCCAACATACAAATACCGTCTATTATATAAGTCACACTTTAAAATTAACAACTCCTTATATAGAGTAAAACACCTTAAATCAACTATGGCAGAACAGATTATTTACTTAACAGTCGTTAAGCATCTTCATAATACTACTTAATTCAATACAACATCATTTAATTTTCTCATAAGTTCAACTACCTCATTGACACAAAAAAAATATTTTTTTTTTAAATACTTCATTACTAACAATTTAGTAACCTCCTTCCACTCTACATCAACTTATACTAATCCCCCCAACTTAAACTAATTTCCCTTAACCCCTGATACCCCGCGTTACACATTTGTCAGTTACCTCAAGGTCTTCACCCATTTTGGTATAACACTATTACTTCTGCCCATGAGGACTAGGTCCCCAAAGACGGAGTCGCACCCTCGCAGCATGTAACGTTGCCACCGGCCATCCATCTCTCTATGTCCCCCCATGACTGGACTGTGGCGCCAAGTTGCTTCCACAAGGACTGAAGCGTTAAGGAGGAATTTTGTCATCTCCTGTCCTTGCTTCGGCGTTACAAATAAAATTCAGATAATTTGACCACTAGGGTCTACAATATCTTATAGTTATGTGCCCTTAAGACGGTTCTATCACCCTTTTTATGTTCTCACACGAACGAGTGATAGCCGCTGTTCCATAGTTCTGGTTTGATTTCCCCTGAATCACCCCCCTGTTAATTTCTGTCACACCAATTTTCAAAAAGGCAACCAACCATGGTCAGTAACAATATCTGCCCACAGCTGGCTGTCAGCCAAAACCACGGTCAGTACTGGTGAGGCAGCGACCACCCGAAGTTGGGGAAATCTATTTACAACACACATATACACGTTTAAGATTCTTCCACACTAACGTAACACATCATAATAAAACATAATACACTCATAATTAACATTGCGATGATTACATAAAAAATAAACAATTCACCTTTAAACTTGCATATAAAATTATAAACATTACACTCTGATTTCAGTTGAACTTTTACTAATCAACCATCATTTATTGTATCGATAAATTCTCAAAAATTTTCAAATCTATTATCAACATTCATTATATATAACATTTCAAATTCAGATTTTATCAAAAAATTTACACAACTTACAGCTTTATTTTAGCTTTAAATTCTATTAACTCTTTAACTTGTTACATTTGTTATTACATTTCAACTATGAATTTCTATTTAACATTTTCATCATTTATTTGTTTGGGTGACTCCCAGTCATTCACAGTGATTTGATTTATTGAATGGACATTTAGATATAACTAGGGGGCAGATTTCTATGACCTAAAAATGTAGGAAATATGCATGCATTTATGACCTAAAACATTAAAACATGACCAATAAAATCCAAAATATGACTTTATTAATGACACGTATGTGTTACATTTTTATTTTATTTACTAAATATAGAGTTAATCCTGTTAATTATTATTTTTATTCATCTACTTCAAATGAGTGTCTTTAAGATAGTCACACAATGCAGCATTCACGAACTACTTTAACTGCATTCTGCAAAGCAACACCAACCCTGTAAGGGAGAGAAAAGTAATTAAATAATTTTACTTACGCAAATCCCATTTAACACCCCTATTAAAAATATTCTTACCTGATCTCAGTCTTCATTATCAGCTGAATTGTTGCAGTTGATGACGACATGCATTTTCAGGTTGTGAAATGAAAATCCTCTCCTGTTGTCGCAGAGAATGGTCTTGTAGTGGAAGAAACTTCTCTCCACATCACACGAAGTAATGGGGGCATACTTAAATAAACTTAGGTCAAAGGATGAAAATTCATTTTCGAAGTCTGAACCTGGTTCATTTCCGCACAAAATCTCACTTATGCCACACAGTTGCAAAAATCCAGGATTCTTCTCCAGTCCACTCACTAATTTTGCACAAACTTTGGCTGCTACGATTCCTTTTGCACGTTTTAATTCTTGTTCTGTGTATTTTACAATATTCAGAGCATCACTTAGTTTAGAACCTGAAGCTTCTAGCTGGGTGATTTTGCTCGGTAAGAAACCGAAGTTGGATTTTAAGTAAGCTAGGTCAGTTTTTATAGTGGAACATGAAAACAAATCTTGCATTATTTTCACTGACGAAGAATCTGTAGGGTCCAAGGAGTTCATGACCTTCTCCAGGGTGTCGTAATTGTTGCAGTAATATACCGCAGCTTCAATCCAGGTACCCCAGCGTGTTAGGACAGGCTGGGGAGGAAGGGGCAATGAAGGAGCTGCATCTTTAAATACCTGCAGGCGGAGTGGTGATTTCTTAAAGGCTTTCTTTCCATTTGATATCAATTTATTCACTTTTGGGTAGTTACTGCGAATTTCTTCGGCCACTCTATGTAAAGCATGCGCAAGGCATGTTACATGTATCATCTTCGGATATAACATCTTTAGTCCCTTGGCTGCTTTCATCATATAAGGAGCTGCGTCGGTAATAAAGAGAAGAACATTCTCTCTTTTTACCCCATTTTGCCACAGTATATTCAAAGAATCGTCGAATAAGACAGCAATACTTGAATGATTTGTCCTCTCTAGCACTTCACATGCTAGGAGGAATCTTTCTCCAGGTCCGTCTTCTTTCAGTGTTCCAACAATCACGTTTGCAACATACCTCCCATCAACATCTGTTGTTTCATCAATTGAAACCCATATTTTACAGTCCCCCACGCTACATCTTATTTTATCCAACACCTCTTCGTAACACCCAGTCAGATAGTTCTTCCTCAGCGTTGATTCATTTGGAACCGGATGTTTCGTATATTTCTCCAGAAACTGTCTCAAGCTTTGATTGTTAAGCTCTTTCAATGGGATGATGGATGAAATCATCGCTCTGCAGAGATCCTTTGTAAACTCTGAAGTGTTGGAAGATGAAGTGGAAGTACTAGCAGATTTTTCGAATAATAGAAGTTGTCTACTTTTGACTGCTGACTGTCTTTGTAAGCAATTTTTATGTTTTGCTGTATTACAGTGTTGCTGCACAGTGAAACGTTTGTCAGTGGCGACTTTAACTTCACACAACTTACAAAATAAAATAGTGCCATCGGTACTAAATATTTTATCACCAAATTCTTGAATAAAACCACGCACCTTTTCATTCACTGAACTCTTTATTTTAGGCATGATGGAAACAAACTGCAGACACACGGAATGAGTGAATGACCATTACAGGGGAAGATGAAAGTTAAAAGCACTTTACAAAATGTAAGAAAAACCCTCCCTCTCCCTTCACTTCTGCCCGCTGGCATTATCGCTCACGGAGGCAAACAATAGAGGCCTAACGGTACTTGAAATCCGCATTCCAAAGACATTTCACACCTTATTAACCATTTATCGGAATATATAGGTATTTTAAGGACATTCTGAAAGATGTGTTTACTACTTTAACACACCACAATTTGTTACAGAACGAATAAATGCATTTTCGGGTGAAAAATACACGAAAATGCCATTATAATCCATTTTCACTGTAAATATGCTGTAAAACTTCATAAATGTCTAAATATGCATATGAAAAGTAAGAAAATATAACTTAAATATGCATTTTAGTGCTAAATATGCTAAAAAACTGAAAACTACCGGAATATGCAATTATATGCACAATAAAACACTATCAATCTTCATCAAAATACTTGGAATCAAGTTTAAATCAAGCTGAAACCTGAAATAATGTCAAGGAAAAAAATATGACTTATCATAGAAATCCACCCCTAGATATAATCTTACCTCCCTTCTTCCTTCTAACAACCACTAACAGATTTACATAGGGTGACACCAATCTCTCAATAATAACCCCCTTCAACACTTTATCTACTCTACTTATATCATTCTCCTCTTATTACAAAATACCTGATACCTTCTTTGTACCTAGGATGTTTGTTCCCTTCCCGTATACTCATTCCCTTATTAGTTCCTGGCCTCTCCCAGGTAACTCCGCCAAACCCCATTTAAAACTGTTCACCTCCCGCCACAACGCCTGTCGTTGAGGACTCCTTACCATACCACCCTCTTTACAAAATTTCACCACCACCTGTTTACTCTCCAATCACATTACTCTCACTTTCTCTACATACATGCACTATCGCTACTGTGTCCCTACTACTGACCCGTTTCTGTATTGCTTTTCTTCCAAAATTCTTATTTTGTCTAACACCCATTTAAAATTAACTTTGATTGACTCAATGCCTTATTGAAATAATTATTATCACCCAAACTCCATCTTTTACCACATTTTACATTAATATGATCATTGAAAATTACACTAGAAAATTCATAACAACCTCAAATTAATTTAATCACCTAATTTTACTCTTATTTCAATGTCATCATAAACTTCATACTTACATTACATCAGGGCCATCCTGAGTATGTTTGCCACTGGAGTGCAAAGTGTAATTTGCCGCTTTTATAGAAGGGGGAGAGGGTCAACGAAAATCATGAAAATTATCAGTGTTTTCCTCAATATTTTATATTTCAAAATTCTAAATTCTAATATAAATTTTAGCTACACAAAAAGTACACAAATAATATGTACATTTAAAAAATTAAAAATTAATTAAGTTAAAAATTACTTACATAATTAATTTAAAAAATATATAAGAGTATATTAATTGCACATTACATGTAATGTTCGTATTGAAAACCTAAATCGCTGACTAATAAAAATTTACTTTTCTTGCTTTAATTTCAGCAAATTGTTTAATTAGCTGTTCTAGACTTAAATTTTCACAAATTTTATTTTCAATTGAAATTAAAGCAAGAGAATTTAGGCGATCTTGTGAGGTTGAGGTCTGTAGGTAATTTTTTATTAATTTTAATTTGGAAAATGATCGCTCTCCACTTGCCACAGAAACAGGTAGGGTTAATAAAATCCGTAGTGCAATGGATAAATTGGGAAACTCAAATATTAGACCATTTTTATATATATATAGCTTAAAATTTCTTTGGGGGAATTCTCAGTTTCTATAAAATTTTGTATGTTTTGGATCTCGTCTACTAGATCTGTTGCATTAATGTCTTTGGGGCAATCTGTGTTAGACAAATCGGATAATGACAATTCCAAGTCAGCACAGCTTTTCATCAGTTCTAACCGAGATACATTTTTAATTTCCCTAAAATTATGTAACAAAAATAAATTTATCTTTATATGCTTGTATAAGCTCAAAATGTTCTTGTACGGCAGATAATGTACTAGAACTTCATAGAAGAAATTTATTTTAAATTTACTTTTAAGATCCGTAGTAGTTTCGTCTGCAGATACATAGTCGAACATTCGTGGTCTTTTGCAAGATCTAACACAAACATTTTCTGAAAAATTTGCTTCTATATCAATTGCTTTAGCAATTTTGGTTGCCTTTTCGAGTACACTTTTAAAATATTCATCATCATCAGTTCTAAAATTGTTCAAGGTTTCGTTCAATTTCGACAAGTACTCAATTGACTGTAAAATGTTAATGTCAGTACCTTGGAGTAATTTACTAACGATATTTACATTAAACAGAATATCATGCCAAAGGATCAACGAACATATAAATTTATATGAACGAATTTTGTTCAACAAAACCTGCGCTTGATGCTTGGTGTTGAGATCAAAAACATCATCTTTGTCCTCCAGAATAGTACTAAGAGCATTGATAATTTTTGGTAAATCCTTTGCAAGAGGTTTGAGTGCATCCGTTCTACTTTCCCAGTGAGTGTCAGATAGTGGCTTGAGTGTAAAATTTGGAAATTTGTTTAATAATACAGCCCAACGTTTTGTACTAGAGGAAAAAAATTATACAGTTCTTGAATGATTCCAAAAAAATCTATGGTTTCATAAGATATTTTGCCGCATCATTAACCATTAAATTCAGAGTATGCGCAGCACAAGGTATGAAAAAGGCCCGCGGATTGATATTTAAAATTTGTTTTTGCAAACCATTATGCTTGCCTTTCATATTGGCACCATTGTCGTAACCCTGGCCGCGCATATTAAGAATATCGATTTTATTTTTTCTAAAAATTCTAAAATATATTTGGTTAATCCTGCCCCAGTTGTATTGTTAACTTCACAAAACCCTAAAAAGTGTTCTCTTATTTCAACTTCCCCAATCTCAGCATTGTAAATAACAAATCTCAAAATAACTGTCAATTGCTCTTGATGACTAGCATCAGGAGTGCAGTCTAATATTAAAGAATAATATTTCACTTCATTCAACATTTTTGAAATTACAATTTCAATTTCGTCACCCAATAAATTTAAAATCTCGTTCTGGATTCTAATCCCTAAATAATGTGGCATTTGTGTTGTGTCATTTTGAACCCTTTGAAGATGATTGGCTAAGGTGGTGTCAAATTTGGCTATCATTTGTATAAGCTGCAAAAATTTCCGTTATCTTCAAATAATTTGCAGTTGCTGCCCCTGAAACCTAAATTCTGTTTCACTAAATATTTAATACAAAATATGATTCTCTGTAAAACAGCTTGCCATCTAATCTTTTCCATTTCTATTAAGGTTTGATGATGAGCATCAACAGAATTATTTTGTGACAAATTTTTGTTCAAGCTCAGTAATTGTTTTGTATGCATTATATGAGACAAACTTTTTTTGTGGCGGCGAAGATGTTCAGACAAATGTTGCCAAGATTTGAAACCACCTTGTACAAGAGGAGTGTCAGTATTATTTGAAAAAAGTTTACAATTGAAACAAAAAACGGCGTCTTCTGATATGGAGTATAAAAGCCAACTTCGTGAAACTACTTCACCATTAGACATAATTTTTTGATAATATTTTTCAGAAAAGCTCCTGTTTGACTTGTCTTTTGGAAATACAAATTGTTTTATTTGAGGTGGTTTATTTTGTGTCAGTGTGACCTTAGTTTTGTCATCCAAAACGCGTGGCCATTTTCCGGGATCTTTGAAAATATCTGGGACATTTATTTTTTCAATTTCTTCATTTACAACATTTTCTGACTCTTCTGAAATTGAAGTGTTTTGTGTTGCCGATGGTGGAGTACTCACTGTGGTTCCTGCTTCTGTTTCGTTAGATTCTTCAGATGGAGATGTAGCCCGGTAATCTTTGGACGAACAACTTGGAGTTGATTCAAAGAACTGTGTAATTGGAGTTATTACTTTTTTGACAGTTTCTTTTTTTTGTTCTCTTTTTTTGATATTGCCATCCAGAAAGCCGCTTTTCTTCCATCTGACATCTATAAAATACATAAACAAATAAACAAAGGAAGAAAGAAAGAAAATATGAATACTAATTGAATTTTTAACTTTTCATGAAATGATAATGACTAACGTAGGGTTGGGCATTATTACATGAATTGCAGTGAGGTAACTACTTAAATATTGAAATTGAAAAATTTGCTATTAAATCGTAAAATCAAGTTCTTGCAAAAATGCATCTAAAAGAGCGCGATTATTAAACGTATTTTATACATAATAATCTAATTAATCTTCCAATAAATAAATTATATTTATGGTCGATTTCACCGATTTCAGTTAAGGTTTAAGTTCAGAATAAAGCCCCGTTTCCGTGGTTACAATCGTTTTTAATATTTAACTCAAAAATAAAAATTAGTCGAAGCCGGTGAAATCGGTCCTTAATGAATTAAGTATATAAAATATCTATGATTTAATGAAATGTTTAATTCGATAAGATGATAAAAATAAATCTAATTTTTACTTTACTTACCTTCGTTTCCTATGGTTTATAACACTCCTAATGATTTGGAATGATATGTCTTATTATTTTAAATTTTTAAAAACACAAGTAACTGTTACAATTAAAATCAACAACTTGTTTTTGATGTGCACCGTAGTATGTTCGAGTGAAAACTGAAAAGATTTACTAAAATACTCACCACACCAGTAACTGAAAAAAAATAGTTTGATCAAATATATTGGAACTGAAATAAATAGTTTGACCATTGTTGTTTACACACGAAAAGCAAAACATATGGAAGCTTTGGGACAGGAAACAATAAAGCTGACCTTGACATTTACAAAAGATTGGAGCAAGTGTGCGATTTAGCTCGTGTGAACAATAGGACACATCCCGGGTGCCCCAACATCTGTTTACACTTTAAAACAAGTCTACGTATAAAATTAGTCGTTTGGGAAATCGAAGTATTTCATTTTATTTTATTAATTTTTTCATTTTATTAATAAGAAAAAATCGTAGTGCTCTTTGTTATTTGGCGCCCCCGCTCACGTGCCGCCGGAGTGCACCGAACGCCTTGCACGCCCGGATAGGGACAGCCCTGCATTACATCACTCCATTGAATAAAAACATGATTACTGTCATAAATTCAAAATTATAAACATTCATTACAACAAATATATTGTACATACCCATATGTACTTTCTGATACATTATAACAACCATATAACTCAACAACTAAACACATTCTACGTTTACTCATTTATTATTTATTATCAAAGTTCATTTATACAACATTAATTAATTAATTACTCTCAAATTATTTAATTCAATCAGTTTTTAAAACACAAAGTTACTTTAATAACCTTAAACTTCCAAAAATAATTCTCATTATTTATTTAGTCTGAAAAAATGTTATAATTATTATTAAATCAATTCCTATTACATACATACATTGTTTACATAAAATACAGAGTACACCATAGTGTACTACACTAATACATTTAACATCACTACTCAAGTATATACAATCCAAATTATTATTCATTATTGTTTACCATAAATCATTTCACAATACAGTCCATTTCGAAACCACACTATTCACATAATAAAATGTTCATGACCAACAACTGTTTAACCACCATCATCGAATAATAGTCTGGTCTTACGACTACACAAATCATTTTTTATTAAATCCATTATATTATTACTATCAACATAATGACTATTTAATTTCTTATATTTTTCCACAATACTAACAGGATTATTCCATATTATTATATCATATAACTTGTCACCATTGAGTATAGTCATGTCGCCTTTAGTATAATCTGTCACCACTAGGTAAGTTATAAATTCATCATTAACAACATCATCATCTACTGGTGCTATATCAGCTTCAACACAAGGTAAGATTTCAATATCATTATCCACTTTCTCTATACCTAACATTTCTACTAATTCTTTATAATTTCTATCAACCTTAAATAACTTTATCTCCCCATCAACATACAACTCTCTCTCACCCCATTTCACTCTTTCTCTATCACTACATGCAGAGGGTACTGCTATATTAAAACACCTCCTGGCCCTTCCAGGAGCACCACAAAAACTCCAAGGACAATTATTCATAGAACTTTCATCTACCACCAAATACATTCGTGAAGACCTTTCTTCACCCCCAACAACACCACAGGAAAAATTTACCCTCTGCAACCCCTCTACCTGTAAACTCTCTCTCTCTCTCTAACTTATCAATACTCACTAACATTCCATTATTATATTCTACTCCCACTAAAACTTCATCAGCACTCTCAATATTCACAACCTTATTCTCTAACACCACATTTTTAATTATATTGTCATTTTTCTCACCCCTACTTACTGTCTTATATGTTAACTGATCGTCTTTATTTTCTTTTAATTGATCGGTCTCTTCACCCTTTTTTACCCCCACTCTACTTTCATAATTGTAATTAACACCCTTACTACCACTTACCTTATTATATGTACCATTTTCTACCTCCTGTTTCCTCTTTCTACTTTTGTTTACTTCGTCTTGTAATTGTTCTGTCCAATTTTTAAAATTCATTTCATTTTTTATATTTTGTTCTTCGAACTTACTGTATATGTTTCTGAAATTACTATTACTATCAATTTTCTGTTCTTCTAATTTAACATTTAGATCACTCTGAAAATCTGACATTTTACACTGTTGCTTTAATAGCAACTGCATCATTGCCATCATGTCTTTAATTTCATCTGTTTCACTTTCGTGTCTGATTGAGATGGGTGTTGACTGGACTGGTGAACTATTTATATTAACTGACTCGGTGGAACTTCCCTCGAGTTGGTTCACTGGAGTCGAGTGGACCCCCATCTCACTCATAAACGTCTCGTTAGTTATGCTGACTTCATTATTTTTATCTGCCATTTTGTAATTCTTTATTTTTCAACAGGTTTATTCTGACACACAAAAATTTATTTATTTATTTATTTTTTATATTACGCCACCTACTCTCGTTCTCAATCGCTGTAACCTCTGTTGAGCATATTCCGCACCATGTGCAAAAATCCTGGCAGGGTCGCTAAATGTAAAGTTACCTTCCTTCTTCCTTCTCGTAGTAGTAGTACCTGTACATTACTTACCCACTTACCTTCATAAGTGGCCAGGGTCGCCAGAGTGTTTTAGGCTGACACTCAACCAATTTTATGCATCTGCCTTATTAAAATATCACGTTCAGAAGTTCCCAGGGTCGTTTATGCGAAACATCGGAAACAGTGATTCAGAACGCAATAGGTGCGCGCTAGCAAAAAAATTGCACAACACCTTTTGGTTATTTAGAAATTCGGTTTAATGTATTATTTTCTTTATATTGACTTTCATTCAAAATGAACACAACTATTTTGCCTCGAGGCCTAAAACAAGTTACAAGAAATTATTATATCAAAATAGATTACTATTCTGCCCGGAGGCGTAAAACAAGGCATAAGAAATTATTATATCCACCTTAAATTATATTACATCATCAGTGCAGTTATATACTCCGCAAACCCAACACTTCTTACATATATTCTTCATTCGCACAATTACACATGCTTTCATACTGTTACATCTTTTTTTTGTTCCCCTCATATTTCATTAAGGATCTATAAAAGGGAGTATTCGCACTCGCCATCTTTGTTCCGAGACTGACATAATATTATGGTGGCGCTTGTGTATACATGGGACGCAGTATAAGTTTGTTTTCGATATTACATAAACTATTATAGTTTTTCGTGCCAAAAATATAATTTCAAAGTGTGAAATTATGTCCCACGTCCTTAAAAATATGGAAATAATAGTTTTCATCTTAAAACTTACTGATTCAGACCATAGTAAGAGGAGAATAATTTTGTCTAAAAAACAACAAATACCGTACCAATCGTTACCACTTACCACTTTGTTAGGTATATATTCTCAGATTTTACTTTTATTCCTGTTTATAATAGATGGCTGTTGAATTAATGTTTACTAAACTTCGTTTGTCCAAAAGTCCAAATAAAGTTACTAAAACTATTTTTAATAAACACGAATTTACATTTTTAACTTACTTACTATTAAGTTTATATTCAGGTTTTTTGCTTAATATTTTGTTAAAATTAATAACAAAAAGTTTAGCTTAACATTTTATTAAAATTAACAATAATGTATTTTTCATTGCACTAGACATTTTATAGTCAAAAGTATTTTTCTCGGTTAGTAGGAAGGGTTAAACTTTGTTAGTACAGGCAAAAAATTTGCAAGTTACAACTTCTCACGGCCATATCTTGAAAACAACTCATGGATTAAAACCCGGCCAAAACGCATTTTGTTTGTTATTTCGTATAGAATAATTTTGGTCCTATTCATTTTTACTATAAACTCAAACGTTGTTTGGTTATTCGCTAAAAATTACGCTAAAATCCTGTTTTTTGAGGGTAAAAATCGAAAATGTTGATTTGGAATAACTCGAAAACAGCGCATTTTTCAAAACAGTTGCGTACTGACTTTTTTGCTTAGAATTTGATTCTCTATTGGATCCTGGGGTTAATTTTTTTATCAATCACCCTTGAAAAAGGGGTGGTTCTCACCCCCAAATAAAAAGCGTACAGTTTAACTTTGTTCTAGAGTGCATATAGAACATACATATCAAATTTCGTGAAATTCCATCGACAGTCAAAATTTTGTTACGTCAAAAGCTGCGCTTACTGGACTAGAATTTCTTCGTGCTGATTTTGTTCTCAACTTTGTTTACGATCTGCGTGTATGTTTCGCGCTTGGCTATCGCGCAGCTGATTTTCGAAAAACAGGTAAATGTGCAATTTTGTGCATTAAAACTACAGAATGTGCAATTTTATGCAGTAACCCCCAAAACGTGCAATTTTGTGCAAAATAAAATGTATGTTAAAATGACCTACACGTCCCGATTCGGATAAATAACTTGTCACTGGCCGTTTACGAACTAGCAAAAGAAAAGATGCAATTGCACGTGAATCCGGGCTTTAGTTATAGTCTAACATTATATTTATAATTAATGGATTAAAAAAATAAACCACCTCGTACAGTGATCTGCGTGGAACTGGGCCGATCCTAGGAGATGGATTTGGTACGTCAAACAAAGTCGGTATGGCATTAGGCTTCAGTTTTTTCCAACAATCTACTCATGCCTGTTCAAACTGTGAACTTTCAAAATGAACCTAAAAGTTCAAAGGTGTATTACATTTTTAGTCGTTATGATTAACATTCACAGACATTTAAGGAACAACCATTAAATTTACCTCACACAGACGCATTCCCTTGCTTAGTATAAATTTGTCTCGTCTCATATTTTGAATCCATTTTGCACATCGAATAGGGTCTGCCGGAAATTTGAATGTTCTAAAATTAGTTTCTGTTCGATTTTTGTAATTTACAGCACAACAACCAGTCATGATTATGAGATGTAGTACAACAATCTGCAAAACATACTACATAACATTAATAATATCTCTAACACCAGTATTTATAACCTTGTTTTCACTGACAAGATGAGATGATTATTATACATAGTCGTGTATAATACATAAATCAAATTAGTACACTAAGGTTATAACCCTGATATGTAAAAATATTAATATTTACATACATAATTTACATTAAATAATGCAAGGCACAGCGTGCTTACATTGCTCCCACCACATTACATTTAAAAGTCTCGGAGCAAAGATGGCGGGTGCGAATACCTATATTATAGAGCTCTAATTTCATTATATAATAATCAAAGCAAAAGGCATATATAATTTCTCCCCCCCCCCAATCTTGTATTAGAGCCCTTTGTTACTAAAAAACAATAAAATTTAAGGTGATATGTTCACCAGGTACCTGGCCGATGTCTTCACAATATTTTAATTTTTATTCGTCGCACGTGGTAACTCCATGTTGTTGCGCAGTTTTTCTCTGGTGGTCGATAAAGCTGTCCAAAATCGAGTTGCGATGTTTTTACTCGGTCACGCACTGTCTAAGTTGAATTATATTTGTAGCTGCTGTAAATAGCTACATTATACTGTGAATTGAGTCCTTTTTAGCGAACTTGTTAATATGTCACCCGGCCGGGTTGAAGAAGACTCGTGAACTGGGCAGATGCTGGAAACAAAGCGCTTCACTTTGCCGTTTACGCCCTGCAAGGCCCACTAGATTTCCGTCGTTCACATCATAATATAATACGACAAATTATTGTTTCAATACATATTGCTGTCTGTATACGGTTATTATTGACAGTCCCTGGATTAATTCCCTTTATTTTGATAACCAGTAGCGTCACTGCTGGAATACACGAAAATAATAATGACTCGCCGTCACCACAGCTGACTCGATTCTCACACTGGGATTGATTTTATTTCGAACATTTGTTTTGCTAATTGAAAATTTGTCCCCCTTTTTGACTCGTTACAATACCCCCTCAATGAGAGGTTTTATGCCGAAGCATAAAAACTCTCATTGACACTCTTATACTTCCTAAAGGGATCATTCAGGATATGTCGCCACAACCCCCTGTATGTTTTATTAAAGCGTGGTTAACTTACCCCCTGGTCCAGTGACTGTGATCGCACCTGAATGACCTTACTGGACTTCTCTCTCGAGATCCCAACACCACAAGGCCAGACGGGTACTTGACGCTCCTGCTCTGACGCACCGGCCAGCACAGGAGCAAAATTATTTTGAATTTGACGACAGATTTTACAGTCAACGCGATGGTTTGGCAATGGGCTCGCCGCTATCAGGCCTTTTGGCAGATATTTATTTAAATCATTACAAAAACACACACTTGTTTTCTAATAAGAATCATAAGAAAAACATCATGTTCTACGCATGATATGTTGATGACACATTCATAATATACAAGGGCACATTACGTCAAATAGAAAACTTTAAAAATCTTTTAAATAATATCAACAAACGCATTCAATTTACACATGAAACAGAAATAGATAACAAACTGAATTTTCTTCACTTGACCATCACCAAATGTGATGATAAATTGAAATGTAGTATATATAGGAAACCCACTACCACAGATGTAACCATACCTGCTGACTCACACCACCCATTCTCACAGAAAATGGCAGCTTATAATTATTTCATACACAAGGTTGTTAACGATACCTCTCAATGAAAATGATTTTAAGATTGAATTAAATATTATAGAACACATTGCTGTTGCCAATGGTTACACATCCCCCATGGTTGATAACCTCCTTAAAAAGCATAAGCGTAGATTATCAAAACCTCGAATGATAAAAAAATAATGAACCAACTTTATTTCAACAGCCTACACCAGTATTATGCCAAAAATTTTATCAAAAGTATTAAATAGTAAAAATAGAACAGTAGTATTTAAAGCCAGCAACAATCTGTTTAATAAGCTTCGTAATAGAACCAGTACACCTTTGGAAATGAAAACAGGTGTTTATAAGCTTTCATGTAATGACTGTGAATGCTTTTATATTGGTCAGACAGGGAGAAGTTTTTATAAACGTTTTGTTGAGCACACTCCAAAGCATAATGTAAAGGATTTGACAACACAATCTTGTATAAAGTCTAACTATGCTCGTCATCTTATACAGGAGAACCATAATTATACAAGCTTTGACACCAACTTGAAACCCTTACATGTCTGTGGTAAAGGCGCTTATTTAAATGCACGTGAAGAATTTGAAATATATAGAGCACATAATGACAAATACTACCGTAATTTCATATTAAATGACCACTAACATTTCAAGTCGAATCCATTATATGACACAACACTAAAATTTATCTGTAACTGATATCAATCAGTGTCCGGCCGGCTTTCGTCGAGTGCGCACTCGCATCACATAAATACTTATATGTTTGGTTTTCGATTTTGTGATTTTGATGTTTTAATTTTTAACGACCTCATTGAGTGATTTAAATTTTAATATATATTTTGATGGCGAGACATATGTCTTGAAATGCGTAATTATATTCATTGCGTTAAATACATTTGGTCACGAGACAGGAAATAAGGTAAATATATTTATTATTAGTCATTATAGGTGGCCTGGATGCCGACAGACATGTTATGCAACATTTGCGCAAAAGAAACAATCAGTCAGTCAGTAACCATAATACCGATGAGTTTATTGAAATACAAGCAACAAGTTACGAGATCTTCGTTGACCAAGACTGTACGCTGCAGGCTCGAGAGCTCCACTACGGGATCCTCACTGACAAATTCCTCGCCACCGTGCTTCAGTTTGTATAGCAGATGCAACGAGTGCGGCCAATTGTATTCTGATGCGCTCCGCATCAAGAATACAGTCGGTTTGCCCAACTGTCGCATCATTGCGAACACATCTTTCTTTCATTGGATCCAATATTCGATCGAGTTTGGGATTGATTTGAGGAACAACAAGTTGCGTTCAATACTATTCTCTATAAATTGTCCATCCTCCAAGTCGGCTCGTGCAAGTTTAGCAGTGTTACCCGTCGACTTAAATGTCAGATACAAGCCCTCGTTGGTTCTTATCCGCATCATTTTCATTGCCATATACAAGATGTGCTCGGGTTTTACACCACGTCTATCTCTCCGACGTACTTCACTGGCCGCCATCATGAACGGAGTAATGTTGTTCGTCTTGTAGATGCGTGGCTCACCCAAGTAGATGCTCAGGAATGACAATTCCTCGGCATACTCATCGTAGATTATATTCTCTGGCTTCGATTTCATGCCCGGTGCTATGGCCAAGTACTTCTCCTCATCCCACATCATCGTCTTTTGTTGAGCGAGCAACAATTAATTCACAGTCTCTGGCTGTTCTGCGATGCTTTCGATCAATGGTCCCTCGTCCGTCAACTCTGCCTCTGTCATTTTTGCTGTTGTGTCACTACTGCTACTATGAAGAATGCATCATCTACCCCAGGGCCGGATCTAAAAATTGTTGGCCCCCCAGTGAAAATCCGTCACGGGCCCCGAATTTTCGTTACTCGTTTTCTTTGTCGGTAAAAAAATGTCTGTAACACCTAAGTCTTAAGGCTGTGATGGACATTGGTTATGTATTAAATTGAACACACGTTTGTAGATATAATAAATTTACTTTATTTACTAATTACACACAAATTGTTGATCAAAGAATGTTACAGTGTGTACTATACTACATAATATCAAAAAGTTTTCTTCCTTGATTTCATTTCAGAAAAGCGTTTTATAAGCTCCTTCTTATCAATTATTGATGCCTCAGCGTTGTTGATGGCAATCAATCCCAAAGCGCTCAGTCTGTCTTGACCCATTGTGCTCCTCAGTTAACTTTTTATCCTCTTGAGTGCGGAAAATGATCTTTTGCCTTATGCAACCATTACGGGCAGGGTTAGAAACAAGGTCAAGGCTGTTAGCACTTCAGGGAAACTGAAGGACATTATCTCAAAGTCAACAAACAAACGTTTAGTGAGCTCAAAGACTTTCTTGCACTTAGCAATTTCTTCACCAAGACTTTCACGCAGTGAAAGTAGTTCAAGACCTAGAGAGGGTCCAATATCCTTTTCATAAATCTTCTGAAGGTTCTCAGCTCTTTCCAGGATCTCTTTTTCTGAAAGGGAATTTAGAACCTTTGGAAACAACACAGAAAATTGTTGTACAACACGTTCAACAGCTGAAAACCTCTTAGTAATCTGACCATTGATAACATCAAGAAGCTTGTAGAAGACATTTATTTTGAACAGGTTATCTCCATCTGAAAATCTGTAGCCTTCGGCCAGCTCATCAAAGTGTTTTTTCACCAACGGCTGCCTCTTCTGAGGGTAAATAGGATCAACATTCCACTTTACAGCGAGAGTTACAGCTTCCTCCTTCATGTTTTGGTACTCATTCCTCATTTGCAACAACCTCTCTCTGCTCCTTTGAAAGATTGTCGAAGCTCTCTCTAAGTCTGTTTCTTTTCCTTGGAGGGATTTGGAAGCAATATTCAATTGAGTGAAAACTTTCGACAGGATAACAGTTAACATGACAAGCTGAAAATTGTTTATCACTTTCATCAACCTTCGCGCTTCTGACACTTCATCGCCATCCGGCTTCTTACTCTCAAGGGAAATTTTCATAAGAGCTTTGTCAAAGTATCTCAATTTGACAGCTAAAATTGAGTCGTGCCTTGATGCCCACCTTGTAGGGTTAAGTTTCTTTAATGTGATTTCTGACTCATTTGTTAGTGAAGAAAGAATGTCCCATCTGTTAATACTATGGCCGAAGAAAACATACAATGATTGAAGAGCTGAGAAGTAGTTGGCTACATCTCTTACAATACTTACTGCATCATTAATCACTAAATTGAGGTTGTGCGCTGCACAGTGGACATACACGGCAAGTTCTTCAATACCTTGTATTCTACTTTGCACGCCAGTGTAAGCTGATGCAAAGTAACTATAAAATCATCAACATCATCTGACTTACTTGTCGAATTCCCGTTACCATCACCTTGGTTGTTTTCAGCTGATTGCAGTTGTTCTTTTTGATTTCCTGATTCAATATTTCCACAATTTACAGCTTCTTCTTTTACAACAGCTGTACCTGTATGTAAATGAAATCCTTAAAAAAGTACACAAAAACAGACGGAATATACAAATCAGGGATCATCAATACAATACACGCAACAGAAACTGTCTACTAGCAGAAAGAGCAAGAATTCATTTATATCAAAGACATTTTGACTATTTGGCTAACAAAAAAATAAGAAATTTGTTTGTTTACAATACTTTTTAATAAGTGGTTTAAACATCACGTATTTACGGTGCTCGACGAAAAATTATAAAATGCTCTTTTATGTACACAAATTTGACTCGACTCGTCATTAGCTCCCTAACGTGGTGAAGATTAATTTTTGTTGGACAAGACCTGATTTATCAATTAATCAGCATACCATGTTTCTAACACCAACAAATGAGTCAGAAGTTTACCAAACTATTAGTGAACTCAAAAATAAATCTGGAGGGTGTGATGATATTCATGCCTATACAGTTAAGCTAGCTGCTCCGTTCATAACTCCTGCTTTGACTCACATTATTAATACCGCTATGATACAAGGTACATGTCCATATCAATTTAAGAAAGCTGTAATTTGTCCTATATATAAGGAAGGTTTAAAAAGTTTGGTTAACAGTTATCGACCGATCACACTGATATCAAATTTAGCTAAGATTTTTGAAAAAATTATTTTTTCAGATTATTTAAATTTGTAAAGAAACATAACCTGTTAAGTGTTAAACAATTTGGCTTTCTCAAGAAGAAAGGTACAGATGATGCTATAGCCCTACTTAGCAAATTTATTTATGAAAATCTAAGTCTTAACATACCACCTGTTGTAACTTTTTTGGACTACTCCAAAGCTTTTGACACTGTCGATCATGGCATACTTATATCCAAATTACAAAATACGGGAATAAGAGGTGTAAGCTTATCCCTGATAGCCAGTTATTTACATGACAGGACACAAGTTGTAAAGGTGAATGGGACTAGAAGTCAGCCTATTAAAACAAATGTTGGAGTGCCCCAGGGCTCTATATTAGGACCTTTATTGTTTATTTTATATATCAATGACTTACTAGTGTTACAAGATGTATTAATAGCATATGCTGATGATACAGCAGTACCAATGAAAGCAAAAACATGGCCTGAACTTGCAACAGATATGTCAACTAAATTAGATATTATATACTCTTGGCTCTATCACAATAATCTAGTACTCAACATAAGCAAGTCTGTCTTTATCACCTTTGGAAATTATAGAGACTCTGTTCCGCATGACTTAGAAATCAAGATAAATGGTCAAAAATTGAAAAGAGTTAAAACTAGAGTCAGCTGCATGGAAGTAGTATCGTCAAGGTCACTCACTTTCACTGCTTCTCCCTGTCACCTCCACGCCCCTCGCCCAGCGTTGTTGCCGGCTAGTACAGTGTGTAGCGTTTTAGCAGTGTTACGAAAACAAATTTCATACATCCACATTATATTCTTCGTTTCAAATTTATTTATGCGTATCGCGTAAATGAATTTGTTTTATCAGGAATAATTAGTTGTGGGTAACACTACTCAGTTAAATTCTGGGCGCCAGTATTTGAGCTCTAAAAATTTGTGTGAGTCGGCAACATATTTTTTGTTGTCGCGTAAATATCTACAGAATTTCTATCTTTGCGTTTCTTCTGTTTCTTTGGCTTTTTTTTTGTTACGATTTGCAGTTCTCTGAAACTACTATTTATACTGCGCTGGTTTTTCTTATGTTAGAATCTAAACCTTTTAGCAATACACACCCTAACTTTACGAAGTACCATTAGGTCAGTTATTTTGTGATTTCCGTACAGTGCACTTACTTATTAAAGTTTTACTGTTTTCTTCATGGGCGGTTATCCTACAGACTGACAGTTGTCTGAGAACGCTGACCTTGCCTGCTGTTGTCGCTTTAATTTTTTCATACTCACGGTCTTTTCCCTTTTGTAAATGAATCTGTTTTTGTTCTCTACACGGTCATTCCTAAGCCATATGGTTCGGAAGTTCTGTTAGGTATATGTACACATTTGGTATGCACATTGCGTATACCGTGTCGGCATGTCTTTTCGGTAAATATTGCTGTCTGACACTTTTATGAATGCCTTTATCATTTTATAATCCCCTCAAAAATGTGTATGTTTACTGCCCGCGCTACTACCTTTCTTCCGTTGCACAAAGATAAATAGGACTGAGCAATTTCTGTAAACAAAATTGTCGCTGTTGTGACAAAAGCCAATCCCATTTCAGTTACAGTACCCCATTCCAAGTAGGTTGGGTGGACGAGGTGAGGAAGAGACGAACATCCAAAATATTTATCGTCCTTAGTATTGTTGACAGACATTTTGTGCGTTTCATGTGAACGGTTGACGTCTTTATTGTAGACAGTGTGTGTATTAGTTTATTTCAATAATTTGTATTTATTATGAGTGATATTGAGGAACAGTATCCTACATTTAGTTCGAGTACAAGCAGCGGTGGTGTACGTGTGGGCCGAGAGGACATTAGAAAACAAAGTAAAGTCATCATAGCAAACGTTTACAAGTTTTTTAAAAATCTTGCGTATAATGAAGAAGCCAGGAGGAACATAAACTTTGCACAAGTTCGAAAATTGACAGCGGAAGCTTGTGGCATTTCTGAACAGTCGGTGCAACGTATTAGCAATACCGTTGCTTCGGCAGATGATCAAGGCGTGAGTGTTGTGTTCAGTTCTCCAAGGAAAGGGTATAAACGGGAACACAAAAACACTGAACTGGACGATTTTAATAAACAAATAGTCCGCAGGACCGTACTAGAATATTACGACCGAGGGGAATACCCCACTGCAAGCAAAATTCGAGCTGATCTCTGTCAGAAAATCAATTATTCTGGTTCAGAAGCCTCCGTACTTCGCCTTCTGAAAGTGCTTGGTTTTAAATTTAAGAAGTGCAACGATGGACGAAAATTTTTAATGGAGCGCAGAGACATTGCTGCCTTGAGAGCGAAGTTTTTGAGAACCATGCATATACATCGTACGGAGGACAACAGGCCTATAATTTATTTGGATGAAACCTGGATATCACAGAATCATACGAATAAATACATCTGGCAAGACTCCAGAGGGAACGGTGGGCTGAAAGTACCTACTGGTAGAGGTGGCCGGCTGATTATTGCACATGCTGGATCCGCAAGTACAGGTTTCATAGCAGGTGCCAAACTTGTCTTTCGTGGCAGTAAGCATTCAGCTGCATCTGACTACCACACAGAAATGAATGCTGAAGTTTTTAAGACCTGGTTTGTTGGTATGTTGCGCTCCTTGGAAGAAGGCTCTGTCATCGTGATGGATAATGCCAGCTATCATTCTGTACAAATAGATAAACCACCATGTTCAAACTGGCGTAAAGCGGATATCATGGAGTGGCTGCGTAAGAAGAGAATTTCATTTTCCACAGCTGAAACCAGGGATGAACTTCTTTCTAAAGAAGAGATCCGAACGGCCAAGAAGACGTACGAATTGGATCAACTGGCAAATGAAATGGGACATACAGTAGTGCACCTGCCACCATATCATTGTCAGTATAATCCGATCGAGCTGATATGGGCCCAAGTTAAACGGTATGTTGCAAACAAGAATACGACTTTCAGATTGGCCGATATTGAACAACTTGCACACGAAGCTTTGGACAGGATAACTCAGGAAGACTGGGAGAAGTGCGTAAGACATGCGGAGGCACTACAAGAAGCCGATTACTCAAAGCAGTGCACGAGAGACACCACAGTGGAGCCCTTCATCATACACTTACGTGTGAGTAGTGACAGCGAACCTGAGTCCAGTGAATCCGAAGACGAATAAGGCAGGAGTGTTAAAAAGTGTATATAGGTGGTAAACGTGTCTATAGCGAAGCGTAGTATTTTCTATTTTTATTGAAACATAAAAAACTGTGTGTGCGTGTTTTCTTCAGGAGTGTTATGAATGTGCTCTGTGCTATCACTTTGCAAAGTGATAATTGTGTGACTAACCCTATTTAAGGTGAGTTTTTCAACATACTGCTTATTTATAATAGTCATAAGGAATTCTATAGTTCATAAAATAAGGAAAATTTTAATTATAAAATTAGTAAGGACAATGCATAAAATATAGAATTATAAATTTAAATTCTATATTTAAAGATTTAAGTTAAAATATATATATATATATAAATAAATAAGGAATTTTAAATTTATTTCATGAGACATTTGTATTTGTTGTTTATAAAATTATCCTTATTTTCTTAAGAAATCCAATTCGTTTCACGTTTATACATACCATTATTTTTATGCTACTTGTGCATGTAACATCTTATAGTATAGTTCTAATTTTTTTACTTAATTAATAAGCAGCGCAGGAAATAAAAATAGAATATTTTTCTGAGTCACGAATAGTGCGGTGTCTTCAATAATTAAATGGGGCAAGCTTAAGACACAGGATGCGTATAAAATTCGTTCAAACAAACTATAGCTGACGCGTCGAATTGAATGTTATGTATAAGATACGGAAATTAATTGTTAATTAATTATTAACACAATATTAATTGTGATGTAATTATTATTAAGAATTATTGACAATGTAACAATGTACTCTAATGCATGTATTACAAACTTTCTCACTTTGTTATATTCTTTACATTAAGTAGGCTTACTTACTAGTGTAGCATTTTTCGGAAGAAAGGGAAACTGTTGCTTAGTGGCAACGCTGTAAGTAAGCGGTGTGACCTTGACGATACTAGTTCCATGCAGCTAACTCTAGTAAATATCTAGGAATAACATATGACTTTAACATTGTAAAAAAACCAAATACTTAGTCTACGTTTTTTACAGACTTAAACAAATTTTATCAAAAAAGTAACTACTACAAATATACTATGGACTATTCCATAGTGTAGCAGGGTATGCTATCATTGGCTGGGGGGGGGGTCTATATAAATCATCTCTAGACGCATTGGATCGGCTGCAAAAGTGTATTCTTAAAATTATAGGAGTCAATGAACAAGATTCGGATAAACCATTAAATATTAAACAAGTGTTTGTAGTGAATTCTTGTAACGGGGCTAAAAGGAGAGAGTTTTATTTTATTAAAATAAATATAAATTTGTTTTCCATCTGAGCGGCCAGTCCCATGTTAAATAAAATTGTCGTCGAACAAAGGAACAGTGATGTGAAGTTTTGAACGTAGTCAGGGCAATGGAATGCGATGCCGGGTGTAACTCCAAGGTAATTAAGCATTAAATCACGTACAGACTATGCGCAATACCAACGGGCGCGCAGTTTATGCGCCTCAGAGACTGAACCAACGCTGCCGAAAAATGGCGAAACGACGAAAGTTTTGTGCCATGCGGTCTGATGCTGAAGGAAAGTCTGACAAAATCATACCCATTTGAGTGACGTGACGAAAGGCAGTGCAATTTCGTCAACGTCTAACCCACCTGGACAGTCCATACTATGTGAGAAGTCGACTAACGTTTTGTCACAAGCAGGCAGTGGGTTCCCGTTTGGAATAACAGTGGAGAGGGGCACCCGAGTAATCTTCAGCCCAGTTAATCTCACCTACCGGCCGCATACGGTCCGTTTAAATTTTAATACGAGTAATCTTAGTGTCTACCAACCTAACAAGTGAGACCCCATAACAATTATATAAAAAAGTGAAGCGGTAAACAGAATGAAACCAGTGAAGTGAACGAATCTAAAATAAAATGTGGTGAGTGGAAAAAGACAAACTTTCGGACATATACGTAGAACGCGACGCATGACGACGAGAGGAACGACGCCGGTTGGGTAATCCTCGACCAACATTAATTATGTCATTGAATAAAGGGGTTAAAACTAAATAAATTAGGGATTAAAATTGAATGAATGCGTGAGTGTGGCAAACTGGGTCGTTTTGTAATAAATTAGAATAAGTTAGTTGAGGTTTTTTATATATTTATACGTATATATTTTTGGTATTAGAAAAAGAAAAAAGTAACACGTTATATGATTATTTGGCAGTTTCATGATTAAACAAGAATAGAGAAAGAAGTAAAATCAATATAATTTTAACAGAATGTTTTTAAAGTAAAACCTTAAGTAAGGAGTTTGATGAAAATTATAAGTGGAGGAGAAAATAAGCTTGCCATGAATTTTTAATAAAATGAATTAGTAGCGTAACCATGTGTTAAGTTCATTAATACGCCACATTAACATCACCTATCCCGTATGGAAAATTTTGCCTAATGAACCTGGCAAGTAAATAAAAGTGTTTTCAAGGTTTCGATATTGAACCACAAAATATCGTGGCGACCTAAAAATAGTTTGGAATCTTCTGTGAGAGGTAAGTCAGTGTGGCGTGTAAGTATGATGGGTAAGTAAAGGTATTGTTTGAGGTAAGTAGAAAGAATAGAACATAACATTCTATAGTTTATCAATACAATGATCTAAAAAGTGAGTTTTTACAAAATCAAATCAACACACGGTATAAAAGTATTATATTGCCGCGACACCTATTAAGTATTGGGCAAAGAAGCTATGTGTATTATTCCATAAAATATTTTAATGAATTACCTAATGAACTGAAAAATCTAAGTGTAAATATAAAAGTGCTAATAAAAAATCAAAGAAAAAATTAGGAACATTGTTATTGATTAATCAAAAAACAGTCTATTATGATATGGACCTTTTTTCTCTTTTTTTTCATTTATTTATTGAATTGTATTATAATACAAACTAAAATTTTGTTGAAATTGATAAATACTTTATTTTTAATATATTACTACGGTCGGTGAGGTAAAACTCACAATTAATATTAAGTATATAAATATTAATTCTAAGGACCAACCTATGTACGGGCATTTATGGCTCCTATAGGTCCTTTTTTTGTATAATTTTTATTATATGTAAAGGAAAATTGGCAATAAATATTATATTATAGACCTCTTCATGAGTAATTAGCACACGAATTTGCAAAAAAGGTATCCTTGTGGTTAATACATGTGATATTCAGCATGAAAATAAATAAAAAGTATATATACATTATACCAGTTAGCATAAAATACGTTAGTATTATCTTAAATTATTACTGCACAATATTCTGTTATAAAATATCTTACTATTTTTTTTTATAATGCCAGTTTTAAGCCGAAATCCATTTTTTAAAATCACTCAGCTTTTAAACTGTAAATGATATTTGTAATTCAAAGCAGAAGTATCGAGTCACGTGTGACAGATCCAGTGAGAAGTACGCACAAAATCTTTGAATTTGAAAAATGAATACGTACTTCCCAAAGGTCCTGGCACTCCCACAGGTGTCTTTCAGACTGTACTTTTTTATTTGTAAAATCTTAATTAATAAATTATAAAAATTTTAAAAACAATGTGTTAATGAAAAGATAAATACAAAATTGTTGGTGATTTACTGATGATTTTTTTTTAAACTGTACCGGAAATTTAACCCTTTAGCATGTACACAAATAAAATTAAAATACTGTAAAGTTTTGTTGCTTAACATAACTGCATCAGGAACCTGAAGAGCTTGGTTCTCGTCAGAGGTCTTTGGTTTTTTTAGGCAGGAATGAAGTTATTGCCTTATTTGTCCGTTTAATAGACTCTTCTTCTAAACGCTTTCTTCTTCGTTTAGCGGCACTGCTAGTTGAACTAAGTTCCTGCTCCATTCCTTTTATTTATTTGCGTCTCGTATAACTATAACCTATAAGTACATGTGAGCCAGGAGCAGACATGCGACAGATGTGTGTGACAGCTCTGCAGTACAGCAACACCTACCGTCTGACTGAGTGAGCAGTGAGCGACTGAATCTGACAAGTTGCGCTGACGGCCTTGCGCATGCATGCGCCACCTGACCACGTTATTTATAGACAACGACATGCCTTACTGAGCTATTTCGAGCCGCACCCAGGCCACGGCGCGGGCCCCCCCACAATGCGAGGACTGGCGGTACCTAGATCCGGCCCTGATCTACCCATATATTGTTCATTGTGTATAGCGGTTTCGTTAACAAGTATTGCAGCCATTTATTTACGGTACCCGTATTGACGTAGCCTTGCAAGTACGTTGACTTATGTATGAGATGTTGTTTAATGTGCACGTTGAATGCTCCATCGTCGTCCAAGCTACGAGGCAGTGCTAAAACCTTTGTGTTTATATCAACCGGCACGTTTATTATTTGTCCTATAATACTTTGACTGCCGTGGACGAACCGCAGGCGTCGTATCTGCATGAACGGTAGATGCGGTGAGACCAGATGTTCAGTTACACAATCAAGCGGTGGCAAATGATCGGGATACTCGGGGTACACGAAGTCATTGGATCTTGACAAGTTGGGTATATTCTCGAGTGCTAGGGACCTGTAACATGTTTCGCACACTTTGAAGCTAGCTACATCATCTTCAGGGAACTCAGCAGCCAGTATGTGTTGACTTTTGGGGCGGTGGTCGCAAATCTCTCTCAAACCATAAGCGATCGCAGATGGAGCAGGTGTAACCGAACTCGTCGTCGAATCGTTTCGTGAATTCCGCATCTGCTGCTATCTCTTCAGTTTTCAAGCAGTTTGGCGATACCGCAGCGATTGCCTGTTCGAATTCAGCTGCTTCGTTCGCTCGTTTAGTTGCCACCTCAATTTTCTTATTCAATCTACAACGTTTTACTCGTTTGTTGGTTTTCCTTCGCTTCTCTGCCAGTTTCATGTTGTAGAATGGAATGCATCGATTTTCTCATGCTCAGTCATCGTCGACGCGAATGGTGTATTTATTAAGTACTCGTTCAATTCTTCGCGCATCAAGTCATCTTGCTTTCATTTTTGTTACGATGGGGCCGCTGGTACCGAAGCTTCACCGCCGACAGCAGCCGCTCGTTACTGTTCCTTCTCAAGCTTCTTTTGTTCCCGATACTTTCTTGCTCGCTCGGCATTTTGTCATTTCTTGACCTGAGCCTTCTCGTCGCTGTTATTCATTGTCGAACGCTGTTTTAGTCAGTCGCCACGCCACGTTATGGTTACTATATACCAGCAACAGTGTATTTCACCACAGCACAAAACCAACCTTTATTTACAACAATCCCAATGACATTATGTATCTGTGTTAGGCCTATATCTTCACATTTCTGCGGTGAGTAATTAAATATAAAGAGGAAGTAGATTTGCATTTACAATGCAGTAGGCCTACAGACAAATATTTTAATGAATAGATGCAGAATCGTTAGCTGAATCATATACGAAGACAACCATTAACTAGAGACAATAACCTATCTACAGCTATGCAGTGTTGTTTGCTTGTTAGGTCTTTAATCTGTGACGACGTTAGCATGCTAGCGGTCGCGGTTTTAGTTAACGATTCCCAGCTGGTAAATTGTGCTAACACTTGATTTTAAACTTTCAGGACGCTTTATAAATCTGGTTTAATTGTTTGCAGTGATATTATCTTTAACACATTATGTGCTAATATTTTATCCTTACAAATATAAATAAATAAAATTAGTTTTTACCTACCTGTGAAAGAGTTTTCTTGGGCCAGGATTCGGTCGCACGAACGTAAGATGCAAACGTGGTTTACGGGTTAATTGAATTACTTACTCAACTCATTTTTGAAGAGAATTAAAATTTATTTTTTATTTTTTGAACTTTGGTAACTTTAAAAAGATTCTTTCTCCAAAATTAACATTTGAAATACATGCCTAATAAATTTCTGTGATACACTCCCTGATCGCAACAATATAATTATAACTTATTCTATCATCTTACCTTATACTCATACAGACAGCCCAATCTGCTCACTCTCACATTCGCACTATATTTTAATCCCTTTATTTTTTAAAACCCCATTTTTAACTTTGGTATAACCTTTTGATATACATTGATGCTACTGCTGGCCACGTGGCGTCATCCCGATTTCCTTTTTAAACACGCACAATTTTCTATTATGTCCGATTTCATCTTCCATATTTAGGCGAACTGTACCTACTCACTCTCGGATTTTTTAACAAGTTCCACTTAGTATGCTTTGATGTTAACAGTTACTTTTTTAAACCCGGTTTCCGGGCAACCTGCCCGGGCTGAAATCGGTGATGGACTGCCTTTATGCATGATGCCAGACATTACTGCCTTGCCGACGAACAAATTTTGTTGCCGCGCACAGCCTGAGTTGTCAAAGTCTTGTGGCTGTATACATGACACATAGGAGTTTTTTAGTGCGGGATGTCGACGATATTCCGTGAGCACTGTTCTACGTCACCAAAAAAGGTTGTGCTTAGACTTACATCCATCGTTTTGAGACCATGTGCGCACAAACTTTCGTCTCTAAGCCATTTTGAGTTTTACTACTGTGGCGTCATCTGCGCACCTGCTGGGTTAGTGCGTTTGGGTGTTGGTGTCACACAAATGTACAGTTCTTAGAATTGGCGCCTCGCACATTCTTTGTAAAGGTTGCACAACAACTATTGCGTATTGTTCCTTGGTCCGCACAATGCTTTTATTCAAACACGTGGACTGGCCACACAGATGAAAATTAATTTAGAATATTTTAATAAAAAAAATCCCCAAAAATTAATAAAATAAAACATCCTTTTATTTGACCCGTTACAATACCCCCCCAATGAGAGGTCTTCTGTCGAAACAGAAGAAATCTCATTGCTAAAACCCCTAAGAGGATCGGTGAGGATATGGTGCCAACAACCCCCTTTAGCTCTTATACTTCATGGGTAAACAACCCCCCTGGCTCGGCGACTATGGCCGCATCTGAACGAGATCACTGGACTTCTCTGTACGAGATCCCAACACCATAAAATCGAACAGATACACACCACAGCGCACCTCCCCTTCTAACATGCCACCCCAAAATCCAAATCCCTGGTCTTATATCATGCCAGATCCTCAACCGATATGTTCCCCCTTATCATGCACACTGGGCTGCCTTTAGCAGTTACTGGGCTCGCACACACACTAATAACTACATCCTATCCAATCTGGTTATCACATTTAGGAGTTTCCTTTAAATTGAAACCAAATCTATATTACCATTAATCTCAAAAATCAAAATACAAATCTTTTGTCAGGATTGAATAATTCTCTTCGTTATTATTGATAATTAGAAAATAAGTAAGTTGAACATTTATTAAAAACATGACCTTCCTTATCCTAACATGTGATTAGACATAAATCCTAAACAATACAATTCAATAAAAAAAACACTATTAATACACACAAACAATAATATAATCAAAATTCAAAACATCAATTAGATGGCAGGCACAAAATCAAAATTTTTTTTTCTTCAAATAAAATTTAAATTTATTAAAATATATTTTTTCTCAATATTAAAATTATTTAAATTTATTTAAATTAATTAAGAAACAAAGTGGCATCACTTCATTGCCAAAACGGGTCTAGTATAGAACATCACCCATCAGCTGATCAAACTGGGTCAAGTCAAGAACCTTGACCTACATAAGTTATACATAAGTACCTCAGAAAATACATTGAACACCTTTAAAATTCTATCTTTAAACACACCTTTAAAATTCTATCTTTAAACACAAACACATAATAAAATAAGACATTTAAAAATAACAGAATATTATTATAATTAACAATAAAATTGATATTTAAATTTATTAAAATTATACCTTTTACAACTTTACATTTTTTCAAACTCTATTAAAATTGTCACTTGTTCCAATTAAAATTTCACATTTTTACTATAACTTTCTTTATTTAATAGTCTCATTCTCCATTAGTTTGGGTGATCTAATTATTCATACTAACTTGATTTACAACTTGATATGTATATATTTATAATCTTTACCTCTTTGACTCTAATACTCATTAACAGCTTTAACTAACATGACACCCATCTCTATCAAAAACATCTATCAAACAATCTCTAAACCCAACTTACTACTAAACTCAATCCGCATCATTCTCTCGTTATATAAAAAAAATACTCTCTAACCCTTTGTACTTAGGATGTGTGTTCCCCCCCCCCAAAAGCTCATTCCCTTAATCTGGTTCCTGGATTCTACCTAAGGCAACCCCTTCCGGCGCTAAACGGTCCCTTCCCGTCCCAACCTTTTTGTTGTGGACTCCTATACTACACTATCCCCTCTTACAAAATTACCATCCCCTAATTACCATTCTCATTACCTCACTTCAATTACAACAAAATATCAACATTTACCATCAATATATCAATCAATACTCTGCATATATTTCCCAGAACTACTGTGTCACTATCAATACTTCTCAAACTCTACATGACATTAATTCACAACAACATTATTCATCTCTATTACCACTTTAAACTTAACTTGGACTGATCTACATGTCCCAACAAAATATTAATCACCCAAAATCTACCTTTTATTATTTTTTCACAAATCATTTAAAAATCTCAACTATATCATTTCAGTCTATCATTCAAATAAAATCTTTAACACATTAAAATTATTATTATATCCAAACATCAGTTACCTTGGAAATTAGCAAACATTAATAAGTGACATTTTACAGCGGATCAGCTGCCTTTCTTAGCAAGGTGAATGACCTTACTACAAACACATTTCAAAATTATACAAATTATATGAAATACATATTTTTATCAATCCTTATCTCTAACACAATAAAATAATACATTTATAAAACAGAATAAACGCAGTATAATAAACATGTGAACACCTATTTATCAGAGCATAATACAAGCATTTAATTAGTGCAAAATTGAGTTATCATCCTTAAGTTATAAAATTTAAATTCGTTGCTCACCTGGCCAACCCCCCAAACCACACACACTATTGTTTTGTTCTGTTGGACTGTAGCGCCCATTGGCCTCCACAAGGACGGCATAGTTGGAGGAATTTCACATCTCCTTGTCCTTGCTTCGGCGTTACATTTGAACGGTTTAGATATCAACATATCTTCGTTATATAGTTACACGCCCTTAAGACGGGTCTACCACCTGGCTCTGCTGTCCCTACTCGGACAGAGTGGCAGCCGCTGTTCCATAGTTTCCGGAATTTCCCCTAGTTTCACCCCCCTGTTAATTTCTAATATAGACCAATTTCAAGCCAGCTATGGTCAAGGGACTTAAATTATGGCCATAGCTGACCACTAGCCAAAACCACGATTAGTGCTGGTAAGGCAGTAATCGCCCGAAAAGTCGGGGAAATCATCTTTACCTTCATGCATGTTACACTCGTCATTTACTGCACGACACGAAAGTCTATCAAGGTACAATATACAATTGTACAAAAAGGGTGTGCCGTGCATTTTCGCCATTTTCGCCTCCGATGGGGGTAACACTCTCTATTACACCCAACCCATTCTGCTATCTACTGGGGCACATGCCACCCCAGCAATAGCACACTAATAGCTAAACTAAAACATTCTACATTTGCAGTCTCTACACTCCATTATTATATCACTTCTATGAGCACCAATCTACCCCCCAAAATTATCCCCACATCTTGTATTGACAACAAGTTCTAATTTATTTTACACTCTTCAAAACGTTCCCATTCCTACTGATACTATGAACTTTACAATTATTTGGTCACTTATTTATTAAAATTTATATAAATTTAAAATTATAAACATTCCAAAATATTTTGATCTTTATTTACACTGGAGGCTGACTAACATTCCTTAAACACTATTAGGGCTGGTAAGGCAGTAAATCGCCCGAAAAGCTGGGGTCCTGCTGCAAAACGGATTGGAACTCGGTAAACCTACTTCGTGAATTCACGTTCTCTTCCTAACACAAAACCTATTACACACAATCTCCCATTTATTCTACCCTGCCGTCTACCTCGCTCCAATCCCTTTTGCAACAAAATTCGTCTTTTCAGACTACACTGAAACTATTGTCAATGGCTACAATTAATTTCGCCCTTGACACTGAAATTTTAAATTGTACGCACTGCCTTTTATTTAGGTGCAGCCTCCATTATTTACAGACACTCTAAGGCAGTACAGGCACGTGACAGGTACACCAGGCCGCTGCAATCCCTGTTCGGGCGCCATTGTGCTATTTATTTATCTATTACAAATACAAATACATAATTTTATTTATTCCACTCACCTTAAAAATCCCTTTTTCTACAGCCAGAGTTACGTCACACAAACAACTAGGATGCAAACGTGGTTTATGGGTTAATTGAATTACTTACTCAACTCATTTTTGAAGAGAATTAAAATTTATTTTTTATTTTTTGAACTTTGGTAACTTTAAAAAGATTCTTTCTCCAAAATTAACATTTGAAATACATGCCTAATAAATTTCTGTGATACACTCCCTGATCGCAACAATATAATTATAACTTATTCTATCATCTTACCTTATACTCATACAGACAGCCCAATCTGCTCACTCTCACATTCACACTATATTTTAATCCCTTTATTTTTTAAAACCCCATTTTTAACTTTGGTATAACCTTTTGATATACATTGATGCTACTGCTGGCCATGTGGCGTCATCCCGATTTCCTTTTTAAACACGCACAATTTTCTATTATGTCCGATTTCTTCTTCCATATTTAGGCGAACTGTACCTACTCGCTCTCGGATTTTTTAACAAGTTCCACTTAGTACGCTTTGATGTTAACAGTTACTTTTTTAAACCTGGTTTCCGGGCAACCTGCCCGGGCTGAAATCGGTGATGAACTGCCTTTATGCATGATGCCAGACATTACTGCCTTGCCGACGAACAAATTTTGTTGCCGCGCACAGCCTGAGTTGTCAAAGTCTTGTGGCTGTATACATGACACATAGGAGTTTTTTAGTGCGGGATGTCGATGATATTCCGTGAGCACTGTTCTACGTCACCAAAAAAGGTTGGGCTTAGACTTACATCCGTCGTTTTGAGACCATGTGCGCACAAACTTTCGTCTCTAAGCCATTTTAAGTTTTACTACTGTGGCGTTGTCTGCGCACCTGCTGGGGTAGTGCGTTTGGGTGTTGGTGTCACACAAACGTACAGTTCTTAGAATTGGCGCCTCACACATTCTTTGTAAAGGTTGCACAACAACTATTGCGTATTGTTCCTTGGTCCGCACAATGCTTTTATTCAAACACATGGACTGGCCACACAGATGAAAATTAATTTAGAATATTTTAATAAAAAAATCCCCAAAAATTAATAAAATAAAACATCCTTTTATTTGACCCGTTACAATTATATATATTGTAACGTAACAGAGTTGAGGTCCCCGACGTTACATAAAAAACTGTGTAAACATGATTTAAAACAATGCCCAAAGCCTGTTATAATTAAATACAAGAGGGCCCATCTCACCTGAAGAATGCATTAGAGGTACCTAGTAAGGTTACTAAGTAATAAAACATTAAAAGTGTACCTAAATCTAAAATATGTAATGAGTAGTATGAGATGTAAAACATAAACATTGTGTCTAATGGGAGGAGTTTAATGTGTAGGAGTTGAGTATAATATACTGTTCAATTAATATTTAATGTGTTATAAAATGTACTTGGTGTTGTGCTGTAGCATGATATAGTGTTTACAGGATATTTATTTTATGTTTTGTGGATAGTAAGTGTGGAGCTGTTGCTTTAAAGAAGTACTTAATCATTGGTACTCATGTTATTTATGTTAAAATTGTATTTAAATAATTAAGTATAAGTACATGTATTAGGTATGATATTATGTTAAATGTATTTACTTTAATTGATTAATGAAGATGTTTAAAATAATGTTTTTAAAATTGGCCAGGAAGGCAATAAGTGTTAATAAGTTGGCAAGTAGTTCTTATAGTTATGTTAAAAAACAATGAAGGGTTCAGTGATGAACTAAATAATATAATGAATTGAAACCAGGAAATTAAAATTGATGTAAGTGGCCATAAGCCAGTGACTAGTTGTACAGTAGGTCAGGTAAAGAAAAATTAAGTTAAAAACAAAACAAAATTATAACAGGTGTAATAAAATCAATAGGCCTAAATTTAATATTTCTAAAAGGAAATTAATACCTATTTAATAAGTCCAGTCAGATGAAATTATAGTAAAATGTATATGGTTTAATAAGGCAGATTAAGTGAGAGTTTTATGTAATTTGGTTTAAGTCCAAGCATGGAGTATTTTATTAAATAAGAGTAGTAAAATTTTCTAATTCTGGCTCTAGGATATCAAATATTATCCAATGACAGAAAGTAATGGTTGTTAGGGTAACTAAAATGCAAGAAATTTTGTTGATTTCAACAGTCGATTGTTATATGCTATTGGGAACAGTTCAGTAGACAAATTTAAACAAAAAATAAAATAAAATAAAATGAAGCAACCTTAATAAATCTAATGTATTAAAGCCAATCCATTCAAACAAAACTGATGAATAATTACTGAACTAGATTTCGGGAAATATAATAATACACTTCCCAAAAGTAGCGGAATTACTAATTTCTTCTTCAAACTAATTCCATTAAAGATGATGATGACCCGATTTACAATTAAACCAAGATACTTATTGAATGGACAAGAAGTCAAAATTAATACAAATATAAACCAAATATACACAAGAACCTTTGGTATTGGAGACATAAACCTCACTTCCAAGAGATTGAAGAAATTATAATACTACACCAATTCCACTGGGACCGGCAACCACGAGGATCGCGAAGAAGAACGAAGAACAGAAGAATTCCTGTTACACTCCAGGACATCACCTTTCAACCTTTATTGATAATCTGGACACATTTTCTGGTCAAAAGTAACCTCATCAGTACATCTTCATGCGGTTGTAAACAGACACGGCTATCTTGAGAATCGCATTGTACGGTAACACCAGCTTATATTTAATTTTATACATTAAGAATTGATAACAATTTGTAATACTTAGTAACCTTAATTTTGCATTACCTGGCCTTACTAATCGTTAAAAGAATCACACGTACCCTGGGATAAGAGATAAACAAAAATTATATTTAAATTGTATTATACAGTACTAGTCCATTAACAAATCAATTCAGCATTGTACAATCGATATTACGATCAGATAAACTGTGAGGAATACTATTGGAAATTAAAAAGTAATATAAATAAAGAATCCTTCTTGTATGTAATGATGTTCTGTGTTATTGTAGAATAGGTATTGTATTTTGATGGGGGAGTAATTTACAGATAAAGAAGGTGATTAAACTATCAAGTAAAACTAACTAACCTATAAAAACAAGTCAATTACGAATAGCAGCGCTTGCTACAGACAGCTGGTGGAAACGGGAGAGTGCCGAACTAACGTATTCTCTTCGCCACACTTGAATTAATTTAAATAATACGGACCGAATAGGGTTGGAGAGAATTACCGAATTATTAACTAGGATACCTGTAGTATAGAGTTATTCTCTGGTAAAACACTTAGTAATTGACTAACACAGTGCTATGTTCAACATACGAGTTGCAGCAATGATATAATAAATACATTTTTTTTATTAATATTGAGTTGCAGGAGGTCGCATCTACAACAACATAATAAACATTTAAATAAATAATAAAAGCAATAAACAATTTTTAAAAGACACTAAGAAAATCACACTTTGTAATTTTAATTATAAGATTAGCTCTAACATAGTATAGGAGTGTTGAATGGAAAGTGGTGTGTAGTATTGGACGTGCAAATTATTGCAGACCTGTTCTTTAGCACTAGTTTGGGAGATAGCAATCTCTTAATCAAACCAGATAAGAGCCATAGGTCGTTTGAATGTCTTAATCGTTACTTTTCACACTCACTCAGTAGTTATAAGGTTAGGGTAGAAATAAGTCCTACCATTAGCCTAATCAAGTTTAAAATTAATTTATTAAAACGTTAATTAAAAATAATCAAGCAAATATTAAAGTGTTATTTGTAACGATTCCCCTTGAAAACCACAATCACTGAACAAACCCTGAGAAAGAGTGTCTCCATGCGCTGAGCTAAGCTGAAACCGTGTCATTTGTATCTGGGATTTGTTCTGGCGCCCAGGTAAAGTAATATCACGGGTAAGTAACATTTTATCTAACATTACAAATATTAGATAATTGTGTTAGATGAAATAAGGCGTTGTATAGATTTGTCGCCGCAACTAAGGGGCACGATTAAAGCACCAAATTTATAGATAGAAATAAGTTATATATAAATTTGGCGCGGCCAATTAAGAAGCTCGATTAAACACAAAATAAAGTTATATAATTTGGCGTTGCTATTACCCAAGTGATTAGTTAAATTGTAATATTAATAAATTAGAAAAGAAGTGGAATTCAAGGTTACAAAAAACTGTTAAATAATTGTTAAATTTATTTGTTAAAAATAAAATTTAAAAATGGCTAAATCATCAGCAGTAGATATGGCAGCAATTGAGCAAATGTTTAAGCAGTTGACCACTAAAATGGATGAAACTAATAGTAAAATAGATAGTACAAAGGGTCAATTGTCTAATGAAATAAAAGATACTAATAATAAACTTTAAAATAAAATTGAAAAAATAGAAAGTAAAATTGAAAGTACAAATAGTCAATTAAATAGTGAATTATCAAAGAAAATTGATGAAAATAATAAAAGTTTAGAAGAAAGTAATCAAAAATTAATAACAGATGTTAATAATAAAATAGAACAAACTAATAAATATTGGTCTAGCGAAATGAAACAAACGAAAATTTATCTAGCCAAATAGAACAAAGTAGTAAAGAGGCTACATTTAAAATAGATGAAGAAACAGCAAATTTAGCTACTAATTTAGCTGGTAAAATAGATGAAAGTAATAGTAGGTTTGATAAACATACCGAAGAGGTTAAAACTACGCTAGAGGAGTTTAGAAAACAAGTAAACACTAATTTTCGCCATCAAGACGAAAAGCTAAATAAATTTAGAAATGAATTACATGAAAGGTTAGAACAGAAAGTAACCCTCATTAATCAACAATTCAGTGAAGTAACTGCTGAATTAAAAACACAATCACTTCTAAATAAAGAAGAAATCCAGAATACTAGGGAAGAGTGTACCCAACTGGGTGTAAATATTAAAGAAGTTAAGAAACAGGTAGAGAGTAAGGCTAACAGTGACGAAGTACATCAAAAGGTGGAACAGCAGTTGAAGGTAATGCGGGAAGATCTGACTAAAGCAATGAAGTCACAGCAAACCAAAATCGTGAGGTGTGGCGGCTATAAGGAAGAACCGGAAAACCTTGCATTTTCAGGAAACCCACATGAGAATCCTGTGGAATTCCTAAAGCTGTTTGAGGCTTATGTAGCTCGTGTAAATCCACTGATGGATGACGAGGACAAGAAGGACATGTTAGGCCGATTTCTCAAGAACTGGGCAGGTACGTGGTGGAAAGTCATCTCGGACAGAGTCCAAACCTACTCAGACTTCAGAGAAAAATTCCTTTCTCAGTACTGGAACGTTCAAATACAAAGAAGGGTACGCGATCATCTAGAATTTGGTAAGTATCACCCGTCAATGAATATGACAACCACCAATTATGTGCGTAACGTAATGGCGCAAGTCAAGCATCTAACACCACCAATAGAAGAGAGAGACCTAGTATATAAGCTAGCGCGTCATTTCTCAGAACGCACTAGAGTAGCAACCACTACTAGAGGAGTGGATACTCTAGAAAAGTTCATAATGGTTGTAGATGAGTGTCAAGGTTTAGAGAGGGACCTACAGTGAGTAAGTAATCAGCTGAGTAACTACTCTAGAAGCGATCATCAAGAACCAACTTACTACTCAACTAAGAGGAGAGACAACGAACGCCTGAAAGAAAAAAGGTTTACCCCATATCCGGGTAATAAACCACAAAATCGACAGGAATTGGAGGAGAAGGGTAGAAGTAGGAGTGTAGAAAACAAACCAAATAAAGGGTATAAAGTGTGTAAAACAACTATAACCTCTACCGAGCAGCAACCGTCGACTAGTAAAATGAGTACGGGAAACGGGAAACCACTGCAGGTAGAAAAGAAACAAAACTAAACCTACCATTACCTGCAGTGAAACAACCAAAGAAAACAGATAAAAAGAACGAAATTAATAATATAAAACAAGTGAGCGATAGGGAGTTCTTGTTAAAAGAATAGCAAGAAGTGGGTAGAAACCATTATCCTGAATGTCCGGAAATAATTTGTAAGATCAGTAATCTACTAGTAAGAGCGCTTATAGACACTGGCAGTGAAGTTACCTGTGTTAGCTCAAAGTTTGTAGATAATTGTCAGTTGCAAAATTGTCCCAGACTACCCGTAAAACATTGTAATGTACAGGGAGCCACTGGAGCCAAAATGCAAAAGATAACTGAACAAATATATTTACCTGTCAATTTAAATGGTAACCAAACCCAAAGTGTAGCTCTAATAGTCCCGAAACTCGTTCATGATTGTATTATTGGGGTAAATACGTTACTTGAATAAAAAGCAGAAATAAATTTTAAAAGCAATACCATTACGATGAAATTAATACAAATAAAATAAATGTAAACATTAAAGAATATAAGCATTGGAAGTCGGTAAGTGTAGTAAAGAACTGTTGTAATCTCTTATATTAATTTATATTGTTTGATTACAATGTACAATGTATTTTGTCTGTACAACAATCTAGGGTGCCATGTTGTGCAAGTGTCTGTACTGTACTGTGTATGATCGACATTTACTATTAGGGCCAGAATTCGGTTAACACGTACCAGTTCAGTGAAACCCATTACCTGAAATAACGAAACTTCAAATAACATAAAAAGTATTTATTAACATTAAACATGATAAATGTTACATGGATATATATATATTGCGCCATGGGCGTTGTCCCCATGATATTACTCTACACAAAAGATATACGCTGCATTATAATATATGTTATAATTATTTAAACGTAAATTATTGAAATTTCAGCACAACCCAACACTTAATATTTTTTTAACCCACACACTCAAATACTCACGCTTACATACTCATGGTACAACTTTTATACATAGTGGAGCTCCCTTTATATATTGAAAAATTTAAATGATTTTTTAGTATTGAATTTAAAATGATTTTACATTGATTCAAAATTTGGTATTGGGAATTAATCAAAGGATTGAAGATGTAAAAGGAACGTTCTCACCCATTTCCGTGTTGACCTCCTCGCACTGTTGGAACCGTACCGACATCGGCACAATCGGTGTATTTTATGGCGCTTGACGGGACACCCTTTTGTGTCGACCCACGTAACCCACCGTCGTGGGACCGATTCTATACGTCGATCTTCTTTCGGACGATTCTTTGGCCGAGGACGCCTACACCAAACCGAACTATTACTGTTCTTAGTACATCTTACAATATAGGTATTATATACTGTTTATTAACCACCTACAGTGGTCTAAAAAGTTAAAAAATTCACCCGTGAGTGAATGAGTTTTGGCCGGCCGGCTCAATTCAGAGTTGAAGATGAAATGACGACAATTCCTGGTCAGATGTTGCGGAAGTGGGAAGTACTGACGTCACAGTCCTTTTGTTTAATTTGGTGACAGCGTGAATTTGTAGTTGTCAACACATTCTCAGCCTCTGACGTAACGAAGGCTTGGCTCTGCTTATCGCAATAACTGCACACTGTTTTTGTGATGTGACACCGTTTTTTGTCATGAATTAGTTCAAATCCTGGCAAATACTGTAATATAGTCCACTCACTGTAAATTCGATATCGGGTGTTTGAGGTTGGGTTGGGTATGTCAAAAAATAGGAAAATACAATATTTATGATCTCGTTACCATATTTTAGGTAATTATAAAATGTACCATGACTGTACCATCACACTGTAAGCAGCTAAAGTCATTTCTAGGTTTAGCTAACTACTATCAAAAGTTTACAAGTAAATACGCGGAAAGTACTGTTCCATTGTTAAAGTTGTTAAACAAATGGATTAAATGGAAGTGGACAAAGGACCACGATGGAGTGCTGCAACAAGTGAAAAGTCTTTTTATAAATACTGTTGTATTAAATCATCCAAGAATAGGAGAAAGATTTTACTTGCAAACAGACGCCAGCAATATTGCTATTGGAGCACACTTGTATCAGATTGATGAGAAGGGCCAAAAAGTAGTATTAGGATTTGTAAGTCGCACACTTAAAGGGGCAGAATTAACCTATTTTACGACAGAAAAAGAGCTATTAGCGATAGTGCATAGCCTGTCAAAGTTTAGAAGTTATATTCTGGGTGCTACAATTACTATAATCACCGACAATAAGGCGTTAGTATTTTTATTAAAGAGTAAATTGCTAGGTGCTCGTCTGACTCGTTGGATCTTGGCTATACAAAGAGTATCAATTTGAAATACAATATTGTAAAGCGAAAGACAACTTGGTAGCAGATGTACTCAGTAGAAATCCACCATCAGAAAACAACATGGAAACAGAGAACATTAAATGTAGTAGCAATGATATTGGTATTTACGCGGTAAAACATATAACGAAACCTGAAGTAGTTAGACGACTTAAGGAAATAGGGACTCATCAACAACAAGACCCTAGGATTAGTGTAGCTTGGAGGAGTGCAGTTACCAACTCCAAACCAGGATTTTCCATATATGGAGGTAAGCTATATAAGCTATGTTCCCATAGGAGGAAGAATAAACAAATTATTGACCCATAAAGAAATAATAGTTTGAGCCAATAACGTATATAAATCAAACATAGTCAAATAAAATAAATAAATAATTGTTTTGAATTAAGGTCTATGATAATAATAATAAATTTTATTAGTATTGTTATTTAAATTATTGACATTAATTAAGCCAAAATGATGATTAAAATATTAATGGTCATATAAATTTCCAATATACCATGTTAGGTTAAGTAACATTGTAATCTGTAGTTATAAGATAGATGTAAGCAACATTGTAGTAGTGCAAGTTTTGTGCGGGAAAAAGTGCGAAAGTAAATGTGCAAATTTTTAATCAGTGTAAAACTGTACATTAGAAAAAAAATTAATGATTTAAATAATCAATTTTTTTATAACGAGTGGGGGTATATATAACGATTCATATTAGCGTCCTAACTGAGTGTTATATGAAGTGTCTGACGGAGGGTGTAGAGCAGCGTAAGCAAGAGAGAGAGCGTACAATCGTAGCCATCTCACTCTAACCACGTCACAGCTACATCCGCAACTGGTACAAACATGAAATTTCACTCAATACAAATTATCAGTTCAACCTGTGATAACTTAAAAACTAATAAATATATGGCAATTCTGAAAACAGCATTGTATTCAGCAAGTGAAGCTTTATAAGTAGCCGCAATCTCAGTTAATATAATTAACAAATGACGAAGTTATACGGAAGACGTACGCCAAAAGGAATAACGAGAGAATTATGCTACGTAGGAATTAGGTGTTTTCACACACACACAGATAAAGACCTAAGCAACAATATTCTGTGGTCAGATCTTTGAAAACACATTTGCAAATACCTGTAATCAATCGATTTGCAAACACAGGAAGTACGATTTTAACTAGAAATTCTCTGCCGTTTCAAACCTGTCAAGGGGTGTTTGCTCGACCTGTTCGAGATTGTCAAAACTGGAAAAACGCATGATTTATTTGAACAGCCAATCAGCATCCAGTATTTAAAACTGACGCCAACTCAAAGCGAGGGGTAGCATCACTCTTCGGTTGGATCTTCAATGCGCTAGACGTGTATAAATTACGTACAGAAATTTTCAATCACGCAAAAGTGTAATTTAAGCATCAAATTCGAGAAGTAGTCCCCAGTGTAGATGAATTAATACCGTTCAATAACACTCACTGCGTAAAATAACGTTAATTAATTAATCATCAGCCGTGAAGGACCTGCGCGACAGAAGGCTACAGCATCTGTAATTGCCAGGGCATCTTCTACAGCATTGATCAACATCAATTCTTCTGTGCAAAACCATCAAAAGGAGGACCTCTACGGATTCCTATCTTCGGTCAACGCATCAAACAGTAAGAAATAGATTAATTGATCAATGAAATAAGCACTAAATAAATAATAAAAGCAATGAACAATTTTTAACAGACACTAAGAAAATCACACTTTGTAATTTTAATTATAAGATTAGCTCTAACATAGTATAGGAGTGTTGAATGGAAAGTGGTGTGTAGTATTGGACGTGCAAATTATTGCAGACCTGTTCTTTAGCACTAGTTTGGGAGATAGCAATCTCTTAATCAAACCAGATAAGAGCCATAGGTCGTTTGAATGTCTTAATCGTTACTTTTCACACTCACTCAGTAGTTATAAGGTTAGGGTAGAAATAAGTCCTACCATTAGCCTAATCAAGTTTAAAATTAATTTATTAAAACGTTAATTAAAAATAATCAAGCAAATATTAAAGTGTTATTTGTAACGATTCCCCTTGAAAACCACAATCACTGAACAAACCCTGAGAAAGAGTGTCTCCATGCGCTGAGCTAAGCTGAAACCGTGTCATTTGTATCTGGGATTTGTTCTGGCGCCCAGGTAAAGTAATATCACGGGTAAGTAACATTTTATCTAACATTACAAATATTAGATAATTGTGTTAGATGAAATAAGGCGTTGTAATATATATATATACATATATATATATATATATATATATATATATATATATTTAGTCACTTTCTGCTACAGTCCGTTTCTTGATGTATATAATACATTTAATATTTATAATTAAATTTACCTCAAGATGTTATTTTAAAATCACATATTGAGGTAAATTTAATTATAAATATTAAATGTAATATATATATATGTATATATTTGTATATATATATATATATATTTGTATATATATATATTCAATCACTTTCTGCTACAGTCCGTTTCTTGATGTATATAATACATTTAACATTTATAATGAATTTACCTGAAGATATTTTTTTTCCTTATTAGGACCATGTTTCGGGTACCATCTTGTACCCATCCTCAGCTTTCCGGTTTTTGTGTTTGGTGAAGTACATATGTGTTGGTTGACTATTATTATTGTGGCTTCCTGTTGGCTTATGGTACTTCAAATTGGTTTTATTGTGTGTGATTGTGGTGTATGTGTTAGTTTTTTGTGTATTTTCAATGTTGAGTGCTTTGAATATTGTGTCATGTTTTGTACTGATTTGCATTTGTTCTGGTATTAGTTTGTTTTGTGTGTTTATGTTTGTATATTTGTAAATTTTCCCAATTGTTCATTATGGTGCCTTTGTGTGGTATGAGTTTTATTAGTGTCACATTGGTTATGTCTGGGAATTCATGTCCTGTGTTTATTGCATGTGTGGGTAAATTGGATTTATATATTTCTGGTTTTTTGTATGCGTTTAGGTGTTCAAAATAACATTTTTTCAACTGTTTTTTTTTTTTTGTCCTATGTAACATTTATTGCAATCTTGGCATTCAATTTTGTATATACCGTTAGTTGTATTATCTTTGTTGTGTGGGCTATTTAGATTTTGTAAATTATTTGTATTAGTTTTGTATGCTATTTTTATATCTGTGTTTTTAAATAGTTTTGTTAGCTTTATCATTTTATTATTTATATATGTGAATGTGGCCCATTTGTTGTTGTTATTATTTATGTGTTGTTCATTTTGATTAATTCTTAATTGTTCAGTTTTTATTTTATATTTGATTTTATTTTCTATTTTGTTTACAGTATTTTTATTATATCCATTTTCATAACCAATTTGGTATATTATATTTCTTTATTATATATATAAACTTTCACAATATGAACTTACTTTCTTTATCACTTTCCCTTACATTTCGAGGTGATGTTCCTCTTCCTCAGTGGGAGTAAATACTGAATGTCATTTTACAGTGTAACGGTTATGGACTAGGTGTGTGTGGTGGGGGTTGATGATGGGAGGGAATTGGCGCTGAGGTTCAAATTGTGTGTTTGGATCAATGTATCGAATAGTGTATGTGATCTATAATGTAATTGTACATTTAATATGTTGTTTGGTTGTAGTGTGTGATATCTGTATATTTCAAATTGTTCAGCTGTGTTTAGTTTTCTACTTTTAGGTAAGTGTGTAATATTTCCATGTTGTGTTCTATGTTTGTGTAACTGTGGTTTTCATTTTGTAAATGTGTGGCAAATGTGGAATGTATGTAGTTTGTGGTGAGGACTTTTAAATGTTCTGAAAATCTGGAGGAAAAAGATCTTCCCGTCTGGCCGATGTAGAATTGGTGACAATCATTACAATTTAATTTATATACCCCTGTTTTGCTGTGTGTCTGTGTCTTTGTTAGTATTATTTATGTGTTTCCTAATGGTGTTGTTGGTTCTGTAGGCTACTTTATAATTATGTTTTCTAAATGTGTTTGCAATTTTGTGCGTATTGGAATTGTAGTATTTAAGTGTTATGTATTTACTGGGTTGTGTGCTGTTGGTCTGATGTGTTTTACTTTTTGTGTTTAGGATGCGTTTGTGTAGTTTATTTATTAAATCGGAGTTGTATCCATTGTTGACTGCTATATATTTGATTGTGTTTAATTCTTCTTGGCAGTCATGTGTGTTTAGGGGTATTGAAGTGAGCCTATGGAGCATGTAGTTGAAAGCTGCATGTTTGTGTTGAGTTGGGTGGTTGGATAAGTTATGTATGACCATGTCTGATGTGGTGGGTTTCCTGTATATTTTGTATGTGTGTGTGTTGTTTGTTTTGGTGATTGTAAGGTCTAAGAAGTTTATGCTATTATTTAGTTCTATTTCAAGCGTGAATTTTAATTTATGGTGTATAGTGTTAATGTATTTGTGGAAATTTTCTATTTGTCTTTTGTTGCTGTTGTAGAGGAGTAAAATGTCATCAACATACCTGTGCCAATATATTATTTTATCGGTGTATTTGTTATTGTTCAGTATGTGTTCCTGTTCTATGGTATGTATAAATATTTCGGCTAGTATACCTGATATAGGGGAGCCCATGGGTAGTCCATCTGTTTGAGTGTAAAACATGTTATTGTGTGCGAAGTAATTTTTGATCAGTGATAATTTTTGTTAGATGGATGATCTCTTTTATGTGTTTCAGGTGTGTTATTTATTTTTAGTAATTGTTCTAATGTAGTTATAGTTTCTTTTATGGGAACATTGGTGTATAGGTTTGTTATGTCGAATGAAGCTAGTGTGGAATTGTGTGGAATGTGGACATGTTGAGTTTTATTCATTAGATCTAGATTATTTTTGACAGTGGTGTTGTTTGTTAAATTTATGCTATTTCTGATTAATTTATCTAAGTGTCTAGCTATTTTGTGTGCAGGTGCTTGTGTGTTGTTTATAAGTGGCCTGATGGGAATATTTGGTTTGTGTAATTTTGGTAGTGCATTTAGTGTAGGGGCGTTTGGTTTAATTTGTTTTAGATATTTGATGTTGTCAGGTGATACTATGTGTTTTGTGTTATTTAGGGTTTTGTTTATTTGTTTGTGTTATTTTGGGGTGGGGTCTTTATTTAATTTAGTAATGTTGTTTTCATTAAAAAATGTTTCGATTTTGTTATTTAAAACCTGTTTTTCCATTATGACATTTATATTACCTTTGTCAGCTTTGAGTATGGTTAGGTTGTGTTCTTGTAATTTACGTTTTATGTTTTTTAATGTTTGAAATTCATTATTGTGTTGTTTTTGTTCGTAATGCTGTGTGTGTTGTAATTTGCATTTTATATCATGGCGTATGGTATCATGGTCTTTGTTAAGCGTGTGTTGTATGGCTGTTTGTATTGCGGCGTGTGTGTTATTATTTATTGTGATTTGTGCATGTGTGGGTATAATGTTGTGTTTGCGGCATGTTTTGTTGTATGCAATGTTCAAGGAAGTTTTAGTTATCTGTATCCTGACATTCCTGTATTTGTGGATGTAATACGCTGTTTGGGCGGTATTATAATTATCTTGTTGATTCATTCTCTTCGTTCACTTTATAAAATATTATTATATATATATAAACTTTCACAATATGAACTTACTTTCTTTATCACTTTCCCATACGTTTCGAGGTGCTGTTCCTCTTCCTCAGTGGGAGTAAATACTGAATGTCAGAGAAAATCCAATTAAAAATACAAGAAAGACATAACAGAAAATCAATAACCTCTTAACACACAGAAACGAAACCGTCCCTACACCGACACATAAATTTCACACACGTACAGTAAACACAACAATGACCAATTTCACTAACGCAGAAATAAACCTATTAGATAAAGGTCTAAAACACAATTTAGGCATCAAGCCAACCAATAACAACTATAATATGAGGTACACACGTGACATAGTCCTAGACGCTGAAACAGCCATACAACACATGCTTAACAAAGACCATGATACCATACGCCATGATATAAAACAGAAATTACAACACACACAACATTACGAACAAAAACAACACAACAATGAATTTCAAACATTAAAAAACATAAAACGTAAATTACAAGAACACAACCTAACCATACTCAAAGCTGACAAAGGTAATATAAATGTCATAATGGAAAAACAGGTTTTAAATAACAAAATCGAAACATTTTTTAATGAAAACAACATCACTAAATTAAATAAAGACCCCACCCCAAAATATCACAAACAAATAAACAAAACCCTAAATAACACAAAACACATAGTATCACCTGACAACATCAAATATCTAAAACAAATTAAACCACACGCCCCTACACTAAATGCACTACCGAAATTAAACAAACCAAATATTCCCATCAGGCCACTTATAAACAACACACAAGCACCTGCACACAAAATAGCTAGACACTTAGATAAATTAATCAGAAATAGCATAAATTTAACAAACAACACCACCATCAAAAATAATCTAGATCTAATGAATAAAACTCAACATGTCCACATTCCACACTAGCTTCATTCGACATAACAAACCTATACACCAATGTTCCCATAAAAGAAACTATAACTACATTAGAACAATTACTAAAAATAAATAACACACCTGAAACACATAAAAGAGATCATCCATCTAACAAAAATTATCACTGATCAAAAATTACTTCGCACACAATAACATGTTTTACACTCAAACAGATGGACTACCCATGGGCTCCCCTATATCAGGTATACTAGCCGAAATATTTATACATACCATAGAACAGGAACACATACTGAACAATAACAAATACACCGATAAAATAATATATTGGCACAGGTATGTTGATGACATTTTACTCCTCTACAATGGCAACAAAAGACAAATAGAAAATTTCCACAAATACATTAACACTATACACCATAAATTAAAATTCACGCTTGAAATAGAACTAAATAATAGCATAAACTTCTTAGACCTTACAATCACCAAAACAAACAACACACACACATACAAAATATACAGGAAACCCACCACATCAGACATGGTCATACATAACTTATCCAACCACCCAACTCAACACAAACATGCAGCTTTCAACTACATGCTCCATAGGCTCACTTCAATACCCCTAAACACACATGACTACCAAGAAGAATTAAACACAATCAAATATATAGCAGTCAACAATGGATACAACTCCGATTTAATAAATAAACTACACAAACGCATCCTAAACACAAAAAGTAAAACACATCAGACCAACAGCACACAACCCAGTAAATACATAACACTTACATACTATAATTCCAATACGCACAAAATTGCAAACACATTTAGAAAACATAATTATAAAGTAGCCTACAGAACCAACAACACCATTAGGAAACTGTTGGATATATGCAATACATTTATATTGTATAATATATGTAATGCGCGTGAGCATGTATAAGTTTGTTAGTTTTCAGTTTGGAACAAGACGCCGTGAGTGAAGCACGTGTCGTAGTACTGTGTATTAAGTATGTATTGTGTATGGTTTAATAAACTTTATTATACTCTGAAAACTCTTATATTTCTTCAATCCACACTTTAACATGATAGCAGAGGTGCGTGGTTTAATAAACTTGTGGTCAAGAGTTTAAGTGAGTATAGTATCGTTTTTTTGTGCTGTCGCATGCTGTGATACGGAAAAATGGCGAAGTACAATGACATTACAATTCCAGTGTTTGATGGAGAGGACTATAGTATGTGGAGAAAACGTATTGTGTTGTTTTTGAAATTTAAAAAATGTGATGAAGTGATAACACGAGCAAAAATGGCGCAGGATAAAGACCCGTGGGACGATAATGATTTAAAGGTTATGAACTATATATACAGTAATATAACGAATAAGCAATTGGAATTTATTAGTGATAAAACAACGGTGTATGAAATAATTCAAAAGTTTGATGAAATGTATTTGAAAAAGTCTACGGCATTGCAAATTGTATACAGAAATAAATTGGAAAAATTAAGACTTAAAAATTATACTGATGCAGCGACATTCTTCAGTGATTTTGAAAAAACTGTGAACGAGCTTAAAAACGCGGGTGCTACTGTGTCAGAAAAAGAAAAATTAAATTATATGTTAAATACGTTGCCGGATTCATACAGTTATATAGGCGATTTAATAGACGCATTAAAAGAAGAAGATCAAACTGTAGATTATGTGAAAAGTAAAATTCAAATGACTGAAATAAAGCATCAAAAGGATGAATATTCTGGACGAAAATCTAACGCATTCATGGCGGATAAAAGTCAACAACTGCGAACATGCTTTCAATGTGGCAAAACTGGTCATATCAAGAGAGACTGTAAATATGGTGGCCAAGCGGCAGGCAGCAGCAATACATGGCGAGCACCACGAGGCAGACAAGAAACCGAAAAAAGTAACTACGCCAGACGGCATGGCAATTTTCGAAGTCAGCGAGGTGCAAGAGCACATCAAGCAACTCAGTTGCAGCAGAAGAATCCAGATACGAGCGCATGGGTTATAAGAGTCGACTATCACACGGCGCATAATAGTAAGGTAGATAAAGATAAGTTTAATAATTGCGAGATTAATTGGTTATTAGATAGCGGTTGTACTGACCATATAATAAATAATGATAAATATTTTGATAAATGTATGATACTTAAAGAACCTGTTAATGTTTATTTGGGAGATAATAGAGTTGTAAAAGCAACTAAAATTGGTAATGTGGTAAGTTACTTTGATCTTTTTGGTAAGAGAAATGAAGTAAACATGCAAAATGTATTTTATGCTAAAGATATGCATACAAATTTAATAAGTTATGGTAAAATAACGGAAAATAATACTATTATTTCTAAAGGTAAAATGACAAAAATTATTGATAAGTTTGGAAATACTACAGCTGTAGCTTGGAAAGAAAATGGTCTATATAAGATGAAAAGTAAATTAAAAAATGTAGAGTCATTGGTAAATGTTGCAAATAAAAATTGTGATAATATGAGTAAAAAAGAAAGGTGGCATCGTATGCTGGGCCATGTAAATTTTAATTATTTGAATATTTTGTGTAAACATAAATTGTTAAGTGGTATTCCAAATGAACTTGAATCAGAATTCATGAAGTGCAAAATATGTGTTGAAAATAAAATGCATAATATTCCATTTGAAAATAATAGAAAAAGAGCAAAAGATATTTTAGAAATTGTTCATACTGATGTGTGTGGACCTTTTAAAGCAGCTGGTCTAAACGGGGAAAAATACTTTATTTCCTTTATTGATGATTACAGTAAGATAGCTAAAGTTTACACCATGATGTCTAAAGTAGAAGTTTTCAATTGTCTTGTTCAATATGTAAATGAATGTGAAAACTTAACGGGTAAAAGAATTAAATTTTTGAGGTGTGATAATGGGAAAGAATACTTAAATGGTAATATTTATAATTTTGCCAAAGAAAAAGGTATTATAATTAATAATTGTCCTGCTTACATACATGAATTAAATGGAACCGCAGAACGGTTTAACAGAACGATAATGGATATGTCACGTTGTTTATTAGCTGAAGCACAAATCCATAAAAAATATTGGCCTGAAATAGTTTGTGCTGCTACTTATTTGAAAAATCGTACGTTATCAAATACTATAGAAAAGAAAACTCCTTATGAAATATTTTTTGGAACGAAACCGAATGTTTCAAATTTACATTTATATGGTAGTAAAGTTTTTGTAAGAAAACCGGAACAAAAAAGATTTTCTAAGTGGGATAAAAAGGCTGATATGGGAATTTTGATCGGTTATAGTGAAGTTGGTTATAGAGTGCTAATTAATGGAAAAGTAATAGTGGCTAGACATGTTGATATTGTTGAAGAAAATGTAAAATGTATTGGCTTGAATGAATGTGAGTCTGATGAAGAAGTATATGAATCTTCAGATAATGAATCTCTTGATGATAGCTTTAAAGGTACAGATGAAAATCTAGGGGATGAAAATGAAAATAAAATAAAAAAATCTGAGCGCATAAGAAACCCACCAAAAAGATATGAAGATTATTATGTATATAATAGTAATATTTTTGCAAATTATTGTAGAGCAGATACTCCTAGTACATTTGAGGAGGCGCTTAAGAGCAATGAAAGTAAGTATTGGTCAAAAGCTATGGATAAAGAAATTGATTCGTTAAATAAAAATAAGACTTGGCAATTAGTTGAAAATGTAAATGGTAAAAAAATATTGGATGTAAAATGGATTTATACAAAAAAGTCTAACAATGCTTATAAGGCCAGGTTAGTTGTAAGAGGTTTTCAGCAAACTGATAAAATTGATGATGTTTATTCTCCTGTTGCGAGAATGCAAACTTTAAAGATTTTATTATCATACTGTTGTCAAATGGGTCTAATTATTGAACAAATGGATGTAGAAACTGCATTTCTAAATGGTAAAGTAAGTTCTGAGGTATATGTCCATCAACCAAAAGGTTATGAGGATGGTACAAATAGAGTGTGTAAGTTAATAAAAGCTTTGTATGGTTTAAAAGAAAGTCCCAGAGCTTGGTATGAATGTCTTGATAAATTTTTAATAAGTTTGGGTGTTAAGAAAAGTAATTTAGATTATTGTTTATATACTTTTGGAAATGGAAAAGATACTATTTATTTATTAATATTTGTGGATGATTTATTAATTTGTGGACGTAACAAAGAAAAAATGAAAAATATTAAGAAACTTTTATCAGAAAAATTTAAAATGAAAGATCTTGGTAAAATTAAAGAATATCTTGGTATTACTGTAGAGTATGAGTTCCGTAAATGTGAAATAAAATTAAGTCAAACAAAATATATTGAGTCATTAGTAAGAGAGTATAATTTAGAAAACAGTAAGATGTATAATACACCTATGGAGGTAAATTTAAAAGTTGAAAAGTCTGATATTTGTGGAAGGAATATTCAATATAGAAATTTAATTGGTGCATTATTATATATAAGCTCAGCTACAAGGCCAGATATAAGCTTTAGTGTAAATTATTTAAGTAGATATCAGAATTGTTATAATGAAACACACTTTAAATATGCTTTGCGAATATTAAAGTACTTGTATTTAACGAAAGATTTAAAATTGACTTATAAAAGAAATGATAATTCTGAAATTATAGATTGTTATGTTGATGCCGATTGGGCTGGTGACCATTTGGACAGAAAATCTACAACTGGTTATGTAATTCGATTATTTGGTAATGTAATTTATTGGAAGTCTAGAAAACAAAAGTGTGTAACAAAGGCTTCGACATATGCAGAGTATGTAGCGTTGTCGGAAGCTGTGAGTGAATTGAAAGTTGTGAAAGAATTGCTAAAATTGTTTAATGTAACTTTAGAAAAACCGATTAATATTTTTGAAGATAATTCGGGAGCGATAAGTTTAGCAAAGTATGGAAGTTTTACGAAAAATTCTAAACATATTGAAGTTCATTACCATTATGTACACGAATGTATAAAAGAAAATATGATTAATGTTGTAAAGGTAAATTCTGATGATAATATTGCTGATATATCTACAAAGTCATTGTGTAAAGAAAAGTTTGAGAGATTTCGAACTATGCTGAACTTGAAATGTGTATTTGTAAAAATTGAATTTGTAAATACAATATAAATGTAAGGAGGCATGTTGGATATATGCAATACATTTATATTGTATAATATATGTAATGCGCATGAGCATGTATAAGTTTGTTAGTTTTCAGTTTGGAACAAGACGCCGTGAGTGAAGCACGTGTCGTAGTACTGTGTATTAAGTATGTATTGTGTATGGTTTAATAAACTTTATTATACTCTGAAAACTCTTATATTTCTTCAATCCACACTTTAACAGAAACACATAAATAATACTAACAAAGACACAGACACATACAGCAAAACAGGGGTATATAAATTAAATTGTAATGATTGTCACCAATTCCACATCGGCCAGACGGGAAGATCTTTTTCCTCCAGATTTTCAGAACATTTAAAAGCCCTCACCACAAACTACATACATTCCACATTTGCCACACATTTACAAAACGAAAACCACAGTTAGACAAACAGAACACAACATGGAAATATTACAATACTTACCTAAAAGTAGAAAACTAAACACAGCTGAACAATTTGAAATATACAGATATCACACACTACAACCAAACAACATATTAAATGAACAATTACGTTATAGATCACATACACTATTCGATACATTGATCCAAACACACAATTTGAACCTCAGCGCCAATTCCCTCCCACCATCAACCCCCACCACACACACCTAGTCCATAACCGTTACACTGTAAAATGACATTCAGTATTTACTCCCACTGAGGAAGAGGAACATCACCTCGAAACGTATGGGAAAGTGATAAAGAAAGAAAGTTCATATTGTGAAAGTTTATATATATAATAATATTTTATAAAGTGAACGAAGAGGATGAATTAACAAGATAATTATATTTCTTTCTTTGTCAGTTTCTTGTTTGTTTAGGGGAATTTTGTACATTCTGTTAAATAGCGAATAGAATGCTGCCATTTTATGTTGTGGTGGGTGGCCAGAATGGTTAGGTATAATGACGTTGGTAGAAGTTGGTTTTCTGTATATTGCATATTGTATGTGGTTGTTGTTTCTTATGATGGTTATGTCTAAATAGTTGATTTTGTTATGTTTTTCTTCTTCTTCTGTGAATATTATTTTAGGATGTATGTTATTGATTTGTTTCAGTATGTTCTCTGCATTTGTGTTTTTGTTATTTGATACATATAGCCCATCATCTACATATCTTATCCATATGCCATTATGATCTTTATGTCGATATGTCTTTATCATTGGTACAGTCTGTCCAGAAATTTGTTTTGGTTGTGTCTTCATGAACTGCTCGACTTCATCTTTAATCTGCTCTTTTATATTTGTAACCGAGTCTTCTATTTTTGTTGACATAGCTTTTTCCACAATCATGACAGATTTTTCTACTTCAGCTATTTTATTTGACATGGATTCTTCTACGATAGATATTCTCATAATTTGATTACTAAGCTCACCTCGTAATAGACCCAACTCTGCAGCGGTTTGTTCCTGCATCTGCTTTTGCTCCTGTATTAACACTTTGATGTCTACTGTTTCGCCCGTTCCTCGGCCTGTCGTCCTTCCAACTCTAGCAACAGTGCTTTTTGTCTTTCTTCTGTTTCTAGCAGTAGAGTTTTCTGTCTCTCTTCCACTTTCTCATCCTATCGTTTATTGCTTCTTCTGCCTCCTGTTGGCATCTTTTCTCTGCTTCTTCTGCCTCTTTTTGTCGTTCAAATTTTTGTTGTTCCTGTGTCTGCCGCAGCAGCGCTTGGAAAGCTTCCTTCATCTGACTGCCATCCATGTTTACAGATTAATTATAAATTACACTAGTCTTGTACAATGTGCCCACTGTTAATGGTTCCATCCCACTTCTGACATCACTGTTACGGTGGTCTACTGATCGTCGTATGGTACTGTGGAAAACAAAATACAAGACACCAATTATGTCACTAATCACCAGCTTTAATTATCACAATTAAACAGTTTGTAATCAGCAAGATAACCTCTTACAACAAATCAGACAAAAATTGTTCACATGAAATAAAAATGTCAACTAATATAAAACACAATTGTCCATCACAATCATAAAAAAAACAACACTCCACCACAATACGTAGAACCGCACTGTAATAATTTGCAACTCAAACTCACTGTGTAATCGGCCGATAATAACTGAAATATAATACTACGAACCACATTCCAATAAATCGCAACTCAAACTGAACAGAAAGTCACTGAGTACTTGTATTTATACCCTGCCAAAAATCCAGAAACATTCTTACACTACACATCAGCTCTACACTAGGACACAATTGATTGTGGCCTTGGCACAGTGCGCGTGGCCGGCGACATCTAGAAAAGTCTCGCGAGCACATGTTGAAATCACCTGTGCACGCAACATTACAGCTGGATTCCTCTGGAACATTCGATAAACATGTAGATTGTTCTGTAATGTCGTAACACTATATATATATATATATATATATATATATATATACACACACACACACACACACACACACACACACACACACACACAGGTAGGCTAGTACTGTTGAGAAGTTAATAAAACAAGTTAAGTTCAGTTTTTTGAAGAATTAGTAATTGCAGAATTTATACACACGTGGTTAAAAATATGCAGCTAATGAAGGATTACTATATTCCCAAAGTTTACAACAACTGTGTATAATGAAAATTAAATCATCAACCTGAAACTTCCAGTATTTTTGGAATTAAAACCGTATTTGCAGATCTTACTTATTCTGATTTTTAGAATAAATATTTGGTTAAATTCAGTCCCCAATTCAGATGTTTATGAAATTGGAAAAACTTTAATAAAATGATTGTGACATCATGCATAATAAAGTAAATTCAAAGGATGAATGCAAGCATAGGCGTAACTTGGGCTGGGCAAGGGGGGAACTCGCTCCCCCAATGTTCCGAGCATTATACAATTTTGTTTCCAGTTGTTTATAAATAAAAACTAACAAATAGCCAAACAGGAGACAGTTTCTATGCTTGCGAGCACAGTAAGCACTATTTATCAACTTTTGTACTGTTATCAGACGACTAGTTGCCATAAATTTATTATTATTATTTCTTTCAAAGAAACTTGTAAGGGGAATGTTTGATAGATTTAAATGATATACCTCAAAATAATATTTCTGTTTGAAACAAAAAATACTAGAGACCTAATTAACTGGAATACAATGTGTTCCTTTTACATAAACAAAGACTTGTTTTGGACCGCAAGATTTCGATGGCTTTGTTCACGAATCTTAAAAGACGGTCGTTTGGAACTGTTATTTGTTAATGATTACTGATACAAGTACAGTCGGTTACTCGGTCATGTATGTAGTCCGTTAAAGTACACATCGCTTGTCTCTTTCTTAATTCGTTATTGTTGTGATTGTTTTTGTTTTTTGTGTTGATAAGTGCTGGGAAATGGTAGATAAGAAACTCAAAGGAGTAACACGGTTTAATTTCTTTGAATGTTGCCTGACTGGCAATTTGAAAATTTCTTTGTGTTGTGACTGATTCGGCTTACTGCTACTACTGCCAAGTATTTTGTGACAGTGTGCCTAAGGGAGAGGACGCGTTTACGAAAACTGGGTATAAGAATTGGAAGAACTGAAATTGTTTATGTTTATAGGTCTACAGTATATTTGTTCTAGGTAAACATAACTGGAAGTACAACTCATGAAGAAAGGTTTGTTGATCATTAAAAAATGAAATTGTCCCTCGTTTACTAACTAAGAATTATTACTAACTTTCTAATTTTGTATATAATATATTTTTCCAATTTTATTATATAGATGGTCTCACTACACACTTGAATTTATGAAGCTTTACCCTGCCCCCCCCCCCAAAGTTGCCCATGAATGCAAGTACAGTATTACCATCAATATCAGTGTAACAGTGTCACGTTGCTAACATTGTATGTACTTTGACTACTTGCAGATGTTTGCTATCCTATATTTATATAGTCAATAATGTCTCTTAGATCCATTCTTTCACTTTTTATGTCTCCATTTGTGGTTGGAGGTGTATGATAATTAGGAAAAAACATTTCTAACACAATGTTTATACTGCATCTTAGAAAGCAATGTTAACTGAGTATAATAGTCAGTGCATAACACACTCCTTATCAATAATAATAATCTGGACATGCTTTTACTTAATATGTTTCCTAGCAATAAAAATAAAAAATATAACAAAAAATTCTTATGTATGTAATTATTCTTGTGATAACTTTTAATGAATTTGACTAGCTTTCAGTTACAAATTTATATAATGCTTAAAAGCAGATAATGTTACATGAATTCTACTTGTAAAAATCTCTGTATGCTAATGTTTCAGAGGTAATGTATATAAAGATTCTATTTGTATATTTCATATTTCCATGATTTCTCAGATTCATAAATTGTTTGTTATTTCCTAAATCATTATAAGTATAATACTACTGACTCAGAACACTAAGTTTTTTATTGGTAAAAATGTAAAATTTTTACTTTTTAGCCATTTTTATTAAAAATTTTACATTTTTACCAATAAAAACTTAGTGTTCTGAGTCAGTAGTATTATACTTATAATTAGTCAATAAAAAGGACATGTCATAGACTACAAAATCCAGGGACATTATAAGTAATGTGAAACATTCTTTAATGTGTCATATATAATTAGACATAGATGTTTTCGATTTAGAACCTTTTCACTTAATCAAAAGAAATTAACATATTTTATGGATTGAAATACTGATACATGCAACTAATTAGATATATAACTATTTCACTAACGACTTGGAACACAAGGTTTTTTTATGAGAAAAACAAAGTTTTACCTTACAACCTGAACCGGTTTTCACTTTTAAAAAGCTTCTTCACTCAACCTCTGAAGAAGCTTTTTAAAGTGAAAACTGGTTCAGGTTGTAAGGTAAAACTTTATATTTTACTCATAAAAAACTTTGTGTTCCGAGTTGTTAGTGAAATAGTTGTATTTAGTTAAGTAACGGACACGTCATGGACAATGAAATCCAAGAATTTAAGTAGATATATTTTACAGTGTTCTAAGCTACTTACTATATGTTCTTACAAAAGCATCAGTAAACGTTACCTCACTAGAATTGATCCCAGTTGGCAGTCTTGGTGGATTCATCATCACATATGCTATTGGTATGGCAGTTTCCTTTGTGTTTATATCAAGTACATATATGTAATATTATGTTTATTTAATTACATAGTCATATTAACACAAACATTTCTGCATAGAGTGAATCTAAAAACATGCCATGTAATTTACATAAAGCAAATCATTCAATTCATGTCACAGTTTTATGTAATTAATGTTTACCTATTTTTGACATAGTGTTAATCTAATTTTTCCCCAACATTTTCCAATACATGAAGGGGCTTCCTCTCAGGCTCTACTCTATTCTATGATACAATTCCATTGGGTAAAATAGCACAATTTCTGACACCTTTGTAACCATATTATTGTGAGTCTACCTCTTCTTCTATACATGCATAACTTCTTATTATAATATTGTTGCGACGGTATACTCAATCGTTGTAGGTACAGTGGAAACAAAAATACAAGACACCAATTAAGTCATTAATCACACCTTTAATTTTTACAGTTAAACAGTTCGTAATTAACAACACTGTCTTTTACAACAAATCAAATGAAAATTGTTCACACGCAATAAAATGTCCACTAAAATTAAACACAATTGTATTACAATTATACCGTCCGATTATAAAACACCACTCTTAACTAATAACCACTTGAATATGCACAGTAATATCGCTACTATAACTCTCGAACCGCACGGTCAATAATTTGCACTAATACTGACTTGAGCGTCCCGGAGTAATTGTATTTATAGTTGCCAAAAATCTAGACGATTCCTAATTGCATCTTAGCGTCCGTATGAACTACATAATTAACTGCGGCCTTGACACAGTCCGCACGGCTGGCGGCATCAAGAAGACTCTCGCAAATGCGTCTACAAGCACGTACACCACACGCTTACATTCTGGATCTCTCTGGAACGTTTGATAAACAAGTAGATTGTTCTGTGATGTAACAATATGGTTCTCTGATTATAGTACATTATGAATGGTTTACTTTCACATATGTGGGCTATAGTTAGCTTGCAACATTTAAATCTTATTTGTTTGATAACTCGTGTCACTTGAAGCTATTTACATTTACATATTGACTTTAAGTCAACTTTATCATAAGCCAATTTTTCAAATAACACCAAAAATCTTCTTCAAATTTTAAGCACTCATCCTTATTTAATATCATCCAAATCTCAGAGGCAAAAATCAATATGGGTCTTGATGAATATTCTGTAGGTAGTAGGCCTACATTTTGTTGAAATATAGTAATTTTTGACAAAATATTACTTTGAAAGTATCTTATTAAATTGCAGTATGTTCTTTTGCTACCACAATCACGCTCTGATTTCCTCTTATACAAATTTGTTAGAAGTAAATGTTGATTCTATAAATAAGTGAAGTGTTCTGTTTGTTAGTTGTCCATATTAACAGATGATGGTATGGCCTGTGTTTTCCTCTTCGTGCTTATGCTCAGTTTTTGTACTGAGTATACTTTCTGTTTCTTGTATTGTTATTACTGTCTGCATTGAGCTCGTGTAAGTATTGCTATTAGGTAGTAACTGTATTGCTTGTGCTGAGTATAGCTGTACTCAGTTTTTGACTTGTTTAAACTAGGAATCTTTCTTTTAGAGGTTCTTTTATTGACAAGGATTGCATTTTAGTGTCTGCAATAATATCCAAACAACCCTAATAATCCAGCAAACTTCGTCAATGCTTACAAAATATTGTGGCTCTAATTTGTATAGCTGATTCTCTTATATCTTTTCTAACACAGTGTTATATAATTGGAATGCCAGGGGATTTCCCTGATAAAGACCATTTTTAATGATACTGAGTGTTTTCCATCAAATTTAACTACATCATTCACCTCTTTCATTGCTATCTTCACAACTTTAATAAGTTTATTGGCTATGTTTAATGCTTCAATTAACTTAAATTTTCCCATGGTAGCATGTGATTGATAACAAAAGAGGGGAGAGGTGTTTATGATAGTAGGGAATTCACCAGTCATAGCTTCGTGCATATGTTATATGTAGGTCACTAGTGAATTGGTATTGCCTACCTCTATAGATTTCACCTTAAAGACCCCTTTGGTGATTCCCCCCCCCCCCCACTAATCCTATTGATTAGATCACTGCTTGTAAACATTATCTTTGACATTATCTTTTCCATAACTTACTTTAAAGTTTAAAAAAAAAGATAACGAGTATCCCAACAGAACTCTTTTTATTATTAATCCACAGTGAGAAAATGTAATTGACTGTGAGTGTTTTAAACTGAAATCATCTTTGAATGGACCAGTTCAGTTCTCTGTAAAATAAGGGTAATTGTTAAACATTGTAAAACATATGCTTTATAATAACATGTAAAAGCATATACTTGTGCCCTTGAATGCACAAAAAAAAAGTACTATAAATATTTGCTCAGTGTAGCTTTCATGGATAACGCACCAATGCAAAATTTGTTTTAGTAATTGTAAACCAAATAATGTGGTTTGAAGAACTTGGATATTTTATTTTAAAATTCTAAATAATCAAAGTAAGAAAAATTCCTCCATCTTTTTTTCCTCTTATAAATAAATCATTTGAAAGTTACCTCTAAATTAAATATGGCAAAAATCAGAAGAAAGTAATTGTAGCAACAAGCCAACAATTCACATACATTTTGGCTTCATTTGAAAATCAAATGTAACACTACACCACCCCAAACACTATGACTAAGCAATCTACTCGATGACTGCTTTATCTACTATTTATCCGAGACCTACACCCATACATTTTAAGATGAAGGCCTACTTGTAGTGTTTAGGAATTAAATTCAATCTGCACCCTTTATATTCTGCATTTTGTTACAATATTTGCACAGTAACTCCATTTATTCTTTGTGTGTTCTATTTTTGACTGCCCTAAGTGTTGCAGTAAACGAATTGGGAATCACTGTTTTAGACCATGCTATGATGATAGTGACTTTTTTATCTTCAATATTTTGCTTTCAACTATTTCCTGAACTTCCCCACAGTAGCATTTTTTTTAATGAGACACTTTTATATTATAATAGTTTTTATAATGAAATTTAAAAAATGTAACTAAATCATTGTACCTTTAAGCAGAATCAACTGTAATCCATGAGGCTGTTTAAGGAACACAATGCATTTCGTCACTTATAAAACTCTATTGTTTATCCAAGAAAACTGTCCAGATAAAATGCTTCCAGAATTCATGTGTTATCAAAAATGTGTTTGGTAAATCTTAGTATTTATCACTAAGGCCTGGTAAATGTAAGTTTTATACAGTTACAAGTAGCGCGCGCGTACACACACACATTATTTCTTTATAAGTAACTCACGAGTTTCTTGCAGTATTCTTCATTAAATATTATCAAATTATATTACTGCTGCAGGTTGTTAATATATTCATTAATAAATTGCAGCACTAATATAATATACATAAACATATATATCCATCATTTTCTATATATGGAACTCAAAGTTTCTTGCAGCAATTATATAATATTGTGATATTACTCAATATAGTTTCTTTTGCAAGTAGTGTACTGCGTTTTTGTCATTTCAATACCTGACGCACATATCACTGGAAAATATCAGCACCATCAGAGATTTTTAAGTAAACGATGATGTTTGCAAGTTTGTAACTTACAAACCTCTGATGATGACGAAGCTCATAATAAGCAAAAAATGGTACACACTATAAAGTAAAACTTTTACATTTTTACCAGTAAAAAACTATGTGTTCCGAGTGGGTAGTGATATATTTAATAATTAATTCTGTGTACCTACAGAAATGTTGTTAGGAGATGAGGGGCCATAAAATTATCCCAGTGGCAAGGTGTGGGTCTTAAATGAGGAGAAACACTAGATAACCTCTTTCTTCACACTTTGTCTTATATTTTTACATGAGTTTATACCAGAGAATATTAAAAATTATGTAAAAAAATAGCTTTGAGTATGTTCATTATATAATTACAGTTAAGTAAATTCTAATATTATGTAAACCTTATATCTTATTATTTATAGTTTGGTTGGTAATACATTGATTTTTGCTTGTGAAGAAGTCGGTTATATACACCATCATAAATAGGTGTTTCTGTAGTGAACAGTTACATAAAACTTCAGTTCCCATGACGGTTAATGAATGGACTAGTGTAGTCTTAGCAATGAAGCTCATGAAGTGATTGCTTCCACTGACACGATGCTTTATAGTGGTTTTAGTTATAACTTAAAAGTTAAATAAAATATTTGTTTTTACATTTTTAATTTCCAACACCAAAAAATCACAATACTAACAAAATTTGAAATTGTATAATTTTTTCAGTTTCAAAAATTGAATAACAGAATTCAAAGTACAAACAAGAATAAAGTATAACAGCATTTACAGACACATAATGAAGGACTGTTTGTTTCTTTGTGATGATTTACACACGTGTATTAACTGAATGTGAGGCAGCCACTTCATTAAAATAAATTACGCATGTGCTGGGCTGATCTTAACCATACTTAACTTACATGTTTATTTGGCTTCTGTGTTTTCTCATCACATCAATGAATACTCTTATAAACCATCATTTAATTACATTAGTTTTTTATAGAAACTTTTTAAAAAGTGAAATGGCTCTTCTAACATTTTCTATTGATGGTACAGCACTGATCCACCAAAATGCTTTTTGTTGAACTCTGCCAATGAAATTCTGCATACTCCCATGTGTTTGACATTATTTCATATTAAACTTGCTATGAATAAACAGTGTTTAAAATTATCCAAATATCTAAGTAAAGGATGTTTTGAGCCTCAAATACATAGAAAATACCTATGAGATAATTTCCTGTTTATTAATAGTTTTGGATATAGTTATGAATTTAGTTAGTTTGCTCCTGCTAAACTAGAAAAATAAAATTATAGACATAGCACATCATCAAGTTGTAGTCTGGGTCTGCATTTTTATCATGTTAATCGGGCATAGAGAGTTAATTATATTCTGTCATCATTTCTATATTTACAACTTATCTACTTCATCATTCTTGTTTTGCTACAGTGACAGAACCGAACCAATAGATATTATGAATTGTAACAAACAGGTCTTAATATTACATATGATAATCTATTTTCTCCCATCAAAAAACAAAAGTTACGAGTTTGTTCATTCTGTTTTTCCTACTTTTGCTTTATCACTAATTGATTTGTTTCAAAGTTTGTCACAGATGTTACTAACACAGTTAACTTATATTTATCGGAATAATGATTATTTCTGTGTTTTACCAGCCCTTGTTTGAAATTATTAAAATTTTCTTAGATTTTATTTAAAAAAAAATTAAAGTTAAAAAATTTATGTTCATAAATTATAAATTATATATGATTTATAAATTATATGTTTATAAAAAGAGACAATGAGCCATAGGTTTTATAAATATTTTGATGTAAAAGTTTTCAAGCTTTCATGAGGGGTGTTTGTTAAGTCCGTGCAGTTTCCTGCATCTCCACTAGGAGTGTACACCATGTTTCAGTAACACACATTCATAATTCTATTGTTGCCAATCATTTGAATAGATCAAGTATTGTGATTTGCAAAAAATGAATGAAAGAATTTTGTGTGATGATGAAACATTATATTTTAAAGGCAAACCCGCACAGGAAACTAAATCCAAACTGGATAAGTATTATGTTGAGTCAGTTTCATCGAATAGAACAGTTTACAAATGGTTTGGTTATTTTCATAGTGGTCACATGAGCACAGACAACGCTGAATGTTCCAGACAGCCTGTTGAGGTTACAACTGCAGGAAATATTGAAAAAATCCATGTTATGGTAATGGAGGACAGAAGATTGAAAGTACATGAAATTGCTAAGACAACAAGCATCTCAAATGAATCGAGTGCATCATATTTTGCACGAACATTTACATACGTGAAAACTGACTGCAAGATGGGTGCCACGTTTGCTCACAGTCAATCAAATGCATGAATGAATAAACAATTTAAACATGGTTTGGAGCTGTTTCAACATAATTGAGAAGAATTTTTGTGGCGTTTCATAACAGTTGATGAAGCTTGGATATATCACTTCCAACCTGAACCAAGGAATAGTTAAAACAGTGGGTTGCAGTAGGAGAATGTGTTCCAAAAAAAGTGATTACTGTACCATCAGCACACTGTCTTTTGATGCTCTTAGGATAATCTTAATTCACAACAGAAGAAGAATAGAATAATAAACTGAATTATTTATACCTAACCATAAACATAACTGAAAATAATTTTGAATACTCTGTACACAGAAAACTATCTCAAACTAATTAAATAATTCCAAATAAGTCTAATCATAATTCCCAACATAAAATGGCAGCATTCAATTCATTAATATACCGTATGTATAGAATCCCATTGAATGAACAAAAAAGGAACAAAGAATATTAGCGAGCAAATAGCAATAGACAATGGATACAAAATAAAACTATCAATAAATCAGAAAACAGCATAAAACATAAACTCACTAAACCCATACAAACCTTCATGTAAAAATCTTCCACTAATAATAGTATAAAATATATCAACTTTACTTGTCACGGAAACATAACTCGTAAAGTAAGCAAACTATTTAAAGATACAAACTTAAAAATATCTTATAGCACAGATAATATTGTTTTTAATAAATAAAACCTACAACTAAATTCAACATTCATAATAAAAATGGAGTTTACAAAATAGAATGTCCAGATTGCAATAAATTTTACATAGGCCAGACAAAGAAAAAAACTGTCCGAGAGATTCATTCAACATCGCAATGCATTTTTAAAACCTAATATTTACAAATCTAATTTAGCCACACACTGTTTAAACAATAAATATAATTTTCCAGACAGTCAAAATGTCGAATTAATTAAAAACATACAAAAAGATAAGAAAATGACTATCTGGGAAAATCTTAATATTTAAAAACAATAATAATAATCTACTAATTAAAGAACAAATCCATATAAAAATAAAACAAGACGATTTATTTATAAGTTTAATGAAGAAAGTTGTGTTAGTGGTTATAATCACAATCAGAATTATTACTGTTGCACACCACTACAGAAAAATTATTCCGATGAGTGCTTTCAAGCTTCACAGCTCATCGTCAGATCGGCATAACATATATATAGCATATTCATAAAAATATAGCAACTGAGTGCACAAAGTTGTACTGACTGTATACAGTGTACTATATACTATACTGGAATGCCGATCTGATGATGAGCTGTGAAGCTTGAAAGCGCTAATCGGAATAATTTTTCTATAGTGGTGTGCAACAGTAATAATTCTGATTTATTTAAAATCATACATTTATTAGAATAACAAAATAAAACATTGAATATAAATAAATAGCTGACTACATAAACATTACAATCGAAAATAGAATTGAAGTAAAATCGATTATCTGTTAACTATATTGTAATTGAAACAGTCAATTCAAACAAACGTCTGAAGATACAGAATAATTTATGTGAAATGTGCATCAGGTGAAAATAAACCTACTTGCAGTGTACAGTATTTATTTGAAGATATCACATTTAGTAATTTGTAATTTGTTTTTATTGAAAATCTGTAATTTAGTTAAAACTAAGAACACTGTTGGTTTTGTAATAATATGTTTGGATTAAGGTCTTTATTATTTGTTGAAGATTTTAAAGTCTTAAATAAACTGGTTTTAAACTAGAGAAATTGCTGTTACTTATTTTTCCTGAATTCACTTCTTAATTATGTTTTACAATACATTTTTAACATTTTGCTTAATTTTTATTAACTTGTTCAGAATAGAACAGATTTTCAGCAATAGAAATATAAAAATAACTATTCTATCAACACCCATTGAAAATCAGAAATATAAAATTTTTAATGTTTGGTTACTGTCTAATGGGACAGGGTGTAAGGAAACTGAAACTAACATTTATTTTAAATGAAATATTAAAGCTTACACTGAATACTGGTGAATAGAATTGTGGTGAATAAAATTTGCAAAAAATGACCAAGGAGCTGCATAACATACAAAAATATAGCAAATGAGTGCACAAAGTTGTACTGACTGTATACATATGTATACAGTGTACTATATACTATACTGCAACAATACATATATTTGCATATTTGCCCAGGGCAGTATGTTTGTAAATATTTAGCATATATATTTATATATTAGAAAATATATGATGAACAGTTTTTAACAATATTATGCAGGCTAAGAATTGTCAGAAAGCGTACACCTGCCCCGCGAGTGAATACAGCACTTGTACAGTATGTTTGTGTATGTGTAAACGCAAGCTACGACAGGCAAAGTCTACGATGGGGTGATGCGTACGAATTGTTGGTTTGTCTATAATCAGGTTTTAACCGGATAAAAATAAACTAATTAATACATTTTAAACCTGTGAACAAAGACTTACCCCAATTATAAAAACAACATTACATTAAGGAATTTTTAAAGAATATGGTGATGTAAACGATTTGCAGAAATGTGCAATAATAAAGATGCTAGGTAATTTAATGTTAATTACTAGTGTAATTAAGTAGTAATTAATAAGTGTGTTATATGAGAGTGACCAGAAAAAAATTACACAAATGATGATATCACTCGTGCTACAAGTATGTTTACGAAATTGTGAAAATGAACCAAAAAGTGATTTGTAATTAAAAGGATGCTTTGCACGAAGTGACAATATCTAACAGGTCAAAAACAGTCCTGGACTTGTCAAATCGCCGTCCAGTATAAATACCACCGGCAATTTTGGGGCGATCTCAGACAGACTCAAGATATCTTCGCACAAATTCATGCTGCTGGTCTGCCGACCGATCGAACATCTTTGCCACACACACTAAGACTTATGGAGGAACTCTGAACCATCACAAACAACAAACCGTAGAGACAGAGAACACAGCATCAGCATAATCATCATCAAATTCTCAGGATTCAGCACGCGCGCGCATGCGCGCGCGCACACACACACACACACACACACACACAACGGTAACGTCGGCAGCACGCAGGTGATGAATAAACAATTATATTTTTTTGTTTGTGAAAAGAACTCTTAAAAAGAAACATATATGAACAGTAAAGACTTAAAGTTTTAAATATAATCACTGTAAATAAACTTAAATGGTAGTTAAAGAAAATAATTTAATTTAATAAGAAAATTTAAAAATACTAATCTTCTGTTGTATGTTAAAATTTGGGTGTGTCAGTAGAAATAAATAATACGTTGGAAGTAAATGTTATATTTTTTTTATTTTGTTTGTAGCAACAATTAGTTTTATTCTTGAGATTTAAAATTATTTTTGTTTGTAAATGAGTTGCTATTATTATTTAAAATTTGAGTCAAAGTCAGACACACTGAAATAAAAAGTGTTTAGATATTTGTTTAACATGTCTGTTTAGCTAGTAAGATTATATGGTTGTTTATTTTTATATGTCATGAACAGCATAGAAGGTTATATTGTATTTTTTGTAAACTTATAAAAGAGAATATTTTTTCTTTTTATTTTATAATTCGGAATTTTAATATTTGCATATTTTTGATTAATATTGTAAAAGCACGAATTTCGGTCTAACCTTAAACGTGTATAAGTGTAATTGGTGTAACATGTCTTATCATCCGTCGTCGCTTTGGAACGTAACTTACGCTGATTGTGTCCGCCGTGAACGTACGAATAACCAGGTATCGAAGTCCTTACCTGTTGTTCACTAGGGGTGTGAAAATCCCAGGTGGCGCCAAATTGTTTAATTAAAACAATTAACAAATTTTATGATGATATGGCAAGCACAGCTCAGGCAGTGTGGAGAATTCAATTTGTTCCCGCCTCGACTTGGCCATCTGAATCGGGCCAGTAGTTCGTTGAGTTGGCTATGTGAGCGCTTGCCGTCAATACTAACTGTTCTCTAAAATGTACACAAATGAAATTACAACACAGTGGTTACACTCAGTACTTGTTTATTATTTGTTGATTACTAATTATTCAGGTTAACACAAATTATGTTTTCTTTTGTAATACATTTGCACCGGTAATTTATATGAGACAATTTCTCTGGGTTTGACAAATCTATCATTGAACATAACAGACATTCAAGGATGGCGTCTGTCGAAGTAGTATACAAATATTTTCGTTCAAACGTCTTGGATTCTTGTGATTACGGAAAAGGATTATTAATGATTACAACAATAAAAATACACTACCTTACATCATTTATTCTTAAATAATATAATGTGTAGTTACAACTTGTTCTTGGAGTGTAGTAAAAGTGTTTCAAAATTTCGTAAACTTACAACAGGTTAACTTTACAAGTTGACAAATTTTCAGTATCTTAGTTTTTTATTTAATCTTTGAAAGAAATTATGTGCAGTTTAGTGAGAGTTCAGATTACTGTGAGAAATATTTAAAGTGAGTTTATTCGGAAATTTGGGTAATTTAAACGATACTTAACATATCAGTATACTGGGTGTACTTGGTTGATCTGGTAAAAAGGAATTAGGCTGCAATCATATTTAATTTTCAATTGTCTAGGGCGTCTGGCATCTTTTTCAAATTAATCGGAGCAATTTATTCATTTCTTTTTTATTTGATTGGTCTTCGACATCGGTTAAATGGTTTCAGTCATCGTCTGCTTCCTTCTTGTTCAGTGGTGGTAATTTCGTTTACTATTTTGATGTTTTAAATTAGAATTCTGATCGTTCACGATTTGGCGTCTATTCAGCAAGAGCGTCACATTATGAGTAAAGAAATTTAACGGCAAATCCGTAACCAATGTCTGTCGTCACGGTTACAAATTAATTCTAATTGGTTAATCTTGGTTTATTACCATTGTTGTTCAAATTTGAATTTTTATTCAAAATAGCTGTATCTCTTCTGATTGCTTTTATTCTTCTGTCTTCTTCCCTACATATTAAATATTATCACTACTGTTATATTTCCTTTCAAAGATTATTTTGATATCCCTTAAGATTGGGTTCTTCAAAATATTAATGTTTGTACATTTATGTTAATATTTGGTAATTACATTTCTCCTTTAATTTAAGTCCTTATTCTAATATTTTTATTTTAAAATGATTTACAAATTATTCTTGGCTATTTACTCGCCTTGAATTTGTTAATTTCCTAGTTGATTTTATACAATTTGCAGTTATTTGTTATTTACAGTTAGGCATTTCCTAGGCCTAAGTAGCCATTGATTATTTTTTCCTATTTTATACAAATTATATCTCATTTTACTCTAAAGTGTTTTGTTTTGTTGTTATAATTGATTCGTTTATTGGTTATTGTGTCTTGAATTTGCTTGTGTACTGATTGTGTCAAGATTATTTTCTATATCTTGGCTTGTCAACGATTTCCTAACTGATTTTCTAGTGTTTATTATTTCTGAATTGATTTATCTGCTTATTTATTTAACTTGCCATTGTCAACCATATGGCTATTATTTGCTATTCTTTACTACATAAAATATAACAACTAGGCCTATGGACTGTATGCTTCCTTCAGCCATATCCTATTCATAAATTTAAATGAACAATTCTTTACCAGTTATTAGGTACTGTTGGTTTAACATACATTTCATTCCTTTACTATTATTTTGGGTGAGAAACATCATCACTCCTTTTAAACTTACTTAGTCTATTATCCCTTATAACATAGGGTGTTTATTGATTGCATTCTTAATTTCTTATTTCTTTACGGACTGTATGCTTCCTTTGTATACTTACGTTATTTTTGAATTTATAAATACGATATATTATATCTCACAAATGTGGTTATGTATACAAAACTAGGACGCCATCTTTTACTACCTAAGTCATGGGCCAGAATTTCGTTACACGAAGTCATGCGGGAACAGAAATTTCTTGAAATAAAAACAGCTGTTCTGATTTTTACCAATGAAATACCCTTTTTATTATTTATTCGTTTTACATACTTGTTTTCAACCCTATCTTTAACCCTTCCAAAATAAATACATAGTGTAATAATACCTTCTGTAAATATAATAAGTATATGACAAAATTATATATATATATATATATATATATATTAATATGTGTTGCAACTTCTGTAAGTATAATATGTATATGACAAAATTATATATATATATTTATATGTTTTTATAGGTGTTGCTCAACCCAGCACTTAGAATAATTACGCACGCACACAACCACTCACTCTTTCATTCTCATGGTACAAACATTTATAACTTTTCTAACTTTTGGAGCTCCTTTTATTAGATTGAAATTTTAAAATAAAATGAATTTCTACAATAAAATGATATTGGGAAATTAGGAAATCAGGAATTAAGGAAAGATCTCACCCATTTCGTGTTGGCTTCCTCGCACTGCTAGTCTCGTTCGTATATCGGCACAATCGGTGTATTTTTACGGCGCTTGATGGGACCCACATAACCCACCGTCGTGGGACCGATTCTATACGTCGATCTTGTACGGACGATTTAATCGGTCGAGGACGCCTACACCAAACCGAACTATAACTCTCCTTAATACATCTTGATTTTAGATATTATACTGTTTATTAACCACCTACAGTGGTCTAAAAAGTTAAAATTCACTCGTAAGTGAATGTGCAACCGGCCGGTGCTGATCAGTTGTTGCAACAGAATGACCACAATTTCTGGTTGAAATCTGCGGAAGTGGGGTGTATTGACGTCACATTTTCTTTGTCTAACGTGTTGACATCGCCGTTTGTAGTTGTCAACACATTCTCAGCCTCTGACGTAACGAAGGCTTGGCTCTGCTTATCTCAATAACTGCACACTGTTTTTGTGATGTGACACCGTTTTTTGTCATGAAATTAGTTCAAATACTGGCAAATACTGTAATATAGTCCACTCACTGTAAATTCTATATCGGGTGTTTGAGGTTGGGTTGGGTATGTCAAAAAATAGGAAAATACAATATTTATGATCTCGTTACCATATTTTAGGTAATTATGAAATGTACCATGATTGTACCATCACAAAACCCCCTCAATGAAAGATGGTGTGACGAAGCACACAAACTTTCATTGACCCTTTCATACTTCCTAAAGGGATCAGTCAGGACAAGTCGCCACAACCCCCTTACAATTTTACATAAAAAATAACAATAACTCACCCTTGGTCTGGTGATGACGACCGTACCTAGATGACCTTACTGGACTTCTCCTGCGAGATCCCAACACCATAAGGCCACTTAGGCTCTTAACGCCCCTGCTCTGACGCGTTGGCCAGCTCAGGACCGCTGTCACATCCCAAACACTGAAACAATTTATAAAAAATATTAATATAGTGGCTTATTGAATCACTACCTCCTTAACTGATATGGTTCCCCTTAGCTAAGTGCTGGTTTGTGCCAATAAGCACTGGGTTGGCTTAATATATTTTAATATGCTTAATAAAATTATAAGATTATATATTATAATCTTCAAGAATTAAAAAGAATATTATACCAAAATTGAATAAGATATAATTGAAAATATAATAAGAAAATTACACATTATAATCTCCCAAATCTGGAGAAAAACAAATTATAAAAGAATTAATAACTCTATATATTTATTTATTGAATACTCTTAGTGCATGATAAAACAAAAAAATTATTATTATTATTATTATTATTAACAGTTAATCATCTGGCTGATAAATATTATTAACAGCGCCATTTAAAATTTTTTTTTTTTCTTCCTACACATATTATAAAATCATGTTAAAAAGTTTTCAAATAAATACATAATACATTAATAATTAACACTGATATATTAATAATACAGTTAATACATTTTAACTACTCAATCATATTCAATCATATCTTAATAAATAATTAAGATATATCAAAATTGAAATATCATTTAAAAATGTTAATTCTTTAGTTACATTAATAAATTTGTAGACACTTTCCAAGTCCAAAACATCACTTTTCTAACACTCCAGGAAAACAATGGATCTTCTGATATGCTTAGTTACATAAAAAAATATAACTCCTTACTGAGTTAACCTCTTAAGTTACACAATTTTCAAATTTTATTCTATGATAAAACAAAATTTCATGGGATTAATGCCAAAAGATTTTTTTTTTTTTTTTTTTTTTTTTTTTTTTTTTTTTTTTTTTTTAATATCCCAAGAATTAGGGGTCCCCCTCCCCGTTCAATAATAAGATTAAATTTTCAAATTTCTACCAATTTTGTGTGGAGGAAGACCATCGTTGCTTTACTTCCTTACGTCAGTTCCGCCAACCATGGTCCGCCTCCCAAACTCCAAAATCCACGATCAGAGGTGGTGAGTCTGTGATCGCCCGAAAATGGGGGAGAGTCCCTTCTGTAAACCAATAGCTAAGTTAATACTCATACACTCAAAATATAAAAACATCAACATAAAAATAACTAAGACGACCAGTACAATTTTAAATTTGTAGCATTGTGTGTTCCTACTATCTCTCCAGTTACGTTGTTCTGTAATACATAAGAATTTTGCATCTTAACTTCTATGACCTCATATGGCCCTTCGTATAAGAGAAAGAATTTCTTAATTTCTTTGTCTTGTGCACTCGATAAGTCATGTCTTTTAACTAATACCATTTGTCCTACATTATACTTAATCCACTTACCTCTTGCGTCGTGTCTACGTTTTCTCTGTTCACCCTTACTAATTAAGTGTTCATTCGCCAACCGGATTTTAATGTTTATATCAGTTGTTCTACCTTCAGGTGGATAGTCGAATAATTGTTCTAAGATTCTTGGGGGGCGTGTTCCCCTAACTAATTCATAAGGTGTATAGCCAGTAGACTCGTGGGTGGTACTGTTCAGCCAAGTTTCCACCTTTCGTACGTACAACGGCCACTCGCTGTGTTTAGCGTGACAATAGGCTCTGAAGATCCTGCCTATTTCTCTCATTACACGCTCAGCCTGGTTGGACTGGGGATGATACACAGCCATATGCTTCGTGAGGATGCCTTCCCATCCTAAGGTTTGACTCCATCTCCCGCTGATGAACTGCGGCCCATGGTCTGATAAAATCACTTTTGGCTTACCCACATTAATCATATAGTCTTTAGTTATTTTTTCACTCAATACCTTACTGGTAGCTCTTTTTACGCTATACAATTTTACATATTTTGAGAAAGTGTCAAGCAATACAAATATATAAACTACTCCGCCTCTACCCTTCGGCAATGGTCCAAACAAATCCACAGCAACTAATCAAAAGGTCGATCTACCTTAATATAATTTAACTCACCTTCTACTCTGTAGTTAACCACCTTCGACTTTTGACACAAATCACAACTCCTCAGCAACTGCCTCACTCGCCTCTCCATATTTCTGAAAATACATGATTCTTTTAAAACATTGACACACTTTTTAGCCCCAAAATGACCATATCGTATATGACAATCCCAAATGATTTTCTCTTCCAACACTGCTGGTATCACTAATTTCCAGTCACGCTCACCCCCTACTACCTTCTTAAACAATAACCCTTTGTAGATTTTAAAATATTGATTGTACTCAGACTCATCCAGCTCCGTCTCTAAACTGTGTATTATTTTTCCAGACTTACCATCTGCTCTCTGCATGGTGTTAATATCCTTCAGCTCCTCTCCAAAGATTCTGTCTTCTCTACTAATCTGAAAAATTTCAATTTCTTTTAAGTCCCTACCTGTTTTGTTATTTTCACAATCTACTCTGGATAGAGTGTCGGGTACCTTATTTTCTGTTCCTTTAATGTACTCCCACTCGAAGTTGTACTCCTGTAAAACAAGTACCAACCTGGTTAATCGACTATGAGCAAGTTTACAAGTGTTGAGGAATGACAATGCTTTATGATCAGTTCTAATGATCGTTTTGTTACCTAATATATACGTTCGAAATTTACCAACTGCAAACACAATACTGAGTAATTCCTTTTCTGTGGTAGTGTAATTCTTTTCAGCCGGCAGTAAAGATCGACTAGCGAACGCAATTGTCTTATGTTCCTTCTCCTCATCCTCCTGATACAGCTCTGCTCCAACAGCGACATTGCTGGCGTCCGTCTGTAAATAAAACATCTTATCAAAATCCGGGTGGTTCATCATAATCATGTCACTAAATCTGCGTTTTATTTCTTCAAAGGCTCCACGCTCCACTTCTCCCCATTTCCATTGTCGGTTCTTCTGTAATACCGCACTTAACTTTGCGGTTAGGTAGGCGTAGTTCCTCTGAAATTTCCTATAAAAATTGCACAGCCCAAGAAAACTCTGAAGTTGTTTGATGTTTCTCGGTTCAGGGAAACGCATAATAGATTCGACCTTGTCCGGGTTTGCGGAAATTCCTTCCGATGTAATAATGAATCCTAAAAAATTAATCTTCGTTTGTAGAAATTTGGACTTATCCCAATTTACGGTTAATCCTCCCGCTTCTAATTTTCCTAAAACATATTTTAAATGTTCTAAATGGTCTTCAAATGTACGTGAAGCTATTAAAATATCATCCACATATACTGTGAGAAAATCTAAATCTTTTGGTCTCAAAATTCTATCCAAACATTTAATGAAACTAGCTACGCTGGTATTTAGCCCAAATGGTAGTCGCTTAAACTGATAATTTTTTCTGTTAAACAAAAATGCTGTGTATTGCCTACTTACCTCTGCTAATGGTACCTGCCAATATCCAGCAGTCAGATCTAATGATGTCATAAACCGTACGCCACTAAACTTTTGAAAGATCTCATTTATAGATTCTGGTGATTCTCGGTCTGGTATAATAATTTGATTAATTTTCCTTGCGTCTAGACACAATCTTACTCCTCCTTCCTTCTTGATTACCACCACTAACGGATTTGAGTAGTGAGACACTGACCTCTCTATTATACCATTATCTAACATCTTGTCCAACTCTTCTTGCACCGCTCGTCTTTTAGAGTAAGGCACTGGATAACTCCGCTGCATGAATGGTGTGTGTTCCTTTATCTGTAACATACATTCATAATTTTTTGCCCTTCCTGGAATATCGGCAAACACTCCCTTAAACTGCTCTATTACCTGCCATAACGCTATACGTTGGCCACTCCTTATCACCTCACCCCCACTACAGAATTCATCCGTCCTTATCTCCCATACTTCATTATTAATATTACTCAGTTCATTATCAACATCTTCTAAATACTCACCCTCTATACAAAAATTTACTTTAGTATCTAAGTGATTCTCAACTACTTGTTTCTGTAACATTTTCATACCAGTTGTTCTGACTTTATTTATCACATTTTCAAAATTAATTTTCACAGACCGATCACCCCCATCTAACTCCAACACTTTTTCTTTAAAATTTATTACAGCTTTATTTCTTTGTAAAAAATCATTTCCTAAAATGATGTCTAAACTTAACCCCTTGACTACCAAAAATGTATTATCAAAATTAATACCTCCAATTGAGAAACTTAAATGTATCTGTTTTGTCACCCTTTTACTACGCACCCCCGTGACTCCTATTACTGTAACCCCTGCTACGGGTAAAACTGGAATATTCTTATTCAATTCTTTCAATTCACTTAAAATGTTCTCGGCTATTACTGAAATTTCGCTCCCTGTATCGACAAGTGTTTTAAAGTTTCTATTATCTATTGTTACCTGTATTTCCGTGAGTCCAGCTCTCACCTCCAATGTCGTGTTACACTCCTCCTCCAATAAATCGGCAACGATGTCTGCTTTTATTACGTTTGATTGTAAGTTCTCGATGGGTCGGACCTCATGAGTTTCCCTGAACAGTGGTCGGGTCCTACTTACCACTGTTGACTTCAGTTTTCCGGCTGTGTCCTATTATGACTTGTTGATGGCACAGGGTGTCCGCGTGTTGGTCCCTGATGGTGGTACGGTGCTCCTCTGTTACTCGGGGCTCCTCTGTTCGCAGGTATGAATTGCTTTACTTGGTTATTTCTTGGTGCTTTACAGAAATAACAATGCTGCATGTGACCCCGATTCTCCTTCCTGCAACTAGAACAACTCCAACTGCCTGGTGTCTGTAAATCATTTCTAACATTATATTTATTGCCAGTATGATTAAAATAAGGCCTTGGCCGATTAAACTCATTGTTATTATTGTTATGATTATACATATTTGGTTGTATAGGGCGTCTACCCATTTCACGATCATTTATACTTTGTAGTATATCTAATACCCTTTCCAGTTCATCAAGATTTTCTATTTCTTTAGTCATCAGAGTGACCTGCACTTCTCTAGGTAAGTGCTTACTAACATACCTAACAAATGACTTAAATGGTATAGGAGGCTCTAAATATTTAGCTTCGTTGTACAATTTTGTTACATAAATAGTAATGTTATTATTACTAACGTTACGTCCCATGAAATTACCCGTTCCCATAATACGGCTTCTTAAAGTCTCCTGCTCTTCTTCTGTCCAATATTTACCCTTAAAAGCTTTTTCAAAAGTATTATAGCAATCCCATTCTAACCTATGAGCTTCAGCCCATATGACTGAGTTACCCTTGAAACATTTAATAATTTTATTTAATTTCACTTCCCAGCTACTACTACTAAACTGATTATAATCCCTAGTCTGATTAAGGAATCGCATGGGATGTATTACTCTGTTTTAATGGCTAAAATTCTCTAGTTCTATTTCATTATAGAAATCTCTAGTTACTACTACTCTATCAGTTATGCTTGAAACATTTTTATTTATTTCTCCCCGTAATTCGTTTTTTACACTGGTCAAATTATTTGCAATCATATCATATTTATCATGCACATCCATACTATTTTGTACAGTTAAGTCATCAATTTCTTTAATCTTACTTTGTAACAAATTAAATCTACTCTTGGTATTTTTCTCATGTTCAGTCATAGTACTATCTATAGCTTCTAAATTTTTAGTAATATCTATCACGTTTATTTCAATGTTTTCTAAATGATTTTGCAACACATTGGTTTTAACTTCTACTTGACTTTCTACAAAATGTAAACATTTCTGTTGTATTTCTGTACTGCTTGTCTCTAATTGACTTTTAATCGTGTTATTTACTGTGCCACAAACTAGATCGATTTTAGTGTCTAAATCACTAATGGTACTATTGAACTTGTCATCAACAATGGCTAGTGTATTTTTCTGTATGTTATCACAACGTGTTTCTACTATATTAATTCGTTCTTCTAAGTGAAAATTGTGACCTTTTAATTCTCTGAATTTAATATCAAAATTATCGAATTTGTCATTCAAATGTGTGAATTTAATATCAGTATCGCTTTTCTGTTCGTCTAGTTTTTATCAAAACTGTCAAATTTATTTAATAAAAGTTGCATCATTGCATTAGTTTCATCTGACTTACTGTCTAAATTAGTTGAAATGGATGTGTCAGTTTGCGTTATTTCGGCAGACACAGGCGTATTTGCCCCGTCAGTCTGACTAATGGGATTTATTTGCATATCCATTTCACCAGTTAAAGTTATGTCAGTGGTACTGGTTTTTATGTCACTATCGTCACTTGTACTCATTTTGGCAATTGTGTAATGCACGCATGCATACAATTGTCTAACCTAATTGTGGGGTTATGTTTACTAGTTATAAAATTTTGTCTGTTACCTCAAGCAATTTTTTCCCGTGTTCTTTCTAGGCGTATCCCATGTAATAATATATATACATAATATTACATAGGGTCCCTGTTCTTACGGGCGACATCTGTATACTTACGTTATTTTTGAATTTATAAATACGATATATTATATCTCACAAATGTGGTTATGTATACAAAACTAGGACGCCATCTTTTACTACCTAAGTCATGGGCCAGAATTTCGTTACACGAAGTCATGCGGGAACAGAAATTGCTTGAAATAAAAACAGCTGTTCTGATTTTTACCAATGAAATACCCTTTTTATTATTTATTCGTTTTACATACTTGTTTTCAACCCTATCTTTAACCCTTCCAAAATAAATACATAGTGTAATAATACCTTCTGTAAATATAATAAGTATATGACAAAATTATATATATATATATATATATATATATATATATATTAATATGTGTTGCAACTTCTGTAAGTATAATATGTATATGACAAAATTATATATATATATTTATATGTTTTTATAGGTGTTGCTCAACCCAGCACTTAGAATAATTACGCACGCACACAACCACTCACTCTTTCATTCTCATGGTACAAACATTTATAACTTTTCTAACTTTTGGAGCTCCTTTTATTAGATTGAAATTTTAAAATAAAATGAATTTCTACAATAAAATGATATTGGGAAATTAGGAAATCAGGAATTAAGGAAAGATCTCACCCATTTCGTGTTGGCTTCCTCGCACTGCTAGTCTCGTTCGTATATCGGCACAATCGGTGTATTTTTACGGCGCTTGACGGGACCCACATAACCCACCGTCGTGGGACCGATTCTATACGTCGATCTTGTACGGACGATTTAATTGGTCGAGGACGCCTACACCAAACCGAACTATAACTCTCCTTAATACATCTTGATTTTAGATATTATACTGTTTATTAACCACCTACAGTGGTCTAAAAAGTTAAAATTCACTCGTAAGTGAATGTGCAACCGGCCGGTGCTGATCAGTTGTTGCAACAGAATGACCACAATTTCTGGTTGAAATCTGCGGAAGTGGGGTGTATTGACGTCACATTTTCTTTGTCTAACGTGTTGACATCGCCGTTTGTAGTTGTCAACACATTCTCAGCCTCTGACGTAACGAAGGCTTGGCTCTGCTTATCTCAATAACTGCACACTGTTTTTGTGATGTGACACCGTTTTTTGTCATGAAATTAGTTCAAATACTGGCAAATACTGTAATATAGTCCACTCACTGTAAATTCTATATCGGGTGTTTGAGGTTGGGTTGGGTATGTCAAAAAATAGGAAAATACAATATTTATGATCTCGTTACCATATTTTAGGTAATTATGAAATGTACCATGATTGTACCATCACACCTTCAGCCATATCCTATTCATAAATTTAAATGAACAATTCTTTACCAGTTATTAGGTACTGTTGGTTTAACATACATTTCATTCCTTTACTATTATTTTGGGTGAGAAACATCATCACTCCTTTTAAACTTACTTAGTCTATTATCCCTTATAACATAGGGTGTTTATTGATTGCATTCTTAATTTCTTATTTCTTTACTAATCTCTTTCTCCAATCCATGGTAACACAAACTGTTTACCTTACATGGGCTTTCTCCCCTGAATAACATCGTATCCTTCATTTATATCTAATCTAAATACTATTTTTAATTACCATTAACAATATAATTCTTATAAGTTCACTATTAAATCATTTAGTGTTTTATCATTGATTTACTAAGTGTTTTCTTATCTATTACTATTTTTTATCATACTATCATTTACAATATCCTTTTTTATTCATCATTTTCACTTTTAGCTAATTAGTGTTTATCACTGATTCACTCATTATTTTGGGGTTTTTACACTTTCACTATTGGCACTTCTTAACTTTTTATTTTAAGTGTTTATTAGTGGGTAATCCCTATTATTATTTTTCTTTGTCACTTAGTTACTTTCAGTTTATTTCTCACTATCTCTCTCTTTCTTTACAAATATTATTTATATCTAATAAGTTCATGACTTTCTAGATTTCTTACTTACATATACTCCTAATTCTTGGGTTAGTGTATTTTTATTTATCGGGGTTTTATTAATTATGAATTACATTTGTCACTTAGTCAATACTAATATTTATTCTTTATATTGGTTATTTACTGGTTTCGTTTCCTTTATGATATTTGATTGCATCATTTCTCCCTTCCCTATTCTATACTATTTGTCTGTTTTATCATCTTGTTTCACTTTATTTCCTTTATACTTGGTTTGTTCCATTTTTATTTTCATTTTTCTTCTCCTTCACTTCCATCTTGTTTCACTTTATTTTGGTTTTTATCTGGCCAATCTCTGGGGTTGGGTCAAAGTCATTTGTCTGTCAGTCTAGTCTGTAATTTTATTTAATAATCACTTTTGGTTTACTATTCTTCCTCCTTCCTTCTTAATTACATTTTATATTTTTATTCTCTTCATTATTTATTTATTAAAATATATTACGTTTTTGCATTTCTTACATACTTATAGATATCAAATATGATCTGAATTTGGTGATGTTATAATATTAATAAATCATAGAATGATTATTTTGAAACGGTTTTTTAATTAATTATTTCATCTCATCATCATCTCACTCCTCTTTGAAAATTATTTTTTTATTGTGCAACTACATATACTTGACGCAACGAGAATATAAAAATCCTGGGACTTGGCCGGCGTGATACACTTCATAATTGCGTTGAGTACATGGTATTGTATTTGTGTATTTTTTTTTTATAATACGTGTGACGTTGCAATACATAGGCCTATACATGGGAGTGAAGCCATTTCTCATAAGACCAATTCAAACAAAAAATGATGGCAACCACACTAGTTTTTCTAAATATGAGAGAAAGTCAAAGACTAAAAAGAAATTTTATTTCCTTCCTGATCTGGTACAGGGCAGCACTGTAATGTAATCATAGGTAGGTGTGTTGTAATCATAGTCTTGCAGCATGTGCTGCAATGGATGGTTTGTTTATTAGTAGTTTGCTATTATGTGTATAAGTCAGTTATCACCAAGGATGGAATAGAAAAAGTGTATGTATTCTGAACTCAGAGGGGGTGAGATCTTCAGAGATTATTTGTAGAATGCAGAAGCAATATGCAGGGAGACTTGTTTGAATAATAGCAAGTCAACAAGTGGATTAGTCACTTTAAAAATAGCTGGATTTCTGTCTGCATTTAACAATGGAAAGGTAGACCTTCAGTTTCAAGGATGAGAATACTGAAGGTGTTAAACAAATGACCCATATTAAACAGTGAGTTAGAATTTATGAAGTTACAAATTAAAAAAAAAAAAAGTAGTTCAGTATTTCCAACAGATGTGGTAAATTTTCCAAACATGTAATTTTGCTTCACAACAACGTATGGCCAACCCATCAAAAAACAACAATTTGACTTGAAAATATTGGTTTGGTGCTGGACCACTCACTACACAGCCATGTAAATAATTTTCATCTTTTTAGACAACTGAAAGGAGAACTGTATGAAAAACATTTTATTCAGGTGAAGAGATTACAGAAGCGGTGCAAAATTTTCTGAACGGAAGACATAATTCAAAAGTTCGTTAAGAGCTGGACTAAATACATAAACTTTAGTGAGCCTAACTAGCAAAAACAATACAAGTTTTAGTTATAACAGTGTAAATAAAAATTATTTTAAAATTCCTCTTTACTTTTTGACTTACTTCTGTAACAATAAACAGTACATATTTTTTATTGATATTGATAGTACCAATATTTATTTCCTTTTTCGTAAGAAAGAGTATATTTATTTTATAATGCAAAATTAAAATTATCTTTCTAGGATCTAACAAAAACCATACTGCTATACAAAAAAAAAAACAAGAATGGTTGTAATCAATTAATTTTGTTAACAGCAAAATCATCACTTCCAAAACAAAAATTAATACTGAGAGAGTACTATATGAATGAATAACTGCTTCCGTTACTGCTAACAAAAATGCCAGTTAAACAAGACAGTCAAGCTCTTTCAAGGTAAAAATATTTCTGATGCCAATTTTATAATTTTAATTTAACTCTTAATGCAAAACTGACTATAAAAAAAAATAAACACAGTGTTTAATATCACCAGTATTATAAAGTGACAACTCCCGTGGTCTTAAATTATTTGTAAAAAATCATATCTTACTCACATGTAAGAATAATTAAGTCACCGATAAAGCTTTCTGTATATATATATTCAACCACTTTCTGCTACAGTCCGTTTCTTGATGTATATAATACATTTAATATTTATAACTAAATTTATCTCAATATGTTATTTTTCCTTATTTGGAACATGTTATAAATTATATAATTATATTATTAGTTATAAATATTAAATGTAATATATATATTTTTTTTCCTTGTTTTTGTTATATATATATATATATATATATTTTCAATCACTTTCTGCTACAGTTCATTTCTTGATATATATAAAGTATTTAAAATTTATATTTATATTACCTCAAGATGTTATTTTTCCTTATTTGGAACATGTTTCATACACAACAAAGATAATACAACAACTAATGGTATATACAAAATTGAATGCCAAGATTGCAATAAATGTTACATAGGACAAACAAAAAACAGCTGAAAAAATGTTATTTTGAACACCTAAACACATACAAAAAATCAGAAATATATAAATCCAATTTAGTCACACATGCAATAAACACAGGACATGAATTCCCAGACACAACCAATGTGACACTAATAAAACATATTGCCACACACAAAGGCACCATAATGAACATTTGGGAAAATTTACAAATATACAAACATTGTAAAGGTCCTCGCCTTCTACCCTTTTAATTAATAATACACTGATCATAAAATAATACTCACCGCTGCCAGAATTTTACTTACCATCATAGTCCCCGTAAAACTTACCTTATTAAATTACCCAGGTCGCCAACATGTTTTTTAGTTTTACATGTAAACTTTGAACACTTTTGCCCTTATAAAATTCCCGCTATCTGACCATAATAAAACTCAGAAAATCCCAAAGATCGTTAAACGAGTTGTCAGCACAGAAAACTAGGAAATGGCTTACGGCGAAATAACTACACTAACACATGTTTATAGAAGAATGAACCTTTTAATTGCTCTTTTTATTATTTTAATTAAATACTCTATCATTGATTATTACGTTTTCTTTATATTTAAAATGTTTACTAATTTTAGTCCAATAATTTTGTATAGACTACTACTACCTCTTTCTAGTTGAGCCAGTACTTTTAATAACCCATACACACACTCACTCAATTTACATTTCTTTTTAAAACTTCCTATTTAATTAATGAGCTCTTTATTAATTATAATGTTTTGGCCAAATGAAACTGTCTTTACACTTGTTACCTATTTGCGTAATATCCAAATGTTGTACACGATATTGTCCGGAACTGTTTTCACTAGTCACTCTCCACTCCGAACACAGTTTATTATTACCTTACGTCATTTTATATTACTTGGTAGGCCTACTTTTGTATTTTTCGGCCTACCAAGAACTCATCCGAGGCTACCGTTTTTGTTCTGGTAACTGTCTGCTGATTGTCTGGCCGCTCAGCCGTGCGTTGCAATGGAACTGGCGTTAGTTCGCTAAAGCTGAACATGCAGAGCTGGTCACGTGATCGTGCATATGTGCTCCCATTGGTGCTGTTGAAAGAGCGCCTTAACGTAGGCGGAAAGTTTAGCAATGTTTTTGCCGCCTGATGCAATCTAGAGTTACATTACTTTCTTCCGTGATTCACGGCTGATGCGAAGTTAGGCGTTATTTCACAATCGGTCTACGTTGCTTGAGTGCGGAGACAAAACATAGAGATTTTATTCTGTAATAAACACAGCCTATCTGGTTGACTAACTCGGGGTTCTACAAGGGTGAACAATGACTGCATGGAAAATATAATTTTTAAAATCTTATCTTGGCCCTACAATTCGGTACCGTTACAATACCCCCCCAATAAGAGATTGAAGGCCGAAGCGTTCAAGCTCTTATTGCCTAATACCTAAGAGGATCAGTGAGGATATGGCGCCGCAACCCCCCCGAGCACTCTACTAAAATCATGGGTTCTTACCCCCCCCTAGTCTGGCGACTGTGGCAGCACCCATCCGACCTTACTGGACTTCTCTGTTCGAGATCCCAACACCGAAAAATCGAACAGATACACGCCCCAGTATCGCCTGACTTTGAAACATTCAATGAAAAGATCAACAAACGGCCTTCCATCACTCCATATTCCAAAACTGATTTGTTTCCTCTTAGCCGTAAAGGCTCATTCTTTGCAAAGTACTGGTTCTGTTATTTGCAAAGTACTGGCTTTAGTTTAAAATATTAATATAATCTTACAGTCTACTTGCAGTTCAATCATATAAACTAAATAATATTCCCCGTATAATATTACCCATCCAAAATAACACCTTAATTATACAAAATTACATTTACACAAAATTTCCTTCAGTTTTCATTTTTAAATAAAGTACATCTTTCATTTATTTAACAATTAAATTTGAAATTTGAATCAGAATAAATTTAAATTTATTATTAAAATCATCTTTCCAATTAATTTAATTACCAAATTAATTTAATTATATTTAATTTCTCAAACTCTAAGTTACAGTAATTACCTCATTATTATTTTATCTGAAAAAATTAACTTCAATTCTTTTATGTCACAATAAGATTTTACTCGAGATACTGATTCAGCAGACTACAACATTTTTTGTTATTGTCACCAAGCATGACTGTAGACCTTAGTCACAACATACAGCATACCTGTTTACATAAACACTTGTGTGCCAGACTTGTTTTCATAAACACAGTTATAACCACTCAACATTCTGCTTACCTCACCTCTAACAGCTGTACTGCACTTTTCAATTTTTATAAATCTTACAGTTCACATATTTAACAAAGTCTATTTATTACAGTTCAAACCAAATATAATTTTAATTCACCCTTTTAGTTATTTTATTTTTTTTTTAATTATCGTTTTCATTTAATACCATTATCTCAATTCATTTTTATTATTGGTGTGTTATACAACTCTTTTCACACCTGTAAGCCTTTTATTCTATCTGATTGGTATTATGAACATTATACTTACAGTACATTATCCAACTATTGACCTGAACACAAAATACACCACACACACACACACACACACACACCAATATCTCCACGTAGCCTCTGAAACATTTAACAACAATGTTATTTCATGTCAAACAATTTAACACTTATTTATTAATATCAAGTCTCATAAAACAATTTAAATCCATTGGAAAAATTCAACCAGATAACATTTAAGTCAATCAAAATATTTAAACATTTTAAATTATTGTAATTAAATCAATTATTGAAAACACAACATTTTAATTCCTTTCACCCATTGCAATAACTACAACTCCTTCATTATCTTCTTCCAAATTATTTTGTCCTTTATTTAGACTGCTAAATATTATTATTATTATCATCTCAACAATTTCTACTACATACACACATTGTTTACCTAACATCTTACAATACACACAATTAATTTCACATCATTTATTTACAAATCATCATAATTAATTATTCAGTTATATCACACTTCATTGTCCAAGGTTGCGAGGTCAGAACCATAAAACAATATATTTAAAATTGTCCATACACTGCTTTCAACCTCCATCATCGTATAATAGTCTTATTTTTGTATAACATTTGTCAATTTTATTTGCATTCATCATATGGCTATTCTCTGTGTAATGGCCATAAAACTTTACATTTTCCATTATACCAAAATAATAATCTATGGGGTTAACTCCCAAAATTATCTTATCATAAATCAAGTTAACATCAGTATTTTTTATAAAGTCGCCGTAAGTATTTTTTCTCAACATCAAGTCAGTTATTTTATCATTTATGACAGTTTTATTCACATATTCCTCTCTCTCTATTTCGTAATACAATTCACTTTCTTCATCTCTCTCTATATCTAACACCTGCACCAACATTTCATAACCTCTATTAATCTCAAAAATTTTTATTTCTCTCTCTCTTTCATTACAACACCTCTCATAACCATACTGAACTCTCCCATTCCATGCAAAGGGCACCATTAAATATTTATTACCTCTACTGGCTTTACCAGTCAAATCACAAAAAAATACAGGGACCATCTGAAGACACCTTGTCTTCTATACAAATACCGGAGGAAACTCTGTCCTCATTAAACACCCGTGAAAACTCTGTTTCACCATAAACTTGGGGAACATCTGCCCTTTGCCCATTTAACCTCTCTACACACACACCTATAACCTCATCCACACTTTCTCTGCTCCCAACCTTACACTCTAACACCACATTTTTAATTTCACCACTATTACTTACCGTATCATTCTTAGATACCCCATTTTCAACTATATAATCATTATTCTTATTTAATGTTATTTCATCATTATAATTACTGGTAGTAGTACCACTTACCTCAGAATTGTAATCACCATCACCCACTATTTGGTCACTGTTATTTATTAATTCCTTATCGTTATCACTCACCTGTTTTAATTCAACTTCTGTACTCTCTTTATATCGGTCTGTCTTTAGTTCCCGCGACCATTCATCTAACATTTTGTCCCTTTCATCAAAACGTTTATTCATATTATCAAAATGTTCATTCATATTATCAAAATGTTTATTCAAAATTTCCGCCCTCTCATCTAATTTTTTATCAATCATTCGCAACATATTCATTATATTTAAAAAATAATCAGATTCACTCATATCATCATTATTTACCTTATTCTCTATCATCTGATCATCTTTATTTTTGTTAACTGGGTCTATCTCTCTATCTGTATTTACCACCACCACACTATCATCATTATCACTAGGCCTATTTACTGCCTTATTTTCTACCCCTATTACTTCAACTATTTTCCCTTTATCATTTATCTTACCCCACTCCTCGGCGGTCATTTCACCTACTTCACCCATATTTATACTCGTACTTCAAAATTTATTTATAAACCCAACATTTACGCTACCAAAACATAACCTAATTTTCCCAACGTAATTAAATACGATTAATTTTACAAATACGCCGTTACTAAATCCTACTTTCTGTGCTTTAAAACAGGTCTAGTTCCTATAATTTTTATATACGAACATCCTGGCAGGGGCGTCGCTTGTAAAGGTCCTCGCCTTCTACCCTTTTAATTAATAATACACTGATCATAAAATAATACTCACCGCTGCCAGAATTTTACTTACCGTCATAGTCCCCGTAAAACTTACCTTATTAAATTACCCAGGTCGCCAACATGTTTTTTAGTTTTACATGTAAACTTTGAACACTTTTGCCCTTATAAAATTCCCGCTATCTGACCATAATAAAACTCAGAAAATCCCAAAGATCGTTAAACGAGTTGTCGGCACAGAAAACTAGGAAATGGTTTACGGCGAAATAACTACACTAACACATGTTTATAGAAGAATGAACCTTTTAATTGCTCTTTTTATTATTTTAATTAAATACTCTATCATTGATTATTACGTTTTCTTTATATTTAAAATGTTTACTAATTTTAGTCCAATAATTTTGTATAGACTACTACTACCTCTTTCTAGTTGAGCCAGTACTTTTAATAACCCATACACACACTCACTCAATTTACATTTCTTTTTAAAACTTCCTATTTAATTAATGAGCTCTTTATTAATTATGTTTTGGCCAAATGAAACTGTCTTTACACTTGTTACCTATTTGCGTAATATCCAAATGTTGTACACGATATTGTCCGGAACTGTTTTCACTAGTCACTCTCCACTCCGAACACAGTTTATTATTACCTTACGTCATTTTATATTACTTGGTAGGCCTACTTTTGTATTTTTCGGCCTACCAAGAACTCGTCTGAGGCTACCGTTTTTGTTCTGGTAACTGTCTGCTGATTGTCTGGCCGCTCAGCCGTGCGTTGCAATGGAACTGGCGTTAGTTCGCTAAAGCTGAACATACAGAGCTGGTCACGTGATCGTGCATATGTGCTCCCATTGGTGCTGTTGAAAGAGCGCCTTAATGTAGGCGGAAAGTTTAGCAATGTTTTTGCCGCCTGATGCAATCTAGAGTTACATTACTTTCTTCCGTGATTCATGGCTGATGCGAAGTTAGGCGTTATTTCACAATCGGTCTACGTTGCTTGAGTGCGGAGACAAAACATAGACGTTTTATTCTGTAATAAACACAGCCTATCTGGTTGACTAACTCGGGGTTCTACAAGGGTGAACAATGACTGCATGGAAAATATAATTTTTAAAATCTTATCTTGGCCCTACAATTCGGTACCGTTACAACATAAAATACAAAACAAACTAATACCTGAACAAATACAAATCAATACAAAACATGACACAATATTCAAAGCACTCAACGTCGAAAATACACAAAATACAAATACCACATTCACACACAATAATACAACTTTGAAATACCAGAGACCAACAAGAAACCTTAATAGCATCCAGCCAACACACAAATACTTCACCAGACACAAGATCGCGAAGGCGAAGGCTGAGGATGAGAGCACAGGAGTTCTCGAAACATGTTTCAAATAAGGAAAAATACATCTCACTTTTTTTTTTTTTTTTTTTTTAACTGTTAGTGGAAACATCTAATATAGTAAAATTTACTGAAACCCATTTGACAACAAAAAAGTGAATCATATTAAAAGTATTGAGTCTGTTCTCTACGGACAGTTTGTTCTGTACACACACACACACACACACACACACACACACTCTCTCTCTCTCTCTCTCTCTCTCTCTCTCTCTCTCACTCACTCACTGTGTTTCTGAATATACAGAATATTCCAGAAGGAAATGGAAATATTTCAGTAAGTGATTCAACAGCTAAAATTAAGAAAACAAATGTCATATAAACATATGTCTGGAAATGCTTTGTTTTTTGAGTTATGGCCAGGTAAAAATTTAATTCACATTTCTATTTCAAAGCAGTAATACTAGTAATGCAATATGAAAATTCCTTTAAGAAAAATTATGGGGCTAAATTAGTGGTTCCCTATGTTGTTTTGAGGGACAAGGGGTGAATTGGAAGGAGAGACAGTTAATTCATAATCTGTACCTTGGACAGAAAGTGATTGTTCAAATCGGAAAGGAGAGTGCAGACGGAATTAAGATTGGAAGAGGAGTAAGGCAAGATGTTACCAAATACGTCATCAACTTTATTTAACATTTATCTTGATGACTTGATTAGGACGTGCTTTGACAAAATAAGAGGGGAGAATGTCGCTGGAAGAAGAATTGAATGTATAAGGTTTGCTGATGACATGGCTGTTTTAGCAGAAAAGGAAGAGACAATGAATGAAATGATAAGAGATTTGAATTTAATATGCGAGGAATATGGAATGAGGATTAATAAGGAAAAAACTAAGTTTATGGTGATTAGCAGAGGAGGAAAAAGGGCAAACATAAAGATAGGGCAAGACAAAATACAACAGGTGGAGTTGTTTAAATATCTTGGAAGCTTGATAAGTGAAGATATGTCCTGCACTTGTGAAATCAGCAAGAATTGCTATAGCGAAAGAGGCATTTAATGGGAAGAAAAGACTGCTGTGTGGTAAATTAATAAGAATTTAAGGAAAAGGTTAGCCAGATGTTATGTATGGAGTGTTGCTTTATATGGTGCAGAGACATGGGCACTGAGGAAGGAGGATGAGAAAAGATTAGAAGCATTTGAGATGTGGGATTGGTGAGCAATGGAAAAAGTAAGGTGTGTTGATAAAGTAAGGAATGCTGAAGTTTTAAGTAGAATAGGGGAAGAGAGAAGAATCGTGAAGGTAATAGAAAATAGGAAAATGAATTGGTTAGGTCATTGTTTAAGAAGAGACTGCTTGCTTACAACTGCCATGGAGCGTGTCAAAGAAGAAGAAAAAAGAAGAGGGCGTAGAAGAATTAAGTTGATAGATAGTATTAAAATCAGGAGGGTGTTACGAAGAAATGAAAAGACTGGCATGCGATAGGACAGTTTGGAGAGCTTTTACCATTTGAAGATCTGCCTTAGGGCAGAACACCAAATAAAGAAAATATGTTGTTTGATATGAGACATTAAAAGAAAAGAGCCCCAAACCTCTATTCAGATTCGTTCATTCAATCATAGATTCATTCGATTCAGTAGTGATACACAGCTCCTAATGAATGATGATGGACATTCTTCCAACCTACCTTGGAATTCTGGTAAATTGTCTCTAATCACTTTTGGATCTACTGGAACCTAGCGCGAAAAGTTGTAGCTACTATCAGCCGAGCCTATTGCTTCTATCCTGTTGACATTCTGGTTGGTGGCATTTAGTTCTGTGTCCAGTCTATTTACCGTGGTGTTGGTGGTACCTAATTCATGATCCAGTCTCTTAACTGTATTGAACTCTGATTTTATAGAGTTCACTTGTTCCTGAACATTCTTTACCCTATCCTGCACATTTGGTGTCTAGTAGAGGTGGGCCGATATACCTGTAACAGGTATTTTGGAACAATATTTTTGTGGAACTGATGTAACAGTGACTGAAAAATTGAAATACCTGTTATTCGCGGCCTCACTGTTGCAAGTCGAGGCACGCCCCTATGCAACTATACACAAGTAACAAGTAAACGAATACGCCAAGGCCAAATACTAGGCGTATCACTGGTACACAAGGAACAGCAAGTAATCGAGTATTTCAAATACTAGGGGTATCACCGGTACACAAGGAACAACAAGTAAATGAGTATTACAAATACTAGGCATATCACGAGGAACACTAGTATTTTAGGAACAAATAGTATCAGGAGTATTTTGAGTATGAACTAGTACGAAGCCACTTTTTGGTCCTGAATACTTCATTCTGCGCAAAGAGACGAAACTGTTTTTAATAAATTAACAAAATTCATACTGATGTTACATTTATTCTCGTGTGTTATGCAGATATATAATACAGAGTATAATAAATTATATATTATACTAGTCACCAACTTGGTAAATTTTGAAAAACAAATTATATTGTGTTATAACCTACAGAGTGGTGGCTGATAATAGTTGATAGGCCGCTAAGAGCAGATATCTAATGAAATTTTACTGCAAACGGTTTAGGTTATGTTTTTATAAGGTTAATCGGTTTAAATCATGTTTATTCTCATTCACTCTTGTAGCTTACTGTTATGTTGTTATTACGTTTTGATGTTTTTTTCACATTATTTGTTGTGCTATACATTATACTTTTGTTAATGTGATTTTAACTTCACTGTACATCTCACGTAAATGATGAGATTGTGTAACGGACATTTATGCACTTTATCTAGTCCTGTTCATTAAATCTTTACTGATCTGATAAGGCTACCCTAAAAACAAGGTGTTTTCGTAAATTTGTTTCTTTTATCTAAACTGCTGATTTTGAATTTTTGTCTCAATCACTTTACTTATCATTTTACTAATAGTAGTTTCCACTAGTAAAGAAATAAAAATAAACTCCATAACAGATAACACATTTAGGTGTAAATGGTCAAACTGCAGCCTAAGATAAATACACGATCTGATGAAGATAAGAATTTACTAAACTTATTAGAAGGCCATCAATAAAACAAGGTAATAAGAAGAGAAAGCTACAAATTTATCTGAATTTCTTGGAGACTGTAAAACATTCATGATGATTTATGATATAGTTGGAAGTTTCCATTATTTGCCCAACTTGTGCTTTTGCCAGGACCTATCAGTTGCACAGTTGATCTACTAGCAGTGGTTCCCAAAATTTAGGGACCCGTGTAACACTTCGGTCTTCCGCATTCTTATCGAGTACTACCTGATAAGAAAATAAAATAAGATAGGAGATATCAAATGAAATTTTACTGCAAACTGTTTAGGTTGTGTTTTTATAAGGGCAATCGGTTTAAATCATTTTTATTCTAATTCACTTTTGTAACTTACTGTTATGTTTTTATTATATGTTTCTGATGTTTTTTTTTACATTATTTGTTGTGCTATTGTAAATTTTATTGCCTGAGTTTCGCAACTGATTTGTCTAACCAATGTTAGTTTGTTTACTCATAGTGAAAACTTAAATTAGTATTCCCAAAGGGAGACAGGCCTATAAATTCTCTTGTTTCTTATTTTCTTTTAAACAGTAATAGTTTAATAAAGTCACAGTGTAAAGTAACACTGTACAACGGTACAAATACAAATACAAATCTATTTGTGTTTGAGGAGCCCCACGTTCTTTGGGGTGCCAAAATTATACAACGGTACACATTGCTATATTTAATGTAATTTTTATACTCATATAACATTTATATATAACATTACTAACAACGTGTATGTATAATTGGGGTTCAGGTGTAATTATAATAAGAGTAGTCCTTTTAGGAATCGTAATATGTTTTCATTTATTAATTCAAACAAACATAATAAAAATAATGATTAATTCGCCATACGATATTCATTATCTATGGTTTCAAAGTTTCTTTGCTAGCCACAAGAATATGTGGTATCTTTGCAAATCTACAAAAATAGATTTTATAGCTTAGATATTATATTATCAATTCTAAGTAAAACATTTCTTCGTTATATTATAATTTCTCGACTACTCAGTCTGAACGTGTGCTTTTTAAATTTGTTAATACATTCTTATTCTATACTTGAAATACCTTTTACGGCTTTATAATCATTTTAACACAACTAATTGATTATTTCCAATTACTTTACTTTATGTGCTTTCAATAAAAAGATTTAAATAAATTAATTAATTGTTAATTCTCCAAGCAAGGATTTAAATTATCTTTACATTGACTGTTTATTCATTAAAGAAAAATAATTAAAGAATATTATGATTACACGTAAATTACATTCTCTTATCTCTATCTACATAGTTATTCTTTAATAAAAAAAGTTTTTCTTTTTTATTAAAGTCTTTCAATGTCTTTATTCTTTGATAATTATAGATTGGTTTTTCGTCACCTTAAATTCTGCAGATTGTCCCATGTCCTCCAGTGATCCCGTCCGTCCGCTCCTCCTGTATGTCCTCTTGTCCTCACTGCTCATCCTCCCATCTCTCGTCCTTCATTGTACATCGGCTGCTGTAGATTGTAATGACGTTTTGCTCTGGATCTGTTGCTGTTATGATAGAACCGTCTCTATTGCTCTGGGTCTCGTTCCTCTGCTAGTAGTTCTCTCATCATCAGTCTGGAGTTGATGTTCTTAGTTGTTGCGGTACTTTTTAATTATTGTTTTCATTAATACTTTAAATCAAAACATTTGCCGTAATACTTTATAAGTTAAGCTTAAAAAAGATCATACTGATGTTAGACCTAGCGTCTAACTTTGTCCAAAGTAGTTAAAAAATTCGCGTCTCGGACGGACATAGCGTACCGCCATGACTGAAGAATGTTAGAAGAGAGAGTTTGGCTCTCCTGGGCTCGTATTTATATCCACCAAGAAAACCACACCTGTCGGCTCAGGAACAAGCCTTTCGAAAACTGAACCATGGCGTGAGTGCCCCCACTCTCGTCTCATTTCACATATTTGCACTTTTTTGCCAATCACACTGTTTAATGCGGATTTCAAGGTGATCTAATATTGTCTAATTTAATTACACATATGATATGTAATTATCATGTTGATCGCACCATTAGTGTAATTATAATGCTTTAAAAATCACACAGAATTCGCACTGATTGTCCGAATTACGTAGCATTCGCACTGCCCATGTGTCTGATTTTTACACATTTTTAGAATTTTTACATTCCTTCTAACATTTATGGTTTGCTTAATATTAAATATATTCTTAATTTAGCATTGACTTGGGGTGAGGTTGCAAACTTTCAGGCTCAAACAGGCTTCACGCACACACACTATTTACATGTGTACACGCTTACAGCAGTAATCGCGTGATCTTGCGTGTTGATTCCTGTTTGAAAGCCAGCTCCCAATTTCACACCTGCTCGTCTATTACATATTATTAAACTTAAATTAAATATTTATTTTATATCATATATGCGCATTACAGCATATGCTTGTACTGTCGCAACTGTTAATACTTTTAGTTTCAATTTATTTCTTATAACAAATTATATAATATAGGTTATGTAATATCTTCAAATAAATACACTGCATGTAGGTTTATTAATACATTAATAGGTGTATCTAGGTGAAATAAACCTACTTGCAGTGTATTTATTTGAAGATATTACATAGGAGACCTGCAGGAAACTCAACGAGTTACTTAAAAACGAATAACATAGGTTATGTATAATTAGTATATAATAACAGGTATTTGTACCTGTTATTTTTTTGGAATGGTATTTTCATACCTATTATTTTAAAATAACAGTTTAGCCCACCTCTAGTGTCTAGGCCCTTCAGTAATTCTCTGCGCCATGTATGATAGATCTTGTATCTGGGTCTGAATTTTGTGAGGACTGTTCTAACTGTGCCTGACTTTATTCTGACTGGGTCTGTATTATTGCCATCATTTCATTAAACATTTTGGTAGGTGCTTCTTCGACAGCTATGAAGAATTCGTCTGGATTCCCACCTGTCTCTTGTATATCCTGTTCCAAATACATTTCCATGTTGGTCTTAGTTCGCATTATGGTAAGCCCTTTTTCTTCTAACTGCTTCTTCAGCTGGATGGTTGTCATGTTCTTCAAATTCACCCCCGGAGATCTTATATCGGCCACTCTGGGAGAAATATCTGTCACTGCGTCAGCGAACACAAATTGGCAGTAGCAAAACAAGAAGGCAACACATCCCTAACGAAACGTGCCAATGAAAGAGAACACACTTTTGATTTCAAAAACACAAAACTCTTGGCAAGAAGTAACTATAAGAAAATCAGAGAGTACAGAGAAGGCATCGAAATCTACCAGATGAGGGAGGGAGCGGTCAACGACAGAAATTAATGTACAAAACTAGTGACCACGTGGAAATTCCTAACTGAGTTTACAAATTAACAAGCAACATATGACCACAACACACTCACCCCCACACTCTAACCCTCCCACGGCAAAAATCACAAGGGAAGCAAGATATAAAACTCGCGCCGCAGTGAAAACAACATCAGTAGCCTTGAAAATGTTCCGGGATTATGGAACGAAACGTCGGCATTATAAACATCACACACATGGATGTACCCAAAAACCTACTACAACATATATACTGTATATTACTCTCCTGTCTTATATGTAGTTGGTAATGACGTCAATCACCAGCATTCTCTCTTACTAGTATAACCGAGAAAATTCTAGGCACTTAAGCTGGAATCTCTTAGAACAAACTATGTTTACCTATCAATATATTCTATAAATAATGTCCCTATAAACAGTGTGAATCAGTATACATAGGCTATACATCAATTGTGGATAATATAAATATATGTGAGTAACATAACCTATGCACTGAACCTAGTATTATTCTAATGACAATAGTTTTAAGAATACCAATCACAATATATTATACAACATTAATAATATTACTTTGAATGTGAGTTTGTGGTTTTCTAGTATACAAAATTTTTATGTTCTGTATATGTTCTTAGTAGGCTCATGTGCTCTCTGCATATACAGTCATGAGTTTGTTGCCAAAACCAGGGCATTTTGTATCAAGTGAAAATGAATGTAACCATTTTATGGATGATTTATTTACAAAACAATTTATTCCAAAGAATTTATAGATAAATATAGTAGTGCGGTTGCAATAATATTTAAAACAGAAACACACACACGATATCTAAAACCACAGAATTATATGGCTATGAATTGCCTATACATTGAGGCTACAAATTGCTTACATATCATAAGAAGTCATGTCACACCACTAGTATTGAATTATTAAGATTTAACATATTTAATCTGAAAAACTTAGTGTTTATTTTATGGCATGGCATGAATTGATTTGTTATAACAATAGTAAATGTAGTTATTCATTATTGGGATTTCATTTAAAGCAACACTTTGGAGCATATGGCCTTAGGTAGGCAGTAAAAATACTATGAAATTATTTAGCTTTTCTGGTTTGGTGAACACCACTCATCTTAAGTAGTCTGATGATGTTTCACACATCTTGCAAAGAATCTCTTCAGGTAACTGTGTAAAATAATTATACAGTATGTATTACTGTAATGAAACACTGTATGCCTAGAAAAGACAGGTGACACAGTTCATACCAGAACCATTAGTACAGAAACCTACTAGATAAATTTATTGGATTTTGTTGTCCATGATGTGTCCGTTACTTAACTAAATATAATTATTTCACTACGACTCGGAACACAAAACTTTTTATGGGTAAAAACGTAATAGTTTTACCTTATAACCTGAACCAGGTTTCACTTTTAAAAAGCGTCTTCAGAGATTGCCGCTGATAGCACTGTCCGTCTTGTTGTTGGCGATGGAATCGATTTTTGAAAGATCGATGTTGTGTGTGTGGGGTGTGATATGTTCGAATAATGCGTGTGATTTGAATTGTGTCTGTTCGTTTAAGATGTCGTTTTAATTTGTGTTTGTGTCTTTGTATATTTCCAATTGTTCTAGAGTGTCTAGTTTTCCGCCTTTTGTGTGTACGTGTAGAATGCTCATGTTATTGTTGATGTTTTTGTATGTGTGGTTTGCTTCAATGAGGTGGTTTGCAAAGGTGGATTCTGTAGTGGAGTGGAGTGTCTTTGTGTGTTCTATGTATCTTTGTTTGAAGCTACGTCCTGTCTGGCCTATGTAGAATTTGTTGCAATCTGAGCAATTTAGTTTGTAAACACCAGCTAGATCGAATTTGTTTTGTGCTTTGTGTGTGTGTTTTGATAGTGTGTGTTCCGTTTTGTTAGTAGTTTTGTAAGCGATTCTGTATCCTGCTTTTTTGAGTTTGTGGGCTATTTTTTCAGTTTGTTTGTTGATGTATGTTAGTGTTATGAATTTGTTGTTTTCTGTCTTTGTCTGTTGTTTGTTTTGTGTAGGAGTTTATTGACTATTGTTCTGTTGTATCCGTTGGATTCTGCTAGATATTTTATCGTGTTTAGTTCGTCTTTGTAGTCTTTTTCATCTAGGGAGATGTTAAGTCTATGTATCATGGTTCCGAAGGCAGCTAGTTTGTGTTGTATTGGGTGATTGGAGGAGTTGTGTATTAGTGTGTCAGTTGTAGTCGGTTTTCTGTATATACTCAATTTGTGCCTGTGTTCAAGTTTTGTGATGGAGAGATCTAAGAAGTTTATGCTATTGTTGTGTTCGTATTCGGCAGTAAAGGTTATGTTTTTATGTATTTTGTTTATGTGCATTAGTAACTGTTCACATTGTCTTTTGTTCACAAAACTACTAACAAAACAGAACACATGTAACTTTTTTATTTTTGTTATTATTCTATTTTATTCAGATTACAACTCCCACTTACCTTACGACTTTGATCTGGCCGGATCGCATAGTGTGGACTAACCCATTTCGTTCGACGAACTCTGACGATACATATAACGAAATAAGGTTTTGAAAGAAACTAACTCTCAATTTTTTGGAAGAGAAATTATTTTTGTTTAATAATCAAATAGTGCGATTTTATAACTTTGTTTTCCAAATAAATTGTCTTACATGTTTTTAAAGGTTGGGTAACTCTTGTTTATACATCTTATTTAATAGCCTTACATAATATTACTTACGTCTAAGAAGATAGCCCAGCTGCTCACACACTCTCACATTCTTAAAAACAACCCCCGTTACCCTAATTGATTAATATAATGCATTATATAAAATCCCCGCCTGCAACACGTTCATCCGTGACCTCGTGGCCGCCCCGTGTTAAGTTTGTAATCGTCCCGAAAAATAAACAAAAAAATAACAAATATGGATGTTGTTGTTCTGTAGTTATTCCCGCATCACTACCACTGTTTTAAAAAGATTGATTCACTTTTACTGTCACATTTTTTAAATTTTGAGAAGAGCTAACCCCTTCGAGATGCACCGGCCGGTACTCTTTGGGACGAACTGCTGCATGTGCTTGGTTGAACTGCGGAAGCGGCAATTCAATGCCACCGTCGCCGTATACAGTTGACTTGCTGCGGCATATCCAGTTTATGCATAGATTATAGCTGGTATATGTGTGTGTCCAGAGGCCGATATTGGACTTGGTTCCGCTGATGTCACCAACAGTAGGCGGAGTTAATGCGACTTCCGTGAGGTCTTATAGAAGACGACGAATATTTTTTTTTTTTACGCTCTCGCCATCTTGAGTTGTTTGTCAGAGCGTCACTTGGAGCGTGATTGAGCAGTTGCGTATGTGCGCTGCCACACACAGGTACAAAGTTCTCAGAATTTTGTGGAGGTGCACATGCTCCACCACATTCCTCAACAACTGCGTCCTATTGCGTTGTTTCACTGTTCTGTTATGTTGCACAATAATGCAGCTTTACCATACTTTATACCAGTCCGCCCGAAAACGAAATAAATAAAAATATATAAATGTCCCAAACGGTTAAAACAAAAACACCCAAAATTTGACCCGCTACAATACCCCCTCGATGAGAATTCTGCTGTCCACAACAGAAGAAATCTCATCGATAAACCCCGAAGAGGACCGGTGAGGAACTGGTGCCAACAACCCCCTGGCTCATAATCTGCATGGGTACACGACCCCCCTGGCTCAGCGACCATGGACTCATCTGAACGAGATCACTGGACTTCTCCGTAAGAGATCCCAACACCGAGAAATTGATCAGACTCGCACCACGGCACACCTCGCCTTCTAACATGCTACCCCCAAAATCCTCAATCCCGGGCTAAATTATCCCAGCTCCTCCGCCGATATGTTTCCCCTTTTTGCAAGCTGGGCTGCCTTTAGCAGATACTGGGCTCACACACATTAACATTACATATTACCATAACACATAAGAATAAAACTTTCTTTTAAAATTTATCAAAAATTTAAAAAATTCAAAATTCAAAAAAAAATCTTTTACCAAAAAATTCTCTTCCTCTTTTTTCTAATTTTTGTTTCAATGACTTAACCTAAACATTCCTATTAATACAAATACATCCTTACTCTAGCATGAGAACAATTTATAGCCTACCAATATAAAGCAATACAATAAAAGAAACATCATTAATACATACACAACAAAATAATAATTATCTAACATATTCACTCGCTGGCAGGCGACAAATCAAGTTTTTTTTTTTTCTTCAAAAAAATTTAAAATTTTCAAAATTTTAAAATTCAAAAAAAATTATTCATTAAAATTTATTAAATTTATTTATTAACTAACATTTATTAAAATTATTCAAATATTGGTTTGAATTAATTAAACAAACAAATCACAATTGGCTTCCTACTATACACAAGCTTAGTAGGTGTATGAACTCATCAGCTGATCATAACTAGGTCAAGTACAAAACCATTGACCTACATATGTTATGTATGATTTCTGAAAACACTTTAAATATCTGTAATATCCTAACTTGAAATACAAAACATAATAAAACAAAATATTTAAAACAAACAAAATATTATTATACATGATAAACAGATTGACCTTTAAATTATTTAAAATAAACACTTCTTGACTTTACATTATTTTCAAATTTCATCAAAATTCTGTCACTGGTGAAAAAAAATAAACAATTGTATATTCTTTATCATGAATCTCTCTGGCTTTTCAACAATCTTACTTTAATATACTGTGGGTGATGTAAACTCTTTATTCTCGTTTTTCTGTATTAGATTTCTATACCTATATAAACTTTCTCCCTCTGACTCTAATATTCATCAACTCAATTATCATGACACCCATCTCTATCAAAATATCTACTAATCAAAACACTCTAAACCCCAACTTATCATTTAACACAATTCGACACCTTCTCCCCATATATAAAAAAAAATACTCTCCAACCCTTTGTACATAGGATACGTGTTTCCCCTACCCAAAAACTCATTTCCCTTATTTGGCGGCCCGGATTTTACCTAAGGCGGCCCCTCCTCACTAAAATCTATTCCTATCCCGTCCCAACCCTTGTTGCGGACTCCTACATGACACTACCCCCTAATACAAAATTGCCATCCCCAAAAATCTCAATCTCATTACCTCACTACAAATACACAAAATAACCTCATTAACTATAAACATAAATATAGATCATTCAAAACTCTACATAAATTCCCCACAACTGTGTCAACCTTAATACTTCACCAACTTCTATAACATACATTAACTCAAAAACAACATTACATCATACTCATCTCTACTATTTCACATTCAACTTTTAATTCAACTTGGACAGGTCTGCATGTCCCATAAAACCTTTATCACCCATGAATTATCTTTTATTAATTTGCATGAATTATTGTTATTTTATTTCTCATATTCCTTTTATCTTTACTTCAAAATATCTGTAGTACACCAAACATTAATTACTTGTAACATTTACAAACCAATACACCAGTGACATTATTGCTGATCAGCTGATATCCTAACATAATTAAAACACCATGAATACCTTTCAAAATTGAACAATTACATGTAATACATTATCAACACGTACTTCTATTATGTTGATTGCCTGCCAGGCGTCTAATGATTGGCTTAGAAAAAAAATACACATAATAAAAATACATTTTGTCAACAACTATATCTAACACACAACAATAAAATGATACCTTTAAAATTATAGTATGAACCTTATTTTACGAATAGCAATAAACCTGGATTATTAGCATACATCAAACAAACAATTCTCTTTTAAATAATTTATATAAAAATTTATAAACATTATTATTTAAAATTTTTCATTAACTCTTTTTATTTATCATCATGATGAATTTATCCTGTGTTGTAATCAGATTTTCAAAAATTCTAAATTTATTATTAATACATATTTTTAATCATTATGTTCCACAAAATAAACCATTTAACATTTATTTACTTATTAATTATTATTAAATCAAAATCTCACCAAACAATTTAATTACCTTATAAAATTCAAACACATAATATTCAATCACACTATCTAAACATCTCCACTTATTTAATTCAATTTATTATTAGAATTAAATATTCATTTGATTATTAAAATAACATATCTCAATTATTATCAACATTCTACAACTCATTAACTATTGTCTTCATAATTATTTTGTTATTTAATTAGAGTGCAAAAATGTTAATAATATTATTATTATTAATACAACATTTTCTAAAACATATACACATTACATTTCACAATACACACAAATGAATTCAATATTATTTACAAAATATACGTCAAAACTGTTCAAGTGTATCTCACTTCAGATGTCCAATTCACTAAGGTCATTACCAGAATTTACAGTATCTAACAAGGTCTATACACTGATATTCTAGTTCAGCCACCATCGTCAAAAATTAATCTTGGTTCTATATAACACTGTTGCTTTTTATTTACAAACAAATGGTTACTTTGTGTGTCATAACCAGAACAACCAAATTCACTCATTTTACCAGAATACTCATTAAACCAGTCTACGTTAGGTATTTTTGTTAAGTCTCCGTCATTACATTCATTCACTATCGGTCTAATTATTTTTTTCAAATCATTGTAATCATTATTATTCAAATATATTTCTAAGCCTTCTTTCCATTCATCATACTTTCTATTCAAATTATACAATTCTGTTACATACCATTCTCTATTTACCTCTCTCTCTTCATAACACCACATCACACTCTCACAATTATTCCGGACAGAGGGTACACAATTACTCCACAAAAATAAACACCTCAATTCATCTACCAATACGGGACTCTTGCCCTTCAACCACAACACTTGTGGATTCAATAAATCATCATAAACATCATAAATAATAAAGGGACAATTTGCCCTCTGTCCCCACTCTACTACAACATTATTTTTTCTCTCTCTCTCTAACTCACTGACACACATTAACATCTCATAATCACTGCCTTCTATACTTTCATTCTTTATTTTTACCGTATCACTTTCTGATACTAATTCTTCAAATACATTACTATTATTCTCATTATTATTAACATCATTTTGTTGTTCTACTTTATTCGAACTAATTTTTGTCATTTCATTGGCATTTCCAAGACATACACTCTTGTCTTGTATGTTATTTATCAACTCGTCAAATTTTATATTTATATTTTGCTGAAGCTGAATATTCTGTTCTTTAATTTCATTAAAAATAACATCATTTTTAATATTCTGCTGTTCGCATTTTGTTTTCTGTTCTTTGAATTCGTTACTTAAAATCTCAAGACGCTTATTTAATTCATTATTCTGCATGTCAAATTTGTTGTCCATTTTTCGTAAAAAACTCATTATATCTAGTTCCTCTGATTGTTTATTTTGTTTAGTTGAAACGGGTGTCAACTGGATTCCCGAGTCAACATCTGTTTCATTTACTTGTGGTTGAGACGCAATCGGAGTGGAATGAACTATTACATTACTGCCGCCAGCTGTTTCTGTAACAGCACCCGTCTCCCCCCTCAACATACCACTTTCATCCAGCGATTGCGACTCAAGGCCACTTTCACTCCTAATTGAATTTATTATACTACTTTTTTCTGTATTCTCGGACATTTTTACTTTATCTATTTTTTCTTACGTAACAACTGTCAATTAGTAATTTTATTTCAAAACTGATATTTTACCAAATCAATTTGCTTTCATAACCCTACTTCGCTATGCATCGTCAGATGTAGGCCGGTGTTAAAATAACCCCTCTTCAGTTATATTAAATCCTGGAAATCACGGCACCAATTGTAACTTTTTTATTTTTGTTATTATTAAATCTATTCAAATTACAACTCCCACTTACCTTACGACTTTGATCTGGCCGGATCGCATAGTGTGGACTAACCCATTTCGTTCGACGAACTCTGACGATACATATAACGAAATAAGGTTTTGAAAGAAACTAACTCTCAATTTTTTGGAAGAGAAATTATTTTTGTTTAATAATCAAATAGTGCGATTTTATAACTTTGTTTTCCAAATAAATTGTCTTACATGTTTTTAAAGGTTGGGTAACTCTTGTTTATACATCTTATTTAATAGCCTTACATAATATTACTTACGTCTAAGAAGATAGCCCAGCTGCTCACACACTCTCACATTCTTAAAAACAACCCCCATTACCCTAATTGATTAATATAATGCATTATATAAAATCCCCGCCTGCAACACGTTCATCCGTGACCTCGTGGCCGCCCCGTGTTAAGTTTGTAATCGTCCCGAAAAATAAACAAAAAAATAACAAATATGGATGTTGTTGTTCTGTAGTTATTCCCGCATCACTACCACTGTTTTAAAAAGATTGATTCACTTTTACTGTCACATTTTTTAAATTTTGAGAAGAGCTAACCCCTTCGAGATGCACCGGCCGGTACTCTTTGGGCGAACTGCTGCATGTGCTTGGTTGAACTGCGGAAGCGGCAATTCAATGCCACCGTCGCCGTATACAGTTGACTTGCTGCGGCATATCCAGTTTATGCATAGATTATAGCTGGTATATGTGTGTGTCCAGAGGCCGATATTGGACTTGGTTCCGCTGATGTCACCAACAGTAGGCGGAGTTAATGCGACTTCCGTGAGGTCTTATAGAAGACGACGAATATTTTTTTTTTTACGCTCTCGCCATCTTGAGTTGTTTGTCAGAGCGTCACTTGGAGCGTGATTGAGCAGTTGCGTATGTGCGCTGCCACACACAGGTACAAAGTTCTCAGAATTTTGTGGAGGTGCACATGCTCCACCACATTCCTCAACAACTGCGTCCTATTGCGTTGTTTCACTGTTCTGTTATGTTGCACAATAATGCAGCTTTACCATACTTTATACCAGTCCGCCCGAAAACGAAATAAATAAAAATATATAAATGTCCCAAACGGTTAAAACAAAAACACCCAAAATTTGACCCGCTACACACACACTATCAAAACACACACACAAAGCACAAAACAAATTCGATCTACCTGGTGTTTAAAAAATAAATTGCTCAGATGCAACAAATTTTACATAGGCCAGACAGGACATAGCTTCAAACAAAGATACATAGAACACACAAAGGCACTCCACTCCACTACAGAATCCACCTTTGCAAACCACCTCATTGAAGCAAACCACACATACAAAAACATCGACAATAACATGAACATTCTACACGTACACACAAAAGACCGAAAACTAGACACTCTAGAACAATTGGAAATATACAAAGACACAAAAACAAATAAAAACAACATCCTAAATGAAGAGACTCAATTAAAATCACACGCATTATTCGAACATATCACACCCCAAACACACAACATCAATCTTTTGAAAATCGATTCCATCGCCAACAACAAGACGGACGGTGCTACCAGCAGCAACCTCTGAAGACGCTTTTGAAAAGTGAAAACCGGTTCAGGTTATAAGGTAAAACATTTACGTTTTTACCTATAAAAAGTTTTGTGTTCTGAGTCGTAGTGAAATAATTATATTTGAAATAATTTTGTTCCGAGTCGGTAGTGAAATAATTATATTTAGATAAATTTAGTTTCAGATGTGTTCATTATCATTATTAACACTTTTATGTCAGCACCTAATCAAATGGTTGCCTGGACATAATCTGCCACTTCATTGTTCCTTAGTAGGATGTCTATCAGGCTTAAGGGAGTCATTCATGTCTTTTTATTGAAGACTTCTTAATGTCTTTTGGCTTCCAATGTAGTCCGCCTGTCACCTGTTTTGATTACTAAAAAAAAAAAATAAAAAAACATTAGTTTTAATTTATTATGAACCATAACCTTGGCAGATGGTTCAGTACCAAATTGTTTAGTTCCGTGGTCAAAACAATTTAAATCATCATCAGCCGTGCTCTACAACCCTTGGTGGGTCTGTTCTTCACTATTGTGTGCCCTGACCTTCCAGTTTCTCATGTTCAGTTGTTCTCAACTATGAGCCTGTGAGTTAATACAGGCTTTGTATTGTATCTCATGTTGTTTTATTTTCTAAACTTCTTAAAAATCTTATCTCCATTGTTTTATTGCATGCTTGGAGGTATTCATAGAATATGGCCAGATCTATGAAACGAGCACCAGCACACACATCATTGCATGTTCAAGTTTTGGCCAAATAACACATTAATTCCCATGTATATTTTCATCTTCTCCAAAAATGCGAAAACATAAAAAATGGCAACATTTTGGTTTTAACAGAAAACAAAAATCACTGAGACAGCTCAAGTTTATATTAGAAAGTGCATTCCAAAAATGTTTTAGACAACAGAAATACTGTTACTATAAACACACTGTTATGTCAAACATGAATTACTTTAAATCAGAAAATATGATGACAATTTTTAAACTAAACAAATGTTGCATGAATTTTTTTATCAAACTTGTATGTTAAATAATAAAGCTCAACAAGTAATAAAGGGAATATTTCAATTATGTGGTGCCCATCCCTGCCTTTCTTCATGGTCGAATAAGTTGGATATTACTTAAAGTCCATTTAAATAAAAGAAGAGTTTAAAGTGCAGATATGTTGATTCAAAATTTGATGAAAATATAATATAACAGTAATATAAGAAGATTTAACAGTATATTTCTTTGTTATTTTATGTACACACTAATCAAAGTATATTTTCATGTGCCTATTGTTTCAATTAAACAATATTTAATTCAATTACAGATTTAGCATAAAGTTACCAAAGCATACCAGAATATTCAGTTCAGAGCGGCCTGACCTAAAGTCATTAGTTAATCTAGCCACTGAGGTAGTGGATAAATTGCCTCTACCAGACTGTTCGTGCTGGACAGTTGAACAGGTTGGTAAATGGGTAGAACAGACTCTTGGCCTTCCACAATACAAGGTATAATAATATACTTCAAAACATATGTCTTTAAATTACACATAAATTAATTTATACAGATAAAAATGTTACCGAACCATTATAGTACTCATTGGAATATTATCTCGTTTTTTATTGAAAAAATAGCAACAGTTTATTTTTTGGTGCTTCTAGTACTGTAATATTTATGGCTGAAAGAAATCATTTACCCAACAAATAAGTGAAGCCGAACTAAGTAAAATGGTGAGAATACAGAACAATTCCAAGTTATGCAGATACATTTGTAGTAATTTTTCTGCTAAAGGTTAGTTCCATGATGGCAATCTGAAGAGACTCTAGCCTATAGCAGTATGTCTCAGAGCTGGCCAGGATTCAGAATAATGGTGCTGGATGAGGAGAAGAATCTTCAGACACTAAGAGAAGGTAAAAATTATGCTGGTCGACACTGGCATGGCATAACAGAAGCATCAGTTTAGATCCTGAATTCTCAGCAGTACAAATGTAAAGCGAGTGAAGGCATCATCATTAGACAGAACATTATAAAATTGTTAAGTTACAAATTTATTTGATTATTTACAAACAATAATCCTGGTCATGGCACCAATTGTTAAGTTCCAAACTTTTTGATTATTTAAACCTTCAAACTTCCCTCTCAAAATACCACCTACTTTGACATTCCAACCTGTATCCAGAAACCCCAGAGTCCATTAGGCGAGGATTAAAATGATGCAAACAGACTGAGGCAGCATTTAATAAATTACACTAACACATGGTCTTTGTAAATTGAACTTACTATTTTATTTGCAATTAAAACATTAACGGGGTTTGCCCCATATCTCTTGTGATTCATAGATCACATTTATAAACATACATAATGAATAATAGATAGAAACATTTACTTATTTTTTAATAAGGCTCACCAGTACTTCATATTATGATTGCTTTCATTCTTTGAAAAATCCCCCTATTACTTTTAAAAGATCATTATTTATGTTATTTCGTAGTTGCCTAGGTCTTTTGTACTTATCTTGACGAGTTATCCAAAGTGAGGCGCCATTTCTCGTTCCACTAATTTCTGCTGCACTCGATAATTGTCCGAAACTGTTTAATTTACTCGTCACTGGTTGTTGACACTGGGTACTGATTTTACTGTAGTATTTAATCACATTTTTACTGGTTTAAGGTTCCAAATCTGATTTGTCCATGGGCTTGAATTATATACAACCGGCCGGTTTTAAGTGTTGAACGGAACAGGACGTTTTCATTCTCGGTGCGACCAATATATTTGTGCGTCATGTGATACCCCTTCCACGTTGGCGACATCATATTGTATGCCTCTGGACGTTTTCTCACTGTGTTTTCTTATGTTCCAGAGGTATAAAATGTTGATTTGATGTCATTATGGTTGTGACGTCAGTCGAAAATTACGATGTTGAGGCCACTTTTTGGGTTAGATGGGCGACACTCTGGCTACACACAGCTATAAATAACTTTTGATTCACTTGTTTACAAGGCACACCCAAATTCTTTAAGCTTCTTCTGCCACTGTTTCGCATGGATTACAAAGTATGATTTTATTCCTAATTTTGATCTGATTAAAACTCTGAACCCCGGTTAACACCTGTAACTCGGTATGTACCGTCACAAAGTTAATGAAAGTATTTACTACCCGATTGTGTGGTATAGCCTGATCTGCAGAATACATGAGGGACATTTTTTAAGTAAGACTCATTTTTGCATTAACTGATAACAATTTATTACAACACAGAACCATTTTATTTCAATGAGAATACAGAAGTATACATTAACCTATTTTTCATCATAATCTCCGGGTCAATTCCCTTGACCGGGAGACAAGTTTGACAGTCTCCTCATTGAAGATCTCTGTGGCACCTTCATATAGATAGTTTGGTAGAAATTGTTATCAGATTGTAAACAGTTCCAATAAAAAATTTGTTTAATTTAAGGATAGGATGGCAGCAGGATTGGAAGATGATCTAGTACCGCAAAGATAATACCACAGACTTTCACACCAGTTTCCGTATTTTCACCTTAAGGTAGACAATAAATCAGAATAATGCTTTTTTGGCCCTTAAAACCATTGCTATGACTTTTTTGATTGAAGTCATTTGTTCCCCCATCATTAAACAACCAACACCACTTAAGCATATTTGTCTTGTTCATTATACCTTCAGTATACACAGCTAGTTGTCAAAGAATTTTGGGTGAATGAATGTTTTTTGTTTTAAAAGTCTCATATAGAGCCTACTCACAAAAAATAGTATTTTATTTTAAATTATCCATTGCAAATGGCTATAAAAACAAATGTAGTGATACTACAACAAACCTTCATATACAGGGATGAGTTTTGGACTAATGACTCTTATTTTTAAAATGGCCCTCCTATAACCATTATCATTGTCTTCCAGGTCTATGTATAATCGCCTCTTCCCAACTTTATCAAGATAACCATTGACAACTCACTTTCTTCTTCTCTTTTTGACTTTAAATTGTTTTATAAGCCTTAGCCTCCTCTGTAACACACCTTTGTTAACCATTATGCTCCTCCATTATTGATCCTTCATCTTTGCCAGATCTTCCAAAACATTATCCACCCATCCCTTCTTTGGTTATTCCAGGAGTCTTCTACAGTTCAGTCTCACTCCTCTGTTCTATCAGCATGCCCCAAACCATCGTTTTACCCTTTAAGATTTAATTAACATACAAACATTCTTTATCTCTATCAAACATACAATCCTGCATTGCACCTTTCTTGCAAATTCTTTCTTCATTTATGTATCCATACTAGTGGTACCTGTGCTTTATATAAACACTACTATCTATAGGACTGCTATGAAGACTAAACTACTATTAACCGTCTAAAAATAGATGCTTAACAAATTGAAATGAACAGTTTGATTAATGAATAAATCTTAAAAGACAAAACAGAGATATTAAAGATGTATGAAGAAAAGAAGTAATACAGAGAATCAGTTGAATATGCAGATTTCGATAATTATTGTCAGGTACAGATTTTATGGAGTCTGTAAAATTAATAGCGTGAAAATGAAATACTGCAGTAGCAGTAGCAATGAAAATTGCTGTTTAAGAAAATTTACAATTAAGAAAATTAGAAACTCCACTAACAGAACTGTATGTGTCTTTGTAAGTAACTCGTTGAGTTTCCTGCAGGTATCCCATGTAATAGCTTCAAATAATAAGTGTTCCTGCAAGTAGGGTTATTTACACCTGATGCACATTTCACAGAAATTATTCTGTATCTTTAGAGGTTTTTATGAATTGTAATTGAATGTTTCGATTATAATATAGTTAACGGATAATCGATTTTACTTCGATTCATATTTTCTGTTGTTGCAATGTTTACATAGTCAGCTTTTTATTAAATATTTAATGTTGTTTTATTTTTATTATTTCAATTAATGTATGATTTAAATAAATCATCTTGGTTTGTTTTTATTTGACTCTGTTCTTTAATTAGCAGATTATTATTATTGTTTTTATAAATATTAATATTTTCCCAAATATTCATTTTGTTACCTTTTTGTACGCTTTTAATTAATTTTGAATGTCTGGAAATTTATGTTTATTATTTAAACAGTGTGTGGTAAAATTAGACTTGTAGGCCTAAGTGTAATTTCATGTACACGTTTAATGTATGTGTAATAAAATGTTTTACAAAACTTCCAATATCTCAAAAATGAAAAATAGGATTTCACTGAAACAAAAACCAAAATAAAATTTAGAATTTCTGTTAAATTTTACTCACTGGGACCATACAGCTGCCTCTTATAGAATGAAAGCTTGTTGTATGCCAAAAATTTCACTATATGCAAATTAACAAAGAAATTTTATGACATGAACTGTTTTAAGGCTCTGTTCTTGAAAATTGTTAAAGTTATGGGTTCAAATTTACATCTAAAACCATACTCAAACCTCAAGGAACACGGTGGTGGAAGAATTTTTAAAACCAGATCAGTAGCTTCTGAGATTAGCCTAAACAATGAAACAAAACTTCTTTACCTTTTGTAATAGCAGTACAGATTTTTGAAAGAGTATTATAGTTGAAATAGGCACTTTCTTTTATCCACACGTCTGACCTGTATGTGAATATAGGCTGCACTAATGAATGATGTCATAAGTTTGTTACATATATTTACATTACAGTTCTCGAATTTATGAAGATTTGCAAACTATGCTCTAATGCCAGGTTTATCATTTCCCAAATGTATTGTTTAATCTCATTAACACATCAACACAACTTCTTTTGTACCTCCTTAAAGAACCTCAAGGGACTTCATTTTCATTAGTTGCAAGCCTCTTAAATTTAATTGTGTTCATACCAAACATTTACAACTATAGTACAAATTACGGATGTAGAGAATGGGTCTCACTGTGTAAAGTCAAATTAACAATCAATTTTAGTGTTCTTGAATGAACCACAAACACTTTCACAAACTAATTTATTTTATTAGTATGGCTGTGTCTTTCTAAAAGTCTGGTAATGACCAAGTTAGTGAATGTATGGATAACTATTCTAACACAAAAACAAACTGATACATATTTAGGGAGACAGCTGTGTGCAGAGAAGAATCCCAAATGAATTCAAAGTCTCTTAATACATTTTAAATTACTTTTTTAAAAATATTTCTGTCACAGGAATGTTTTCTGAGAAACAGAATCATTGGAAAACAATTGATCCTCATTGATGCATCAACTCTACCAAGAATGAATATCCATGACTTTGAAGACATCAAGGTATTCTATTATTACTCATTTACATTATGTTTATTTCAATTTATAAATTAACTCTGTCTCAGAGCAGACAGTACTGATTGTTACTTTTTATAACCAGTGAAATAATAATACAAAATAATTCCCTTTTACAATTGTTAAAACTCAGATAAAACAATTTTTTTATAATCCAAAGATAAAAAATAATTGAAAATCTACCACAGTTCATTAGTCGTTACCATCACGAAGCTATGGAGAAGAGATATGTAAAGTAGTTCACTGAAACGAACTGATCATATTTGATTTGATCTTATCAAAGAACTAGTACCATGATCTAGTTCACTAGTTCAATCTGTTGTTTTTCTTTTTTTTTAATTTTTATAGATGTTAAAAAATAGACTTCAAACAGTCTTCCATATTCTGTTTATGTTAAGTTATAGACCATGGATGCAAAGCCTCCTCATGCAGCTGAGATCACATCAAAGCCATGAAGCTTAGCTGAAGATAACATTAGGGTATTTAATTCCTTCTGTAACCCAACTTGATGTTAAATTAAGGCATATCTTTATTGAATTTAAAGGTAATATCAATTATTAAGAAAGACATTAAAAATAATATTACTATTTTGGTTTAAATATGATTATTATCAATCACCAAATGATTTACACACTGCTATTTTTATTCTGCCTACAATCTAGAAATGGTCAGTTTCTATTATATTTTAAACCAACTACCTTGGCTATAAAATGCGAGATTCCTGTTCCTGTTATCTTTTCCGTTTATAAAATTACCATTTAATAATTGTGAAAAAAATAACACAAAATATTAATAATTAAAAATTTTAAGATCTAAATTGCCAATGACATGCTTATTTCTATTACACATGCCCACACTCCCAACATTTTTTAGTGTTTCAACAAAACAGGTACAATATTATTTAAAAAAAGAAAACTATGAAAATAAATGTCATTCATTCTGCCAGAATTGCAAAGTCATTGAAGAGTCATATAAATAACAGATATCTGAAGTAACAGAAATAACTTTTTTTCAATTATTTAATAACTTTTACCAAAAGTGGGTGAAATAACAACAAATCAGGCAATAAATCTTCAGTTTATTCTCTCACCTACTTCTAATTTAGTGGGACTGGTAAACTCTTATTTTTACAAATCCATTTCATTAAAAAAATGATGTGTGTATATATATTACAACGTATTTATGTATGTGAATTTTTATATGTACTTTAATTTGTATAGCCCCACGTTCTTTGGGAGCCAAATATGCAACAATACATATACATAAATACATATACATATACACAAATTTAGCGTGACCGGTCTCACGTTCAAGATTGACAAATTATGTAACAATATAACATTTAAATTGGGTTTCAGGTGTATCTGCAATAAGAACTCTATGTAACTTGTAACGGTATTTCAAATTGATTTGATATTATTAAAAATTGTGCACATGGCACTGACTTCGATTTAAAACATTCATTATTATTTGTTATTATGCCGTAAGGCTTATGCTATATACATCCTTACTGACTAAATATTCTATTCTACTAATTATTGTATTAAAGAAAAATCTCATTTTCAGACTACTCAGTCAATTAATGTGTTTCAAAATATCAATATTTAAATCTCTTTTTATATATTGTAATGTACTCAAAATATTAATAGTTATTGGATTTATCTTTTGTTTCTCAGTACTGTTTTATCTCAAATACTAATTGTTTTCATTTAAATGCTTTGTATTCATTTTATTTCATATTAATTTGAGCTCTTGTTACGTTAATCGTACTTCTAAAACATCTATGATTTTAATTCTACTTTACAAGAAACAGTGGCTCTTACTTTTAAATAAAATAGAAATGTCTTTAATTGTCTTTGAGTTCATTGTACGATTAAGATATAAATAAGTTGTTTATCACCTTATTGTCGTCAATCATACTCAATCATTTTTATCCATCTGTAGTCATCCTCGTCTCGCACTTCAGCATCACTCTCTCTTCTCCTCTTGTCCAGCGTCGGCTGTCTCTCTTCTCCTCTTGTCCAGCGTCGAATCACTCTTCTTATCCAGCGTCGTATCACTCTCTGGAACTCTCCTTGTGCTGTTTCTGACGTCAATGGATCTTCTTATGTAATTCTTCTTATGTAATGTTGTTATTATTTAAAAATGATTGTATTTACAACTTAGTTACATAGTTGTATGTAACTGGAAAATTTAAACTATTTACAAAAATAAATACGCCGTGCGGACGGGCATAAGCTCCCGCTGCATCATGGATGATTTAAGAAAGAGAACCACTGTAGCTTGCGTGTCCTATTTATACCCATGTCTTGGTCGACACCTGCAGTGGTATGAAATCGACATGTCAGAAACTGTCTCTGGATTCAGTTCCCCCACTCTTTGTCAAATTCGCTATTTCTTATATTTCTGCGAATTGCAGAGTCCTGTAAGTATACTCTTATACTTATCTTATAACTATTTTTACAACACATGTTCACTGTAATTTTGGACATTGCAACTTAACCCTTTCGATTTGTACACAGTTATTTCACTATTACACTCGTACGGTGTGGCACTTTCGCGTGGTTTTCGTACACAGTATTTAGTAAATTTTATTACATTTTATTGTGTTTTTGGATTTTAATTCTTAATTATAGTTTATGAATAATTACGGAAAAACAGTAATTATGCAATTATTCATCTTGGGGTGGTAAACTCGCCTGCATAGACCTGCATTCACACACACTAGCAAAATACTGGTGTACACACTTTCAGTTACATTTGTGTGTGTGTGTGCACGTCGATTCAGGTCGAAACACCTGTTCATATTTTTGTCTGAGCCAAGCTTGCAATCCCTGACATGCTTATTTCTAATATATTATTAATTATTTACAGTTTATTAGGTATATTTAAATTTTTATATCCAATGCTCAATACATCACTTATTTGTACTGTCGCATTATCCCTCTGCTTGGTAACAAAAAAAATTTAATAAATTTATTTATTATAATTTTTTTTTATTTATTATTATTATATTTGCAAAAAAAATGTAACAAATAATAAAGAATAATATTCGTCATTTCACCCTTAATTGGAGTGTATACAAATGTCTTACCTCCCCTCTTCGTATGCTCACTGCTCATGACCTTGTAGTAGGGTGGCTTTAACAAACAGCTGATCTGACTGGTTTCATTGACCTCGTCGTTTTCATGTGTAGAACTTCCTAAATGACATTGCGTGGAATTTACCAATTTCTTTCTTCTGTATCTCATCATATACGATGAAAGTGTGTTGTCCTACTCGCTGTCTTAACGTATATGGTCCATTATAAAGTCTGAAGAATTTCTTCGCCGTATTATCACTCCGTTTTCCCACTGGATTAGCTTTGAGTATCTTTAGAACAACTTTGGTTGTGGGTCGCATAATTGGGTACAGTCGGACTGCCTTGGAAAACACATCGATACATACCAATATGTGCTTCACACCTCGACTTGATTGTGGTAGTGGTCCCAGAAAATCCACTGCAATTAGCTCTCTCTTGTTCTCCTTTTGGATGCTCTTTCTTTCTACGTATGTGTGTAAATTCGGTCCTTAATTTTACATTATCTTACTCATACATTCTTACCTTCGCTTCTAATCTTCCTTAACTCTTTTCTTAACGTGACATTACTTTATCTAATACATTACTTATACAATACATTAACATTCATTACCTTTTATTACATTTCTTTAACATTACCTTTCTGATCGCTACTACTTTCTTGAAATACACTTCCGTAACAGAATACTCTTTTAGCTTTGTATTGTGTCGCATGATCGGTTACAGAGGAACTGTCTTGGAAAACAACGATATTTTTCTCGAAGTCCTTAATCCTAAGTAGTCTCTGCCCTTTTGACTTTTCACTCTCGCTTTCTTCTGTGTCCTTGTATCTTCATTAAGTGTTCACTTGATCAGCCGTTCTAACAATTATGGCAATTATTTCCATTCCTAACCCTTTCTTCATATTAATAACAACAATAACATCTTTTACCATTACTTTCTTAAATATTTCTCTACAATAGCATTCCTTACCATCAATAATACATTTCTTAATTAACCCTTTCAAATAATATTCTTTATTTCTTTTCACTAATATTTCTTTTTTTATTTGCTATCATATCCTTAATAAATAACATTTCTTAATTATACTCTCTTATATTATTACACATATTATTTCTTATTATTAATAATTAATAGTTATATATTTTTCTCATTTAAAAATAATTATTTATTCCATTCGGGTATTGAGTTCTGAGTTCAGTGTGTAGTTCGATCTTACACCCCTCGTTATAACAATTGCATTGTCCGTCGTCTACCGGACGTATATTGTTCCTTTGTAACATAGTCGCCGTGCTTACCATTGTTCTCTCCCTCCTGTAAACAACGTCCGCATTCCATTGTATTACTGCAACGTTTGTTTTTATCGTAGAAGTCACCTGTTCGTCGCTGCGTTGAATTGTTTCTTAGCTGTGATGAATAACTTCTCTCTCTTCTCTCTGCACGTTCCATAATTCTCTCATCATGAATGCATTGCTATGTTCAGTCTTGAGGCCCATATAAACAGCTGTCGACTGTTTTTTCATCCGTCGTTTATGATAACCTCTGTAGTTTTTATAATTACAGTTAAAATAATTGTTACTATAATTATCGTGCGTATATGTAACATCATACTTACCACAATTTTGTGTAGTGTTTCGTATAGATAATTTACTACGTTTATTGTTAGGCCTACAGTGATATTTATCTCCGTAAGTGTAGTGTCTTATGTGTTTCACATGTGTCATCTTGTGTGACTTACTATTGTGTGTGTGTGTCTCACACTTGTGATATCGCTGTTAATAAGGCACGTTTTATTAACATTAATTTGCTTCTCTTCATTAATGTTAATTACTTTATAATTATCGTTAGTAATTACACACGTATTTTCAACTACTATGGTTTGTTCACCTTCTACTGACGCAATGTGCGTATTAGAATCGTCAATTCTTTCTACTAATTCCTCTTTTGCTTTCCTTTCTTCTCTTAATTTTTCGGTCTGTTTTGTAAAAAATTCTGTTAACTCTTCTATTTGCGTTCTAATATTATTTTCTTTTACTTTTTCTGTTTGTTTGTTCTCTACTTCACCAAATACGGCTTGCATCATAGCTTCAAGTGCTTCTCCCATCCGCAAACTTCCCGATATTTTACATGGTGAATTATTATTAAAATATTTATTTCGTAGTTATTATTTAACAATTATTATTGATAACCGTTCCCTACTTATTTATTTATTTCTTTATTTTTATTAATAGTTATTATTAATACTCATTACAGTTACACCTGTTACATAGACAAATAATATTATTCGTGTGCGCCAGCTGTGTGATTACACAACAATTAACATTACATTCAATTACTGTTTAATATAAATAATAATTACATATTATACATTTTTCATTTAACACACTCTTATATTTTAGAGCAACCATTCAGCTACATAAAAAAATGTTAATAGTTAAATGATGGGGATCGGGCCATACGTTCATGGGCTAAAATTTATGTAACAAATTTTTTTTTGCACATAAATTTAGGCATGTCGTGCCCCATGTCCAGGGCGACAAATATATGTAACGTATTTATGTTTTTGTTACATTTAATTTCAAATACAAATACACTCCTATTTGTGTTTGCGGAGCCCCACGATCTTGGAGCGCCAAATATATGCAACGTATTTGTGTGTGTGAATTTTTATATGTACTTTAATTTGTATAGCCCCACGTTCTTTGGGAGCCAAATATGCAACAATACATATACATAAATACATATACATATACACAAATTTAGCGGGACCGGTCTCACGTTCAAGATTGACAAATTATGTAACAATATAACATTTGAATTGGGTTTCAGGTGTATCTGCAATAAGAACTCTATGTAACTTGTAACGGTATTTCAAATTTATTTGATATTATTAAAAATTGTGCACACGGCACTGACTTTGATTTAAAACATTCATTATTATTTGTTATTATGCCGTAAGGCTTATGCTATATACATCCTTACTGACTAAATATTCTATTCTACTAATTATTGTATTAAAGAAAAATCTCATTTTCAGACTACTCAGTCAATTAATGTGTTTCAAAATATCAATATTTAAATCTCTTTTTCTATATTGTAATGTACTCAAAATATTAATAGTTATTGGATTTATCTTTTGTTTCTCAGTACTGTTTTATCTCAAATACTAATTGTTTTCATTTAAATGCTTTGTATTCATTTTATTTCATATTAATTTGAGCTCTTGTTACGTTAATCGTACTTCTAAAACATCTATGATTTTAATTCTACTTTACAAGAAACATTGGCTCTTACTTTTAAATAAAATAGAAATGTCTTTAATTGTCTTTGAGTTCATTGTACGATTAAGATATAAATAAGTTGTTTATCACCTTATTGTCGTCAATCATACTCAATCATTTTTATCCATCTGTAGTCATCCTCGTCTCGCACTTCAGCATCACTCTCTCTTCTCCTCTTGTCCAGCATCGGCTGTCTCTCTTCTCCTCTTGTCCAGCGTCGAATCACTCTTCTTATCCAGCGTCGTATCACTCTCTGGAACTCTCCTCGTGCTGTTTCTGACGTCAATGGATCTTCTTATGTAATTCTTCTTATGTAATGTTGTTATTATTTAAAAATGATTGTATTTACAACTTAGTTACATAGTTGTATGTAACTGGAAAATTTAAACTATTTACAAAAATAAATACGCCGTGCGGACGGGCATAAGCTCCCGCTGCATCATGGATGATTTAAGAAAGAGAACCACTGTAGCTTGCGTGTCCTATTTATACCCATGTCTTGGTCGACACCTGCAGTGGTACGAAATCGACATGTCAGAAACTGTCTCTGGATTCAGTTCCCCCACTCTTTGTCAAATTCGCTATTTCTTATATTTCTGCGAATTGCAGAGTCCTGTAAGTATACTCTTATACTTATCTTATAACTATTTTTACAACACATGTTCACTGTAATTTTGGACATTGCAACTTAACCCTTTCGATTTGTACACAGTTATTTCACTATTACACTCGTGCGGTGTGGCACTTTCGCGTGGTTTTCGTACACAGTATTTAGTAAATTTTATTACATTTTATTGTGTTTTTGGATTTTAATTCTTAATTATAGTTTATGAATAATTACGGAAAAACAGTAATTGTGCAATTATTCATCTTGGGGTGGTAAACTCGCCTGCATAGACCTGCATTCACACACACTAGCAAAATACTGGTGTACACACTTTCAGTTACATTTGTGTGTGTGTGCACGTCGATTCAGGTCGAAACACCTGTTCATATTTTTGTCTGAGCCAAGCTTGCAATCCCTGACATGCTTATTTCTAATATATTATTAATTATTTACAGTTTATTAGGTATATTTAAATTTTTATATTCAATGCTCAGTACATCACTTATTTGTACTGTCGCAATATATATATTAATTAACAGTATAATAAAATAATTAAAAACATAAAAGTGTAAGGTCTTTAATATTACTACAAAAACTAAAAAAAAATTAACTGCATTGCTAAAAAAGATGTAGCATGACCATACTGGGTGAACGACTGACTAGTGGTGTGAGTGCATCATTTACAAATGACTTACTTAGAATGATCGACTGACTGACTGATGGAATATTATTATTTTCTCGTACACGTTTCTGTCTTGATGTATATTCCATGAATGTTTTTACTAGAATGGCGTTCTTTTGGAAACCTAATTGTTGAAGAGATACTTTCTTATTTTTCATATTTAGTTTTCATACACTATAATAACTTTTGTTTTCTTAATTTTGGTCTGTCAATTAGTCTTTCATCCTTGATATGTCAATTATCTAAACATCTTTTTACATAATTTAGATTTCTTATGGCATTTTATAATTAGTAATTACTTAAAAAATTTATTATATTACCTAGTCTCACATAATAAGCTAGCTTATATGATACCTGTGACAACTTGATTATTCTGTGTTTCAACTTTCTATTTCCTCAAAATTATTTTTGTATTTAATAAATTGTGATTTAGGCTGATTGTGCCTGGAACAGATCCTCAGTTTGAAGTTGATCATTAGATACTTCCTTCAAAGAAATATCCCCCTCTTCATAACCTTAATTGATTTTCAGAAGGCGTATGATTCAGTGGATCAAGAGACCCTCTTCCAGTACCTCCAGGAATGCGGTGTCAATCCCAAAACTCTAAATTTAATTACATTAACTTTAACCGACACAGTTTCCAAAATTAAATTCCTAGGAGAGTTAGTGACCCCTTCCCAATTCACACTGGTGTATATCAAGGGGATGGGCTCCCCTATTCTGTTTAACTGTGTCCTAGATAAAGTCATGAAAACCTTCCATAAGTTAATTCCACTAGAGTTAGAATAGGTAACAAATCCAAAGGCGTAGAATTAAGCTGTTTAGCTTCTGCAGATGATCTTACCATCTTTGCCCACTCAGAAGAAGAAGCAAGAAAGCAAGTAGAAGATCTTAAAGAGATAGTGGAGAAAACTGGCCTCCAAATCTCCTTTCCTAAAACGGAAATTATGACCACCCTATTTAAATTCCCAAAAACGTGCCTGGACACTCCGTATGGAGAAATAAAATATACTAACAACTTTAAATATCTTGGGGAAAACATATCCCAAAATTCCTCAGACAAAGTATCCTTTAAGATAAGGAAACTCAAATTAGCGAAGGCCTTTACTCCAACCCGGGAACTGTATGGAAAGAAAAACCTTTCCAGAAGCGCGAACAGAGGCGGCCCTACCCGGGGGTGCAAGGGGTGCACGGCACCCGGGCACTGGGTCCAGGGGGGTGCCGAAGCCTTAAGTAGGAAATGTACTCTAATTAAGTTATGTTAATTTTTGTTTAGGTACGACTTAGATACATATAACAAATCAGGCATGACGTTTTACTGCAAAATCAATTTCTACTTTCGGAATTACTGCAAAATCAAGTGTCAGTGATTATGCCAACAGTGTCCCCGCAATTTAGGTGATAACGCCCCCGCATACAATCACCCTATAATTAAGATTGCGACTCTGAAAACCATGCGCCCCCTCCACAACTTGCAATTACGTGGTCTGCGGGTCTCAATCGATGCCCTAAATCAACCTTATACATGGAGAAAAATTATATTTAAAAATTACCACACTATATAGCAATGTAGGCGCAGACTAGGAAAATAATAAATAGCGAGTTAAGGGCATGCCAAACCCTGCATATTGTTACAATACCAAAAGCAGCCCAATACAAGGGAAGACATACCATCGAATATAAAGTAAAAAGCATGCAATTAAAGGTAGATAAAAGAATAAGAATTAACAATTTTAAATAAATAGCACTAGAATGACTGTAACGTATGAGAGACAAATGACTATGACCCAACCCAAGTGATTGGCCAAATGACAAATTATATGAAATAAACCCATGAAATAAGAAAAGTAAATATAATTAAATGTGGCATTGAATATAGAAAGTACAAACCTAAAGAAAATGTTGTAATATTAGCTAAGTAAGTATAGAACAATGATGAAATAAACAAATAATAAAATACACAAACAATAATACAGAAAATTGTAATAACAAAAATAAAATATAACAGAGATAGACTAATAATCAAAATAGTCATAGACCAAAGTGAACCAAGAGTACATGATGTGAATAGGGAGTGAATTACAAATAAACACTCTGTGATAAGGGTGATAACACCAATGTGATTAATATAAAGAAACAAAATAAAAGTGTATAACACTATTGACACTAAGTACAGTGAAACGATACAAGTGCAGGTGTGACACAAGAAATATAAATAAAACATCAAATATAAGCAAGAACTCATATAAAAGTGAGATTGCGGAAGGAAAGTGATTAATTAAAAATAAAACACAAAATCTGTATAAAGACACCAAAATAAGTGATCAATACTAGAGTTTAGTGGTGGAAATGGACCAACAACAGTAGTAGATAAGATATCATTATATTATATTATTATTCAGGATAAAAATACATTAATGTTATTCAAGGTATTATTGTTAACAGTTAGAGTTAATAGTTAAAGGGCCAGATCAAACTTTAAACCAATAATATGGGATAAAAGAAAAGTAGGCCTAGAAAAGAAATGAATGTTACAATACTAAAATTATATAGTAAATGTTTGAAAGTATTGTTAAGATGTCATAAAGAAAAGCAGAGAAGATAATAGCAATATTATAGAAATGTGCAAATGTTATAATTGTTGAAATAGTCTTAAGAGTAAGTTGTATTATGTTGAGTGGTGATGAAAGCCTAATAAACAGTTCATGTTAAAGTTATAAATTTAGATATAAAAGGCATTAGTATGTCGGAGAAGCTGTAATATTCATATACTAAGGAATGTCAGGTCTAGAAAGTTAATTGTGTTATTAATAACACAATTAACTTTCTAGACCTGACCCTCACTAGACGAATGGACACATTGAAATTCAATATTTATAGGAAGCCTATTGCCACTAGCCATACAATACATGCAGATTCCCATCACCCATATTCTCAAAAAATGGCAGCATATAATAGTTTAATCCATAGATTGCTGACAGTCCCCCTTGACAATAATGATTTCCAGGCTGAGCTAAATACAATAAGATTTATTGCAGTTTCCAATGGTTACAGTAGTCACATCATTGATAAATTGTTAAAGAAGCATAATAACATTCAACTTAAGCCCCGTCCACTTAATAAAACACAGAAAAAATTTATATCTGCGAAATACACATACATCATGCCAAAAATTTTGTCTTCAGTGATGAACAATATTGGTTATACTATGTCTTTTAGAACCAATAATAAACTGATTAATATACTTAGACCTAAACTGCCCTTACCTATTGAAGAAAAAACAGGCATTTATAAACTGGTTTGCAATGATTGTAACAGCTTCTATATAGGTCAGACCGGAAGAGGTTTTTACAAACACTTCCGTGAACACTTACCAAAAAAGACACATAATTACAATGATATAAAATCTAATTACACTCGTCATCTGACCCAACACAATCACAATTATACAGATTTTAAGTCTAATCTAATGCCTTTGCATATATGCAACAAGGGCCGATTTATGAATCCCTTGGAGGAGCTGGAAATTTATAATGCATATAATAATGATAGCAGTCGCGATTTTGTTCTGAATGAACAATTGAACTTTGTATCTAACCGCCTGTATGATACTGCTTTGAGATTGCTCAATGAGTTCCAATCAGTAGCAGACAATACCTGAACGGGTGCACACCCTACATCACGTGCACATAATATGCTTGTTTCTGCAATTTTATTTCTTGACAAACGCAGTTTTGTGTGATATGTGTGTTTTTGGTTTTTTAAACGTCTGATGATGAGGCATACGCCTTGAAACGCGTAACGTTAACCAAGTTTGAGAAGTCACACGGCGGACCGCATACAAGGTAATCACTTACTATTATATTTCCGAATTTGTCAACCGCACAAAGAATTTATTTGACATTAGCAGTCACAGTGGCTCACAGTGAAAGATCTTTTTCAAAGTTAAAATTAGTTAAAAATTATCTTAGGTCAGCACTATCGCAAACTAGATTAACTAATTTATCTCTAATAATTAGTATTGAACATGAAACTCATAATGAAATAAGTGACATTGTTAGAGATTTTGCTAATGCAAAGGCACGAAAAGTTAATTTTTTGTAACTTTGTAAGTTATATTAGTTATTTATAATAAATAAACATTACTTACTAATTCAATTTTTATTTTTGTTTCATTATACTTTGTATAAATGACGCAATAAACTATTTAACATAAATACCAAAGGTTGGTTTCTATATAACCCAAATATATGCAACGTATTTGTGTGTGTGAATTTTTATATGTACTTTAATTTGTATAGCCCCACGTTCTTTGGGAGCCAAATATGCAACAATACATATACATAAATACATATACATATACACAAATTTAGCGGGACCGGTCTCACGTTCAAGATTGACAAATTATGTAACAATATAACATTTGAATTGGGTTTCAGGTGTATCTGCAATAAGAACTCTATGTAACTTGTAACGGTATTTCAAATTTATTTGATATTATTAAAAATTGTGCACACGGCACTGACTTTGATTTAAAACATTCATTATTATTTGTTATTATGCCGTAAGGCTTATGCTATATACATCCTTACTGACTAAATATTCTATTCTACTAATTATTGTATTAAAGAAAAATCTCATTTTCAGACTACTCAGTCAATTAATGTGTTTCAAAATATCAATATTTAAATCTCTTTTTCTATATTGTAATGTACTCAAAATATTAATAGTTATTGGATTTATCTTTTGTTTCTCAGTACTGTTTTATCTCAAATACTAATTGTTTTCATTTAAATGCTTTGTATTCATTTTATTTCATATTAATTTGAGCTCTTGTTACGTTAATCGTACTTCTAAAACATCTATGATTTTAATTCTACTTTACAAGAAACATTGGCTCTTACTTTTAAATAAAATAGAAATGTCTTTAATTGTCTTTGAGTTCATTGTACGATTAAGATATAAATAAGTTGTTTATCACCTTATTGTCGTCAATCATACTCAATCATTTTTATCCATCTGTAGTCATCCTCGTCTCGCACTTCAGCATCACTCTCTCTTCTCCTCTTGTCCAGCATCGGCTGTCTCTCTTCTCCTCTTGTCCAGCGTCGAATCACTCTTCTTATCCAGCGTCGTATCACTCTCTGGAACTCTCCTCGTGCTGTTTCTGACGTCAATGGATCTTCTTATGTAATTCTTCTTATGTAATGTTGTTATTATTTAAAAATGATTGTATTTACAACTTAGTTACATAGTTGTATGTAACTGGAAAATTTAAACTATTTACAAAAATAAATACGCCGTGCGGACGGGCATAAGCTCCCGCTGCATCATGGATGATTTAAGAAAGAGAACCACTGTAGCTTGCGTGTCCTATTTATACCCATGTCTTGGTCGACACCTGCAGTGGTACGAAATCGACATGTCAGAAACTGTCTCTGGATTCAGTTCCCCCACTCTTTGTCAAATTCGCTATTTCTTATATTTCTGCGAATTGCAGAGTCCTGTAAGTATACTCTTATACTTATCTTATAACTATTTTTACAACACATGTTCACTGTAATTTTGGACATTGCAACTTAACCCTTTCGATTTGTACACAGTTATTTCACTATTACACTCGTGCGGTGTGGCACTTTCGCGTGGTTTTCGTACACAGTATTTAGTAAATTTTATTACATTTTATTGTGTTTTTGGATTTTAATTCTTAATTATAGTTTATGAATAATTACGGAAAAACAGTAATTGTGCAATTATTCATCTTGGGGTGGTAAACTCGCCTGCATAGACCTGCATTCACACACACTAGCAAAATACTGGTGTACACACTTTCAGTTACATTTGTGTGTGTGTGCACGTCGATTCAGGTCGAAACACCTGTTCATATTTTTGTCTGAGCCAAGCTTGCAATCCCTGACATGCTTATTTCTAATATATTATTAATTATTTACAGTTTATTAGGTATATTTAAATTTTTATATTCAATGCTCAGTACATCACTTATTTGTACTGTCGCAATATATATATTAATTAACAGTATAATAAAATAATTAAAAACATAAAAGTGTAAGGTCTTTAATATTACTACAAAAACTAAAAAAAAATTAACTGCATTGCTAAAAAAGATGTAGCATGACCATACTGGGTGAACGACTGACTAGTGGTGTGAGTGCATCATTTACAAATGACTTACTTAGAATGATCGACTGACTGACTGATGGAATATTATTATTTTCTCGTACACGTTTCTGTCTTGATGTATATTCCATGAATGTTTTTACTAGAATGGCGTTCTTTTGGAAACCTAATTGTTGAAGAGATACTTTCTTATTTTTCATATTTAGTTTTCATACACTATAATAACTTTTGTTTTCTTAATTTTGGTCTGTCAATTAGTCTTTCATCCTTGATATGTCAATTATCTAAACATCTTTTTACATAATTTAGATTTCTTATGGCATTTTATAATTAGTAATTACTTAAAAAATTTATTATATTACCTAGTCTCACATAATAAGCTAGCTTATATGATACCTGTGACAACTTGATTATTCTGTGTTTCAACTTTCTATTTCCTCAAAATTATTTTTGTATTTAATAAATTGTGATTTAGGCTGATTGTGCCTGGAACAGATCCTCAGTTTGAAGTTGATCATTAGATACTTCCTTCAAAGAAATATCCCCCTCTTCATAACCTTAATTGATTTTCAGAAGGCGTATGATTCAGTGGATCAAGAGACCCTCTTCCAGTACCTCCAGGAATGCGGTGTCAATCCCAAAACTCTAAATTTAATTACATTAACTTTAACCGACACAGTTTCCAAAATTAAATTCCTAGGAGAGTTAGTGACCCCTTCCCAATTCACACTGGTGTATATCAAGGGGATGGGCTCCCCTATTCTGTTTAACTGTGTCCTAGATAAAGTCATGAAAACCTTCCATAAGTTAATTCCACTAGAGTTAGAATAGGTAACAAATCCAAAGGCGTAGAATTAAGCTGTTTAGCTTCTGCAGATGATCTTACCATCTTTGCCCACTCAGAAGAAGAAGCAAGAAAGCAAGTAGAAGATCTTAAAGAGATAGTGGAGAAAACTGGCCTCCAAATCTCCTTTCCTAAAACGGAAATTATGACCACCCTATTTAAATTCCCAAAAACGTGCCTGGACACTCCGTATGGAGAAATAAAATATACTAACAACTTTAAATATCTTGGGGAAAACATATCCCAAAATTCCTCAGACAAAGTATCCTTTAAGATAAGGAAACTCAAATTAGCGAAGGCCTTTACTCCAACCCGGGAACTGTATGGAAAGAAAAACCTTTCCAGAAGCGCGAACAGAGGCGGCCCTACCCGGGGGTGCAAGGGGTGCACGGCACCCGGGCACTGGGTCCAGGGGGGTGCCGAAGCCTTAAGTAGGAAATGTACTCTAATTAAGTTATGTTAATTTTTGTTTAGGTACGACTTAGATACATATAACAAATCAGGCATGACGTTTTACTGCAAAATCAATTTCTACTTTCGGAATTACTGCAAAATCAAGTGTCAGTGATTATGCCAACAGTGTCCCCGCAATTTAGGTGATAACGCCCCCGCATACAATCACCCTATAATTAAGATTGCGACTCTGAAAACCATGCGCCCCCTCCACAACTTGCAATTACGTGGTCTGCGGGTCTCAATCGATGCCCTAAATCAACCTTATACATGGAGAAAAATTATATTTAAAAATTACCACACTATATAGCAATGTAGGCGCAGACTAGGAAAATAATAAATAGCGAGTTAAGGGCATGCCAAACCCTGCATATTGTTACAATACCAAAAGCAGCCCAATACAAGGGAAGACATACCATCGAATATAAAGTAAAAAGCATGCAATTAAAGGTAGATAAAAGAATAAGAATTAACAATTTTAAATAAATAGCACTAGAATGACTGTAACGTATGAGAGACAAATGACTATGACCCAACCCAAGTGATTGGCCAAATGACAAATTATATGAAATAAACCCATGAAATAAGAAAAGTAAATATAATTAAATGTGGCATTGAATATAGAAAGTACAAACCTAAAGAAAATGTTGTAATATTAGCTAAGTAAGTATAGAACAATGATGAAATAAACAAATAATAAAATACACAAACAATAATACAGAAAATTGTAATAACAAAAATAAAATATAACAGAGATAGACTAATAATCAAAATAGTCATAGACCAAAGTGAACCAAGAGTACATGATGTGAATAGGGAGTGAATTACAAATAAACACTCTGTGATAAGGGTGATAACACCAATGTGATTAATATAAAGAAACAAAATAAAAGTGTATAACACTATTGACACTAAGTACAGTGAAACGATACAAGTGCAGGTGTGACACAAGAAATATAAATAAAACATCAAATATAAGCAAGAACTCATATAAAAGTGAGATTGCGGAAGGAAAGTGATTAATTAAAAATAAAACACAAAATCTGTATAAAGACACCAAAATAAGTGATCAATACTAGAGTTTAGTGGTGGAAATGGACCAACAACAGTAGTAGATAAGATATCATTATATTATATTATTATTCAGGATAAAAATACATTAATGTTATTCAAGGTATTATTGTTAACAGTTAGAGTTAATAGTTAAAGGGCCAGATCAAACTTTAAACCAATAATATGGGATAAAAGAAAAGTAGGCCTAGAAAAGAAATGAATGTTACAATACTAAAATTATATAGTAAATGTTTGAAAGTATTGTTAAGATGTCATAAAGAAAAGCAGAGAAGATAATAGCAATATTATAGAAATGTGCAAATGTTATAATTGTTGAAATAGTCTTAAGAGTAAGTTGTATTATGTTGAGTGGTGATGAAAGCCTAATAAACAGTTCATGTTAAAGTTATAAATTTAGATATAAAAGGCATTAGTATGTCGGAGAAGCTGTAATATTCATATACTAAGGAATGTCAGGTCTAGAAAGTTAATTGTGTTATTAATAACACAATTAACTTTCTAGACCTGACCCTCACTAGACGAATGGACACATTGAAATTCAATATTTATAGGAAGCCTATTGCCACTAGCCATACAATACATGCAGATTCCCATCACCCATATTCTCAAAAAATGGCAGCATATAATAGTTTAATCCATAGATTGCTGACAGTCCCCCTTGACAATAATGATTTCCAGGCTGAGCTAAATACAATAAGATTTATTGCAGTTTCCAATGGTTACAGTAGTCACATCATTGATAAATTGTTAAAGAAGCATAATAACATTCAACTTAAGCCCCGTCCACTTAATAAAACACAGAAAAAATTTATATCTGCGAAATACACATACATCATGCCAAAAATTTTGTCTTCAGTGATGAACAATATTGGTTATACTATGTCTTTTAGAACCAATAATAAACTGATTAATATACTTAGACCTAAACTGCCCTTACCTACTGAAGAAAAAACAGGCATTTATAAACTGGTTTGCAATGATTGTAACAGCTTCTATATAGGTCAGACCGGAAGAGGTTTTTACAAACACTTCCGTGAACACTTACCAAAAAAGACACATAATTACAATGATATAAAATCTAATTACACTCGTCATCTGACCCAACACAATCACAATTATACAGATTTTAAGTCTAATCTAATGCCTTTGCATATATGCAACAAGGGCCGATTTATGAATCCCTTGGAGGAGCTGGAAATTTATAATGCATATAATAATGATAGCAGTCGCGATTTTGTTCTGAATGAACAATTGAACTTTGTATCTAACCGCCTGTATGATACTGCTTTGAGATTGCTCAATGAGTTCCAATCAGTAGCAGACAATACCTGAACGGGTGCACACCCTACATCACGTGCACATAATATGCTTGTTTCTGCAATTTTATTTCTTGACAAACGCAGTTTTGTGTGATATGTGTGTTTTTGGTTTTTTAAACGTCTGATGATGAGGCATACGCCTTGAAACGCGTAACGTTAACCAAGTTTGAGAAGTCACACGGCGGACCGCATACAAGGTAATCACTTACTATTATATTTCCGAATTTGTCAACCGCACAAAGAATTTATTTGACATTAGCAGTCACAGTGGCTCACAGTGAAAGATCTTTTTCAAAGTTAAAATTAGTTAAAAATTATCTTAGGTCAGCACTATCGCAAACTAGATTAACTAATTTATCTCTAATAATTAGTATTGAACATGAAACTCATAATGAAATAAGTGACATTGTTAGAGATTTTGCTAATGCAAAGGCACGAAAAGTTAATTTTTTGTAACTTTGTAAGTTATATTAGTTATTTATAATAAATAAACATTACTTACTAATTCAATTTTTATTTTTGTTTCATTATACTTTGTATAAATGACGCAATAAACTATTTAACATAAATACCAAAGGTTGGTTTCTATATAACCCAAATATATGCAACGTATTTGTGTGTGTGAATTTTTATATGTACTTTAATTTGTATAGCCCCACGTTCTTTGGGAGCCAAATATGCAACAATACATATACATAAATACATATACATATACACAAATTTAGCGGGACCGGTCTCACGTTCAAGATTGACAAATTATGTAACAATATAACATTTGAATTGGGTTTCAGGTGTATCTGCAATAAGAACTCTATGTAACTTGTAACGGTATTTCAAATTTATTTGATATTATTAAAAATTGTGCACACGGCACTGACTTTGATTTAAAACATTCATTATTATTTGTTATTATGCCGTAAGGCTTATGCTATATACATCCTTACTGACTAAATATTCTATTCTACTAATTATTGTATTAAAGAAAAATCTCATTTTCAGACTACTCAGTCAATTAATGTGTTTCAAAATATCAATATTTAAATCTCTTTTTCTATATTGTAATGTACTCAAAATATTAATAGTTATTGGATTTATCTTTTGTTTCTCAGTACTGTTTTATCTCAAATACTAATTGTTTTCATTTAAATGCTTTGTATTCATTTTATTTCATATTAATTTGAGCTCTTGTTACGTTAATCGTACTTCTAAAACATCTATGATTTTAATTCTACTTTACAAGAAACATTGGCTCTTACTTTTAAATAAAATAGAAATGTCTTTAATTGTCTTTGAGTTCATTGTACGATTAAGATATAAATAAGTTGTTTATCACCTTATTGTCGTCAATCATACTCAATCATTTTTATCCATCTGTAGTCATCCTCGTCTCGCACTTCAGCATCACTCTCTCTTCTCCTCTTGTCCAGCATCGGCTGTCTCTCTTCTCCTCTTGTCCAGCGTCGAATCACTCTTCTTATCCAGCGTCGTATCACTCTCTGGAACTCTCCTCGTGCTGTTTCTGACGTCAATGGATCTTCTTATGTAATTCTTCTTATGTAATGTTGTTATTATTTAAAAATGATTGTATTTACAACTTAGTTACATAGTTGTATGTAACTGGAAAATTTAAACTATTTACAAAAATAAATACGCCGTGCGGACGGGCATAAGCTCCCGCTGCATCATGGATGATTTAAGAAAGAGAACCACTGTAGCTTGCGTGTCCTATTTATACCCATGTCTTGGTCGACACCTGCAGTGGTACGAAATCGACATGTCAGAAACTGTCTCTGGATTCAGTTCCCCCACTCTTTGTCAAATTCGCTATTTCTTATATTTCTGCGAATTGCAGAGTCCTGTAAGTATACTCTTATACTTATCTTATAACTATTTTTACAACACATGTTCACTGTAATTTTGGACATTGCAACTTAACCCTTTCGATTTGTACACAGTTATTTCACTATTACACTCGTACGGTGTGGCACTTTCGCGTGGTTTTCGTACACAGTATTTAGTAAATTTTATTACATTTTATTGTGTTTTTGGATTTTAATTCTTAATTATAGTTTATGAATAATTACGGAAAAACAGTAATTGTGCAATTATTCATCTTGGGGTGGTAAACTCGCCTGCATAGACCTGCATTCACACACACTAGCAAAATACTGGTGTACACACTTTCAGTTACATTTGTGTGTGTGTGCACGTCGATTCAGGTCGAAACACCTGTTCATATTTTTGTCTGAGCCAAGCTTGCAATCCCTGACATGCTTATTTCTAATATATTATTAATTATTTACAGTTTATTAGGTATATTTAAATTTTTATATTCAATGCTCAGTACATCACTTATTTGTACTGTCGCAATATGTATATTAATTAACAGTATAATAAAATAATTAAAAACATAAAAGTGTAAGGTCTTTAATATTACTACAAAAACTAAAAAAAAATTAACTGCATTGCTAAAAAAGATGTAGCATGACCATACTGGGTGAACGACTGACTAGTGGTGTGAGTGCATCATTTACAAATGACTTACTTAGAATGATCGACTGACTGACTGATGGAATATTATTATTTTCTCGTACACGTTTCTGTCTTGATGTATATTCCATGAATGTTTTTACTAGAATGGCGTTCTTTTGGAAACCTAATTGTTGAAGAGATACTTTCTTATTTTTCATATTTAGTTTTCATACACTATAATAACTTTTGTTTTCTTAATTTTGGTCTGTCAATTAGTCTTTCATCCTTGATATGTCAATTATCTAAACATCTTTTTACATAATTTAGATTTCTTATGGCATTTTATAATTAGTAATTACTTAAAAAATTTATTATATTACCTAGTCTCACATAATAAGCTAGCTTATATGATACCTGTGACAACTTGATTATTCTGTGTTTCAACTTTCTATTTCCTCAAAATTATTTTTGTATTTAATAAATTGTGATTTAGGCTGATTGTGCCTGGAACAGATCCTCAGTTTGAAGTTGATCATTAGATACTTCCTTCAAAGAAATATCCCCCTCTTCATAACCTTAATTGATTTTCAGAAGGCGTATGATTCAGCGGATCAAGAGACCCTCTTCCAGTACCTCCAGGAATGCGGTGTCAATCCCAAAACTCTAAATTTAATTACATTAACTTTAACCGACACAGTTTCCAAAATTAAATTCCTAGGAGAGTTAGTGACCCCTTCCCAATTCACACTGGTGTATATCAAGGGGATGGGCTCCCCTATTCTGTTTAACTGTGTCCTAGATAAAGTCATGAAAACCTTCCATAAAGTTAATTCCACTAGAGTTAGAATAGGTAACAAATCCAAAGGCGTAGAATTAAGCTGTTTAGCTTCTGCAGATGATCTTACCATCTTTGCCCACTCAGAAGAAGAAGCAAGAAAGCAAGTAGAAGATCTTAAAGAGATAGTGGAGAAAACTGGCCTCCAAATCTCCTTTCCTAAAACGGAAATTATGACCACCCTATTTAAATTCCCAAAAACGTGCCTGGACACTCCGTATGGAGAAATAAAATATACTAACAACTTTAAATATCTTGGGGAAAACATATCCCAAAATTCCTCAGACAAAGAATCCTTTAAGATAAGGAAACTCAAATTAGCGAAGGCCTTTACTCCAACCCGGGAACTGTATGGAAAGAAAAACCTTTCCAGAAGCGCGAACAGAGGCGGCCCTACCCGGGGGTGCAAGGGGTGCACGGCACCCGGGCACTGGGTCCAGGGGGGTGCCGAAGCCTTAAGTAGGAAATGTACTCTAATTAAGTTATGTTAATTTTTGTTTAGGTACGACTTAGATACATATAACAAATCAGGCATGACGTTTTACTGCAAAATCAATTTCTACTTTCGGAATTACTGCAAAATCAAGTGTCAGTGATTATGCCAACAGTGTCCCCGCAATTTAGGTGATAACGCCCCCGCTTACAATCACCCTATAATTAAGATTGCGACTCTGAAAACCATGCGCCCCCTCCACAACTTGCAATTACGTGGTCTGCGGGTCTCAATCGATGCCCTAAATCAACCTTATACATGGAGAAAAATTATATTTAAAAATTACCACACTATATAGCAATGTAGGCGCAGACTAGGAAAATAATAAATAGCGAGTTAAGGGCATGCCAAACCCTGCATATTGTTACAATACCAAAAGCAGCCCAATACAAGGGAAGACATACCATCGAATATAAAGTAAAAAGCATGCAATTAAAGGTAGATAAAAGAATAAGAATTAACAATTTTAAATAAATAGCACTAGAATGACTGTAACGTATGAGAGACAAATGACTATGACCCAACCCAAGTGATTGGCCAAATGACAAATTATATGAAATAAACCCATGAAATAAGAAAAGTAAATATAATTAAATGTGGCATTGAATATAGAAAGTACAAACCTAAAGAAAATGTTGTAATATTAGCTAAGTAAGTATAGAACAATGATGAAATAAACAAATAATAAAATACACAAACAATAATACAGAAAATTGTAATAACAAAAATAAAATATAACAGAGATAGACTAATAATCAAAATAGTCATAGACCAAAGTGAACCAAGAGTACATGATGTGAATAGGGAGTGAATTACAAATAAACACTCTGTGATAAGGGTGATAACACCAATGTGATTAATATAAAGAAACAAAATAAAAGTGTATAACACTATTGACACTAAGTACAGTGAAACGATACAAGTGCAGGTGTGACACAAGAAATATAAATAAAACATCAAATATAAGCAAGAACTCATATAAAAGTGAGATTGCGGAAGGAAAGTGATTAATTAAAAATAAAACACAAAATCTGTATAAAGACACCAAAATAAGTGATCAATACTAGAGTTTAGTGGTGGAAATGGACCAACAACAGTAGTAGATAAGATATCATTATATTATATTATTATTCAGGATAAAAATACATTAATGTTATTCAAGGTATTATTGTTAACAGTTAGAGTTAATAGTTAAAGGGCCAGATCAAACTTTAAACCAATAATATGGGATAAAAGAAAAGTAGGCCTAGAAAAGAAATGAATGTTACAATACTAAAATTATATAGTAAATGTTTGAAAGTATTGTTAAGATGTCATAAAGAAAAGCAGAGAAGATAATAGCAATATTATAGAAATGTGCAAATGTTATAATTGTTGAAATAGTCTTAAGAGTAAGTTGTATTATGTTGAGTGGTGATGAAAGCCTAATAAACAGTTCATGTTAAAGTTATAAATTTAGATATAAAAGGCATTAGTATGTCGGAGAAGCTGTAATATTCATATACTAAGGAATGTCAGGTCTAGAAAGTTAATTGTGTTATTAATAACACAATTAACTTTCTAGACCTGACCCTCACTAGACGAATGGACACATTGAAATTCAATATTTATAGGAAGCCTATTGCCACTAGCCATACAATACATGCAGATTCCCATCACCCATATTCTCAAAAAATGGCAGCATATAATAGTTTAATCCATAGATTGCTGACAGTCCCCCTTGACAATAATGATTTCCAGGCTGAGCTAAATACAATAAGATTTATTGCAGTTTCCAATGGTTACAGTAGTCACATCATTGATAAATTGTTAAAGAAGCATAATAACATTCAACTTAAGCCCCGTCCACTTAATAAAACACAGAAAAAATTTATATCTGCGAAATACACATACATCATGCCAAAAATTTTGTCTTCAGTGATGAACAATATTGGTTATACTATGTCTTTTAGAACCAATAATAAACTGATTAATATACTTAGACCTAAACTGCCCTTACCTATTGAAGAAAAAACAGGCATTTATAAACTGGTTTGCAATGATTGTAACAGCTTCTATATAGGTCAGACCGGAAGAGGTTTTTACAAACACTTCCGTGAACACTTACCAAAAAAGACACATAATTACAATGATATAAAATCTAATTACACTCGTCATCTGACCCAACACAATCACAATTATACAGATTTTAAGTCTAATCTAATGCCTTTGCATATATGCAACAAGGGCCGATTTATGAATCCCTTGGAGGAGCTGGAAATTTATAATGCATATAATAATGATAGCAGTCGCGATTTTGTTCTGAATGAACAATTGAACTTTGTATCTGACCGCCTGTATGATACTGCTTTGAGATTGCTCAATGAGTTCCAATCAGTAGCAGACAATACCTGAACGGGTGCACACCCTACATCACGTGCACATAATATGCTTGTTTCTGCAATTTTATTTCTTGACAAACGCAGTTTTGTGTGATATGTGTGTTTTTGGTTTTTTAAACGTCTGATGATGAGGCATACGCCTTGAAACGCGTAACGTTAACCAAGTTTGAGAAGTCACACGGCGGACCGCATACAAGGTAATCACTTACTATTATATTTCCGAATTTGTCAACCGCACAAAGAATTTATTTGACATTAGCAGTCACAGTGGCTCACAGTGAAAGATCTTTTTCAAAGTTAAAATTAGTTAAAAATTATCTTAGGTCAGCACTATCGCAAACTAGATTAACTAATTTATCTCTAATAATTAGTATTGAACATGAAACTCATAATGAAATAAGTGACATTGTTAGAGATTTTGCTAATGCAAAGGCACGAAAAGTTAATTTTTTGTAACTTTGTAAGTTATATTAGTTATTTATAATAAATAAACATTACTTACTAATTCAATTTTTATTTTTGTTTCATTATACTTTGTATAAATGACGCAATAAACTATTTAACATAAATACCAAAGGTTGGTTTCTATATAACCCAAATATATGCAACGTATTTGTGTGTGTGAATTTTTATATGTACTTTAATTTGTATAGCCCCACGTTCTTTGGGAGCCAAATATGCAACAATACATATACATAAATACATATACATATACACAAATTTAGCGGGACCGGTCTCACGTTCAAGATTGACAAATTATGTAACAATATAACATTTGAATTGGGTTTCAGGTGTATCTGCAATAAGAACTCTATGTAACTTGTAACGGTATTTCAAATTTATTTGATATTATTAAAAATTGTGCACACGGCACTGACTTCGATTTAAAACATTCATTATTATTTGTTATTATGCCGTAAGGCTTATGCTATATACATCCTTACTGACTAAATATTCTATTCTACTAATTATTGTATTAAAGAAAAATCTCATTTTCAGACTACTCAGTCAATTAATGTGTTTCAAAATATCAATATTTAAATCTCTTTTTCTATATTGTAATGTACTCAAAATATTAATAGTTATTGGATTTATCTTTTGTTTCTCAGTACTGTTTTATCTCAAATACTAATTGTTTTCATTTAAATGCTTTGTATTCATTTTATTTCATATTAATTTGAGCTCTTGTTACGTTAATCGTACTTCTAAAACATCTATGATTTTAATTCTACTTTACAAGAAACATTGGCTCTTACTTTTAAATAAAATAGAAATGTCTTTAATTGTCTTTGAGTTCATTGTACGATTAAGATATAAATAAGTTGTTTATCACCTTATTGTCGTCAATCATACTCAATCATTTTTATCCATCTGTAGTCATCCTCGTCTCGCACTTCAGCATCACTCTCTCTTCTCCTCTTGTCCAGCATCGGCTGTCTCTCTTCTCCTCTTGTCCAGCGTCGAATCACTCTTCTTATCCAGCGTCGTATCACTCTCTGGAACTCTCCTCGTGCTGTTTCTGACGTCAATGGATCTTCTTATGTAATTCTTCTTATGTAATGTTGTTATTATTTAAAAATGATTGTATTTACAACTTAGTTACATAGTTGTATGTAACTGGAAAATTTAAACTATTTACAAAAATAAATACGCCGTGCGGACGGGCATAAGCTCCCGCTGCATCATGGATGATTTAAGAAAGAGAACCACTGTAGCTTGCGTGTCCTATTTATACCCATGTCTTGGTCGACACCTGCAGTGGTACGAAATCGACATGTCAGAAACTGTCTCTGGATTCAGTTCCCCCACTCTTTGTCAAATTCGCTATTTCTTATATTTCTGCGAATTGCAGAGTCCTGTAAGTATACTCTTATACTTATCTTATAACTATTTTTACAACACATGTTCACTGTAATTTTGGACATTGCAACTTAACCCTTTCGATTTGTACACAGTTATTTCACTATTACACTCGTACGGTGTGGCACTTTCGCGTGGTTTTCGTACACAGTATTTAGTAAATTTTATTACATTTTATTGTGTTTTTGGATTTTAATTCTTAATTATAGTTTATGAATAATTACGGAAAAACAGTAATTGTGCAATTATTCATCTTGGGGTGGTAAACTCGCCTGCATAGACCTGCATTCACACACACTAGCAAAATACTGGTGTACACACTTTCAGTTACATTTGTGTGTGTGTGCACGTCGATTCAGGTCGAAACACCTGTTCATATTTTTGTCTGAGCCAAGCTTGCAATCCCTGACATGCTTATTTCTAATATATTATTAATTATTTACAGTTTATTAGGTATATTTAAATTTTTATATTCAATGCTCAGTACATCACTTATTTGTACTGTCGCAATATGTATATTAATTAACAGTATAATAAAATAATTAAAAACATAAAAGTGTAAGGTCTTTAATATTACTACAAAAACTAAAAAAAAATTAACTGCATTGCTAAAAAAGATGTAGCATGACCATACTGGGTGAACGACTGACTAGTGGTGTGAGTGCATCATTTACAAATGACTTACTTAGAATGATCGACTGACTGACTGATGGAATATTATTATTTTCTCGTACACGTTTCTGTCTTGATGTATATTCCATGAATGTTTTTACTAGAATGGCGTTCTTTTGGAAACCTAATTGTTGAAGAGATACTTTCTTATTTTTCATATTTAGTTTTCATACACTATAATAACTTTTGTTTTCTTAATTTTGGTCTGTCAATTAGTCTTTCATCCTTGATATGTCAATTATCTAAACATCTTTTTACATAATTTAGATTTCTTATGGCATTTTATAATTAGTAATTACTTAAAAAATTTATTATATTACCTAGTCTCACATAATAAGCTAGCTTATATGATACCTGTGACAACTTGATTATTCTGTGTTTCAACTTTCTATTTCCTCAAAATTATTTTTGTATTTAATAAATTGTGATTTAGGCTGATTGTGCCTGGAACAGATCCTCAGTTTGAAGTTGATCATTAGATACTTCCTTCAAAGAAATATCCCCCTCTTCATAACCTTAATTGATTTTCAGAAGGCGTATGATTCAGCGGATCAAGAGACCCTCTTCCAGTACCTCCAGGAATGCGGTGTCAATCCCAAAACTCTAAATTTAATTACATTAACTTTAACCGACACAGTTTCCAAAATTAAATTCCTAGGAGAGTTAGTGACCCCTTCCCAATTCACACTGGTGTATATCAAGGGGATGGGCTCCCCTATTCTGTTTAACTGTGTCCTAGATAAAGTCATGAAAACCTTCCATAAAGTTAATTCCACTAGAGTTAGAATAGGTAACAAATCCAAAGGCGTAGAATTAAGCTGTTTAGCTTCTGCAGATGATCTTACCATCTTTGCCCACTCAGAAGAAGAAGCAAGAAAGCAAGTAGAAGATCTTAAAGAGATAGTGGAGAAAACTGGCCTCCAAATCTCCTTTCCTAAAACGGAAATTATGACCACCCTATTTAAATTCCCAAAAACGTGCCTGGACACTCCGTATGGAGAAATAAAATATACTAACAACTTTAAATATCTTGGGGAAAACATATCCCAAAATTCCTCAGACAAAGAATCCTTTAAGATAAGGAAACTCAAATTAGCGAAGGCCTTTACTCCAACCCGGGAACTGTATGGAAAGAAAAACCTTTCCAGAAGCGCGAACAGAGGCGGCCCTACCCGGGGGTGCAAGGGGTGCACGGCACCCGGGCACTGGGTCCAGGGGGGTGCCGAAGCCTTAAGTAGGAAATGTACTCTAATTAAGTTATGTTAATTTTTGTTTAGGTACGACTTAGATACATATAACAAATCAGGCATGACGTTTTACTGCAAAATCAATTTCTACTTTCGGAATTACTGCAAAATCAAGTGTCAGTGATTATGCCAACAGTGTCCCCGCAATTTAGGTGATAACGCCCCCGCTTACAATCACCCTATAATTAAGATTGCGACTCTGAAAACCATGCGCCCCCTCCACAACTTGCAATTACGTGGTCTGCGGGTCTCAATCGATGCCCTAAATCAACCTTATACATGGAGAAAAATTATATTTAAAAATTACCACACTATATAGCAATGTAGGCGCAGACTAGGAAAATAATAAATAGCGAGTTAAGGGCATGCCAAACCCTGCATATTGTTACAATACCAAAAGCAGCCCAATACAAGGGAAGACATACCATCGAATATAAAGTAAAAAGCATGCAATTAAAGGTAGATAAAAGAATAAGAATTAACAATTTTAAATAAATAGCACTAGAATGACTGTAACGTATGAGAGACAAATGACTATGACCCAACCCAAGTGATTGGCCAAATGACAAATTATATGAAATAAACCCATGAAATAAGAAAAGTAAATATAATTAAATGTGGCATTGAATATAGAAAGTACAAACCTAAAGAAAATGTTGTAATATTAGCTAAGTAAGTATAGAACAATGATGAAATAAACAAATAATAAAATACACAAACAATAATACAGAAAATTGTAATAACAAAAATAAAATATAACAGAGATAGACTAATAATCAAAATAGTCATAGACCAAAGTGAACCAAGAGTACATGATGTGAATAGGGAGTGAATTACAAATAAACACTCTGTGATAAGGGTGATAACACCAATGTGATTAATATAAAGAAACAAAATAAAAGTGTATAACACTATTGACACTAAGTACAGTGAAACGATACAAGTGCAGGTGTGACACAAGAAATATAAATAAAACATCAAATATAAGCAAGAACTCATATAAAAGTGAGATTGCGGAAGGAAAGTGATTAATTAAAAATAAAACACAAAATCTGTATAAAGACACCAAAATAAGTGATCAATACTAGAGTTTAGTGGTGGAAATGGACCAACAACAGTAGTAGATAAGATATCATTATATTATATTATTATTCAGGATAAAAATACATTAATGTTATTCAAGGTATTATTGTTAACAGTTAGAGTTAATAGTTAAAGGGCCAGATCAAACTTTAAACCAATAATATGGGATAAAAGAAAAGTAGGCCTAGAAAAGAAATGAATGTTACAATACTAAAATTATATAGTAAATGTTTGAAAGTATTGTTAAGATGTCATAAAGAAAAGCAGAGAAGATAATAGCAATATTATAGAAATGTGCAAATGTTATAATTGTTGAAATAGTCTTAAGAGTAAGTTGTATTATGTTGAGTGGTGATGAAAGCCTAATAAACAGTTCATGTTAAAGTTATAAATTTAGATATAAAAGGCATTAGTATGTCGGAGAAGCTGTAATATTCATATACTAAGGAATGTCAGGTCTAGAAAGTTAATTGTGTTATTAATAACACAATTAACTTTCTAGACCTGACCCTCACTAGACGAATGGACACATTGAAATTCAATATTTATAGGAAGCCTATTGCCACTAGCCATACAATACATGCAGATTCCCATCACCCATATTCTCAAAAAATGGCAGCATATAATAGTTTAATCCATAGATTGCTGACAGTCCCCCTTGACAATAATGATTTCCAGGCTGAGCTAAATACAATAAGATTTATTGCAGTTTCCAATGGTTACAGTAGTCACATCATTGATAAATTGTTAAAGAAGCATAATAACATTCAACTTAAGCCCCGTCCACTTAATAAAACACAGAAAAAATTTATATCTGCGAAATACACATACATCATGCCAAAAATTTTGTCTTCAGTGATGAACAATATTGGTTATACTATGTCTTTTAGAACCAATAATAAACTGATTAATATACTTAGACCTAAACTGCCCTTACCTATTGAAGAAAAAACAGGCATTTATAAACTGGTTTGCAATGATTGTAACAGCTTCTATATAGGTCAGACCGGAAGAGGTTTTTACAAACACTTCCGTGAACACTTACCAAAAAAGACACATAATTACAATGATATAAAATCTAATTACACTCGTCATCTGACCCAACACAATCACAATTATACAGATTTTAAGTCTAATCTAATGCCTTTGCATATATGCAACAAGGGCCGATTTATGAATCCCTTGGAGGAGCTGGAAATTTATAATGCATATAATAATGATAGCAGTCGCGATTTTGTTCTGAATGAACAATTGAACTTTGTATCTAACCGCCTGTATGATACTGCTTTGAGATTGCTCAATGAGTTCCAATCAGTAGCAGACAATACCTGAACGGGTGCACACCCTACATCACGTGCACATAATATGCTTGTTTCTGCAATTTTATTTCTTGACAAACGCAGTTTTGTGTGATATGTGTGTTTTTGGTTTTTTAAACGTCTGATGATGAGGCATACGCCTTGAAACGCGTAACGTTAACCAAGTTTGAGAAGTCACACGGCGGACCGCATACAAGGTAATCACTTACTATTATATTTCCGAATTTGTCAACCGCACAAAGAATTTATTTGACATTAGCAGTCACAGTGGCTCACAGTGAAAGATCTTTTTCAAAGTTAAAATTAGTTAAAAATTATCTTAGGTCAGCACTATCGCAAACTAGATTAACTAATTTATCTCTAATAATTAGTATTGAACATGAAACTCATAATGAAATAAGTGACATTGTTAGAGATTTTGCTAATGCAAAGGCACGAAAAGTTAATTTTTTGTAACTTTGTAAGTTATATTAGTTATTTATAATAAATAAACATTACTTACTAATTCAATTTTTATTTTTGTTTCATTATACTTTGTATAAATGACGCAATAAACTATTTAACATAAATACCAAAGGTTGGTTTCTATATAACCCAAATATATGCAACGTATTTGTGTGTGTGAATTTTTATATGTACTTTAATTTGTATAGCCCCACGTTCTTTGGGAGCCAAATATGCAACAATACATATACATAAATACATATACATATACACAAATTTAGCGGGACCGGTCTCACGTTCAAGATTGACAAATTATGTAACAATATAACATTTGAATTGGGTTTCAGGTGTATCTGCAATAAGAACTCTATGTAACTTGTAACGGTATTTCAAATTTATTTGATATTATTAAAAATTGTGCACATGGCACTGACTTCGATTTAAAACATTCATTATTATTTGTTATTATGCCGTAAGGCTTATGCTATATACATCCTTACTGACTAAATATTCTATTCTACTAATTATTGTATTAAAGAAAAATCTCATTTTCAGACTACTCAGTCAATTAATGTGTTTCAAAATATCAATATTTAAATCTCTTTTTCTATATTGTAATGTACTCAAAATATTAATAGTTAGGGGATTTATCTTTTGTTTCTCAGTACTGTTTTATCTCAAATACTAATTGTTTTCATTTAAATGCTTTGTATTCATTTTATTTCATATTAATTTGAGCTCTTGTTACGTTAATCGTACTTCTAAAACATCTATGATTTTAATTCTACTTTACAAGAAACATTGGCTCTTACTTTTAAATAAAATAGAAATGTCTTTAATTGTCTTTGAGTTCATTGTACGATTAAGATATAAATAAGTTGTTTATCACCTTATTGTCGTCAATCATACTCAATCATTTTTATCCATCTGTAGTCATCCTCGTCTCGCACTTCAGCATCACTCTCTCTTCTCCTCTTGTCCAGCATCGGCTGTCTCTCTTCTCCTCTTGTCCAGCGTCGAATCACTCTTCTTATCCAGCGTCGTATCACTCTCTGGAACTCTCCTCGTGCTGTTTCTGACGTCAATGGATCTTCTTATGTAATTCTTCTTATGTAATGTTGTTATTATTTAAAAATGATTGTATTTACAACTTAGTTACATAGTTGTATGTAACTGGAAAATTTAAACTATTTACAAAAATAAATACGCCGTGCGGACGGGCATAAGCTCCCGCTGCATCATGGATGATTTAAGAAAGAGAACCACTGTAGCTTGCGTGTCCTATTTATACCCATGTCTTGGTCGACACCTGCAGTGGTACGAAATCGACATGTCAGAAACTGTCTCTGGATTCAGTTCCCCCACTCTTTGTCAAATTCGCTATTTCTTATATTTCTGCGAATTGCAGAGTCCTGTAAGTATACTCTTATACTTATCTTATAACTATTTTTACAACACATGTTCACTGTAATTTTGGACATTGCAACTTAACCCTTTCGATTTGTACACAGTTATTTCACTATTACACTCGTACGGTGTGGCACTTTCGCGTGGTTTTCGTACACAGTATTTAGAAAATTTATTACATTTTATTGTGTTTTTGGATTTTAATTCTTAATTATAGTTTATGAATAATTACGGAAAAACAGTAATTGTGCAATTATTCATCTTGGGGTGGTAAACTCGCCTGCATAGACCTGCATTCACACACACTAGCAAAATACTGGTGTACACACTTTCAGTTACATTTGTGTGTGTGTGCACGTCGATTCAGGTCGAAACACCTGTTCATATTTTTGTCTGAGCCAAGCTTGCAATCCCTGACATGCTTATTTCTAATATATTATTAATTATTTACAGTTTATTAGGTATATTTAAATTTTTATATTCAATGCTCAGTACATCACTTATTTGTACTGTCGCAATATATATATTAATTAACAGTATAATAAAATAATTAAAAACATAAAAGTGTAAGGTCTTTAATATTACTACAAAAACTAAAAAAAAATTAACTGCATTGCTAAAAAAGATGTAGCATGACCATACTGGGTGAACGACTGACTAGTGGTGTGAGTGCATCATTTACAAATGACTTACTTAGAATGATCGACTGACTGACTGATGGAATATTATTATTTTCTCGTACACGTTTCTGTCTTGATGTATATTCCATGAATGTTTTTACTAGAATGGCGTTCTTTTGGAAACCTAATTGTTGAAGAGATACTTTCTTATTTTTCATATTTAGTTTTCATACACTATAATAACTTTTGTTTTCTTAATTTTGGTCTGTCAATTAGTCTTTCATCCTTGATATGTCAATTATCTAAACATCTTTTTACATAATTTAGATTTCTTATGGCATTTTATAATTAGTAATTACTTAAAAAATTTATTATATTACCTAGTCTCACATAATAAGCTAGCTTATATGATACCTGTGACAACTTGATTATTCTGTGTTTCAACTTTCTATTTCCTCAAAATTATTTTTGTATTTAATAAATTGTGATTTAGGCTGATTGTGCCTGGAACAGATCCTCAGTTTGAAGTTGATCATTAGATACTTCCTTCAAAGAAATATCCCCCTCTTCATAACCTTAATTGATTTTCAGAAGGCGTATGATTCAGTGGATCAAGAGACCCTCTTCCAGTACCTCCAGGAATGCGGTGTCAATCCCAAAACTCTAAATTTAATTACATTAACTTTAACCGACACAGTTTCCAAAATTAAATTCCTAGGAGAGTTAGTGACCCCTTCCCAATTCACACTGGTGTATATCAAGGGGATGGGCTCCCCTATTCTGTTTAACTGTGTCCTAGATAAAGTCATGAAAACCTTCCATAAAGTTAATTCCACTAGAGTTAGAATAGGTAACAAATCCAAAGGTGTAGAATTAAGCTGTTTAGCTTCTGCAGATGATCTTACCATCTTTGCCCACTCAGAAGAAGAAGCAAGAAAGCAAGTAGAAGATCTTAAAGAGATAGTGGAGAAAACTGGCCTCCAAATCTCCTTTCCTAAAACGGAAATTATGACCACCCTATTTAAATTCCCAAAAACGTGCCTGGACACGCCGTATGGAGAAATAAAATATACTAACAACTTTAAATATCTTGGGGAAAACATATCCCAAAATTCCTCAGACAAAGAATCCTTTAAGATAAGGAAACTCAAATTAGCGAAGGCCTTTACTCCAACCCGGGAACTGTATGGAAAGAAAAACCTTTCCAGAAGCACGAACAGAGGCGGCCCTACCCGGGGGTGCAAGGGGTGCACGGCACCCGGGCACTGGGTCCAGGGGGGTGCCGAAGCCTTAAGTAGGAAATGTACTCTAATTAAGTTATGTTAATTTTTGTTTAGGTACGACTTAGATACATATAACAAATCAGGCATGACGTTTTACTGCAAAATCAATTTCTACTTTCGGAATTACTGCAAAATCAAGTGTCAGTGATTATGCCAACAGTGTCCCCGCAATTTAGGTGATAACGCCCCCGCTTACAATCACCCTATAATTAAGATTGCGACTCTGAAAACCATGCGCCCCCTCCACAACTTGCAATTACGTGGTCTACGGGTCTCAATCGATGCCCTAAATCAACCTTATACATGGAGAAAAATTATATTTAAAAATTACCACACTATATAGCAATGTAGGCGCAGACTAGGAAAATAATAAATAGCGAGTTAAGGGCATGCCAAACCCTGCATATTGTTACAATACCAAAAGCAGCCCAATACAAGGGAAGACATACCATCGAATATAAAGTAAAAAGCATGCAATTAAAGGTAGATAAAAGAATAAGAATTAACAATTTTAAATAAATAGCACTAGAATGACTGTAACGTATGAGAGACAAATGACTATGACCCAACCCAAGTGATTGGCCAAATGACAAATTATATGAAATAAACCCATGAAATAAGAAAAGTAAATATAATTAAATGTGGCATTGAATATAGAAAGTACAAACCTAAAGAAAATGTTGTAATATTAGCTAAGTAAGTATAGAACAATGATGAAATAAACAAATAATAAAATACACAAACAATAATACAGAAAATTGTAATAACAAAAATAAAATATAACAGAGATAGACTAATAATCAAAATAGTCATAGACCAAAGTGAACCAAGAGTACATGATGTGAATAGGGAGTGAATTACAAATAAACACTCTGTGATAAGGGTGATAACACCAATGTGATTAATATAAAGAAACAAAATAAAAGTGTATAACACTATTGACACTAAGTACAGTGAAACGATACAAGTGCAGGTGTGACACAAGAAATATAAATAAAACATCAAATATAAGCAAGAACTCATATAAAAGTGAGATTGCGGAAGGAAAGTGATTAATTAAAAATAAAACACAAAATCTGTATAAAGACACCAAAATAAGTGATCAATACTAGAGTTTAGTGGTGGAAATGGACCAACAACAGTAGTAGATAAGATATCATTATATTATATTATTATTCAGGATAAAAATACATTAATGTTATTCAAGGTATTATTGTTAACAGTTAGAGTTAATAGTTAAAGGGCCAGATCAAACTTTAAACCAATAATATGGGATAAAAGAAAAGTAGGCCTAGAAAAGAAATGAATGTTACAATACTAAAATTATATAGTAAATGTTTGAAAGTATTGTTAAGATGTCATAAAGAAAAGCAGAGAAGATAATAGCAATATTATAGAAATGTGCAAATGTTATAATTGTTGAAATAGTCTTAAGAGTAAGTTGTATTATGTTGAGTGGTGATGAAAGCCTAATAAACAGTTCATGTTAAAGTTATAAATTTAGATATAAAAGGCATTAGTATGTCGGAGAAGCTGTAATATTCATATACTAAGGAATGTCAGGTCTAGAAAGTTAATTGTGTTATTAATAACACAATTAACTTTCTAGACCTGACCCTCACTAGACGAATGGACACATTGAAATTCAATATTTATAGGAAGCCTATTGCCACTTGCCATACAATACATGCAGATTCCCATCACCCATATTCTCAAAAAATGGCAGCATATAATAGTTTAATCCATAGATTGCTGACAGTCCCCCTTGACAATAATGATTTCCAGGCTGAGCTAAATACAATAAGATTTATTGCAGTTTCCAATGGTTACAGTAGTCACATCATTGATAAATTGTTAAAGAAGCATAATAACATTCAACTTAAGCCCCGTCCACTTAATAAAACACAGAAAAAATTTATATCTGCGAAATACACATACATCATGCCAAAAATTTTGTCTTCAGTGATGAACAATATTGGTTATACTATGTCTTTTAGAACCAATAATAAACTGATTAATATACTTAGACCTAAACTGCCCTTACCTATTGAAGAAAAAACAGGCATTTATAAACTGGTTTGCAATGATTGTAACAGCTTCTATATAGGTCAGACCGGAAGAGGTTTTTACAAACACTTCCGTGAACACTTACCAAAAAAGACACATAATTACAATGATATAAAATCTAATTACACTCGTCATCTGACCCAACACAATCACAATTATACAGATTTTAAGTCTAATCTAATGCCTTTGCATATATGCAACAAGGGCCGATTTATGAATCCCTTGGAGGAGCTGGAAATTTATAATGCATATAATAATGATAGCAGTCGCGATTTTGTTCTGAATGAACAATTGAACTTTGTATCTAACCGCCTGTATGATACTGCTTTGAGATTGCTCAATGAGTTCCAATCAGTAGCAGACAATACCTGAACGGGTGCACACCCTACATCACGTGCACATAATATGCTTGTTTCTGCAATTTTATTTCTTGACAAACGCAGTTTTGTGTGATATGTGTGTTTTTGGTTTTTTAAACGTCTGATGATGAGGCATACGCCTTGAAACGCGTAACGTTAACCAAGTTTGAGAAGTCACACGGCGGACCGCATACAAGGTAATCACTTACTATTATATTTCCGAATTTGTCAACCGCACAAAGAATTTATTTGACATTAGCAGTCACAGTGGCTCACAGTGAAAGATCTTTTTCAAAGTTAAAATTAGTTAAAAATTATCTTAGGTCAGCACTATCGCAAACTAGATTAACTAATTTATCTCTAATAATTAGTATTGAACATGAAACTCATAATGAAATAAGTGACATTGTTAGAGATTTTGCTAATGCAAAGGCACGAAAAGTTAATTTTTTGTAACTTTGTAAGTTATATTAGTTATTTATAATAAATAAACATTACTTACTAATTCAATTTTTATTTTTGTTTCATTATACTTTGTATAAATGACGCAATAAACTATTTAACATAAATACCAAAGGTTGGTTTCTATATAACCCAAATATATGCAACGTATTTGTGTGTGTGAATTTTTATATGTACTTTAATTTGTATAGCCCCACGTTCTTTGGGAGCCAAATATGCAACAATACATATACATAAATACATATACATATACACAAATTTAGCGGGACCGGTCTCACGTTCAAGATTGACAAATTATGTAACAATATAACATTTGAATTGGGTTTCAGGTGTATCTGCAATAAGAACTCTATGTAACTTGTAACGGTATTTCAAATTTATTTGATATTATTAAAAATTGTGCACACGGCACTGACTTCGATTTAAAACATTCATTATTATTTGTTATTATGCCGTAAGGCTTATGCTATATACATCCTTACTGACTAAATATTCTATTCTACTAATTATTGTATTAAAGAAAAATCTCATTTTCAGACTACTCAGTCAATTAATGTGTTTCAAAATATCAATATTTAAATCTCTTTTTCTATATTGTAATGTACTCAAAATATTAATAGTTATTGGATTTATCTTTTGTTTCTCAGTACTGTTTTATCTCAAATACTAATTGTTTTCATTTAAATGCTTTGTATTCATTTTATTTCATATTAATTTGAGCTCTTGTTACGTTAATCGTACTTCTAAAACATCTATGATTTTAATTCTACTTTACAAGAAACATTGGCTCTTACTTTTAAATAAAATAGAAATGTCTTTAATTGTCTTTGAGTTCATTGTACGATTAAGATATAAATAAGTTGTTTATCACCTTATTGTCGTCAATCATACTCAATCATTTTTATCCATCTGTAGTCATCCTCGTCTCGCACTTCAGCATCACTCTCTCTTCTCCTCTTGTCCAGCATCGGCTGTCTCTCTTCTCCTCTTGTCCAGCGTCGAATCACTCTTCTTATCCAGCGTCGTATCACTCTCTGGAACTCTCCTCGTGCTGTTTCTGACGTCAATGGATCTTCTTATGTAATTCTTCTTATGTAATGTTGTTATTATTTAAAAATGATTGTATTTACAACTTAGTTACATAGTTGTATGTAACTGGAAAATTTAAACTATTTACAAAAATAAATACGCCGTGCGGACGGGCATAAGCTCCCGCTGCATCATGGATGATTTAAGAAAGAGAACCACTGTAGCTTGCGTGTCCTATTTATACCCATGTCTTGGTCGACACCTGCAGTGGTACGAAATCGACATGTCAGAAACTGTCTCTGGATTCAGTTCCCCCACTCTTTGTCAAATTCGCTATTTCTTATATTTCTGCGAATTGCAGAGTCCTGTAAGTATACTCTTATACTTATCTTATAACTATTTTTACAACACATGTTCACTGTAATTTTGGACATTGCAACTTAACCCTTTCGATTTGTACACAGTTATTTCACTATTACACTCGTACGGTGTGGCACTTTCGCGTGGTTTTCGTACACAGTATTTAGTAAATTTTATTACATTTTATTGTGTTTTTGGATTTTAATTCTTAATTATAGTTTATGAATAATTACGGAAAAACAGTAATTGTGCAATTATTCATCTTGGGGTGGTAAACTCGCCTGCATAGACCTGCATTCACACACACTAGCAAAATACTGGTGTACACACTTTCAGTTACATTTGTGTGTGTGTGCACGTCGATTCAGGTCGAAACACCTGTTCATATTTTTGTCTGAGCCAAGCTTGCAATCCCTGACATGCTTATTTCTAATATATTATTAATTATTTACAGTTTATTAGGTATATTTAAATTTTTATATTCAATGCTCAGTACATCACTTATTTGTACTGTCGCAATATATATATTAATTAACAGTATAATAAAATAATTAAAAACATAAAAGTGTAAGGTCTTTAATATTACTACAAAAACTAAAAAAAAATTAACTGCATTGCTAAAAAAGATGTAGCATGACCATACTGGGTGAACGACTGACTAGTGGTGTGAGTGCATCATTTACAAATGACTTACTTAGAATGATCGACTGACTGACTGATGGAATATTATTATTTTCTCGTACACGTTTCTGTCTTGATGTATATTCCATGAATGTTTTTACTAGAATGGCGTTCTTTTGGAAACCTAATTGTTGAAGAGATACTTTCTTATTTTTCATATTTAGTTTTCATACACTATAATAACTTTTGTTTTCTTAATTTTGGTCTGTCAGTTAGTCTTTCATCCTTGATATGTCAATTATCTAAACATCTTTTTACATAATTTAGATTTCTTATGGCATTTTATAATTAGTAATTACTTAAAAAATTTATTATATTACCTAGTCTCACATAATAAGCTAGCTTATATGATACCTGTGACAACTTGATTATTCTGTGTTTCAACTTTCTATTTCCTCAAAATTATTTTTGTATTTAATAAATTGTGATTTAGGCTGATTGTGCCTGGAACAGATCCTCAGTTTGAAGTTGATCATTAGATACTTCCTTCAAAGAAATATCCCCCTCTTCATAACCTTAATTGATTTTCAGAAGGCGTATGATTCAGTGGATCAAGAGACCCTCTTCCAGTACCTCCAGGAATGCGGTGTCAATCCCAAAACTCTAAATTTAATTACATTAACTTTAACCGACACAGTTTCCAAAATTAAATTCCTAGGAGAGTTAGTGACCCCTTCCCAATTCACACTGGTGTATATCAAGGGGATGGGCTCCCCTATTCTGTTTAACTGTGTCCTAGATAAAGTCATGAAAACCTTCCATAAAGTTAATTCCACTAGAGTTAGAATAGGTAACAAATCCAAAGGCGTAGAATTAAGCTGTTTAGCTTCTGCAGATGATCTTACCATCTTTGCCCACTCAGAAGAAGAAGCAAGAAAGCAAGTAGAAGATCTTAAAGAGATAGTGGAGAAAACTGGCCTCCAAATCTCCTTTCCTAAAACGGAAATTATGACCACCCTATTTAAATTCCCAAAAACGTGCCTGGACACTCCGTATGGAGAAATAAAATATACTAACAACTTTAAATATCTTGGGGAAAACATATCCCAAAATTCCTCAGACAAAGAATCCTTTAAGATAAGGAAACTCAAATTAGCGAAGGCCTTTACTCCAACCCGGGAACTGTATGGAAAGAAAAACCTTTCCAGAAGCGCGAACAGAGGCGGCCCTACCCGGGGGTGCAAGGGGTGCACGGCACCCGGGCACTGGGTCCAGGGGGGTGCCGAAGCCTTAAGTAGGAAATGTACTCTAATTAAGTTATGTTAATTTTTGTTTAGGTACGACTTAGATACATATAACAAATCAGGCATGACGTTTTACTGCAAAATCAATTTCTACTTTCGGAATTACTGCAAAATCAAGTGTCAGTGATTATGCCAACAGTGTCCCCGCAATTTAGGTGATAACGCCCCCGCTTACAATCACCCTATAATTAAGATTGCGACTCTGAAAACCATGCGCCCCCTCCACAACTTGCAATTACGTGGTCTGCGGGTCTCAATCGATGCCCTAAATCAACCTTATACATGGAGAAAAATTATATTTAAAAATTACCACACTATATAGCAATGTAGGCGCAGACTAGGAAAATAATAAATAGCGAGTTAAGGGCATGCCAAACCCTGCATATTGTTACAATACCAAAAGCAGCCCAATACAAGGGAAGACATACCATCGAATATAAAGTAAAAAGCATGCAATTAAAGGTAGATAAAAGAATAAGAATTAACAATTTTAAATAAATAGCACTAGAATGACTGTAACGTATGAGAGACAAATGACTATGACCCAACCCAAGTGATTGGCCAAATGACAAATTATATGAAATAAACCCATGAAATAAGAAAAGTAAATATAATTAAATGTGGCATTGAATATAGAAAGTACAAACCTAAAGAAAATGTTGTAATATTAGCTAAGTAAGTATAGAACAATGATGAAATAAACAAATAATAAAATACACAAACAATAATACAGAAAATTGTAATAACAAAAATAAAATATAACAGAGATAGACTAATAATCAAAATAGTCATAGACCAAGGTGAACCAAGAGTACATGATGTGAATAGGGAGTGAATTACAAATAAACACTCTGTGATAAGGGTGATAACACCAATGTGATTAATATAAAGAAACAAAATAAAAGTGTATAACACTATTGACACTAAGTACAGTGAAACGATACAAGTGCAGGTGTGACACAAGAAATATAAATAAAACATCAAATATAAGCAAGAACTCATATAAAAGTGAGATTGCGGAAGGAAAGTGATTAATTAAAAATAAAACACAAAATCTGTATAAAGACACCAAAATAAGTGATCAATACTAGAGTTTAGTGGTGGAAATGGACCAACAACAGTAGTAGATAAGATATCATTATATTATATTATTATTCAGGATAAAAATACATTAATGTTATTCAAGGTATTATTGTTAACAGTTAGAGTTAATAGTTAAAGGGCCAGATCAAACTTTAAACCAATAATATGGGATAAAAGAAAAGTAGGCCTAGAAAAGAAATGAATGTTACAATACTAAAATTATATAGTAAATGTTTGAAAGTATTGTTAAGATGTCATAAAGAAAAGCAGAGAAGATAATAGCAATATTATAGAAATGTGCAAATGTTATAATTGTTGAAATAGTCTTAAGAGTAAGTTGTATTATGTTGAGTGGTGATGAAAGCCTAATAAACAGTTCATGTTAAAGTTATAAATTTAGATATAAAAGGCATTAGTATGTCGGAGAAGCTGTAATATTCATATACTAAGGAATGTCAGGTCTAGAAAGTTAATTGTGTTATTAATAACACAATTAACTTTCTAGACCTGACCCTCACTAGACGAATGGACACATTGAAATTCAATATTTATAGGAAGCCTATTGCCACTAGCCATACAATACATGCAGATTCCCATCACCCATATTCTCAAAAAATGGCAGCATATAATAGTTTAATCCATAGATTGCTTACAGTCCCCCTTGACAATAATGATTTCCAGGCTGAGCTAAATACAATAAGATTTATTGCAGTTTCCAATGGTTACAGTAGTCACATCATTGATAAATTGTTAAAGAAGCATAATAACATTCAACTTAAGCCCCGTCCACTTAATAAAACACAGAAAAAATTTATATCTGCGAAATACACATACATCATGCCAAAAATTTTGTCTTCAGTGATGAACAATATTGGTTATACTATGTCTTTTAGAACCAATAATAAACTGATTAATATACTTAGACCTAAACTGCCCTTACCTATTGAAGAAAAAACAGGCATTTATAAACTGGTTTGCAATGATTGTAACAGCTTCTATATAGGTCAGACCGGAAGAGGTTTTTACAAACACTTCCGTGAACACTTACCAAAAAAGACACATAATTACAATGATATAAAATCTAATTACACTCGTCATCTGACCCAACACAATCACAATTATACAGATTTTAAGTCTAATCTAATGCCTTTGCATATATGCAACAAGGGCCGATTTATGAATCCCTTGGAGGAGCTGGAAATTTATAATGCATATAATAATGATAGCAGTCGCGATTTTGTTCTGAATGAACAATTGAACTTTGTATCTAACCGCCTGTATGATACTGCTTTGAGATTGCTCAATGAGTTCCAATCAGTAGCAGACAATACCTGAACGGGTGCACACCCTACATCACGTGCACATAATATGCTTGTTTCTGCAATTTTATTTCTTGACAAACGCAGTTTTGTGTGATATGTGTGTTTTTGGTTTTTTAAACGTCTGATGATGAGGCATACGCCTTGAAACGCGTAACGTTAACCAAGTTTGAGAAGTCACACGGCGGACCGCATACAAGGTAATCACTTACTATTATATTTCCGAATTTGTCAACCGCACAAAGAATTTATTTGACATTAGCAGTCACAGTGGCTCACAGTGAAAGATCTTTTTCAAAGTTAAAATTAGTTAAAAATTATCTTAGGTCAGCACTATCGCAAACTAGATTAACTAATTTATCTCTAATAATTAGTATTGAACATGAAACTCATAATGAAATAAGTGACATTGTTAGAGATTTTGCTAATGCAAAGGCACGAAAAGTTAATTTTTTGTAACTTTGTAAGTTATATTAGTTATTTATAATAAATAAACATTACTTACTAATTCAATTTTTATTTTTGTTTCATTATACTTTGTATAAATGACGCAATAAACTATTTAACATAAATACCAAAGGTTGGTTTCTATATAACCCTAGATATCCTCAATAACGGCTTACTCCTATTTTCCCATCCAGTTTTGTAAGTAATTTGATGTGATGTGGGATGGTGTTTGTAATAAACTGATAGGTTTCAAATGTAACAACTGGATAAAGGTTGGGGGGGCCACAACAGTTCTCGCACCCGGGCGCCGGATAGGCTAGGGCCGCCACTGAGCGCGAAAGTCCGTCACTGTAGCACTATGATCAGGTCAGTGATCATGTATGGAGTTGAAACAATGTGCTTTCAAAATTTGGAATCTCTTCTTAAAACTGAACGAAGAATTCTTCGGAAAATTTATGACTCCAAGAAAACCGAAGATGGGTACGGGCATAGACCCAAAGAAGAGCTGTACAGGGATCTGGAAACGGCTTTCCAAAGAAAAAGACTGAGATTCCTTGGACATATGGTCCAGATGGATCGGTCCAGATTAAATAATCAAATTTTTAACTATATTTGGCAACTTTCGAGTCTGAATGGATACACCAAACAACTCAAGGAGGAATGATGAAACTGGGTAAATATTTGAATGACTGTGTAGATAGAAATACATACAGAAACAAAATTCAAAATCTTGAGGTTCTCTGTGGTGAGAAGAAGACGAGAAAGGGGTGGACAGTGGAAAGGAAGGCGGTGCATAGTGTGTGAATGAGGGCCTTCTGGCAGGAGAAGAAAAGGAAATGATATTCGCGTGGTCCACGGCTGGCCTGTTCGTGTAAAAAAAAATTGTGATTTACCTACTTTTGAGAATTTACAACATTACACACATGATGTAAGTTATTCATTTTAATTTTGACAGTCGTTGTAAAAAAAAAGTTACAAAGATTATCTAACAGCGACTGTGAGATCCAAGACATTTTACTAATTGAATAAGTTACAAATTTTTAACAGTAACTTAGAAATTTTACTTTATTTGTCCATTATTACGTACTGTTGTAATTTATTAGTAGAACAATAGCAAGGTCCGGTATTTCTATGGGTAGAGAAGCAGGTGTATTTCTTTACTTCCTGAGTAGCTGTATTTTTCAGATAATATGAATGGACCTTGGCTTTGGCTAAACATTAAAAACAACAAAAATAGTACAATGAGAAATGAATGTATAGTTCAATGTGCAGTCAAGAGATTGAAAATATATCACTGTGTAGGTTGCTATGCATTCAAACTGACAGTAATGTTTGTAATTAAATTATTAATTTGTCATTTGTATAAATTAACATTAAAGTTTTGTAAATAATATAACAAAAAAGATGCTGTTTAGCCTATAATATTAAACTATAGTTTGTCATATTAAGTATAATATAGTTCAAATTATAATAGTGATGTAACCAGGATTTTTCATTTTTTGGGGGGAGGGACAGGGATTTTTCCATGGTGGTTATTGATGATAATGAGATGGGTGGGGGTAATATTGGTAGTAGCAGGGTATTCACCAGTTACAGCCTATTGTGCATGTCTATCACGCCCACTAGTGAAGTGGTAAAAGATTCATCTGGTAACCTTAGTGAGGGTTATAAATTCCATAATGCCCCTTGGCACTATCACTGAATTAGAGCCAATGATAATAGTATTTGCACAACTGAAGATTGTAGTATTTTCTGCAAAAATATATATTAAAGAAAAGTTTCATCCCATCAAGAGATACTAGGGTCAACTAGGCTCTATTTCAGGATTATTGACACAACCTGAAGTATGTTCAGTGTTTAAATATTCAATTCGTCCTTAGTTCGGACTCCAACTGAAACTGTATTGTATTTAAAATTATGTAATAATTGACTTTATGTGTTGCAAGGTTAACCAGGATATCGTTTAGTGTACTTGGCAGAGAATAATAGGCAAATACAATTAAACAAATACATATTCATAAAGTTAAAATAAAATATTATTTTATTTTCTTTAACATGACATTCTCTCTTTACTGAATCTATGGTTATACTCCCATCTCTCATCATTGAATTATTTAACACACATGTAATGGGCTTTTGCGTCTCACAACTCCCCTTAATACAAGCAATTTACATTTTATAAACTCTTAATTACAAAAATAGAAATATTTTCTATATTCATAAGACGAACCAATACTTGATAATTTCACACACCACTCACATTCCAATCACCCCGTTTCTAGATCTTGTCTAACAATGAGTTCGATTTTGTAATTTGTTATTTTCTTAGAGAATGATTATATTTAGGCCTTTATATAAAATGTTGGGTACTCATCCTTTCGTAGGTTCTACGTCGTTACGCTACCACGTGTCACGCACTGTTTTCACTATAGTTTCAGAAATTAGTTTGTTCCTTTTATAAATTTAGCTATTCGCTACTCATTATGAGTTGTTTTGTGATCACTTTTAGTTTGTCAACAAATTTTATTAATAATTTGGCTCGACGACTTACATACGCGACCAGCCGGTCCTGACACAGGGTGTAGAGTGACGCCTCGCTACAATGGCTGGCAAGGATTTTTCTTTGGCCTTGTCCACTAGATGTTGGCAGAAACACGATGACGTCTAAGCTCCTTACTGTGACGTTTCGACGGTTGATTGGTTCTTTCGACCATCGACGATACCACAGGCCATGGTTCACCATTTCCTTCATCTTCACATACACGCGGTGCAAATTTGTCGTCTCACGCCATTTTTTGTTACGGCGTCTTTGCGTCCTTTTTAATTGTTCAGCGCAGGTGAGGCGCCCGTGCGTGTGGACTCACATTCTGTATGTGACAATTCTCGAATTTTGTACTGCGCACACCGTTCCAGACTAACATACGTTTAAAAAGCTCTGCTGTGGTTCTTTGTTCAAGCTGTCATGGGAATTCGCAATGTCAATTTTAATACAGAAATTAATAAAATAAACCTCCCCATTTTGTCCTATTACAAACCTACCCACTAAAATAAATTATTGTAGGCTGACAATCTAATATGGTGTTAATTACATAAGCGCTGATTTAGTACCGTTTGTATTTAATTAAATGCCATTTTGTTGTCTGTGTTTCAGTATATCACAAAGAATATTAGAGCACTGTTTAATGCTGACCTGGAGCACTTTGACGCAAGCATATACTACACAAAATTCAAACCTCTGACTTTCTATCAGATGTACAGAGCAAAAACTGGATTCACTTATGACACCATATTACCTACTCAGTTTTTCCGGCTTGCAGACATTATTGGTCCATACAAATACCCTCGTTGCCACTGGTACAATGTTGATCCAAGCAAACCTCAGTATCCGAAAGCCACTGTGGCAACACTGAAGTCAACGAAACAAAGAAAACAACTACTATTTGTAAACCAGTTACCTGCCAACAGAGTAACAGGCTTCATGAATTACTTGGATGAGGAGTGCCTAAGTTAATAACAACATTTTATGAACAAATATATGAATTAATAAGCCAAATTAAATAAATAAATAAAATTATATAAAAGAATCCATAAAATTATACTTGATCTACACGCACACACACACACACACACAATGTATGATCACATATAAATGATTTTACTCCAATCCACATACTAAAACACATTATTATTGACTTCTTGGATTTTGTTGTCCATGATGTGTCTGTTACTTAACTAAATATAATTAAATCACTACCAACTCGGAACACAAAGTTTTTTATGGGTAAAAACGTAAAAGTTTTATCTTATAGCCTGAACCAGTTTTCACTTATAAAAAGCTTCTTCAGAGGCTGCCGCTGGGAGCACTGTCCGTCTTGTTGTTGGCAACGGTATCAATTTTTAAAGGATATATTCCAAAAACAAGACGGACAGTGCTCCCAGCGGCAGCCTCTGAAGAAGCTTTTTAAAAGCGAAAACTGGTTCAGGTTATAAGGTAAAACTTTTACGTTTTTACCCATAAAAAACTTTGTGTTCCGAGTTGGTAGTGATTTAATTATATTTAATTATTATTGACTTAGAATATTAATAATTCATAAACAAGTGATTATATAATTCTTAAACAATAAATTTTACACACGACTACCACCATCACTGTAGATGAATACTCTTACTATAGCCTTTAATCCCTTCAATATCATAATAAATTATTACCCACCCAAACTAATTATTACTAATACCACTGTTAGAACTATAATAAACCACTGAGAGAACTGCAAGTCGTTCACTTTTAAGCCACATGAAAATAAACTTTTGGAAGAGGGTATGCTGCAACATGAGAATGACTGATCAATGTGCACTTCAAGACTGATCACAATTAAGCATAAGGAACCAGGAAAAAAATCAGTGAGTGCTGACAGACTACAACACCACGACACGAGATCTTAACATGGGACCTTAAGTTAACGTTAACCTGTATGGTTAACAGGTTTTTATAGAATTTACACAATAATAAAATAAAATAAAATAATAATAATCAGACATCATGGGAAATTATACAATTTACAGCGCTCAACCTGACAGTAAAACTCTTAATGTTGTAATAGACTTGCAAAAGGTATTTTCTATTCCTAAACTCACACACAGTGATGTGTACTACTGCCATCAGCTTTCATGCTACAACTTCGGAATCCTCAGATGGCGTTACATGTGTTTGGCATGAAGGTCAATCTGGATGCGGAGGAAATCAGATGGCATCATGAGTAGTAGTAAACTCTAGCAGTAAACTCTGGTATTCTTTACCCAGAAAAAACAACTTTCCATTTGGAGTGATAACTGCGCTGGGCAGTTAAACAACAGAATGCTTGTATTTTTGTATATGTATCTAGTCACTGCTGGCTTGTTTGACAGTGTTGAACACAAATTTTTTCTAACCGGTCATAGCTTTTCCAGAGCTGATAGACTTTGCTATTATTGAGAAGAGAGCGAAATGCTCAAAGATTGAAACTGTTGAACATGTAACACAAGTCATCGTATCTGCTAGGCCTTCTAAACCATTTAAAGTTGTGGACATGTCAGAAAGATTTTTTGATTTTGACAAAGCTTCAGACACATACATAACCACAAAAAAAAACTCCAAATCGCAACGGCATCATGGCTAAAAGTTTGCAAAGATAATCCAGGTTATGTCCTGGTCAGGAAGAACTTTAGTGAAGTAGGTGACTGGGAGAAATGCTATGTACTTAAAAAAGATGTGAAGATCGAAGACATCATTTCAAAGCATCTAGAACAGTTACCTTTTATAGTTCCCATGACAGAAGAAAGATCTTCGTAGAATGCTGGACTTTTTGTCTGATGAAAATAAAGATTTTTACCGGTCTTTGTGTGTGTAGCCAAGAACGGATATAGATCACTTTGGAAGAAATGTGTACTCGGACATAGATCTTTCTGAAAAAATATGTTTCAATTTTTTGTTTGTTTGTTTCTTAACAAATTTTTTTAAAACTTTGTATGTTTTAATCATTTATATACAGCAACATTATTTTTTGGCAATTAAAATTATGTTTTTTAAAAATGTTTAAACTGTTTTTTAATATTTTCCACAATTTTTTTTTTTGGCACTATATCACTTTGAAAAAGAAGGGTTCATTTAGTGATTTCATCATATAGAAAAATATATTATTAAATAACCCCAAAAAGTATAAAAATTTAGCAAAATAAAGGTAGTCATACAAAATAAAGGTTATTTATGGGAAACAATTTATCTGTTTATTTCTATAGGACTAACAATTTTCACAAGATATGACTGTTTTAATCTTTTAACCCCCTTCCCACACACAAAGTGTTGCGTCTTAGACGCTCTCGAAGTAATCTTAAGTTAGTCTTAGAATGCTAGTTGTTGAGGTAGCTGGTGAGAAATGAAATAACGAAGTGTATGTTCTTCAGCTAATTGTTTATTGAAAATTATTTAGAAAATAGTTGCATGGCGTGTGCAGTATATCGCGGCATAAATGCCTGATAAGTAAGGGAGAATTAAATATTGAAAGACATAATCGTGCGTAAAGGCTGAGATCGCCTAAGTAAATTAGCACATGATGATCATGCTAGAATTTAGAAATATTTAAAATAATTATGTAGCCACGGCTGGCGAACTGAGGCGAGTTGCTCGTCCGGAGTCTTGCAATTAACTAACTAAATTTGACTGCTGCGAGCCTGCTACAAGCCGGCAGCAGATTAGCAGGGGAGAAAATTCTGTAGAGATTCAGAAGGTGGATTCTGTAGATTTCCACTACAGAATCCACCTTTGCAAACCACCTCATTGAAGCAAACCACACATACAAAAATATCGACAATAACATGAACATTCTACACGTACACACAAAAGGCCGAATACTAGACACTCTAGAACAATTGGAAATATACGAACACACGAAAACAAATAAAAAACGACATCCTAAATGACCAGACACAATTCAAATCGCACACATTATTCGAACATATCTCACCCCACACACACAACATCGATCTTTCGAAATTCGATTCCGTTGCCCATAACAGGACGGACAGCGCTACCAGCGGCAACCTCTGAAGAAGCCTTTTAAAGGTGAAAACCAGTTCAGGTTGTAAGGTAAAGCTTTATGTTTTTACTTATAAAAAACTTTGTGTTCCGAGTCGTTAATGTAATAGTTATATTTAGTTAAGTAACGGACACGTCATGGACAACGAAATCCAAGAATTTGTTTTACACTTTCATCTAGACACTATGTAGAAGACATTACAAAAAGTTTCAAGACTTGGGACTTTTTCTGGCTTCATTGAATCGACTAATTTATTAGGCATATAAATTTGTTACTACTGACATACTAAATTCTTGAAAAATAGTTGGAAACATTATTGGCCGGCCTGTTAGGTTGTGGTCTAGAGTCTATGCTGACAGATGTTTCATCCTCACCATCGTAGACCATCATCAGTGTTGGTAACAATTGGCATGGTGTCTGCCAATTCACCCCGCTACTCTACTTCATCATTGTGGTGAATTGGTGGACACTGTACCAACACTGACACTGATGATGGCCTCCAATGGTGAGGCTGAAATGTCTGTCAGCATAAACTCTGGACCACATTGTAACAGCCCAGCCAATAATGTTTCCAACAATGTGGATGCCAGCCGTGAACGTCTTAGGAACTCTATTCTTGAAAAATGTTATGTGTATTGTAACGTTTCGCATAACGTTACACTTCGGGAACCTGGATAATTGGCTCAGGTCAATTAAACAGGCTGCCATTATCTTTACAAAATCATAAATAACTGGAAGGTAAACAAAAGTTAAATAGGATCCCGTGAATTGAGGGATATTGACAGGGGTTTGTAGATTTATTCACTCACCTTTTTGGACCATGACATCTCTTTATTACATAAAGTTTTAACATCTCCGAAGAAATTTAGCAATGTGTATATTAAAAGTAAAAACATTTGCACCTCTTGTACAAATAGAATTAGATTAATTAATGAGTTAACATAGCTTTTACTGCCCTCGGATCCGAGTATTTTGTTTCAGTATATGATATTAAAATTATCATCTTTATTTCGTGCCATCTGAAGAATGGGCTTATTTAACTTTAACGTGTTATATTCATAAAAGTCTTAAACTTAACACTTATTATTACTAAGCATGAAATTACAATTTTATGGTAATTAAGTCAGTCTTTCGTGTTTTACTTTACTTTCATTGGTTAATTAAGTGTCTATCATGTATTATTTTAAGTTAAGTTCTGAACCACGGAAGTTGAACTTCCGTGATACCTGTGTGTAGCATCGTCGGCGAATCGGCGCTTCCATTGGTTGTGCAGGGTGTCTTGGAGATCTTCTGGCTATCGTGTTTTGGTGAAATCTGCTGTCCTTCCTAAAGATGAGTCGTCTGTTGGGTCTGTAGATTCTTGTGGTAGGTTTTGGGTTGTAACTTTCACTGGTATTCACATTGTTGTACCGCACATGTTACTTACGTTTAACAGTTACATGTTAACAGTTTAACATCACATTTAGGTGATGTTAGTTTGTTACAGAGATGTCACTGTCATACACTCACGTCATATTTTACATTTTTACATCATCCGGCTATCTCGCACAAGCGTCTCCTCGTTTATAGGTTTTTATATCGACTACATACTTTTGTACACTGTATCAGCAGCGGAGTCTGAGATACAACTGAACTGGCTAAGTATAGGGGTGAAGAGGCTGTCCGCGCGCGGGTAGCTTGTCAGCGTAAAAGTAGTTCCATATTCGATTAATATTTACTCGATTATTCTCTGACATAATTAACTATATTTAATTATACTACGGTATCTCTCACTTAGTATTTTATTATTGTACATCATTATGTTTTTTATCAAGTTCCGATTTAATACAATTATTAGTCATATTCACGGGTAATTATGCGTGTTGATGCCGGTTTCGGCAGGTTAAAGCCGGGTTAATTATTAAGGGGTGTTATCGCAATTTTATTATAGAATTCTTTTTGGTTTTAAAACTATTTATTTTGGGTATTATGGCGGGGTTACATTATCATTTTCTTTAGGGGTTTGGTTCTGTTTTAATGTGAGATTTTAAATTTCTTTTATTTCATTTTTTCCCTTTTTTAAAATCGTCACAGTATATGTTAAATTAATAAATGATTGAAATCAAGAACTGATGTAAGGGAAATAATATTAGTTCATCAATTTAACTTCTATAGCTACACCTAAACATACATCATGATACATCCTGCTTTTCTGGATGTCTAGCATATGTTTGGCAAATAATGTTACAGAGGTTTGCATTATAAAATGAAAGATAACCGTCCTATCTAAAGGAAATAATTTTAACGTCACTTAACTTAACTAACAGACACTTCTTAAAAAATAAGCTAATGGGACGATTTGAAACCAATACAATTTTGTACTACTCCAGGGAGAATCTTATTGTACACATTCCATATTTGTTTTGTACAGTGAACCAATCATCATCCAAACTTACCATTGGTTGCAGCATATAGTTAACATTACACTCAGACATAAAAAAACATTCTGTTCTAACTATACTATGTGCAGCATACAGTTACAGTTTACAATATCTTTATTTACTATCAGAGAGACAAAGTGTTGGAACTGCATTAGGTCATTAATTAATAAGACTGTTAAGGTTGATGAAAATAAGTTTCACTGAAATTAAGGCAGATTTTATTTCACAGATTTCATAAAAATTTACTAAGATTTTTGCTTATGCAAGTGACAATGCAATGCAAATCAATGTCACTTATGTAACATGTACCAATATGTCCTAGTGTAACCATAGATGTTCTAATTTTTACATTTTTTCTTCATTTAGCACAATGCATCGGAAGAATCTGCCTTACAAACCAATATTCAAGTTACCTAAATTATTATTTATTACAAAAGTCAGCTAGTAAGTTTTTAAAATGCTAGATTTCCTTATCAAATAACATTTTTTCTATATATTTACTTTTTAATGGTGTACAAAATTCTTTCTCCAACATTCAGCACATGCAGAACATGTGAATAGTATTTATTCAGAACATGTGAATGAATAATTTAGCTTAAAACAGGCTAACATATTTGTTTTTAGATTTAACTCATATTTAATTTACCTTAACACCATTTATATGCATACATACAAAATATATCGACATAAAAACAGCTTTGTTATTCATAATAGTGATACAGTTCAAGAGAAAGGATTGCATATTGTACCAATTTTTGAATCTTCTAGTAGAAGACAAAGAAATCATGTTACCAAACTATTTCAAAACACAGAATAAATGTACGATAAAAATCCTGTAACAATGTGTATATGCTGTTGTGCTATTTGTATATTATCAGGCTGTAATAACTGGACATTACGGTGAAACAGAACTGATGTCTGAAAGGAATAAAGTTGTTTATAGCCTCCACATATGAAGGAGTAAACCTTCTTAAACTGTAAGTGTGTAATACCTTCTTAAATGTTTGTGCAATTGCAGGCAATAAATTAGGCTTACAATTAATAATGATTTACACAGGGCCGGTCCGAGAACATCTTTCCACACAAGTGACATATCGTTTGCCCCCCCCACCCCGCCCTCAACAAAAGTTGTTGTTCTTTGCGCTCTTGGTAAGATTTTAAAAATAAACCTAAATCTACCGATCGTGGAAATGGATTGTTTCTTCTTATAAAGTAAGTACTGCAAAGACATTCCTCTGTAATAGAAACAAACTTCAGAATGTCATTGCAGTACTAAATATTAAAAGAAGAAACAATCCATTTCCACTTAAGGTACATCGCGAGATCTTTAAAAGGTTTTATGGAAACGAGAAAGAATAAAAAGATCAAATTTTTTTTATGAAACTGCTTAATTCTATTTTTTTTTTTAATGAAACTGCTTAATTCTATAACTTACAAATTATTTTACCTTCCATCGTCAAAAGTGGGAAAGAAATACAAAAAACATCTAGTTTTATATTATCATGTTAAATATATGACATTGTTTGACTGCTGAATTTGTATGTTAGATGTGAAGAAAACTCACCTATAAGTAGTTAAATCTTAGAAAACTTACCATGACATGAAAGTAGTTGAAAATTGAGAAACTAGCTCAAAAATTTTAAGTATAAACTAAAAAGGAAAACACAAATTTAAAATGAAATTATAATATGAATTTGAACATTTAAATTTGTGAGTGATTACGAAAGACAATTAGGCTATTAACAAAGTCATGTACAGTTTCTACAGTTGTTCAATATATGTACTGGCAATTTTTACCTTGGATAAAAACATTATATTGAAATTTTTCTAGCCTTTAACTTAGCAGAATCTGTATCTATTGACTTCAAAGTGTTGCTTTCAATGGCTAAAGTTGACAGTCCACACAATCGTTATTGAGAAAATGTTGACCTAAGGTATGTCTTTATCAACTTGAGTTTTGAAAAATGTCTTTTGCCACTAACTACAGATATAGGTAAAGTCAGGAGGATTCGTAAACTTACAAAAGTATTGGGAAAAATGTCAATAAAACTGCTTTTTGTAATATAAGATAATGAGCTTTCTGGAGAACTTCCAGCAGGAAGAATGGGTGCTAAGATCAAAAGTTCATTGTTGAGTTCCTTCCCGTCGATGTCATATTCATCACCATCACTTAAAACAGTCTGAAGAGTCATGCATGCGGCTTTTAGTTTTTCACTATCCCACATCTGCAGATTATGAATATCGTATAGAAAGCTGAAGCTCTTACTATGACTGTCCATAAGCTCAAATCTTTCTTTTAGTGAGTTGATAGCTGTATCCAGAATAAGGTAGAAAAAATTTATCCTTAAAGGAGCGTTTTGCTTCACCTTAATCAATAGGCTCATCGTTAGACTCATAGGTAAATTGCTTCATTCACTCTCCTGGGACGAATTTGCTTTTCTTTTTCAAAACAAGAGCACTCTAAGACACCAACTGAAACACTGCGCTCTGGAATCAAGTGTTGTTTTGACAGCGATGGGTCATTGTCTTGGTGGCAATGTCGGTGGTGTGATGGGGGGGCACCACCGGCTGGCGAGGGCGCGTAATTCTGTGTTCAGAAATAGTTTATTCTTCATTGCTGAACTTCCGCAAAATGCCCGGTATTTTGCTGTGAGGACCGATTGTAATTTATTGGTCAGAATGCATCTGAGGTTAATAATATTCAGTCAGAAGCTTTTCACTTATGTCATAAACATTATCATTAAAAATTTTGTCATTGTAAGTTTGCAAACATATTTTTTTTTAATTTTATACTTGGGCGGCTCCGGGGCCCCTCTCAGCTTGGTGCCCCAAGCAGCCGCTTGTGTCGCTTGGGCCTGGGACCGGCCCTGGGTTTACAGATATTTTTATCCAGAAAAAATTTTTAGATACAAATATAAAAAAGCCGTATTGCCTGAACCTGCTTTTGCTCATTGCAAGCTATATCAGAGGCTCCCACTAGGAGCACTGTCAGTTCTGTTTATAAAGATAGGGGCACTGTTTGAAAGATTGTGTGTGTATGTGTGTTCAACAGTATGTGTTTCAAATGTATTCATGGAAGAGAGGCAGATCCAAAAGGACAATAATGAACATTGTGCACAGAGAACTAGGTGAACTGGATGGAGTATAATGGGAAAACATCTGGTGTGCATTTCCTTCCTGTGTGCAACCTTACATAATACAAAAATAACTAAGTATTTAGAGTATGTTGCATATTTGATTGTGATTTTTCCTGGCACATGATATACACATTGGTGGCAAGTTCAACCAACCCATTTTTACATAGTTTCTATTAAATTCTGCTTGGTACTTTTAAATATTGTATAGCAATTGGTGTACAATATTGCATTTGTTTGAAAACTGTGTGAGTAAAAATATATCACCATGTCCTGAACTGTGTATGCCTAAAGCTGCAATTAGTTCATTCTTAATATGTGCACTATACAGGGACACTAAAAGTTTTTAGTATAATATGCTGGCAGGAAATAGTGCACTAACTGCTGCAAAAAATTAGCTGTCTGAACAGTATGTCAAACAGAAACATGATGAACTATGCTTCCTGTTAGTAATTATAACAGTTGTTATGTTAATGATAGTCTAATTTGAACTTACAGCCATGGTCTTGGGAAGAAAATATTCGAAGAGGAACTACCAAGTCCAAAAAGTTTACAAGAATTAGCTGCCATTGCAGTCAATAATTTGCCTTTACCAGAATGTTCATACTGGTCGACTGAACAAGTTGCTGAATGGATAGCTGAAACTCTCAAATTACCCCAGTACAAGGTAAGTAAACAGCTAAGTGGACCTTACTATGTAAGTTAACAAGTTTTTACAGACTTGTACAGTCAAGACCTCTTATGACACAAAAGTGTAAAAACGCTGTCACCATATAAAAAGTAATGCCACATTAACACATTCACTGCTGATGACAAATAGTCCACTTACCACAGGAACTGAGCTCAGATCAAACAATAACATTTCGCATACCACAGGTACTGGGAAGCGAGTAACGCACTCCTCTTGGGAGACCCAAGCTACTTTGATCCGAAGGTGTACTTAGCAGCAAAGGTCTACAAAGCAAATATGTTATCATTTAAAATAGACACACATTTAATTCAAATTAATGGAATATATAATAGACTAATATATTTATAAATAATCCATACTAATACATTGTAATACTGATACAACATAAATAATAAATAAATAAGCCATGGGCATCATGGCTTGGGGGACGGGTCCTTCAACTTTTTTTACTCATTATTGGTTGAATAAAAATATTAACTTAAATTCACTCCCATTGATGGTCCAATGATTTATTTCTTTTGTATGTTATTATATAAAGATGATAGGTTCCCAGGAGTAACGATGATGGCTAGAGCGCAGGTTAGAACAATTTGTTCACACATTGGCTCAGCCATAACTCTTGAGTCATCCACATGTCTTCATAAGATAGTCGGCCCCCTTTGCAGATAATCCACCTCCATGGACCTGACAATTGCAGAGTGCAGGCGCAACATACTCAAAAGGCTTCCCTTCAATTTAATGAACTTAATCGATGCTAAGAATGTTTTGACTTGTTTAATGGTATTATTTTAGTTAACAGAAAGGTTACTAATGTAATGTTTAATACTTACTGTAAATAAACACACTGGATTTCTCTATTTGAGTCATCTTAATTTCTGCACTTAACCTTAATCTATTGAATTAATACACTCTTTAAATTACCTGACAATGTAAAAATGAATTGTACATGTCTACAATATTATATCAATTATAGTAATATTAAAACTAATAAAAATAATGACCCTAGTCTTTTAGAAATCTGGCCATACACTAAATATTCAATATTACCATAACGTTCCGTCCCCCCAATAATTGGGCACTGGTGACACTCGTGTATGTAGCATATATTCAGTTTACCACTTATTTCTGTATCCAGGACTGCCCTTATAATCTATTCCCACTCACTCCTCACATTCTGTATAATACTGTCTTCAATTCTAGAGAAAAGTTATCCCTATCAAATTAAATTTAAATCGCTAAATTAACTTGCAAGATCTGCTAGGTCAACTTCTGGTGATTTAGGAACATCAATGCAGAAACTCTTCAGCACTTCTCACGTCTCCTTTTTTTTAAATTAGGACTTGTATTTATAAAACATATTTCTAGACATATGTGCACTTCCTAATATATATATATATGTACTACTATATCACACAAAGTGTTCATGTGTACAACACATACTTTACAAACCCAGACACAGGCACAACATGAACAAACAATGATAATATGATCACTGATGGTAGTTTGCATTACATATTAAAATGTTGATCCAGATATGCAGCAAAGGCAAAGTCCTGCTGGTTACCATAATTACATACGTGGACTTGACTGATGCAGTACTGGCAGATTATATACAGACTTTGAATAATATTTATCTATTATCAGAACAAAACTCATACGGTAGCATTGTAAAGGCAAATGATTTTGTTACCATAAACTTAGAGTTTTAAACTGCATAGTGGTGTTTTTTTTACTTTCCTTTCAACTCAGTACACACAAGTGTAGCAACACAGAAGAATACCAAAGTTAATAACCTAACCATGACAGTTCTGCTGTCATTGCAGTCACTGTTAGTAGGTCAATCCTTTCCATGTCTGTTCCTATTCAGTTGTCAGTATTAGTGGTACAAATAAAAAGCATCATTAGTATTAGCAGTGTTAGTTATAAAACTAACAATGATGTGTGTAATGTAATCAAGTTGTGGCAAGTTACCAGTGCCAGTAGGCCTATGCGAAACACAATTATATCACTACCATGTGGTCTAACTGTTTAATTCTTGGATTTCGTTGTCCATGACGTGTCTGTTACTTAACTAAATATAGTTAATTCACTCTCAACTCGAACACAAAGTTTTTATGGGTAAAAACGTAAAAGTTTGACCTTATAGCCTCAACTGGTTTTCGCTTTTAAAAAGCTTCTTCAGAGGCTGCCGTTGGGAGCACTGTCCGTCTTGTTCTTGGCGACGGTATCAACTTTTGAAAGATCGTCGACTTTGAAAGATTGACTTTTGAAAAACAAGAATCTTCACAAACAATGACAGACACTCACATAAAATACTATATTGGCACAGATACGTTGATGACATTCTAATACTATACAGGGGAAACAAAAGACAAAGTGAACAGTTACTAATGCACATAAACAAAATACACAAAAACATAACCTTTACTGCCAAATATGAACACAACAATAGCATAAACTTCTTAAACCTCTCCATCACAAAATTTGAACACTTGAACACAGGCACAAATTCAGTGTATACAGAAAACCAACTACAACTGACACACTAATACACAACTCCTCCAATCACCCAATACAACACAAACTAGCTGCCTTCAGAACTATGATACATAGACTTAATATCATCCCACTTAATGAAAAAGACTACAAAGACGAACTAAACACGATAAAATATCTAGCAGAATCCAACGGTTACAACAGAACAATAGTCAGTAAACTCCTACACAAAACAAAACAAACAACAAAGACAGAAAACAACAAATTCATAACACTAATATACATCAACAACCAAACTGAAAAAATAGCCCACAAATTCAAAAAAGGATACAGAATTGCATACAAAACTACTAACAAAACAGAACACACTATCAAAACACACACACAAAGCACAAAACCAATTCGATCTACCTGGTGTTTACAAACTAAATTTCTCAGATTGCAACAAATTCCACATAGGCCAGACAGGACGTAGCTTCAAACAAAGATCCATTGAACACACAAAGGCACTACACTCCACTACAGAATCCACCTTTGCAAACCACCTCATTGAAGCAAACCACACATACAAAAACATCGACAATAACATGGACATTCTACACGTACACACAAAAGGCCGAAAACTAGACACTCTAGAACAATTGGAAATATACAAACACTCGAAAACACATAAAAAACATCCTAAATGAACAGACATAATTCAAATCACACACATTATTCAAACATATCACACCCCACACACACAACATCGATCTTTCAAAAGTTGATACCGTCGCCAAAAACAAGACAGACAGTGCTCCCAATGGCAGCCTCTGGAGAAGCTTTTTAAAAGCAAAAACTGGTTCAGGCTATAAGGTAAAACTTTTACGTTTTACCCATAAAAAACTTTGTGTTCTGAGTCGGTAGTGAATTAATTATATTTACTAATTGTTTAATCTCTTGTAATCAGTATGTGTCCACATTAAAAGTAATGACTTTTCGTATGCTTTTCTAGTAAAGAATGTTTGCAATCGTGCATTAATCATAAAATGTTATATTTATTGTTAAAATTATTAGTACATTCTCCTGCAATACTTTACTGATTATTTAGTCTTATTTATTGTAGTGTTCTCACTTATTCAGTAATAACGGCCTACTATTTTTTTATTTTATTTTCATTTTTAAAATACATCTTAGTGTGCTAAACAGATTATAGAGTTTAACTGCAATACTGAAAAACTTTTTGGCAGTAGTCAGATTAGTTAAAAAAGTGGAGATAGTGAGGAAAGGCATCTGTACCTAAAATTCTCAAATCTTACAACAAAATTCTCAATCTTACAGAAACAAAAAATTAACTTGTATTAGCCATTTTGTAGAAACAAATTACAAGCAAACACAGTAATTAACAGGTTGTTATTATCTGAATAAATTGTTTTGATGGCCATGTTTACATTCTTTTAACTGAAAAACTGTGAAGAAACTTATTATAGCACATGATTGGGCCTTTATAATAAAATTTACTTATTCAGAAATTTAACTTCTCCATCAACTACTGAAATTTGTTTAGGTAAGGGGAAGTCATGAGTGTTTAGAGATTATCCACTGATTAGGTCTAACCTCTGCCACTGATGAGTGATTCTATGCAGAAATGTTAATAAAGTTGTATTAATTTCTCTGGTTGTATTCTACTGTTCTAATGTCACAGTCTGTGCAATTCTCATTACATTTTTATTTAATAAATTAATTAAACAAAATTTGTATTTGTTTACATGATTACTATAGTTTTGGTTAAAATATAATTCTAAATATAATTATAGCACTACCGACTCGGAACACAAAGTTTTTTATTGGTAACAATATAAAAGTGTTACCTTGTAGCCTGAACCAGTTTTCGCTTATTATAAGCTTCATCAGAGGCTGCCACTGGGAGGCGCTGTCCATCTTGTTCTTGGTGATGGCGTTGACTTTTGAAGGATCAATGTTGTGTGTGCGGGGTGTGATATGTTCGAATAATACATATGATTTGAATTGTGTCTGTTCGTTTAGGATGTCGTTTTTATGTGTTTGTACATTTCCAATTGTTCAAGAGTGTTTAGTTTTCGGCCTTTTGTGTGTACATGTAGAATATCCATGTTTATGTCGATGTTTGTGTAAGTGTGGTTTGCTTCAATGAGGTGGTTTACAAAGGTGGATTCGGTAGTGGAGTGTAGTGCCTTTGTGTGTTCAATGTATCTCTGTCTGAAGCAATCTCCTGTCTGGCTTATGTAGAATTTGTATGTTTTGTGTAGTTGTGTAGTAGTGCAGTAGATACAAAAAACATAACACTGGTGTACAACATACAAAAAGGTAAAAAAATTGATTTATTTAGAAATTCTAAAAATTAGAAAATCAATAAAAAGTAACAATAATTTAACAAATGAACAAACTGAATTCTGTGTATCCACTTTATTAAAGTTGTTATTTAGTTTAGTTGATTTTCATATTTTGCATACAGATTGTATTTAGTTTTTACAGAGACGACCTTCCCTTAGCTTCTCCAACCCCCTCAATCATCACACCCCACACATGTCCAATTACACACGTCCAAAACATATGTTCATCACCCTAACATCCTTTGTTAATTGGTCACTGATCTCTCTGAGAATAGCTTCATAAGCTGAAACAGCTGTCAGAGTTAAATAAAAACTGTGGAACATTCCAAGGGTTTATATATTAAAAAAAAAATTGTATTAATATGTTTCACCAAGTGCCCAATGAGTCATCAATTAACATCACTATTCATATTTTATAGATATTATGACTGGTATAAAACTTGTTTATTGTAGGAGAAAAAGAAGCAACTTCATCCAATATGAATGTATACAATGTTCATACACATGAACTATAGGTCGTTTATAAAATAATTACTAATCTTCTTCTTCATGTTGTACTACTGCTCATACTCTAGTTGTGACTTTCTTTAATCTATACCCTCAGAAATCATGATTTCTTGTGGTTTTTCATCCCTAGAAGAGTATCACTGATCAGCATCTTGCTGAGCATTGTCCTATCCCTTCTTGTTGCTGAACATTCTTATTGTTCCCCTTCATCTTATGTCCAACGTCAGTCCCTTTATTACTTTTTAGGTTATTTAGTAATTAATAACAATACTTAACAATATTTCGTGTTAATATCATTTTGCTAAGAATTTATGTGAATTGTAATAAACGTTTGTTGCACAGGAATGTTTTACTAAAAACAATATCACTGGTAATCAGTTAATAAGTTTGGATGCGTCAGTGTTACCTAGCTTAAACATACATAATTTTGAACATATCAAGGTAAGACACATAATATAGTAGAAATTATAAAATTTTGATTGTATTATATATATATTTACATATTTAGTTTTATTTATAATCACCTTCCTAAAGATCCATGTAAAACCTACGAAACAGATTAATGTGGTCAGGACTACACTACCGTTAAGTTACCTAACCACATCTTATATTCATTAGTCTTGTAAAACTGCACAGACAAGTTGTGTTTCTACTAAAAGTTAATAAAACAATATATGCTGGTAGAGAATCAAACACACACACACACACACACACTAACTACAATTCAGTAACCTATTCAGAACAAAAAATTGGAACCTGAAAAATGTTATCAGTAATTACAACAAGAAACGGTAGGTAATGGATCAGAACAGGGCCATATTTACGGGAGGGGGGATGAACAGGACTGGGCCCCCCCTAGACGGTCGAAAAATTTGAAAAAGGATTTTGTTAACTTCCTAATTTTCAGTTTTTTTTAAATTATTTTTTCAACTGTGTTCTAATATAGTAGTAACTCTTTTTTAAGTACACAGACTTATAACACAGTATTTGCATATAGGGCCTACTCTTGAAATATGAAATATAGGAAAATCAATTCAGTGACCTGGAAGAAGTTTTAAATTGAAATGGCCAAAAAATCAAGGCGAATTAAACTCTAAAACATTTTTCAAAGAGTGTGTCTTTTTTTGCATACAGCTTTCTTGGTTTACCTTTTTTCTTAAACTCTAGTTATATATTATTTAATGTAAAATGTCCCTAAGTATCTTGTAAACAATGTTTCAATAGCGTTTAGTTTTAACTAAATATAATTATTTCACTACGGCTCGGAACACAAAACTTTTTATGGGTAAAAACGTAAAAGCTTTACCTTACAACCTGAACCGGTTTTCACTTTTAAAAAGCTTCTTCAGAGGTTGCCGCTGGTAGTACTGTCCGTCTTGTTCTTGGCGACCAAGACGGACAGTACTACCAGCGGCAACCTCTGAAGAAGCTTTTTAAAAGTGAAAACCGGTTCAGGTTGTAAGGTAAAGCTTTTACGTTTTTACCCATAAAAAGTTTTGTGTTCTGAGTCGTAGTGAAATAATTATATTTAGTTAAGAAACGGACACGTCATGGACAACGAAATCCAATTGTGTATTTTTATTGTGTTTTACCACTTACTTTAATGGAATTGATTTCAGGATGTTATCACACGTTTTTCAGCCACTTTCAACAATTAGTCTTAATATGTTTTTTCTTTTATATGAAGCAAACATGACCCCCCCCCCCCCCGCCAGGGCCAAATTCTAGATACACCACTGGATCTAAGGCACAGAATACTCCAACACTGTTTTAAACATACCTTGGTACACTTTTGTTAAATTAAATATATAAATTAGAGGAGCACAGTTGTTCTGATAAGTTGTGTTTCTTTGAAATCAAATAAGGAATGAGACAGGGTTGTACCTTATCACAATGGTTCAATATACACACTGACCAGGTAACAGAACATTTCCAAACAAAATAATTTTAGGAGGGGCGGTGAATGAAAATGGAGATGAAATAACTGCTTCTTTTAGATTTGTTGATGACATTGCTGTTTTAGCAGAAAGTGAGATTGTTTACAGGAAAATCTGCTTATCTAGAAAATAGATTGTAACTTTGACTCAAAAATTGTATAACTGCCTTGATTTAATCATTTACTGTCAGCAATCTGTAATATTACTTTTCTTTTACCACATTTTAATTATAATAATAAACTTCTCTTACCTTGTGTCGGCCAGAGTCCTTCACACGAACGTGATCTATAAACGTGATTTAGGATTATGTATTTCAATAACTACGTTCATTTTACGGTTAACTATTTCAACTCATTTATTATGCTTTTATCATTTTCTTTTATGAATCAATTAAACAGGCTTTCTCCTTCTCTATTCTCTACATTCAACTGAACGACATTAAATATTGGGGTACAAAATTGATCAAAACAACAAACGTCTATCTCTTACTTTCTTATATAATTCAATTCAATTACTTATTTTTACTAATTAATTAAATTAAAGCAACCCAGTATTTACTCACACTCACTTTCACTCATTTAAGTTTACCCCATAATTTAGAGCTCTTATAAATTGGTTATATAGTGACTTGATAATCGGTTACTTAATCTCTGCCAACCACGAATCTGTTCACTGCATTTTTTGGTTGATGTTACTGTCGAATTATTCAAATTTAATTGTTAACCTTTTGTTGTAAGTTTGTTTGCACGTTATATCACTTTAAATTATACTTTTTAACACATTTTGAAGATCTTAAGTTTTTTGGCTCGCGAGCCTTTTATGTTCAACCGGCCGAAGCCGCAGCTGTAAGAAGACAGATGGCCAAAAATGTTCTCATGCTGACCAACTTGCTCTGTGATTGGCTAAAAGGGCATCACGTCACACAGTAATTAGTTAACTACGATGTATAGTACATTCACGCTAACTGACCAGCTAGCCTAGTCCGTGACAATTCAAACATGCAAGCAAGCACCCGCGCAATTGTACACATTCCAGAGCACCTGGAAACGGTGCATGTTGACAGATTTTCTTGACAAACGTGCAAATGGGCGTTCCCTACAGGAATTGTTAAAGACTGAGGCCCCATATGGGTAACTCCTGTGCGTCGCATTCACAATTAAATTAAAACCTATCACCCAATTCTGTCCCGTTACAAATCAAAGCATTTATTGTCAGTCACTGACTTTTTTTAGGTGTGCCCATGTAGTTGTGTTGTTGAATGTTACTCTATGTGACCTTAACAAAAGGCCTACGCTGACAGCACAATGCCAATGACCTGACAAGTTGGTGTCGTTGATTGTGATATGTTGCATTTGATGAGTACTAATTGTGGCAATATCATGTATGTAACTGAAAATGACTATGCCATTTTACTAACGAGATAAACCAGTTGGTATAAAGAGGTAGTGCAACACTTCAAAGAACAAATTACAGTAGAGCGTCGATAATCCGGACGTTAAAAATCCGGACCTTGTCCACAGAAAAATTCGATTCGTCAGCAGCGGTATCAAAATTGAGATTCCAATAAATCTGGAATGTTTTGCGCAAGCTTGTTCAAATTACTGAATGTCTTTGAGCCTAACCTCTATGCAGTGTTATAGTAGACGAGCGGGTGGAAGAAAATGTTTTAGATGAAGTTACGTCATTACTAAAGTTAATGCCAGGTTTTGAAGACTGCGACGAAAACGATGTAAGCGAATGGTTAGAAAGTGATAAAAATGACCATGGATATCAAATTTTAAATGATGAAGAAATAACTAACATTATAGCTGAGGTCGAGCCCCCAGACGGTAACGAAAAGGACGAAAGTGAAGACATCATAGATGAGGCATCAGCCGTGCATGTCGATGCATTCAACGCATTGGAAACTGCAATGTCTTGGCTGGAAAAGCAGCCCAAATGCTCTACTATCCAACTTTTGTTACTAAAGAGACTCGGAGACCTGGCCTCCAATAAACCCACCTCAAGCCTTGTTTAAAAAAAAATGTGCGTCTTTTTTTTGTAGTTCTGATCTGCGTAATGAAATTTCTTCAGAATTTGTGACTAAAAACTGTTTTATACTATATTTGTGTAAGTGTTTGGAATAAATATATCGAAAATGATGTTTCTAACCTAACGCTGAGTTTTCGTAAGTACCCCGTCTATCCTTATACTTTAAGTAGTAATTTTTTGTAAGTTATATGTTCGAAAATCCGGACAAATCGATAATCCGGACTGGGTCGTACACCAATTAGTCCGAATTATCGATGCTCTACTGTATGTTCAAAGCATTCCAAGTATACGTGTTTTGACCGAATAATCTATAATTGTCATTGTAATGGCTAAATGAATATTTGTTTAGTACGTTCAGACTGACTGCAAAGCAAATGTGGGTTAACAAATAACGTTTGCAAATACCTGCATCTTACCAGGCAGATGATCCACTAAATATATGAGGGGGGCCCAAAAATAACCGGAATTTTCAAATATAAACAGTTTTATTTATTTTTACAAGTTAACAAACCTATCTCCTTCAAACTACTCTCCATTTGAAGCTAAGCACTTGTCTAGATGTTTTTCCACTTCTCGAAACAGCCCTGGAACTCTTCCAAAGTAATGCCTTTTAGCGATTCCATCGTTTTTTTCTTTACTTCTTCCACAGCCACAAAACATTTTCCTTTAAGCTCTCTTTTCATGCGAGGAAACAAAAAGAAGTCGCATGGAGCGAGGTCTGGTGAGTAGGGGGATGGGGAAGCTGGGTCATGCCATTTTTTGTCAGGAAACGTTGCACACTCAAGGCCGTGTGGGCGGGCGCGTTGTCATGGTGAAACACCCACTCCCCACTCCACCCCAACTCAGGGCGTTTTCGTCTCACTGCGTCACGTAAACGTTTCAATACTGACAGGTAGAATTCCTGGTTAACACTTTGACACGGAGGAAGAAATTCTGCGTGAACAACTCCACTAGCATCAAAAAAACAAATCAACATCGTCTTCACATTTGACTTCTTGTTTTGCCTTTTTGGGACGTGGGAAAGATTGCATCTTCCACTGGCTTGACTGCTGTTTGGTCTCTGGATCGTATCCGTAGCACCAGCTTTCATCACCAGTAATTATTTTTGAAAAAAGATCAGGTTCATTTTCTAACTGTTCTTTCAATTCACGGCACACATTCAATCGAGTCTGTTTTTGATCACGGGTGAGCATGTGAGGCACAAACTTTACTGCAACCCGATGCATTTTTAAATCTTTGCTTAAAATGCGTTGACAGGAACTCCAAGACACTCCAGTCAAAACAGTAAGTTCATCAATTGTTCTGCGACAATCTTCCATGACCAGCTCACGAATTCTCGCAATGTTCTCTTCCATTTTGGTCATCGAGGGTCGCCCAGAACAAGGCAGGTCTTCAATTAACATTTCATCATTTTTGAAACATGAATACCACTCGTAAACTTGTGTTTTCCTCATAGCATCTTCCTTATAAGCTGTTTTAAGCATTACAGCTGTCTCCGCTGCCGTTTTTCCTAACAGGAAACAAAATTTCAGACGCACGTTGTTCCTTTAAGTCAGCCATAGGAAAAAATCGACAAAATAACTGTAAGAGCTTGAGAAAAAATCCCCCACACAACAACACAACGTCACTCACCAACGCCAGCCAGCAGCAGACTGCCGCAGTAAGGTCCCAGCAACACGCACCTAGTGGCAGAAACTGGTACTATAACCGGTGCGCCTGCTATTCAACGATTCCGGTTATTTTTGGGTCCCCCCTCATATGAAATCCAGGCTGCCCAAGCTAAAATATAATTTATAAAAAACAAGAAGCTGTTCAACCATGTATCATTAAGATCTGTGTAACCTTTATTTCTTTTGTGTTCAAGATGTTGCAGTGACCTGCTAAATAAAAAAATTAAAAAATAAGAACTTGCTGACCTCAGAAAAAATTTGACTCAACGTCAATCTTATAGTCTTTTGATGTTTTCAGTTTAAGCCCAAAAGAGGTTCAAGTAATTACAGGTTTTTTGAGAAACAGTCTGAAAGAAGAATATTTGAAGAACACAAAAAATTCATGGAGCAATACCATAAGACGACCAATTACATTTTCTGACAAATAAGCAGACAATTTTCTTACAAATCTGCGTAAAACACGTAGAATGGAGATGGCACCTACATGGAGATAAATTAAGAAGATCAAATGAATCTCATTTGTTCCATGAAGTGTACCAAGAGTTGCACATACCAGCAGAAATTTGCAAGAAACCATTTTGCCTAAGTACAAATTAACCAGAAGAATTACCTATAAACATCCATATAAAAATATTATTGTGTTTGCCTTGGATTTATGGACATGATATTTTAATGGATTGTATTTCTAGTTTGGATAGCAAAATACCCACTCCCACAACTTTGCCTTGCCCCTCATTCAAAGTAACAGCATCAAGAATAAAACTATGTTCTTTGATTATTGAATACTTAAGATGAGTACAGTCAGCAATATATTAAGCTGGTTTGGTCAGCTGACTACACACAATTTAAAATAATTCTGTCAGAAGTCTTCAGAAAATTTATTGTTACAAAGATGTGGAATTCTTCAGCTTACAAATACAAAACAAAGTGTTGTTACACCACTAAGTCATTCCTGTTCAAGGGAATTCTTGTCTTTTGACTACACTATTAACACAATTATTATTACTACTATTCGCAAGTATTTTAATTTGAACATAATTCTGTCTAATTAATTATGTGTGAAATAACAAAAAACCACAAGAATTACTACATTTCTTTAAACCCATAAAAAAAGTATATTGTCAAAATAATGACACTCTTTTGATACCTCAATAAGGAAAATATGTGTTTCAAAATTTGTATTAGTTTTACGGATGAAACAGTTGTTGAATATAGTCACAAAACTGACTGTAGTTCTGTTGCTGAAAACAGAACTATAATTTTAGTTTTCTGTAGCACTCAAATGAACATGTTATGCTTTTTAGTAGTTTCTTTATCTATCGCATGTAAAAGAACAGTAACTTAAACTTTGTCAGTCTTCACTACCAACTGAATTAGTCATGTACAAACCAAACTGCTATGTCCAATTTTCTGACACATGAGGTGTACATTAGTAATTAGTGATAGCACAAAATGTAGCACATAATGGTTTCGACTACTCAATTTTTGCCAAGTATTGTGACTCGGATGTCACAGGAATCCATGTCTACTATTGCCCTGAAGATGGAATAAATTTTGTCAGATGTGTCAAAACTTCGAAGGTAATCTGTGTCTGTGAAACTAACTGAACCTAATTAAACCTTTTGTTGTTAAATTACTGATTAGGACAAATTGTATTCTAAATGTAAGTAAAAGTCAGCCCACTAATACTAAATAAGTATATCAGGATAAGTTTAGTTTTCACTGAAGAAAATTTATACTATTAAAACTAAACCATAATTTTAAGTAGACTTTGTACACACTAAATTTACTTACCTACATAATACTAATTATAAGTATAATACTACTGACTCGGAACACTAACTTTTTATTGGTAAAAATGTAAAATTTTTACCTTATAGCCTGCATTAGTTTTCGCTTATTAAAAGCTTTGTCAGAGGCTGCCCCTAGGAGCGCTGTCCGTCTTGTTCTTGGTGACGGCACCGTCGTTTGAAAGATCGAAGTTGTGTGTGTGCAATGTGATCTAAACATCAATCTTTCAAACGATGGCACCGTCACCAAGATCAAGATGGACAGCACTCCTAGTGGCAGCCTCTGACAAAGCTTTTAATAAACGAAAACTGGTCGAGGTATAAGGTAAAAATTTTATATTTTTAGCAATAAAAACTTACTGTTCGTAGTCAGTAGTATTGTACTTATAATTAGTTAATCAATAGACATGTCATGGACAATAAAATCCAAGAAATTAATCGATGACTCGTTGGGCACTTGGTGAAACATATTAATACAAAGGTTTTTAAAATTATATAAACACTTGATATGTTTCACAGTTTTTATTTAACTCTGTGCCCTCTGCATCTGGCATGGCATGGCATGACTCTGACAGCTGTTTCAGCTTATCAAGCTTTTGTCAAAGAGATCAGCGAACAACTAAACAAAGGATGTTAGGGTGGTGAACGTATGTTTTAGGGCGTGTATCCTGACATGTGTGGAGTGTGATGCTGGAGGGGGGTTGAAGAAGCTAAGAGAAGGTCAAGTGTCTGTAAAAACTAAATATAATCTGAATACAAAATATAAAAATTAACTAATCTAAATAACAATGTTTTAATTTAACAAATAACAAACTGAATTCTGTGTATCCCCTTTATTAAAAGTTGTTATTTAGTTTAGTTAATTTTTATATTTTGTATTCAGATTATATTTAGTTTTTACAGACACTTAACCTTCCCTTAGCTTCTCCAACCCCCCTCCATCATCACACTCCATACATGCACTAAAACATATGTTCACCATCCTAACATCCTTTGTTTAGTTGTTCACTGATCTCTTTGGCAATAGCTTGATAAGCTGAAACAGAGTTAAATAAAAACTGTGAAAAATCCAAAAATTACATATTACCTTCACTTTTGTATACATATATGCAAACTATAATGTTTTACTGTGGTCACTGGTACACTGACTCTGTTTCCAGTTCATCACAAAGAATATCCGTGCACTGTTTGATGCTGAGATGGAAACATTCAATCGAAGTATAACACTAACAAAATTCAAACCACTGACAATGTACTACCTATTTCGCTCCAGAACAGGTCGCACTTACAGCATCACATCACCAACTGACTACTTCACAACAGCTGGAATCATTCATCCAATACAAAATCCTCGATGTCACTGGTACAATGTGGATCCTTCCCGACCGCCATTCCCAAAACCAATGCTGGCACGAGTAATAAAAAGAGACAACAAAAGTACCTTCGCATACACGGTTCCTATGAACACAGTTACTCAATTTATAAAAGAAGATGATAATTGTTTTAAACTGGTTTAAAACAAAGGATAGATGAAGATACAGTTATCTGCTCACTAAATTACACATGCTCAGAAGTACAGTAAAAATGTATGGTTTTTCATTTAATATTGGATTTAAACATAAATAATTTTTTTTATGTGTAACACTCATTGTTAATATTATTACAACATTACAGAACAATCTATGTGTTTCTCGAACGATCCAGTGGAATCTGGCTGTAATGTTATATGCGTACATGATTCTCGACATGCGTTGCGATATTGTTCTGGACTCACCAGTCCACACCTGCTGTGTGTAAAGCCACAACCAATTATGTTCTGGTGTTTCTAGTAGCATTCTTGACGCGCAGTTTGGAATATTCTGGTATTTTGGCAGGGTATAAATACAAGTACTCAGCGACGTTCAGTTTCAGTTTGAGTTGTGAGTTATTGGAATACAGTTCGTAGTATTATAGTTAGTTATTATCGGGCGACTACATAGCGAGTTTGAGTTGCGAATTATTACAGTGCGGTTTGACGTATTGTGGCAGAGTGTTATGTGTTTTATAATTGTGCGGTACAATTGTAATACAATAATTGTGCTTTATATCAGTTGACATTTTTTTTATTGCATGTGAACAATTTTTATTTGATTTGTTGTAAGATACTGTCTTGTTAATTACAAACTGTTTCACTGTGATAATTAAAGCTGGTGATTAGTGACTTAATTGGTGTCTTGTATTTTCTTTTCCACTGTACCATACGACAATCAGTAGACCACCGTAACAGTGGTGTCAGAAGTGGGATAGAACCGTTAACAGTGGAAGCAGTGGACACTTTGTACAAGATGAGTGTAATTCATAATTAATCGGTTAACAATGGATGCCAGTCAGATGATGGAAAATTTCCAGGCGCTGCTGTTGCAGACAGAGGAATGACAGCAGCAGGAGGCGGAAGAAGTAGAAAGACGACAAAAAGAAGAACAAAGACAAGAAAGAGAAGAAGCAGAAAAAGAACAGGATGATACATGTAAGCAGGAAGCAGATAAAACAGAAGCTTTTTCTGAAGCTATGCAAAAACAGTTGCAACAACATACTACTGCAGAGTTGGGTCTCGTATGTGGTGACTTGAGCAAATTACGCAGTGATCTGAATGGTCAAGAGGTAAGATTGTCTACAGTAGACAAATCTGTATAAAATATAGAACAAACAATGTCTACAAAAATATCTGCAGTAGAAGATTCAATGGCAAATATAAAAGAGCAAATTAAAAATGAAGTTGAACAGTTCATGAAGAAACAACCAAAACAAATTTTTGAACACTGTACCAATGATAAAGACAGAAAAGACAACAGAGAAAGTCACCTTGCCCATGGTTGGGACAGTTCATGTGAAGGCTCCAATCTTTGATGGAAGCAGTCACTGGGCAATGTACCTCCGCCAATTTGAAGCTTCTCCATGTGAAAATAATTGGACAGAGAAAGACAAGGCTGTTTCATTCATTCTCATATTAAAAGGACCTGCAGCAGAATTACTACATAAAGTGTCACCTGACAGCCACAACACCTATGGCGAGTTGATAAAAGCTATGGAATTATGGTATGGTGATAAACATTTGCGAGATGTGTACTATGCTCAGTTGAGAACAAGACGACAATGCTCCGGGTAGAGTCTTCAAGCATTTGAAGCAAGTATCGACAGACTGATTAGATTGGCCTATCCTGAAGCACCAGAAGATTTTCGAATTAGGTTTTCGGTGCAGACATTTATTGATGGCATCAGAGATTGTGAACTTCAGCAAGTGTTACGAATGGCAAGACACCAAAATAGCTCAGAAGTTCTTGTTCACACCCTAGAGTTTGAAGCTGCCAAGTCAACATCTCGCTACATTAATGGGTTTATGCCATCACGTTGTAGTCAGAAGATGCCTGTATCACATGGCTGTTATGATGGGTGCAGAAAAACAATGTTGTCGGACAAACAATTCAGAAGTTCAAGAGCGCTGCAACGATTTGAACGATGGGAAAAAGACAGAAAACCGAAGTGTTACTACTGTGGAAAACGTGGTCATCTTCAGGTAGACTTCTGGGAGAAGAAAATACCGAGAGAAAAGAGAGTAATCGCACCAATTGGAGAAGTAAAGCCCCAGAACAGCACACAGTTTACATGTTACATAAGACCAGTGGAAACTTGATCGTTAATGGATTTCCGAAAGGTAAACCAATGTCATTTACAGTTGACATGGGCGCAACAGTGTCCATTGTGGGCCCCACTTAGTCAGCAACTGCCAGCCTCAAATTAGCTCTGTACAATACATACTGTGACTGGAAGCCCCGTCAAGGTGCTAGGAAAGGTAGACATATGTGTAGGCCTGGGTCTTCTCGAGTTTAGCCACCAAATCCTCATTGCAGACATTGTCGATGAAGTGATTCTTGGCACGGACATTATGAATGCCTACAGATTCATTGTGGACTTAAAGAGAGAATGTCCTGAGGGTTGCCCAAGAGAAGATAAAGCTTTGCATGGCTAAAATGACAGAATCTACCAACCATTCGATTAAGCGAGTGGCACTAGTCGAAGAAAAAGTCAACAGGTCTGGTCAAAAGGAACCCTCCCTCTTTGAAGCGGAAACGGAGGAAGAACTAGCAGAGGAAATACAAATAAGTGTAACGACAAAAAAATGATTGGAAAGCCAACTATGCGTGTCGAGATAAGACTCTTGCTTGTTCCTGAGTTAATGGAAGAATCCGGGGAAAACGTTACTGAAGATGAAGTCACACAAGAGGTTGTTGACGAGAACCAGTCAGACTTGCACCAGCTAATAGCGTATAGGTCATCAGTACATGACACAACGGAAGTGATTCCCGCAAAACTAGTGGTTGAGCGGAAGACTCATATTCCTGGGAACTTGATGTCCGGGTCACACGAGGCTGAATTCAAAGAACCGGAGAATTATCTTTTGCAAGTAGACCAACTATGTAGATCGCCTGGCCGAGTATTACTTCGGAGATGGTTTGCCAGTTCGGGTCGAACAGGCTTATGGAGGGGGCAGTGTTACGACATTACAGAACAATCTACGTGTTTCTCGAATGATCCAGTGGAATCCGGCTGTAACGTTATGTGCGGACGTGATTCTCGACATGCGTTGCGAGATTGTTCCGGACTCACCGGTCCACACCTGCTGTGTATAAGGCAGCAACCAATTATATGTTCTGGCGTTTTCTAGTAGCATTCTTGACGTGCAGTTTGGGATATTCTGGTATTTCGGCGGAGTGTAAATACAAGTACTCAGTGACGTTCAGTTTCAGTTTGAGTTGCAATTTATTGAAATGGGGTTCTTAGTATTATAGTTAGTTATTATCGGGCGATTACACAGCAAGTTTGAGTTGTGAATTATTACAGTGCGGTTCGACGTATTGTACCGGAGTGTTACGTGTTTTATAATTGTACGGTACGATTGTAAAACAATTTATTGTTTTATATCAGTTGACATTTTTTTTATTGCATGTGAACAATTTTTATTTGATTTGTTGTAAGAGACTGTATTGTTAATTACAAACTGTTTAATTGTGATAATTAAAGCTGGTGATTAGTGACCTAATTGGTCTCTTGTACTTTGTTTTCCACTGTACCATACGACGATCAGTAGACTGCCATAACAATATCTTATGTGCACACAATATAGATATCGCAATATGTACAATACAATTTACAATATATACACATAAATGTTTATTACGTAGTGTAAATGTTACATTATATTCCATAACATTATTGGACAGTTAATGGTAATCGTAAAAAGCTGATATCAATAACTCACATGTATTTTAAGAAGGTTAGGTTATTCAAGTATTAGATGTAAAACAATAAACTGTAGTTAGTGTAAGGAATTTGAAACGGTATTGGTTTTTAAGTATTAAATTCGTCCCTAGTTCGGATTCCAACTGAAACTGTTCAGTATTTAAACTTGTGTAATAATTGACTTTACGTGTTAAAGGTTAACCAAGGATATCGTTTAGTGTACTTGGCAGAGAATAATAGGCAAATACAATTAAACAAAATACATATTTATCAAATTGAAATAAAATATTCTTTTATTTTTCTTTATACTAACATTCTCTGTAAATGAAAACATCTATTCGGCCATGAGGCACAATTGATAAAAACAAGTTACCAGTAATTATTACCATTAACATTTTACTCTCTCGTAAAATATAAATTACACTAAATCATCAGTGTTTGACCGCAAACCCAGCACTTCTTAAATATATATTCTTTACACTTAACTAAAAATGAACTTTTTCATGTGAAAACTTACTGATTTTATTGGACGCGTTTCGGCTTAGTATCCGCCTTCTTCAGCTTTGGTAACAGACTGCCAGCATTTTGTAACGGTTGTGTGGAAGGTGAAGTGGGGGTGGTGTGTGGAGGAAGGGGATTGGCGCGGGGATTCAACTTACTGTTTGTTTTCTGTATAATTGTGTCAAAAAGTGTATGTGATTTATATTGTAATTGATCGTTGAGTATGTTGTTTGGTTGTGTTGTGTGGTGTTTATATATTTCGTATTGTTCAGTTGTGTTGAGTTTTTGACCTTTGGGTATGTAATGTAAAATTTCAAGATTAGTGTCTATGTTGGTGTAACTGTGGTTTTCTGTGTGTATGTGTGCTCCGCATTTGCCACACACATACACACAGAAAACCACAGTTACACCAACATAGACACTAATCTTGAAATTTTACATTACATACCCAAAGGTCAAAAACTCAACACAACTGAACAATACGAAATATATAAACACCACACAACACAACCAAACAACATACTCAACGATCAGTTACAATATAAATCACATACACTTTTTGACACAATTATACAGAAAACAAACAGTAAGTTGAATCCCCGCGCCAATCCCCTTCCTCCACACACCACCCCCACTTCACCTTCCACACAACCATTACAAAATGCTGGCAGTCTGTTACCAAAGCTGAAGAAGGCGGATACTAAGTCGAAACGCGTCCAATAAAATCAGCAAGTTTTCACATGAAAAAGTTCATTTTTAGTTAAGTGTTAGTGCTGTGAAAGAAGAGATGAATAATCAAGACAACTATATATTCTTTGTTCACACAACCACACACACTTTCATACGGTACATTTTGAGCTCATTTTACATATTTTGTAAAATTGCCAGATTGTCTTTATTCTAGTATGATTTACTTCCCTTCCATGATTCGTAGAGGTGCGTCCATAGGATGTCTCCAAGTGCACGCACTTTCTTCTCGTTTTCACTTTTTGATTTTACTGCCGAACTGTCATTTTGTTTCAATTTGTCACTGTTATGTATCTCGCGAATCAAAATACTGTTTTTATTTTTTAATACGTAAAAATTCACATCTTATGGTGTGCGGGCGCCCGTGATTTCGTTACGGAACTTTTGTGGCTGTACAGCACGAAGTAAGATGGTCGACTGGGACTTCGAAAAGATGACGATTCTTAATTTGTCGAACTATCACGTGGCCTGGTTTCATTGTTCCATTTGTGTTTCAACATCAATTTTGACGGAATCATTATTTTGGATCGACATTCCAATGGTGACGAATGGCTGGGAACGGCTCTGACGTCAGATGTTTTGCTCACTGTTGACAAAGGTCAAATGTCGTTCGGCTAAAAATAGCTGCCTCCCTGTTGTTTCGCTGTTGACCTTGACAAGAATTCGTCCACTCGGCATGCGTCGTTATAATTTCAAATAAAATTTACCATTATAATTTATTCTTTATGTTTTCCCAAAAAATATTCTTAGATGGGGTTAACGTCCCGTTACAATACCCCCCCAATGAGAGGTTTTATGCCGAAGCATAAAAACTCTCATTGTCACTCTCATACTTCCTAAAGGGATCAGCATGGATATGTCGCCACAACCCTCTTTGTTTTATTAAAATTTGTGGTTAACTTACCCCCTGGTCCAGTGACTGTGACCGCACCTGAATGACCTTACTGGACTTCTCTCTCGAGATTCCAACACCGCAAGGCCAGACAGGCACTTGACGCCCCTGCTCTGACGCACAGGCCAGCACAGGACCGCCGCCACAGCATCACCAGACACTGAAACATGAAATCAAAATATCAAATAGTGGTCTTGTATGATTCCATATCCCTAACTGATCTGGTCCCCCTTAGCTGTGCTGGATTGCGTTAAGAAGCACTGGGGTTTTTTTTCTAACATATACACGGATGAATGCTTAACCTAACGTGATACATTTTAAAAATTCCGTACCAACATTCTGTATACCCTTCTCTTGTTAACTCTTATCCCAAAATTCAAAATTATTGCCCTGATTCCCATCAGAATTTAAATAAACATTCCCCATTACAACATACAAATACCTTCCATTATATAATTCACATTTCAAAATTAATAAACTTCTTATATAGAGTAAAACACATTAAATCAACTAATCAGAACAAATTATATACTTAACAATCGTTAAGCATCCTTGAGTATCATAATACTCCTCAAATCAATACAAAATCATTCAGTTACATCAGAAAATCAATTACACACTCTACATCATTGATGTAACTCATTTTAATATTTAATAACTCGTTACTAACAACTTAGTAACCACCTTCTCCATCAGCATATAATATCCCCCCTTTACCCAGTTACAATTAGGTAAATCACCTCACAGGTAAACCGTGTAAGGCATTTACCTTGTTGCATAAATACTCTATTATTTAGCCCCTGGCTTGTAACGGCCAGCTCCTTTCCACACACACTATTGCTTAATGATGTTGGACTGTAGCGCCCATTTGCCTCCACAAGAACTGAATTTTATTAGGGTGCAAACGCTGCTTACACCATTCTTGCTTCGGCGTTATATACAAATTCGGCATCACTGGTATCCGAGGACACCAGTAATCCTACTACAATGATTCATATGCCCTTAATACGGTTCTATCACCCCATTCGGTGGTAGCCGCTGTTCCAAAGTTATGGTGGATTCCCCTGATTAAAAACCCCCTGTTAATTTCTAAATTGTACCACTTTCATAGGCAACCAACTATGGTCAGTTTACAATAATCCTGCCCACAGCTGGTTGTCATCCAAAACCACGGTCTGGGCTGGTAAGGCCGGGACCGCCCAAAATGTGGGGAAATCCAAAGGTTATACTTTTATGTACCCCCCCCATTTCATTAAATTATAAAATAATCTGTATTTATTTATTAATGATTTTAATGAATTAAAAGAATAATTAACATTACTCAGATAAATAATACGAGTACCTTTTTAATTGCATTACATTATAAGTTCCTTTTATTTCTCGGGTTTGCAGGTCTATTAATAAATAAGCATTTTCCATTTTTACTTCACTAACCTCATATGGACCTGCGTATAACAAGAATAATTTTTTATCTCTTTAAAATATTTAAAAATTCGTACCAATTTTATTTCCCAACTTTCTTTGTTATACTTATTAAAACTCTTTATTGAATTTAAAAATTGTATGGGATTCACCCCCTTACGCTCATTACTGAAATAACCTAACAACGTCAACGTTCACTCTCTCACTCATATTGGTTAGTTTTTGATTAATTGCTAAGCTTAGATCTTCTCTAACTTTAATTATTTCTTGTTCATGTTTTGTTTGTTTACTTTTTAAATTAGTTACACTAGCTTTAATTGTATCAATTTGTTCAATGTTACTTTTGAATTCATTATTAACACTCTCTTGTAGCTTATGTGCTTTTTTAATCCGTTCACATTCATCAATTACATCTTGAACATTCTCTCAATTTCTACTTCATATTCATGTATCTTTGTAACAATTTTCTTGTTCATGTCCATCTCAAACTCAGCTTTAAACTTCTCCACATTACCGTCAATTTTTTCATTTTGTTTTTTAAGTTTATCGTTAAATTTATTAGTTAAGGCATCAAATTTTTTTGTCTGTCTCTAGCAGTTTCTCATCCTGCTTTTCACTAATTGTTTTTATATCATTCTTTATCTCGGTTTGTATTTTATTTATATTTATAGTCATTTCACCTTTCACTCCCACAATAGTCTTACTCTGTTTCTCTAGTTTATTATTTATTTCAACGAACTTCTCACTCACTCCATTAAAACTCTCACTTATACTTTGAAATTGGTTGTTCATACTTAAATTACTCATTTTTATTTCGCTTCTTATATTCACAAATTCGTTATTTATGTCTCCTAATTTCTCATCTTATTTGTTAAGTCTATTATTTATTTCATTTATCTCTGCTTTTATTTCAGTTTCAGCTCTATGATACTTGCATTTATCTCTGACTTGATTTCAGTTTTAAATTCATTCAAACTTGTGTTCAAATTATCATTCATTTTACTGATATTATTTATATCTGACTTTAACTCTACGCTACTTGCCATACAACATACTCTTGTTTTGTTGGTCAAATTTATTATTCATTATTTCGATAATCATTGCTAATTGATCAAGTATATTTACATAATTACTTTTACTACTCTCAGCTTCTACCGTCTCAATTACATCTGTTGCTATCTCGCCTACACTCTCATTGACATTTTCATTTTGTGTCAAGTTATTTGTGGTTATTACATCATATTGTGTGTCATCCAACATGGATTCCACAGGTGCATTCTCATACAAGTTTGTATTTGTATTTTTCTCTGCCATTTTCGACTAAGTTGTAAATTTAAATTTAATTTACAACGTCACTGTTAACTGGCGCCAACTGAAACTGTATTGGTGTTTAAATATTAAATTCATCCCTATTTGGACGCCAACCTGGCAGAGAAAAATATGTAAATACAATAAACAAAATTAAATGTTTATCAAGTTGAAATAAAATATTCTTTTATTTTTCTTTATACTGACGTTCTCTCTAAATGAAAACATCTATTCGGCCATGAGGCACAATTGATAAAAACAAGTTACCTGTAATGATTACCATTAACATTTTACTCTCTTGTAAAATATAAATTACACTAAATCATCAGTGTTTGACCGCAAACCCAGCACTTCTTAAATATATATTCTTTGTTCACACAACCACACACACTTTCATACGGTACATTTTTGAGCTCATTTTATATATTTTGTAAAATTGCCAGATTGTCTTTATTCTAGTACGATTTACTTCCCTTTCATGATTCGCAGAGGTGCGTCCATGGGATGTCTCCTTGTGCATGCACTATCTAGATGTCTTCTCGTTTTCACTTTTTGATTTTACTGCCGAACTGTCATTTTGTTTCAATTTGTCACTGTTATGTATCTCGCGAATCAAAATACTGTTTTTATTTTTTAATACGTAAAAATTCACATCTTATGGTGTGCGGGCGCCCGCGATTTCATTACGGAACTTTTGCGGCTGTACAGCACGAAGGAAGATGGTCGACTGGGACTTCGAAAAGATGACGATTCTTAATTTGGCAAACGATCACGTGGCCTGGTTTCATTGTTCCATTTGTGTTTCAACATCAATTTTGACAGGACATTATTTTGGATCGACACTCCAATGGTGACGAATGGCTCGGAACGGCTCTGACGTCAGATGTTTTGCTCACTGTTGACAAAGGTCAAATGTCGTTCGGCTGAAAATAGCTGCCTCCCTGTTGTTTCGCTGTTGACCTTGACACGAATTCGTCCACTCGGCATGTGTCGTTATAATTTCAAATAAAATTTACCATTATAATTTATTCTTTGTTTCCCCAAAAAATATTCTTAGATGGGCTTAAACGTCCCGTTACAAATTACAGTCATTTGAAGATATATAGGTTTAGTAGTTGTACACAACTAAACAAGGTAAACAAATTATTTTGCAAAGAGTACAGTTTCTTCCCTTTTGCTTTGCTTTCTTTTCTTGGAAAAGTTTGTGTTGATGGAGAAAGTAACTGAGGTGTCAATTTTTCACTATGTTTGTGAATTTAAAATATATTCATGTCCCCTTTTTTAAGAAAACTCAGATAAAAGGAAAGAAAACTGCTAATTGACAGCCAAACGGAGTAATTCCACAACTTCGATTGGTCTACACTGATGAGTATTGTCACGCACAAACCTAAAAAAAACGAATAAGCAACACAATTCCTATATTCTACTTCCAATGCCTTCAAATGGTGGGAGAGGAGTGGTGGCTGCTCATTGGCAAATTTCAAGTTTTAGTTAAAATCTGAAATTTGATTGGTTGGGCTAAGGGTAAACTGGAATATGACTATTTCTACCAGAATGTACTTAAAGCTGCCAAGTTTAGGGGCCTAAAAGACAATAAACATTATAATATTCTTAAAAACCATTTCTTTTGAGGGTACTAGTACTTCTTAATAGCCCATTTAGAAGATGAGACAACTTGATCCCCACAGGCTGTTATTGTCTTTTCAAGCTGCAGACAATGGAGAGGCTGCTGCTTGTTTGTTAAACCATTGCAAGTTGCTGTTGGCTTGTAGAACTACAGGCAATATGGAAATTGCTGTAAATAGTGTGTTTACAAGTGAGAAATTTTTGTCAAACTGAAAGCCACCATATTCTATGGGTTGTGGACAAAACAGCTGTTTCACGCATCCGATCAATAGCCTACTCTACATTTCTCTTCTTCGCTCTTTGACATTAGCAAACCACATTAAAAGAAATTAAGAAATTGGCTTTGAAATTGCATAATATTGAAATAAAATAATTTAATGACTATGTATAATTATAGAATATCAATAAAACAGTAATACAACAATTTTGTATCATTTAATTTTAAACCAGTACATGAGCAGAAATGGCACAGTAGTGATATATATATATAGTATGAGAATCTCATGTTGGATAAGAGAAGAACATAGCGCACATGCTCGAAACAGATGCTTTCCTGGCATCTGTACAGCCATGCTACATGGATCATAATTCAAAATTTGAAAATCAAGGGTCACTGTTGCTCACAAGCACTTTTTACTTCCATTTTCCTTAAGGAAATGGAAGTATGGTGATGGCAAAAAAATTGTGTTCGAGATTATTGCAGATTCTGATTGTACTACACTCAAAACATGAAAAAGTCATTTTTCAAAAAGTGTCTGTGTGTGTGTCTGTAGATTTTTTTTCTATGGCAAACGATAACAGCCGCAAATTCAAACAGAATCAAATAATTTTTTGCATACAGCCCTGAATTGTAGAGTACTCAAGACCTGTTGTTTTTGGTGAAGATTGGTTAAGGGAGAGGGGTAGTTTACCTGCAACATTTTATGTTTTAAAAGGGTATTTTTTATGGCAAACGATAAGAGCCGCAAATTCAAACAGAATCAAATAATTTTTGCACGCATCTCTGAATTGTAGAGTTCTCAAGACCTATTGTTTTTGGTGAACATCTGTTAAGGGGAGGGGTAGTTTACCGGCAACGTTTTTTTATCAAGGGTAATTTTTCCTATGCCATACGATAAAAGCCGCAAATTCAAACAGAGTCAACTACGTTTTTGCATACCGCCTTGAATTGTACAGACCTCAAGGTCTGTTGATTTTGTTGAAGATCGGTTAAGGGAAAGGGGTAGTTTACCAGCAACTTTTTATGTTATAACAAGTGTTTTTTTTTTTGACGAACGATAACTGCCACAAATTCAAATAGAATCAAATAATTTTTTGCATAATGTCATGAACTGTAAAGAAGTGAAGGCCTGTTGATTTTGGTGAAGATTGGTTAAGGGAAAGGGGTAGTTTACCGGCCACTGTTCATGTTTTAACAAGAGTAATTGTTTCTATGACGAACGATAACTGCCGCACATTCAAACAGAATCAATTATTTTTTTGCATGCATCCCTGCATTGTAGAGGACTGTAGGTCTATTGATTTTTGTGAAGATCGGTTTAGAGAAAGGGGTAGTTTACCTGCAACATTTTATGTTTAAACAAGAGTAAAGTACTTAATTTTGATAAAGTATCCTGATAAGAAGCTCATAATAATCCACTGTAGAATCGTAGATGAAATATCTATAAATGAAAAGGCTAGTTGAACAGGGTGGGGGTAATTTTCTATTAATGAAAATTATAGTTGAAGAGGGAGGGGAGAATTTTTTATATGTGTACTACGTTATCGGCAACAAAGAAGTAGTTTTTTGTTAAAATTCCTTCCCGTAGTCCAATGTTTTCTGCAAAACCAGACGTTTCGGCAATGCCATCGACTGCCATCGTCAGTGAAAATCAAGTGCGAAAACGTGAGGTGGTATACGTTAGTGACCACAGTACTGTGGTTAAGGCTGAAGCAATAGAAAGAAGTAGTTTCTATGGAAATATTTCATTTCGAATATGATTTTAAATATAAATCTTAGAACATGGAAGTCATGTATGGATCTACATACCGATATTTTATATCCATGATGCAAGCAACATTTTTTATTATGCAAGCACTATAGTGCTCACAAGCACCAGGTTTGGTATGCCTGGCATGAAGTATGTATACTTTCAGTCTGCCAAAATAATTTTGTTGCTTTCTGTGATCATTTTGTTGTATACTAGGGAGCCCCCAACCCACATTCAAAGTAATATTATCAGTATTGTATACATATTAAGTGAAATTGTGATTGGTACTAATAAAACAATTTGTCATATTATTAAAACTACTGAGAATAGTTCGTACATTATGTTACTCATGCAGGTTAAGTATGTACTCATGTACACTTACATTATCTACAGTTTATGTATATTTATAGAATACACTGGAATTTTCTGTATCAATGTATTATTCATTTATAGATAATTTAGTTTGTTCTACAAGATTCTAGATATTACGCCTAAACAACCTAGACTATTCTGGTGGCAGCACATGTTGGTCATGACGTCTTTACCAGCCTATACTGGACGGAGAGAGGAAGAGAGTGAGCCGGTCTTTATTGTGAGTTTGGTGAAGTGTTACATAATTAGTGCATGTGTTTGATACTACATTTGTGGATTGATATTATACTGTATTTGTGTATTATATTTTTGTTTGTATAAATTATGATTGTGTTAATAATCGATATCACAGTTATGAATCAAAATTGTATTTCCTGTGTAACTTTTTTTATTTGTGATATCAGAAATAAATACGGTGTTGACAATGATATGAGTATTTTATTCTGATCACTACCTAGAAGACAATAATTTCTTCACACTGTAACGGTACACATAAGCCCACCAAATATTTTGGGAGATATAAACATAAATAAATACTTAATAAGGGTAAATTTTATTGGAAACAAAAGTATAAATAATAATGGTGAAATATTATTCATAAATTATAACAACGTAGCAAGCAGCGAGTGAATTTGTGTCAAGGTCAACATCCAGACGCAAGAAAAACAGTTACATTTAGCCAAACGAACTTTGACCAATGAAGTCACCGGTCATGCCACATCGGTAAGTGCTGATCCTTTAAAAATACGTCACTTGGAATGCAAGGTGCAGTCGACTTCACCTCACAATTTGGCTTCATCATATTCAGAAAACAATGAAATGTGATCACGTGACCCCCCACCATTTCAGAACTTAACGCAGTACAATTCGCCCCAGTTAAAAATTACACCTTGTGCCAGCCGGTCACTAACAAAAGTTACAAAACGAAATCCCGGGCGCCCGCAAGTATAAAATGTAAAATGTGATTTAAAAAAGTTAAATATTAATTAATTTGGACCAACTGTTATTTTGTTTAAAAGAAAAAACGCTGACAGAAAATGAAATGTGCGGAGTGACGAGAAATACCTGAGGAGACCGGACAGTTTGGGATTAAAATGGCAGATAAGTAACAAACGGGGAGAATAAAATAAACCATCCAAAATTAAATGAGCTCAAAGGGGAAATCTAAACATGTACCTTGTGAGCGTGGGTGTGCGTGTGTAATAATTATGTAATAAAAGTAAGAGGCGCTGGTTTGTGTAAACATGAGTTTAATGATTTCTGTTTTTAAAATATTTCTATTGTAATCAATGTAATATCAATATATATAAGCAAGTAATCATTGTATTTTTACAGTTAAAAGATAATATCAAAAATAAGAGGGAGAAGGGATATTTTATTTATGATGGGATTGAAAAGAATCTAAGTGGGTTTTTCTTTTGTTTATTTAAATGAATTTGAATTGTATTGATGAAATAAAAGAATAAGATATGTATGAAGGTAACCAATCTGTTTTATTTGAATAACCAATTCTGTTCTCCAGTACGTCTGCACGAATACCTGGTAAGTAACAAATTTTTTGTATAGTTGGCAAACCTTAAAGATGGCGTCTCAAAACAGTCGCAAAACATAGTTGATTATTAGTAAACAGAGTAAAGTAATATTGTAGGTAAAGAAATAACTTTACAATCGGCGCCCAAACAGGGACTTCAACATACAAATTTTTAATTTTATGTGGAAGTAGGCCTACTTGGGGGAACAGAGTGGTTGTTTGAGATAACAAAATAAAATATAAATAAATGTATGAATGATATGGTAGTAGTAATGTAAAGTGCTGAGGAGGTTATAATTTGTTCATATTTATATTATAAGTAATGATTAAGTATTAATTGATTAAAATGGCAGATAATGAAAATAGTCTTACCGAGTCAATTATAATGAGTAATGTACTACTCCAACGACAACTAGAGTAAAAGAGTTGTCAATGGATGATATGTTTAACCTAATGAGAATGATGTCTGAAAATATAAATAGTAATCTAAATGAAAAGTTGAAAGAGCAAAATAATGAAACGAAGAATAATTTTAATGAATAATTAAAAGAGCAAAATAATGAAATAAATAGCAATTTTAATGCTAAATTTGATAAAGTAAACACTAAAATGAACGATAAATTAAATGAACAAAATAATGAGATAAAGTTGATGAGAGAGGAGATAAAACAGCAAAATTTTAATTTTAATAAGCAAATGAATGAAATTGATACACATTGTGATAGTATTAAAGAACAGATATTAGAATCAGTAAACCATAAGTTCGATGAACAAATCAATGAAATAACAGAAAATTTAGAGGGTAAAATAAGCAATGTAAACGAACAAATGACAGATCAAATTAAAACACAAGTTAAAGAACAGTGTGTAGAGATAGAAAGTAAATGTACAAGTCAGATTAATGAAAACAATGATGATATTAAAAATAAAATAATGGAGGTAGAAAATGTATGTAGAAAATCAATACGAGGTGCTATCAGAAAGTTCCCGGACTAGGTCTAATAAATTCTTTTTGCTTACCTAGGCCATTAATGGCTCCCATCTCCTTCAAAGTAGTCTCCCTGCAAATTGATACAACGAATCCAGCGTTGTTTCCATGCCTGGAAAGTGTCAAAAAAAGTCTTTTGCTGAAGGCTGTCAAGCACCTCCTGCGTTTTTGTCTTAATGTCTTCTACAGTGTCAAAACGGTGACCTTTCATGTGAATTTTTATTTTAGGGAACAGAGAAAAATCACAGGGGGCTAAATCTGGTGAATATGGAGGGTGTGGGACAGTGGCCATATTGTTTTTGGTCAAAAACTCTGTTGTTTTCAGTGAAGTGTGAGCAGGTGCATTGTCATGATGCAACAGCCAGTTTTGGTCTTCCCACAAATTGGGCCTTTTTCGTCGCACATTTTGTCTCAGCCGCCTCAAAACGTCACAATAAAAATCTGAGTTCACTGTAACACCAGCTGGCATGAACTCGCGATGGACAATGCCTTTGATGTCGAAAAACACAATGAGCATGGTTTTTGTTGCACTTCTGACATGCCGTGCTTTTTTTGGTCTCGGTGATTGTGGACTTTTCCACTGTGACGACTGCTGTTTTGTTTCTGGATCATAACCATAAAACCAGCTTTCATCACCGGTTATGACCCTGGAGATGAAGGTAGGATCATTTTCAGACGTTTCTCTGAGTTCACTGCACACATCAACACGGCGCTGTTTCTGATCCACAGACAAAAGCCGAGGGACGAATTTCGCAGCAACATGACGCATGCCTAAATTTTCAGTTAGAATTTCTTGACAGCTTCCATAGCTTATTCCGGCACTTGTACACAACTCATGGAGTGTTTGACGACGGTCTTCGTGAATGAGTTGTCGAATTTTTTCAACATTTTCATCCGTTTTGTTCATGGAAGGTCGTCCTGAACGGTGATCATCTTCAAGTGACATTCTGCCGGCCTTGAAACGAGTGTACCACTCAAAAACCTGTGTTCTGTGTAGGGAATGTTCTTCAAAAGCTTCTCGAAGCATTGCAAAAGTTTCAGTAGGCGATTTACCAAGTTTAAAACAAAACTTAATGCACGCGCGTTGCTCGAATTTATCAGCCATCATAAAATTAGCAAATGAACGTTAACACACGATTACAAAACACAACGCGTAGACCGAACACAACCTCACAATGCAACGAAACTTGGCAGACTGACTCATTACGTATTACGGAATCGGACACTGGGACGCCAGATTGTACAGTCACGTCCAACAGCCGTGCCAAGTACAGTCCTGGAACTTTCCGATAGCACCTCGTACAAGAGAGTGCGGGGGTTATGAATAAACATAACCTGCAATACGAAAATAAATATTATAATAAATTTAGAGTAATTGAACACGATATAACAGAAATTAAAGATGAATTACATGTGGCAGTGAGCCAAAATTTATAATGTTGCAGAGGGAATATTGTATACTCATGATGCAAAAGATGATATTGAACTTGAACAATTTTGTTGTGATAACCAGAGTACACCCGATGCAGTTCTTGAGTAGGGTAAGGGAATTTAACCGGTTTAATAGCAGTAGTTGGGAGGTGAAATTATTAAAGATTTTAAAATGTTTTAAGGGCAGTTCTGAAATATGGGCTGAAGTACATATAACAGAGTGGGGTAGTTATGAGAATTTCGAGGCAGCGTTCCGAAATAAATATTGGTCTGAAGAGGACCAGGAAATATTACGTAGTAGAATCATGGGAACAGGGAACTTTGGGGGACACAACAACAACATAACCATGTACGTAATGAGGATATTTAACAAGGCGAAATACTTAGAACCGCCATTGCCGTTTCGATCGTTTGTTAGGCATGTTAGTAAACACCTGCCCAGGGAGGTACAAATTACATTAATGACGAGAGAAGTAGCAGATATAAATGAATTGGAAAGTATATTAGATGTATTTCAGAACATTAGGGACCGTGAAATAGGTAGGCGTCCTAACCAATCAGGTACGAATAATAGCGGTAATTATACGCCACAAAGAGGGTCACAGCAGGGACATGCGTACGTTAAACAAGAAAATCATAGTCAAGACGGGGGGGGGGTGGAAATGTACAGGATGCTTGGGAGAGAATTACGCCAGTAGGATTTTTGTTTCAGATGCAAGAAACCAAGGCCAAATCAGCGGAGCGGAAATACGTCGTCGCATAACAATATACAACAGCGGGCAGGAGATGACCGCGGGGGAACATCAAGGAGCAATGGAAATAATAACCAGAACGAGAGGGGGTACAGGCAGAGCAGTACCACCGCCAGAATGGAAAACTGAGGCCGACAATGGAAGCAAGGACCCCACCATTGTCCACAGAGAACAATAGGGTCCAGGTAGCAGATGAATATCATAATAATGTAATACAAATGGATATGACGAAGGAGTTGTTGGAGGAAGATGACACGGGAATTATATAAACAAAAACCGGATTGACGGAGGTAATCGTCACCATAGAAGGTAAGAGTTTTAAAACATTAATAGATACAGGAAGTGAGATATCAGTAGTTTTAGAAAATGTAATGGGAGAATTAAAAGAATTAAATAAAAATATTCCATCATTACCAGTTGTGGGCGTAACAGTAGTGGGGGTAACAGGAGTACGGAGTAAAAGAGTTACTAAACAAGTACAATTGAATATATTCATTAATGAAACTCAATTTGAAAATACCTTTCTAGTAGTTAAGGGACTGAGTTTAGATGTAATCTTAGGAAATGATTTTTTGGAGGGAAATACAGCAGTAATATATTTTAATAAACGAATAGTAGAATTTAATAGTGGGAGTGAACCAGTTAGGGTTAATTTTAAGCGGGTGTTAGATGAGATTAGAGTTACGGGAATAAAAATGATACAGAAGCGGGTAGGCGATGGAGATATAGAAACCAAAGTGAACATATGTCGAGAGAGTGAGATAGTAGAGAATGATGAGGGAGAGATGCATGTGAGTGATGAGAGAGTATGGGAAAATAGGGTGGATAAATTTTTTAATGAGGGTGGAGTTGTAGGGAGTGCCCAACGACAGGAGTTGTGGGCAATTGTGGAACGTTTTAGAGAGGTGTTTGCGGAGTTGCCTGGAAAAGCCAGGAACTATGTATGTGAGTTGAAGGTTCAGGAACACTCACCCTACACGCAGAGGAGTTATCCAGTGCCGTTTTCAAAGAGGAGAGCAGTGCAAGAGGAGTTGGATAGAATGATGGAGGGAGACATTATTGAGAGATCGATATCGCCTTACTCGAATCCATTGGTAGTGGTAATAAAGAAAGATGGAAGAGTAAGATTATGTTTAGATGCTAGGAAAATCAATCAAATTATAATACCTGACCGGGAGTCACCGGAACCCATAAATGAGATTTTTCAGAAATTTAGTGGAGTCAAGTACATGACATCTTTGGATTTGACAGCAGGATACTGGCAGGTTCCGCTAGCGGCAGAGAGTCGAAGGTATACTGCATTTCTCTTCAATGGTAAGAACTATCAGTTCAAGCGCTTGCCATTTGGACTTAACACTAGTGTAGCAAGTTTTATAAAATGTTTGGATATGATATTGCAACCTAAGGACTTAGATTTCCTAACCATATACGTTGATGACATATTAATAGCATCAAGAACATTTTCGGAGCATTTAGAACATCTTGAGTATGTGTTAGATAAATTACAAAATGGGGGTCTAACGGTTAATTGGGAGAAGTCTACGTTTCTGCAAACTGAAATACACTTTTTAGGTTTTATTATTACTCCAGAGGGAATTCTAGCTAACCCTGATAAAGTAGAAGCTATAATGCGCTTTCCAGAACCGAAGAATATTAAACAGCTACAAAGTTTTTTGGGTCTATGTAACTTCTATAGAAAATTTCAGAAAAACTACGCACAGACAACATCAAGGTTAAGTGCCGTTCTACAAAAGAATAAACAGTGGAAATGGGGAGAGAAGGAAAGGGATGCATTCGAGGAGATAAAGAAAAAATTGTCAAATATGATAATGATGAATCAGCCTGATTTCTTGAAAACTTTTTATTTACAGACTGACGCCAGCAACGTCGCCCTGGGAGTGGAATTATACCAGGAGGATGGCGACAAAGAACATCACACAATAGCTTTCGCCAGTAGATCCCTATTGGCGGCTGAGAGGAATTACACAACTACAGAAAAGGAGTTACTGAGTATCGTGTTCGCGGTGGGAAAGTTCCACACATACGAGGGGGGACCCAAAAGTAACAAGAATTTTTCTCTGGCTATTGGTAGAACGCTAGTTTCGACTTCTCCCCCTAGGTGCCTTCACTAGACACCAGTTTTTACCAGTTGCCCTAGCGGCATTGTTGTGGAAACATTAGCGCAGTTAGTGTGACTATTTTTGTAAGCGCTGTTTCACGTTTTCGGCGATTTGTCAATGGCAGACATTAAATACCAACGTGCTAACATCAGGTTCTGTTTCCTGTTAGGGAAATCAGCAGCAGAAACTGTCGCAATGCTTCGAACGGCTTATGGGGAGGAAGCTTCGAGCCGACAAGAAAGCACACGCGGAACGAATTTTGCTGCAATACGTTTCATCTTCAGTCAAAATTCGTTGGCATGAACTCCAGGATATTCCAGTCATTTCCTCCAATTCATCAATTGTTCTACAACGATCAAACATGATCGCAACATGGATTTTTTCAATGTTTTCATCCGTTTTGGAAGTCGAGGGACGTCCCGGTCGTGTTTCGTCTTCAATTGACATTTGACCACTTTTAAAATGAGAAAACCACTCGTAAATCCTTGCCTGGCTCAAAGCTTCCTCCCCATAAGCCGTCCGAAGCATTGCGACAGTTTCTGCTGCTGATTTCCCTAACAGGAAACAGAACCTGATGTTAGCACGTTGGTATTTAATGTCTGCCATTGACAAATCGCCGAAAACGTGAAACAGCGCTTACAAAAATAGTCACACTGACCACGCTAATGTTCCCACAACAATACCGCTGGGGCAACTGATACAAAATGGTGTCTAGTGAAGGCACCTAGCGGGAGAAGTCGGAACTAGTGTTCTACCAACTGCCAGAGAAAAATTCTCGTTACTTTTGGGCCCCCCCTTGTACATCTTAGGGAACAGGACAGTCATCAGGACGGACCACAAAGCACTATCATTTTTGAATACCTGCAGATTAACCCATAGCCGTCTAACCAGGTGGGTACTAACATTACAGGAGTATAATTTTTCATGGGAGTATATTAAAGGGACAGACAATAAAGTACCAGACACTCTTTCCAGGGTAGATTTCACAGAAAATAAAACAGGGAGGGATCTTAAGGAGATAGACATTTTTTGTTTAACAAGGGAAGATAGAATTTTTGGTGAGAAATTAAGGGATATTAAGAACATGCAAAGATCAGATAATAAAGCGGAAAATAATTGCTAGTTTAGAAGCGGATGCAGATTGGTCTGAATATTGCACACATTTGCAGTTCTATCAGGGAATTTTGTTCAAAAAAGTAGAAGGGGGTGAGCGTGATTGGAGATTAGTTGTACCAGAGGGGTTGATAAATAGAATTATTTGGGATTGCCACATAAGGTATGGGCATTTTGGGGCGAAAAAGTGTACGAATGTGTTAAAAGAGTCATGTGTTTTTAAAAATATGGAGAGGCGAGTTAGAAGGTTGTTACGGGGATGTGATTTGTGTCAGAGGTCTAAGGTAGTGAATTGTAGGGTAGAAGGGGAGTTGAATTATATTAAGGTGGAGAGACCGTTTGATTTAGTTGCTGTAGACTTATATGGGCCACTGCCCAAGGGTAGGGGTGGAGTAATTTATGTTTTTGTTGTTTTGGACACTTTTTCTAAGTTTGTTAGGTTATATAGTGTGAAGAGAGTGACGAGCAGGGTGCTGAGTGAAAAGATAACAAAGGATTACATGATAAATGTAGGTAAACCAAAGATAATTTTATCCGATCACGGACCCCAATTCATCAGCGGTAGGTGTAGACAGACTCTTGGATGGGAAGGCATCATACCCAAGCATACGGCAGTATACCATCCACAGTCCAACCAGGCAGAGCGGGTGATGAGAGAGATTGGTAGGATATTTCGGGCGTATTGTCACGCCAAGCATAGTGAATGGCTATTATACATGAAGTAAGTAGAAGAATGGTTGAATAGTACCACTCATGAATCCACCGGGTTTACGCTGTATGAGTTAATAAAGGGAACAAGGCCACCTAGAATATTGGAACAACGTTTTGAGTATCCACCAGAAGATCAGACCATTGACATGAATGTGAAGATCCAACTAGCAAATGAAAGTTTACTCACCAAAGTGGAAAGGAGAAAGCAGAGGCATGATGCTAAAGGTAAGTGGACTAAATATGAGGTAGGACAATTAGTATTCGTAAGGAGACACGATTTGTCTAGCGCACAAGATAAAGAAATAAAGAAGTTTTTTCTGTTATACGAGGGACCATATGAAGTTATAGAGGTAAAGATGCACAATGCGTACGTGCTGCGAAACCAAGCAATGCAGGAGATAGTAGGTACACAGAATGCGACGAATTTGAAGTTATATTGGTCACAATAATTACTTGAATTTCAATCTATTATTTTATGTTTTCGGAAGGGACTCTCCCCCATTTTCGGGCGGTCACGGCTTCACCATCCCTGACCGTGGATTTTGGCTGTTTGGAGGCGGACCATGGTTGGAGGTAACCTCAATAAGGGGGTGAAAGCAACGATGGTCCTACTCCACAAATTGGTGCAAATAGACATTTAATTTTGTTTTCGGAAGGGACTCTCCCCCATTTTCGGGCGGTCACGGCTTCACCATCCCTGACCGTGGATTTTGGCTGTTTGGAGGCGGACCATGGTTGGAGGTAACCTCAATAAGGGGGTGAAAGCAACGATGGTCCTACTCCACAAATTGGTGCAAATAGACATTTAATTTTGTTGTTGAACGGGGAGGGGGACCCCTAAAGTTCGTGGAAAAAAACATAATTGGTAATTATCCACGAACACATAATGGTTTTATTTTTTTAATAGAACACCCAAAATTTAATGTAAATAACAAGTGCAACTCGTGTTAGGAGTTATCTCGTTCCCTAGTAATATGGTCAGTAAGAAGTAACCGTATTACTAGGTAACGAAATACACATAATTGTAAAACTTGTACCGAACATCTAAGCTATGTGAAAGAAGTAGTTATAATTTAGATTTAAAATTACAAAAAATTAAGGTGACCAAACTAGCATTATAGCATACTTGTTGCACTTGTTAGAGACTATTATAGGAAAATCAGTTAGAATGTTTGCGTGTGTACCTAGTTTAACTCCAGGGGAGATAGTAGCTTAATAGAAAATAGCAGACCAGTGTCTGGTGGTAGTTAAAAAGAAAATGATATAATATATGAATGGATTAAATATTGTGTGTAATCTATAGTGGAAGTGGAGTGATTCAAAGAACATAGTAAAGCTATGATGATAATATAGAACTGATCAATGGACAGTGAAATTTAAATGATAATGTTTGTGAAAATTGTTGTAACATATGATTTTTACTTTTTGTGAATTGTAGTGATAATGTAGATTTTAGATGTATAACATGTTTTAAATACGATTCCCCACTTTCGGGCGGTCCCGGCCTTACCAGCCCAGACCGTGGTTTTGGATGACAATCAGCTGTGGGCAGACTTATTGTAACCTGACCATGGTTGGTTGCCTGTGAAATTAGTACAATTTAGAAATTAACAGGGGGTTTTCATCAAGGGAATCTACATAACTATGGAACAGCGGCTACCACCGAAGGGGTGATAGTGCCGTATTAAGGGCATATGAATCATTATAGTAGGATTACTGGTGTCCTCAGATACCAGTAATGCCGAATTTTTATATAACGCCGAAGCAAGAACGGTGTAAGCAGCTTTGCACCCTAATAAAATTCAGTTCTTGTGGACGCAAATGGGCGCTACAGTCCAACATCAGTAAGCAATAGAGTGTGTGGAAAGGAGCTGGCCATTACAAGCCAGGGGCATAAATACAGCATTTATGCACAAGGTAAATACCAAAACCGGTATACCCGTGAGCTTATTTACCTAATTGTAACTGGGTTATAGGGGGATATTACATATTGATGGAGAAGGAGGTTACTAAATGTTAGTAATGAGTTAGTCAATATTCAAATGAATTATGTTGATGATGTAAAAGGTGTAGTTGATTTAATGAGGTAACTAAATGATATTGTATTGATTTGAGGAGTATTATGATGTAGTTGATTTATATGTGTTTTATTCTATATAAGACTTTTATTAATGAATTTAATTATTTTGAAATATGAATTATATAATGGAAGGTATTTGTAATATTGTAATGGGGAATGTTTATTTAAATTCTGATGAAATCAGAGAAATATTTTGAATTTTTGGAATAAGAATTAACAAGAGAAGGGTTCAGAATGTTAGTATGGAAGTTTAAAAATGTTTTATATTATGTTATGATAAATAAGTATTCATGTATATGTTAGAAGTTAAGAAAACCAGTGCTTCTTAACGCAAACCAGCGCACAGCTAAGGGGAAACAGATCAGTTAGGGATATGGTATTATACAAGGCCACTACTTGATATTTTTGATTTGATGTTTCAGTGTCTGGTGATGCTGTGGTGGCGGTCCTGAGCTGGCCTGCGCGTCAGAGCAGGAGCGACAAGTGCCTGTCTGGCCTTGCGGTGTTGGGATCTCGAAAGGGAAGTCCAGTAAGGTCATTCAGGTGCGGTCACAGTCACTGGACCAGGGGGTAAGTTAACCATGATTTTTCAATAAAACATAAAGGGGGTTGTGGCGACATATCCTGACTGATCCCTTTAGGAAGTATGAGAGTGTCAATGAGAGTTTTTATGCTTCGGCATAAAACCTCTCATTGAGGGGGTATTGAAATGGTACATATAAGCCCACCAAATATTTTGGGAGATATAAACATAAATAAACATAAAACAAACAATATATAACCGAAATAAAAAATAGTCTCCAACTAATACTAAAACAAAATTACTTTGAATTTAATAGCAAAATTTATCAACAGAAAGAAGGTTTAGCAATGGGATCACCATTATCAAGCATAATAGCAGAAATATTCCTACAACACATAGACACCAAAATACAAAATATCATAAAAACACATGACCCAGATTGCATATGGATAAGATATGTAGATGATGGACTATATGTATCAAATAACAAAAACACAAATGCAGAGAACATACTGAAACAAATCAATGACATACATCCCAAAATACAATTCACAGAAGAAAAAGAAAAACATAACAAAATCAACTATTTAGACATAACCATCACAAGATACAACAAACACATACAATATGCAATATATAGAAAACCAACTTCCACTAACATCATTATACCTAACCATTCTGACCACCCACCACAACATAAAATGGCAGCATTTTATTCGTTATTTAACAGAATGTACAAAATACCCCTAAACAAACAAGAAACTGACAAAGAAAGAAATATAATATACCAAACTGGTTATGCAAATGGATACAATAAAAATACTATGATCAAAATAGAAAATAAAATCAAATACAAAATAAAAACTGAACAATTAAGAATTAATCAAACTGAACAACACATAAATAATAACAACAACAAAAAATGGGCCACATTCACATATATAAATAATAAAATGACAAAACTAACAAAACTATTTAAAAACACAGATATAAAAATAGCATACAAAACTAATAAAAATAAATTACAAAATCTAAATAGCTCACACAACAAAGATAATACAACAACCAACGGTATATACAAAATTGAATGCCAAGATTGCAATAAATGTTATATAGGACAAACAAAAAAACAGCTGAAAAAACGTTATTTTGAACACCTAAATGCATACAAAAAACCAAATATATATAAATCCAATTTAGCCACACATGCAATAAACACAGGACATGAATTCCCAGACATAACCAATGTAACACTAATAAAACATATACCACACAAAGGCACCATAATGAACATTTGAGAAAATTTACAGATTTACAAACATAAAACACAAAACAAACTAATACCAGAACAAATACAAATCAATACAAAACATGACACAATATTCAAAGCACTCAACATCGAAAATACACAAAATACAAAAACAGATACCACAACCACACACAATAATGCAACTTTAAAAGACCAAAGACCAACAAACTACCTTAATAACATCCAGAAGCCAACACACAAATACTTCACCAGAAACAAGATGGCGAAGGCTGAAGATGAGAGTACAGGAACTCTCGAAACATGTTCCTAATAGGAAAAAAGTATATCTTGAGGTAAATTTAGTTATAAATATTAAAACATAAATAAATACTTAATAAGGGTAAATTTTATTGGAAGCAAAAGTATAAATAATAATGGTGAAATATTATTCATGAATTATAACAACATAGCAAGCAGCATATGAATTTGTGTCAAGGTCAACATTCAGACGCAAGAAAAACAGTTACATTTAGCCAAACGAACTTTGACCAATGAAGTCACTGGTCACACCACATTACGTAAGTGCCGATCTTTTAAAAATACGTCACTTGGAATGCAAGGTGCAGTCGACTTCGCCTCACAATTTGGCTTCGTCATATTCAGAAAACAATGAAATGTGATCACGTGACCCCCCCACCATTTCAGAACTCAACGCAGTACAATTCACCCCAGTTAAAAATTACACCTTGTGCCGGCCGGTCACTAACAAAAGTTACGAAACGAAATTGTGGGCGCCCGCAAGTATAAAATGTAAAATGTGATTTAAAAAAAGTTAAATATTAATTAATTCGGACCAACTGTTACTTTGTTTAAAAGAAAAAACGCTGACAGAAAATGAAACATGTGGAGTGACGAGAAATACCTGAGGAGACCGGAGTTTGGGATTAAAATGGCAGATAAGTAACAAACGGTGAGAGTAAAATAAACCATCCAAAATTAAAACCTTTCAAAATTAAATGAGCTCAAAGGGGAAATCTAAACATGTACCGTGTGAGCGTGGGTGTGCGTGTGTAATAATTATGCAACAAAAGTAAGAGGCACTGGTTTGTGTAAACATGAGTTTAACGATTTCTATATTTTTTAAAATATTTCTATTGTAATCAATGTAATATCAATATATATATATAAGCAAGTAATCATTGTATTTTTACCGTTAAAAGATAATATCAAAAATAAGAGGGAGAAGGGATATTTTATTTATGATGGGATTGAAAAGAATCTAAATGAATTTGAATTGAATTGATGAAATAAAAGAATAAGATATGTATGAAGGTAACCAATCTGTTTTATTTGAATAATCAATTCTGTTCTCCAGTATGTCTGCACGAGTACCTGGTAAGTAACAAATTTTTTGTATAGTTGGCACACCTTAAAGATGGCATCTCAAAATAGTCGCAAAACATAGTTGATTATTAGTAAACAGAGTAAAGTAATATTGTAGGTAAAGAAATAACTTTACAACACCCATGTAAGAACAGTTTTAAATGATAGGGAGATTTTTATCTGGGAAGCCAATTTCTCTTTCAAAGGAAAAGAGAAAGAATTTTATGACTGCACAAACTTCAATTTTTTTTCTTTTTTTACCTAAACCGCTGAGAGTGTCTACTTTAGTGATCAGTCAAATACAAACTAAGTAAAACAAAAAAGTGATGTTTATTATTTGCTCATGGGGGGGGGGGGTTAGGATTTGCTTATTTGACAAATGAACGAAAACAGCTGACAAAGGATGTTAGTAGTGCTGCCATCTGTGCAATATTTACCTAACACAGCAAATCACCTTGGTATAAAAGACTGAACACATCAGTTATTCAATCTATACAAGAGACAAAAATGGCAGCTAATGCTACTGCAGACAAAACACAAAGAGTGTGACACCACTCCTCTTCATACCCACTAAACCACATCTATAATTACATCTCACTAACAGCAAGTTTACATTAGGATACGATACTACATAGAGTACGCATAATAATTTTACACTATTTTATTTACATGAAAAAATAAAATCACTAACAAAATGGTACACTGATTTGTATGTTACTACAAAAATATACATTTGTATATAATGCTCATTAAGCATTCATGTAAGGAACAATTCCACCAAACAGTGATGTAAAAATCTTGTGCATTTATAAACTTTAAAATTTTAGCAATAATAATGCCCACAACAAAATATTAAACGTCCCTATTTACTGGTTTCTGTACAGGCAGTAAGCAGCAATGGATGCCAATTTATCCCAATCTCTGGACATCAGTTGTGTGTGTGTGTGTGTGTGTGTGTGTGTGTGCTCACACGCGCATATGTTTTAATGCTCGTGCAAAGACTTTTACAGTGAATCTCTGTTGTATCAGGTTTTTGGGTATATCTGTGTATGTGATTTTTCTATTGCCGATGTTCCGTAATCTCAAAACATTTTCAAGATTTACAATCAGTCAGCAATACAAAAATCATATACACGGATGTGCCCAAAAACCTGCTACAACACATATTTCAATATTATAGTTAAATAATTTTATTATGCATACCTATTCAAATTCGTGCTTATAGTAAAAATATAGTTTTATTTTTAACTTAAACAGATTTTATACTCGCACATATATGAGAGTAATGTGTACATACTACTAATTATTATATTACATAATACCGGTTATGGTATGCTAAATTTCTTTACTTCATGCTAAAATCTTGTATAAAATTACTTCACAGATTTTAAATGACTTTACTAACATTCATTATAGCAATACAACGTTACAATTGAACAAGTAAAAACTACACACACAATTGCAGAATTTCATTTCAGAGAAGTCCGACAAAAATCAGAGATGATAAATATTATGGTCACCAATCTTCTAACAACATATCTGTAGATACATACAATTAATTATTATTGCTTATTAACATAATATCCAGACTTACTTTAAAAGGATAATAAAATGTAATAATTCTTACATTGTTTTCTCACTGAGTAGGACATTTGAGGGGGGGTCTCAAATCCTTAAACCCCTTCTGCCGCCATACAAAAAACTTATAAAAGAATCTGTCCTATACAAGTGAAGATGCAGATGGCTAATATATTGTTATGACGGTCTACTTGATCATAGTAGGTACAGTGAAAAACAAAATAAGTAGAAGACACCAATTAAGTCACTAATCACATCTTTAATTTTTACAGTTAAACAGCTCGTAATTAACAACACAGTCTCTACAACAAATCAAATAAAAATTGTTCACACCCAATAAAATGTTACTAATATTAAACACAATGGTATTATAATTATACCACCCGATTATAAAATGCAACACTTCACTAATAACCACTTGAATGCACACAGTAATATATCGCGACTATAATTCGAACTGCTCTGTAAATATATCGCAGACATACTGAAACTTAAGGCCACTGCCACCATGTATTTATATTTGTGCTCACAGACCAGAATGTTCCTAATTGCGTCTTAGTGCTCATGTGAACTACGTAATTAACTGCGGCCTTGACACAGTCCGCGCAGCTGGCGCCTTCGACAAACACGTAGATTGTTCTGTGATGTCATAACTCTGCCCCCCTCCTTAAGCCTGTTCATCCCGAACTGGCAAACCGTCTCTGAAGTAATACTCGACCAGGCGATCTAGGTGGACGTCCTTGCGAAAGATAATTCTCCGGTTCTTCGAACTCAGTCTCGTGTGATCTGAACATCACGTTCCCAGGAATGCGAGTCTTCCGCTCAACCACTAGTTTTGCTGGAATCACTCCCATTGCGTCATGTGCTGATGACCTAAACACCACTGGCTGATCCAAGTTTGTTTGGTTCTCATCAACAACCTCTTGTGTAACCTCATCTTCAGCCACTTTGCCCTCGGGCGCTTCTATCAGCTCAGGAACAAGCAAGAGTTTTGTCTCGACACCCATAGTTGGCTTTCCAATCACTTCTTTTGTCGTTACACTTATTTGTATTTCCTCTGCTAGTTCTTCCTCCATTTCCGCTTACAATAGGGAAGGTTCCTCTTGACCAGACCTGTTGACTTTTTCTTTGACTAATGCCACTTGCTTAGTCGAATGGTTAGTAGACCCTGTCATTTTAGCCATGCAAAGCTTTATCTTCTCTTGGCCAACCTTCAGGATATTTTCTCTTAAGTCCACAACAAATCCGTAGGCATTCATAATGTCTGTGCCAAGAATTACATCATCGACAATGTCTGCAACGAGCATTTGGTGGCTAAACTCGAGAAGACCCAGGCGTACACATACGTCTACCTTTCCTAGCACCTTGACGGGGCTTCCAGTCACAGTCTATATTGTACAAGAGCTAATTAGAGGGTGACGGTTACTGACTAAGTCAGGATGCACAATGGACACTGTTGCGCCCGTGTCAACTGTAAATTATGTTGGTTTACCTTCCGCAAATCCATTAACAATCAAGTTTCCACTGGCCTTATGTAGCGCGGAAACTGTGTGCTGTTCTGGGGCTTTACTTCTCCAAATAGTGCGATCACTCTCTTGTCTCGGTATCTTCTTCTCCCAACAGTCTGCCTGTAGATGACCACGTTTTCCACAGTTGTAACATTTCAGTCTTCTGTCTTTTTCAAATCGTTGCGACTCTCTTGAACTTTTGAATTATTTGTCCGACAACATCGTTTTTCTGCACCCATCGTAACGGCAATGTGATGGCACAAACCCATTAATGTAGCAGGATGCTGACTTGGCAGCTTCAAACTCTAGGGCATGAACAAGAGCTTCTGAGCTATTTCGGTGTCTTGCCATTCGTAACACTTGCTGAAGTTCACAATCTCCGATGCCGTCAATAAATGTCTGCACCGCAAACCTTATTCGGAAGTCTTCTGGTGCTTCAGGATAGGCCAGTCTAATCAATCTGTCGATACTTGCTTCAAACTCTTGAAGACTCTTCCCGGAACGTTGTCGTCTTGTTCTCAACTGAGCATAGTACACCTCTCGCAAATGTTTATCACTGTAGTGTAGTTCTAGAACTTTAATCAACTCGGCATAGGCTGTCAGGTGGCACTTTGTATAGTAATGCTGCCGCAGGTCCTTTTAATGAGAGAACGAGTGAAACTGCCTTGTCTTTCTCCGTCCAATTATTTGTGCATGCAGCAGCTTCGAATTGGCGTAAATATGTTGCCCAGTGACTGCTTCTGTCAAAGGTTGGAGCTTTGACATGAACTGTCCCTACTGCAGGCAAAGTTACTTTCTCTATTAACTTATTTTCTGCGTCTTTTTATGTCTTTATCATTGGTACAGTCTGTTCACAAAGTTGTTTTGGTTGTAACTTCAGGCACTGCTCGACTTCATTTTTAATCTGCTCTTTTATATTTGTAATCGAGTTTCTATTTTTGTTGACATAGCTTTTTCCACACTCATGACTCATGACTTTTCTACTTCAGCTATTTTGTTAGACATCAATTCTTCAACACTCGACAGATTTTTCTAATTCAACTATTTTTAATGTCATTGATTCTTGTACCTCTGATATTTTAGTCACTTGTTTATTAAGCTCACCTCATAGGAGACCCAATTCTGCGGTACTGTGTTCTTGCAACTGTTTCTGCATAGCTTCAAAGAGAGCTTCCGTTTTATCTGCTTCTTGCTTACGTTTTTCATCCTGTCGTTTTTCTGCTTCTTCCGATTCCTGACTGCATTTCTCTTTTTGTCGTCTTTCTGCTTCTTCTTCCTCCTGTCGGCGTCACTCCTCTGTCTGCAACAGCAGCGCCTGGAAATTTTGTATCATGTGACTGGCATCCATTGTTTCCGATTAATTACGAATTACACTCGTCTTGTACAAAGTGTCCACTGTTTCCACTGTTAACCATTCTATCCCAGTTCTGACACCACTGTTACGATGGTCTACTTGATCGTCGTAGGTACAGTGGAAAACAAAATAAGTACAAGACACCAATTAAGTCACTAATCACACCTTTAATTTTTACAGTTAAACAGTTCGTAATTAACAACACAGTCTCTACAACAAATCAAATAAAAATTGTTCACACGCAATAAAATGTCACTAATATTAAACACAATGGTATTATAATTATACCACCCGATTATAAAACGCAACACTTCACTAATAACCACTTGAATGCACACAGTAATATATCGTGACTATAACTCGAACCGATCTGCAAATATATCGCAGATATAATGAAACTTAAGACCGCTGCCGCCATGTATTTATACCTGTGCTCACAGACCAGAATGTTCCTAATTGCATCTTAGCACTCGTGTGAACTACGTAATTAACTGCAGCCTTACCACAGTCCGCGCAGATGGCGCCTTCAAGAACCTCTCGAAAATGCGTCGAAAAGCACGAACGCCACACGCGTTACTTCAAGATTCTTCTGGTACATTCGACAAACACGTAGATTCTGTGATGTCATAACCATATGTTCACACTGTTGGTTTTATCTGGATCATAATTTTCAGATATAAACTGTATTAATAAAACTCATCCCTTACTCTACTCAATACACATAACATCGAGTCGTCACATAAACGATCTGCTAAAATTCATCTGAGAAGAAAACCTGTTTATTCAGTAAGACCAACCACATTGGTCCAAGCTATTCCTGAAATAATTTTATTAAAATGAAGATCAAATTGTGTCCCACTTTAACTGTCATCACACAGTGTGACTATGTTTACATACTGAACACAACATATTAAAAGGAAAAATTACAGTACTATCATAAACAGATATTCCTCAATAAAAACTACGCAGCTGCAAACTCTCAGACATCCTTTTTTAGCATGTACAGAGTACAAATATTAATTTTTAAGAATGGAATACTGATGTTGAATTAATGAATATACATGCCATTTGATCAAAACGTTGTACAATTTTTGTCAAATTTAAAAATTAAACTTTGATTCATCTATATTTATATTGCACACTTTAAAGTAGTCTCAGTTGGATATAACGCAATTATGCTAACGTTTTTTCGATCTTAAAAAGATTTATTGAATGCGCTCATGATAAAACCTGGAGCTCGCTCAACAATTTTTGTTTTATGCCTTCAATAGTCATGAAACATTGTCCCTCGTGGCAGTTTTCATTACTGGAAAGAGTAAAGATTGCATTGGGACATATCTGTTGAATATGGCTGTCGTATAATTATGATAGTTCCTTTTCTTCTAAAATTCTTGCCGTGCATCCTAATCAATTAACAGGGATGCAGATTCCATAAATTATGTTCCCGTAAATCTGGCCATTTCCTACAAATAGGTAATAGTATTCTTTATTTACACTTGCACCTACTGTCTGGCCACGATTCGATGATTGAGCATTGTGTAAGGTGGGAGAAGTATGGCCGGGTACTATGGTAGGCTAAGTGGGGGTAAACCAAACGGCTAGTACACATAGTTCACCCTACCTTGCTTACAAGCGGCTGCGTGGTGGGGGAGAGCAGCCTCGATCATCCAGTCGTGGCCAGACAGTAGTTATGCAAATTCATGAAACATTAAACCACAATCTTCATTGTGACTGTCGCCATTTTAACTCATTCACAAGAATTTTGGAAGCTTTTCAACCATTTGCAAACAACTCATTTATTCGCAAAAGGCTCACCATAAGCATTCTGCACCACTTTTACCATGACAGAGCAGTTTATCATATTCTTTACATAAAATTTAATCCATGTTCTACAATACTGCATTATAAAATATCAAAAAAACTGTCTAATATACCTAAACACAACTTACTCAGTTAGCTATCAAATCTAAACAGTGCATCCAACATGGGTGACCGATTGTCACTTAAATATATACTAACATCATATAAATACAGTTTTTTAATCAGACATTTGTAGTACAGGAAATTCACAAATTGCACAAACTTTTTGATCGAACTTTGTACACATCCATTAAACTCTACTATCTTCACTGTATTATATATTGACCTATATATACCATGTATAAGAATGTTCAATTCTATTACACAACTTTGCCTTATCATCCTTCTTAATAAGACAAGTTTTAGAGAATGTACATTCAATTTTGTTCGCAGTGGAATTATTAAAGTAGATATCTTTAATCAATTTAATCAGATCCTGTACCACCATGAAGGCCCATCGGCCGCCTTCTGAGCATCTAGTAGAGCTCCAGCTACGGGGACTATGAAGTCTGTGGGGGTCCTAGATGTGGCCTGCTACCGACCTTGAGGGTTAGGCTAGATATAGTCTAATTCAGTGTTAGGGTTTGCTGAGGCCAGGCCAAGATTGGTCTGGCACAGATGGGATGTTGACTGAGGGTGCTAATAAGGCTATTGCCCTGGAAGTGGGCACAATGGTGGTAAACATTTCTAAAAAGTGTCCACTTTGGCCTTAGCTGCCAGCAAACATGAATGACAAAATTTCGAGACCAAGGTCTGAAACTTATGACCATTAACAATGTATCATTCAAAGACACGCCACTGGTGGCCAGTGCTCTGGCATCGAAGGCAATTCAAATCTTCTGTCAGTTACTTCTATATCTGAAAACACCAGGACAGAGGATTTGGAAACACAGAGACTATAACAGGCCCAAGATTTCCCTGAGTGAGATTACATGAGTCGCTCCCCCATAAACGTTACATCAAATTTTTAAACTTTGGGCCCCGGGCAAATCTCCACTCCAAACTAAGGAGAAGACAAAGGGTCCCCCTACAGACACTGGAGGATTGGGCCTAAATAGATATCTAATAAACAGTCTATAGGCAATTCTGAGTAGTCTGGTCGTAGAATCCTCAGCTATAATTAGACATCTATCTGGATGTTTTGGAAGAACTGGCTCTCAGAACTTTTTACACAACGCTAAGAGGATCAGCATATTGTGGGCGAGTCAAAGACACTGTCAATGCCACAGAAAAAGCCAATGCACCTGATAGAACACCACATGAAGCTGATGAGAGCTAATGGAATCTGGTGGTAAAACGTCAATGGCCTTTCACGTAACAAGAAACAACAGAGGGGGTGGAGACTGCAGCACAAATGTCAAAGGTAGGATCAGCTAGAATTAAGTTCTTTGTAGCTTCCTTAATTGAAGGTGTTACACAAAACAAGGAAAAAATATTGTGGGTAATATTTTTATAACAGTGAACATTTGGATAATGGTAATCACCTCCCGACCTAAAATCTGAATAGGTAATTGACAACTCCCCTGAGAGAATCCTTGGACAGTCCCAATACCTAACATACGAGTACTACACACATAAAGACACTCCAACTGTTGCACACAATGCTCAGAAATAAATGGAGCTTAAGGCTTCATTCAATAAATCCAGAAAGACTCTGGCAATGACAAGCCTTTCATTATAACACTGTAAAACCAGGCACGTAGCCAATTTCACTCGTGGAGTTTCAAGCAAACTGTATAAACTAGATAATCTTAAGTTCAAAAAATATAAACACTCATTGTTGAATGTTTGTTATGCATTTGTATTTTATGAGATAAATTGCATAAAAACACAGATAACGTATTTGCAAGTAGTAATTTTGATAGTCCAACAGGTACAGAGTGCTTGACTACAAATCTTGAGGCTTGGATTACCAACGTTTGTCTTTAGTAAGCACCCCACATCGCTTTCCCTGAATCAAATGATGCAATTTCATAACCATTTTTCAACAGAGATTGTCGAGCCTTGAGCCAAGACGTTCATAAGCAAAACTGTTTTTCTGTCCTAAGATACTGTGCACATGAGTTTCCAAGAGGAAACCGTTGACTTGAATTTTTTCTTTGCAGGTGATGAAGTGTGCTTCCATGTCATGGATTATTGTTTTGATTCAGATGTTGCATGTGATACCCATGTCTCGTCCCTGGTGACTATATGGCTCAGGAATCATCCTGAACTGTGTCATTGCTTTGCTGCCTGAATCACATAAAAAAGAAACAAATGCAATGTGCCACCGTTTCATTATCTTCATTCTGTAAACATTTTGGGAACCCAGAATCCACACAATTTCCGGTAGTTTAGTTTTTCAGACAAAATTTCAAGAAGAACTGAACGTGAAACTTCTGGATAATGCAGGGAGAGCGAAATCAGTGAATCATTTATTTTCTGTAATCTTCTCTTCAAAGGCCCACATCATGTCATCTTTTGTTAAAGACAACCACCCGCTCTGTCAATCATCGTTAACATTTTCACGTCCTTTGTTAATAAGCGATACCCCTCTCACCACCATTGAATCAGTCATTGCTTCTTCTACACAATATAGCAAATTTGACGGCGATATTAGTTGGTTTAACGTCTTACGCTTTCAAGTAATGAATCACACATCTGCTTTCATTTGCGACAGGTTTCTCGATTTTCTTTCACATTATAAACACGTTTAATGAAGCTTACTCGTGCACAGTTATTTACCTTGCTAACGAATCAACAAACTCACTGTGCACGTACCAGTATCGATACAGCGGCAATATTTTCAAACAGAACTTATTGTCTGGATATCCCTCGTATGTTGTATGGCTTACATAAAGCAGTCTACTACTTGAACATTTACAGTGGTATAACATATTAATGTTATAGACAATCATGATCAACATCGGCCTGCATATTTCAACAACTTTATGAAAATAGCTTTATAAAACAAGTTTTCATATTATACCCAAATTTTAGATAAACCTATGAGCAAATTATACAAGCTTCGTAAACACCTGAAAGTAGGTAGGTAGCCAGCAAAATTTTCACACACACACACACACACACACACACACACACACACACACACACACACACACACACACACACACACACACACACACACACACACACACACACACACACACACACACACACACACACACACACACACACACACACACACACACACACACACACACACACACACACACACACACACACACACACACACACACACACACACACACACACACGTGTTTCTCACTTTTACACTCTAATTGATGTTTAAATATTCAAGGCTGTTATCATGAGAAAGAACATGTTTATGATAATTACCACTGTCAACTTCAAGATCAGTAACCACTGTAAATTAATCTCTCACATGTTCAATTCAATAGTCAGTCTAATCCAACTTTTCATCATGTACACAAACGAAAATAAACTTTTTATCTATTGTATAATAAATAGTAGATGTGATTCTATCAAAAACAATCAGTAAAATTACAATAATGTATGTATTTATTTATATACTGTACTGTCTGACAGTAATTCTCAAATTTCTTATGATGCACTTCCAGCAGGTATCTTACATACATTACTACATTACTTTACACTCTCTCTCTCTCTCTCTCTCTCTCTCTCTCTCTCTCTCTCTCTCTCTCTCTGTGTCTATCTGTCTGTTTACCAATCTATCATCCTGTCTTTTCCCTTACAATGTGAAATAATGAATACAACATTTCTATGATAAAGTATCAAGTATTCTTAAACAAAAATATTAATTTATTGGATTTCGTTGTCCATGACGTGTCCGTTACTTAACTAAATATCACTATTACTTTAACGACTCGGAACACTAGGTTTTTTATAATAGGTTTTTTAACCGGTTAAGGCTGTAAGGTAAAACGTTTTGCTTTTACTTATAAAAAACCTACTGTTCCGAGTCGTTAAAGTAATAGTGATATTTAAAAATATTAAGTAAATATATAACATTGCTCTATAATCAATGAACCTATTTTCCCCTAGACATACTGTAGACAATTCGCAGACTAGTACAAGATAAATGTACATCAATTAAACACATACACACACACACACGTATGCATATACATAGGTGATTAAATAATTGCCTACAATAAACTTATGTCATTTATGGAAAGATTATCATTTTCATGTCTCTTGCTAGTTTGAATAGAGGTGCAGTAACATTACTATGCAGATGTCAATGTCATTGTTGTCATGACCATTATAGTCACGCTACCCACTGGCAGCAAAGAAGAACAGACTTCAGACTTTTTTATGCTCTTAAGTTACACATCAAAATCCACTGAAGATCTGTAGCACAGCATAAGAAAATATTATTTTACTGCAATGGAATGTCTACGATAGGATTTAAAATTCACAAATAATTGACAAGTGTTATGCACCACTGTCCAGTTCACAAGTGATGACAACATTGACACTGACATGGTTCTGTTAAACATGAGTTTCAACTGATGAAGCGGTACATGATGTGCAAATTCATTACGCTTCTGTTTGTGAAATACCCATCTGAACTAGACTTGGCTTTCATGTGTTTATTCAAAATAGGTCTCAAAATAACCTTATATTAAGGACTGTAGGAAGTGGTGAATTATTATTGTTCAATGAAGAAATTTGTGTTAGTGGTTGAAATCACAATTTGTATAATTCAAAGAATGAACAAAAAATCAAAGCAACTGTAACTAAACTAAAGAATAAAATAAAGAAGAATGATATTATAGTTACGAAGGCGGATAAAGGAAATACAATGGTACTAATGAGAAAGGAAGAATACATAAAGAAAACGGAAGAATTTATAAGGGAAGGACCATACGAGGAAATAAAGTATGATTATACAAGTAAGTACCAGTCAAGGATAAAACAAATGATGAAACAGATAACATTTATAGAAGAAAAAAAGAAAAAGTATTTATTGGAAAGTAATCCAACAGCACCAACTTTTAAAAGTCAGGTTAAGATACATAAAGAAGGAAAACCAATTAGACCGATTGTTTCTTTTATTAATGCACCTATTTATAAATTATCAAAGGAAGTTAGCAGAGTACTGAAAGAGAAATATGAATTTGGGACAAAATACAACATAGAGAATAATATAAAATTGATAGAAAAATTAGAAAATATTAGCATTAATGTAAATACAAAATTGATATCACTGGATGTTAAGGACATGTTTACTAATATCACAGTAAATAAAGTTATTAAGTTAATAAACGATAATAATATGGGAGAATACAGGTATAAAAAGCAGTTGATGAAAGTAATTAAAGAATGTATAAATCAGAACTATTTTAGGTTTAATAACAAGTTTTATATACAGAAAAAAGGTTTACCTATGGGGTCTTCATTATCCCCTATTCTTGCTGAAATATACATGAATGATTTTGAACAGCAATTAATAACTTCCACTAAGTATAAAGACAATATAAAATTATGGTCTAGATACGTTGATGATGTATTAGTAGTTTGGGAAGGAAGCATAGAAGAAGTGCATGAGTTTATAAAGGAGGTAAATAATAAGGATAAAAACTTACAATTTAAAGAAGAGATAGGAGGGAAGCAAATAAATTACTTAGACTTAAACATAGAAATTAAAGATAATGAGAAACTACAGTTTGGGATATTTAGGAAAGAGTCGTATTCTGATATAATTATACCAAGAGAATCGTACCACCCATACAGATATAAAATGGCGGCAATCAATTCCTTTTGTTACAGAGCTCAGAAGTGTTTAAAAGAGACCGAATCAAAAGATAGGGAGTTAAAAACGATAAAGGGAATTGTAAGGAATAATAATTATAGCACCAACATAGTGGATAAAGTTATGAAAAGGGTCAACATACAAAAAGCTAAAATAGAACCAGAACAAAAGAATTATGCAGGGTCATTGACATACATAGGTTCACATACTAGAAAAATTATAAAATGTTTTAATAAATATGGAGTAGATATAGCTATTAAAAAATGTGAAACGGTATTTGATAAGATAAGGAATAAGAATATAGAAAAAATTCCAGTATTACAGAAAAGCGGAATTTATAAATTAAAATGTAAAGACTGCAACAAAGTGTACCTAGGGGAGACAGGACGAAAATTCGCATGCAGGTTGTCTGACCACAAACGTGGAGAAGGTAATAGAACAACCAATTCGTTATATGCAAGACTTTTCATAGAAGACAACCACAAGTTTGTTAATCCTTTGGAAGAATACGAAATTGTAAAAGTAGTAAATAACACAGTTGAAAGGAAGCTTAGAGAGGAGTTAGAAATATTGAAGGAAAGAGAAAAAGGGTTAGACAATTTAATTAATATTAAAATTAAATTTGATAATGAAGAAATATTTTATAACATGATTAAGAAGTAAATGAGAGAGGGCAGATAGATAAGATTAAGAATTATATTTCATAGTACTAATTGGTGGTTTTAAAATAAGGGTGTGTGACTGACCCATGTGTGTGGAGAGTAAGCGGGTAGGTTAAAAGGATGCACACACACACACACACACACACACACACACACACACACACACACACACACACACACACACACACACACACACACACACACACACACACACACACACACACACACACACACACACACACACACACACACACACACACACACACACACACACACACACACACACACACACACACACACACACACACACTGAAACATAAGGAATTTACTAGAAAAATATGTAACTGTACAGATGGTGTGACAGAGTTTAGGGGGTGGGGAAGGGTCATTAATTTTAGTTTGTTGTGGGTGAGCAGGGTGGGGGAGAGGGGTGAAGGGTTGGGTATTAAATATATTCTGTCTATTTCTGATCTGACGATGAGCTGTGAAGCTTGAAAGCGCTAATCGGAATAATTTTTATATAGTGGTGTGCAATATTGATCATTCTGATTATTATTGTTCAGTTGAAAACTTTTTTTCTGAAATCACAAAGAACCTTCTGCACTGATTGAAATATGTTGCAACTCAAAAGCATGAAAATAAATTGAAAAACAATAATATATTTTAAGTTTTCTGTATTATATGAAATAAAGTTTAAATTGCTTGTAGATAAGCAATTGATTCTAAACACCCATCTAAATATGAAAATATCATCTTTAAAAATATTTTTTTAAATGTAAATACATACAAACTATATTACAAATATATTACTATAAAACATATAATTTCTATAAGTTAAGTAAATATTATGACTGTTTCACAATCTATGGTCTACATAAATATGTACAAATCAATAACATAACAACACACATGGCCACTTGTCTGAAACAAACTCCAGACTATTGTTTTTACCTGATAGGGTATACCTGATAAGTGAGGTGCATGAATGGTAAAATGAAAAAAAAGACATATCAATCAACCAGTCTACTCAAAATTTCCGCAGAAGACAGATTTTTGTAATCCTGTGAATTACAAAGACTATCAGGTTTCTGGGTGTCCTGGCTGAAAATACTTTTTGACTTTCCATTATTATCACTTTTTTTACTAGCATTATCACTCGTAAAACTTTCCTCAGTTGTCTTACTTTTGCTTTTAGAACCAGACTTTTCATCACCACTATCACTGTCGATATCTGACTTGTTTACCACCACTGTTGGTTTAGAAATCTTAACACCACTTGGACCTGCCACATCGCCTTCATCTTCAGGATGTGCTTTAGTATATTTACATTTTCGAGGTGAAATCACCTTTTGTTTTCTGGTACCATGAGTATATGGTATTTCATCATCAGTGTCAGCATTGGTCTCTGAACTGGAATGATCATCTGTCTTGCTTCTCGATGGTTTAGCTATATTCTTATTATCATCTGAAAAAAAAAAACAAGTAACATATTTCATATATAGAAAACTTATACACAGGTCTAAGTTTAACAACCATCCAACCGGCTGGTTGAACATAAAAGGCTCGCGAGCCGAAACTTCTTGTTAAAAATCTTCAAAATGTGTTAAACAGTATAATTTAAAGTGATATAAATTGGAAAGAAACTTACAACACGAAAATGTGGTGATCAGTTTGAACGGACTAAAACATACGGAGTGCAAAACGTGATTGGAGGGGACGCCGACGGCCAAGTAACGATATCATAAACCAATAATTATAAAATGTTAAGAAAGCGCTTTAAATTAAAAAGGGGAATTTTAATACTGCATGAGTGTGTGTGTGTGTGTGTGTGTGTGTGTGTGTGTGAGTAAGATGCTGGGTTGCCTTCATATAATTTAATTAATTTTTACGTTAAGGTTTGAAATTAGCTATTAGAATATTTGCCATGTAAAGTAGCCTAAATGTGTGTTTTGTAATTTTTCGAAGAAAAGATAATTAACATGAACAGTAATAGTTTTGAGATGAAAATGAATACTAAGTAAATTTAAAGGAAAATTAAAACAAATGTTGAAATCAAATAATAAGCAGAGCTGATTAATATAGTCAAAGAGCGTGTTTATTACGTAACGAACCCAGTAACCTCTCTTACAAACTGTGAGTTCGTGTAACAGGGTCCTGGACCCCGAGAAGGTAAGAGTTAATGTAAAAAATACATTTATATGTCTTTTATTAATTGTGTTAATTTTATGAAAGTTATCAATGGCGCCCGAACAGGGACAGTTTATACAAATTATATTTCGTGTAGGCTATGCCTACTCACAGATGTAAGAGACGCTAGTGGGAGTTACATATGAAGTAAAATTAAGTACAGAGAAATAAGAGTATGTTATAATATGATTGATAGATGTATTATAAATAAGTAAAAAACTAACTAATATAAAAAATGAATACTAATGAAAATAGTAACAAGGACGTCAGCTTCACTGATAGTCAAACTGAAAGTCAAATGAATAGCGAATTAAGCGAGACCGAGTCAAAAATAATGGAAAACGTTGAACACCAATCAACGCCAGTCCAAAGTAAAAAATCTGATACAGATGAGATGTTGAAACATTTGTATAGTATGACAGAGACAAAATTTTGTGAAGTAAACAGTGACTCTGATGTTAAGTTCAATAAAATCAATAGTCACTTTGATGTAAACGATAGTAAATTCGAGGCAAAATTTGATGAACAAAAGAGTAGTTTTAATGCTAGATTTAATGAAGTGAATGCTAAAATGAATGACCAAATTAACGAAATAAGAAACGAAATTAAACAACAGAATTATAATTTTAATAAGCATATTAAGGAAATTAATACACGTTGTAATAGTATGAAAGAACAGATATTAGAATCGATAAGTAACAATTGCAAAGAGAAGATTAACGAAATGAATAAAAGGTTAGACAGTAAATTAAATCAGATAATGAATAAGACGGTAGGTGACAGTGGTAGTAATATGACAAAAAATAGTGAAGAAATAATTAATAACAAGGTAAGTAGTAATTATGGTAGTGAGTCTAATATTGAAGTAAAAAGTGGGAATTATGATGATATAATTAAAAATAGTGGTAAAATAGTTGAAAACGAGGTATTTAAAGGTGGTATAATGAAAATAAATAGTGATGATGATAATAGAGAGATAGTAAGTGAGAGTGTGAGAGTAAGGGGAGTAGGGGGTTGTAAAGGGGTAGAAACAGGTGTTTATCAGTTAGAGAGAGAGAGAGAGAGAGTATGAAGAGAGTTTGCAGGTAGAGGGGTTGCAGAGGGTAAATTTTCCCCAGGTTTATTGTGAACCAAGGTGTTTACAAATGTTGTTGTTGAAGGGCAAGAGTCCCTTATTATTGGAAGACATGAGGTCTTCGATTGTTCCCTGAATTTTTGTGATGATTCAGTACCCTCTGTATGGGATGGTAGAGAAAGTGTGATATGGCGTTATGGTGAGAGATATTTAGAGAGAGAGTTGTGTGTAGATGGGGAGATAGAGTTGTTTAAGTTAAATAGAAGTTATAAAGAGTTGATAGAGAGGTTAGAATTGGAGAAAATAGACGATATGAAATACTTACTGGTTGTAGTCGGGGTGGATGATTATTTTGGTGATGCCACTGTGGATGACGAACACTTACCTTATGATGTGATGGATATAGTGGAGGAATATTAATTTCAATTACCTTATGTTAACCAAAAATACTGACGGAGACAGAACGAAAATTATAAGGTAGACGGGTTTATGAATTAATGGGAGACAATAATGTCAAATACTATACTGATATAATTAATGATAATGGTCATTACAATAATAATTATAATGTAAGGAGTGTAATTAAAGATGATAATTGTTATGTAAAAGTAAGACTAATTTACGACGATGGGGGTTAAACAAACAAAGTGAACGAACATTTTATTATTTTAATTTATGGTGATGACCTGTCTAAATTAGGTAATGAGGTGTGGTAAACAGAAAAATAATGACAAAAAATTGTAAATAAATTTATAGTGAGATTAATTGTGTTTGTGTTGTAAAATGTATTTTATGTAAACAAGGTGTGTATGTAGTAGAAATTGACTTAATAATAATAATAATATTTTATCAGACTAAATAAATAATGAGAGGTTGTAATAAATGAACTGTAATTGTTTTGGAAGAAGGTAATTAAAATAACTTGTGTTTTAAATAATTGATTGAATTAAAGAATGTGAGATTAAGTAATTAATTAATGTGGTAGAGATAAATTTTGATAATGACTTTAAATGATGTTTCTGAGATTTCAACTTTAAAATAAATAGTAAATGAATAAAAAAAAATGTGTTTAATTGTGGAGTCATATGATTGTTATAATGTTTCAGAAGAATGACTTGTTTCAGCTGAACAAGAAATGTATATAGTCTTCAATTCTGCCATGAATTGAAGTTTTGTGAAAGAAAAGACAAACTAAAGTTGTAATGGGACAGAATTGGGTGATAGGTTTTAATTTCATTGTGAGTGTGACGCAGCGGAGTTACCCATATTGGGCCTCAGTCTTTGACAATAGACATTCCTTGTCAGGGCACCTAGTTGCAGGTTCGGTCTGTCTGCCCTGCAATAAGCTACTTTTTCAGTTGCTCTGGAATGTGCATAAGTGCGCACATGCTTGCTCGCATGTTTGAATAATCACGAACTTTTTAGCGAGCCACAGGTCGTATGTTGCCCGGCCAACAACGGTAGACTCGCTCTCAGAAAGGCAACAAATTACTGGGTGACGTGATGCCCTTTTAGCCAATCCCAGAGCAAGTTGGTGAGCATCAAGAAGGCTTTGGCCATCTTGGACGCTGGTGTTGAGCGTCTTTCGTTTAACAACATCCAACCGGCCGGTTGAACATAAAAGGCTCGTGAGCTGAAAACTTGTTAAAAATCTTCAAAATGTGTTAAACAGTATAACTTAAAGTGATATAAATTGGAAAGAAACTTACAACACGAAAGTTAACAATTAAATTTGAGTAATTCGACTGTGTGACAAAAATGTGGTGATCAGTTTGAATGGACTAAAACATACGGAGTGCGACACGTGATTGGAGGAGATGCCGACGGCCAAGTAACGATATCATAAACCAACAATTATAAAATGTTAAGAAAGCTAAAAAAATAAGTAAAAAACTAAATAATATAAAAAATGAATACTAATGAAAATAGTAACAAGGACGTCAGCTTCACTGATAGTCAAACTGAAAGTCAAATGAATATCGAATTAAGCGAGACTGAGTCAAAAATAATGGAAAACGTTGAACACCAATCAACGCCAGTCCAAAGTAAAAAATCTGATACAGATGAGATGTTGAAACATTTGTATAGTATGATAGAGACAAAATGTTGTGAAGTAAACAGTGACTCTGATGTTAAGTTCAATAAAATCAATAGTCGCTTTGATGTAAACGATAGTAAATTCGAGGCAAAATTTGATGAACAAAAGAGTAGTTTTAATGCTAGATTTGATGAAGTGAACGCTAAAATGAATGACCAAATTAACGAAATAAGAAACGAAATTAAACAACAGAATTATAATTTTAATAAGCATATTAAGGAAATTAATACACGTTGTAATAGTATGAAAGAACAGATATTAGAATCGATAAGTAACAATTGCAAAGAGAAGATTAACGAAATGAATAAAAGGTTAGACAGTAAATTAAATCAGATAATGGATAAGAAGGTAGGTGACAGTGGTAGTAATATGACGAAAAATAGTGAAGAAATAATTAATAACAAGGTAAGTGGTAATTATGGTAGCGAGTCTAATATTGAAGTAAAAAGTGGGAATTATGATGATATAATTAAAAATAGTGGTAAAATAGTTGAAAACGAGGTATTTAAAGGTGGTATAATGAAAATAAATAGTGATGATGATAATAGAGAGATAGTAAGTGAGAGTGTGAGAGTAAGGGGAGTAGGGGGTTGTAAAGGGGTAGAAACAGGTGTTTATCAGTTAGAGAGAGAGAGAGTATGAAGAGAGTTTGCAGGTAGAGGGGTTGCAGAGGGTAAATTTTCCCCAGGTTTATTGTGAACCAAGGTGTTTATAAATGTTGTTGTTGAAGGGCAAGAGTCCCTTATTATTGGAAGACATGAGGTCTTCGATTGTTCCCTGAATTTTTGTGATGATTCAGTACCCTCTGTATGGGATGGTAGAGAAAGTGTGATATGGCGTTATGGTGAGAGATATTTAGAGAGAGAGTTGTGTGTAGATGGGGAGATAGAGTTGTTTAAGTTAAATAGAAGTTATAAAGAGTTGATAGAGAGGTTAGAATTGGAGAAAATAGACGATATGAAATACTTACCGGTTGTAGTCGGGGTGGATGATTATTTTGGTGATGCCACTGTGGATGACGAACACTTACCTTATGATGTGATAGATATAGTGGAGGAATATGATAATAGCAATTACCTTATGTTAACCAAAAATACTGACGGAGACAGAACGAAAATTATAAGGTAGACGGGTTTATGAATTAATGGGAGACAATAATGTCAAATACTATACTGATATAATTAATGATAATGGTCATTACAATAATAATTATAATGTAAGGAGTGTAATTAAAGATGATAATTGTTATGTAAAAGTAAGACTAATTTACGACGATGGGGGTTAAACACACAACTTGAAGAAATGAAGCTACCACTAAGATATATGCGTGGACAAAAATACGACAACGCTGCCAACATGAAGGGAAAACACATTGGAATTCAAAAAAGGATATTGGACATGAACCCTCGTGCATTCTTCATACCATGTAGCTCACACTCTCTTAATCTTGTCGTAAATGACGCTGCCTTATCTTGCACTGATGCTGTTAACTTCTTCAGCACTATACAGGAAATTTATAAGTTTTTCTCTGCTTCGACACATAGGTGGTCTGTGCTGACAGAACATGTCAGTTCTCTAATGGTGAAACCCTTAAGTGAAACTCGGTGGGAAAGTCGTATTGATGCAGTGACTCCTATTCGGTATCAAGCCGGGGAAATCTATGATGCATTACATGCACTGTCTACTGATCCCAGAACTGATGCGTTTGGAAAAAACACAGCTAATGGGCTAGCTCGCAAGATTAAGAGTTTCAAGTTCATTTGGTGTCTCGCAGTTTGGCATACAGTTCTATTCAGAATCAATCTTGTAAGCAAAATGCTTCAAAAAGAAGAAATGAACATTTCGAAAGCAGTTAAAATGATAGCAAAAGTAAAAAGCCATTTTGAAGCAATGCGAACAGATAGAGGGTTAGAAGAGCTACTAGTTGATGCAAGAGAAATTGCAGAGACTCTCGAAATTGGCCAGCTAATCCCGAGTGAGTCACAAGTACGACAACGAAAAACCAAACGTCAGTTTGAATACGAGACCCCCGATGAGCTCATTGCGGATCCCAAAATTTCTTTCAAAAGTAACTTTTATTTTTACGTTTTGGATCAAGCCATAAGCTCACTGGAAGAATGATTTTCTCAGCTAAACCACCGTAATGACCTATTTGGGTTTTTATACAAAATAAAAAATGAAGACAAGGATTACCTGATAAAGAAATGTGCTTACCTGCAGGTGGCCTTAACAGATGAAGACCATTGTGATATTGAGGGGTTCCAACTTCAACAGGAACTGTTGGTCTTACTCTCCCTACTGCCAGATGAAAATGCTCAAAGACCCCTTGATGTATTAAAATACTTGACAAGTAACCACCTGACTGAAAATTTCCCTAATGTGTCAATTGCACTGAGAATTGCCCTCACCCTCCCTGTCAGCGTGGCTTCAGGCGAAAGGAGCTTCTCAAAATTAAAATTAATTAAAAATTATTTGAGATCTAACATGTGCCAGGAGCGCCTCGTGGGACTCGCCATGATGTCGATTGAGTTTGACATTCTCCAAGACATTGACATGGATGTCATTGTTAGAGACTTTGCAGATTAAAAAGCTCGGAAGGTTCTGCTGTAATCATGTCACCATTAGTAGTGTTCAATAAATGTTGTTCGTTGTTGTTTTTGTTTATACATATACATACCGGTACATAAATAAAAAATGTGTAATGGATATCATGTGCATATTTTTTAAGTCCTACGTATTCCTGTATCATGCATTTTGAGAAACGAATTTGAGTATTAATTTTGCTCTTTGAAGAATGGGCTTTAAATTATTAAAGCCACTGTAATAAAATGTAAACTACAGGCTAGGGCTATGTGGGGGGGCGCCAAAAAGTCACTTTGCCCGGGTGAAAATTTTGCCTTAGGCCGTCCCTGTTGAGAACCACTGATTTAGAGTATAGAACTTTTTTTATTTACCTCTAATGATTAAAAATTGCAATTTTTAATCTGTACAACTAAGATTTTTATAACACTTTCCCATGAACCACTTTTTTATTTACCACTATTCACAGTCCCTACATATGTGCTAAAAAAGTTTTGATGATCTTTCCTGCTAAAGTATATTTCCTAATTCAGAAAACATCTCAAATAATAGTGTTAACAATAAAATGAAAAGTTGAGCACTTACAAGTTATCAATACCATAGTAAATAATAATAATAATAGTTTCCCCAGAGATGAAACAAACATATATGAAAATTCTAAACAGTTTAACAATGATCATGGACAGGATCAAAACACTGCAGTGACTTCTTATAGAAGAATTAAGAAATACTGATGTTATTTATCGACAAGGATAGGATATACCAACATCATGAGTACACAGTTGTTACAGAAGCTGACAGTTTCATGATGACCAACAATAACTACAACTTACCAAGAGAGAGTAATGTTAAACTTGTAAAAGTAATTACACGCCACTATCTAGGCAGCAGCCTCTGAAGAACATTGTAATGGGGCGAATTAGAACGTTTTTTATTTTTTATTAATTTTGGTTCTGATCTTATTAAAATTGCACAATTTACTTCATATATGTGGCCAGTCCCCAAGGTGAATCTAACTCGCAGTCTAAACAATGCAAAGGTACGCTGTAACTGTGTTGAAATATGTGAAAAGAATGCGTTGTCAACTGTAGCACACTTCCGAGAACTTTGCGATTGTGTGATGTCCACTCACAAATGCACAAGCACCTGCATCTGCGGAGCGCCTAACTGTACATAAACGAAAATAAAGGCAGTGAAATATCATCGACGTACAGCACACGTAAATCCTGTGTGCCAAGTGTACAGCTACTAAAAACTTGGACAACTAAGGCTGTGTGCGGTGATGAAATTTGTTCGCAGCAAGGCAGTGATGCCCGCCCGGATGTAACATCAAAAAATAAAGTTCTTTTCCAAGTCAACTACTAACACAGACCGCGTGCGGTCGCCTAAAACTTTATACCTGGGCAAAATTTTGTTCCATCAAGTCGGCCGACTAATCGAGCTTATATCAGAGTTGTAAAGCAGTTTTAAAAAGTGAGATGGACATGTAAAGCCATAAAATCAAGTGAGTTCAGAGTAAAAAATGAAACTAACAACAGTTTGGATATAGTGCAAATAATTTACAGGACGCGCCATGTGGTCGAGAGTGACGCTGTTTAGGAAAGTAACACTATTCTTTTACATATATTCTTATGTTCTCTAAAAAGGGGGTTTTAAAGGTCTGAATGTGAGAGTGTGGCAAGCTGGGTTCGCCTTGATTAATTAAAAGTATATTAGAATAAGAAAAATGTTTAAATAAATGTGCATGTTGTATCTATCTTAAAAGGAGAGAAAGTTGAGTTCTAATTGAAATTCTATTGAAATTCTATTAAATAATTAGATAATAAAATTGTTTTATTCCATCAAACAAATGAGTGTAGCGTACGTTTGTTGGGTAACCTGATATCACACTTGCATCTTAAAGTTCGTGTGCCGGATCCTGGTAGAAAACAGTTAGAAGGTAGGTGATAAAATAATTTTATGTATTTATATTTGTATGTATTAAAATGTAATTAACGTTACAAATGGCGCCCGAACAGGGACTCGAATTTGAATAATTAAAATTCCACACCTACGATAGATGCAAGTTTGAGTTGAGGGTTAAGTAGCTACGTAAAAATTACGCAGCACATACAAATAGTACATCAATGTACAGAGGTTAAGAGTGAAGTGGTAGATATTTTAAGTAAGAAAATCTAGATTAATAAACTTATAGATATGGCAGATAATAACGAGAGTATAAATAATGAAGTCAGCTTCTCTGACAGTCAAACAGAGAGTCAAATAAATACCGACTCAGGTATTCAAACAGAGTCACTATCAATAGATGACCGTAATGTAGAATTTGTAATTAGTACGCCGGGAGCGATTTCCACTCCCGTGACAATTAAAACAAATACAAAAGAAAAAGAGATGTCCATGAATGACTTATTTAAATTTCTAAGTAAACGATTTGATAGTAATGATGATAAATTTGATGGTATAAATAATCGTTTAGACAATAACGATATCAAATTGAATGAAATTAAGACCGAAATTAAAAGTGAATTTAATTGTAAATTTGATGTACTTAAATTTGACATTGATGAGGTAAAAATGATATGCGAAAGTAGTTGTAACGAATTGAAACAAGATATTGAGAGAATAGTAGAGTCAGTAGAAGAACAGATCAAAAGTAAGAGTAATAATGACAGTAAGAAATTAACAAGTGATGACAATAATGTCGAAAATGAGAATATAATTAAAAATGTGGTAGTAGAGAGTAAGATAACAAATGTTAACAATAATATTGAAAGTGTTAATGTGATTGAAAGGGTGGTATCAGAGAGTGATACGTTGAAAGTAGATAGTGAAATAGTGAGTGAGAGAGAGAGCGTTATATGTTGTAACGAGGTAGTAATTAGTGTTGATGAATTAGAAAAAGAATGGAAAGAAAGAGTAGATGAATGTGTAGGGCAGAGGGTAAATTTTCCCCTTATTTGTGATGAACCAAGGTGTTCAAAAATGTTATTATTGGAGGGCAAGAGACCCTTATTAGTGAAAGATTTGAATTATTTCCCCTTTTTGTATAAGTTCGTACCCTCTGTGTGGAATAATGTGATATGGTGTTATGATGAGAGAGATTTAGATAGAGAATTGTGTGTTGATAAAGAAATAGAATTATATAGGTTGCAGAGAAATTATAATGAGTTGAAAGAGATGTTAAATGATTTGAAGTACTTACCTGTTAAAATAGAGAGTGAAGATTATTTTGATGATACATGTTTAAATAATAATAATTTACTTTATGATGAAAAAATAACTGACTTGATAATGAATATAACTACTAATGGAGACTGGACAGAAATAAATAATGTTGACCTGGTACATGATTATTATGGTAAAATGAATAAACTGAAATTTTATGGCTACTATACACAAGATAACCGTATGTGAAATGCAAATAAAATTGAAAATTGTTATTCGAAACCAAGGCTAATTTTTGACGATGGAGGCTGAGCCTTAACTTCACAAATGGACAATTTTAAATAGTTTGTTTAAGGGTTCTGACCTCGCAACCTTGGACAATGAAGTGTGATATAACTGAATAATCAATGATGAAGAATTGTAAATAAGTGTAGTGAATTTACTTGTGTGTGTTGTAAAATGTTAGGTAAACAATGCGTGCATGTCATGGAAATTGTTGTGATAATAATAATATTAATATTTTGCAATCTAAATAAATAACAAAATTAATTTTGAAGACAGTAATTAGCGAATTGTAATTGTTTTGATAGCAACTGAACTTGTATTTTCAATAATTAATTTAATTAAAACAATTTGAGATGTTTAAATATTCTGATTAATTTAAAGGTTGTATAATTGAATTTTCCAATGGATTTAAATTGTTTTATGAGATTTGATATTAATAAATAAATGTTAAATTGTTTGTATGGAATAACATTGTTGTTAAATGTTTCAGAGGTTACGTGGAGATATTGGTGTGTGTGTGTGTGTGTGTGTGTGTGTGTGTGTGTGTGTGTTTTGTGTTCAGGTCAATAGGTGGATAATGTACTGTAAGTATAAAGTTCATAATACCAATCAGATAGAATAAAATGCTTACAGGTGTGAAAAGAGTTTAATTCAATAATAAAAATGAATTGGGATAATGGTATTAAATGAAAACTGTAATTAAAAAAGTAATAATAACTAAAAGGGTGAATTAAAATTATATTTGGTTTGAACTGTAATAAATAGACTTTGACAAATATGTTAACATTAAAAGATTTATAGAAACAAAAAATTTGTAGGAAGTATATGTGTCAGTATATGACGTAACCTTGAGGGTTGAGACAGAGTGTTTATAACAACAGTCTGGCAGACAACTGTTGATGTAAACAGGTGTGTTGTATGTTGTGACTAAGGTCTACAGCCATGCTAAATTGACAATAACAAAAATGTTGTAGTCTGCTGAATCATTGTCAGCAGTAAAATCTTATTGTGAAACAAAAGAAATGAAGTTAATTTTTTCCAGATAAAATCGTAATGAGGTAATTACTGTACCTTAGAGTGTGTGGATTTAAATATAATTGAAGTAATTTGGTAATTAAATTAATTGGAAAGATGATTTCAATAATATATTCATATATATTCTGATTCAAATTTCAAATGTAATTGTTAAACAAATGAAATATGTACTTTACTTAAATTGGAACCTGGATGAAATTTTGTGTGAATGCTATCAAAAATGTTTGGGAAAGTTAGAGGTGTATATTGCTGTTCATGTAAATTTTATAAATGTCAATCTAGGTTTTATGTTTAACTGTAGATTCCCCACCTAAGTGCAGCCATGACCTCACCGGATCATGACCGTGAAAGTAGTTAATTGTGGCAAATCATAAATTTTACTTGATATAACCGGCTTGTGGTTTGTTTTATTTTGTCAACCCGGTGGGTTGTTAGATTTAGTAGGGGGGTTATTTTTTGGGGAATCTACCAAATTTTGGAACAGGTCTATTTTCACCCAGATAGGGGTGGTAGTCCATTAGGGGTGTATAAATCAAGAATAGTAGGTGTAATACCAAATTTTATTGTAACGCCGAAGCAAGGATGGGGGTGGAATAAAAGAAAAAAATGTCCACCCCTTCCGCATCAGTCCTTGTGAAAGCAACTGGGCGCTACAGTCCAGGGGGGGTAATAGTGAGTGTGGATGGGCGGTAACCTAGTTACAGGTCACGAGGGAGATGTGGTTTACGGCTAGGATGAGGCTGGAAAAGGCCAAGAAGCCTAGCGCAGAACACATGAATATGTAATGGGTATCAGGGGTTAAGGGATTAAAAGGGGGGTAGTATTGAAAAAAAAAATTGTTGGTGCTTGCCATCAAATTGATGTTTTAAATTCTGATTGTATTATTGTTTATGCGTATTAATAGTGCTATGTATAATCAAATGTTAGGATAAGGCAGTTCATGTTTTAATTAAATATTCAATTTATTTGTTTTTTTTATCAGTAATAACAACAAAGAGAATTAATCTAGTCAGATAAGAGATTTTTTTGTTTTGATACAATCTGATTTTGAACTTAAAAGAATAGTGAATTTAAAGATGAATATTTTGTGATTTTAAATGATGAGTTTGTTTAGAAAATATTATAGGTGTATGTATGCGCCCAGTATTTGCCAAAGGCGACCCAGTGTGCATGAAAAGGGGAAACGTATCGGTTGAGGATCTGGCATAATAGTAGCCAGGGATTTGGAGTTTGGGGAGGCATGTTAGGAGGTGAGGTGCGCTGTGGTGCGTATCTGTTCGATTTTTCGGTGTTGGGATCTCGTACAGAGAAGTCCAGTGATCTCGTTCAGATGCGTCCATAGTCGCCGAACCAGGGGGGTAGTTTACCCATGATGTATAAGAACAAATGGGGGGGTTGTTGGCACCATATCCTCACCGGTCCTCTTAGGGGTTTAGCAATGAGATTTCTTCTGTTTCGACAGAAGATTTCTCATTGGGGGGAGGGTATTGTAATGGGGCGAATTAGGTTTTTTATTTTTTATTAATTTTGGTTCTGATCTTATTAAAATTGCACAATTTACTTCATATATGTGGTCAGTCCCCAAGGTGAATCTAACTTGCAGTCTAAACAATGCAAAGGTACGCTGTAACTGTGTTGAAATATGTGAAAAGAATGCGTTGTCAACTGTAGCACACTTCCGAGAACTTTGCGATTGTGTGACGTCCACTCACAAATGCACAAGCACCTGCATCTGCGGAGCGCCTAACTGTACATAAACGAAAGTAAAGGCAGTGAAATATCATCGACGTACAGCACACGTAAATCCTGTGTGCCAGATGTACAGCTACTAAAAACTTGGACAACTAAGGCTGTGTGCGGCGATGAAATTTGTTCGCCAGCAAGGCAGTGATGCCCGCCCGGATGTAACATCAAAAAATAAAGTTCTTTTCCAAGTCAACTACTAACACAGACCGCGCGCGGTCGCCTAAAACTTTATACCCGGGCAAAATTTTGTTCCATCAAGTCGGCCGACTAATCGAGCTTATATCGGAGTTGTAAAGCAGTTTAAAAAAGTGAGATGGACATGTAAAGCCATAAAATCAAGTGAGTTCGGAGTAAAAAATGAAACTAACAACAGTTTGGACATAGTGCAAGTAATTTACAGGACGCGCCATGTGGTCGACAGTGACGCTGTTTAGGAAAGTAACACTATTCTTTTACATATATTCTTATGTTCTCTAAAAAGGGGGTTTTAAAGGTCTGAATGTGAGAGTGTGGCAAGCTGGGTTCGCCTTGATTAATTAAAAGTATATTAGAATAAGAAAAATGTTTAAATAAATGTGCATGTTGTATCTATCTTAAAAGGAGAGAAAGTTGAGTTCTAATTGAAATTCTATTGAAAAGGAAATAATTAGATAATTAAATAATTAGATAATAAAATTGTTTTATTCCATCAAACAAATGAGTGTAGCGTACGTTTGTTGGGTAACCTGATATCACACTTGCATCTTAAAGTTCGTGTGCCGAATCCTGGTAGAAAACAGTTAGAAGGTAGGTGATAAAATAATTTTATGTATTTATATTTGTATGTATTAAAATGTAATTAACGTTACAACATAAAGAAAATATCGGTATGGAGAACCATACATGACTTCCATGTTCTAAGATTTATATTTAAAATCATTTTCGAAATGAAATATTTCCATAGAAACTACTTCTTTCTACTCACTGCTTCAGCCTTAACCACAGTACTGTGGTCACTAACGTATACCACCTCACATTATCGCACTCGATTTTCACTGATGATGGGAGTCGATGGCATTGCCGAAATGTCTGGTTTTTTCAGAAAACTTTGGTCTATAGCAAAACAGGACGGGAAGGAATTTTAACAAAAAACTACTTCTTTGTTGCCGATAACGAAGTACATATATAAAAAATTATCCCCTCCCATTTCAACTATAATTTTCATTTATAGAAAATTACTCCCACCCCGTTCAACTAGCCTCTTCATTTATAGATATTTCATCTACGTTTCTACAGTGGATTATTAAGATCTTCTTATCAGGATCCTTTATTTATCAGAATTAAGTACTTTACTCTTGTTACAACATAAAATGTTTCCAGTAAACTACCCTATCCCCCAAACCGATCATCACCAAAATCAATAGGCCTTGAGTCCTCTACAACTCAGGCACATATGCACAAAATCATTTAATTCTGTTTAAATGTGCGGCAGTTATCGTTCGTCATAGAAAAAATTACTCTTGTTAAAACATAAAATGTGGCAGGTAAACTACCCCTTTCCCTTAACCGATCTTCACCAAAATCAACAGACATTGAGATCTCTACAATTGAGGAACGTATGCAAAAAAATATTTGATTCTGTTTGAATGTGCGGCAGTTATCGTTCGACATAGAAAAAATTACCATTGTTAAAACATAAAATGTTGCGGTTAAACTACCCCTTTCCCTTAACAGATCTTCACCAAAATCAACAGATATTGAGATCCCTATAATTGAGTGCAGTATGCAAATAATTATTTGATTTTGTTTGAATATGCGGCTGTTATCGTTTGCCATAGAAAATACCCTTGTTGAAACAAAAAATGTTGCAGGTAAACTACCCCATTCCCTTAACAGATCTTCACCAAAAACAATAGGTCGTGAGTACTCTACAAATCAGGGCTGTATGCAAAAAATTATTTGATTCTGTTTGAATTTCAGGCTGTTATTGTTTGCCATAGAAAAAAATCTACACACACACACACACACACACACACACACACACACACACACACACACACACACACACACTTTTCGAAAAATGACTTTTTTCATGTTTTGAGTGTAGTACAATCAGAATCTGCAATAATCTCGAACACAATTTTTTTTTGCCACACCATACTTCCACTTCCTTAAGGAACATGGAAGTAAAATATCGGTATGGAGAACCATACATGACTTCCATATTCTAAGATTTATATTTAAAATAATTTTCGAAATGAAATATTACCATAGAAACTACTTCTTTCTACTTACTGCTTCAGCCTTAACCACAGTACTGTGGTCACTAACGTATACCACCTCACGTTATCGCACTTGATTTTCACTGATGATGAAAGTTGATGGCATTGCCGAAACATCTGGTTTTGTAGAAAACAATGGACTACGGCCAAATATCCCGGGAAGGAATTTTAACAAAAACTACTGCTTTGTTGCCGATAATGTTGTACACATATATATAAAAAATATGCATAAAATTAATGGCTTGTATAAGTTAATGATTGATCTCCATTGAGTAGTGCTCAAGTTTCCAAAGTTTTAATATTACGATGTCCGTAATTAAAACATCAGAGCAGGTTTAGTGTGAATGAAGGTACACTGTGGACAAAAATTTTCAACATTTCCTATTGAGCGTTGCTTAGAGTAAAGCTGCGAATCTATAGCGTATGTTTCACAGAACAAACACGCGAAAAAGAAGGAGCGCTCCGAAGTCACTCATAGACCCTCAGCGTCTTGCAGAGGGTTCATTCCCTAAAGACGAAAAGTCTGTCTATGAATTGTTCCTCTGTAAACACGTGCAGTTACACTGCCCAGCGATCCACAGGAAGCAAATTGATGTTCATTTTTTCGGCTTGCACGCGTTATGATGGTGTGGGTTTCGGCACTTTCCATTTAAAAAGCGTGCAAATGTAAGAAAATAAACATGAGTGAGGCCAGAAATAACGTGAATTGTGTGTGTGTGTGTGTGTGTGTATGTGTGTGTGTGTGTGTGTCTTACCTGCCTTTTTATTGCTGTAGGCATAATAATAAAATGGAAACGTAAACATTACATAACTGAGATATGCTTACCTGCCACGAACGATATATTATTTTATACATGGAGGATTTCAGTGACATACACACGTACAGAAGAATTATATATATAAAGATATTAACTCATACATAATTTACATTGTAACGTGACAGATATATGCAAAATAATGAATGGCATTTGATCATTAGAATAATAAAATTATAACATTTAAATCTGGAAGAAAGCATTAAGTTTAATATAAAAAAATTAATTCATAGCAACTGTGGAAAGAAATCATTATTATTTAAAAAAATACAAGTTCAAATAAAATGAGTTACTAGTGATGAGTCATCCAAAACCAGCCTCATAACCAAAGGTTTTCAAACTATAACCCAGGAAGGTAAAAAGTAAATAACAAAGCAATACAGAATATGACCAAGCCCACAACGAGGAAGTATAAATGGAAAAGAAACCCTGAATAAGCCAAGATCAACCAATACAGGTGGTGTATTTCTAAAATGACGAAGAAGATGAAGAAATCCCAAGAAACCCGAAGAAGATGAAGAAATCCCAAGAAACCTGATGGCATCAAGAAGAAGATGGAGAAGATACCAGTCCCAGAAGACAGAAGAAAAGAAGACAGAAGAAAGAAGAAGAAGGCAGCATCCTGAGAAGATGTCATGCTCTTATAAAAGACACCCAAATCCCCATACCCCCAAAATAAATAATAACCAATAAAAGTATAACGAAATGGTAACAATATGTACATAAAATTAAGAGAGAGAAGTGTGTAAAGTAAGAGTTGCCAGTGAACTAAGATGAAACAATAATATAGTACCCAAGGAACAAATCTCCATTGTAAAACACTAACCAATTTATTATGTTAATAAGACTATACGACCATTTAGCAATAACAAAATAAAAGTGTAAAGTGAACCAGTGATAGTTTTGGGTATTATAGAAAATAAACCTTGTGTTTCATTCTTGGCAATCACAAACATTGAATACAATGAAATATGCAACTTTCAGTGACTTAAAATGTGTACTATGAGAATATGTTACTTACAAGATATAAATCTGTTTAAAATAACCTTTTGTTTTATATAAGAAAAAAAAGAGATTTAATTATACTAATGACAGGGTACAATTCCCCAAAGACAATATTTAAAAGACGGTGTGAAAACTGTATAATCCTACTTACCATAATAGTTAGCAATAAGAATATAGATATAAGGTTTTTGAGAATATAGTATAAGGATGTTAAAAATGTATTAGATATAAGGCCATTTATTTAAATCTACAACAACTAACATCAGAACTGTAAATATAATTATTACTTGTGAATAGTAAGAAGTGATTAAGATGTTAGTTGGTAAAAAAACCTTTTTTTTTGTGAAACATATTTCAATGTTAGGAATAAGGATTTAATTGTAAAATGTCTGAAGGTTGAAGACAACCATTTATTTAAAAATATTCTTTATTTGTTTAACTGTTCTTTGTATTGTAACCAATACTAATTATTGTTGTGTAATTTGAAAAAATGTTTAGTTTATAATACCATATTTAAAAGTCAGAGAGGGTTTCACACATCATATATTGTTTGTAAAAATATTTTGTAAGGAAAAATTGTTAAAAAACCTAGGCCACAGAAAGAAAACCAAACTTCATCAAAACAGAGAAATTATTCATTTAAATGCAATTAAACAAAAGGGGTTTAAACAAAATAAACTTGAGATCAAGCCATATAATTGCACATACCATTTAGAAAGATTTTATAAAATTATATTCAGAATTATAAATGAAAATGAAAATGACTAAACTCAGAAATATGGACAGGGGAGTCATATATTCCAGAATAATGTTTTAGAATTCAACTAATTCAATTAATTACAAGGAAATAAGGGAATATAAACCTTTTAATACAATATAAGATTATTAATATTAAATATAACTGATAAAATGGCTGAATTTACATAATGACAGGAAGTTAGTTTTGGAAATGTTTAAATTTTTCATTGAATACAAAATGAAAGTAAAATTACTAATTTTGGACAGAAAACATAAAACAGCATTATTCAATCTTAAAATATGCCGAATGAACTGAAGGATTAATTTAAATAACATCTAGTAAATAAAATTGATAAATAACCAAAGTTTAGGCAATCATATAGTGTATTTTCAAATATGCACAGTATGCGAAATTATATTTGAACAATGTTAAGAATAATATTATATTGGCTAAGAGTTTAGTTGAAACTGGAGGAAATAAGATAGTTGATTATTGGTATTTGAACGGTGAACTTGACAAGCGTTTTATAACCAATCTAACCTAACAAAAAACGGTAGTGAACGGTACACGTTTTTGTGAAATCGCGAGTGGCGTATAAAATCCTTCTAGAACATCCACATAGTGACAAAATCAATCAAGAAAGACTAAATAACACTGGACAGTACATAACTACCCCGAAAAACACTACAAAACACAAGAAAACAGTATAACACATAAACATATATTAGTGTCGGAATCGTAAAAAGTGACTGAACTTATAAATACACAGATACACAAAATACAACCCGGAAACTTTACACAAGGCACTATACAACATCAAAAAAGAGATTTGCAGACACCAGAACGGGAATACTGCCAGAAAATATCTTATTTGGAACATCGCAGAAACGAGTGACATTTTGACCAACTTGATGGCAGCCATTTTCCTTTGTCGATCTCAACGCCTCCTTGTCCACGTCAGCTGTTGGTGACAACAAATTATATTATTTCAAATTTATTATTCAATGTGTGTATCTAGTATTAGTAATTAACTTGTTGTAACGTTATACTTTTTAAATATTGGCCCGATTTCTCTGACTTTGATAATAATTAGCTGTTTAAAGAACCTTGTTGAATTTTATATACTATACCTTGTAACTGTTTCGATACCCTGAGAGTCGATATTATAATCGAAAAGAGTCAATATTGCAATTATATAATAAAACATTAATACTTTTCACCACAAAATAGTTCTTTATTTCACTAATATTACAGATTATTACTAATATAATTTTAAATAATAAACTACCAGGACTTTACCAAATATAAGGGAAGATAACCTACAAAACGAAAAGGTAAACAAGTATCGATTGTCCTGGAGACAATCTTATGAGTGGTTGTAGTTTATTTGAAAAATACAAGAACTTCAATAAAATTTTTTAGACAAGTGATACACTTTTTAAAACTTCACAGCACCAAATTAATTAATTGATTTTAATTAATTAATTAATAAAAAGGAAATTTTTTTAAATTATAAAATTTTTTTTAAAACAATTTTTTTTTAAATTTTCTTCAACAACCAACAATTTTTGTTTTAAAACATTCTGGTGAAACTACACACATATCTTTTCAACAACATAACGCTTTTGACAGTTTTGACTACATCTGGGACTTGACCAACTGGGAAACTTAAGGAAGCGTTTCAGGCCAGTAAGACGTCGAGAGCCACACACCAATTAATAAACATACAGACTAAACTTATTTGATTACAAATTGGCGCCCAACGTGGGGCTTTAATTAGCGATTGATAGGCCACTACATTCTGCCCAATCACTAGTTGGAGCTAGGCAGCAGCTACAAAGCCAGGGAAATTGAAGGGAAAATGCAACGACGTGCAACTTCCAAGAAACGGGTGGCGGAGGCCGAAAAAGAAATAGAGATCGACATGGACAATAAGGAGGCGACGCCAGTAGAGGTGGAAGAGTTATTACCGCCGGTGTTGTCCAAACAAACTGAACAACCGGAGATACCCACACAGACAGGGGAAGTCAATATACAGGAGGAACGATTGGAAAAAACAAAACGGACGGAGGATGAGAGCTTACATGAAATGCTCAGGATGATGATGAAAGAAATGAAATCCGACAAGGAAGATTTGAAGAAGCAAATGGACGAAAACAGTAAGAAAATGGGAAATGATAACCAGTCTCTGAAAGAAGATATCAAATCCAGCAAGGAAGAAACAAATAAGAAGATAGAAGAAAATAGTAAGAAGATGGAAGAAAAGATGGAAGAAAACAGCAAGAAGATGGAAGAGAGGATGGGAGGAAAGTTAGAAGAATTGAAGAAGGATAATCAAGCCACAAAAGAAGAGTTGACTGGGATGAACAAGAACATGGAAGATTTGAAGGAAGACAACAAGAAGATGGAAGAAGAGATGGGGAAGAAGTTAGAAGAATTGAAGGAAGACAACCAATCTTTCAAGGAAGAATTCAAGACGACTAAAGAAGAGTTAATTAATAAAATTGAAAACACCAACCAGAAAATCGACGAAACCAGGAAGAAGATAGAGAAGAACAACCGACAATTGAAGGAAGAGTTGAAGGAAGATAACAAGAAGCTGGAAGAGAAGATGGGGGAAAAGTTGGAAGAATTGAGAGAGGACAATCAAATTTTAAGAGAAGAATTAAGAGAGGTCAATCAGGAGAATTTGGACAAACTGGATGAAAGAATGGAATTGTTGCGAGAAGAACAGAGTAAGGAACTCAATGTTAACAAGAAAGCGATGAATAAGAAGATGGAAGAAGAAAACATAATGGTAAATCGACAAATTCGAGAGATTGACGGGAAGTGCAACCAGACCGAAAAGGAGGTGCAAGAGTTTAAAGAAGTGGTGAACATCAAGTTCACAAATATCGAAGAACATAGCCGTAGGAAAGTAGAAGAACAGAGGAAGGACACTCAAGAAGAATTCGGGAAAGTACGCAACCAAGTCACAGAACGGTGTAATGATATGCAAGAGACCATGGCCAATATCACCGGTCAGGTGCGACAAAGCCGAGAGGAGATGGAAGCGATCAGAAACAGACCGACTCATTTCACTGGATTGCCCATCAACGAAAGCCGAGAGTGGCTCAACTTCCGGCAATACAAACGTAAGCCGATGGAGTTCCTGGCTAGGGTAGAAGAATATTTCGCCAAGCATAAAATTACTCAATGGAGCCATAGTAGGGAAATATTAGTTGAGTCCTTCCGAGAAATAACGGATAATTGGTGGATGGCGAACCGGAGTGAAATTCCCGACTACCAGCAGTTCCGGAAAATGTTTAAGACGAAGTACTGGTCTGAGACTACCCAGAACTTGATCCGTGACAATATATGTAACGGACGATACAGGGCACAACTAGGCAGCAGTATGACAGCATATTTCTTGGGGAAGGTGTGCATGGCAAAACACCTCGAGCCGGCAATACCAGAAGAGTGTCTAGTGAACAAAATATCATATCACTATGATGAGGACATTATCAGGGCCCGGAGAGGTAGCCAGATCAAGACGATCCAGGCGATGACCGAGTTATTAGAGGGATATGAAAACGAGGAGTATTATCGGCAGAGCAGGAAGAGAAATGAGAGACCAGAGGCAAGGCCGAATACATACCCCAATAACGGCAATAACCATCCTAGTAACCGGAACCAGCCCAGTAATTACGACGGCCCTAACAACCCGCCGCGTAATAACCAGTTTAACGGCAATTTTAACGGTGTTAGGAATAACAACCCCTATCCGAATAATAGAAATAATTTTTATCAACATAATAATATCCCATACAGTCAAGAGAAATCCATATCCCAACAATAATGGTGACAGACCTTACCCACCTAACCGAAATTACTATCATAATAATTATAGTAATAACAATAGTAACAATAATAATAACAGAGTGTCGCGCCCTAGGGTAAATTTTATAAGAGCGGAAGATCGCGGACCCAGGAGATATTATCAACCGAGGAGGAGCAGCTTCCACGGCGCCGACCGAAGATGGAGGAGTGCGGAACGGGACGGCCCAAGACACGAACAGGGAAGAAGAAGTACAAGCCTTGAGGATCTTGGCCGACAACAGAACAGGGCGTTAAACCTCGCACAGGGTACAGAACGTCAGGAAACAAACCAGAGTTTCCCGAACGATGCCTCGGTCAATACTAACACGAACAATGACCGAAATGCTTTAAACGAGAGGAGGCAGTAATCAACAACAATGACCCGTTACTGCTTATACTTCCTGGGTTAGATAAGGATGAATTGCAACAAGCAAACAAGCATAAAAACATCACTATTATAAGTAACCACTATCTGAAAGACATACGAACTGAACTTTTGGAAGAGAACGAGAAGAGTCTCAGCAACAATAAAAATGAAATACTTTATATAACAGCGGAGGTGGAAGGAGTTCCCGCTAAAATAATGATAGACACAGGTGCCAATATTTCAATAATAAACTCCAATGAATTGGAGAGAATACAAAGTACATGTGGAAAAACTTTGCCAATGTTACCAGTCAACAACATTGTGTTAATAGGTGCAACTGGCCGCCAGAATAAAACCATCAGGAAGCAAGTTTCCTTAAGTGTCGTTAGCCGTGATATAGCTTTAGACATGGAATTTTTAATCGCCACCGGATTACCATTTGACATATTAGTCGGTTGCGATATTCTTAGAAGATATTCTGCAGTTATCGATCTTAATTTAGATAAAGTATCACTTTTCCCAGACGGAGTAACATGGACCGCAGATCTGGTAGGAGGCACAACTATACTTCCCAGCCCTATACATCAACAACTTCGTAAAATTAATATTATTAGAAACAGCCCTCTTTCTAAACCCATTATATACAACCATGGAGGAGAGGATTTATGGTCAGTTAAAATCCAAGAAATACGGGACTTCCAGTGCGGAAGCGATAACAAGAAAATACCAATTCATCTAGCTGATCGTCTAATCGCAATATATGAGAAGTACAAGGCGGTGTTTTCTGATGAACCAGGGAAGGTAAAAAACTACCAGTGCCAACTTCGATTCAAAGAAAACGTAGAGTTTAACCGGAGGTCATATCCAATCGCGCAGTCGCTCAAAGAAGCCGTGAGGACAGAGATAAATAAGATGATAGAAAAAGATATAATTGAGATTAGTCAATCACCTTACACTAGTCCAATTATTGCTCTTCCGAAGAAAGACGGACAAGTCCGGCTCTGTTTAGATGCGCGCGAGTTGAACAAGACGATTGTGAATGACAGAACCTCTCCCGGTGAAATAGAAGAGATCTTAAAACGTTTTCATGGCACTAAGTTTATTAGCACCTGGGATACTGTCTGTGGTTATTGGCAAGTAGAGCTGCATCCACAAAGCCGCCAGTACGTGGCGTTCATTTTCGAAGGGCGCAATTACCAGTTCAAGAGACTGCCCTTCGGACTTGTCAATTCTGTCGCCATCTTCGTGGCATGCATGGACCAGATTCTTGGACAAGAAGCGCTCCAATTTACCACCGTCTATGTTGACGACTTACTCATCACATCCGAAACCTGGGAGGAGCACTGCTACAGAGTAGATTATGTACTAAGCAAGTTAGCGCAGAACAACATAACCTTGAAGTTGGAGAAATCCAAGTTCATAGCGCGCGAGGTACAATTCTTGGGTTTCAACCTAGACGACAGAGGTATTACCCCGTCAGCAGAGAAAGTGGAGGCAATTCAGAGGTTCCCGCAACCAAGAAACAGGAAACAATTACAATCTTTCCTTGGACTCTGTAACTATTACAGGAAGTTTCAGAGCCGATATTCCGAGTTGACCGCCAAGTTTCAACCATAGTTATCTGCTAAGAACAAATGGACTTGGGGTGAAGATCAAGATATTACTTTCCGCTTGATAAAAGAGAAGTTTCTGGAGAGTGTTATACTTCGTCACCCAGATTTTAAGAAACCATTCTTTTTAAACTGTGACGCTAGCGATCTGAGCTTAGGAACGACTTTATACCAGGAAGATGAGGAGGGACAACATCTGGTAATAAGCTTCGCTAGTCGCACACTGAACCAGTGCGAAAAGAACTACAGTGTGACAGAAAAGGAATTGTTGAGTGTGGTGTTCGCATGCAGCAAGTTCCGGACGTACATTCTCGGATATCAAGTCACGGTACGAACTGATCATAAATCCATCTCGTTCCTTCGTAGGTGCAAGTTGAGTCACGGCCGATTGGCTAGGTGGGTACTCGCCCTACAAGAATATGATCTGAAATGGGAATACATTCCAGGAAAAAAGAACGTGGTAGCGGATGTGTTGTCACGTATAAATCTGGAAGATCAGACCTTCGAGGGAGAGAAGGAGAGCTTGGTCAAAATTTATAACATATTCAAGACCAGAGCCGATCTACAAGCTCTATTAATAAATATTCGAATCCATCAGCAGTCTGATCCTAAGCTGAAAAACATCGTGAGTCGTTTGGAAGCCAATGATGATACCATTTCTAAATATTACCACCTTAACAAAGGGATTTTATTCATAAAAACGGCCTTGGACGATGAGACATGGAAGGTGATAATCCCACACCAAATCGAAAAGGAGGTCATCATCGATTACCATGTCAGGTATGGCCACATGGGAGCGTTAAAAGTGATACAGGCGCTAGAGGAAAACTGTAAGATCAAGAATATCAACCGCAAGGTGAGAACGTACATCAAGTCCTGTAAGATCTGCCAATGCGCCAAAATAAACAATGAAAAGACAGAGGGTATCATGATACCGATAACTTCAAACACAAAACTGGAAAAAGTGTTTTTGGATATCTGCGGGCCATTTCCCCATAGCGGTGGTTGACACAGGTATAAATACTTGGTAATCATAATGGACCACTACACCAAATATGTAAAGCTATATCCGGTTAATCGGGCAACAACAGCAAAGGTTCTGGCGGTGATTATCGATTTGTATGTCCCAGAGATCGGTAGACCATCTTCCATTATTACCGACCACGGTACACAATTTAAGGGGAGGAGGTGGCGAGATACCTTATTAGCACTTGGGATAAAAACTTATAAGACGTCAGTCTACCACCCAAGTAGCAATCCGGCTGAGAGAGTACTGAGAGAAGTGGGTAGGATCTTGTGCACGTACTGTCACAACCAACAGAAAAAGTGGCAAGAGTACCTAGCAGCGACAGAGACATTCCTAAATTTCGCCCACCATCCAGCTATAGGAATTACACCATACTCAGCCATGTATGAGAAGCAGACTCCCCGAGAAATTGAACAAATCATTGAATTTCCAACAAACAATAATCGGAAATTCAACCAGTTGAGGTTTTACAACAAGGTAGCAGAAGATCAGGAAAAACGGCAAGCCAAATACCAGAAGGCAATAGGGCGTATTGTAACATATAAAGAGGGTGAAAAAGTCCTCCTAAAAAATCGAGAGCTGCCCAGCACCTTAGAAGGCATAACCAAAAAATTATTATTACTTTACACTGGACCATATGTTGTGGTAAAGGATAAGCATAACAATACCTATGAGTTGAAGGAAATCGTTTCAGGAAAAATCAAAGGTGTGTACAATCAAGCTTCTATGAAAAAGTATTATGAAGAATGAGTTGTGAGTTTTGAATTTAGAATTTATAAACCATAATAAATAACAAACAAATTCAAAAATGATGTAAGAACAACTTACAACCTGATAATTTTGAACAAACTTTATGGAAGAAAGAGAAAGAGAAAGAATTTTGAATTTAACAAACAAATTCTAAAATGATGTAAGAACAACTTACAACCTAATAATTTTGAACAAACTTTATGGAAAAACCATAAAAATCTAAAATTAAGTAAGCACATCTTACTACCACTGAATTTTGAGAAAAACGTTTTGGCAGAATTATAAAAAGGAAGAATTTATTTTTATTAAATAAAATAAATTTAAAATAATGTAAGAACAACTTACAACAAATATTTTGAGAAAAACATTTTGGAAGAATTAAGAAGAAAGGAATTTTGAAGTTAATATACAAAAAATTTAAAAATGAAGTAAGACCAACTTACTATAATTAAGTTTGTGAGAAAACTTTATGGTAAATAATTAAGAAGAATTTGAATTTGGAGAAATACCAAAACATTCAGAAATAATTGTAAGATCACCTTACTATAAACAATTTTGAATGAAACAATTCTGGGAATAAATGAATTAAACAGAATTTGAATGTTGATAGAACGTCAGAACTTTGAAACAAGATAAGATCAACATATTACAAGGATTTATGAGAAATATTTTGCCATTAAATAAAAAGAAGAGTTTGAATTTTGCATTAAAACTAACCAAGTTCCAAAAAAATAATTATGTGCCATTAATAATTGAATTGAGAAGAAAATAAAGTGATTCATTCAGAAAAGAGAATTAACTTTAATCCAGAATAAATGCTAGATATTCACAATAGCATTTGAAGGAGTAGAGAAGAATAACAAAAAAGAGTGTAATATGCAAGAGAAGGAAAAAATTTGGAAGCAAAGAGACTAATTACTTATGAAACGATAATGAAAACAGTTAATTAAGAGCAAAGAAGAACAACTCATACCAAACAGATGGAGAAGATGATTTCGAACAAATGATAATAATAAGTCCTATATGAAATGCAAAGAGAAGAAATACCACATGAAATATAATATAAATGAATTAATGTTAATGAATGCGAAGGCGGATTAATAACTTTCTAAGAGAAAGGAAAGAACCAAAATGTTTAAATAAAATGATCAATATAACAAGCTGTATATCTAATATAAAGATACAAATTTAAAAATTAAATATAATATATTAAGACCATTCAAATAATGAATAAGAAAGACTATATGTAAAGACCATGCTAACACTATAAGTAACCAGAAGAAAGTATAAAGAGAATTCAGATGGAGAAGAAAAAGAGTTACACTGTAACCAGTAACCAGAATTATTAAAAGAAAGGTTTTCAACCATAATTAAAATAGATATATCAGACAACTTAAGAGTTCAGAAAAATATATACATATAATGAGTATAATAATAATTATGAAGATTTATTAAGATAGAAAATGTGAGATAATCTGAGAGACTACGAAGTGAAGAATCCAAAGATATTTTTATTAGTCGAAAATGAGACTACTTTTTATTTATTTATTCGATGACTGACTGAAGATAATTCCAGCAGCATTATGTTTTTTGAGCAGAGATGAATATGCCTCTGTACTCAATTTGTAGAAGTGGTGTATGGCCAGCAGAGTTTGTGTAGCGTACAGTGCCCCTCTGATCTGCCCCAGCCCACGTGATAGGGAATGTTAGGGAATTAATATCCCAAGGATGCAACACGAAGTTTATAAAGAAAGAAAATGTATTACAATAATAATATATCTCAGAAGACACTAACTATCCGAAAAGGATCAGTAGTAAAACAAGTAACTATATATATAAAATTAATTAAACTCTAATATAAAAAGTCGATATAAAAATGGAGAAGAAAATGAATTATAAGAAATGATGAAATTATCATAAGAAATTATTTCATCCATGAACATGTCTGAAATAATTACTTCTGGAGGAGAGCAATCTGTAACGTGACAGATATATGCAAAATAATGAATGGCATTTGATCATTAGAATAATAAAATTATAACATTTAAATCTGGAAGAAAGCATTAAGTTTAATATAAAAAAATTAATTCATAGCAACTGTGGAAAGAAATCATTATTATTTAAAAAAATACAAGTTCAAATAAAATGAGTTACTAGTGATGAGTCATCCAAAACCAGCCTCATAACCAAAGGTTTTCAAACTATAACCCAGGAAGGTAAAAAGTAAATAACAAAGCAATACAGAATATGACCAAGCCCACAACGAGGAAGTATAAATGGAAAAGAAACCCTGAATAAGCCAAGATCAACCAATACAGGTGGTGTATTTCTAAAATGACGAAGAAGATGAAGAAATCCCAAGAAACCCGAAGAAGATGAAGAAATCCCAAGAAACCTGATGGCATCAAGAAGAAGATGGAGAAGATACCAGTCCCAGAAGACAGAAGAAAAGAAGACAGAAGAAAGAAGAAGAAGGCAGCATCCTGAGGAAGATGTCATGCTCTTATAAAAGACACCCAAATCCCCATACCCCCAAAATAAATAATAACCAATAAAAGTATAACGAAATGGTAACAATATGTACATAAAATTAAGAGAGAGAAGTGTGTAAAGTAAGAGTTGCCAGTGAACTAAGATGAAACAATAATATAGTACCCAAGGAACAAATCTCCATTGTAAAACACTAACCAATTTATTATGTTAATAAGACTATACGACCATTTAGCAATAACATAAAATAAAAGTGTAAAGTGAACCAGTGATAGTTTTGGGTATTATAGAAAATAAACCTTGTGTTTCATTCTTGGCAATCACAAACATTGAATACAATGAAATATGCAACTTTCAGTGACTTAAAATGTGTACTATGAGAATATGTTACTTACAAGATATAAATCTGTTTAAAATAACCTTTTGTTTTATATAAGAAAAAAAAGAGATTTAATTATACTAATGACAGGGTACAATTCCCCAAAGACAATATTTAAAAGACGGTGTGAAAACTGTATAATCCTACTTACCATAATAGTTAGCAATAAGAATATAGATATAAGGTTTTTGAGAATATAGTATAAGGATGTTAAAAATGTATTAGATATAAGGCCATTTATTTAAATCTACAACAACTAACATCAGAACTGTAAATATAATTATTACTTGTGAATAGTAAGAAGTGATTAAGATGTTAGTTGGTAAAAAAACCTTTTTTTTTGTGAAACATATTTCAATGTTAGGAATAAGGATTTAATTGTAAAATGTCTGAAGGTTGAAGACAACCATTTATTTAAAAATATTCTTTATTTGTTTAACTGTTCTTTGTATTGTAACCAATACTAATTATTGTTGTGTAATTTGAAAAAATGTTTAGTTTATAATACCATATTTAAAAGTCAGAGAGGGTTTCACACATCATATATTGTTTGTAAAAATATTTTGTAAGGAAAAATTGTTAAAAAACCTAGGCCACAGAAAGAAAACCAAACTTCATCAAAACAGAGAAATTACTCATTTAAATGCAATTAAACAAAAGGGGTTTAAACAAAATAAACTTGAGATCAAGCCATATAATTGCACATACCATTTAGAAAGATTTTATAAAATTATATTCAGAATTATAAATAAAAATGAAAATGACTAAACTCAGAAATATGGACAGGGGAGTCATATATTCCAGAATAATGTTTTAGAATTCAACTAATTCAATTAATTACAAGGAAATAAGGGAATATAAACCTTTTAATACAATATAAGATTATTAATATTAAATATAACTGATAAAATGGCTGAATTTACATAATGACAGGAAGTTAGTTTTGGAAATGTTTTAATTTTTCATTGAATACAAAATGAAAGTAAAATTACTAATTTTGGACAGAAAACATTATAAAACGGCATTATTCAATCTTAAAATACGCCGAATGAACTGAAGGATTAATTTAAATAACATCTAGTAAATAAAATTGATAAATAACCAAAGTTTAGGCAATCATATAGTGTATTTTCAAATATGCACAGTATGCGAAATTATATTTGAACAATGTTAAGAATAATATTATATTGGCTAAGAGTTTAGTTGAAACTGGAGGAAATAAGATAGTTGATTATTGGTATTTGAACGGTGAACTTGACAAGCGTTTTATAACCAATCTAACCTAACAAAAAACGGTAGTGAACGGTACACGTTTTTGTGAAATCGCGAGTGGCGTATAAAATCCTTCTAGAACATCCACATAGTGACAAAATCAATCAAGAAAGACTAAATAACACTGGACAGTACATAACTACCCCGAAAAACACTACAAAACACAAGAAAACAGTATAACACATAAACATATATTAGTGTCGGAATCGTAAAAAGTGACTGAACTTATAAATACACAGATACACAAAATACAACCCGGAAACTTTACACAAGGCACTATACAACGTCAAAAAAGAGATTTGCAGACACCAGAACGGGAATACTGCCAGAAAATATCTTATTTGGAACATCGCAGAAACGAGTGACATTTTGACCAACTTGATGGCAGCCATTTTCCTTTGTCGATCTCAACGCCTCCTTGTCCACGTCAGCTGTTGGTGACAACAAATTATATTATTTCAAATTTATTATTCAATGTGTGTATCTAGTATTAGTAATTAACTTGTTGTAACGTTATACTTTTTAAATATTGGCCCGATTTCTCTGACTTTGATAATAATTAGCTGTTTAAAGAACCTTGTTGAATTTTATATACTATACCTTGTAACTGTTTCGATACCCTGAGAGTCGATATTATAATCGAAAAGAGTCAATATTGCAATTATATAATAAAACATTAATACTTTTCACCACAAAATAGTTCTTTACTTCACTAATATTACAGATTATCACTAATATAATTTTAAATAATAAACTACCAGGACTTTACCACATATAAGGGAAGATAACCTACAAAACGAAAAGGTAAACAAGTATCGATTGTCCTGGAGACAATCTTATGAGTGGTTGTAGTTTATTTGAAAAATACAAGAACTTCAATAAAATTTTTTAGACGAGTGATACACTTTTTAAAACTTCACAGCACCAAATTAATTAATTGATTTTAATTAATTAATTAATAAAAAGGAATTTTTTTTTTAAATTATAAAATTTTTTTTAAACAATTTTTTTTTAATTTTCTTCAACAACCAACAATTTTTGTTTTAAAACATTCTGGTGAAACTACACACATATCTTTTCAACAACATAACGCTTTTGACAGTTTTGACTACATCTGGGACTCGACCAACTGGGAAACTTAAGGAAGCGATTCAGGCCAGTAAGATGTCGAGAGCCACACACCAATTAATAAACATACAGACTAAACTTATTTGATTACAACATTAAAATGAAAAAATTTTAATTTTATTCCCTGGCAACAAAATTATTTTATTTTTAACAATTACGATTGTTTGAAAAAGTTTAAATGAATTTTCAAGTACTTTACTGTTGTTAAAACGTAAAAGGTTGCAGGTAAACCTTCCCCTTAACCGATCTTCACCAAAATCGAAAGTCCTTGAGATCTCTACAATTCAGGGACATATGCAAAAAATTATTTGATTATGTTTGAATTTGTGGCTGTTATCGTTTGCCATAGAAAATACGCTTGATAAAAAAATGTTGCAGGTAAACTACCCCTTCCCCTTAACCGATCTTCACCAAAAACAATAGGTCTTGAGTACTCTACAAATCAGGGCTGTATGCAAAACATTATTTGATTCTGTTTGAATTTGCGGCTGTTATTGTTTGCCATAGAAAATACCCTTGTTAAAAAAACGATGCAGGTAAACTACCCCTTTCCCTTAACCGATCTTCACCAAAAACAATAGGTCTTGAGAACTCTACAATTTAGGGCTGTATGCAAATAATCTTTTGATTCTGTTTGAATTTGTGGCTGTTATCGTTTGCCAAAAAAAAATTTCCCTTGATAAAAAAAAACTGTTGCAGGTAAACTACCCCTTTCCCTCAACCGATCTTCACCAAAAACAATAGGTCATGAGTACTCTACAAATCAGGACTGTATGCATAAAATTATTTGATTCTGTTTGAATTCGCGGCTGTTATCGTTTGTCATAGGAAAAAAATCTACACACAGACAGACACACACACAGACACTTTCTGAAAAACGACTTTTTTTCATGTTTTGAGTGTAGTACAATCAGAATCTACAATAATCTCGAACACGATTTTTTTGCCATCACCATACTTCCATTTCCTTAAGGAATATGGAAGTAAAAATGAGAAAACCTCACAAAACAAAAAATATCGGTATGGAGAACCATATATGACTTCCATGTTCTAAGATTTATATTTAAAATCATTTACGAAATGAAATGTTTCCATAGAAACTACTTCTTTCTGCTTATTGCTTCAGACTTAACCACAGTACTGTGGTCACTAATGTATACCACCACACGTTATCGCACTCGATGTTCACTGATGTTGGCAGTCGACGGCACTGCCGAAACATCTGGTTTTGCAGAAAACATTGGATTACGGCCAAACAGCCCGGGAAGGAATATTAACAACAAACTACTACTTGTTGCCGATAACGTAGTACAATATAAAAATTATTCCCTCCCCCTTCAACTATAATTTTCATTTATAGAAAATTACCCCCACCCCGTTGAACTAGCCTCTTCATTTATAGATATTTCATCTAAGTTTCTACAGTGGATTATTAAGATCTTCTTATCAGGATACTTTATTTATCATAATTAAGTACTTTTCTCTTGTTACAACAAAAAATGTTTAAGGTAAACTACCCTTTCCCCATTACCGATCTTCACCAAAATCAATAGGCCTTGAGTCTTCTACAACTCAGGCACATATGTAAAAACTTATTTGATTCTGTTTGAATTTATGGCAGTTACCATTCGTCATGAAAAAATTTCTCTTGTTACAACATAAAATGTTGCAGGTAAACTACCCCTTTCCCTTAACCGATCTTCACCAAAATCAACAGGCCTTCAGTCTTTTACAATTGAGGAACGTATGCAAAAAACTATTTGATTCTGTTTGAATGTGCGGCAGTTATCGTTCGACATAGAAAAAATTACCATTGTTAAAACATAAAATGTTGCAGTTAAACTACCCCTTTCCCTTAACCGATCTTCACCAAAATCCACAGACATTGAGATCCCTACAATTGTGGGCAGTATGCAAATAATTATTTGATTTTGTTACTTCCATATTCCTTAAGGAATGGAAGTATGGTGATGGCAAAAAAAATCGTGTTCGAGATTATTGCAGATTCTGATTGTACTACACTCAAAACATGAAAAAAAGTCGAAAAGTGTCTGTGTGTGTGTCTGTCTGTCTGTCTATCTATAGATTTTTTTTCTATGGCAAACGATAACAGCCGCAAATTCAAACAGAATCAAATAATTTTTTGCATACAGCCCTCATTTGTAGAGCACTCACGACCTATTGTTTTTGGTGAAGATCGGTTGAGGTAAAGGGGTAGTTTACCTGCAACGGTTTTTTTTTTATCAAGGGAAATTTTTTTTTTGGCAAACGATAACATCCGCAAATTCAAACAGAATCAAATAATGTTTCGCATACAGCCCTGAATTGTAGAGTTCTCAAGACCTATCGTTTTTGGTGAAGATCGGTTAAGGGAAAGGGGTAGTTTACCTGGTACATTTTATGTTTTAACAAGGGTATTTCCTATGGCAAACGATAACAGCCGCAAATTCAAACAGAATCAAAAGATTATTTGCATACAGCCCTAAATTGTAGAGTTCTCAAGACCTATTGTTTTTGGTGAAGTTCGGTTAAGGGAAAGGGGTAGTTTACCTGCAACGTTTTTTTAACAAGGGTATTTTCTATGGCAAACGATAACAGCCGCAAATTCTAATAGAATCAAATAATGTTTTGCATACAGCCCTGATTTGTAGAGTACTCAAGACCTATTGTTTTTGGTGTAGATCGGTTGAGGGGAAGGGGTAGTGTACCTGCAACGTTTTTTAATCAAGCGTATTTTCTATGGCAAACGATAACAGCCGCAAATTCAAACAGAATCAAATAATTTTTTGCATACCTCCCTAAATTGTAGAGATATCAAGGACTTTCGATTTTGGTGAAGATCGGTTAAGGGGAAGGGGTAGTTTACCTGCAACCTTTTACGTTTTAACAACAGTAAAGTACTTGAAAATTCATTTAAACTTTTTCAAACAATGGTAATTGTTAAAAATAAAATAATTTTGTTGCCAGGGAATAAAATTATAATTTTTTCATTTTAATGTAAATTATGTACAAGTTAATATCTTTATATATATAATTCTTCTGTACGTGTGTATGTCACTGAACTCCTCCATGTATAAAATAATATATCGTTCGTGGCAGGTAAGCATATCTCAGTTACGTAATGTTTACGTTTCCATTTTATTATTATGCCTACAGTAATAAAAAGGCAGGCAAGACACACACACACACACACACACACACACACACACACACACACACACACACACACACACACACACACACACACACACACACACACACACACACACACACACACACACACACACACACACACACACACACACAATTCACGTTATTTCTGGCCTCACTCATGTTTATTTTCTTACATTTGCACGCTTTTTAAATGGAAAGTGCCGAAACCCACACCAACATAACGCGTGCAAGCCGAAAAAATGGACATCAATTTGCTTCCTGTGGATCGCTGGGCAATGTAACTGCACGTGTTTACAGAGGAACGATTCATAGACAGACTTTTTGTCTTTAGGGAATGAACCCTCTGCAAGATGCTGAGGGTCCATGAGTGACTTCGGAGCGCTCCTTCTTTTTCGCGTGTTTGTTCTGTGAAACATACACTGTAGATTCGCAGCTTTACTCTAAGCAACGCTCAATAGGAAATGTTGAAAATTTTTGTCCACAGTGTACCCTCATTCACACTAAACCTGCTCTGATGTTTTAATTACGGACATCATAATATTAAAACTTTGGAAACTTGAGCACTACTTAATGGAGATCAATCATTAACTTATACAAGCCATTAATTTTATGCATATTTTATATATATATATATATATATATATATATGTGTACAACGTTATCGGCAACAAAGAAGTAGTTTTTGTTAAAATTCCTTCCCGGGATATTTGGCCATAGTCCAATGTTTTCTACAAAACCAGACATTTCGGCAATGCCATCGACTTCCATCATCAGTGAAAATCGAGTGCGATAACGTGAGGTGGTATACGTTAGTGACCACAGTACTGTGGTTAAGGCTGAAGCAGTAAGTAGAAAGAAGTAGTTTCTATGGTAATATTTAATTTCGAAAATAATTTTAAATATAAATGTTAGAATATGGAAGTCATGTATGGTTCTCCATACCGATATTTTGAATATGCGGCTGTTATCGTTTGCCATAGAAAATACCCTTGTTAAAACATAAAACGTTGGAGGTAAACTACCCCTTTCTCTTAACCGATCTTCACCAAAATCAATAGGTCTTGAGAACTCTACAATTCAGGGCTGTATGCACAACATTATTTGATTCTGTTTGAATTTGCGGCCGTTATCGTTTGCCATAGAAAATACCCTTGTTAAAACAAAAAACGTTGCAGGTAAACTACCCCTTTCCCTTAACCAATCTTCACCAAAAACAATAGGTCTTAAGTACTCTACAAATCAGGGCTGTATGCAAAAAATTATTTGATTCTGTTTGAATTTTAGGCTGTTATAGTTTGCCATAGAAAAAAATCTACACACACACACACACACACACACACACACACACACACACACACACACACACACACACACACACACACACACACACACACACACACACACACACACTTTTCGAGAAATGACTTTTTTTCATGTTTTGAGTGTAGTACAATTAGAATCTGCAATAATCTCGAACACGATTTTTTTTGCCACACCATTCTTCCATTCATTTCCTTAAGGAACATGGAAGTAAAATATCGGTATGGAGAACCATACATGACTTCCATGTTCTAAGATTTATAATTAAAATCATTTTCGAAATGAAATGTTTCCATAGAAACTACTTCTTCCTTCAGCCTTATCCACAGTACTGTGGTCACTAACGTATACCACCTCACGTTATCGCACTCGATTTTCACTGATGATGGAAGTCGATGGCACTGCCAAAACGTCTGGTTTTGCAGAAAACATTGGTCTACGGCCAAACAGGACGGGAAGGAATTTTTACAACAAACTACTTCTTTGTTGCCAATAACGTAGTACATATATAAAAAATTATCCCCTCCCCCTACAACTATAATTTTCATTTATAGAAAATTACCCCCACCCCGTTCAACTAGCCTCTTCATTTATAGATATTTCATCTACGTTTCTACAGTTGATTATTAAGATCTTTTTATCAGGATACTTTATTTATCAAAACTAATTACTTTACTCTTGTTACAACAAAAAATGTTTCAGGTAAACTACCCTTTCTCCGTAACCAATCTTCACCAAAATCAACAGGCCTTGAGTCCTCTACAACTCCGGTACATATGTAAAAAATTATTTGATTCTGTTTGAATTTACGCCAGTTATCATTTGTCATGAAAAAATTTCTCTTGTTACAACATAAAATGTTTCAAATTATATTAAAAAATAAAACAATAAAATAGTTTTAGTGATTTTCACTCGTCATTTATTAAAATTATAATCCATGACAGCTGTTTCGGCAGCACAGTGCCTTCATCAGATGGTGTAAGCTGACTAATTTTCGTACAATATAATACAGAATATAAGATATAAGGCAAGTGCTATTGTTTAGAGATATAATCTCGTGTCAATAAGATTTAATACACATTACACAAACATATAACATAACATAAACCAAGTCTATTTATACAAATTAAGCAAAGCCGAGCTATTTAGATCTAACTGATCATTTAATAATACATTTAAATATTTGTGTTTATTAATTTCAAGGGTTTCTAATAAATCAAGCTTTGGACCCTTATCAGATAAATGTAAAATTTTAAAATTGTCATTATAACTATGGTCTTTTTCTAACAGGTGATTTGCATAATTTGATTTGCCATCATTACATCTAAAACTATAATTGTGACCATACATTCTTTTTTCGAAAGATCGACCTGTTTGTCCAATATAGACTTTATTACAAGACCACAGGATAATTTGTATACACCAGACTTTTGCAGTTTATCTGTTTTACTCTTATTATTTTTAATATATTTTTCCAATGAAGACTGCGTCTTAAAAGCTATATTTACATTCTTTTGTGTGAAATATTTACCAATATTATCAAAAGCAGAACCTATGTAAGTGAGAGTGTGATATCTTTTAATCTGTGTTGAGGGAGGGTAAACTAGTTTTAAAGCTTGTGAATAAAATTTTTTATTTAACAGGTGATCTATGAGGCTAGGATACTGGACAAACAAAAAGTCTATATTGGACAAACAGGTCGATCTTTCCAAAAAAGAATGTATGGTCACAATTATAGTTTTAGATATAATAATGGCAAATCAAATTATGCAAATCACCTGTTAGAAAAAGACCATAGTTATAATGACAATTTTAAAATTTTACATTTATCTGATAAGGGTCCAAAGCTTGATTTATTAGAAACCCTTGAAATTAATAAACACAAATATTTAAATGTATTATTAAATGATCAGTTAGATCTAAATAGCTCGCCTTTGCTTAATTTGTATAAATAGACTTGGTTTATGTTATGTTATATGTTTGTGTAATGTGTATTAAATCTTATTGACACGAGATTACTATTGCTCTCTACACAATAGCACTTGCCTTATATCTTATATTCTGTATTATATTGTACGAAAATAGTCAGCTTACACCATCTGATGAAGGCACTGTGCTGTCGAAACAGCTGTCATGGATTATAATTTTAATAAATGACGAGTGAAAATCACTAAAACTATTTTATTGTTTTATTTTTTAATATAATTTACAATGGATTTTCACCAAGTAAAGGCATCAAGCATTAATTATTTAAAATGTTTCAGGTAAACTACCCCTTTCCCTAAACCGATCTTCACCAAAATCAACAGGCCTTGAGATCTCTACATTGTAGGGATGTATGCACAACAATAATTGATTGTGTTTGAATTTACGGCAGTTATCGTTCATCATAGAAACAATTACTCTTACTAAAACATAAAACGTTGCAGGTAAACTACCCCTTTCCCTCAACCGATCTTCACCAAAATCAATAGGTCTTGAGTCCTCTACAAATTAGGGATGCATGCAAAAAATTATTTTATTATGTTTGAATTTACAGCAGTTATCGTTCGTCATAGAAATAATTACCGTTGCTAAAACATAAAACGTTGCAGGTAAACTACCCCTTTCCCTCAACCGATCTTCACCAAAATCAACAGACCTTGAGTAATTAACACTTCAGGAATGTATGCAAAAAATTATTTGATTCTCTTTGAATATGCGGCAGTTATAATTTGTCATAAAAATAAAATTACCCTTTTAAAACATAAAACGTTGCAAGTAAACTACCCTTTTCTCTTAATTGATCTTCACCAAAACCAACAAACCTTAGGTACTACACAAATCAGGAAGTGATGCAAAAAAGGATTTGATTCTGTTTGAATTTACGGCAGTTATCGTTCGTCATAGAAAAAATTAGCCTTGTTAAAACACAAAACGTTGCAGGTAAACTACCCCTTTCCCTCAACCGATCTTCACCAAAATCAACAGTCCTTGAGTAATTAACACTTCAGGAATGTATGCAAAAAATTATTTGATTCTCTTTGAATATGCGGCAGTTATAATTCGTCATAAAAATAAAATTACCCTTTTAAAACATAAAACGTTGCATGTAAACTACCCTTTTCTCTTAATTGATCTTCACCAAAACCAACAAACCTTAGGTACTATATAAATCAGGAAGTTATGCCACAAAGGATTTGATTCTGTTTGAATTTACGGCAGTTATCGTTCTTCAAAACAAAATTAACCCTTGTTAAAACATAAAATGTTGCAGGTAAACTACCCCTTTGCCTTAACCGATCTTCACCAAAAACAATAGGTCTTGAGAACTCTACAATTCACGGCAGTAAACGAAACATTATTAGATTCTGTTTGAATTTGCGGTTGTTATCGTTTGCCATAGAAAAAAAATTACCCTTGATAAAAAAAAAGTGGCTGGTAAACTACCCCTTTCCTTTAACCAATTTTCACCAAAATCAACAGGCCTTCACATCTTTATAATTCAGGACAGCATGCAAAAAAGTATTCGATTCTCTTTGAATTTACGGCAGTTATCGTTCGTCATAGAAAAAATTACCCTTGTTAAAACATAAAATGTTGCAGGTAAACTACCCCTTTCCCTTAACCGATCTTCACCAACACCAACAGGTCTTGAGAACTCTACAATTCAGGGCCGTATGCAAAACATTATATGATTCTGTTTGAATTTCTGGCTGTTATCGTTTGCCATAGAAAAAAAATTACCCTTGATAAAAAAAATGTTGCAGGTAAACTACCCCTTTCCCTTAACCGATCTTCACCAAAACCAATAGGTCTTGAGGACTCTACAATTCAGGGATGTATCCAAAACATTATTTGATTCTGTTTGAATTTGCGGCTGTTACACTTTGCCATAGAAAAATATTACCCTAGAAAAAAAAAAAATGTTGCAGGTAAACTACCCCTTTCCCATAACCGATCTTCACCAAAAACAATAGGCCTTGAGTACTCTACAAATCAGGGCTGCTTGCAAATAATTATTTGATTCTGGTTGAATTTGCGGCTTTTATCGTTTGCCACAGAAAATACCCTTGTTAAAACATAAAACGTTGCAGGTAAACTACCCCTTTACCTCAACCGATCTTCACCAAAAAAATAGATCCTGAGAACTCTATAATTCAGGGCTGTATGTGATACATTATTTGATTCTGTTTGAATTTGCAGCTGTTATCGTTTGCCATAGAAAAAAATTACCCTTGATAAAAAAACCCGTTGCAGGTAAACTACCACTTTCCCTCAACCGATCTTCACCAAAAACAATAGGTCGTGATTACTCTACAAATCAGGGCTGTATGCAAAAAATTATTTGATTCTGTTTGAATTTGCGGCTATCGTTTGCCATAGAAAAAAAATTTACAGACAGATACACAGACAGACACACACACACAGACACTTTTCGAAAAATGACTTTTTTTCATGTTTTGAGTGTAGTACAATCAGAATCTGCAATAATCTAGAACACGATTTTTTTTGCCATCACCATACTTCCATTTCCTTAAGGAACATGGAAGTAAAAATGAGAAAACCTCACAAAACAAAAAATATCGGTATGGAGAACCATACATGACTTCCATGTTCTAAGATGTATATTTAAAATCATTTACGAAATTAAATTTTTCCATAGAAACTACTTCTTTCCACTTATTGCTTCAGACTTAACCACAGTACTGTGGCCACTAATGTATACCACCACACGTTATCGCACTCGATTTTCACTGATGTTGGCAGTCGACGGCACTGCCGAAATGTCTGGTTTTGCAGAAAACATTAGACTACGGCCAAACAGCCTGGGAAGGAATTTTAACAACAAACTACTACTTGTTGCCGATAACTTAGTACAATATAAAAATTATTCCCTCCCCCCTCAACTATAATTTTCATTTATAGAAAATTACCCCCACCCCGTTCAACAAGCCTCTTCAGTCCACATTTATAGATATTTCATCTACGTTTCTACAGTGGATTATTAAGATCTTCTTATCAGGATACTTTATTTATCATAATTAAGTACTTTACTCTTGTTACAACAAAAAATGTTTAAGGTAAACTACCCTTTCCCCATTACCGATCTTCACCAAAATCAATAGGCCTTGAGTCTTCTACAACTCAGGCACATCACATATGTAAAAACTTATTTGATTCTGTTTGAATTTACGGCAGTTATCATTCGTCATGAAAAAATTTCTCTTGTTACAACATAAAATGTTGCAGGTAAACTACCCCTTTCCCTTAACCGATCTTCACCAAAATCAACAGGCCTTGAGATCTTTAAAATTTAGGGAAGTATGAAAAAACTTATTTGATTATGTTTGAATTTACGGCAGTTATCGTTCATTAAAAAAAAATTAACCTTGTTATCACATAAAACGTTGCCGGTAAACTACCCCTTTGTTTTAACTGATCTTCACCAAAATCAATAAGTCTTGAGTACTCTGCAATTCAGGGCTGCATGCAAAATATTATTTGATTCTGTTTGAATTTGCGGCTGTTATCGTTTGCCCAAAAAAATTACCTTGATAAAAAAACGTTGCTGGTAAACTACCCCTTTCTCTTAACCGATCTTCACCAAAAACAATAGGTCTTGAGTACTCTGCAATTCAGGGATGCATGCAAAATATTATTTGATTCTGTTTGAATTTGCGGCTGTTATCGTTTGCCAAAAAAAATTACCTTGATAAAAAAACGTTGCTGGTAAACTACCCCTTTCTCTTAACCGATCTTCACCAAAAACAATAGGTCTTGAGTACTCTACAATTCAAGGCTGTATGCAAAAAATTATTTGATTCTGTTTGAATTTGCGGCTCTTATCATTTGCCATAGAAAATACCCTTGTTAAAATATAAAATGATGCAGGTAAACTACCCCTTTCCCTTAACCGATCTTCACCAAAACCAATAGGCCTTCAGTCTTTAACAATTGAGGAACGTATCCAAAAAAGTATTTGATTCTGTTTGAACGTGTGGCAGTTATCATTCGTCATAGAAAAAATTACCGTTGTTAAAACATAAAATGTTGCAGTTAAACTACCCCTTTCCCTTAACCGATCTTCACCAAATCAACAGACATTGAGATCCCTACAATTGAGGGCAGTATGCAAAAAATTATTTGATTCTGTTTGAATATGCGGCTGTTATCGTTTGCCATAGAAAATACCCTTGTTAAAACATAAAATGTTGCAGGTAAACTACCCCTTTCCCTTAACCGATCTTCACCAAAATCAATAGGTCTTGAGAACTCTACAATCTAGGGCTGTATGCAAATAATTATTTGATTATGTTTGAATTTGCAGCTGTTATCGTTTGCCATAGAAAATTCCCTTGTTAAAACATAAAACGTTGCAGGTAAACTACCCCTTTCCCTTAACCGATCTTCACCAAAAACAATAGGTCTTGAGTACTCTATAAATAAGCGCCATATGCAAAAACGTATTTGATTCTGTTTGAATTTGCGGCTGTTATCGTTTGCCATAGAAAAAAAATCTATACACACACATGCGCGCACGCGCGCTTTTCGAAAATTGACTTTTTTTCATGTTTTGAGTGTAGTACAATCAGAATCTGCAATAATCTCGGACACGATTTTTTTTGCCATCACCATACTTCCATTTCCTTAAGGAACATGGAAGTAACATTACAAGAAAACAAAATTACATGTCCTGAAGAATATATTTTCTGCTTCACCTACCTTCATCTTCTTCAGAGTCTTCACCCGACTTCAATTTTTCTTGAAGTTCTCGTATTTTCTTTTTTTTCTCATTGAGTATGGCCACAAATCTACTTTTTAATGCCTTTTCCATTTCTTCCTTTAACGCACAAAGTTCTTCAAGTTTCTTCAGGTAATCTGACTTTTCTGCAAACCAGCAAACATACTTCTCACAAATATAATAAATTTCAGAAACAGAGCATAATAAAAAAAACTGTAATACATTCACAGTTATACCATAAAATATAGCGACCAGTAGCTGATGTCTTCCTATACATAACTCCTTGAAGTTTTTCAAAAAAACAGACTATGGTTGCAAGAAGGGGAAATACAGAATACATATCAAATAATAACTTCAAATAAATATAACAAATGCAGATTATTTAGCTATAATAATAAGTACAGAAGCATAGAAGAAACTCTGAACAAATTAGAAATTTATAAAGATCTGAAAACACATCAGAACAAGACAAAACATATAAAGATAAACAGGACAGAAATAACAAATAATATAGAAGCAGTGAAAATAGGAAATTATAAACATCAGAGGATGTTAAGGAACATCCTATTTATAAATAAATTAATGAAATAAAAACTGCCAGAACCTTACCTGCGATCTTTTTTCGCTGACTTACCTTTTCATAAATTCCAATCAGAAGCCCAGAGTCGCCACCAATATCTTTGCAGGACAGACATGGAAACCTTTACACTCTACCTTAATTAAAACGGGATAATTTTGCAATCTGACTTCCCCCCAATTCAGAAGATTCGCGGAAACGTTAGACAAATTTTTTAGCACAGAACACTAGGAAATGGTAACAGGCGAAATGACTTGAGCCTAACACATTATTTATCAGATCAAATCTTGTTTTATTTTCTTGTTTAAACTTGAAATCTCTCTCTTTCTTTAAATACTATTAAAAAACTACCATAAGCTATAACCTTATTTTCTACGAGCCAGTACTTTACCCACACACACACACACATTCTGTTTACAAATTTATGGTATACCAAATTTATATATATATATATATATATGTTAAACCCTTTTTAATTATTTAGCTCTTTAATATTGATTTTATTATTGATGTAAATCGATATAGTTACTTTTGTGTCATTCTCATCTACCCGAGCCATCCACAGTGGTCCGCCATTACAGGCTGGATACGTTCACTTTCACTAAGACACCCCGAACTGTATTGGTTTTTTGAATTTAACGATTCTGTTCATAACACCTTATCTTCCATCTATCCTTCTTTTGCACTATGTTGTGGCAGGCCGCGCGTACTTACACACGCCGGCCTCCCGACGTTTTTAATGGAGACTGCTACTATTGTCTACTATACGGTTTGGTTACTGGTAATAATCAACTGCCAACCTCATGCGCGCGGTTGCCTACCCACCAGGCATAAGGCGTCGCCGTCACTCGTTCCGTGATTGGTTGACAAGGCATCATGTCACACGCTAATTAGTTACATTTTCGTGTTCCCTCCGTTACCGACTTTGAGTTGGAGATTATAGAGTGGCACACGCGCACACATCCACATTCCAATGTTTTTATTGCTTCCGTACCTAGTACCGCCTGGCACAAGGTGAATACAGAGTGTTACATAAATTCAGTTTTCGTGACCATACATGGTGCCCAAACAGATTAGTCCCAAATAATTATTAAATTGAAAACAAATATACCCATCTCCTAATTTGCCCCGTTACAAGGATAGTAGATTTTAAGTATCTAGGAGCACTACTACATGAAAAAGTGGAAAAGAGAGCAGAGACAAATCAAAGAATACAGACAAGCCACAAAACATTCTTTAGACCTATAATGTTCATGAAAAACGTAATGAATGAATAAGAACACCAAAATGAAAACATCCAAAGCAGCAATAAAACCTGTGATGATACGTGCAGCAAACACGGTGTACTTGACAAGGACGGATGAAAAGAAGGCTGAAAATATATGAAATATTATAATAATAATTTGAGAATTTGATGGTCAAGAAATTATGAGAAGATAAAAAAACAAGTTGCAAAACAGAAGCTAATAGATGACTAAAGAATATGCTGGTAAGGAAATGTGTACATAAGAGAAGAAAGCTCAACTTAACTCATAACTCCCACTCATCAAAAATATTTCACCTAAGGCACACATGGGGGTCCATGGGATCTACATAAAATATTTTATTGTTACAGAAGAATGGCAGTAATGAAATCAAAATAACTATTTTTTTCAGTAAATGTAGTTTATTTAATATACAGTTTTTTCATTATTATTCAGATCACACTTATGTTTTAAACAAAACAATTTTTTTGTTACAATATTACACTAATAAATCAAGGTTTAGATAAATAATCTGTCCTTCAAACCTCCGTCACCTTGACTTGATGATATGTTAATTATATTTAGTTATAAAATAGAGAAACAGAAAACAAAATTAATTTTCATATCAAATAAAAAATGTAAAAAATTGCAAACATTTTCTCATGCGGTCAATATATTAGACGATGTGATGTATTTGGCACATTACTACGTTATGATAAAATATATATACTAAATTATGTTATTATAACTGTCTTGTCCTAATCTGAGAAGTCTCTATGACAGTGGTTCACAAAAAGGGGTTCACAGACCCCTGGGGGTCTGCGACAATGTTTCAGGGAGTCCATCCATGAACACTTTTAAGAAAAAATAGAATATATTGTAATTTTATCTGATTTTTTATAGTCCAAAACCTAAATTTTAGAATCTTTAAACAACTGTAGAAGATTCCAGTATTTTTTTTTGTGCATACTAATTGTAACTGTAAAAGTAATTTCAAGCTAATGGCTTTAATAATGTCTTTAAATCATGTCGCGTAGCATATCTGTTTGTCAACCGAACTAACTAGAGCGCCAAATCAACGCGGAATTGATCGTGATGTTTTAATCCACGTATAAGCATTGTATCTCGCGTATAAGCACTGTATCTAACGTTTTTCCGTGTAGCTGGTTTTATGCCTAAGTAGCTAGATTTCGACACGTGTGGCTGGAAAGATAGAGCCGAGGTTGGCAAAGTTAAGAAATAAACTTGATGTCGAGAGTAACTTAATATTGAAATTCTCAGACATTAAACCTAATATTGCAAAGCTAATTATTGAAAAGCAGCTTCATTGTTCACATATTAAAATATTCTAAACATATTAAAATATGTCTGATATCGTTTATATTATAATTTTGCAAGTTAAGAGAATTTTGATTTTAATACATTTTAATTAAAATATAAGAGTTTGTAACATATTTACTGTTTGTTTTATTTCATAACTCAGACGGGGTCTGAGGCATAAAAATTATGAAAATTTTTGGGGGTCCGCGGACTGAGAAGTTGGGAACCACTGATCTATAGTATTTTGTTTGCCCACAAAATCTGTATAAAGCTGACTGTACATTTCTTCCTCATGCAACTGTAAATTCTGGTGGTAGCTCATGTTTATTTATTTTTTTTTCAGAGTCCCCCAGTAAGTTATCTTTTTATTGATTAATTCATTTGCTACTTCAACTGATGAAAACCAGAGCTATAGCTTGACCAGAGACAAAAAATAGTTGGAGTGGGGACTGCCGCCATAACAGCATCACAACGAAGAGGGGACGTTACCCCCTCCATTGTCGTCAGTCACACTTATTACTGCTGTATTTTACAAGTGTTATTTATATACTGGCAACAAATTGTTCTTCGTGTGTGAAAACGTATGCATGGTATTAATTTGTAACAGACTATTCAAAGTAACAGATCATAAAATAATCATGCACGTTTCTTTAAAATTCACAATAAACAAATTCTAAAATCCTTAAATTTGTATAGACTCTACTTAATTTGAGTAGAGCAGAACTCTACTTAATTTGAAAATAATATCTGCAGAACCCAACCCCAAAATTTGAGAAAGGCATTCTTTAAAAACATTTCTTATGCTACATAAAGCAACTGCCTGTGTAAATCGAGATGCCTACCGCTGTAGTAAAAATGAATGTTATTAAACATTTCTAACAATAAATAATGTTAATTTTATAATTAATTATTAATAATAATAAATTGTAAATATGGTGGTAAATATGGTATGGTGTTAATTTCCCTTACCTATTCGTCTTCTGAATCTTCATTTGTACTTGAATCTGAATCTGCTCCCACAGAAATAATTAATTTGTCCACTTCTTTGTCCATAATATGATCCGTAATCCAGTACTGTTCTTCAATTTTTTTTGTATGTTCACAACACTTTTTCCACTTGTCAATTGTAAAATTATCAACTATTTTTTTGCAACCATTTTTCTTTTCATCTAAAGATAATCCATTAAAATTATGTGCAAGTTCTCCTTTAATATCTCCCCAGACAAGTTCTATAGGACTCAGATCGGGATGGTAAGGTGGCAGATGAAGTGGAATATGTCCTTTTGACGAATTATTTCGTCGACAATAAATGTTTTTTCACAGTTAACTGAGTTCACTTTTTCCAGCAGCTGAGATTTCGTTAATGTAAAATCTATTGTAACACCATGATTCACAATCCAGTCAATTATTTCTTGTTTTAGTGAACCCGAGGTCGGCCTTTTATCCCTTTCTACACGATGATACTTGGCAGTGTCCATCACTATTAGGGAGCTGTTTGGGAGATTAGGTAGTAATTTTTCTGATAGCCAGTTACCAAAGTTATTAAAATTCATAGAGCTATGGTAGTCTCCAGATGTCGACGAAGACTTAAATATTAACAGAGCATTGTTAACAAAACCAGCCTCTCCCCAACCATGAACTATAATAAGTCTATTACCTTTCCCAATTTTTGTTGTTATCCCGACCTCTTCAGAAGACTGCCAAAATGAAGATACTGAATGCGATGCCTGGACAAATGTTTCGACAATGTAAACAATATTTTTACCCTCTCGTCTTTATTTATGTCACTTAGATAGCGAATTCTCCAAGCAACGATATCACTTCTTTCTATTAGGAGCCTTCTATTGGATTGACAACGAGTCCATTTAAATCCTAACTTGTAATTATTGACTTTAATTATAATAATTAATTAACTGGTTATATTTAATCTGATGTAATTTTACTATCGGGCGCCATGTTGCCAACTGAAATACAACAAACAAATATGTATGCTTACCTAAGGTCAGAATTCGTGTTATACGAACCAGAGTCGAGGAACGTAATACCTGAAATAATTCACTCGTGTTTCTGTTTGTTACCATTGAAATTACCTTTTATTTTTTAATCATGTACAAATGAATGTGAGTGTATAACAAACACGCTACTGTCCGCCATGTGGCATAATTAAATTCTTCAAGTTAAATTTCCCCTTAGCTATTTCATAAGCCCTCCAAAATACATAATGTTAAACAGAGCCGTCCTTAGGGTGGTGCGACCAGTGCGGCCGCACCAGGCCACGCGCCTACAAGGCCTCGCGCAAGGGGTTTTTTTTTTTTTGCTGAGTTTACCGATTAAGAAGTTTATGACCGCGTCCATCATATTTCAGACAAAATTTCAAGTTGGAGAAACCATTGGTTCGGATGCGATTGTAAATTAAACAAGAAAAAAAGTCACGCGCCGGCCAGAAAAGCGTAGCGCCTCGTGCTTTTGTATATCTCCGCGCGAGTCGTGAATATATATAGATATACAAAAGCACGCTACGCTTTTCTGGCCGGCACGCGACGTTTTTTCTGGTTCAATTTACAATAACATCCGAACCAATGGTTTCTCCAAATTGAAATTTCACACAGATGTTGTCAAAGAGTTGTACTTTCGATTGATATAATTTATTTTGAAATAAAAAAGGGTATACTTTGCAAAAAACCACACTTAACTTTGAACTCGTTTTTCTCCAAGAAAAAATTTTTTTCATGAAAAACTAATGACACCATTAGAAAGAGCAGGGAAAATCTTAGTATTAAAATGTTCTTAGTATTTATTTATTGTTAATAATAATAAACATTATTATTAAATTAATGAACGCGATTTGGTATCTATTTTTATTTAAAATTGCTGCTGTTGTAATTATAATATTTAAAAACCAATCAAGAGGCTGGAGTCAAAATATATATAATGTAATATAATGACGTGGTTTGGGCGGGGGAATGACAGTGTTGAAGGTTGGGGGTTTGTGGTTTTAGGGGGGGGGGAGAGATTCATTGGACTGGAAAGGCCTCGCAAAAGTTTTTTGCACCAGGCCTCACTTTCGCCAAGGACGGCTCTGATGTTAAATGTTAAACATACATATATGTGTATAAATTTACGTAAAAATTGTCACAACCCAGCATTTGTTAATAATATCTGATCATACACTCTTTTTCTCTCTCTCTCTCTCTCAAACTCTCTGGTACAATTATTATGAGCTCATTATAAAAGTTAGTTTTGTTATTGTAATGAATTAAATGGTCATTTATAATTTCGAATATTAAAATTTGTTGTGGCCAATGGTACTTAGCTGCACTTTTGGGTAGGACATCGAACACCTCGAATTCTTTGATTCTGGACTGTCACATCGTCTTCGGGCACACGCTCTCTATTGTAGCATCCCCCCTGGATCAGACTTCTGCCAGGTTTTTTGGCGTCGCTTTGTGAATTACACTCTACCGATGCTCTAACGAAAAATTGGTTAATGTACCACTGTTAATAATACATTTTGGTGGTGTAATACCACCCTTAGTGAATACGCTGGCCGCGTGTATTGGCCTGCCGGCCCACTTCACTGTCGCGATGAGAATGACACTGTTTAACCACTGTTATTGGCAGAGGTGGGGCAAAAACGACGTCACTGGTTCTTTGTTCAACAGCCCAGCCTAGTCGAATACAATACGCATTCTTTAGTCTGACGTAATCATGGGCTTGACTTGTTTACTTGTTATTGTGACAAACAGTTTTTGTTACATTTGTAATTTTCCACTGAATTTGACATAAATCCTGTTAACTTAATATTGCGTTGTTGACAATTCTCACCAAAACTTTTATAGGGAATACAAAATAAAATTATTATTATTAAAAATTGTTACAAAATAAAATACAATAATTAGGTTTACAAATTTATTAGGGTACCAGAATTGTACCGTCACAAAACCCCCTCAATGAAAGATTTTATGCCGAAGCATAAAGACTTTCATTGACACATTCGTACTTCCTAAAGGGATCACCCAGGATATGTCGCCACAACCCCCTTACTATTTATATGAAAAGAAATCCAATAACTCACCCGTGGTCCGATGATGATGACAGTACCTGCATGACCTTACTGGACTTCTCCTACGAGATCCCAACACCATAAGGCCAGTCAGGCGCGTAACGCTCCTGCTCTGACGCGCTGGCCAGCTCAGGACCGCCGTCACAACATCACCAAACACTGAAACAATAAATCAAAAATATCAAAATAGTGGCTTGGTATAATACTATATCCCTAACTGATCTGTTTCCCCTTAGCTATGTGCTGGTTTGTGTTAAGAAGCACTGGGTTTGCTTCAACTCAACAAGAATTATATAGAAGTGCCATTCTCTTCATTGACTACCCTTAATTTTAAAAAATCTTTTCGATTCCCATCGATAATAATTAACCCCTTTTCTGTTTTCATAATTCATATAATTATAGAGGAAACACAAATCTTTATATAAATGAAACATATAATCCAAAGTTTATGGATACAATTACCAAAATCTCCCTCTTACTCAAACATTTTATATAAAAGTTTTACTATTATTATTATTATTATTATTATCATATCATTATCAACAGTAAGTAAACTGGCGCTGTTAATAATATTTATCCCTCTTTCTCCTCCACACACACTATTTCCTATACATCATGTTCAAATTCCTATGCTAATACATAAAACATAACACATAATAATACACTCATCATTATATTAATACAGTAATACGGTTAATACATTAAAATAACCAATTCACATTTTAACTTGATTAAAATTTCTTTAAATTTGCATATCAAATTATAAACATTACTTTTTAATTATAATAATTAATTAACACTTTTAATTATTAAACTTTTATCAATTAACTATCAATTATTTACTACCATTTAATTCTTCATAATTTCCAATTTATTATTAATATTCATATTACATTATTATTATTTCATTTCTTATTACCTCTCTACTCTGAATTTTCTACCTAACCTTTCACATGTTTATCATTGTTTAGTCTGGGTGGCTCCTATATTCACTATGCTTTTACTTATTATAGGCACTAACAATTATACTCTTACTCACCTTTCTTGTAACTAACAACCAAATTTACCTATCATGACACCAATTTCTCAATTATAAACACGTTCACTAATTCCATTTTAAATCCTATGGCACCGCTCGTCTTTGTATTCAGATGGGTGTTCCCTACCTGGCTATATACATTCATAATTTTTTGCCCTTCCAAAATATCGGCAAACACTCCCTTAAACTACGCTATTACCTGCCACAACGCTATACGTTGGCTACTCCTTATCACCTCACCCCCACTACAAAATATCATCAGCAACAAATAAATGTTTAAACTTTACTTTACTCACCTCTACAAATAATCACTACTACTGTGTCCCTAAAATATCTAATACTCTCTTTGTATTATTTTCTTTAAATTTCTTATCTATCTAACTCCCATTAACTTTGATTGACTAACTCACATGCCTTTGTTTATTAATACACCCAATCTCTATCCCTTGTTAAACACTTTACCTTACTGTAATCATTGACAATTGCATTAGAAAATCTTTCTCTCACCTACTCATAACAGTACCTCTTAATATTCAAATATATATTCTTAGTTATTATTATTCATTAGAAACTTTCTTCATTACAAATTAATAATTTAACTTCATTACACAAACTTTATTTTATACCACATTAATTGAGTAATTGACCTTTAATTATTTAATTTAATGAATTAAACTTTCACTATTACTTTCACTTGTTTAGTCAAACAAAAACATGTTAATTGTTAATTATTAAAACAATTAAACTGCAATTTACTGTTACATACCTGGTGTATATAAAAGTTATCTGTAATACACAACATCAAAAATACATAAATACATTCACATTAATACACATAAAAAATATACAATCCAAACTCATTATTTTATCATTGATCAAAATCAGTCCATATGCAGTCCATTTCAAAATCACTGTTCACATATATTAAATGTTCATTACACTATAAAACAATCTATCCTCCATCATTGAATAACAGTCTAATCTTAGGTGTATAGAACTTATTTTTTAGTAAAGAAATAATATTAATATTATCAATATAGTATTTGTTTACATTTTTATATTTTTCCACTATCTCGTTAATATTAATAGGTGTATTCCATATTAATTTAGCATATACCATGTCACGATCGGGTATGGTTCTGTCTACCTCAGTATTATCTGTCATAATCATGTAAGTCATATTGTCATTGCTATCATCTACTACGACACCCTTTACTTCCCAAGGTAAGTAATTGTTATCATTATTATCACCATCTACTATTATTGTAATCTCAATTTTACTACAAGGTAAGTATTCACTATAATCATCCACCATCTCTACTCCTAACCTTTCTACAAATTCTCTATACTTTCTATTTACTTTAAAAATCTCTATTACTCTCTTTCTCTCTCTCTCAATATATTTCTCACCATAACACCAAGCTACACTCTCTCTCTCCAAATATGCAGGGGCCACTAACTCATAATTACTGCACCACCTATGAGGTACACAAAAAAACCAAGGAACTCTATTTGTAGACCTATCGTCTCCCAAATATAAATCTAAGGAACTCTCGTCCTTATTAAAAATACGTGAAGACTTTTCTTCACCCACTACTACAACATCAAAGGAAAATTCTACCCCCTGCATCCCTTTTACAAATATACTTTCTCTCAACTCTCTCTCTGACTCAACACACACAAACATCTCATTATCACTCCCAATATTCTCATCATCATTTTCTAACACCATATTCTTATTTATATCATTGTTACTACCTGTAAACTCATTATCCAAATTATCATTGTTACTAACCTTATTAATTAGCACTTTGTTTTTCGTCGTATTTTCACTGCTATTTTGTATTTTTTATATTATCAAGTTATATGAGCCTTTCTTGCTCCACTACTGTGGCCAACATTTTGCCAATTATATTTAAACTATTGTAAAATTTTATGCACACAATGCTACATCGCTGTGGCTGCTATGAAGAATGGCGTTGAAATGAGACCGAGGCAAATGTAAAATTGCGCTTGTGTGTGTAATTCTTACGTCATCCAGCTTTGTTTTTGCTGGACAACACCTCGTTACACACATTGTACTCAGTGCGTCATTGTTCTTAGCGATGACGGAGCTGTGTTATAGCCCAATCATAATTCATATTGTCGTACTTCGTCATAAACACCGCCATGGTATATTTTGATGTTTTCACGTCCACCGGCGACCTTGGTGTTTTACTCTGGCCGAATTTGCGTTGTTCCTTTTTCCAGAGGGACAATGTACCTAACCATTCTGCATGTTTTAATAATTACATAATACAAAACATTGAAAATCACCCTCAATTCCCATAATTCTGGTACTGGGTCATTCTGTACTGTTACAACCGGTGACCTTGGAATTATGCTCCTCTTACTGAATATGCGTTTTGTTCTTACACAGGGACAATGGACCTAACCATAATTTATTCAACTTTGATACAATAAAACATTATAAAACATCCTCAAACCCCATAATTAAGGTAACGGGCCTTTATGTACTGTTACAGACTTAACATAGTACATAAAATCCAAGTACATGGTTCAGTTCGACAAACAATATATTCTTTATGGGGTTTTGGCTGGGTTGTCCAAACATCCCAGTTAATGGATGCACATCATAATAATGAAATCAACTTTGATGAGCAATTTTGGCATATATTGTTGTTTTGACACAAACCTCCATGGTTTCAACAGAACAATTACTTCTGTGCCTGTGTTTGAACTGGCTTGCCCATGTTCACAGTATTGACCTGCTGTTGCCCATTGCTTGTCCGTGGTGGATGTGATAGTTGTTAATGCCACTGTTAATCCACTTGAAGGTCTGAATAAGGGACTGTGTGGTTATTTGCTAGTAGCAGATGGTAGAAAATAAATATGAATGAAACATGCCTTCTAGCATGAGTTGATAGGAATGAGGCACCTATTGCTTTAGACTGAACTCTGTGTCCCTGAAAGGATTGCCAAGTAGAGCATAGACACATGCACGCACAGGCACATGCAGTGGTGTAAACAAACCAATGTCTACTGAGAAATACCAATTCACATTAGATTATAAAAACTCACTCAACGCTCACTTTTCTCTCATCTAAAAAATTTGTTTCTCCCAGATTACTGAAAACTTTTAATTCGCATAAGGTACTTGTATCATTATAGTTTGAGGTTTTTTAATTAACACTTTTCTTTAACTTCTATATTTTTTTCTACTTGAATACCACACTTTTAAACACTCGCGTATTAACTTGGTGCCCCATGGGAAATGGATTCTTTCTTTCATGATAGGTGGGAGTTTTTTGACATTGGGGACAACATTTCGATTTTTATAAAAACCCTGAACAATATTTTTTACTACACACTTACCAAAATCATCAAGAAAAAGATTCCTTTCCTCACAGTTTTTACATATTTTCCTGGTGTGGAGAGTTTTCCTTCTGGACTGCATTTCCTTTGTTTTCTCAAGTATTTAACAAAGCCTTCCGATTTATTACAGTAATACACATCTCATTTTCTTGCTTGATTCAGTGGGTATGTCAGTGAGGTTCCAATGCCAATTTCAATTCTTCATTCTTTGTTCTTTCTTTTTCTCCAATATTCTTTCATCTTTTCACTGAGTCTCTTCTTCCTGTCTTCGGTCCACTTTGAACCTGCATTTTCTCTTTCCTACCCTGGACTCCTTCCATTTTTAACACTTTTGCCTGAAAAACGTATCTTTCAATTGCTTCTTCTGCATGGATATTATTTTTTTCTAAATCCTTTTGGACTTCTTTAATCCAACTTGATGTTGACTTCTTCCCCCACAGATATTCTGTAGGTTTTTGTTTTTTCAAGTACCTTTTCCAGCTTTTCCTATTCTGCATTTATCCCTGGATTTTATAACTCTCATGCTTTCCATATCCCTTGTTACCCGGTCCTTCAATTTATTTTTGGCCTTTCTCTTCCTCTCACTCAGCTTCCTCCTAGTTGATGACCTTTGTTAACCTGTAACTGCCACACATGGGTGCAGACGACCCGAGGGAAATTTGTTTTCAGATTTGTACCTTTGAGGTTGTTACTACTAAGCTACCTAACTGTGTATGCTTCTACCAGTCAGTTGGCCTTGAGACAGCATTGTTGTTTGTTTGCTAACATTTCCAGTTACCGGGTCCCGAGTACCCATCTGTTTCTGTAGTGTAACTTTTTGAGGCACTGTGTGTACCTGTTTCTTTTACGTTGCCAAAGAGTTAAGAGATATTGCCAAGGAGTGTGGTGTGAGTTTAGGAGCTGTCAACACGATTTTGAAGCAAAAAAGGGACACTGGGACGATTGAAGTGAACAGAAAAGGGAAATGTGGAAGGAAAAGAAAGGCAACAGCAAGGGATGAAGCTTTTTTAATAAGGGAAAGTAAATTAAACCCTAGGAAAACCAGCCAAGAACTTCAGCAAGACTTAGCACACACTGGAGTTATTGTTCATGACTCCACCGTACGAAAACGACTTATAGAAGGAGGAAGAAAACAGTCAGACTGCTGCCACGATGACAAAACGATACGATTGGGCAAAAAAAATATGTGAGCTGGACTGTTGAAGATTGGAGAAAAGTGTTGTTCTCAGATGAGAGCCATTTTTTGGTACAAGGACAGCGATCTCGTTTCGGTAGAAAGTGACAACGAAAAACTTACAACAGCTCATATTGATCAAACAGTTAAACATCCATTAAAGATGTTCTGGGGCTGCTTTTCTTATAAAGGTACCGGATGCCTTGTGCTGATCGAAGGCATGATGAACTCGCAAAAATACAGAGACTTGCTAGAACACAGATTGGAAGCTGAACTAAGAAAAGTTGATGCCAACGGTCAAGCAATTTTTCAACAAGATTCGGCTCCATGTCACGTGTCCAAGATCATGATGAAATATTTCAAGGACAAAAAGATATCGTGCCTTGAATGGCCAGGAAACTCACCGGACCTTAATCCGATTGAAAATCTGTGGGCTATTGTAAAAGCTAGACTTCGTAAAATAGATTGCACAACAAAAACAAAACTGATTGAGGCTGTAATCCACACATGGTTTCGAGACCAGCAAATATCAGAAAACTGTAAAAAACTTGTTGATTCTATGCCAAAACGTGCTGAAGAAGTTATAAAAGCCAAGGGAGGACATATTTCCTATTAAAACAATTTAAATTGTATTCTTTTCTCTTTTTTCTTCGTCTATAACTAATAAATGTTGTTTTTTCAAATTATCACTTGTGTTCACATTAATTCGCACAGTACTGTATGTCCTAAACTGATAAAACTGACACACACTTTTAACACAATAAAGTTGAATTTTCATGTAAACCTTGTTAGTATTTAAGTACCACAATTGTAAGGTGGTGTACTTTATTTAAACATCTTGTTATAAACCTTTTTCGTACTCAAAAGAATTCACTGGCAGAATAAATTGTGTAAATAAGGAACACTAGCCATTATAGCTTCATACGACTGCTGCCACCTTCGCTCTCTGCTGAGTAAAAAACTAATTTATTGCCGAGGCATAAACTTTATTATAAAGACAATTATACAAATTTAATGAATTGTTGAATTAAATAAATCAGTACAAATATTTATTAGCTGTCCTGTGTCTATTTAATCTGTATTGTGTATGTTATGTACTTTAGCAGAGAATAGAATTCTTTGCTCAAATTTAAGTTGGCAACACATCCAAAAAACAAGCGAAGTCGAATTCCCGCCAGTCAGCGAGGCAATTCGAATTATTTCTCACAGTACAGGAGACAATCTAACTGTGAACATTTTAAAATTGTTTTATGAAAAACAATTTGGCGCCATTCGGGAATTAAAAATACCAAATAGGTATTTGGTAAGACAGGTAAGAACTTCGGTACTGGTTATTCGTACGTTCGCGATGGACACAGTCTGTGTGAGTTACGTTTCAGAGCGACGACGACTTGGTACGACACGAGAGTACACATTACACTCTTACACATTTACAATTAGACGAACGACAGGGTCTTATTACAATATTGAACCATAACGTAAAAGAAACAGGTACACACAGTGCCTCAAAAAGTTACACTACAGAAACAGATGGGTACTCGGGACCCGGTAACTGGAAATGTTAGCAAACAAACAACAATGCTGTCTCAAGGCCAACTGACTGGTAGAAGCATACACAGTTAGGTAGCTTAGTAGTAACAACCTCAAAGGTACAAATCTGAAAACAAATTTCCCTCGGGTCGTCTGCACCCATGTGTGGTAGTTACAGGTTAACAAAGGTCATCAACTAGGAGGAAGCTGAGTGAGAGGAAGAGAAAGGCCAAAAATAAATTGAAGGACCGGGTAACAAGGGATATGGAAAGCATGAGAGTTATAAAATCCAGGGATAAATGCAGAATAGGAAAAGCTGGAAAAGGTACTTGAAAAAACAAAAACCTACAGAATATCTGTGGGGGAAGAAGTCAACATCAAGTTGGATTAAAGAAGTCCAAAAGGATTTAGAAAAAAATAATATCCATGCAGAAGAAGCAATTGAAAGATACGTTTTTCAGGCAAAAGTGTTAAAAATGGAAGGAGTCCAGGGTAGGAAAGAGAAAATGCAGGTTCAAAGTGGACCGAAGACAGGAAGAAGAGACACAGTGAAAAGATGAAAGAATATTGGAGAAAAAGAAAGAACAAAGAATGAAGAATTGAAATTGGCATTGGAACCTCACTGACATACCCACTGAATCAAGCAAGAAAATGAGATGTGTATTACTGTAATAAATCGGAAGGCTTTATTAAATACTTGAGAAAACAAAGGAAATGCAGTCCAGAAGGAAAACTCTCCACACCAGGAAAATATGTAAAAACTGTGAGGAAAGGAATCTTTTTCTTGATGATTTTGGTAAGTGTGTAGTAAAAAATATTGTTCAGGGTTTTTATAAAAATCGAAATGTTGTCCCCAATGTCAAAAAACTCCCACCTATCATGAAAGAAAGAATCCATTTCCCATGGGGCACCAAGTTAATACGCGAGTGTTTAAAAGTGTGGTATTCAAGTAGAAAAAAATATAGAAGTTAAAGAAAAGTGTTAATTAAAAAACCTCAAACTATAATGATACAAGTACCTTATGCGAATTAAAAGTTTTCAGTAATCTGGGAGAAACAAATTTTTTAGATGAGAGAAAAGTGAGCGTTGAGTGAGTTTTTATAATCTAATGTGAATTGGTATTTCTCAGTAGTCATTGGTTTGTTTACACCACTGCATGCTCTACTTGGCATTCCTTTCAGGGACACAGAGTTCAGTCTAAAGCAATAGGTGCCTCATTCCTATCAACTCATGCTAGAAGGCATGTTTCATACATATTTATTTTCTACCATCTGCTACTAGCAAATAACCACACAGTCCCTTATTCAGACCTTCAAGTGGATTAACAGTGGCATTAACAACTATCACATCCACCACGGACAAGCAATGGGCAACAGCAGGTCAATACTGTGAACATGGGCAAGCCAGTTCAAACACAGGCACAGAAGTAATTGTTCTGTTGAAACCATGGAGGTTTGTGTCAAAACAACAATATATGCCAAAATTGCTCATCAAAGTTGATTTCATTATTATGATGTGCATCCATTAACTGGGATGTTTGGACAACCCAGCCAAAACCCCATAAAGAATATATTGTTTGTTGAACTGAACCATGTACTTGGATTTTATGTACTATGTTAAGTCTGTAACAGTACATAAAGGCCCGTTACCTTAATTATGGGGTTTGAGGATGTTTTATAATGTTTTATTGTATCAAAGTTGAATAAAGTATGGTTAGGTCCATTGTCCCTGTGTAAGAACAAAACGCATATTCAGTAAGAGGAGCATAATTCCAAGGTCACCGGTTGTAACAGTACAGAATGACCCAGTACCAGAATTATGGGAATTGAGGGTGATTTTCAATGTTTTGTATTATGTAATTATTAAAACATGCAGAATGGTTAGGTACATTGTCCCTCTGGAAAAAGGAACAACGCAAATTCGGCCAGAGTAAAACACCAAGGTCGCCGGTGGACGTGAAAACATCAAAATATACCATGGCGGTGTTTATGACGAAGTACGACAATATGAATTATGATTGGGCTATAGCACAGCTCCGTCATCGCTAAGAACAATGACGCACTGAGTACAATGTGTGTAACGAGGTGTTGTCCAGCAAAAACAAAGCTGGATGACGTAAGAATTACACACACAAGCGCAATTTTACATTTGCCTCGGTCTCATTTCAACGCCATTCTTCATAGCAGCCACAGCGATGTAGCGTTGTGTGCATAAAATTTTACAATAGTTTAAATATAATTGGCAAAATGTTGGCCACAGTAGTGGAGCAAGAAAGGCTCATATAACTTGATAATATAAAAAATACAAAATATGTAAATTCAGTGTGAACATCAACCTAATTGAACGGCAGACTAAAAGGCGAACACCGGCCATCACCATGGGCAGCAAGCACAACCAACGGATGGACATCAACACCGATTAACCAGAGAAGTTCCTTTTATTATTTTCTATCTCATGAGCTCATTAATATCAAATTGTTAATTAAAAGAATGTACGGGTCTAAAATTGAATGTGCAAATGAGAGAGTGAATGTATGGCCATAAACACATATGCCGAGGGCATTGGTTTGTGTAAGAAATTAAAAACTATTAATTAATAATTTTGAAGCTGCAGCAGTAACGTTAAATTGATATCAATCCAGCAAGTAAAGAAATTAAAAGAATACCAAGAGATATAAAAAGTAACCGCCATTTTGTTTAGAGTCAGATCACCTGACGTCATTATTGTGAACACATGGTTATGTATGTACTAACTGAGAGTGAATTAAAATTAATGGTTAACCTCCAGAATATTTTGTTATCAATTGTGTCGTCAACTGTGTTTCGAAATCTTCCTGTACCCGAAACCCTGGAACCCCTTAGGTATAAAACAGTTTATGAAAGAAGAAATGAGCCCGGCGCCTAATGAATTTGGTAAGTACTCAGCAATACCAAATTATGGTATTTGTCATACATATCTTGTTAGACAATTGTAATAATATTATTAAAGAGGTCGGTAAGAGGTGTTATATTACAATTTGTGCCCAGAACAGTGACTTTAAAGAGTTATTATATTACAATTGGACGCCCTCACAGTGGACTTTATATAAAATTAATTTATATAAAACAGATAGGTGGAGAAACACAGAAGACGATATATAATGAATGAGAGGTTATGTTGTTGAAGTTGAATAGTTAAGTACGAGTTGAGTAAATTGCGTAGTCAAATACAAATAAAGATAAATAACCATTTAAAATATTAAAATACAAAATGGCAGAAAATAATAATAGCATGGAAATGGAAAATACAGAGACAGAATCCATTTTATTGGGAAGACACGCTAGCTCAACGCCTAAAGTAGTTGAAAATAAAATCTCATTAGAAAATTTATTCACATTAATCAGTGATAAATTCGAACAACAAAATAGCAAATTTGAAGACAAATTCAATCAAATGAACAGTACACTTAATGTAAAATTAGATAGTTTTGAGAGTGAGCTAAAAAAGCAAAATACTTTACAGAATGTCAAATTAAACCAAGTAGAAGAGAAATTTGAAGAATTTGAAAATGAAATGTATAAACAAAACGTTGAAGTTAACAAGAAAATTAGTAAAATAGAGACACAGTATAATAATGTTGAAAGACAAACAGAAATTGTAAATGAGCAAGTTCAAACTAAGATAAATAATTTAAATGGTAGAATCAGTACAAATAACGAAACAGTAATTAGCAAAGTACGAAACCAAATAGAAACTCAGTATGAACAATTAGAAAACAAATGTTTAACCACAATTAGTGAGCAAATAGAAAGTAGAACCAATTGTGAAACAAGTAGACAAAAGAATAAAGTAGATGAAAATTACGAGAGTAAAATGGGGGTAGAGAATAGTAGAGAATCAGATAAATTGAATGAAAATAAAGACAAGGTAAGTAGTAGTGAGAATTATGATAATAGAATTAAAAATATGGTGTTAGAAAATAATTGTGTGAGTATTGAGAGTGTAGCTTGGTGTGATAAAGAGAGATATATTGAGAGAGAGAAGTGTTATTGGGAGAGTTATTATGAGAGATATTTTAAAAAAGAGAGATGTTTTGAAAGTGACAGATATTGTGAGAGAAAGAGAGAAATAGAAATTTTTAAGATGAGTAGAACTTATGAAGAATTTATGGAAAAGTTAGGAATAGAGATGGTGTATAATAAAAATAAGAACTTACCTTGTAATGAAGCTGATATAGCAGTAGGAGAAGATGATAATGGAAATAATGACTTTATAACGTACCTAGTGGTGACTGATTGTACTGGAGGTGACAGGACAATAACCAATCGTGACAGGTTATATGATGAATTGATAGGTGATAACCCTATCAATGATGACGGTTTTATAAAATATAAGAATTTAAATGTGTATTATATTAATGATGTTAATATAATGTATTTAATAAAAAATAAATTGTACAGACCAAAGATAAGACTATTGTTTAACGATGGAGGGTAGACCTTCTATTGTGTTATGAACATTTAATTGTGTGGACAGTGTTTTTAAAAATGGACTGATTAGGACTGATTATGGTAAATGATGCCATGATTATGTGAATTGTATATTTTTGTGTATTGATGTCTATGTATTTGTATATTTTTGCTGTTGTGTACTTTAAGTATTTTTTTATGTAAGCATGTATTGTACGATTTTAAATAACGGAAGAAAGTTTAAATGATATTATGAGATTTAGATTCTAAAGGGTTAATAAATGATTAAGCAGGTAATGTATTTGGATATGAAAGGTGTTGTTAGCAGATAAGTGATAAATTTTGTAATGGTGTATTAAGTTGAAATGTTGTAAAGAGTTTGGGTAGTAAGGATAAAATAGAGTTATTGGGAGTTAGGAAAAATAAAGTGTTGAGATGTTGATAGTATATTAAGAGGTGTTAGATATTTTAGGGACACAGTGGTTAGTGATTATATGTAGAGTTGAGTGATGTGAATGGTAATTATATTTGTGGTTGTTGGTGATATTTTGTAATAAGGGTATTGGTGTAGGAGTCCAACGAGAGATGTTGAGACGGGAGTGGACCGTTGTGTGCCGGAAAGGGTTACCTGAAAGGGTCAGGAACCGATAAGGGAATGAGCATAGTGAGGGAATACACACATACTAGTACAAAAAATGCGCGGTGCCAGAGGTTTTAAATGGGATTTGTGAAGGGGGTTATTATAGAGATATTGGTGTCATATTATATGTAAATGGTTAGAAGCGGTTGTTAGGTAAAAAGAGGTGAGTGAGGTTAGAGTGACAATGCCAAAATAAGACAGAGAAAATAATGAATAATAGAGAGTCACCCAAACGAGTAAGGATAGAAGGGTTAGAAAAGGAGAATTCATGGTAGGAAGGTAAATGTAACAGAAAGGTAATGATAAATTTGAAAGTTTTTTGTATAGAATCTAAATGAATGTTAAATGATAAAAGTTAATAGAGAATTGTTGAAGTAGTAATGTGATAAAGTTTGGTACAAATCATGTAAATTTAAATTGTTTAATGTAATGTAATGTAACAATGTTAATATGTAATGTACAATGTTTTATTATGTTGATGGCAATAGAGTGTGTGGTTAGGAGGTCGTTACAGGGGTAATGACGATAACAAGTGTTGAGAGATAGTATATTTTAAGTCGAAAATCTAAAGTTACAGATGAAGTTGATAAAAATATTATAGTAAGCTGCCATGTACAAAATAGAAGAAGTGAGTCTAAGTTGAGTAACAAAATTTAAATAAAAGTGTCTGCCATGATAGTTGTAAGCTGAATTTGTAGAAATAATTCGGTGAAGGTATTTTGGGGGTATATTAAAGAATTGTTCATATATTGTGTTATATGTAGTTATATATATATATATATATGTTGTTTATTTTCTTACAAGTAAGAAATTGATTTTGGTGGTGGTAAAAAAAAAATCAAGGTATTCTAAGTCTTGTAGTTGTGAGGTTGAACCTGTTGAATTAAAAACCAAACCAATGCCCCAAACACAAACCAATGCGTCTAAAAGGGAACATATCAGTTGTAGATATGTAAGTGTATTATACCACTATTTTGAATTTTGTATTGGATGTTTCAGAGTTTTGTGGTGTTGTGACCGCAGTCCTGGGCTGGCTGGAGCGTCAGAACAGGAGTGTAGACTGCCTCATGGCCTTATGGTGTAGGGATCTCTCAGGAGAAGTCCAGTAAGGTCAGAGGGTGCGACCAACATCATGGGACCAAGGGTAAGTAATGATAAAAATTTTTTTTTGTAACGTTACAGGGGGTTGTGGTGACATATCTAGACTGATCCTTTTAGGAAAGTGTGAATGAGTCAAGGAAATTTTTTGTGTTCCGACACAAAAATTTTCCTTGAGGGGGTTTGTAACAGTACAGAATGACCCAGTACCAGAATTATGGGAATTGAGGGTGATTTTCAATGTTTTGTATTATGTAATTATTAAAACATGCAGAATGGTTAGGTACATTGTCCCTCTGGAAAAAGGAACAACGCAAATTCGGCCAGAGTAAAACACCAAGGTCGCCGGTGGACGTGAAAACATCAAAATATACCATGGCGGTGTTTATGACGAAGTACAACAATATGAATTATGATTGGGCTATAGCACAGCTCCGTCATCGCTAAGAACAATGACGCACTGAGTACAATGTGTGTAACGAGGTGTTGTCCAGCAAAAACAAAGCTGGATGACGTAAGAATTACACACACAAGCGCAATTTTACATTTGCCTCGGTCTCATTTCAACGCCATTCTTCATAGCAACCACAGCGATGTAGCGTTGTGTGCATAAAATTTTACAATAGTTTAAATATAATTGGCAAAATGTTGGCCACAGTAGTGGAGCAAGAAAGGCTCATATAACTTGATAATATAAAAAATACAAAATATGTAAATTCAGTGTGAACATCAACCTAATTGAACGGCAGACTAAAAGGCGAACACCGGCCATCACCATGGGCAGCAAGCACAACCAACGGATGGACATCAACACCGATTAACCAGAGAAGTTCCTTTTATTATTTTCTATCTCATGAGCTCATTAATATCAAATTGTTAATTAAAAGAATGTACGGGTCTAAAATTGAATGTGCAAATGAGAGAGTGAATGTATGGCCATAAACACATATGCCGAGGGCATTGGTTTGTGTAAGAAATTAAAAACTATTAATTAATAATTTTGAAGCTGCAGCAGTAATGTTAAATTGATATCAATCCAGCAAATAAAGAAATTAAAAGAATACCAAGAGATATAAAAAGTAACCGCCATTTTGTTTTGAGTCAGATCACCTGACGTCATTATTGTGAACACATGGTTATGCATGTACTAACTGAGAGTGAATTAAAATTAATGGTTAACCTCCAGAATATTTTGTTATCAATTGTGTCGTCAACTGTGTTTCGAAATCTTCCTGTACCCGAAACCCTGGAACCCCTTAGGTATAAAACAGTTTATGAAAGAAGAAATGAGCCCGACGCCTAATGAATTTGGTAAGTACTCAGCAAAACCAAATTATGGTATTTGTCATACATATCTTGTTAGACAATTGTAATAATATTATTAAAGAGGTCGGTAAGAGGTATTATATTACACGGTGGACGAGCGAAAATGAGCAGAGATGATGGCGGTGTATGTGATGACGACCTCTTAATAACAATTGTTATTGGTCCACAACGCTGTGTCGTCATTAATAAACAACAATGACGCAGAAACAAAAGCGTATGAAATAAGGCGTTGGCTGAGAAAACAAAAGACGGTGACGTCAGGTGCACTAATACATACACAAATTTGCATATTACCCGTTCTCAGTTCCACACAGCACACCAAAGGGTCAACAGCGATGTATCGCTGTTGACTTAGTTTTAATCAGAAGTTTTAGCCAAATTACTATTCATCATCAAGATGTAACAGTGGAGTTTTAAAGACTCGAGACAACCAGTCAATGTTTAAATATCAAATGTAAAATCAGTGCTAATCAAATAGACGAGAGACATGAGGCGACCACCTGCCATGCCAATACATAAGATCTAACACCAGCAGCGGAGCTACCAGAGTCTACATACAGAGAAGTCGAAAGAATTATCATATTTTTTATATTTAAATGAGCTCAATAAGAAAACAAATCTAATAAAATGTATCTGTGAGAGTGTGAGTGAGTGCATGAAGGAGTGAACGAATGGCCATGATAATAGAATAAATAGGGCATTGGTTTTGGAATATACAACCATTAAATTAATCACATGTAATTAGAGCTGCAGCTAGAAGCAAATTTAAAAGAGAACCAAGCTTCACCATAAAGTAAAGTAATAATTAATACATAGGGCATAAGAAAATGTAGACGCCATTTTGTTTTGGTATTTGTATGTGACGCCATCTTTGGGTTATGATTCAGTATATATTTTAATTCTGAAAATTAAAAAACAAGTGATTATATTCAAATGGTAACCAGAGTTGTTATTTCGATTACCTCTATGTGTCTGAATCTCGCCGAGAGTGAACCCTGGCCCCTTAAAGAGAAATATATATTGGAGATGAACCACGTGCTCATACATAAAGTGTCATGGTAAGTACACTGTGATAGTCTTATTAATTACAAATATAAATACATAAAATTATTTATTTTCCACCTACTTTATAAACTGTTTTCTCCGCCTAGGGTCTCGTCACACGAACGTTAGAATGCAAGCATGGTTTACAGGTTATGTGAATAACTTACACAACTCGCTTTTCGTGAAGAGAAATTAATTAAATTTTATTTTTTCTTTAAATTTTTCTATATCAAATTATTCTTTATTCATTCCTGTATCTTTAAAAAACAATCTAGTACTTCTAGTCAAATTTTAAATTGAATACAACTTTCTTGAAATAATTTCAATAATATATGGTACCATTAACTTATTTAAGACATCTTACCTTATTATAATAGACAGACAGCCCAGCCTGCTAGCATTCTCACATTCACTCTATTTAAATAAAAAACCCCTTTTTTTATTTTAACATATGTGATAAAACCCCTTGTAACGAAAAACTGACATGATTCTGATAGGTTACCCAACCGATGTTACTCCTTTCTTGCCCACGTGCGTATTAGTTACAAGTCCCACTCACCTCTTCACTTCACTTTGTTCTATTTATTTTCACTAAATGCCGTTTTAATTTAGCTCGCCCGTTATTTTTCTTGGATCCCGGTCGGGAGGATAGTTGTATTAGATGGGGCCCTTCATGTTTTATAAAGTTCCGTCCGACCGGGTACACGCGACACTGTTTGTATCTGTTAGGTGCTGTGGTTTCTAGTGGACTGCTCATACATGATGCCGGACATTACTGCCTTGCCGGCGAACAAATTTTGTCGCAGTTCGCAGCCTTCGTTATCCAAGTTTTAGTGGCAGTACACATGACACACAGGATTTTTGAGTGTTGGACATCGATGATATTTGTGAGCACTGGTCGACGTCACAAAAGTAGGCTGGACTTAAACTTTATTTCCATCAGCTCGGATCATGTGCTAATAAAACTTTCGCATCCAAACCATGTTGGGTTTGCTTCTTGGCGTGGGTCCGCGCACATGCTGGTGTAGTGCGTTCGGGCGTAGATGCCACACAGCCGCAAAGTTCTAAGAACTTTGTCACTGGCACATTCCTTTCCAATTGGTTCACCACAGTTACAGCGTACCTTTGCTTTGTTTGAACTACGCTTTAGATTCAACCAGGGACTTGCCACACATATGAAATGAATTTAAAATATTTTATAAAATGAAACCCCATTGTTAAGAAAATAAAAAATCCCTTTAATTTACCCCGTTACAATACCCCCCCAATGAGAGGTCTTCTGTCGAAACAGAAGAAATCTCATTGCTAAAACCCCTAAGAGGACCGGTGAGGATATGGTGCCACCAAGCCCCCTTTAGCTCTTATACATCCTGGGTAAACAAGCCCCCTGGCTCGGCGACTATGGCCGCATCTGAACGAGATCACTGGACTTCTCTATCCGAGATCCCAACACCATAACATCGAACAGACACGTACCACAGCGCACCTAACCTTCTAACATGCAACCCCAAAATCCAAATCCCTGGTCTTATATCATGCCAGATCCTCAACCGATATGTTCCCCCTTATCATGCACACTGGGCTGCCTTTAGCAGTTACTGGGCTTGTACACACACTTATAACTACATCCTAGCAAAACTTTCATTTTTACATTCAAAAATTTATTTAAGTTAAAATCAAACAGCTATTTTCTCCAAAATCAAAAATAAAATCTTTTATCTGAATTGATTAATTCTCTTCGTTACTATCAATTATTAAAAAACACATAAATTGAACATTTAATTAAAACATGAACTTACTTATCCTAATATTTGATTATACATATCCTACACAATATAATTCAAGAACACTATTAATAGACACAAACAATAATATAATCAAAATTCAAAGCATCATTAGATGGCAGGCACAAAATCAAATTTTTTTTTCTTTTTTTTTTCAAAAAAATTTAAATTTATTAAAATATATTTTTCTCAATATTAAAATTATTTAAATTTATTTAAATTAATTAAGAAACAAAATTGGCATCACTTCATTGCCAAAACGGGTCTAGTATAGAACATCACCCATCAGCTGATCAAACTGGGTCAAGTCCACAACCTTGACCTACATAAGTTACATCAGAAAATACATTGAACATCTTTAAAATTCTATCTTTAAACACAAAAACATAATAAAATAAGACATTTAAAAATAAAAAAATATTATTATAATTAACAATAAAATTGATATTTAAATTAATCCAAAATTACACCCTTTACCACTTTATTTTTTTCTCAAATTCGATTAAAATTGTCACTTGTTTCAATTGAAATTCTATGTTTTTACTATAACTCTCTTTCTTTAATATTCTCATTCTCCATTACTTTGGGTGATTTAATTACTTATAATGACTTGACTTGCCACTTGGCATTTATATATTTATCATCTTCCCCTTCTGACTTTAATATTACTAACAGCTTTAACTAATATGACACCCATCTCTATCAAATACATCTATCAAACATCTCTAAACCCAACTTACTACTCAACTCAATTCGCATCACTTCTACTCTTATATAAAAAAAAATACTCTCTAACCCTTTGTACTCAGGATGTGTGTTCCCCCCCCCCCCAAAAAGCTCATTCCCTTATGTTGGTTCCTGGATTCTACCTAAGGCAACCCTTTCCGGCGCTAAACGGTCCCTTCCTGTCCCAACCACTTTTGTTGCGGACTCCTATCACACCACCCCTCTTACAAAATTCCCATCAACTAATTACCATTCTCATTACATCACTTCAACTACAACAAAATACCTCAATTTACTTATTTCATCAATATATCAATCAATACTCTACATATATTCCCCATGTCTACTACGTCACTATCAATACTTCTCAAATTCTACATTGCATTAATTCACAACAATATGTATTCATCTTCATTACCACTTTAAACTCAACTTGGACTGATCTACATGTCCTAACAAAATATTCATCACCCAAAATCTACATTTTACTATCTTTTACAAATCATTTAAAATTCTTAACTATATCAAATTATTTTCATCATTTAAAATAAAATCTGCAACATATTCAAATCACTATTCAAACATTAATTACCTTGGAAATTAGCAAACAACTTATACGTGACATTCTACAGCGGATCAGCTGATTTTCTTAGCAAGGTGAATGACCTTACTACCAACACATTTCCAAATTACACAAATTACACATTTTATTAATCCTTATCTCTAACACAATAAAATAATACATTTATAAGACAGAATAAACACAGTATAATAAACATACGAACACCTATTTATCAAATCATAATACAAGCATGTAATTAGTGCAAGAGCGACTTATCATCTTTAGGTTACAAATTTTTAATTCGTTGCTCACCTGAGCAACCCCCCAGCCACACACACTATTGTTTTTTCTGTTGGACTGTGGTGCCCATGTGCTTCCACAAGGACGGCATAGTTGGAGGAATTTGACATCTCCGTGTCCTTGCTTCCGCGTTACATTTGAAAGATTTAGACATCGACATATCTTTTGTTACATAATGATGCGCCCTTAATGCGGGTCTACCACCTGGCTTTGCTGTTCCTCCTCGAACAGAGTGGCAGCCGCTGTTCCATAGTTTCCGGGATTTCCCCTAGTTTCACCCCCCATTAATTTCTAATATAGACCAATTTCAAGCCAGCTATGGTCAAGGGACTTAATTTATGGCCATAGCTGACCGCTAGCCAAAACCACGATTAGTGCTGGTAAGGCAGTAATCGCCCGAAAAGTCAGGGAAATCAACTTTACTTTCAGGCATGTTACAATCGTCATTCATCTGCACGGCACGGCAGTTTATCAAGGTACAATATAAAATTGTACAAAATGGTGTGCCGTGCATTGTACGCCATTTTTGGCCTCCGATGGAGGTAATACTCTCTATTACCCCCAACACTTTCCACTATCCACTGTGGCACATGCCACCACAGCGATAGCACACTACTAACTAAACTAAATCTTTCTACAATACATCATTTCATTATCTCTCACTCACTACACTTATATTCCTCAAAAAATTTCAAATTTATTATTAACATTTGTTTTACACCACCTTTCAGTTATTATCACTTTTTAATTATAGTTTCTATTTAGTACAATTATCTCAAATTATTTTCATTATTGAATCACACCTGTAAACATTTTATTCCATTTAATTGATATTATAAATTTTATACTTACAGTACCTTATTCACCTACTGACATAAACACAAAATATACACACCAATACCTCCACGTAACCTCTGAAACATTTAACACCAGTGTTATTTCATACCAAAAAATTTAACATTTATTTATTAATTAATCAAATTCCCAAATCATAAAATATTTAAACTTATTAGAAAATTCAATTATATAACATTTAAATCAATCAAAAATATTTAAACATTTCAAATTATTTTAATTAAATTAATTATTGAACACACAACATTTTTAATTATTTTCACCAATTATAATAATTACAATTCATTTGTTATCTTCTTCCAAATTATTTTTGTTATTTACTTAGACTGCAAAATACTATTATTATTATCACAACAATTACCTACATACACCTTGTTTACCTAACATTTTACAATACACACAATTAAATTCACTAAACATTTATTTACAATTCTTCATCATTATTATTCAATTTATCACACTTCATTGTCCAAGTCTGCCAGGTCAGAACCATAAAACTAAATTGTTTAGAATGTCCATACACTGAGTTTATATTCAACCCCCATCGTCAAAAATTAGCCTTGGTTTCACATAACAATTCTCAATTTTATTTACACACATATGGCTTATCTTGTGTGTAATAACCATAAAATTTCAGTTTATTCATTTTACCACAATAATCATAAACCAAGTCAACATTATTTATTTCTGTCCAGTCTCCATTAGTAGTTATATTCATTATCAAGTCAGTTATTTTCTCATTCATTACAACATAAGGTAAATTATTATTATTTAAACATGTATCATCAAAATAATTCTCATTCTCTATTTTAACAGGTAAGTACTTCATGTCATTTATTTTTACCACTGCTAACGTTTCTTTCAACTCATCATAATCTCTCTTTAATTTATACAATTCTATCTCTCTATCAATACACAACTCTCTATCTAACTCTCTCTCATCATAACACCATCTCACACTTTCAACACCATTCCACACAGAGGGTACTAACTTATACAAAAAAGGGAAACAACTCAAATCTTCCATTAATAAGGGTCTCTTGCCCTCCAACAATAACATTTTTGAACACCTTGGTTCATCACAAATATGGGGAAAATTTACCCTCTGCCCTACATACTCATCTACTCTCTCTTGCCATTCTTTCTCTAATTCATCAACACTAATTACTACTCCATTACAACCTATTATTCTCTCTCTCTCACTTACTATTTCACTATCTGTTTTCAACGCATCACTCTCTGATGCCACCTTTTCAATTACATTACCATTTTCAATATCATTGTTATCATTTGTCACCTTATTCTCTAATACCACATTTTTAATTATATTCTCATTTTTGACATTATTGTTATCACTTGTTAATTTTTTATTATCATTATTACTCTTACTTTTAATCTGTTCTCCTACTGACTCTACTATTTTCTTAATATCTCGTTTCAATTCGTTACAACTACTTTCACATTTCATTTTTACCTCATTAATGTCAGATTTAAGTACATCAAATTTAGCGTGAAATTTACAGTTAAATTCACTTTTCATTTCATTCAATTTTATATCGTTATTGTCAAAACGATTATTTAGTTCGTTAAATTTGTTATTCTGTACATCTAATTTGCTGTCAGAACTATTCTGTTGTTCATTGAATTTAATATTAATATCCCCTCTTAGTTCACTGAAATTACTACACATCATATTATACAATCGTGTTAACATATCGTCCTCATCGGACTTCTTATTTTGGTTGACTGAAATAGGTGTCGATTGATGTTCGACATCCTGCATTATTTTTGATTCGGTTAGTTGACTTTCTAGATTACTGTCATTTGTTTGAACTCCCGAGTCGCTACTTATCTGAATTTCTGTTTGACTGTCAGAGAAGCTGACTTCGTTATTATTACTCTCATTGTTATCCATTATTTATTATTTTATAAACTTGTTACTTTACTCAAATTAATTTAATTGCTCATAACACAATTTCAATCTTACGTATACAATGCGTAAATTACGTACTTCTACCTCACTACTTTAATCTCAAATCACGCTTGCATCTGTTGTAGGTGTGGTTTTTCTATTTAAATTTTAATTTACAAAAACTGTCCCTGTTCGGGTGCCAACTGTGATAGTCTTATTAATTACAAATATAAATACATAAAATTATTTATTTTCCACCTACCTTATAAACTGTTTTCTCCGCCTAGGGTCTCGTCACACGAACGTTAGAATGCAAGCATGGTTTACAGGTTATGTGAATAACTTACACAACTCACTTTTCGTGAAGAGAAATTAATTAAATTTTATTTTTTCTTTAAATTTTTCTATATCAAATTATTCTTTATTCATTCCTGTATCTTTAAAAAACAATCTAGTACTTCTAGTCAAATTTTAAATTGAATACAATTTTCTTGAAATAATTTCAATAATATCTGGTACCATTAACTTATTTAAGACATCTTACCTTATTATAATAGACAGACAGCCCAGCCTGCTAGCATTCTCACATTCACTCTATTTAAATAAAAAACCCCTTTTTTATTTTAACATATGTGATAAAACCCCTTGTAACGAAAAATTGACATGATTCTGATAGGTTACCCAACCGATGTTACTCCTTTCTTGCCCACGTGCGTATTAGTTACAAGTCCCACTCACCTCTTCACTTCACTTTGTTCTATTTATTTTCACTAAATGCCGTTTTAATTTAGCTCACCCGTTATTTTTCTTGGATCCCGGTCGGGAGGATAGTTGTATTAGATGGGGCCCTTCATGTTTTATAAAGTTCCGTCCGACCGGGTCCACGCAACACTGTTTGTGTCTGTTAGGTGCTGTGGTTTCTAGTGGACTGCTCATACATGATGCCGGACATTACTGCCTTGCCGGCGAACAAATTTCGTCGCCGTTCGCAGCCTTCGTTATCCAAGTTTTAGTGGCAGTACATATGACACACAGGATTGTTGAGTGTTGGACGTCGATGATATTTGTGAGCACTGGTCAACGTCACAAAAGCAGGCTGGACTTAAACTTTATTTCCGTCAGCTCGGATCATGTGCTAATAAAACTTTCGCGTCCAAACCATGTTGGGTTTGCTTCTTGGCGTGGGTCCGCGCACATGCTGGTGTAGTGTGTTTGGGCGTAGATGCCACACAGCCGCAAAGTTCTAAGAGTTTTGTCACTGGCACATTCCTTTCCAATTGGTTCACACAGTTACAGCGTACCTTTGCTTTGTTTGAACTACGCTTTAGATTCAACCGGGGACTTGCCACACATATGAAATGAATTTAAAATATTTTATAAAATGAAACCCCATTGTTAAGAAAATAAAAATCCCTTTAATTTACCCCGTTACAACACGTGTTTACTTTATATCAGTATATATATAAAAATTATGTGTGTGAGAAGAGGGTGAGATAACAAGTCAATACATTTATATAACTTAATACATAAATATTATTAAACATTTTTAACTGGACATGATATCAAGCACATCTTCCAAGCCTTTATCGCCCTTTTATCCAATCTAACCTAATTGACTATGAATGTATTTAGTAATACGACACTACTGTACAAGTTTCAAATAATAGTTAATATCTAACAGCAACATTCAAAGGCAGTCAATACGTGTAATAAAGTAAATCATATGGGGATAATTAACTGGAATCTTACTCTGACACAATCAGACATATTTGGTATGCGGAATGCACAGCTAAAATTTTGATAGATCAGTACAGCAGTTTTAAATAGTATCTTAGTCTTTTTAACTAATCTCCATGGTCGATTTAACAAATTTTACTTCCCACTGGAGATAAAGATTATGGTGACTTAAAAAAGTTAACTAATTTAATTCTGAACTTCACAACCCTGCTCTCACTGCATTATTAAAACTGATATGCCACTATAGCTCTCCTTAGATTCTAGTCTCCCACAATTACATAAACCATTCATTTCTTTTAAATGCTGCTGCCTTCCCACCCCTCATTCCAAACAACATCTTTGCATCTTCTCACACTATATCCTGCCATCTTCTTCAGGGTCTACCCATCAGTCATTTTCCTACCACTTTTCTATTCAAGCCGTTTTTCTTGTTTCTTGTCTGTTCATTCTTAACATGTGTTCTTTCAGATCTCCAGTTTACAGTACTAGAGATTTCTTATTGGTACCAGAATTGCCCTTTCACACACACACACACACACACACACACACACACACACACACACACACACACACACACACACACACACACACACACACACGTGCGCGCGCACGCACAATCACACATACACACACACACACGGTGTTGTTCTACTGACCTAGGATACAGCTCACATTTCACTTCCATATCTTACAATTTGAGTGAACAGTATATTAAACTAGTTACTAGTTAGTAAATTAAATTTAGTACTAATCAGTACATTAAATTAGTTAGATTACTTTGCAAATTACATTACACATTACCAAACACATCTCACAAACCATCTGACCTATTTGACTTACATGTATGTACAGTAAAATTGAAAGTTAAGGGCATATGCGGAGAAACCAATTTATGGATGGACGAGTCCACTTTGAAATTATGAATGGCGGGAGGGTAACGGAGAGTCAGCTGATAGGCAAGAGAAGGTATTGCCAACTTGCGTGTGATGTTTTAGTTACCCGTACATTGTTAGTTACTGTGTGACGTACTATCTCAGTCTTGCATTTGTTATTATTATTTCAATTTATTATTAATTGTATCGTTGTTTTACAATCACTCATTTTTATTAGTTATTTAATTTTTTAGTTAATGTCTATTGGTAGCTTTTATTCTGTAATTACGTATTATCGTAATTATTTGTGTTATCACCCAGTAATGAGATTTGTTAAAATGGATACTTCTCCTTCAACTAGCAAATATAGGAAAGTTATTCATAGTCCAGCATGGGAAATAATAATAAACAGTTTTTTGTTGTCCAGGAATAAAAAGATTCATGCAATTAAATTAATATGAAGAACGCATTCCTTTATGTAATAATAACCTGTAGAGATAGTTGAGTGTAATTAAGGAGTGGAAGTGTACAGTTTACAAATTCCTTCGGGGTAAGATCAGTCAGAAAGGCTGTAGTTGTTTACGTCTCAGCAGTACACAATGACAGAACCAGATAACACTCAGATATGTTTATAAAACATTCTGATGTAACAGCGACAAATTCTGATACGTGAGAACAGTACATATCATTTGCTTGATTTGTATAGTAATACAATTACAATATTATTATTATTATTTGATTTACGTCAGAAATAATAAATGTATAATTCTTTTTTTTAGACACACACACACACACACACACACACACACACACACACACACACACACACACATTCGTGGTGAGACATTTACAAACAAACCTTAACAGTCGCGAGTTTTTGTTACTATTAGAATTGATATTCATAGGCTGCACCGTCGCTGGTAACAACAATTCTCTTCTCACATCTCACAACGACTCCCTCCACATCGCCTTTCCCCTCTGACCATAAGCGTTTCGCACATTTCCATGCCCTTAACTTTCAATTTTGCTATATGTATTGCAATGTGACAGGCGGTCACACCATATGTGTATGTGTAAAGCATAATTATGACCAGCTGTAATGGGTGTCCAGGACAATTGGGGTGTGATTGAAAGTAAAAATATTGCTAAAAATTAAGAATAACAGTATAAATTAGTTATAAGGTGATATAAAGACTATGAAGCTGTAGTTTAGTGTTTGAGCGAAGTGTTGTGTTGTGCGTGTATCAAAAGGTGTGAACAATGGTAATTAGCAAATGGTAAACATGCAACAAGTGTGCATATTCACTTGCATATGAGTTACGATTTATTGTAATTACGATATATTTAAAAGGTTAATTTAATTTATTCATATGTAGTGAAACGTTGTTCTAGAAAAATCGGGAAAACGGAAGTACAATTTGCAGTACGTGGTGTGTCCAGAATGTTCCTAAGTATAACATGGAGCATATAGGAAATACGTCTGTGCGCAGGTAAACTGTGATGTCACCCTATATCGCTGCAGTTTCAGTGTACAAGGAAATAACAGCAGTCTTCATGTAGCACTCATCGAGAGCGGTTGCAGTATATTCTTCGTTTAGTCAAACATCCATTCCAGGCAGTCCTTGGGGCCCGTAGAGTCGAGGAACCAGCGAGTTTCGGCTGGGAGGAACCACGGTGTATGAAATTTTCTACTACCGTTCCTGAACTCCGTTTGCTGATCGTGGCGGCTGCGACAGACACCGAGACGCGGGGCTATTCCTGGAGGTGGTGGCTGGAACGTGGAACACGGATGACAAATCACTGGAGACCAGGAACAAGATCTTCGACCGGGACAACAACGAAGACGAGAATTCAGGAAAGCAAAATTTAAGAACTAAATTTGATTTTAAATAATATAAAGCTGTCAAAAGAAAATTGTTGAACTTTGCAAATAGTATCATTTTTTAAAAGAAAACTTAAACATTTAAATTAATATCATTGTTTTAAATAAAAACAAAACATTTTAATTAAAGTATCGTGTAAGAAAAAAAATCAATAAATGTATGTAATCACTAATGGACCATTCTTTTCTGCAAGTCTGGTCGGCTAACTACCTGTTACCTTGCAGTATGTATGTATGTATGTACATATACATATATTTAGTAAAATGTAAAACTTTGGTACACCACGAAACAGAACAAACCACTTCAAAATTAATGTTAGTTGATGTTTAACTACAATATCAACATTTTGTTTCCTGCAATGAAGTTATTGTACACTTTACTTGCTATTTGCTCTCTGTATCTGTGTGTGTGTGTGTGTGTGTGTGTTTCAGTACATGGTATACATGCAACAGAACTCACCCTTTTCAACTACTTCTTTTTGTTTCTTCAAGCTCATCAATTCCTTCTTCAGCTTAACATTAGTTTCAAGTTCTGAATCTATTATACTTTCAACAACATCAGAGACTTGAGCCTGAAAAATATTAATTTTTGATTATTACAAACTCAAAGCACGTTAAATCGGTTAAAACAAACTTATAAAGAAGGCCCCGACTCCTACCGTACAGCCCCCCCAAAAAATTACAAAATTTAAGAATCACCAACCACATTTGACAGTCAAAATGTGGTAACCAATTCACTGTCCCTGCTATCTGTAATTTTACAAAATTTTCTCCCTAATAGAAATAACACAGGTTCATTTAGGTGAATCCCCTCAATACAGAGTAGAATATGCTAATGTGATGTTTGATATAATTTAAACTCACATACATTCTAACACACGTTCTATTAGGACTCCATAAAAAGTTTAAATCCATGAATGTGCTCTTAATCAATACAACTATTTCATTAACGACTCTGAACACAAATTTTGTGTTCCGAGTCGTTAAAGAAATAGTTGTATTTAGTTAAGTAACGGACACGTCATGTACAACGAAATCCAAGTGCTCTTAATCATTGTGTTGTATGTTCTCATTTTCCTTTGTTTTCCTATTTCGGTGCTCCACAGTATTCCATTTAGAGACTTAATTATTGTTCTTGCTTTGTTTACTCTACACTTTATTTCTGTATCGTCTGTCCCTTCCTTGTTAAAATTTATTCCCAGATATTTGTAATTCTCACATTTAGCTACAATATCACCGCTTTCCAATACTATGTCGGTCGTGTCCTCACCTATACACAAATATTGTGTTTTTTCCACATTCATCTGCAGTCCCCATTTTCCGTATTCTTCCTTCAGTTTGCATGCCATATATTCTAAATCATCTTTGTCATTTGCGCATATTACTTGATCACCTGCAAACTGAAGTGTATATAGACAGGTGTCATCGTCAATTTGGATGCCCTTTCCACTGCATTTCTTTTTCTATATTTATAATTTTACTACAGTAGACTCCCTCTCGTCCGGCCTTGGTTGGATCGGCCGTCGGATGATTCGGCCAGCCATATGGTGAGTCACACAGTCTAGACAAGCCTCCAGTGACAGGCCCCAACTTGTTAAACGGAAAATATAAGTACAGTAGCTCAGTTGACTCACGGTTTTGTTCATGTACGGATGTATGTCTTATGTTGTGAGTTCTGTGTATATAGTCTGTGTAAATATATCTGTGTATATAGTAATACTGTACGCATCTGTGTAAATAAAAACGTTTTCCGATATGAGTGCGAAACGAAAACACATGTTCGTGACTATGGACCAAAAATTACAAGTCTTTCAGAGTCTTGATAAGGGTGAATTGGTCGAGCGTATTTGCCAAGAGTTTAATGTAGGCTGTAACTAAACATTTAAAATAAAACTCAATGAATAGAATTTACCACTTTACTTACCCCGCTGACTACGATCTTTTTACGAACTTACCTTAATATAAACCACCAGAAGATCCCAAACTCTCAAGGTCGCCACAATATTTTGAGGTTCAATATGGAAACCATAACACTCGTCCCATTAAATAATTTAGTTAATAATTTAATTCCCTTAATTCAAAAACTCACAGGTTCGTTTAGGCGAGTTTTTTGGCACAGAAAATAGGATATGGTTCCGGCGTAATAATTACTCTAACACATATTTATGATGATAACAAATCTTATTTATTATAATCAAAAATTAACTTCTTTCTGTTTTTCTTACTTACTTTTTATGTGATACTATAAACAATCATAAAACATAAAATTCCATAAGCAAATTTTCATATACAAATCAGTACTCTCTCTTTTACTTTTTCTTTCTCCCCTTTTTCTCTCACACACTCTCTCACTCTTTCTCTTACTTTTTCTTTTTACTCCCCGTTTATTGAGATCATTATTATTGTTTACTACATAAACTTTTGGCCAAACAACTTGTTTTCGCACTGTACTTATCTGTACAAGATCCCAGGTGTTGTGCACTATGTCGGTCAAGCCTTCTTCACTAAACTACCACAAAACTCATTTTAAAAAACTGTTACTGCCGTTGAAAAACTGTTTACTGTTGTATTACATTGCAATACACTCCTTGGTAGGCCTACTTTAACATTTTCGGCCTACCAAAAACTCGCCTGAGGCTACAGTTAAATTACGTCTGTTCGTTCTGCTGGTGAGTACAAGACTGCCGTTATTTTAAAACGTTTTAAACACTTCATTACTCTCTTTTAAACTTAACTTTGGGGAAAATACCTTACCGTATTTGAACGCGTAGGTCTCCCGACACTATTACAATGCAACCGTACTGTTTGATGGTGAACTGGCGACTGCTGCAAGCTGGGCTCGCATGTGTATACTATCTGAGCTTTTTGCACATTGGTCACGAGGCTCCACTGGATGTCCACTCGTCTCCCGCCTTCAAGCATCGAAGGTTCTAGATGTTTCTCGACTCCGGAAGTTCATTGTAACATTGAAAACACGTGGAGCTCTCGTGTTCCAAGCGTGACGTGATGGTAATTAAGCAAATACCTCACCTTATACGGTAATGTCTGTTTGACTTGGGACATGAGTCACCTACTTGGTTGGAACTTCCAATACGTTTCTAACAATGGATTTCATAAAATTATTATATAAAATGGTTATGCCCTTTTTGTCCTGTTAATTACTGGCGCTGAAACAGAAAATTGATTGAGACTTTCTACACTCAAATTGAAACTGAAAAAGTGCTTTCGACGTGATGCACTTTAAAAAAAACAAATAACGAATTAGTAGACATGGTTACGGTTTGTGGTTATGGTTTATGCAGGAACGCCGAAGAGGCACTCCGGTAAGTGGACCAATTTTAAAAGAAAAAGCAGTTATCCTAAACTCAAAACTTCAAGATGCCAGTATATTCTCGGCAAATGAAGGATGGCTAACACGCTGGAAAAAGCATCATGGGGTTCATTTCATTGGCATTTGTGGTGAAAAATTGTCGGCGAACTATCAGCAGCTAACAATTTTTCAAAAAACTGTCTGACATCATTGCTAGTGAAAATCTTGGTCCAGAACAAGTCTATAATATTGACGAGATGGGGTTGAATTTTAAACTCTTGCCCAAGAAAATGTTTGCTACAGCTAAGGAAACTTCAGCCCCAGGATTTAAAGCCAGTAAAGAGAGAATCACGGTGGCTTTGTGTTCAAATGCCTCAGGCTCCCACAAGCTGCCTTTGTTTGTAATCAGGAAATCAGCAAAACCCAGAGCTTTTACGAATTTAAACATGTCATCCCTTCCAGTGTACTACAGAGCACAAAAATCAGCCTGGATGGATTCGTGTCTGTTTAAGGAGTGGTTCGAAAGCGAATTTGTTCCTAAAGTGAAACATCATTTGACGAGTTTGAAGTTACCAGTTAAAGCTCTTTTAGTGCTAGACAATGCACCTACCCATCCGCAAGAACTTGAATGTGAAGGTTACAGTGATATAAAATTATTATTCCTGCCACCTAACGTCACAAGTCTTACACAACCAATGGACCAAGGGGTCATCGAGTCTTTTAAGAGAAGGTACCGCAGAAAGCTTCTTTCGGAAATTCTAGGTAAACTGGACAATGAAGGCATCACAGGTCTCATTCCGGCCTTAAAGACAATCAACATGAAAGATGTGATCTATATGGTAGCTAAGGCATACAATGAAATATTTATAAAGTCTTGGAGAAAAGCATGGCCAAATTGTTTTCTTCTCATTGAAAAGAATAAAGAGGACAACCCTAAAGCAGATGAATCAAATCTTCAGGGTTTTGAACCAGATGACAACGAATCTCTGTTAAAAGATCTACAACGATTGCCTCACTCTGATGATCTTGTACAACAAGACGTTGCAGAATGGATTGCTGGTCAAGATGAGGAGCTTCAAAATGAGATCTTAAATGATGATGAAATTGTGCAAGCTGTCATTTGCCAAGAAGACGAAGAAGAAGAAAAAGAAGAAGTCAATGACGGAGAGGGAAATGTCGAGGAGAAAATGAGCCACGCTGAGGGAAGAGCAGCCCTGGAATTAGCAACGACGTACATTGAGCAACAGAGGCAACTGCAGTTGATGTTATGTTCATCAAGAAATGGCGTGATTTCGCATTCAACAAAAAACAGTTGAACAAAAAAAGCAGAAGAAGATAACTGATTTCTTTTAATTTTGATTTCCGAGTTTTACGTTCTGTAGTGACACTTTTAATGTTCATGTGTTTTTCATATTCTATAAAGACTTGTGTTATTTTTGGCAAATACGTACAGTAATATCTGTGTGAGTTGTAGTAATTTTTCTTGTTTGTTTTTTTACTTGCTACCATGGAGTAAAAGTGAGTAATTATAATTATTAGTAATTTCTATATACTATATTAGGTCATTTATTGTATGGATCATTCATTAAAGAGCGTTATTTCATCGTTATAGCATATTTTCGGTTCGTCCGGCCATTTTGAAATCCGGCCTAGGGTCTGGTCCCGAAGTGGCCGGACGAGAGGGAGTCTACTGTATATATTTTCTATTTCTTTACATCTTGCAAATCAGTAGTTTTTTAAAAGGTTCCTCTCTCCCTTCTTAACACACACACACACATCCTGCATGCCAATATTCGTTATCAACACCATAACATTTATTTGTTATTCATGTTACATTTACTGTTTCAAATTGTTTTCACTCGCAATTAACAATGTTTTTACTTTGTTTTGTTTATATGTTCAAGGCTTTTTTGTTACCCCATCTTGCATGATGTAGCATGCAGCATCAGATGCTGGGAGCCTAGGCCACCAAAGGTTATGTATGCGATAAAACTGTGACTGCCCTGTGTGATGGTCAAACAACGAGTGACAGTGTTTGCTTTTTGCATCCCACAACTCAAACCTTACAGCAATTAGTTTTTTTCCAGTTTATGGCATGGAAAATGTAAACACCTGTTGGTACTATTTCGTTTTAAATGCCACTCCAGACCATGTAAAATTACACTTTGATAAATACACGCACTGAGCAACACACTTTCATAAGCTCAAGTCTCACATACACACACAAATTCCATGAATAAAATGCCCTGTTACAATTTACTGTTGTTTTTATTTATAATCATTTTTAATCTTTTCTTTCAGTTAACACTATGTCTCCCATTTATACTGATGTTTCACAATATTCTGCCACTTTCAGTACGATTTTCATTCATTTGGTAACTATTTGTTGGCATTATCTCGTGTACCATGTGACCAAAGGTGTGTAAAACACACACTTTCTTTCCAACCATTACATTAAAACTAAAGAGATTCCAAGTGAACTGTACATTTCCTATCATAGCATGACTATGATTAGCTGGGTTATTGTAAGCTTTGCGAGTGGTGGGTGCCATGTCTGTTAATCAAAAATCACTGTTGGGTGGCTACACAGTCCTTTCTTCTGCGTTATTCCACAGATGATCCACAGCTTCTAAAGGGAGTCATCATGGGAGATGACAGGTGGCTGCACCATTACACTTCAGAGACAAAATGAGAATCAAATGGATGGAAACCCAAGCTTCACCACAGCAAAAAAAAAAAAAATAATAATAAATAATAAAAATAATAACTCCAATGGTTCAAAAGATTATGCTGACAGCCTATTTTAATTCCAGAGGCGTTGTTTATAGTGAGTTTAAAAATATAGTAAGTTTATATAAAAATATAGTGAGTTTATAGTAAGGTACAACAATCAATGCTGAATTGTACTGTGAGACTTTAAAAAAGTTTTGAAAATGTAACGGGGCTAAAGGGAAGGGTTTTTATTTTATTAAAATATTTTAAATTCATTTTCATCTGTGTGGCCAGCCATGTGTTAAACAAAAGCTTTGTTCAGACAAAGAACGGTAAGGTGAAGTCAGTACAATGGAATGTGCGTGTCGCCCACAACTGTGGAATTCTCGGAACTGTAATACTGTGTTACGCTCAACCACAACCAGGCGCGCGGACAGGACGCCAAGCAGATCAACCGACGCTGACGAAAATGGCGCAAAGACGAAGGTTTTGTTCGACATACAGTCCGAGCTGGAGGAAGTATGGATAAGGACACGCCTTTTCCAATGACGTCAACCAGTGAACACTAGATTTCGTCCACTGCCAACACCCACAAATAACACGTGTTGTGTGTGCAACGACGAAGACCTTAGCAGCAAAGGCGGTGAACGGCGACGAGATTTAGTATCAGGCAAGGCAGTGATGTCCGCCCACATGTAACGGCAGTCGACTTACCGATGCGGCGTCAGCCTGACGCTCGCTAAGGTTCATGGGCCCTAACAAAATTTAAAGTTATGTAAATCAAATTATGTAGAAGTGTTGTCTGGTGTATAGAGGTGAAACGAATCGGAGGAGTGAGTCAGTGAAGTGGACGGATGGCGGAAGAGTGTATAAACTTTTTCGGACTTATTATATGGCCATGAGAAGAAGGATGCCGGTGGGGTAATCCATAAAAAAAAAAAAAAATATAATTTCAATTCTTTCTTAAGAGGGGTTTTAAATCGAGTGAATGTGTGTGCAAGCAGGCTGGGCTGTTTTGTTTAATATAAGATATATATTTTAAAATTTGTTTTTATGTTTTGTTTTAATGGTTTTAATTTGTCTTAAATGAAGTAAACCTATTTACGTCACGATATGAAATGTGTTAGTCTAGGTATTACGCCACAACCACTTCCTAGTATTCTGTGCTGATAAACTCGTCTAACGTAATCGGGGGTTTTCTGAGTTTTTTAAAAATGTAGTCAGATAGTGGGATTTTTATAAGGGCAAGAGTGTAAAGGTTTCGATATTGAATCATAAAATATCGTGGCGGCCTGGGCAGTTTCTTTTAAGGTAAGTTTGACGGGGACAATAACGGTAAGTAAAGTTCTGGCAGCGGTGAGTATTATATTATGAGTGTATTTTATTATAAAATACGTAAGAGAGAAGTACCTTTACAGTGGCGACTCGCTGCCAGGATGTTCGTATACAAATTATAGGAACTAGACCTGTTTTAAAGCACAGAAAGTAGGATTTGGTAATGACGTATGTATGAAATAATCGTATATAATTACGTTGTGAAAATTAGGTTATGTTTTGGTAGCGTAAATGTTGGGTTTATTTCCACGTAATAATGATTTTATGTAGTGGGTATTTGTAGTTAATATGTATAATTATTGAGCAATAGAGGGGTTGTAGTTTCATAAAGGGTGTTGTATAAATAAATTTTGAATATGGGCGAAGTACGAGAGAATGATATTGGTTTCGCGTGGGAGGAGTGGGAAAGCGAATTTAGAGGGGTGGTAGATGAAATAACAGATGAGGAGGGGGTAAGTTAGATGATAATTTAACGCAGATGGAAGAACAAGAAGAGGGAATATTCGCAGAAATTAAGAAACATAGTGAGATGACAAATAATAAAGGTAAGGTAGTTGAAGTAATAGGGGTAGAAAATAAGACAGTGAATAGGCCTAAAGATAGGGATGATAGTGTAAGGGGAGTAGAAAACGGTGAAGAGACAAATCAATTTAACAGAAATAAAGTCGATCAGGTGGCAGATAATGCGGTAAGTAATGATACGAGTGAATCTGATATGATGAAATATTTATGTAGCACATTGTGCAGTTTGAATAATAAAGTTGATAAACTTATTGAGAAAATGGGAGAAATAAAACAGGTAAGTGTTTGTGGTGGTAGAAATATAACGGAAAATAACGAAGGAATAGTAGACAAGGTAAGTAGTGGTGGTAGTAATATAAGTAATTATAATGGTGAAATAACGTTAAATAAGAATAATGATTATATAGCTGAAAATGGGGTATCTAAGAGTGATACGGTAAATAATAGTGAAAATAAGAGTAGAAAGTTAGTTGGTGTTAGTAACAGAGTAATGATTAGCATTGATGAGTTGGAGAAAGAATGGAGAGATAATTTAAAGGGTGAACAGGGGGCGAATTTTTATGGGGTTAAATGTGAAACAGAGTTTTCACAAGTTGTGTATGGGGATAAAAGATCCTCACTAGGACATTTGGGTGACGATGGGTCGGTAAATGGTCAAATAAGTTTTTTGTGTTTATCTGGTAGGGCCAGATGGTGTTTAAAGAATTTTGTGGTATTGCCCTCTGCATGGAGTGAGAGAGAGAATGTGAAAGGGTGTGGTGATGAAAGTGATTATGAGAGAGAGAAAGAGTTAGAGTGGTTCAAGATAAATAGAGGTTATGGAGAGTTGATAGAGAAGATGAATATTAAGAGAATTATGATAAATAATGTAGACATACCTTGTGCAGTAGTAGACAATGATTATATTGATGATAAATATGTACCTGTAGGAAGAATTAGTGTACTTGTAGTGGAGGAATATGATGAGAAAATAATTTACCTGGGTGTAACAACAAATACTTACGGAGACTGGACAAAAATAAATAATAGTGACAAGGTTTATGAAACAATAAAAGGGAAGATGAATGACATAGAGGTAATGGTTTATTATAATAATAATAATAATAAATTGAGTATAAGTAAGAAGGAGAAATGTTATAAAAAGGTACGACTATTACACGATGATGGAGGTTGTATTAAAAAAGCAGAGTATGGACGTTATAAATAGTTTAGTTTGTGGTTATGACCTTGCTTACTTAGAAAATGAAGTGTGGTAAAATTGAACACGTAATGATGAAGAATTGTAAATAAATTTAGTGAAATTGATTGTGTGTATTGTAACAAGTATATAATGTAAACAATGTGTGTAGGTAATTGTTTTAATAATAATAAGATTATTTCTGTAGACTAAATAAATAACAAAAATAATTTTGAAGACAGTAATTAAAGAATTGTAATTGTTTTGATAATAATTGAAATTGTTGTATTTTCAATAATTGATTTAATTAAAATAATTGGAGATGTTTAAATGTTTTTGATTGATCTAAGATGTTATATAATGATGGATTTAAATTATTTTATGAGACCCGAATTTGACAATAATTAATAAATAAATAAATGTTAAATTGTTTAGTATGGAATAACATTGTTGTTAAAATGTTGCAGAAGGTACAGGGAGTTATTGATGTTTATATTTGTGTGCGTATGACAGGGTATGAGCGATGTATTGTGAGTATAAATTTTATAATACAAGTTAAACAGAGTAAAATGTTTACAGTTGTTGAAAAGATTTTAAACTCAATGATGAAATAATTTGAGATAATTGTACTAAATAGAAACCATAGTCAAAAGGTAGTAATAACTGAAATATGAGATAAAATAAATGTTAATAATAAATTTGAAATTTTTGAGGAATCTGATTGTAGTAAGTGATAAATAATGAAGTGATGATATATAGAAGAGTTAATAAAAATTTCAAGTAATAATGTTTATAATTTTCTGTATAAATTATTTAAAACAAGAATTGGTTGTTTAATGTGAATGTAGCAATGCTAATGATCCAGGTTAATGTCTATTTGTTTATTATGTTATGTTATGTTATCATACAAGATGTGTGGGTAATTTAGGGGGGTTGAGTGGTGTTAATAGAAGTGCTATACTTAGGGAGTGTAGAAACTGTAACTGTAGAAGGGTTAGTTTAGTTATTAGGTTGGCTATTGCCGTGGTGGCATGTGCCACAGTAGGTAGCGGTAAGTGTTGGGGGTAACAGGGAGTGTTACCTCCATCGGAGGCCAAAATGGCGTAAAATACACGGCACACCTTTTATATAATTTTATATTATATGCTGATTGATTGCCGTGCCGTGTATCATAGAGATGAAGAGAACATGCCTGAATTTAGAGTTGATTTCCCCGCCTTTTCGGGCGATTACTGCCTTACCAGCACTAATCGTGGTTTTGGGTAGTGGTCAGCTATGGCCAAAAAATTGGAAATTTGACCATAGCTGGTTTGAAATTGGTGTATATTTGAAATTAACGGGGGGTGATTTAGGGGAAATCCCCGGAACTATGGAACAGCGGCTGCCACTCTGTTCGCATAGGAACAGTAAACCAGGTGGTAGACCCATTTTAAGGGCATATTAATATATAACAATAGATATGATATCTACTTAACGTTAAAATGTAACGCTGAAGCAAGGTCACGGAGATGATAAATTCCTCCACCAATGCCGTCCTTGTGGATGCAAATGGGCGCAACAGTCCACCAGCAGAAAACAATAGTGTGTGTGGCAGGGTGGTTGCTCAGGGGAGCAACAAATTAAAATTTTGTAACTTAGTAATGGCGACTCGCTACTGAGCTGATTAAATAATTTTGTTTTGATTGAGAAAATGGATGCAGTAGATGTTTATTATATTTTGGTTATCATGTTTTAGTGGGTCATTAATCTTGTTATGTTAGAGTGTAAGAATTATAAATATGTGTTATGTATTTTTCGTTATATAATTTTGGGTAGCATTTTTGAACAAAGGTCATTCACCCGACCTAGAACATCAGCCGATAGCTGGAGTTAGATGTGTAAAATGTCACTTATAAATTGTTTCCAAATTTCCAATGTAACTAATGTTTGAATATAATGATTTTAATGTGTTAAAAGATTATAATTTAAATGATGATAAAATGAATTGAGATAGTTAAGAATTTTAAAGGTATTGTAAAAGGTGAAGTTGATTTTAGGTGATTATTATTTTGTTAGGACATGTAAATCAGTCCATGTTGAGATAAAAGGGGTACCAGAGAGAATAATATTGTTATGAATCAGGTACTGTAGAATTTGAGAAGTATTGATAGTGACACAGTAGCTATGGGGAAAATATGTAGAGGATTGATTGATATATATTGAGGTAATAAATAAATGGAGATATTTTGTAGATGAGAGTAATGTATTGGGAGAGTAATTAGTTGACGGGAATTTTGTAAGGAGGGTGGTGTGGTAAGGAGTCCGCAATGACAGGCGTTGTGGCGGGTAGCAGTGGGTTTTCAGTGAGTGATTGCCGGGTAAATAGGAAGGGCAAGATGTGGAGACGGTGGTGAGTTGAGGGAACACACATCCTGAGTACAAAAGGATAGAGAGTATATTTTTTTATATAAGGGTAGAATGGGGCGATATGAGTTGAGTAGTAAGTTGGGTTTAGAGATTGTTTGATAGAGGGGTGTCATGTTAGTTGAAGCTGTTAGGGACATTAGAGTCAGAGGGGTAAAGATTATAAATATATAAATGCCAAGTGGTAAATCAAGTTAGTATGAATAATTAAGTCACCCAAACTAATGGAGTTTGAGCATGTTAAAGAAAGTAAATCAGAGTTAAAATGAAAAAATTACTTGAAACAAGTGACAAATTTTAATAGAATTTGAGAATAATGTAAAGCTATAAAATGTGTAATTTTGATTAATTTAAATGTCAGTTTTATTGTTAATTGTAATAATACTATGTTAATTTTAAATGTCTTATTTTTTATGTTTTATTGTGTTTAAAGAGAAAAAATTTTAAAGATGTCTTATGTATTTTATAAACATAGGTATGTCAAGGTCGTTGACTTGACCCAGAGAGATCAGCTGATAGTTGATGTTATAAATTGGACCAGTTTTGGCAATTGCTTGATGCAAATTTTGTCGTTTAAGTGATTTAAATAATTTTAAAAACTTTCCGAAATTGAGAAAAATTAATATTTTAATAAATTTAAAATTTTTTGGAAAGAAAAAAAATTGATTTTTTGTATGATTTTCTGCCTGCCATATAGGTGATGTTTGAATTTCACGTGTATTATTGTTTATGTGTATTACTAGTGTTTTTTATGGAATTGTATTGTTTAGTATGTATGTATAATCAAATGTTAGGATAAGTGAGTTCATGTTTTAATTAGATGTTCAATTTATTTGTTTTTCTGATTATTAATAGTAATGAAGAAAATTCATAGATTCAGATAAGAGATTTTGTTTTGATTTTTTGAGAGAGTAATGGTAATATAAAAATTTGATTTTGATTTAGTGAAACTTTTGAATTTGAAGATAAATTTTGTTAGGATGTAGTAATAAGTATATGTACGCGCCCAGTATTTGCCAAAGGCGACCCAGTATGCATGTAAGGGGAAACATATCGGTTGAGGATCTGGCATGGAGTAAGGCCAGGGGTTTGGAGTTTGGGGTGGTATGTTAGAAGGTTAGGTGCGCTGTGGTGCGTGTCTGTTCGATTTTATGGTGTTGGGATCTCGAATAGAGAAGTCCAGTAATCTCGTTCAGGTGCAGCTATGGTCGCCGAGCCAGGGGGGTAGTTTACCCATGACGTATAAGAACAAAGGGAGGGTTGTTGGCACCATATCCTCACCGATCCTCTTAGGGGTTTAGCAATGAGATTTCTTCTGTTTCGACAGAAGATCTCTCATTGGGGGGGGTATTGTAACGGGGCTAAAGGGAAGGGTTTTTATTTTATTAAAATATTTTAAATTCATTTTCATCTGTGTGGCCAGCCACGTGTTAAACAAAAGCTTTGTTCAGACAAAGAACGGTAAGGTGAAGTCAGTACAATGGAATGTTCGTGTTGCCCACAACTGTGGAATTCTCGGAACTGTAATACTGTGTTACGCTCAACCACAACCAGGCACGCGGACGGGACGCCAAGCAGATCAACCGACGCTGCCGAAAATGGTGCAAAGACGAAGGTTTTGTTCGACATACAGTCCGAGCTGGAGGAAGTATGGATAAGGACACGCCTTTTCCAATGACATCAACCAGTGAACACTAGATTTCGTCCACTGCCAACACCCACAAATAACATGTGTTGTGTGTGCAACGACGAAGACCTTAGCAGCAAAGGCGGTGAACGGCGACGAGATTTAGTATCAGGCAAGGCAGTGATGTCGGCCCGCATGTAACGGCAGTCGACTTACCGATGCGGCGTCAGCCTGACGCTCGCTAAGGTTCGTGGGCCCTAACAAAATTTAAAGTTATGTAAATCAAATTATGTAGAAGTGTTGTCTGGTGTATAGAGGTGAAACGAATCGGAGGAGTGAGTCAGTGAAGTGGACGGATGGCGGAAGAGTGTATAAACTTTTTCGGACTTATTATATGGCCATGAGAAGAAGGATGCCGGTGGGGTAATCCATAAAAAAAAAAAAAAATATAATTTCAATTCTTTCTTAAGAGGGGTTTTAAATCGAGTGAATGTGTGTGCAAGCAGGCTGGGCTGTTTTGTTTAATATAAGATATATATTTTAAAATTTGTTTTTATGTTTTGTTTTAATGGTTTTAATTTGTCTTAAATGAAGTAAACCTATTTACGTCACGATATGAAATGTGTTAGTCTAGGTATTACGCCACAACCACTTCCTAGTATTCTGTGCTGATAAACTCGTCTAACGTAATCGGGGGTTTTCTGAGTTTTTTAAAAATGTAGTCAGATAGTGGGATTTTTATAAGGGCAAGAGTGTAAAGGTTTCGATATTGAATCATAAAATATCGTGGCGGCCTGGGCAGTTTCTTTTAAGGTAAGTTTGACGGGGACAATAACGGTAAGTAAAGTTCTGGCAGCGGTGAGTATTATATTATGAGTGTATTTTATTATAAAATAGGTAAGAGAGAAGTACCTTTACAGTGGCGACTCGCTGCCAGGATGTTCGTATACAAATTATAGGAACTAGACCTGTTTTAAAGCACAGAAAGTAGGATTTGGTAATGACGTATGTATGAAATAATCGTATATAATTACGTTGTGAAAATTAGGTTATGTTTTGGTAGCGTAAATGTTGGGTTTATTTCCACGTAATAATGATTTTATGTAGTGGGTATTTGTAGTTAATATGTATAATTATTGAGCAATAGAGGGGTTGTAGTTTCATAAAGGGTGTTGTATAAATAAATTTTGAATATGGGCGAAGTACGAGAGAATGATATTGGTTTCGCGTGGGAGGAGTGGGAAAGCGAATTTAGAGGGGTGGTAGATGAAATAACAGATGAGGAGGGGGTAAGTTAGATGATAATTTAACGCAGATGGAAGAACAAGAAGAGGGAATATTCGCAGAAATTAAGAAACATAGTGAGATGACAAATAATAAAGGTAAGGTAGTTGAAGTAATAGGGGTAGAAAATAAGACAGTGAATAGGCCTAAAGATAGGGATGATAGTGTAAGGGGAGTAGAAAACGGTGAAGAGACAAATCAATTTAACAGAAATAAAGTCGATCAGGTGGCAGATAATGCGGTAAGTAATGATACGAGTGAATCTGATATGATGAAATATTTATGTAGCACATTGTGCAGTTTGAATAATAAAGTTGATAAACTTATTGAGAAAATGGGAGAAATAAAACAGGTAAGTGTTTGTGGTGGTAGAAATATAACGGAAAATAACGAAGGAATAGTAGACAAGGTAAGTAGTGGTGGTAGTAATATAAGTAATTATAATGGTGAAATAACGTTAAATAAGAATAATGATTATATAGCTGAAAATGGGGTATCTAAGAGTGATACGGTAAATAATAGTGAAAATAAGAGTAGAAAGTTAGTTGGTGTTAGTAACAGAGTAATGATTAGCATTGATGAGTTGGAGAAAGAATGGAGAGATAATTTAAAGGGTGAACAGGGGGCGAATTTTTATGGGGTTAAATGTGAAACAGAGTTTTCACAAGTTGTGTATGGGGATAAAAGATCCTCACTAGGACATTTGGGTGACGATGGGTCGGTAAATGGTCAAATAAGTTTTTTGTGTTTATCTGGTAGGGCCAGATGGTGTTTAAAGAATTTTGTGGTATTGCCCTCTGCATGGAGTGAGAGAGAGAATGTGAAAGGGTGTGGTGATGAAAGTGATTATGAGAGAGAGAAAGAGTTAGAGTGGTTCAAGATAAATAGAGGTTATGGAGAGTTGATAGAGAAGATGAATATTAAGAGAATTATGATAAATAATGTAGACATACCTTGTGCAGTAGTAGACAATGATTATATTGATGATAAATATGTACCTGTAGGAAGAATTAGTGTACTTGTAGTGGAGGAATATGATGAGAAAATAATTTACCTGGGTGTAACAACAAATACTTACGGAGACTGGACAAAAATAAATAATAGTGACAAGGTTTATGAAACAATAAAAGGGAAGATGAATGACATAGAGGTAATGGTTTATTATAATAATAATAATAATAAATTGAGTATAAGTAAGAAGGAGAAATGTTATAAAAAGGTACGACTATTACACGATGATGGAGGTTGTATTAAAAAAGCAGAGTATGGACGTTATAAATAGTTTAGTTTGTGGTTATGACCTTGCTTACTTAGAAAATGAAGTGTGGTAAAATTGAACACGTAATGATGAAGAATTGTAAATAAATTTAGTGAAATTGATTGTGTGTATTGTAACAAGTATATAATGTAAACAATGTGTGTAGGTAATTGTTTTAATAATAATAAGATTATTTCTGTAGACTAAATAAATAACAAAAATAATTTTGAAGACAGTAATTAAAGAATTGTAATTGTTTTGATAATAATTGAAATTGTTGTATTTTCAATAATTGATTTAATTAAAATAATTGGAGATGTTTAAATGTTTTTGATTGATCTAAGATGTTATATAATGATGGATTTAAATTATTTTATGAGACCCGAATTTGACAATAATTAATAAATAAATAAATGTTAAATTGTTTAGTATGGAATAACATTGTTGTTAAAATGTTGCAGAAGGTACAGGGAGTTATTGATGTTTATATTTGTGTGCGTATGACAGGGTATGAGCGATGTATTGTGAGTATAAATTTTATAATACAAGTTAAACAGAGTAAAATGTTTACAGTTGTTGAAAAGATTTTAAACTCAATGATGAAATAATTTGAGATAATTGTACTAAATAGAAACCATAGTCAAAAGGTAGTAATAACTGAAATATGAGATAAAATAAATGTTAATAATAAATTTGAAATTTTTGAGGAATCTGATTGTAGTAAGTGATAAATAATGAAGTGATGATATATAGAAGAGTTAATAAAAATTTCAAGTAATAATGTTTATAATTTTCTGTATAAATTATTTAAAACAAGAATTGGTTGTTTAATGTGAATGTAGCAATGCTAATGATCCAGGTTAATGTCTATTTGTTTATTATGTTATGTTATGTTATCATACAAGATGTGTGGGTAATTTAGGGGGGTTGAGTGGTGTTAATAGAAGTGCTATACTTAGGGAGTGTAGAAACTGTAACTGTAGAAGGGTTAGTTTAGTTATTAGGTTGGCTATTGCCGTGGTGGCATGTGCCACAGTAGGTAGCGGTAAGTGTTGGGGGTAACAGGGAGTGTTACCTCCATCGGAGGCCAAAATGGCGTAAAATACACGGCACACCTTTTATATAATTTTATATTATATGCTGATTGATTGCCGTGCCGTGTATCATAGAGATGAAGAGAACATGCCTGAATTTAGAGTTGATTTCCCCGCCTTTTCGGGCGATTACTGCCTTACCAGCACTAATCGTGGTTTTGGGTAGTGGTCAGCTATGGCCAAAAAATTGGAAATTTGACCATAGCTGGTTTGAAATTGGTGTATATTTGAAATTAACGGGGGGTGATTTAGGGGAAATCCCCGGAACTATGGAACAGCGGCTGCCACTCTGTTCGCATAGGAACAGTAAACCAGGTGGTAGACCCATTTTAAGGGCATATTAATATATAACAATAGATATGATATCTACTTAACGTTAAAATGTAACGCTGAAGCAAGGTCACGGAGATGATAAATTCCTCCACCAATGCCGTCCTTGTGGATGCAAATGGGCGCAACAGTCCACCAGCAGAAAACAATAGTGTGTGTGGCAGGGTGGTTGCTCAGGGGAGCAACAAATTAAAATTTTGTAACTTAGTAATGGCGACTCGCTACTGAGCTGATTAAATAATTTTGTTTTGATTGAGAAAATGGATGCAGTAGATGTTTATTATATTTTGGTTATCATGTTTTAGTGGGTCATTAATCTTGTTATGTTAGAGTGTAAGAATTATAAATATGTGTTATGTATTTTTCGTTATATAATTTTGGGTAGCATTTTTGAACAAAGGTCATTCACCCGACCTAGAACATCAGCCGATAGCTGGAGTTAGATGTGTAAAATGTCACTTATAAATTGTTTCCAAATTTCCAATGTAACTAATGTTTGAATATAATGATTTTAATGTGTTAAAAGATTATAATTTAAATGATGATAAAATGAATTGAGATAGTTAAGAATTTTAAAGGTATTGTAAAAGGTGAAGTTGATTTTAGGTGATTATTATTTTGTTAGGACATGTAAATCAGTCCATGTTGAGATAAAAGGGGTACCAGAGAGAATAATATTGTTATGAATCAGGTACTGTAGAATTTGAGAAGTATTGATAGTGACACAGTAGCTATGGGGAAAATATGTAGAGGATTGATTGATATATATTGAGGTAATAAATAAATGGAGATATTTTGTAGATGAGAGTAATGTATTGGGAGAGTAATTAGTTGACGGGAATTTTGTAAGGAGGGTGGTGTGGTAAGGAGTCCGCAATGACAGGCGTTGTGGCGGGTAGCAGTGGGTTTTCAGTGAGTGATTGCCGGGTAAATAGGAAGGGCAAGATGTGGAGACGGTGGTGAGTTGAGGGAACACACATCCTGAGTACAAAAGGATAGAGAGTATATTTTTTTATATAAGGGTAGAATGGGGCGATATGAGTTGAGTAGTAAGTTGGGTTTAGAGATTGTTTGATAGAGGGGTGTCATGTTAGTTGAAGCTGTTAGGGACATTAGAGTCAGAGGGGTAAAGATTATAAATATATAAATGCCAAGTGGTAAATCAAGTTAGTATGAATAATTAAGTCACCCAAACTAATGGAGTTTGAGCATGTTAAAGAAAGTAAATCAGAGTTAAAATGAAAAAATTACTTGAAACAAGTGACAAATTTTAATAGAATTTGAGAATAATGTAAAGCTATAAAATGTGTAATTTTGATTAATTTAAATGTCAGTTTTATTGTTAATTGTAATAATACTATGTTAATTTTAAATGTCTTATTTTTTATGTTTTATTGTGTTTAAAGAGAAAAAATTTTAAAGATGTCTTATGTATTTTATGAACATAGGTATGTCAAGGTCGTTGACTTGACCCAGAGAGATCAGCTGATAGTTGATGTTATAAATTGGACCAGTTTTGGCAATTGCTTGATGCAAATTTTGTCGTTTAAGTGATTTAAATAATTTTAAAAACTTTCCGAAATTGAGAAAAATTAATATTTTAATAAATTTAAAATTTTTTGGAAAGAAAAAAAATTGATTTTTTGTATGATTTTCTGCCTGCCATATAGGTGATGTTTGAATTTCACGTGTATTATTGTTTATGTGTATTACTAGTGTTTTTTATGGAATTGTATTGTTTAGTATGTATGTATAATCAAATGTTAGGATAAGTGAGTTCATGTTTTAATTAGATGTTCAATTTATTTGTTTTTCTGATTATTAATAGTAATGAAGAAAATTCATAGATTCAGATAAGAGATTTTGTTTTGATTTTTTGAGAGAGTAATGGTAATATAAAAATTTGATTTTGATTTAGTGAAACTTTTGAATTTGAAGATAAATTTTGTTAGGATGTAGTAATAAGTATATGTACGCGCCCAGTATTTGCCAAAGGCGACCCAGTATGCATGTAAGGGGAAACATATCGGTTGAGGATCTGGCATGGAGTAAGGCCAGGGGTTTGGAGTTTGGGGTGGTATGTTAGAAGGTTAGGTGCGCTGTGGTGCGTGTCTGTTCGATTTTATGGTGTTGGGATCTCGAATAGAGAAGTCCAGTAATCTCGTTCAGGTGCAGCTATGGTCGCCGAGCCAGGGGGGTAGTTTACCCATGATGTATAAGAACAAAGGGAGGGTTGTTGGCACCATATCCTCACCGATCCTCTTAGGGGTTTAGCAATGAGATTTCTTCTGTTTCGACAGAAGATCTCTCATTGGGGGGGGTATTGTAACGGGGCTAAAGGGAAGGGTTTTTATTTTATTAAAATATTTTAAATTCATTTTCATCTGTGTGGCCAGCCACGTGTTAAACAAAAGCTTTGTTCAGACAAAGAACGGTAAGGTGAAGTCAGTACAATGGAATGTTCGTGTCGCCCACAACTGTGGAATTCTCGGAACTGTAATACTGTGTTACGCTCAACCACAACCAGGCACGCGGACGGGACGCCAAGCAGATCAACCGACGCTGCCGAAAATGGTGCAAAGACGAAGGTTTTGTTCGACATACAGTCCGAGCTGGAGGAAGTATGGATAAGGACACGCCTTTTCCAATGACATCAACCAGTGAACACTAGATTTCGTCCACTGCCAACACCCACAAATAACATGTGTTGTGTGTGCAACGACGAAGACCTTAGCAGCAAAGGCGGTGAACGGCGACGAGATTTAGTATCAGGCAAGGCAGTGATGTCGGCCCGCATGTAACGGCAGTCGACTTACCGATGCGGCGTCAGCCTGACGCTCGCTAAGGTTCGTGGGCCCTAACAAAATTTAAAGTTATGTAAATCAAATTATGTAGAAGTGTTGTCTGGTGTATAGAGGTGAAACGAATCGGAGGAGTGAGTCGGTGAAGTGGACGGACGGCGGAAGAGTGTATAAACTGTTTCGGACTTATTATATGGCCATGAGAAGAAGGACGCCGGTGGGGTAATCCATAAAAAAAAATAAAATATAGTTTCAATTCTTTCTTAAGAGGGGTTTTAAATCGAATGAATGTGTGTGCGAGCAGGCTGGGCTGTTTTGTTTAATATAAGATATATATTTTAAAATTTGTTTTTATGTTTTGTTTTAGTGGTTTTAATTTGTCTTAAATGAAGTAAACCTATTTACGTCACGATATAAAATGTGTTAGTCTAGTTATTACGCCACAACCACTTCCTAGTATTCTGTGCTGATAAACTCGTCTAACGTAATCGGGGGTTTTCTGAGTTTTTTAAAAATGTAGTCAGATAGTGGGATTTTTATAAGGGCAAGAGTGTAAAGGTTTCGATATTGAACCATAAAATATCGTGGCGGCCTGGGCAGTTTCTTTTAAGGTAAGTTTGACGGGGACAATGACGGTAAGTAAAGTTCTGGCAGCGGTGAGTATTATATTATAAGTGTATTTTATTTTAAAATAGGTAAGAGAGAAGTACCTTTACAAAAAGTCATTACAGATCAAAGGTCCAGAAGATTCAGTGACGGAATCGTTCTTCATCACGACACCCCCCCCATTCAACAGCTGTTATACATGAGTTGCTGTGAAAATTCACATGGGAAGTGTCACGCCATCCACCTTATAGCCCTCGTTTGTCATCCTGTGACTATCACCTAGTTCGTTCTCTCAAACAAGACCTGGAAGGCAAACGTTTCACTACAGACGATGAGTGTAAGAAGTAGTTTCAAAGTGGTAAAACAAACTGGATAAAATTTTTATGCACGTGGAATTGAGAAACTCATCAGACAGTATGAAAAGTGTTTTGGAAAATTTGGTGACTATGTCAAAAAATAGATAAATGCCTATTTCTTTGTTGAGTAACAAAATTTTTTAACGTGTGTTTGTTTTATATTATTGGGGGGGTGGTGCCCAATACTTTTTTATTTGCCCTGATAGAATTTCCGAGTTCAGCTTTCTCCTACAAAGACAAAGGAAAGGAAACTTTTCTTTTAACCACTAAAGGGACAAAACAATTCAACTCCAAAGTTTTAAATAATATTTCTAAACACACAAAGCAAACATCTAAATTTTGCAAGCATACAAGTTGCAATGAGCTGTAAATAGCATGTTCTGCAATATTATCAAAAGTGTTTGAAAACTTGAGTACGTAAAGTGATGCCAGTGATAATATTATCTGTGGCCTATATATAAATAGAGATAACAATGCTATTTCGGTTAGTTCTAAATTATTTTATTGTGATATAGGTTAGTATTTAATTAGTACAGAGTGTATTACATGTTTATTGTTCTATTCCTCATGTTTAGTAAACTTTCTGACTTAGTATACTATTATCCATCACAAAAATTTGAATACTGAACACCTGTTCACGTAACTATATGGGACTTTTCACAGCTTAATACGCAGCATTTTGCCAAAAAAAAAAAAAATTCAAAATTCATAATAAATGTATGTTTTTACAAACTGGTTGGGATAAACAAAGTTGAAAATAATTTTTAAATTAGTTTGGCTTTATCGAAATTATTCATAACTAGCAGGTACCCCTGGCTTTGCATGTGAATATTTGTATATGATTGTTGTGGTAACTGTCAAGTTAGTAGTTTGTAACCCAGTCTGAGGATTGACTAATTTTAATGTAAAATGATAACCACCTTCTCCTCTGCAGAACATGAAAGGGTACTGTAAAGCATCATAAGCTCAATGTGTTTCTGCAATTCATGTAGCGTATGATCCCTCGCATGGATTATTATATCGAGTTTATCGCATTCCTGGTTAACTAAAACTACTGCCACCTCATTAGTTGTCGGTGTATTGTAGCGACCCCTGTGCTCTTCATTATTTTCTGTTCGATCAGCATGAATCACAATATTGTACTGATTATTATTCGCAGATGTTACAAATTCAAACGCACTTTTCAGTTCACTAACATATGGGTTGATTGCGTGAAGTAAATTTTGAAGTTCTGTTACTAATGAATCAAATATATTGCAACTTACCGTCTGTGACTTTCTGCAACGATGTCTTCAATCTAAAGTTGACATGTTTCGGGACACTGGTCCCATCCTCAGAACTTAAAAGTATGTTCTTATATCATCAAACAATGATATAGTTGTCAAATATTTAAAATATTAAAATCCAATTAAACAAAAATCACAATACTTAATGTATAAAGTCGAGCGCGACGGTTAAACGGTGCACACCGTACGGTAGCAGATCACGCACTGAATCAAGACTGACTCTTATCACGACAATAACACAAAGCAGTGTCGTACAATATATTTGATTTAAAAAGCAGTTGATCGTTTAGGACACGCGGCTTGGTATCAGCTTTGTTATAAGCTCTGTAAATTTTGAACTCTTCAAGGGCGTTCATATGTCGCCCTTTCTTGCATATGTGAAGAGGTATCAAGTTTTTTTTTAAAATTAGTGTCATTGTGATTCTCTATGATGAGTTGTTTTGGAAATTTTGATCTAATGTGGTCCAAACTGTGAAAGTGTGTAGGCGGTCTATGTTCTGTGAACCTCTTTAAAAAGCCACGGCCAGTCTGGCCTATATAAAAGGCGTCACAATCATCACATCACAATTTGTAAACACCTGTTTTGTGTTCGAGGTTGGTAGGTCCATGTGCGCGGAGGTTATTCAAAATGTGGTTAGTGGTCTTGTATGTAACGTTTATATTGCTATTTTTGTTGAAGATTGACCCAAAAATCTTAGGCATAAAGTATGTATATGGTGTTGTAATGTATTTGCGTGTTATACTCTCATGAGTTCCGTGTCCGTTAATGTTTTCTTATGTTTTCTGAGGATATTATTCACCACTCCAACATCGTAACCATTAGTGACTGCGATGTATTTAATGGTGTTCAATTCCTCATGGTATTCTTTATCACCAAGGGACAGAGACAGAAGTCGATTAATCATACTGTGAAAGGCAGCCATTTTCTGGGATATTGGGTGAAAGGACTTAGCGTGTATCACAATATCAGTTGTTGTAGGCTTTCTATAAATGTTAAAATGTAGTTTTTTACTATTGTTTTTAGCAACTGTTAAATCCAGAAAATTAAGTTTTCCATTGTCTTCATTTTCAAGTGTGAACTGTATATTATCATTAATACTATCTATATATTAATACGTGAAGAGAAAACTTTGTACCCCTTTTTAAGCATATTGCGCGCACGGAGGAGTGTGAGATTTGGCATAGTTAAAGTTTATATGGAGAAGGAGTGCAGAAAGCTAAACTTTATATATAATATGTGTTACAAATATATTAAATTAAACATTAAATTCATTTTCACTTGAAAATTCATTTAAACTTTTTCAAGCAATGGTAATTGTTAAAAATAAAATAATTTTGTTGCCAGGCAATAAAATTATAATTTTTTCATTTTAGTGTACGTTCATACTGCCAATGTCAAACACATAATAGTCTGTCGTTTGTTTACGTTCATACTGCCAATGTCAAACACATAATAGTCTGTGGTCAAACAGTCGCACAGAGTAGAGATTGTCGCCAAAGAATTTTAAAATGTTGCCAACAAATAATTACTGACAGATTGACTGAATGAGCTGTGAATTTTGTGTGACTTCAAATGTTCCTTTTTCAAATAGATTGTATGTCAAGGCAAAAAAGCGTTTATTTTATATTTTGTATATTAGATATCTGTGTTTTATATATTAATGTGCAGTTGAAAGTGAAATACAGCTTGCTTAATATACACCTGTTGCAAAAGGAAAATTTTGTAGCAGCAATTTGAATTGACTTACTCTCGCCTAATTATTATTGGTGGTTTCAAAAAAGTGAGTACATTTTATTATTTTTAAATTAAACCCTGTCAAATCTTAGTTTCAGTAATTTCATTACATTTTTTTTTTACATTCAGATATTCGCACCTACTTCCATTATGCCTCGACATAGAACATTGACGGGTCGGAGTGAGAGACAAATAAGAAGGAATAAATATTCGTGTGAAAGTCAAATTGATAATAGACCAAATGCAAATTTAAATAGTGTAAATAGTATACAAAATGATGAAATTATTTTGAGGGATACATTTAAATGTGCACTGAATGTCATTCCAAGAAATTTTAATACTTTTGATTGTGGATTAATGCATTTACAATGCAAGTTTTGCAATGCAAAACATTTCGAATCTGAGGTCACTTTAGGTGAAAGGACTGCATTCACTTCATGTTGTCATAAGGGTAAAGCAATATTACCGGCCTTAAGTTAAAATGAATACTTTAAATCATTGTATGATGGACTTACTTCAAATGAACCTTCAATAAAAAGAAAGTCAAAAAATTATTTTGAAAACATTCGTAAATACAATTCATCATTTGCTATGGTTAGCTCAGAAGCTAAAATTTCGGATACAGTTACGCGTGGAGTGTATCATTTTAAAATACATGATGTTTTTTATCACAGATCAGGTCCAATGACTGCTGGATATGGTCGCTCACCATGTTATGCGCAATTATATTTTTATGATGTTGACACTGCTGCCAATTATAGATTATGTGAACACTATAATCAAACATGCAATAACAATATAATGCGCGAAATCTCTCTTGAATTGGAACGCATTAATCCTTTCGTTCGGTCATTCATTGCAATGAAAGATCATTGTCAGAGAAATCAAAATAAAGAAATTTGTATGCTCATTAAAGTAAATCGTGATTTAGATCTACGCCGTTATAATGATGCAGTTCAAACTGATGTAGCAGTAATTTTTAGTACAGTTGATGGTGAGCCACCCTTTGAACGAAATATGGTTTCGTTTTCAAAAGTTAATGGTACCATTAAAAATATCTCTGTTTTGGATTCATCATTGGACCCTTTAGCATATCCATTACTTTTTCCAAATGGTGATACTGGGTGGCATATCAATATTTCTCATAATGTACCAACTACATCTAATTCAAGAGCGCCCAGAAATAAATTAACCATGCTTCAGTATGCAGCCTATCGACTTGCAATTAGAGAAGATTTTAGCATGTTGCACCATTCACAAAAATTATTTCTGCAGTGGATAGTTGATATGTATGTGAGAATAGAGGGCACAAGGTTACATTTCATTCGACAAAATCAAACAAGTCTTAGGTCTGAAGTTTACAACAATTTAACAGATTATTTAGAATTGAACCCCAATGCCAATAATGTTGGCCGTAGAGTAATTTTACCATCTTCATTCAATGGATCTCCAAGAAATATGTATCAGAATTATTTAGATGCAATGTCAATTGTACAACATTTCGGAAAGCCTTCTTTGTTTATTACAATGACTTGCAATCCAAGTTGGCCTGAAATAGTTAGCAATATTGGTGTAGGTGAGTCAGCTAATTTTCGACCTGATATTGTTGTGCGTGTATTCAAGTCCAAACTGAAAGCATTAATTGAGGGCCTTACACTAAAAAAAATCTTTGGTAAAGTTGAAGCACTCATTTATACAATTGAGTTTCAAAAGAGAGGATTGCCTCATGCTCACATTTTACTCTCTTTAAATGAGCAAGATAAAATTGTTACCGCTACCGATATTGATAAAGTTATATCTGCGGAGATTCCTAACATTCAAACACATCCTACATTACATGAATATGTTGTAAAACACATGATGCATGGTCCATGCGGTGTACTTAATCCAAATTCTGTATGTATGAGAGATGGAAAATGCACAAAAGATTATCCAAAACGATTTAATGAATTTACATGTGAATCATTAAATGGATATCCATTATACAGAAGGCGTGATAATGGTATTAATGCTGAAGTTCGCGGTAGTTGCCTCAACAATCGTTATGTTGTACCATACAATCCGTATTTACTTGCCAAATTTAATTGCCATATAAATGTTGAAGTATGCACTACAGTTAAAAGTGTTAAATACATTTATAAATACATGTATAAAGGCTATGACAGTGCATCTGTTGAATTAGGTTCAGAGAGAAATGAACCAGGTCAAGAAATACAAATTGATGAAGTTAAACATTTTTTAAATGGCCGTTATGTCGGATCAACTGAAGCTGTATGGCGCATCTATGAATTACCAATGCAGTTTCAATCACATGTCATCGTTAGACTTGACATTCATTTACCGCGTAGACAGAATGTTTACTTTCGAGAAGGGCAAGAACGTCAAGCAATTGAAAATGCAAGACAAACAAAATTATTAGCATTTTTTGAATTGAATCGATCAGATCCATCAGCACATGAATATAAGTATATTGAAATTCCTTTGCATTATGTGTGGGAAGATTCCCGAAAAAAATGGAAGAAGAGAAGGCGTGGAGGTGATAAAATCATTACACGCATATATGTAGTATCACCAGAAGACATTGAACTTTTCCATTTACGATTACTTTTATTACATGTCTGTGGTCCAAAATCATTTGAGGATGTTAGAACATACAATGGAATTATACACTTTCTTTTGCTGAAGCGTGCCATGCTTGCGGCATTGCTTCAAATGAAATGAATGGCACGAATGTTTAAATGAAGCAAAAGAATTACATTCACCAAAACAAATGCGAAATTTATTTGGCTACATTTGTGCATTAAATGTGCCAGCCAATGCATTGGCGTTATGGAATGAATTTAAGGTATATCTTAGTGAAGATTTTTTGAGAGATTACAACGAAGAAGTATCCTTTAACACAGCTCTATTAGAAATTGACGATATTTTGAATGTTCATAATTTGTCATGTCAAGAACTTGTTTACCAGTTCCCACGTATTCGCAGAGAACAGACGAAGCAAATGCTACTGATCCAATAGAACAAGAGTTTCTGTTTTCTGAGCATTATGAAACTGCAAATAATTGAACAGCGTAATCTAATTGATCGTGTGATTCGTGAAGTTTTGCACCATGATACTGGATCTAATGTTTTTTGTTTAACCGCTCAAGCAGGTTGTGGAAAAACATTCACACAAACAGCAATCATTCACAAATTAAATTCGCTTAATCTTAGTTGCATTGCAACAGCGTTCAGTGGCATAGCTTCAACTCTATTATTTGGAGGTAGAACTTTGCACAATGTGTTTAAATTGCCTATACCCATTTTGGAAAATTCTGTAACAAATATTACCGCAAATAGTAGCTATGGGCGTTACATAAATTCATCATCATTGATAATTATTGATGAAATTTCTATGTGCCCACTGCAAGTGTTGAAAATCATAGACAGATTATTGCAGGATCTATGCGATGAAAATGATAAACATAAACCATTTGGAGTGAAAACGATACTTCTGTGCGGTGATTTTCGGCAAATCTTACCAGTTGTCCCACTAGGATCACGTGCAACTTTAATTGAAAATTGTGTCACGAGTTGGCATAAATTTGTTTATTTTCATAAAGTAACGTTTACTCAAAATATGAGAGCCTTACCAAGTGAAATAGAATTTGTCGAATTCTTGAAAAAAATTGGTAATGATGAAGCCACAGAATCCCCTCAGTTTGGTGAAAATATTATTGAAATACCTCGGCAATTAATAGGAGATGATAATAATATTATTAATGAGGTGTATGGAAATATTTCCGAAAACATACTCTCAGATAACATATTGAAGTCAGTTATTTTAGCACCTAAAAATGATGATTGTACTTTTATTAATACTGATATACTTAATCGAATACCAGGTGAACAGAAAACATATCATAGCTACGATAAAATAATTTGTGATGATGACAATGAAATCAATAACTATCCAGTAGAGTTTTTGAATTCTTTGACTATTAGTGGTTTGCCACCACATAAGTTAGTATTGAAAGTTAATTGCATCGTTTTACTGATCAGAAACTTAAATACAAAGGAAGCATTAGTCAATGGAACAAGAATGCGCATCAAGTGTATACATCGTAATGATCTTATTGAATTTGTCGTTTATTAAGAACCGCGTCTCGTCTTGATCTTTTTGGTCAACCATTGCCTTAACAACAGTTTCCACATTGATAACTTCAGCAATGATGTGTTCACGATTGAGATTAGATTTGTGTAAAGGAAGATTATATTTCAAGCCCTTGTTTAATACATCCGTTTCATCAGTACTTAAATCAATAGAAGTTAAATTCTGCAAACGTGTATAAAATTTGTGTTTACATCGGACGTTATTGGACATCGGTAATTGACTATTCAATAACCTTTGGAGTTTATTCGATTGCTTGATATGCATTTGATAAATTATCTGCTTCACGTCATTGTTTATAAAATCCAGATAATGATCAAGTACGGCTGGATGTGTGCTATTCAATAGTTGTAAATGTATTTTGTATAATTTAGAATTTAAATTTGATTCCTTAATGTGTAGAAACTTTATTTCTTCCTTAACTCTGTATATTTCTGCATGTTTTTTGGTTTTTAAATCAGCTATAGATGAACCTTTAAATCTTATGACAGCATAATTAGGTATAACATTATTCTTCAGGCACGATTTGTTGAACTTAATATGTAATATAGTTTTGTGTAGTTGGATCTTAACATTCTGAAAATCTCTTACTATATTTGCACGACTTGCAGTATTCATATTTAAAAGGAATAAACCGAAATTAGTACCAAGCCACGTGTTGTTCAATCAAATATATTGCGACTTACCGTCTGAGACTTTCTGCAACGATGTCTTCAATCTAAAGTTGACATGTTTCGGGACACTTGTCCCATCCTCAGAACTTAAAAGGATGTTCTTATATCATCAAACAATAATATAGTTGTCAAATATTTAAAATATTTAAATCCAATTAAACAAAAATCTCAATACTTAATGTATAAAGTCGAGCGCGACGGTTAAACGGTGCACATCGTATGGTAGCAGATCACGCACTGAATCAAGACTGACTCTTATCACGACAATAACACAAAGCGGTGTCGTACAATATATTTGATTTAAAAAGCAGTTGATCGTTTAGGACACGCGGCTTGGTATCAGCTTTTTGTTATAAGCTCTGTAAATTTCGAACTCTTCAAGGGCGTTCATATGTCGCCCTTTCTTGCATATGTGAAGATGTATGAAGTTTGTTTTAAAATTAGTGTAATTGTGATTCTCTATGATGAGGTGTTTTGGAAATTTTGATCTAATGTGGTCCAAACTGTGAAAGTGTGTAGGCGGTCTATGTTCTGTGAACCTTTTTAAAAAGCCACAGCCTGTCTGGCCTATATAAAAGGCGTCACAATCATCGCATAACAATTTGTAAACACCTGTTTTGTGTTCGAGGTTGGTAGGTCCATGTGCGCGGAGGTTATTCAAAATGTGGTTAGTGGTCTTGTATGTGACGTTAATATTGCTATTTTTGTTGAAGATTGACCCAAAAATCTTAGGCATAAAGTATGTATATGGTGTTGTAATGTATTTGCGTGTTATACTCTCACGAGTTCCGTGTCCGTTAATGTTTTTACACCTTTTCTTATGTTTTCTGAGGATATTATTCACCACCCCAACATCATAACCATTAGTGTGTTCAATGAGGAATTGAACACCATTAAATACATTGCAGTCACTAATGGTGAGAGTATAACACGCAAATACATTACAACACCATATACATACTTTATGCCTAAGATTTTTGGGCCAATCTCTAACAAAAATAGCAATATTAACGTCACATACAAGACCACTAACCACATTTTGAATAACCTCCGCGCACATGGACCTACCAACCTCGAACACAAAACAGGTGTTTACAAATTGTTACGTGATGATTGTGATGCCTTTTATATAGGCCAAACAGGCCATGGTTTTTTAAAGAGGTTCACAGAACATAGACCGCCTACACACTTTCACAGTTTGGACCACATTAGATCAAAATTTCCAAAACAACTCATCATAGAGAATCACAATTACACTAATTTTAAAACAAACTTGATACCTCTTCACATATGCAAGAAAGGGCGACATATGAACGCCCTTGAAGGGTTCGAAATTTACAGAGCTTATAACAAAGCTGATACCATGCCGTGTGTCCTAAACGATCAACTGCTTTTAAATCAAATATATTGTACGACACCGCTTTGCGTTATTGTCGTGATAAGAGTCAGTCTTGATTCAGTGCGCGATCTGCTACCATATGGTGTGCACCGTTTAACCGTCGCGCTCAACTTTATACATTAAGTATTGTGATTTTTGTTTAATTGGATTTTAATATTTTAAATATTTGACAACTATATCATCGTTTGATGATATAAGAACATACTTTTAAGTTCTGAGGATGGGACAAGTATTCCGAAATATGTCAACTTTAGATTGAAGACATCATTGCAGAAAGTCACAGACAGTAAGTTGCAATATATTTGATTGAACAACACGTGGCTTGGTACTAATTTCAGATTTATTCCTTTTAAATATGAATACTGCAAGTCGTGCAAATATAGTAAGAGATTTTCAGAATGTTAAGATCCAACTACACAAAACTATATTACATATTAAGTTCAACAAATCGTGCCTGAAGAATAATGTTATACCTAATTATGCTGTCATAAGATGTAAAGGTTCATCTATAGCTGATTTAAAAACCAAAAAACATGCAGAAATATACAGAGTTAAGGAAGAAATAAGTTTCTACACATTAAGGAATCAAATTTAAATTCTAAATTATACAAAATACATTTACAACTATTGAATAGCACACATCCAGCCGTACTTGATCATTATCTGGATTTTATAAACAATGACGTGAAGCAGATAATTTATCAAATGCATATCAAGCAATCGAATAAACTCCAAAGGTTATTAAATAGTCAATTACCGATGTCCAATAACGTCCGATGTAAACACAAATTTTATACACGTTTGCAGAATTTAACTTCTATTGATTTAAGTACTGATGAAACGGATGTATTAAACAAGGGCTTGAAATATAATCTTCCTTTACACAAATCTAATCTCAATCGTGAACACATCTTTGCTGAAGTTATCAATGTGGAAACTGTTGTTAAGGCAATGGTTGACCAAAAAGATCAAGACGAGACGCGGTTCTTAATAAACGACAAATTCAATAAGATCATTAAAAATCAGAGTAATAACATTTACTCTCCTTTAACAAATATTAATTATAATAAAGAACGACAAATTTTATCAGAACTAAGACATAAATTATCTGTCAATCACGCTCTCGTCACCAAGGCCGATAAAGGTAACACCGTGGTTATTATGGATATGAAAGAGTATAACAATAAAATACATAATTTCATTGTCAACAACAACATTATAAAACTAAATTCTGACCCAACTGAACATTATGTAAAACGGTTAAATCAGAGTATAAATAAGTGCACACATTTGTTAGACGAGCGAACTAGAAGATCTTTGAAACCCATAAATTCGAAAGCACCCACTTTGACAGGCTTACCCAAACTCCACAAGGAAGGTATCCCACTGAGAGCACTGGTAAATTTCACCACTGCCCCGGGATATAAAACGGCTAAAAAACTAGTCAACATAATAAAGTATAATATACGAATAACTAATGATCATAGTTTAATTAATAGTATTGACTTTGTAGATAAGGTTAAAGACTTAATAATTGAACCATCTTACAAACTTGCCTCCTTTGATATTATAAACTTATACACAAACATACCAGTAGCTGAGACCCTACAAATACTTAAGATTAACCTTATTAATACTAACAAACTGGACACTAAAAGTATAAACGAATTGATGGACGTTTTGGAACTGATTCTCGATCAAAACTATTTCACCTACAACAATCAATTTTTCAGCCAACAGGAGGGGTTAACAATGGGTTCCCCACTATCTGGCCTCCTTGCAGATATATACCTGAATAATTTCAAGAATTCCTTTATTCTTACTAATAACGGACACAGTGATAACATAATGTTTTATGGCAGATCTGTTGACACCTTTTTAATATATAAATGCACACAAAGGCAAATTGATAGGTTACATAATTATTTAAATAGTATCAATGATAATATACAGTTCACACTTGAAAATAAAGACAATGGAAAACTTAATTTTCTGGATTTAACAGTTGCTAAAAACAATAGTGAAAAATTACATTTTAACATTTATAGAAAACCTACAACAACTGATATTGTGATACCCGCTAAGTCCTTTCACCCAATATCCCAGAAAATGGCTGCCTTTCACAGTATGATTAATCGACTTCTGTCTCTGCCCCTTGGTGATAAAGAATACCATGAGGAATTGAACACCATTAAATACATCACAGTCACTAATGGTTACGATGTTGGAGTGGTGAATAATATCCTAAGAAAACATAAGAAAAGGCGTAAAAACATTAACGGACACGGAACTCGTGAGAGTATAACACGCAAATACATTACAACACCATATACATACTTTATGCCTAAGATTTTTGGGTCAATCTTCAACAAAAATAGCAATATAAACGTCACATACAAGACCACTAACCACATTTTGAATAACCTCCGCGCACATGGACCTACCAACCTCGAACACAAAACAGGTGTTTACAAATTGTTATGTGATGATTGTGACGCCTTTTATATAGGCCAGACAGGCCGTGGCTTTTTAAAGAGGTTCACAGAACATAGACCGCCTACACACTTTCACAGTTTGGACCACATTAGATCAAAATTTCCAAAACACCTCATCATAGAGAATCACAATTACACTAATTTTAAAACAAACTTGATACCTCTTCACATATGCAAGAAAGGGCAACATATGAACGCCCTTGAAGAGTTCAAAATTTACAGAGCTTATAACAAAGCTGATACCAAGCCGCATGTCCTAAATCAGTGTTCCGCGGCACAATAGTGCGCCGTCACAAGGTGAAAGGTGTGACGCGAACTTTTACCTATTATTGTAATAAATTGTCGATTTTAAGTAAGAAGGTGCTTGTTTATTCTTTAATACATGCTGATAACTGTTATATTTTCATAGAAATTAAATGAATTTATTTACTCAATATTGTTGTTATAGTTTGCTTATCTTAAGATATTTGTATTCTCGCCTGAAATATTGGGCCGGTTTGATGGGTTACAGGCGGCAAGCTTTGTGTTCACCTCAAAGAAAGCCGCTTAAGACTTTTAGCAAGCCTTTTAGCGGCCCGCACCAATCACACAATAGAGTTTACGTTCAAAACTCTAAACGTTCTAAACTCTATTCAAGAGAGTTCTTTGTAACACCGCATCTTTTGTGTACGGCTGGCTGTACGTGCTTTTAACTAAAATTGCACGGATTAGCAAAAATTTCCTTCTCTTTTATTATTTTGTTGCCTTGTTTTGATATTTGTGCCTGTTTGTCGGTGCTTCTTAAACTTTATTGCTCTTTTCCTTCGCCGAAGACCCACACATGTCAGACAACAATTACAGTATTTCAGTTCAGTTCTATCACAGCTGTGCTCTGCAGTAGTGCGAATATTGTGATTGCTACACCAGTCTTACTATTTTCTATTACATTGTTATTAAATTATTTTTTTTTCGATATGGATAAGTTGCTTGTACGGAGTGGTCCGTCCTCGAATGCAAGTAGTGAAACCATCGAGCCCGAAAAAAAGAAATAGAAAGTAGTTCACCGGCAATATAGTGATAATTATTTATCTTACGGTTTTTTTTTGGTGTGGTGACAAAACATGCCCAATCCCCTAGTGTGTTGTGTGTGGTGAAAAACTCAGTAATGCTGCTATGGTCACCAGTAAATTGAAACGACATTTGTCAACAAAACATTCCTCTCTGTTAAGTAAAGATGTGAATTATTTTCATCGGTTGTTGGAACAAAATACAAAACAAGTGACGTTCATGACTACGTCGGTACGTGTTTCGCAAAAAGTACAGGAAGCCAGCTATAAGGTAGCCGAACTTATCGTAAAGGCCAAAAAACCACACACAATAGCAGAAATGTTGTTAATGCCCGCGTGTAAAGAAATGGTAAAAATAGTCCTGGGTTTAGAAGCTGGTACTGTAATTTCAAAAATTCCTCTCTCTGCTGACACAATCAGCCGCCGAGTTAGTGACATGTCCAGTGACATCGAAGACATTATGAAGGAGAAAATAAAGAGCAGTCGAAAGTTCTCACTTCAGATAGACGAGTCCACCGATATTGGCGGTCACGCACAACTTCTTTCCTACATAAGGTATGTTGATGGGGATGTAATTGCAACTAATTTCTTTTTTTGCAAAGAACTACCCGAGCGAGCAACCGGTGAAGAAATATTTCGTACGACTAATGAATATGTGGTCAGTAATGAATTAACATGGGAGGATTGCGTTAGTGTTTGTACAGACGGAGCCGCTTCTTTGACAGGCCGGGTGAAAGGATTCGTAGGTAAAGTACGCGAAGTAAATCGTAACTTACGAACCGACCATTATCTCATTCACCGCGAAGCCATTGTTGCTAAGTCTTTGCCATCTCCTCTGAAAATTGTGATGGACGAAGTAGTAAAAGTCGTGAACTTCATCAAATCGCGGCCCCTAAATATGCGGCTTTTTAACGTTTTGTGTCAAGAAATGTGATCAGAGCACACTACACTTCTGCTGCATACAGAAGTACGATGGTTATCTCGAGGTAAAGTGTTAACGCGAATGTTTGAACTTAAAGAGGAGGTACTTGCATTTTTGACTATTGAGGGGCATCAGTATGCGGATTTATTTGCAGATGATGAATGGGTATCTAAGTTGGGATATCTTTCCGATATTTTCGTACACTTGAATGAACTAAACAGAAAAATGCAAGGTAGAAACAAAAATATTCTGACTAGTATGGATAAGATTCAAGGATTTATTAATAAGTTAAATTTGTGATACAGACAATTGAAAATGGATCGTGTGAGATGTTCCCAACTGTATGGCCCCTTGCTGATGATAATAAGGTGTTGATGGACTTAATTAAAGAACATTTAGTACTCTTGCAGCAGAATTTCAAAAAATATTTTGGAGAAAGTGTTGAAGATTTTGACTGGGTTCGCGATCCATTCATTATGGATTCAAAATATCTTCCGAATAATTTAGGCTTACAAGAGGAACTGGCAGATTTGAAAGCAGACAGAACATTGAAATTAAAATTTTTCGAAGTGCCTTTGGAAACATTTTGGTTGTCAATAAGCAGTGAATACTCGGCTATCTCCGAGATGGCAGTTAATGTGTTATTACCATTTTGAACTACATATTTATGTGAACTGGGCTTCTCGACGTTGACTGAAATTAAAACATCAAAGAGAGAGAGACTCAAATCCATCGATGAAAAAATGAGGCTTGCTTTGTCAATGATTCCGCCACGAATCAGCCGTCTGTGTGCAGCTAACCAGGCTCAAGTATCACATTGAAGGTATGAGTAGAGTTATTTACTTTAAAATTCGTATTTTCTACAGTGAATTAAAGTTAATAAATTGTTAATAAATACATGAGTCTATTCCTGTTTTATAATAATAATAATAATAATAATAACAATAATGATAATAATAATAATAATAATAATAATAATAATAATAATAATAATTGACTACATAACGACGTAATATTTCGTAATTATATTAAGATTCATATGATTTTGAGGGGACAGACATTTTGGTGTGCCGTGTTGAGTCTAGGCCCGTCTGGGGTGTGCCGTGAGTAAAAAAAGGTTGCGGATCACTGTCCTAAATGATCAACTGCTTTTTAAATCAAATATATTGTACGACACCGCTTTGTGTTATTATCGTGATAAGAGTCAGTCTTGATTCAGTGCGCGATCTGCTACCGTACGGTGTGCACCATTTAACCGTCGCGCTCGACTTTATACATTAAGTATTGTGATTTTTGTTTAATTGGATTTTAATATTTTAAATATTTGACAGCTATATCATCGTTTGATGATATAAGAACGTACTTTTAAGTTCTGAGGATGGGACAAGTGTCCCGAAATATGTCAACTTTAGATTGAAGACATCATTGCAGAAAGTCACAGACGGTAAGTTGCAATATATTTGATTGAACAACACGTGGCTTGGTACTAATTTTGGATTTATTCCTTTTAAATACTGTTACTAATGGCTTATCCAAGTTACGAATATGATCCATTCTTGTTTCAGATTGCTGTAAATAATCAGCTATGAAATATACCTGTAGAAATTTTGGTACTTCGTTTTGTGTAGGGCATAATGATCCCATGAGGTGATATACTTGCCCTTGAATTTTGAAAGTAGGCATGAAGCTCCCTTCGACTATTTCATTGGCTCCGAATGATGTAAATTGAAAAGCTGAATTGTATGATCTTAATGCATTCAAAAATTTTTTCGATAAAAGATGTTCTCCATTTTATAATGATTTTAACGGTTCTGGAGGAGGAAGTATGGGATCAAATCGCATTTTTCCTGCAGAGCAACATAATCCATGTGATTCGTTTTTCCACTTTAAAGCTTTGCAATGAGGGCAAACCATACTCGGTAACCCGATATCCGTTCCATTTGCGTAGTTAATAACTGGATTATAATTGAAACTACTATTTAATTTTGCATTCCATCGTAAAGTAGGACCTCGTGATCTGAGAGTTGCTTGCCTGCATCTTTGTGCCGCTAATCTATTTTCACGAATCGTAGGACTTTCAACCCGTGAGATTTCTTCTAATCCAGATCTTTCTGAAGAGTTTCCAGGAGCTGACTGCATTTCGACTCCTTCGACATCATTTTCAGATGCTCTAAGATGCCTCTTTCTTTCCGCAGCAGCAGTAGATCTTCCTAAACATGATCGTCATTTTGGTATTGCAAAGCTAAAAAAAGGAAATGTATTTATTTGATCAATACTAATAAATCTCTAGGGGGCAATTAATAATTTATACAATACAATACATATTGCACATATTACTTACCGATGAAGAAAAATTAACGAAAAAAAGGCACTGATACTACATCACTGATGCTCATCGTATAATTCTCGATGAAGTAGGTTAAGTATAATTCTCGACAATTAATTATTCCTACTGCACATAGGCCTACTGAGTATTCAAATGTCGAAGAGTATGGTTTGTCAGAATCAACGTGTACTATATAATCAATGTTACAATATAATCAAACAATGAATTATTGTATTGTTAATATGAATTCCATATGCTGATAAGAATTCCATATCCCTACAAAAATGTAAATATTCAAATGGACTAACCGATATCAATATACTTATGTATACACTATTTGTATTTTTCTATACGAATAAACATTTCATCTAATTGTGTTACTGCATGTTTGTAAATATCTACTAAATTATCAAATTTTGATTTTACGTATCGAGGAAACATGAATCCTCCTCTAAATCTATTGCTTCGCACTTTTTGGATATTCATAACTTACAATATAAGAATATTATTAATATAGATGTACCTTTAGCAATTTACCAACTCGACAGTTACCACAACAATCATATATAAATATTCGCGATCGAAGCCGCAGGTTTAAAAAAATGCATTTGTTTGCAATAACTTCGGTTCTTTTTAACCTATCATTATCAAATAAAGTGGAACACCTTCCGCTGGGTACCTGCTATCAGCGTGCAATGTTTCATTGAAATCGGTTCAGTAGATTCTGAGATTACCGCGGACAAACATAGACCCCCCTAGAGATTTATTATATAGATGAGAAAAAGCAGTTTTACTAAAGTTTCTACGCTTTTACATGGATCTACTCTGGGCTGGCCAGAGTACCAGCACTGGTGTGCACAGCAGAATTGATCTTTATCAGCAGAATCAAAATGGATTTTTACCCGCTGCACCATTATTATGATCTGCTATTTTGAAAAAAATTAAATTAAAGCTATCTAGTTTTAACATTTAACATGTATAGCCTACTATAGCAATGTGAGATGTGAAAAGTGATCAGCATCATCACTGGTAAGCTCCATATTTTTTTTTAAGATTAATGCTTATGTACTATCATGAGAATATGGTGGCCAAAAGATATCCAATGAAGATCTATGGCAGATCACCAACCAGTGTCCTATCGAACAGCAGATGAAAATGGGGAAATGGCGTTGGATCTGTCAGCCAATCTTAGACACTCCCATGATAATACAGCAAAACAATCTACAGAATTGGACGCTCGAGAAAGCGGAACGGGATGGCCAAAGATTACATAACAACATCAAAAAGGAACTAAAAACTCCACATAGCACATGAGAGCAAACAAAAATTCAAGCCCAAGATGGCATGGATGCAAAGCATTTCTTGAGGCCCTATTCTCCACCTAGGAGTCAAAGGAACAAGAGAGGGTTAGGAAGGTTAGGTAATTCCTTATTCACATTTTGGGGCAGATTTTTCACAAATGCAGTAACAGGAAAGCAAACCCATGCTACACAATAGTCCAAAATACATGAAGCAAATTTAGTGAGTGAGAGAAATACCAAGTTAATAAGAAAAAAAATGTGTACCTTTCACATTTGACTTTCCCCTTTAGGTTTCTTCTTAACTAGTAATGACAGTACAACTGCATTCCTGTGATGTATGTTATATTATTTATATCCCTTTACAGCACACATTTTAAATACACTAATTTTATTTCACCTCATCCCAAACAAAACCCAGATGCACCTCTGTGTGTGTGTGTGTGTGTGTGTGTGTGTGTGTGTGTGAGCACATGCACGTATGCACAGCCGTAGTTTATAAAAACTACATATACTTACACTTTTCAACTCAATACTGCCATATTTTATACTCATACCCCTTGATGTCTTTATCTTCCAAGAAAATTTATTGCCATCAACTGTATAAATAAAACTTTCCGCACCTCCATGACAAGTTAATGCATGTTTTGTTTTACTGAAATACTCCTCTGATGAGAGAGACAGGCTATCACTCAGTTCTAACACATCTTCTTCCCACAACTGTAACAAAGAATTAGGAACCATCTCATGAATAACAACAATGACAACATAAATCTGTAAAAATGACAAAAGATACAGATAATTATAGGAAATCCATAATTATCAATACCCCTAAACACACATGACTACCAAGAAGAATTAAACACAATCAAATATATAGCAGTCAAAAATGGATACAACCCCGATTTAATAAATAAACTACACAAACGCATCCTAAACACAAAAAGTAAAACACATAAGACCAACAGCACACAACCCAGTAAATACATAACACTTACATACTACAATTCCAATACGCACAAAATTGCTAACACATTTAGAAAACATAATTATAAAGTAGCCTACAGAACCAACAACACCATTATGAAACACATAAATAATACTAACAAAGACACAGACACATACAGCAAAACAGGGGTATATAAATTAAATTGTAATGATTGTTACCAATTCTACATCGGCCAGACGGGAAATCTTTTTCCTCCAGATTTTCAGAACATTTAAAAGCCCTCACCACAAACTACATACATTCCACATTTGCCACACATTTACAAAACGAAAACCACAGTTACACAAACATAGAACACAACATGGAAATATTACACTACTTACCTAAAAGTAGAAAACTAAATACAGCTGAACAATTTGAAATATACAGATATCACGCACTACAACCAAACAACATATTAAATGAACAATTACATTATAGATCACATACACTATTCGATACACTGATCCAAACACACAATTTGAACCTCAGCGCCAATTCCCTCCCACCATCAACCCCCACCACACACACCTATAGTCCATAACCGTTATTCTGTAAAATGACATTCAGTATTTACTCCCACTGAGGAAGAGGAACATCACCTCGAAATGTATGGGGAAGTGATAAAGAAAGTAAGTTCATATTGTGAAAGTATATATATATATAATAGGAAATCCATGTTGGGTTAAGTTTTCAGTACTGAGTATTTATATTTTCTATTGCTCAAAAATAACTAAAAATTACTAAATACTTTAGCACTGATTTATTTCAATTGTATTAAACTCTAGGGAAAAATATCGCTAACAGTTTTGATAAAATACCCCTACTGAACGTAAAGATACAAGTTGTATACATGCTAAGCTACACTTACAACTAGTCTCAAGTCTTGAAGAACATACCACTTGAAGTGTGAGTGTTATGCAGAAAGTAATTTTTGTTCTTGAACCATATGTTAATAATAAAGGAGAGGTGCAATACTTTATACAGAGTATTCTGTGCACATCACATGCACTTTGTTGTTATATAGGATTATTCAAAAACATTTCCGGAAATTGCATTATGGTGCAGGATTATGTAAGCTTTATTGTATTCATTAATCAATTTCTTGTCACAAGTTATACACTTAAACCAAAAATGTATGGTAAACCTTGTCATCAATTATACCACTCTTTAAAGTTCGAAAGTGTCATTTATTGTCAGTTAAATTTGGTAAAAGTTCAGCTAAGTATAGTTTGATATAATTAATTACCAACACAAATACATCCTAAATAACTGTGGCTTTGGAAGCTAACATCATAAATATGAACTTTACCTATCTTCCAGTTCATGAACTTGTATACACTGTCAAACTAATTTATCAGAAGAGTTTATTCAATGTTAATCCTCCCTAATGGCCGACTTTAAATTAAATACACAAACATGCTTACGTACAAATCATAAATATTTACTATCTAAATATGTAAGCTATTGTCTTATGTGGTCAATTTTTAAATTAAAATTCTCAAAATAAAGCCATACTACTGCTATAAACAATACAACATAACCTCTCTCACAAACTACTTTTAAAATAAACTTGGAGAAATTCATACACTGCCAATGTAAACTTCGTTTCCTAACAGCAAATACATTGTGAAACTGTTCTCATCCCATTCAGTCTTCACAATACTCATACAACTTCTACCTTCTATCGGTAACTTGCACACAAACTGTTCAGAATCTGACATTTTTCAAATCTACAGTACCGCCCAGAACTGTACCACAGCCTTATCAATTATCCGCCGTGGGGAGAGTAAGTAATCTGTATACATGTGTATAGACCCCTACACCGATGCAACCCGCAACACTCATTTATCGAAGAAAACGTTCAGCTTGTATGTGGTTTCCGCGCTTTATTTGAGTTAACACTACGTAACAGTATTCGATGCGATATACGCACTGGTGATTAACATATAGGCCCCTTAACTAAAAAATTACCACCTGTACTCTCTACTGGTTTAGGTAGAGCTCTAGTTTAGGTACCAATTCTGGACATATTAGATAATATGGATCTTTTCCGTTTTATGGCCCCCACTATTATTTTACACAATTTTAATGTAGTAGTTTGCTTGATGTAGTATTAGCTTCATCGTATTTGTAATAGACTTAATAAACCTCTAATGTGATGAACGATGCTACCGTTTATGTTAATAGTTAAACGCCAGTTTTTTCAACAATCGTGAATTCCGTTATAAGTATTACAAAACCACTTTGTAGATACACTATATACCCGGAAATGAGCTTCAACATTTAAGTCATCATCTCGTAGGTATTCGAGCGTCTCTTGCATGGCCGAATTGCTGGGATAAGTTTATCCGACAGGAGGTGTTCGGCTTCCTCAAGGAATATTCGACGACCCTTCAAATTGTCCGGGTTGTCTCCCAACTCACTGACGCCCATAATAAACATCAGTCTACAATTCCCGTCCTCCGGAACGTGAGCAAGGCCTTCAACAGAGTCTGGCACGAAGGCCTTCTCTTTAAACTTGCCGTGTCCCCGCTCCCAGCATCCTTTGCTCATCTGATGCGTTCGTATCTATACGGCCACCCATTTAGGATCTGCGTCGACGATTCGTACTCTTCTGTCCGACCCGTCGCCGCCGGCGTCCCCCAAGGATCTGTCCTCGGCTCCCTTCTGTACTTAGTGTACATGAACGACCTGCCTGTTCAGCCTGGAGTTAAGCTCTCACTGTGTGCGGATGACAGTTCAGCAAACTTTCGTTTTGCCACTGACGTGGTGCAGCGTTAGCTCGCCCCTCGCCATCTTCCGGCCTGGCTAAGGAAATGGCGGGTGACAATCAATAGGGAGAAAACCGAGGCGATTCCCTTCTCCCATCAGCTCACTTCCCGATTCCAGACCCTCTCCCTTGATGGGAGCCTAATCGTTTGGAAACGTACTGTGAAGTACTGTACTTAGGCGTCACTCTTGATCGACGCCTAAGCTTCAGAGCTCACGTGTCCAACGTACTCCAGCGCGCTCGTGACGTCAAAGCCAAACTTTTTCCGTTTTTATCCAATCAAGGGCCACTGCCTGTGCACACGAAGCTCTCAATATATCTGCTCTTTCTCGGAGCATCCTGATGTACGCAGCGCCAGCTTTCTAGTCCCTGGTGCAGCTAGATATTATTGCACGCCTGAAAGCATTCCAGTCTCGTACCCTCCGCTACATCTCCAACTCTCCCTGGTATGTTAAAAATGATTGTTATCAGGCGAGAGTTGAAGATTCCGTCGCTCGACGGGTTTATACAAAGTCTTTCATACAACCTATTCGACCGAGCCTCCAAATCATCCTTTCCTCACCTCCGACACCTTAGCACGGACGAAGGACCTCCCCACCATCAAACAAAGACTCCCTCAAGCCCTGCTTGACGATCCACCATAATTCACAAAAACATCTGCCCACTTGCCACCCTTCCACACTTGTTAAACTCCTACAAACTTATGTTCCGTTCTGCTGCATGCAGACAGATTGATCGAGAGTTGCGCCCTCTCTAGGTGTGCCAAGCGCCGCCTTCTGCGGGAGGCTTCTTCTCTCCAATCCAATATGGCAGTCTCCCCGGACTCTTACCGGGCAGGCGGAAGTGTAGCGACCCATTGTGGGTGTACAAATCCTGCCTGCCCATCTGAAGACTCCGCGAAGACTCCCTCACTCCAACCGTGGCGGATCACTTTGCGATTCAGCCAATCACAACCCGCATCCTTCACCTCCGCAAATAAATAAAAAAGGAGGCTCCATCCCAACTGCGACAAGTTTCGCTACCAAGCTACCACAGTGAGCATCAGGCAGTCATCGGGCTCGCCCGGATGCTACCATCACCGGGGCACGCCTGCAGTATGCCCCTGTACCTGAAACCTGGAACATTTTAGTCAGTATATCAAAAATAGCTGTACAGAGGACTGCAAATAATTATACTCAACGCTAGATTCTATTTTCCTAGTTTTCGTGCATTTTTTGTCACTAATGTAGATGTCAGTAATAGTGTCACTAATAGGCTTGCCACCTTTAAAATCGTGTACACAGTAAGCAATTGAAGATTATTATAAATTCAGTCAAAAGTTTTATAGAATTCAAGAAATAATACCATATTTTTGCATGTAAAAAGTGCCCGTGTATATAACGTGCACCCCCATTTTATCAGAATATTTGACAGAAAAAACACAATTCGCGTATTAGGTGCATCCCTATTTGTGATGAGAAACAGTTGAAAAAATTTATTAGGACGTAGAAAAATATATAATAATAATATTAATAATATTTATTGCCAATTTTCCTTTACATATAATAAAAATTATACAATAAAGGACCTATGGGGGCATAAATGCCCGTACATATGTTGGTCCTTAGAAATTAATATTTATATACTTAATACTAATTGTGAGTTTTACCTCACCGATCATAGTAATACAGTATATTAAAAAAAAGTATTTTTAAATTTCAACAAAATTTTAGTTTGTATTATAATACAATTCAATAAATAAATGAAAAAAAAGAGAAAAAAGGTCCATATCACAATAGACTGGTTTTTTGATTATTCATAACAATGTTCCTAATTTCTTCTTTGATTTTTTTTTAAGCACTTTTATATTTACACTTAGATTTTTCAGTTCATTAGGTAATTCATTAAAATATTTTATGGCATAATACACATAGCTTCTTTGCCCAATACTTAATAGGTGTCGTGGCAATATAATACTTTTATACCGTGTGTTGATTTGATTTTGTAAAAACTCACTTTTTAGATCATTGTATTGATAAACTATAGAATTCACTACAAACACTTGTTTAATATTTAATGGTTTATCCGAATCTTGTTCATTGACTCCTATAATTTTAAGAATACACTTTTGCAGCCGATCCAATGCGTCTAGAGATGATTTAAATAGACCCCCTCCCCCAGCCTACGATAGCATACCCTGCCACACTATGGAATAGTCCATAGTATATTTGTAGTAGTTGCTTTTTTGATAAAATTTGTTTAAGTCTGTAAAAAACGTAGACTAAGTATTTGGTTTTTTTTACAATGTTAGCCACATGTACATCCCACTTCATGTTAAAGTCATATGTTATTCCTAGATATTTACTAGTTTTAACTCTTTTCAATTTTTGACCATTTATCTTAATTTCAAAGTCATGCGGAACAGAGTCTCTATAATTTCCAAAGGTGATAAAAACAGACTTGCTTATGTTGAGTACTAGATTATTGTGATAGAGCCAAGAGTATATCATATCTAATTTAGTTGACATATCTGTTGTAAGTTCAGGCCATGTTTTTGTTTTCATTGGTACTGCTGTATCATCAGCATATGCTATTAATACATCTTGTAACACTAGTTAGTCACTGATATATAAAATAAACAATAAAGGTCCTAATATATAGCCTTGGGGCACTCCAACATTTGTTTTTTAATAGGCTGACTTCTAGTCCCATTCACCTTTACAACTTGTGTCATGTCATGTAAATAACTGGCTATCAGGGATAAGCTTACACCTCTTATTCCCATATTCTGTAATTTGGATATAAGTATGCCAAGATCGACAGTGTCAAAAGCTTTGGAATAGTCCAAAAAAGTTACAACAGTTGGTATGCTAATACTTAGATTTTCATAAATAAATTTGCTAAGTAGGGCTATAGCATCATCCGTACCTTTCTTCTTGAGAAAGCCAAATTGTTTAGCACTTAACAGGTTATATTTCTTTACAAATTTAAATAATCTCGTAAAAATAATTTTTTCAAAAATCTTAGCTAAATTTGATATCAGTGCGATCGGTCAATAATTGTTAACCAAACTTTGTACACCTTCCTTATATATAGGACAAATTACAGCTTTCTTAAATTGATATGGACATGTACCTTGTATCATAGCAGTATTAATAATGTGAGTCAAAGCAGGAGTTATGAACGGAGCAGCTAGCTTAACTGTATAGGCATGAATGTCATCACACCCACCAGATTTATTTTTGAGTTCACGAATAGTTTGGTAAACCTCTGACTCATTTGTTGGTGTTAGAAACATAGTATGCTGATTAATTGATATATCTGGTATTTCATGCTGCAGAATAGTAGGAGTCGCACTTTCATTCAACCTAGATACTATTGTGCTGAAAAATTCATTAAAATAATTAGCCTTTGTCCAATCATTGCTGTTTAGTTTATTATTAATCAAAATATCATTTATTTGTCTATTTTTTGAATTACGATCCAATTTTAGATGGACATATCTCCTCATTTTTTTAGAATCAGCGTTTAGTAGTTGTTTTTCTTCATGCCTATTTTTAGCAGTCCTAAGTAATGATTTAAGTCGTTTTTCATAATTTAAGTACAGCTCTTTTTTTAGCAAGTCATCTTGACTATTCTTCCAGGCTTTATATAATTTGTTTTTGTTATTAACTGAATTAATGAGAGCAGGGGTAATCCAGGTCTTTCTTGGTTTTTGAATTTTTGGCTTAGTTTTGTGTGAAAGTTCATTGATAGTTTGAATCTTGTTTATTAGCAATTCTAATGCTTCATTGTTATTTGGTGTATTACAGACTTGTTGCCATTGTTATGAAGCACACAGCTCCTAAAATCTTTTTTTGTTTATTTCAAAAGATACTGTAAGTTTGCATTTTATGTTGTTTCCATGTAGTGATATTAACACGGGGTAGTGGTCTGTGATTGAGTCAATTAATTTGCCAGATTTTGCTGTGTATATTCCTTTCATGAAAATATGGTCAATGCAAGTTCCATCTTTATAATTCTTTATAGGATGAGTACAAGTATTTATCATCGATTCATAACCATTTTGCAGTAATTGGTAGAAATAATCCTCAGTTTTTTCATTAAACTCAATGAGATCTAAGTTAACATCACCCAAAATCATGTGGTTTGCAACAGTTTTGTTACTTAAGATAAATTTTTCATGATCTTTAATGAATTTGTCAATCTCATAATCATGACAATGATATAGTCCAGAAATTTTGAAAATACTTTTATTTGTTAATTCTATGAGCAGACTAGTGATTTTTAAATCATTAAATTGTTCATTAATGGTTTGATACTGTAGGTTACTTTTTACATAAATAATCACTCCATCTGCTTTATTTATTTTGCTGTTATTTTTAAAATGTGTATAACCTGTTATATTTATAAGCTTGATATTATCCATGAGCCAAGCTTCAGTGCATATTATCACATCTGGTTTATGTTTAAAAGAACTTAACATAGTTTCAAGTTTTAATATATTTTTCTGTATACTTCTGATGTTGACATGTAGGGTCAGAAGCTCAGTCACAAAAAATGGGGTTGAGATTTATCTCTTCTGTACTATTAAAAATTAATTCATCATTAAGGTTATATTCTTGTATTTCCATAAAAAATTTATTTATAGGTTAGTTTTGATTTTTTTATTTTTCCTTTTTCCTTTTAAATACAAAATTTTATCTAATCAACTAGTTGTAACATAATTAAATGGAGGTTCTGGTTTCCAGGGGTAGTTTGTATCACAAACCTACTGCTCCCATCTTACTTTAAAACTTTCACAGTTATGAATATCATTTGCAGAATGATCTATGGATCTTTTTTTAGTTAAGTATTTGTTAGTATTAATACAATTAATACATTTATTTATATCAGAGGTACATACTGTAGCATCATAGTTACCTGAACATTTGTAGCATGATTGTTGTCTTTTAAAAGTGTCTTTGCACTTTCTCAATGAATGGTTATACCCACAACAGTTTTAACAACATTTGATATTAAAATTGTCATACACTCTGCAGTTTTCACATCCAATAAAAACAGATTTATTCTTCATTATCTTGGCATATGCATCAGAGGTTACTTCTGCTAGCACAGCATGATTATTGTTTCTCTGTTTGTATTTGTGTACAATGTTTACACTATTTGATGGTAATTCATTTCTGCGTATGATATCGTTCTCGAGTTCTACTTTAATATATTATATATATATATATATAGTCACTTTTTGCTACAGTACGTTTCTTGATATATATAATACATTTAATATTTATAATTAAATTTACCTCAAGATGTTATTTTTATCCTTTATTGGAACATGTTTCGGGTACTATCTTGTACCCATCCTCAGCCTTCCGGTTTTTTTGTCTGGTGAAGTAGGCTACATATGTTTTGTTGGTTGACTATTATTATTGTGGCTTCCTGTTGGCTTCTGGTATTTCAAATTGGTTTTATTGTGTGTGATTTTGGTGTATGTGTTAGTTTTTTGTGTATTTTCTATGTTGAGTGCTTTGAATATTGTGTCATGTTTTGTATTGATTTGTATTTGTTCAGGTATTAGTTTGTTTTCTGTTTTATGTTTGTATATCTGTAAATTTTCCCAAATGTTCATTATGGTGCCTTTGTGTGGTATATGTTTTATTAGTGTTACATTGGTTATGTCTGGGAATTCATGTCCTGTGTTTATTGCATGTGTGGCTAAATTGGATTTATATATTTCTGGTTTTTTGTATGCATTTAGGTGTTCAAAATAACGTTTTTTCAGCTGTTTTTTTGTTTGTCCTATGTAACATTTATTGCAATCTTAGCATTCAATTTTGTATATGCCGTTAGTTGTTGTATTATCTATGTTGTGTGAGCTATTTAGATTTTGTAATTTATTTTTATTAGTTTTGTATGCTATTTTTATATCTGTGTTTTTAAATAGTTTTGTTAGTTTTGTCATTTTATTATAACAAAAAAAACAGCTGAAAAAATGTTATTTTGAACACCTAAATGCATACAAAAAACCAGAAATATATAAATCCAATTTAGCCACACATGCAATAAACACAGGACATGAATTCCCAGACATAACCAATGTAACACTAATAAAACATATACCACACAAAGGCACCATAATGAACATTTGGGAAAATCTACAGATATACAAACATAAAACAGAAAACAAACTAATACCTGAACAAATACAAATCAATACAAAACATGACACAATATTCAAAGCACTCAACATAGAAAATACACAAAAAACTAACACATACACCAAAATCACACACGATAAAACCAATTTGAAATACCAGAAGCCAACAGGAAGCCACAATAATAATAGTCAACCAACAAAACATATGTACTTCACCAGACAAAAAAACCGGAAGGCTGAGGATGGGTACAAGATAGTACCCGAAACATGTTCCAATAAAGGATAAAAATAACATCTTGAGGTAAATTTAATTATAAATATTAAATGTAATATATATATATATATATATATAATAACAATATATACATATATATTGTTAGTATATTAAATGTACTGTACAGAAAATGTATTTTACACAAAATAATAGAAAAAGTGTACTTGCCATGCCCATTTATTTATTTGTAAAATGAAAACAGAGTTATTAAATCATACAAAATTTTTAAATGATTTAAAACTTACACAACTCAGTTTTTGTCTAGTTTGTTATGTTTTTAGTTTTCACTAGCACATAAACCTGCATTTATTAAATTCTTCATCTGTTTCTGAGGAAGACAGTCTTTTTCTGCTCTCCTCTTCTGATTCTTTTGGTGTACTATCATCCCACATCGCACAATCTTCAAAGAACTTTTTCGAAATACCACATTCCTTAAAGCTTTATGTAATGATTTCACATGTTATGCTTTCCAGGTATTTATGATCCAGTATAAAGGGTGAATTACGGATGTTAATCTACCAGGAATCACTGACAAAACTGTTTTTATTTCTTGAAACCTTACTCATACTTGGTCCATCAAATGCGCTTTGAAGGTGTCTAAAACTGAAAAGATTTTCTTGTTTACGAGAGCACCTGGCCTTTGGCTCGAAACTGTGTCAGTCCAGTCTAAAACAAGCTTTTCTTCCATGCACGCCATTCTCCTGAACATGAACAATTATACACTGTAGAAATTTTTCTTGAGACAGTTTTTTGCTTTAAAACCACTTGTAGAGGTAACTTGTGTCCATTGGCTGTAATAAAGAGCGTAACTGTTGTTTTGATTGTTCATCTTTTTTCACAGTACTAAATAATATAGAATATAGAACTTTCACTTGTGAAACTTACTTGTTTTTTCTTCCCGTACACGTTTCGGGGTGATGTGCGCCTTCGTCAGCACATTTTCATCAAAACTCGTGGCCATTGGCATATCCCAAAAGACAGGACACTGGCCTGCATTCCCAGTTTGAGATAAATCAAAATTATCTCATTCTGATCGTATTCTGATATAATTATACCAAAGGAATCTTACCACCCTTATAGATATAAAATGGCGGCAATTAATTCATTTTGTTATAGAGCTCTAAAGTGCTTAAAAGAAACAGAAACAAAAGATATGGAGATAAAAAAGATAAAGGGAATTGTAAAGAGCAATAACTATAACACCAACATAGTGGATAAAGTTGTGGAATGTATTAATATGCAAAAAGCTAAAAATGAACCAACACAAAAGATTATGCAGGGTCATTGACATACGTAGGATCACATACCAGAAAAATTATACAATGTTTTAAAAAATACGGAGTAGCTATAGCAATTGAAAAATGTGAAACAGTATTTGATAAGATAAGGAATAAAAATATAGAAAAAATCCCATGATAAGATAAGGAATAAAAATATAGAAGAAATCCCAATCTTACAGAGAAGCGGAGTTTATAAATTAAAATGTAAAGACTGCAACAAAGTGTTCATAGGTGAGACAGGAAGGAAATTCGTATGCAGGTTGTCTGACCACAAACATGGAGAAGGTAATAGAACAACAAATTCGTTATATGCAAGACATTTCATAGAAGAGAACCATAGGTTTGTTAATCCTTTGGAAGAGTATAAAATTGTACAGGTAGTAAATAACACAGTTGAAAGGAATCTTAGGGAGGAGTTTGTACTATATCATTTTTATTGATAATTTAATTGAACTAATTCTAAGGTTACAGTTCACTGTTTACTGTCTAGAATGTCTTCGGGCGCCATCTTGTATTTATTCATTACAAGAAACAGAAAAAAAAAAAAAATTGTACTTAACATTTTTTCTCGGGTTCTTTTCGGCGAACAGGATATCAGAATGGTTGTTCAAAATAAAGAAAACTTTATTTTGTTTCCCATGATTTAAAATTTATTGGTATTTCAATTTTATCAAACAAATTATTCTGTTCTCCCTCTTTTACATTTTGTCCCATAGTAATTCAAGTAAAATATATATATATATATAAAATGGATCATTATTAAGTTGAATATAATTTGTTCAGCAATAGTCAAAATAAAACAGGAAATATAAATACAAAATAATTCGCTTAATGCTTAACTTAACTAACACAACGGAAACCAGCGCTTTCACTCACACACGCATACATATCTACCCCAGGATTCTAAGAGCGCTCTATTAATCGTGAAAATCTTTAAATGTGAATATTACAATTTTGAATATTTAAATCATAATTGAAAATTTTGTTTTCATTCTTGTAGACTACTTAGCTGCGTTTGAGTCCAGACGATGTCGCATTTCTCCACACACACATTTTACGTTAATGAATAATTTGTTTTACATCTCCGAAACTGTCATTGTATCAAGAAAACTGTTCATTTACATTATTTACTCATAATTTCGATTTTATATCACATTTTTCTGTACTGCAGGCGCCCACGATTTACGTTCCGGAACTTTTACGTATGCCACTCGCGAGTGGTGAAGTTAGACTGCCCCTAGGCCAACAGCACTATTTTTTAAAGTCGCTGTTGTTGTATGACCAATTCTCATTGTTTTTAAGTTTGTATTACTATGCCAACTGCATTCCACCGTTAGGCTAGGCTCTGACGTAACATCGTCTGATGCTCAATTACATAACTTGTTTACGCTGTTTTGTGTGTCATTGGTTGACCTTGGCACAATTCCAGCTTGTTGATTCTGTCGCTTCAATAATTTTATCACCAGCAGTGCTACCACTGTCGCTACCGTCGCTACCACTGAATTTACCTTTGTTTACGTTTTGTCCCAATCATAGTAAAAAATGTTATTTATTTTATTAAAAAAAAATACAAACTTCTTTATTACCCCAAAATAGGCCCAAAATGACCCGTTACAAGTTAGAAATATTGAAAGAAAGAAAAAAAGAGTTAGATAATTTAATGAATACTAAAACTAAATTTGAAAATGAAGAAATATTTTATAATATAATTAAGAAGTAAAAGGTAGTGGGCAGATAGAGAACATTAAGGAAGAAATTAAATTGCATATATGGAATGTTTTTGGAAATAAGGGTGAGTGACTGCTCCCATAGGTGATAGGAAGGGACGAAAAGAGTGTTTGCGACGTTCGACTGTGAGCGGTCATTGACCTTGTAGTAGTTGTCACTGCACAATGGGAGTGATTTCAGCAAAACTACTGGTTGAGTGGAAGATTCGTCTTCCTGGGAATTTGATGTTCATATCACCCACGACTGAATTCAAAGAGCTGCAGAATTATTCTTCGCAAGCAGAACAACTGTCTAGTCGCCTGACCAAGTATAACTTCACAGACGGTTTGCCAGTTCAAGATGAACAGGCTTAAGGATAGAGCAGTGTTACGACAATTAGGGAATGCTCTTGAAGAGTCAAGAACGTCCTTCCACACATTTCTTGGCTAGCTGAGCAGGTGCAGTGTGTCGTTCAAGGCTGCATAGTAAAGTAATCTCTAGACTCTTCGAGTGCGTATTAACTATGCAAATTATGCTGCCATGGAAAATTATTCTGGAATATCTGCAGGCTATATATAAGCAACAGTGGCCGCCTTAGTTAGTTACATTGGGCGATTTATTCAATGCGATCAAGCGGTTGTTGTGGAAAGTGAATATGGTGTTATAATTAGTGCAAAACTCTTTATAGTTGAAATATTATTGCGTGTGAAAAATTTAACTTGTATTTTATATATATATATATATAATATTTATAAAAGTGAACGAAGAGGATGTACCAACAAGATAATTATTAACTTGTATTACTTGTAACAGTACAAACTGTCCCATAAAAATCAACTAATATAAGCAACCAGAAGTGATGATAACCAGGAGTAAATCTATTATCAGCATTAAATGACAATACAACATAACCAGACGAATTGACTGAGACATTGACAAATACTAGTTCCCAAATAGAGTAGTTAAGTGAGCATAACAAACTATTAAAAACAAAGTAAAACACCATAAATAGAATATAAGGTGAAATAAATGATATTTATAACTTGTATTATTGTTAGTGTAAACAGCACACTAGCTGAGTAAATTGAAAAGTAATAATTTGAATAACAAACAAAAGGAAATGTATTGTTGATAATCATGAACTATGAAAGAATTATAATAAATGAACCATTCAAATAAGATTAACAGTGTAAACACAATGTTAGATCAACCTTAAAAGAAGTGTATGCTAAGGCATAATGAATAATGATAATAGAATAATTAATGAGAGAACAAATTGTAGATGTTCTAATAATAATATGATATCAATGTAATCAACAATGTAAAAACTATATGTATTTAAAAATGTTATAAGAGAGTAAATATTGTAGAAAGATGTATTATCAGTTAAGGTGAACAAAACCTTACTATGAAATGTGTAGATTAAGAGAATGGCATAAAATGAGTTAAGATGACTCAATGAATAATAAATAATATAATAAAAACTCAAAATAATGACTCACAACAACTTATGTGGAGTCCATAATGAAAAGAAACTTGAAATGATAGACAAACCAATGATGACAGAACAGATTATGAGAATCATAATCATGTATAATAAAGAGTATAGGAAAATAGGGATATAATAATAATGAAAAAGGTGTAAGTCACCATACAATGTCTAGTATAATTAGTGTAGGAAGTAAGAATAATGTTGAATAAAAAATAATGAAGTAAGGAAGCCATTAAATAATAATAAACAAATATTTTATAATGATTCTTGGATTTCGTTGTCCATGACGTGTCCGTTACTTAACTAAATATCACTATAATATTGACGACTCGGAACACAAAGTTTTTTATAAGTAAAAACGTAAAGTTTTACCTTACAGCCTAAACCGGCTTTCACCTATAGAAGGCTTCATCAGAGGCTGTCGTTAGTAGCGCTGCTCGTCTTGTTGTTGGCGACGAGAAAGTGTTTCGAAAGATTGAAGCTGTGTGTGTGTGGTGAGATGTGTTCGAATAATGCGTGCGATTTGAATTGTGTCTGTTCGTTTAGGATGTCGTTTTTATTTGTTTTTGTGTGTTTGTATATTTCTAATTGTTCTAGAGTGTCTAGTTTTCGGCCTTTTGTGTGTACGTGTAGTATGTTCATGTTATTGTCGATGTTTTTATATGTGTGGTTTGCTTCAATGAGGTGGTTTGCGAAGGTAGATTCTGTAGTGGTGTGGAGTGCTTTTGTGTGTTCAATGTATCTCTGTTTGAAGCTACGTCCTGTCTGGCCTATGTAGAATTTACTGCAATTTGAACAATTTAGTTTATATACACCGGGTAGATCGAATTTGTTTTGTGCTTTGGGCATGCGTTTTGATAGTGTGTGTTCTGTTTTGTTAGTAGTTTTGTAAGCGATTATAGCATATCCAGCATTCTAGCAGAAGTCTTCCTCCAACACTTAGAAAAAACAAAAATACTCACAAACAATGACAGACACTCACATAAAATACTATATTGGCACAGATACGTTGATGACATTCTAATACTATACAGAGGAAACAAAAGACAATGTGAACAGTTACTAACGCACATAAACAAAATACATAAAAACATAACCTTCACTGCCGAATACGAACACAACAATACCATAAACTTCTTAGACCTCTCCATCACAAAACTAGAACACAGGCACAAATTCAGTATATACAGAAAACCAACTACAACTGACACACTAATACACAACACCTCCAATCACCCAATACAACACAAACTAGCTGCTTTTAGAACCATGATACATAGACTTAACAACATCCCCTTAGATGAAATAGACTACAAAGACGAACTAAACACGATAAAATATCTAGCAGAATCTAATGGTTATGACAGAACAATAGTCAGTAAACTCCTACACAAAACACAAAACAAACAACAGACAAAGACAGAAAACAACAAATTCATAACACTAACATACATCAACAAACAAACAGAAAAAATTGCCCACAAATTCAAAAAAGCAGGATACAGAATCGCTTACAAAACTACTAACAAAACAGAACACACACTATCAAAACGCATGCCCAAAGCACAAAACAAATTCGATCTACCCGGTGTATATAAACTAAATTGTTCAAATTGCAGTAAATTCTACATAGGCCAGACAGGACGTAGCTTCAAACAGAGATACATTGAACACACAAAAGCACTCCACACCACTACAGAATCTACCTTCGCAAACCACCTCATTGAAGCAAACCACACATATAAAAACATCGACAATAACATGAACATACTACACGTACACACAAAAGGCTGAAAACTAGACACTCTAGAACAATTAGAAATATACAAACACACAAAAACAAATAAAAACGACATCCTAAACGAACAGACACAATTCAAATCGCACGCATTATTCGAACACATCTCACCACACACACACAGCTTCAATCTTTCGAAACACTTTCTCGTCGCCAACAACAAGACGAGCAGCGCTACTAACGACAGCCTCTGATGAAGCCTTCTATAGGTGAAAGCCGGTTTAGGCTGTAAGGTAAAACTTTACGTTTTTACTTATAAAAAACTTTGTGTTCCGAGTCGTCAATATTATAGTGAAATTTAGTTATAATGATTGTTAATGTTCATCTGGATGCAGCAATTTTAAATAATAATATGTTAGTTTCAATAAGGTAATTGTGTTCAAAATAGAAATTAAGGAGAGTTGAATCAATGTTAAAAAATATTAAAATAGAATCTGCAAAGCGTAGCAGAAGACATTTGAAAACAATGCAATATTTGAGATAGGCTTTCATTAAGATAGATTTTATTAAGGATAAATGTATCCAAACTGGCCGCTATTACTCTCAAAATAATCAGAAAGGAATGAGCAATACGATGCTAGTAATAGAACCAAATTTGTAATTAGTATAACTGAGATACAAACGTAAACATGATAAATTTTGTGAATTTTGGATGAGTACAAGGAACACCAACAATAATAAGATCCCACGCTTAAAACAATTATGTAAGAGCTAAAAATAGAATGACCGCATCAACGACGTCATTTTTAGCCAATCAGAAAATTACTTCAAAAATTAATTGTTGCTGCCTAGCGGAATTCTCAGCAGACTATATATACGGTTGTACGAGTAAGGAGAAACACATTTTGTCAAATTCCATTCCAGCAGCTACTAAGCTACTACAGGACTCCAGATCAAAATTTTCATCAAATCTTATTAAACAACAGCAGTGAAGAAGTAAATAACTTTTAAAGTGCATCGCAACAAGTAGTGTTCATTTTACTAGTTGTGCAAAATAAAAAGAACGAGGTTAGGTGAAATACCTAACCAAGTATTTAATTTCAAGAAGTAATAATCATTCATACGTGTAAAAGTGAAGTGTACGATCAGTGTACCCGATCGTAAAGTGAATTAAAAAATAATCCAAAGCGATTATAAAACAGGGAGTACAGTGCCATATATAATAACAGTGTATGAATATCATGTTAGTAGTATAAGAAATAATACACTTATGTACTAACGCAAAAACATTAATACCATAAGTAATAAGCACTGTCTATACTTTTTTCAAGAGGAATTATACGATTCCAAATATAATAATTCATGTACTAGGCTAACCATAGTTAACCTCAAACTTTGTGGAGGTCCGAAGAACATTTCGTTCATCAATTTTGAATTTTTAAAGGTGTCTAACATATTAAATTCAACTCTTGTAAAGCATCGTAACTCGAGGCATAGGCATTTTATTCTGTAGTGTAAAAGATTTCACCCTTGAGGTATAAAATATTTGTAAATAAACAAACCAATAATTAGAGTCATCATTGCCAACCTTCTGGGTTAGGAGAGATTTAAGCCAGGTAGATTGTAATCCATTATTATTGTTAACTTGAATGTATAAAGTTAAAGTAAGCACTTTGTGAGCAATAAACAAGTAAATTGTTAATTAACAAACGTTGTAAGCAATTTTTGAAACAGTTATTAGTTATTTTTCTCAATTAAAAGAGCTGCAATTTCAAGGCACTCAAACAGTCAAGTTGGCGACTTGGACGTGTGAAGCACCAACCGTTTAAATACATAAACAAACCAGAAGGAAATTAATTAATTAAATTATTTTAATTATTCAATCAAAGAAATAATTCAACAAATCAATTAAATTTATTTATTTTATTATTTGAATAAATTATTTTTATGGAATAAGAACCAGAGATTCCATATGGCGCCCAAGTAAAAAATAAATTTAGCTCACTTACTTACAAACAGTGCAGTTATACTGTTTTGACAACTTAACAGTTTCATAACGTACTGAGACCATCTGAACAACCAGTACAGACAGAACTAACCTACCAGTGCTACACCAAAGGTACGTGAAGGTTTTAATTATTTAATAATATTGTCAAAACAACACTTTACTGTACATAGACGATCTAGGTCTCCGGAAGTGCTACTGAACTTCAAGAGGTCTCCGAAGTGAACCATGTTCAATTAACAGAGATTGCAATAATTAATTAATTAACTAATAAAAATTAATTAAACAAAATATACAAAATAAATCAATTAAATAAATATTAAAAATTACATAACAATTGAATTAAATAAAAGACAATCAACGTGTGACTATTTTTTAAACACGTACGTAAGCAGTTTTGTAATATACTATATGAGAGTATCTTGTTGATTTCAAATTGTTATTTGTGACTCATTAAAGCTGGTAATTAGTGATTTCATTGGTGTCTATTTTGTTTTCCACTGTACCATACGACTATCAGTGAGACCATCATAACAATAATTTAAACTGAGCCGTATAGGAAGAGCAAAATGTTCTTCCACTCATTATGAATATACAATCTGTTTCTTCACAAGACACGCAAATAATGAGCTACTGTAGAAAAAACTTTATTATATTTAAATGTTACCACAAATAAAGAATGAAAATTATGCATAAGCAGGTATCATAAGTGGGTGTGATACAGTTCAAGATATACGGGTACACATAGCCCTACAATATATTTTTCACAAGATTCATCAGGCTCATTCATGATATCTCTATCAGAATTGTCAAGTCAGAATCTGACTGGTTAGAATTCTTATCACAAATTGATGCAAGCACAAAGTCGTGTGTAGTTGACAATTTGTTTATAACAGAAATGCCACATGTCTATACAAGCGACAGCTGAAAACTTCATTCATTTATATGAGATATATTATGTAACTAAATATCACTATTGTAATAATGACTCGGAACACTAAGTTTTTTATAAGTAAAATCGTAAAGATTTACCTTACAGCCTAAACCGGCTTTCACCTTTAAAAGGCTTCTTCAGAGGCTGCCGTAGGTAGCGCTGTCCGTCTTGTTGTTGGCGACGGGATAGATTTTCGAAAGATCGATGCTGTGTGTGTGTGGTCGCCAACAACAAAACGGACAGCGCTACCTACGGCAGCCTCTGAAGAAGCCTTTTAAAGGTGAAAGCTGGTTTAGGCTGTAAGGTAAATCTTTACGATTTTACTTATAAAAAACTTAGTGTTCCGAGTCGTTATTACAATAGTGATATTTAGTTAAGTAACGGACACGTCATGGACAACGAAATCCAAGAATATTATGTAACGTTGTAATGGGACAGATCAGGGACGGGAATAAATTTTAATAATTGCAAATAATTCTTAAAGCAGTCAGTGTGCACCTTTGTGGAACCTCGTTTTAACCAACCATACATACAATGTTATTACTAAACACTCGTCTGTGTTTATGTCTAGACAGCCCGGCTAGACGAGTTACGTAACCCCTGCAGCTTGTGCAGTCCGTAAATCATGGAAAACGCCAGTTTCAACAGTCAGCAAAAATTATAAGGATTCCCGGGCTGAGCGTCGGGACATGCCGGCCAATCAGAGAAGGCGAAGTACAAAAACACATACGTTGGCGCGCAGCTGGGCCAACACCTAACACCACTAGAGGTGGGCTAAACTGTTATTTTAAAATACTAGGTATGAAAATACCGTTCCAAAAAATAACAGGTACAAATACCTGTTATTATATACTATATATACATAACCTATATTATCCTTTGTAAGTAACTCGTTTTGAGTTTCCTGCAGGTCTCCTATGTAATATCTTCAAATAAATACACTCCAAGTAGGTTTATTTTCACCTAGATAAACCTATTAATATATTAATAAACCTACTTGCTGTGTATTTATTTGAAGATATTATATAACCTATACTATATAATTTGTTATAAGAAATAAATTGTAACTAAAAGTATTAACAGTGTTACTTTACACTGTGACTTTATTAAACTATTACTGTTTAAATGAAAATAAGAAACAAGAGAATTTATAGGCCTATCTCCCTTTGGGAATACCAATTTAAGTTTTCACTAGTAGTAACATTGGTTAGACAAATCAGTTGCGAAACTCGGGGCAATTAAATAATTTAGAGTAGGCCTACACGTAATACCACGAAAAATAATGTGAAAAAACATCAGAAACGTATAATAAAAACATAACAGTAAGCCACAAGAGTGAATGAGAATAAACAAAATTTTACAAATAAAAGTAAAAAAACAAATTGTAATAAAATAAATATAAATACATAAATAAAAACTTATAAATAATAAGCAACAACAAAAGTAAATTAAATGCATTACAGATATTTAAGGAACAGAACTAGATAAAGTGCATAAATGTCCATTACAACAATCTCATCATTTACGTGAGATGTGTAGTGAAGTTAAAATCACATTAATAAAAAGTATATAATATAGCTTATCAACATCAGCCGCTCTATAGGTTATAACTCAATATAATTAAATTCAACTATTTCACTAACGATCCATAAGCCACAAGTTTTTTTTGAGTAAAAACATAAAGTTTTACCAACCGATTTTAGTTACAAGTTGGTGACTAGTATAATATATAATTATTAGCATATAATCTGAATTATATATCTGCATATCACACGAGAATAAATGTAACCGCAGGATAAATTATTTCCTTTATTAAAAACAGCTCCGTCTCTTTGCGCAGAATGAAGTATACAGGACGAAAAAGTGGCTCATACTAGTAAGGATCTATAAAAGGGAGTATTCGCACTCGCCATCTTTGTTCCGAGACTGACATAATATAATGGTACCGCTTGTGTATACATGGGACGCAGTATAAGTTTGTTTTCGATATTACATAAACTATTATAGTTTTTCGTGCCAAAAATATAATTTCAAAGTGTGGAATTATGTCCCACGTCCTTAAAAATATGGAAATAATAGTTTTCATCTTAAAACTTACTGATTCAGACCATAGTAAGAGGAGAATAATTTTGTCTAAAAAACAACAAATAGCCTACCAATCGTTACCACTTACCACTTTGTTAGGTATATATTCTCAGATTTTACTTTTATTCCTGTTTATAATAGATGGCTGTTGAATTAATGTTTACTAAACTTCGTTTGTCCAAAAGTCCAAATAAAGTTACTAAAACTATTTTTAATAAACACGAATTTACATTTTTAACTTACTATTAAGTTTATATTCAGGTTTTTTGCTTAACATTTAGTTAAAATTAATAATAAAAAGTTTAGCTTAACATTTTATTAAAATTAACAATAATGTATTTTTCATTGCACTAGACATTTTATAGTCAAAAGTATTTTTCTCGGTTAGTAGGAAGGGTTAAACTTTTACTTTACTAAAAATGAACTTTATCTTGTGAAAAACTTACTTTTTTCGTCGGACGCGTTTCGGCTTAAGTATCCGCCTTCTTCAGCTTTTTGGTCAGACTGCCATCATTTCGTAACGGTTTTTGTGTGGAAGGTGTAGTGGGGGTGGTGTGTGAAGGAAGGGGATTGGTGCAGGGCTTCAACTTGATGTTTGTTTTTTGTAAAATTGTGTCAAAAAGTGTATGTGATTTATATTGTAGTTGATCGTTGAGTATGTTGTTTGGTTGTGTTGTGTGGTGTTTATATATTTCGTATTGTTCAGTTGTGTTGAGTTTTCGGCCTTTAGGTAAGTAATGTAAAATTTCGAGATTGGTGTCTATGTTGGTGTAATTGTGGTTTTCTGTGTGTATGTGTGTGGCAAATGCGGAGTGTATATTGTTGTTGGTTAGAGCTTTTAAATGTTCAGAATAACGGGATGAAAAAGATCTTCCTGTCTGGCCGATGTAGAAACTATTGCAGTCATTACATTTTAATTTGTAAACACCTGTTTTGTTATATTTGTCTATGTCTGTGTTTGTATTATTGATGTGTTTTGTAATGGTATTGGTTGTTCTGTATGCTATTTTGTATTTGTGTTTTCTGAATGTGTTGGCGATTTTGTGTGTGTAGGAGTTGTGGTATGTGAGTGTGATGTATTTATTGTGTTGTGTGCTGATGGTATTTTGTGTTTTGTTGTTTTTGTTTTTGATGCGTTTGTGTAGTGTGTTTATTAAATTAGGGTTGTAACCGTTTTTGATTGCTATGTATTTTATTGTGTTGAGTTCGTCGGTGTAATCTTGTTTATTTAAGGGTATTTTAGTTAGTCTATGGAGCATATGGTTGAAGGCCGCATGTTTATGTTGTGTTGGGTGGTTTGATGTGTTGTGTATAACCATGTCAGTTGTGGTTGGTTTCCTGTATATTTTGTATGTGTGTGTGTTGTTAGTTTTGTTAATTGTTAGGTCTAGAAAATTTATACTATTGTTTTGTTCAATTTCCAGTGTAAATTTTAATTTGTGGTGTATAGTGTTTATGTATTTGTGGAAGTTTTCAACTTGTCTTGTGTTGCCTTTGAATAAAAGTAATATTAAACTTAAGGTTAAACTTTGTTAGTACAGGCAAAAAATTTGCAAGTTACAACTTCTCACGGCCATATCTTGAAAACAACTCATAGATTAACCCCGGCCAAAACGCATTTTGTTTGTTATTTCGTATAGAATAATTTTGGTCCTATTCATTTTTACTATAAACTCAAACGTTTTTTAGTTATTCGCTAAAAACTACGCTAAAATCTTGTTTTTTGGGGGTAAAAATCGAAAATGTTGATTTGGAATAACTCGAAAACAACGCATTTTTCAAAACAGTTGCGTACTGACTTTTTTGCTTAGAATTTGATTCTCTATTGGATCCTGGGGTTAATTTTTTTTTATCAATCACCCTTGAAAAAGGGGTGGTTCTCACCCCCAAATAAAAAGCGTACAGTTTAACTTTGTTCTAGAGTGCATATAGAACATACATATCAAATTTCGTGAAATTCCATCGACAGTCAAAATTTTGTTACGTCAAAAGCTGCGCTTACTGGACTAGAATTTCTTCGTGCTGATTTTGTTCTCGACTTTGTTTACGATCTGCGTGTATGTTTCGCGCTTGGCTATCGCGCAGCTGATTTTCGAAAAACAGGTAAATGTGCAATTTTGTGCATTAAAACTACAGACTGTGCAATTTTATGCAGTAACCCCCAAAACGTGCAATTTTGTGCAAAATAAAATATATGTTAAAATGACCTACACGTCCCGATTCGGATAAATAACTTGTCACTGGCCGTTTACGAACTAGCAAAAAAAAAGATGCAATTGCACGTGAATCCGGGCTTTAGTTATAACATTATATTTATAATTAATGGATTAAAAAAATAAACCACCTTGTACAGTGATCTGCGTGGAACTGGGCCGATCCTAGGAGGTGGATTTGGTACGTCAAACAAAGTCGGTATGGCATTAGGCTTCAGTTTTTTCCAACCATCTACTCGTGCCTGTTCAAACTGTGAACTTTCAAAATGAACCTAAAAGTGCAAAGGTGTATTACATTTTTAGTCGTTATGATTAACATTCACAAACTTTTAAGGAACAACCATTAAATTTACCTCACACAGACGCATTCCCTTGCTTAGTATAAATTTGTCTCGTCTCATATTTTGAATCCATTTTGCACATCGAATAGGGTCTGCCGGAAATTTAAATGTTCTAAACTTAGTTTCTGTTCGATTTTTGCAATTTACAGCACAACAACCAGATTATGATTATGAGATGTAGTACAACAATCTGCAAAACGTACTACATAACATTAATAATATCTCTAACACCAGTATTTACAACCTTGTTTTCAGTGACAAGATGAGATGATTATTATACATATTCGTGTGTAATACATAAATCAAATTAGTACACTAAGGTTATAACCCTGATATGTAAAAATATTAATATTTACATACATAATTTACATTAAATAATGCAACGTACAGCGTGCTTACATTGTTCCCGCCACATTACATTTAAAAGTCTCGGAGCAAAGATGGCGGGTGCGAATACCTATATTATAGAGCTCTAATACTAGTTCTTACTCGAAATATGCTTGATACTACCTGTTCCTGAAATACTAGGTGTTCCTGAAATATTAGGTGTTACTAAAATATACTGTTACTCTGGAACGCGTTGTTCCTTGTGTATCGGTGATACCACTAGTATTTGAAATACCTAATATTTTAAATACGCGTTACTGGCTGTTCCTTGCGTTCCAGCGATATTTTTGTACGCCTAGTATTTGGCCTTGGTTTACGTGATCTTGCGTACATTTTGTGTGTGTGTGTGTCTGGGGTGGGTGCGTAGGGGGTGTGCCTCGACTTGGAACAGCGAGGGCGGCGTGTCTCGACTCGGAACAGCGTCGCCGCGAATAACAGGTATTTCAACTTTTCAGTCACTGTTACATCCGTTCCACAAAAATATCGTTCCAAAATACCTATTACAGGTATATCGGCCCACCTCTAAACACCACAGTCGTTGACTAACAGCAGAGCGGAAAGCAGTCTTAAAAACGAGTGAGCGTAAGTCAATGGTGGCCTCGGGCATCTAAGATGGGCCGAAAATACCATAATCGGCCTATCCAGTAGGGTGTGCGAGTAATCAGAGGTCATAAAAAACAACAAGTGCTCGAGCATATTTAACGTCGGCCGACAAAATGCAAAATGTTATAAAATGTGATCCAAAATAGTAGTGAACTACTGAATAATGATAGTACAGCTACAGTGACAAACTTATAAACGTTTAAACAACAGTTCGGAGTGTCCAGTGAAACAGCGAATAACACGTGACGGTGGTAAAACTGTTTGGAACGCCTTGGATTGGTTAAGTACCGCTACTCAAATATCAACTAAATTTCATAAACATATCCAATAAATAGTTCAAGATTGAACAAATACAAATATAAAGAGCTCTATAAACGGGGGTTAAATATAAGAATGTAAAAGGGTGATAGCGTGTGTGAGACAAAGTACTGGGTCATTACTCATATTAAGTAACTTGTTATAGTCATATAAGAATAGTAATCGTAAGAATTGTTTCATTATCGTTTTGTATACCGATAACTTTATACGTTATTTTTATTCCACAAAACAAAAAATAAAAAACTTGTAATCGATGTATTAGTTGACAAGAAATGAGGAGAATCTGAGACGTGGTTATACAGGTGCAGGAAATAACATACTTTTATTCAATAAAAGAAAAATAATTTGTTTAGTCAGCATAAACTGTGTTAAGATCATTTCGCAACTCAAACCAAATAATCCCTCTGCAACTGTTTTCGTCTATATGACCCTGGATTGAAACCCAAAGGTAAGAAAAATGAAGTTTTTATAAATTTAATTAATTTTATTATTTGCAAGAAATTTGTAAAGTCTCAGTGGCGGCCGAACTCAGGGACGATTTGTATGATTTATTATAATCATACACATTAGACCTAATATATAAGTTGCAGAGAAGGGTTATTTGGGAGCGAGGGCGTTGTTGGAAATGTTTCTAGATGGTAGTTAGAAAGAGATGAAAGCAAAATTGACAAGTTTTAATAACGGTATATGCAATTGATATAATCATTTAATTAAAAATAATTAATTTCATAATGGAAAATAAGAATAAAATAAATCTGACCGACTCGACAGTTACGAGTGAGTCAGGAGGTTGCTTAATCCCAAGTACGGTCCAAGAAAATGTTCTAACAGAATCAGCTGTTGCGAATGATTCGGGGTTGGAGACGACTCCAAGCCTAATAGATGAAAATAATTTAACACAATCTGTAGTAATTAGTGAGGCGGTAGCAAAATCTACTCCCGTAGCGACTAAAATAAAAAAAAAGAATTGTCGTTGGATGATATATTTAACCTTATGCAAACAATGTCAGAAAATATGAATAGTAATTTTAATAAACAAGACATTAAAAGCGAAAGTAGATTCAATGAATTAAATAGTAAGTTTAATAAATTGGAAGAACAAGATAATGAGTTATAAAGTTAGATCAATGAACAGAAAACAAAATGTGAAAGCAGTTTTAACGAATTGAGTAAACGTTTTGATATGAATGAGGTTAAACTAGAAAGAAAATTTGATGAACTAAGAAACGATATCAAGGGATTAAATAATAAATGAAAAAACAAGATGAAAAGTGGGAAAGAGATAGAGGTAAATTAAAAGAAAATAAAGAAAGCAGACCAAGCCAGGTAAGTGGTTCTGATATAGTAGGTAGTAATGGTGATACTTTTATAAATAATAATGCTAGTTCCAGTGTAGTGAAGATAAAAAACGAGGTAGGTGAGGTGAATACAAGTGATAATCAGAAAGAGGTTAGTTTAAGTGCAAACAAGATAATAATTGACAAGGTAAGTGGAAATAATAGTGACAACTATAATTATAAGGGGGAAATAATTACGAATCATAATGGGGTTAGTTTAAATGCAAAACAGGTGGCAGTAAACAAGGTGAGTAATAATGATAGTTATGATGATGTTAACAAGAGTGAAATAACATGGAATAAAAATAATGGTGATACATTGAGTAATAGTGGCGGTGATAATGAGAGTAGAAAGTTAGTTGAGGTTAGAGGATTGTTAGTTAGTGTTTATGAGTTAGAAAGGGAGTACAGAGATAGTTTAAATGAAGAGTGTGAACAGAGGGCAAAATTTTCCTGTGATGTGGGTGAAGCAGAGACTTCACGAATGTTTATGGAGGACGAGAGTTCCTCGATAGTCTTGGTAAAAGAAGATAAAAGATCTCCACTAGGTCCCTTGGTTTTTACTTCCATGTTCTTTAAGGAAATGGAAGTATGGTGATGGCAAAAAAAATTGTGTTCGAGATTATTGCACATTCTGATTGTACTACACTCAAAACATGAAAAAATATCGGTATGGAGAACCATACATGACTTCCATGTTCTAAGATTTATATTTAAAATCATTTTCGAAATGAAATATTACTATAGAAACTACTTCTTTCTACTTACTGCTTCAGCCTTAACCACAGTACTGTGGTCACTAACGTATACCACCTCACGTTATCGCACTCGATTTTCACTGATGATGGAAGTTGATACCATTGCCGAAATGTCTGGTTTTGTAGAAAACATTGGACTACGGCCAAACATCCCGGGAAGGAATTTTAACAAAAACTACTTCTTTGTTGCCGATAACGTTGTACAATATATATAAAAAATTGCATAAAATTAATGGCTTGTATACGTTAATGTTTGATCTCCATTAAGTAGTGCTCAAGTTTCCAAAGTTTTAATATTATGATGTCCGTAATTAAAACATCAGAGCAGGTTTAGTGTGTATGAGGGTACACCGTGGACAAAAATTTTCAACATTTCCTATTGAGCGTTGCTACAGTGTTCCTAGTTGCAGCGTTCCTATCAAGCTGCGAATCTGCAGTGTATGTTTCACAGAACAAACACGCGAAAAAGAAGGAGCGCTCCGTAGTCACTCATGGACCCTCAGCATCTTGCAGAGGGTTCATTCCCTAAAGACGAAAAGTCTGTCTATGAATCGTTCCTCTGTAAACACGTGCAGTTACACTGCCCAGCGATCCACAGGAAGCAAATCGCTATCCACGCTGGACACTTTTTCGGCTTGCACGCGTTATGACGGTATGGGTTTCGGCACTTACCATTTAAAAACGTGCAAATGTAAGAAAATAAACATGAGTGAGGCCAGAAATAACGCGAATTGTGTGTGTGTGTATGTGTGTGTGTGTATGAGTGTGTGTGTGTGTGTGTGTGTGTGCATGCGTCTTCCCTGCCTTTCTATTGCGGTAGTCATAATAATAAAATGGAAACGTAAACATTACATAACTGAGATATGCTTGCCTGGCCCGAACGATATATTATTTTATACATGTCTATTAACTCATACATAATTTACATTGAAATGAAAAAATTATAATTTTATTGCCTGGCAACAAAATTATTTTATTTTTAACAATTACCATTGTTTCAAAAAGTTAAAATGAATTTTCAAGTACTTTACTGTTGTTAAAACGTAAAAGGTTGCAGGTAAACTACCCCTTCCCCTTAACCGATCTTCACCAAAATCGAAAGTCCTTGCGATCTCTACAATTCAGGGACGTATGCAAGAAATTATTTGATTCTGTTTGAATTTGCGGCTGTTATCGTTTGCCATAGAAAATACCCTTGTTAAAACAACGTTGCAGGTAAACTACCCCTTTCCCTTAACCGATCTTTACCAAAAACAACAGATCTTGAGAACTCTACAATTTAGGGCTGTATGCAAATAATCTTTTGATTCAGTTTGAATTTGCGGCTGTTATCGTTTGCCATAGAAAATACCCTTGTTAAAACATAAAACGTTGCTGGTAATCTACCCCTTTCCCTTAACCGATCTTCACCAAAATCAAAAGGTCTTGAGAACTCTACAATTCAAGGCTGTATGGGAAGCATTATTTAATTCTGTTTGAATTTGCGGCTGTTATCGTTTTCCAAAAAAAATTACCCTTGATAAAAAAAAATCGTTGCTGGTAAACTACTCCTTTCCCTCAACCGATCTTCACCAAAAACAATAGGTCATGAGTACTCTACAAATCAGAGCTGTATGCAAAAAATTATTTGTTTCTGTTTGAATTTGCGGCTGTTATCGTTTGCCATAGAAAAAAATCTACAGAAGACAGATAGACACACAGACACTTTTCGAAAAACGACGTTTTTCATATTTTGAGTGTAGTACAATCAGAATCTGCAATAATCTCGAACACGATTTTTTTTGCCATCACCATACTTCCATTTCCTTAAGGAACATGGAAGTAAAAGTCATTTTTCGAAAAGTGTGTGTGTGTGTGTGTGTGTGTGTGTGTCAGTCTGTGTGTATATGTGTCTGTCTGTAGATTCTTTTCTATGGCAAACGATAACAGCCGCAAATTCAAACAGAATCAAATAATTGTTTGCATGCAGCCCTGATTTGTAGAGTACTCAAGACCTATTGTTTTTGGTGAAGATCGGTTAAGGGAAAGGGGTAGTTTACCTGTAACGGTTGTTTTTAATGAAGGGTAATTTTTTTCTATGTCAAATGATAGCAGCCGCAAATTTAAACAGAATCTACTATTCTTTTGCATACACCCCTGAATTGTAGAGTTCTCAAGACCTGTTGTTTTTTGGTGAAGATCGGTTAAGGGAAAGGAGTAGTTTACCTGCAATGTTTTATGTTTTAAAAATGCTATTTTCTATGGCAAACGATAACAGCCGCAAATTCAAACAGAATCAAATAAGTTTTTGCATACAGCCCTGATTTGTAGAATACTCAAGACCTGTTGTTTTTGGTGAACATCGGTTAAGGGAAAGAGGTAGTTTACCGGCTACGTTTTAAGTTTTAACAAGGGTATTTTTTTGGCAAACGATAACAGCCGCAAATTCAAAAAGAATCAAATAAGTTTTTGCATACAGCCCTGATTTGTAGAATACTCAAGACCTGTTGTTTTTGGTGAACATCGGTTAAGGGAAAGAGGTAGTTTACCAGCTACGTTTTATGTTTTAACAAGGGTATTTTCTATGGCAAACGATAACAGCCGCAAATTCAAACAGAATCAAATAATTTTTTGCATACAGCCCTGAATTGTAGAGTATTCAAGACCTGTTGTTTTCGGAGAAGATCGGTTAAGGGAAAGGGGTAGTTTACCAGCAGCGTTTTTTTTATCAATGGTAATTTTTTTTTGACAAACGATAACAGCCGCAAATTAAAACAGAATCAAATAATTTTTTGCATACAGCCCTGAATTGTAGAGTTCTCAAGACCTTTTGGTTTTGGTGAAAATCGGTTAAGGGAATAGGGTAGTTTACCAGCAACATTTTATGTTTTAACAAGGGTAATTTTTTCTATGACGAACGGTAACTGCCGCATATTCAAACAGAATCAAATAGTTTTTTGCATACGTCCCTGAATTGTAGAGATCGCAAGAACTTTCGATTTTGGTGAAGATCGGTTAAGGGGAAGGGGTAGTTTACCGGCAACCTTTTACGTTTTAACAACAGTAAAGTACTTGAAAGTTCAGTTAAACTTTTTGAAACGATGGTAATTGTTAAAAATAAAATAATTTTGTTGCCAGGCAATAAAATTATAACTTTTTCATTTTAATGTAAATCATGTATGAGAGAAAATATATCGTTCGTGGCAGGCAAGCATATCTCAATTATGTAATGTTTACGTTTCCATTTTATTATTATGATTACTGCAATAAAAAGGCAGGGAACACACACACACACAATTCGCGTTATTTCTGGCATCACTCATGTTTATTTTCTTACATTTGCACGCTTTTTAAATGGAAAGTGCCGAAACCCACACCAACATAACGCATGCAAGCCGAAAAATTGTTCAGCGTGGATAGCGATTTGCTTCCTGTGGACGGAGCGCTCCTTCTTTTCCTCGTGTTTGTTCCGTGAAACGTACACTGTAGATTCGCAGCTTTACTCTAAGCAACGCTCAATAGGAAATGTTGAAAATTTTTGTCCACGGTGTACCCTCATACACACTAAACCTGCTCTGATGTTTTAATTACGGACATCATAATATTAAAACTTTGGAAACTTGAGCACTACTTAATGGAGATCAAACATTAACTTATACAAGCCATTAATTTTATGCATATTTTTTATATATATGTGTACAACGTTATCGGCAACAAAGAAGTAGTTTTTGTTAAAATTTCTTCCTGGGATGTTTGGCCGTAGTCCAATGTTTTCTACAAAACCAGACGTTTCGGCAATGCCATCGACTTCCATCATCAGTGAAAATCGAGTGCGATAACGTGAGGTGGTATACGTTAGTGACCACAGTACTGTGGTTAAGGCTGAAGCAGTAAGTAGAAAGAAGTAGTTTCTATGGTAATATTTCATTTCGAAAATGATTTTAAATATAAGTCTTAGAACATGGAAGTTATGTATGGTTCTCCATACCGATTTTTAGTGTATCTGGTAAGGCCAGATGGTTAAGATCATATTAGTTATTATACCACAAATTATAATAATGTGATATTGCCCTCTGAGTGGAGTGAAATTGGGTTGGGAGAGTGATTATAAAGAGAGAAATAGAGTGATAGAGGCACTTAATGTAAAGAAAGGTTATAGAGAATTTGTAGAGAGAAGTAGTAATATTGAATATTCACCTTATGAAGTAAACAGTGTAGTAGTAAACAATGGTTATAGTGATGATGATGATAAACATTTACCTGTTGGGAGAATTAGTGTACTGGTAGTAGCAGATAATTGTGATATAGATGTAACTCATCTGGGTTTAACAATAAATACTGATGGAGACTTAACCAAAAGCACGGATGTAGACATGGCTTATGATAAAATAATAAATGGGGATAACCCTGGGAATTATTATAATTGTATAATGGGAAAAACAAATTTATGTGGTTATTATATTAACAATAAGTAATGTAATGAATTTAAATAAAAATGAATTGTGTATATTCGACATAAGACTAATTTTTGATGATGGTGGTTAGATAAAGAGTGAATGAAAATTTAATTATTTGAGTTAATGGTAATTACTTGGCTTACTTATGTAATGAGGTGTGGTAAACAATGAAATGATATGACGAAAACTTGTAAATAAATTCGTATTGGTGTTAAATGTATTGTGTTAAGGTTATGTTGATATTTTGGTAGTGCATCAGCTGATATGTTGTTGACATGTACTTTGATTTTGTGTGACTAATGTTTACAGTTATCATGGAGGTGAAAACAATAATATTTTATTAATTAAAGTAACTTAAATTGTTTTGATGGGAGTCAGATTAAACTAATTTAAAACGTGAATTTCAGTAATGAATTTAAATTCATTTTGATTTGAATTTTGATTTTAATTGTAACATAAATAGTAACTGATTAAAAAGTAATACCTAAAATATTTATTCAAGTTGAAAAATTGAAGCTAAAGTGTGTATAGTGTGTATGAGGGTACACCGTGGACAAAAATTTTCAACATTTCCTATTGAGCGTTGCTACAGTGTTCCTAGTTGCAGCGTTCCTATCAAGCTGCAAATCTACAGTGTATGTTTCACAGAACAAACACGCGAAAAAGAAGGAGCGCTCCGAAGTCACTCATGGACCCTCAGCATCTTGCAGAGGGTTCATTCCCTAAAGACGAAAAGTCTGTCTATGAATCGTTCCTCTGTAAACACGTGCAGTTACACTGCCCAGCGATCCACAGGAAGCAAATCGCTATCCACGCTGGACACTTTTTCGGCTTGCACGCGTTATGACGGTATGGGTTTCGGCACTTACCATTTGAAAACGTGCAAATGTAAGAAAATAAACATGAGTGAGGCCAGAAATAACGCGAATTGTGTGTGTGTATGTGTGTGTGTGTGTGTGTGTGTGTGTGTGTGTGCGTGCTTCTTCCCTGCCTTTCTAATGCGGTAGTCATAATAATAAAATGGAAACGTAAACATTACATAACTGAGATATGCTTGCCTGGCCCGAACGATATATTATTTTATACATGTCTATTAACTCACACATAATTTACATTGAAATGAAAAATTATAATTTTATTGCCTGGCAACAAAATTATGTTATTTTTAACAATTACCATTGTTTCAAAAAGTTTAAATGAATTTTCAAGTACTTTACTGTTGTTAAAACGTAAAAGGTTGCTGGTAAACTACCCCTTTCCCTTAACCGATCTTCACCAAAATCGAAAGTCCTTGCGATCTCTACAATTCAGGGACGTATGCAAAAAAGTATTTGATTCTGTTTGAATTTGCGGCTGTTATCGTTTGCCATAGAAAATACCCTTATTAAAACAACGTTGCAGGTAAACTACCCCTTTACCTTAACCGATCTTTACCAAAAACAACAGGTCTTGAGAACTCTACAATTCAAGGCTGTATGGGAAACATTATTTAATTCTGTTTGAATTTGCGGCTGTTATCGTTTTCCAAAAAAAAATTACCCTTGATAAAAAAAACCGTTGCCGGTAAACTACCCCTTCCCTCAACCGATCTTCACCAAAAACAACAGGTCATGAGTACTCTACAAATCAGAGCTGTATGCAAAAAATTATTTGTTTCTGTTTGAATTTGCGGCTGTTATCGTTTGCCATAGAAAAAAATCTACAGAAGACAGATAGACACACAGACACTTTTCGAAAAACGACGTTTTTCATATTTTGAGTGTAGTACAATCAGAATCTGCAATAATCTCGAACACGATTTTTTTTGCCATCACCATACTTCCATTTCCTTAAGGAACATGGAAGTAAAAGTCATTTTTCGAAAAGTGTCTGTGTGTATATGTGTCTGTCTGTAGATTCTTTTCTATGGCAAACGATAACAGCCGCAAATTAAACAGAATCAAATAATTGTTTGCATGCAGCTCTGATTTGTAGAGTACTCAAGACCTATTGTTTTTGGTGAAGATCGGTTAAGGGAAAGGGGTAGTTTACCTGTAACGGTTGTTTTTAATGAAGGGTAATTTTTTTCTATGTCAAATGATAGCAGCCGCAAATTTAAACAGAATCTACTATTCTTTTGCATACACCCCTGAATTGTAGAGTTCTCAAGACCTGTTGTTTTTTGGTGAAGATCGGTTAAGGGAAAGGGGTAGTTTATCTGCAATGTTTTATGTTTTAAAAATGCTATTTTCTATGGCAAACGATAACAGCCGCAAATTCAAACAGAATCAAATAAGTTTTTGCATACAGCCCTGACTTGTAGAATACTCAAGACCTGTTGTTTTTGGTGAACATCGGTTAAGGGAAAGATGTAGTTTACCGGCTACGTTTTATGTTTTAACAAGGGTATTTTCTATGGCAAACGATAACAGCCGCAAATTCAAACAGAATCAAATAATTTTTTGCATACAGCCCTGAATTGTAGAGTATTCAAGACCTGTTGTTTTCGGAGAAGATCGGTTAAGGGAAAGGGGTAGTTTACCAGCAGCGTTTTTTTTATCAATGGTAATTTTTATTTGGCAAACGATAACAGCCGCATATTCAAACAGAATCAAATAGTTTTTTGCATACGTCCCTGAATTGTAGTAGTCTCAAGGCCTTTTGATTTTGGTGAAGATCGGTTAAGGGGAAGGGGTAGTTTACCTGCAACCTTTTACGTTTTAACAACAGTAAAGTACTTGAAAGTTCAGTTAAACTTTTTGAAACGATGGTAATTGTTAAAAATAAAATAATTTTGTTGCCAGGCAATAAAATTATAACTTTTTCATTTTAATGTAAATCATGTATGAGAGAAAATATATCGTTCGTGGCAGGCAAGCATATCTCAATTATGTAATGTTTACGTTTCCATTTTATTATTATGATTACTGCAATAAAAAGGCAGGGAACACACACACACACACACACACACACAATTCGCGTTATTTCTGGCATCACTCATGTTTATTTTCTTACATTTGCACGCTTTTTAAATGGAAAGTGCCGAAACCCACACCAACATAACGCATGCAAGCCGAAAAATTGTTCAGCGTGGATAGCGATTTGCTTCCTGTGGACGGAGCGCTCCTTCTTTTCCTCGTGTTTGTTCCGTGAAACGTACACTGTAGATTCGCAGCTTTACTCTAAGCAACGCTCAATAGGAAATGTTGAAAATTTTTGTCCACGGTATACCCTCATACACACTAAACCTGCTCTGATGTATAATTACGGACATCATAATATTAAAAATTTGGAAACTTGAGCACTACTTAATGGAGATCAAACATTAACTTATACAAGCCATTAATTTTATGCATATTTTTTATATATATGTGTACAACGTTATCGGCAACAAAGAAGTAGTTTTTGTTAAAATTTCTTCCTGGGATGTTTGGCCGTAGTCCAATGTTTTCTACAAAACCAGACGTTTCGGCAATGCCATCGACTTCCATCATCAGTGAAAATCGAGTGCGATAACGTGAGGTGGTATACGTTAGTGACCACAGTACTGTGGTTAAGGCTGAAGCAGTAAGTAGAAAGAAGTAGTTTCTATGGTAATATTTCATTTCGAAAATGATTTTAAATATAAGTCTTAGAACATGGAAGTTATGTATGGTTCTCCATACCGATTTTTAGTGTATCTGGTAAGGCCAGATGGTTAAGATAATATTAGTTATTATACCACAAATTATAATAATGTGGTATTGCCCTCTGAGTGGAGTGAAATTGGGTTGGGAGAGTGATTATAAAGAGAGAAATAGAGTGATAGAGGCACTTAATGTAAAGAAAGGTTATAGAGAATTTGTAGAGAGAAGTAGTAATATTGAATATTCACCTTATGAAGTAAACAGTGTAGTAGTAAACAATGGTTATAGTGATGATGATGATAAACATTTACCTGTTGGGAGAATTAGTGTACTGGTAGTAGCAGATAATTGTGATATAGATGTAACTCATCTGGGTTTAACAATAAATACTGATGGAGACTTAACCAAAAGCACGGATGTAGACATGGCTTATGATAAAATAATAAATGGGGATAACCCTGGGAATTATTATAATTGTATAATGGGAAAAACAAATTTATGTGGTTATTATATTAACAATAAGTAATGTAATGAATTTAAATAAAAATGAATTGTGTATATTCGACATAAGACTAATTTTTGATGATGGTGGTTAGATAAACAGTGAATGAAAATTTAATTATTTGAGTTAATGGTAATTACTTGGCTTACTTATGTAATGAGGTGTGGTAAACAATGAAATGATATGACGAAAACTTGTAAATAAATTCGTATTGGTGTTAAATGTATTGTGTTAAGGTTATGTTGATATTTTGGTAGTGCATCAGCTGATATGTTGTTGACATGTACTTTGATTTTGTGTGACTAATGTTTACAGTTATCATGGAGGTGAAAACAATAATATTTTATTAATTAAAGTAACTTAAATTGTTTTGATGGGAGTCAGATTAAACTAATTTAAAATGTGAATTTCAGTAATGAATTTAAATTCATTTTGATTTGAATTTTGATTTTAATTGTAACATAAATAGTAACTGATTAAAAAGTAATACCTAAAATATTTATTCAAGTTGAGAAATTGAAGCTAAAGTGTGTATAGTGTGTATGAGGGTACACCGTGGACAAAAATTTTCAACATTTCCTATTGAGCGTTGCTACAGTGTTCCTAGTTGCAGCGTTCCTATCAAGCTGCAAATCTACAGTGTACGTTTCACAGAACAAACACGCGAAAAAGAAGGAGCGCTCCGAAGTCACTCATGGACCCTCAGCATCTTGCAGAGGGTTCATTCCCTAAAGACGAAAAGTCTGTCTATGAATCGTTCCTCTGTAAACACGTGCAGTTACACTGCCCAGCGATCCACAGGAAGCAAATCGCTATCCACGCTGGACACTTTTTCGGCTTGCACGCGTTATGACGGTATGGGTTTCGGCACTTACCATTTAAAAACGTGCAAATGTAAGAAAATAAACATGAGTGAGGCCAGAAATAACGCGAATTGTGTGTGTGTGTGTGTGTGTGTGTGTGTGTGTGTGTGTGTGTGTGTGCGTGCGTCTTCCCTGCCTTTCTAATGCGGTAGTCATAATAATAAAATGGAAACGTAAACATTACATAACTGAGATATGCTTGCCTGGCCCGAACGATATATTATTTTATACATGTCTATTAACTCATACATAATTTACATTGAAATGAAAAAATTATAATTTTATTGCCTGGCAACAAAATTATTTTATTTTTAACAATTACCATTGTTTCAAAAAGTTTAAATGAATTTTCAAGTACTTTACTGTTGTTAAAACGTAAAAGGTTGCTGGTAAACTACCCCTTTGCCTTAACCGATCTTCACCAAAATCGAAAGTCCTTGCGATCTCTACAATTCAGGGACGTATGCAAAAAAGTATTTGATTCTGTTTGAATTTGCGGCTGTTATCGTTTGCCATAGAAAATACCCTTATTAAAACAACGTTGCAGGTAAAATACCCCTTTCCCTTAACCGATCTTTACCAAAAACAACCAGTCTTGAGAACGCTACAATTTAGGGCTGTATGCAAATAATCTTTTGATTCTGTTTGAATTTGCGGCTGTTATCGTTTGCCATAGAAAATACCCTTGTTAAAACATAAAACGTTGCTGGTAAACTACCCCTTACCCTTAACCGATCTTCACCAAAATCAACAGGTCTTGAGAACTCTACAATTCAAGGCTGTATGGGAAACATTATTTAATTCTGTTTGAATTTGCGGCTGTTATCGTTTTCCAAAAAAAAATTACCCTTGATAAAAAAAAACCGTTGCCGGTAAACTACCCCTTCCCTCAACCGATCTTCACCAAAAACAACAGGTCATGAGTACTCTACAAATCAGAGCTGTATGCAAACAATTATTTGTTTCTGTTTGAATTTGCGGCTGTTATCGTTTGCCATAGAAAAAAATCTACAGAAGACAGATAGACACACAGACACTTTTCGAAAAACGACGTTTTTCATATTTTGAGTGTAGTACAATCAGAATCTGCAATAATCTCGAACACGATTTTCTTTGCCATCACCATACTTCCATTTCCTTAAGGGGGTTCGGTAGGTGATTTTCTTAAAAAAAATCGTTTTTTTTTATTACATTTTCGTATTCTGCCACTTTTTAGGATTAATTTAAGACCTCCCTCATTAATGTCTGACAAGTACAACAAATGTTATGTCACTTTATGTAGAGGAGTGTCAGGGATTTTCATTGAGATTTCAGTGCACAGCGCGAGTACAAGATCATTTTCACTCCATAGCGAACACATTATCTCTCTAGCATTCGTATTTGTACTCAAGTATACTGTATGTGTATAGTATGTAATAGTAAGTTTTATTGTTGTAGTCTTTGTGCAGTTGGCTAACCTGATGTTTTAAAACAGCTGTAGTGTTAGTTCTGCTTTTAGGTTATGTTGTCTATCAGCTAAGATTTGTGTTGTGAGTATTATCATGAATAGTGGTTGTTTTTTACAGTTGTAATTTATATTCTACCGAAATGACTAGGTCTAAAAGGGTTTTTAAGAAAAGGAGAAATGTTGGAATACCAAAATATAGTCCTACCGCTACTGGGAATGACCAAACAACTGCTGCAATTGTAGGCCTAAATGTGGATGGCATGCCAAATGTAAGTCCATCACAAAGCAAGATTGGAGATAGGGAAAGTTATAGTGAGTTCGATGCAAAGAATGTGTATGATTTAGTAGACATAGAGTCATTCTTGAATATATTATTGACAATTTGTGCCTGTAAGTCATGTGGTGAGGAACTAGCCTACAGCACAAATAGGTTATGCGGGTTAGCAACGAGCTGCAAATTGCACTGCACACAATGTGACTTAGAAGTTAGTTATACTAATTCTGAACAAATAAAGGGAACTAATTTGTATGAAATAAACAGTCGGTTAGTATATGCTTTACGAACTATTGGGAAAGGACAAACATCAGGTACAATAATGTGTGCTGTTCTCAATCTTCCAAAACCTCCAACAAACTTCACACGTTTTAATGAAGTTCTAGGTAAAGCAACTAAGACGGTTTGCACTAATGCAATGAAGGAAGCTATAGAGAAGGCTGTCCAGGAAAATGATGGAAGTAGAGAATTGAGTGTAGCAGTGGATGGCACCTGGCAAAAAAGGGGTCACACTTCGAATAATGGAGTCGTGACAGTAACAAGCGTCGATACCGGCTGTGTTCTAGATGTGGCTATTATTAGTAAGTTCTGTACTTGTAAAGACAAGCTAGAGGGTGTACATGAACAAAAATGTAAAACAAATTTCATAGGACCTAGTGGTGCAATGGAAGCGCATGGTGCACTAGAAATTTTTAGGAGATCTGAGCCTGATTTTGGCATTAGGTACAAATACTATTTAGGAGACGGTGATTCAAGCGCATTTAGTTTTGTTGTAAAGAGTCGGCCATATGGAGACCAATATACTATTGAAAAAATGGAGTGCTGTGGGCATGTGCAAAAGCGCATGGGTACTCGCCTTAGAAAACTAAAACTAAAATTAGGAAAAACAGTTCTTTCCGATGGAAAAACTATTGGTGGAAGAAATCGACTAACCGACGAACGCATCTTGGCTGTCCAGAAATATTATGGCTTGGCGATCAGGAGAAACTCTGGACAGTTGGATAATATGAAGCGAGCAGTTTGGGCGGAATATTTTCATTTATTATCCACCAACGAAAACCCGCAACATGGACTTTGTGAAAAAGGCGAAGAGAGTTGGTGCAAATACCAGCGAGCCATTGCTAAAAAGGAGCAATACGATCACCTTGAACACATGCACATACCGGAAGTGATTATGAGTAAAATTAAGCCTATTTTCCAGGATTTAGCAGACCCAAATTTGTTGAAAAAATGCCTACATGGAAAATCCCAAAATCCAAACGAATCGATAAACGCGGTAATTTGGTCGCGATTACCAAAAACTGTATTTGTAGGACTGCAAACCATGGAGTTTGAGGTTTATGATGCCATTTTAAATTTTAATAAAGGAAATGTAACAAGGTGTCTAGTGTTAAAGGAACTTGGGATGACTGTCAGCAAAAACACAGCCTCAGTTATGAGTCAACTGGACAAAATACGTGTGCAGAGGGGCGAGCGAATGCTTTCCAAGCTCCTGAAAAAAGCAAGACAACGTCGTGAAAGTGCTAAAAGGAAGTTAGAAGAAGCTTTTTTTGAAGATGAGGACCCAGACAACCCATCCTATGGTGCTGGAATGTACTGAACTCATTTTATCATGTAAGGAATAGCATAATAAATCTTTATTTGCGTTTTCCCGAAAACTGTGTTTTTTTGTATAAATGACCCGTTTTCTCAGAAACTACAAAAGATACAGCCATAAAACGTTTACCACATACTCTTGTAGTACATCTACAAACATTAACATAAGCGTTTTGAGTTGTATGTCTTAGTTTTGTTTTTATCGCCAAAAACATAAAATTTTTTCACGTTTTTATTCATACAATATTTTAAAAATCATAAAACCGTAGCAGAGCATAGAAAAAAAAATCCCTGTGTTAAAGTTCTAAGAAATAGTCATAGAAAAGCCATGAAAATTTTAAACTGGATATCTTCAGTAGTTTCCGAAAAAACGGGTCATCAATGTGGCAAATTTAACATGGGTAATATAGGGCCTACCGAACCCCCTTAAGGAACATGGAAGTAAAAGTCATTTTTCGAAAAGTGTCTGTGTGTATATGTGTCTGTCTGTAGATTCTTTTCTATGGCAAACGATAACAGCCGCAAATTAAACAGAATCAAATAATTGTTTGCATGCAGCTCTGATTTGTAGAGTACTCAAGACCTATTGTTTTTGGTGAAGATCGGTTAAGGGAAAGGGGTAGTTTACCTGTAACGGTTGTTTTTAATGAAGGGTAATTTTTTTCTATGTCAAATGATAGCAGCCGCAAATTTAAACAGAATCTACTATTCTTTTGCATACACCCCTGAATTGTAGAGTTCTCAAGACCTGTTGTTTTTTGGTGAAGATCGGTTAAGGGAAAGGGGTAGTTTACCTGCAATGTTTTATGTTTTAAAAATGCTATTTTCTATGGCAAACGATAACAGCCGCAAATTCAAACAGAATCAAATAAGTTTTTGCATACAGCCCTGATTTGTAGAATACTCAAGATCTGTTGTTTTTGGTGAACATCGGTTAAGGGAAAGAGGTAGTTTACCGGCTACGTTTTATGTTTTAACGAGGGTATTTTCTATGGCAAACGATAACAGCCGCAAATTCAAACAGAATCAAATAATTTTTTGCATACAGCCCTGAATTGTAGAGTATTCAAGACCTGTTGTTTTCGGAGAAGATCGGTTAAGGGAAAGGGGTAGTTTACCAGGAGCGATTTTTTTATCAATGGTAATTTTTATTTGGCAAACGATAACAGCCGCAAATTCAAACAGAATCAAATAATTTTTTGCATACAGCCCTGAATTGTAGAGTTCTCAAGACCTTTTGGTTTTGGTGAAAATCGGTTAAGGGAATAGGGTAGTTTACCAGCAACATTTTATGTTTTAACAAGGGTAATTTTTTCTATGACGAACAGTAACAGCAGCATATTCAAACAGAATCAAATAGTTTTTTGCATACGTCCCTGAATTGTAGTAGTCTCAAGGCCTTTTGATTTTGGTGAAGATCGGTTAAGGGGAAGGGGTAGTTTACCTGCAACCTTTTACGTTTTAACAACAGTAAAGTACTTGAAAGTTCAGTTAAACTTTTTGAAACGATGGTAATTGTTAAAAATAAAATAATTTTGTTGCCAGGCAATAAAATTATAACTTTTTCATTTTAATGTAAATCATGTATGAGAGAAAATATATCGTTCGTGGCAGGCAAGCATATCTCAATTATGTAATGTTTACGTTTCCATTTTATTATTATGATTACTGCAATAAAAAGGCAGGGAACACACACACACACACACACACACACACACACACACACACACACACACACACACACACACACACACACACACACACACACACACACACACACACACACACACACACACACACACACACACACACACACACACACACACACACACACACACACACACACACACACACAATTCGCGTTATTTCTGGCATCACTCATGTTTATTTTCTTACATTTGCACGCTTTTTAAATGGAAAGTGCCGAAACCCACACCAACATAACGCATGCAAGCCAAAAAATTGTTCAGCGTGGATAGCGATTTGCTTCCTGTGGACGGAGCGCTCCTTCTTTTCCTCGTGTTTGTTCCGTGAAACGTACACTGTAGATTCGCAGCTTTACTCTAAGCAACGCTCAATAGGAAATGTTGAAAATTTTTGTCCACGGTGTACCCTCATACACACTAAACCTGCTCTGATGTTTTAATTACGGACATCATAATATTAAAACTTTGGAAACTTGAGCACTACTTAATGGAGATCAAACATTAACTTATACAAGCCATTAATTTTATGCATATTTTTTATATATATGTGTACAACGTTATCGGCAACAAAGAAGTAGTTTTTGTTAAAATTTCTTCCTGGGATGTTTGGCCGTAGTCCAATGTTTTCTACAAAACCAGACGTTTCGGCAATGCCATCGACTTCCATCATCAGTGAAAATCGAGTGCGATAACGTGAGGTGGTATACGTTAGTGACCACAGTACTGTGGTTAAGGCTGAAGCAGTAAGTAGAAAGAAGTAGTTTCTATGGTAATATTTCATTTCGAAAATGATTTTAAATATAAGTCTTAGAACATGGAAGTTATGTATGGTTCTCCATACCGATTTTTAGTGTATCTGGTAAGGCCAGATGGTTAAGATAATATTAGTTATTATACCACAAATTATAATAATGTGGTATTGCCCTCTGAGTGGAGTGAAATTGGGTTGGGAGAGTGATTATAAAGAGAGAAATAGAGTGATAGAGGCACTTAATGTAAAGAAAGGTTATAGAGAATTTGTAGAGAGAAGTAGTAATATTGAATATTCACCTTATGAAGTAAACAGTGTAGTAGTAAACAATGGTTATAGTGATGATGATGATAAACATTTACCTGTTGGGAGAATTAGTGTACTGGTAGTAGCAGATAATTGTGATATAGATGTAACTCATCTGGGTTTAACAATAAATACTGATGGAGACTTAACCAAAAGCACGGATGTAGACATGGCTTATGATAAAATAATAAATGGGGATAACCCTGGGAATTATTATAATTGTATAATGGGAAAAACAAATTTATGTGGTTATTATATTAACAATAAGTAATGTAATGAATTTAAATAAAAATGAATTGTGTATATTCGACATAAGACTAATTTTTGATGATGGTGGTTAGATAAACAGTGAATGAAAATTTAATTATTTGAGTTAATGGTAATTACTTGGCTTACTTATGTAATGAGGTGTGGTAAACAATGAAATGATATGACGAAAACTTGTAAATAAATTCGTATTGGTGTTAAATGTATTGTGTTAAGGTTATGTTGATATTTTGGTAGTGCATCAGCTGATATGTTGTTGACATGTACTTTGATTTTGTGTGACTAATGTTTACAGTTATCATGGAGGTGAAAACAATAATATTCTATTAATTAAAGTAACTTAAATTGTTTTGATGGGAGTCAGATTAAACTAATTTAAAATGTGAATTTCAGTAATGAATTTAAATTCATTTTGATTTGAATTTTGATTTTAATTGTAACATAAATAGTAACTGATTAAAAAGTAATACCTAAAATATTTATTCAAGTTGAAAAATTGAAGCTAAAGTGTGTATAGTGTGTATGAGGGTACACCGTGGACAAAAATTTTCAACATTTCCTATTGAGCGTTGCTACAGTGTTCCTAGTTGCAGCGTTCCTATCAAGCTGCAAATCTACAGTGTATGTTTCACAGAACAAACACGCGAAAAAGAAGGAGCGCTCCGAAGTCACTCATGGACCCTCAGCATCTTGCAGAGTGTTCATTCCCTAAAGACGAACAGTCTGTCTATGAATCGTTCCTCTGTAAACACGTACACTGCCCAGCGATCCACAGGAAGCAAATCGCTATCCACGCTGGACACTTTTTCGGCTTGCACGCGTTATGACGGTATGGGTTTCGGCACTTACCATTTAAAAACGTGCAAATGTAAGAAAATAAACATGAGTGAGGCCAGAAATAACGCGAATTGTGTGTGTGTGTGTGTGCGTGCGTCTTCCCTGCCTTTCTAATGCGGTAGTCATAATAATAAAATGGAAACGTAAACATTACATAACTGAGATATGCTTGCCTGGCCCGAACGATATATTATTTTATACATGTCTATTAACTCATACATAATTTACATTGAAATGAAAAAATTATAATTTTATTGCCTGGCAACAAAATTATTTTATTTTTAACAATTACCATTGTTTCAAAAAGTTTAAATGAATTTTCAAGTACTTTACTGTTGTTAAAACGTAAAAGGTTGCTGGTAAACTACCCCTTTGCCTTAACCGATCTTTACCAAAATCAACAGGTCTTGAGAACTCTACAATTCAAGGCTGTATGGGAAACATTATTTAATTCTGTTTGAATTTGCGGCTGTTATCGTTTTCCAAAAAAAAATTACCCTTGATAAAAAAAAACCGTTGCCGGTAAACTACCCCTTCCCTCAACCGATCTTCACCAAAAACAACAGGTCATGAGTACTCTACAAATCAGAGCTGTATGCAAAAAATTATTTGTTTCTGTTTGAATTTGCGGCTGTTATCGTTTGCCATAGAAAAAAATCTACAGAAGACAGATAGACACACAGACACTTTTCGAAAAACGACGTTTTTCATATTTTGAGTGTAGTACAATCAGAATCTGCAATAATCTTGAACACGATTTTTTTTGCCATCACCATACTTCCATTTCCTTAAGGAACATGGAAGTAAAAGTCATTTTTCGAAAAGTGTCTGTGTGTATATGTGTCTGTCTGTAGATTCTTTTCTATGGCAAACGATAACAGCCGCAAATTAAACAGAATCAAATAATTGTTTGCATGCAGCTCTGATTTGTAGAGTACTCAAGACCTATTGTTTTTGGTGAAGATCGGTTAAGGGAAAGGGGTAGTTTACCTGTAACGGTTGTTTTTAATGAAGGGTAATTTTTTTCTATGTCAAATGATAGCAGCCGCAAATTTAAACAGAATCTACTATTCTTTTGCATACACCCCTGAATTGTAGAGTTCTCAAGACCTGTTGTTTTTTGGTGAAGATCGGTTAAGGGAAAGGGGTAGTTTACCTGCAATGTTTTATGTTTTAAAAATGCTATTTTCTATGGCAAACGATAACAGCCGCAAATTCAAACAGAATCAAATAAGTTTTTGCATACAGCCCTGATTTGTAGAATACTCAAGACCTGTTGTTTTTGGTGAACATCGGTTAAGGGAAAGATGTAGTTTACCGGCTACGTTTTATGTTTTAACAAGGGTATTTTCTATGGCAAACGATAACAGCCGCAAATTCAAACAGAATCAAATAATTTTTTGCATACAGCCCTGAATTGTAGAGTATTCAAGACCTGTTGTTTTCGGAGAAGATCGGTTAAGGGAAAGGGGTAGTTTACCAGGAGCGTTTTTTTTATCAATGGTAATTTTTATTTGGCAAACGATAACAGCCGCAAATTCAAACAGAATCAAATAATTTTTTGCATACAGCCCTGAATTGTAGAGTTCTCAAGACCTTTTGGTTTTGGTGAAAATCGGTTAAGGGAATAGGGTAGTTTACCAGCAACATTTTATGTTTTAACAAGGGTAATTTTTTCTATGACGAACAGTAACTGCCGCATATTCAAACAGAATCAAATAGTTTTTTGCATACGTCCCTGAATTGTAGTAGTCTCAAGGCCTTTTGATTTTGGTGAAGATCGGTTAAGGGGAAGGGGTAGTTTACCTGCAACCTTTTACGTTTTAACAACAGTAAAGTACTTGAAAGTTCAGTTAAACTTTTTGAAACGATGGTAATTGTTAAAAATAAAATAATTTTGTTGCCAGGCAATAAAATTATAACTTTTTCATTTTAATGTAAATCATGTATGAGAGAAAATATATCGTTCGTGGCAGGCAAGCATATCTCAATTATGTAATGTTTACGTTTCCATTTTATTATTATGATTACTGCAATAAAAAGGCAGGGAACACACACACACACACACACACACAATTCGCGTTATTTCTGGCATCACACATGTTTATTTTCTTACATTTGCACGCTTTTTAAATGGAAAGTGCCGAAACCCACACCAACATAACGCATGCAAGCCGAAAAATTGTTCAGCGTGGATAGCGATTTGCTTCCTGTGGACGGAGCGCTCCTTCTTTTCCTCGTGTTTGTTCCGTGAAACGTACACTGTAGATTCGCAGCTTTACTCTAAGCAACGCTCAATAGGAAATGTTGAAAATTTTTGTCCACGGTGTACCCTCATACACACTAAACCTGCTCTGATGTTTTAATTACGGACATCATAATATTAAAACTTTGGAAACTTGAGCACTACTTAATGGAGATCAAACATTAACTTATACAAGCCATTAATTTTATGCATATTTTTTATATATATGTGTACAACGTTATCGGCAACAAAGAAGTAGTTTTTGTTAAAATTTCTTCCTGGGATGTTTGGCCGTAGTCCAATGTTTTCTACAAAACCAGACGTTTCGGCAATGCCATCGACTTCCATCATCAGTGAAAATCGAGTGCGATAACGTGAGGTGGTATACGTTAGTGACCACAGTACTGTGGTTAAGGCTGAAGCAGTAAGTAGAAAGAAGTAGTTTCTATGGTAATATTTCATTTCGAAAATGATTTTAAATATAAGTCTTAGAACATGGAAGTTATGTATGGTTCTCCATACCGATTTTTAGTGTATCTGGTAAGGCGAGATGGTTAAGATAATATTAGTTATTATACCACAAATTATAATAATGTGGTATTGCCCTCTGAGTGGAGTGAAATTGGGTTGGGAGAGTGATTATAAAGAGAGAAATAGAGTGATAGAGGCACTTAATGTAAAGAAAGGTTATAGAGAATTTGTAGAGAGAAGTAGTAATATTGAATATTCACCTTTTGAAGTAAACAGTGTAGTAGTAAACAATGGTTATAGTGATGATGATGATAAACATTTACCTGTTGGGAGAATTAGTGTACTGGTAGTAGCAGATAATTATGATATAGATGTAACTCATCTGGGTTTAACAATAAATACTGATGGAGACTTAACCAAAAGCACGGATGTAGACATGGCTTATGATAAAATAATAAATGGGGATAACCCTGGGAATTATTATAATTGTATAATGGGAAAACAAATTTATGTGGTTATTATATTAACAATAAGTAATGTAATGAATTTAAATAAAAATGAATTGTGTATATTCGACATAAGACTAATTTTTGATGATGGTGGTTAGATAAACAGTGAATGAAAATTTAATTATTTGAGTTAATGGTAATTACTTGGCTTACTTATGTAGTGAGGTGTGGTAAACAATGAAATGATATGACGAAAACTTGTAAATAAATTCGTATTGGTGTTAAATGTATTGTGTTAAGGTTATGTTGATATTTTGGTAGTGCATCAGCTGATATGTTGTTAACATGTACTTTGATTTTGTGTGACTAATGTTTACAGTTATCATGGAGGTGAAAACAATAATATTTTATTAATTAAAGTAACTTAAATTGTTTTGATGGGAGTCAGATTAAACTAATTTAAAATGTGAATTTCAGTAATGAATTTAAATTCATTTTGATTTGAATTTTGATCTTAATTGTAACATAAATAGTAACTGATTAAAAAGTAATACCTAAAATATTTATTCAAGTTGAAAAATTGAAGCTAAAGTGTGTATAGTGTGTATGAGGGTACACCGTGGACAAAAATTTTCAACATTTCCTATTGAGCGTTGCTACAGTGTTCCTAGTTGCAGCGTTCCTATCAAGCTGCAAATCTACAGTGTATGTTTCACAGAACAAACACGCGAAAAAGAAGGAGCGCTCCGAAGTCACTCATGGACCCTCAGCATCTTGCAGAGTGTTCATTCCCTAAAGACGAAAAGTCTGTCTATGAATCGTTCCTCTGTAAACACGTGCAGTTACACTGCCCAGCGATCCACAGGAAGCAAATCGCTATCCACGCTGGACACTTTTTCGGCTTGCACGCGTTATGACGGTATGGGTTTCGGCACTTACCATTTAAAAACGTGCAAATGTAAGAAAATAAACATGAGTGAGGCCAGAAATAACGCGAATTGTGTGTGTGTGTGTGTGCGTGCGTCTTCCCTGCCTTTCTAATGCGGTAGTCATAATAATAAAATGGAAACGTAAACATTACATAACTGAGATATGCTTGCCTGGCCCGAACGATATATTATTTTATACATGTCTATTAACTCATACATAATTTACATTGAAATGAAAAAATTATAATTTTATTGCCTGGCAACAAAATTATGTTATTTTTAACAATTACCATTGTTTCAAAAAGTTTAAATGAATTTTCAAGTACTTTACTGTTGTTAAAACGTAAAAGGTTGCTGGTAAACTACCCCTTTGCCTTAACCGATCTTCACCAAAATCGAAAGTCCTTGCGATCTCTACAATTCAGGGACGTATGCAAAAAAGTATTTGATTCTGTTTGAATTTGCGGCTGTTATCGTTTGCCATAGAAAATACCCTTATTAAAACAACGTTGCAGGTAAAATACCCCTTTCCCTTAACCGATCTTTACCAAAAGCAACCAGTCTTGAGAACGCTACAATTTAGGGCTGTATGCAAATAATCTTTTGATTCTGTTTGAATTTGCGGCTGTTATCGTTTGCCATAGAAAATACCCTTGTTAAAACATAAAACGTTGCTGGTAAACTACCCCTTACCCTTAACCGATCTTCACCAAAATCAACAGGTCTTGAGAACTCTACAATTCAAGGCTGTATGGGAAACATTATTTAATTCTGTTTGAATTTGCGGCTGTTATCGTTTTCCAAAAAAAATTACCCTTGATAAAAAAAAACCGTTGCCGGTAAACTACCCCTTCCCTCAACCGATCTTCACCAAAAACAACAGGTCATGAGTACTCTACAAATCAGAGCTGTATGCAAACAATTATTTGTTTCTGTTTGAATTTGCGGCTGTTATCGTTTGCCATAGAAAAAATCTACAGAAGACAGATAGACACACAGACACTTTTCGAAAAACGACGTTTTTCATATTTTGAGTGTAGTACAATCAGAATCTGCAATAATCTCGAACACGATTTTTTTTTGCCATCACCATACTTCCATTTCCTTAAGGAACATGGAAGTAAAAGTCATTTTTCGAAAAGTGTCTGTGTGTATATGTATGTGTCTGTCTGTAGATTCTTTTCTATGGCAAACGATAACAGCCGCAAATTAAACAGAATCAAATAATTGTTTGCATGCAGCTCTGATTTGTAGAGTACTCAAGACCTATTGTTTTTGGTGAAGATCGGTTAAGGGAAAGGGGTAGTTTACCTGTAACGGTTGTTTTTAATGAAGGGTAATTTTTTTCTATGTCAAATGATAGCAGCCGCAAATTTAAACAGAATCTACTATTCTTTTGCATACACCCCTGAATTGTAGAGTTCTCAAGACCTGTTGTTTTTTGGTGAAGATCGGTTAAGGGAAAGGGGTAGTTTACCTGCAATGTTTTATGTTTTAAAAATGCTATTTTCTATGGCAAACGATAACAGCCGCAAATTCAAACAGAATCAAATAAGTTTTTGCATACAGCCCTGATTTGTAGAATACTCAAGACCTGTTGTTTTTGGTGAACATCGGTTAAGGGAAAGAGGTAGTTTACCGGCTACGTTTTATGTTTTAACAGGGGTATTTTCTATGGCAAACGATAACAGCCGCAAATTCAAACAGAATCAAATAATTTTTTGCATACAGCCCTGAATTGTAGAGTATTCAAGACCTGTTGTTTTCGGAGAAGATCGGTTAAGGGAAAGGGGTAGTTTACCAGCAGCGTTTTTTTTATCAATGGTAATTTTTATTTGGCAAACGATAACAGCCGCAAATTCAAACAGAATCAAATAATTTTTTGCATACAGCCCTGAATTGTAGAGTTCTCAAGACCTTTTGGTTTTGGTAAAAATCGGTTAAGGGAATAGGGTAGTTTACCAGCAACATTTTATGTTTTAACAAGGGTAATTTTTTCTATGACGAACAGTAACTGCCGCATATTCAAACAGAATCAAATAGTTTCTTGCATACGCCCCTGAATTGTAGTAGTCTCAAGGCCTTTTGATTTTGGTGAAGATCGGTTAAGGGGAAGGGGTAGTTTACCTGCAACCTTTTACGTTTTAACAACAGTAAAGTACTTGAAAGTTCAGTTAAACTTTTTGAAACGATGGTAATTGTTAAAAATAAAATAATTTTGTTGCCAGGCAATAAAATTATAACTTTTTCATTTTAATGTAAATCATGTATGAGAGAAAATATATCGTTCGTGGCAGGCAAGCATATCTCAATTATGTAATGTTTACGTTTCCATTTTATTATTATGATTACTGCAATAAAAAGGCAGGGAACACACACACACACACACACACACACACACACACACACACACACACACACACACACACACACACACACACACACACACACACACACACACACACACACACACACACACACACACACACACACACACACACACACACACACACACACACACACACACACACACACACACACACAATTCGCGTTATTTCTGGCATCACTCATGTTTATTTTCTTACATTTGCACGCTTTTTAAATGGAAAGTGCCGAAACCCACACCAACATAACGCATGCAAGCCGAAAAATTGTTCAGCGTGGATAGCGATTTGCTTCCTGTGGACGGAGCGCTCCTTCTTTTCCTCGTGTTTGTTCCGTGAAACGTACACTGTAGATTCGCAGCTTTACTCTAAGCAACGCTCAATAGGAAATGTTGAAAATTTTTGTCCACGGTGTACCCTCATACACACTAAACCTGCTCTGATGTTTTAATTACGGACATCATAATATTAAAACTTTGGAAACTTGAGCACTACTTAATGGAGATCAAACATTAACTTATACAAGCCATTAATTTTATGCATATTTTTTATATATATGTGTACAACGTTATCGGCAACAAAGAAGTAGTTTTTGTTAAAATTTCTTCCTGGGATGTTTGGCCGTAGTCCAATGTTTTCTACAAAACCAGACGTTTCGGCAATGCCATCGACTTCCATCATCAGTGAAAATCGAGTGCGATAACGTGAGGTGGTATACGTTAGTGACCACAGTACTGTGGTTAAGGCTGAAGCAGTAAGTAGAAAGAAGTAGTTTCTATGGTAATATTTCATTTCGAAAATGATTTTAAATATAAGTCTTAGAACATGGAAGTTATGTATGGTTCTCCATACCGATTTTTAGTGTATCTGGTAAGGCCAGATGGTTAAGATAATATTAGTTATTATACCACAAATTATAATAATGTGATATTGCCCTCTGAGTGGAGTGAAATTGGGTTGGGAGAGTGATTATAAAGAGAGAAATAGAGTGATAGAGGCACTTAATGTAAAGAAAGGTTATAGAGAATTTGTAGAGAGAAGTAGTAATATTGAATATTCACCTTATGAAGTAAACAGTGTAGTAGTAAACAATGGTTATAGTGATGATGATGATAAACATTTACCTGTTGGGAGAATTAGTGTACTGGTAGTAGCAGATAATTGTGATATAGATGTAACTCATCTGGGTTTAACAATAAATACTGATGGAGACTTAACCAAAAGCACGGATGTAGACATGGCTTATGATAAAATAATAAATGGGGATAACCCTGGGAATTATTATAATTGTATAATGGAAAAAACAAATTTATGTGGCTATTACATTAACAATAAGTAATGTAATGAATTTAAATAAAAATGAATTGTGTATATTCGAAATAAGACTAATTTTTGATGATGGTGGTTAGATAAACAGTGAATGAAAATTTAATTATTTGAGTTAATGGTAATTACTTGGCTTACTTATGTAATGAGGTGTGGTAAACAATGAAATGATATGACGAAAACTTGTAAATAAATTCGTATTGGTGTTAAATGTATTGTGTTAAGGTTATGTTGATATTTTGGTAGTGCATCAGCTGATATGTTGTTGACATGTACTTTGATTTTGTGTGACTAATGTTTACAGTTATCATGGAGGTGAAAACAATAATATTCTATTAATTAAAGTAACTTAAATTGTTTTGATGGGAGTCAGATTAAACTAATTTAAAATGTGAATTTCAGTAATGAATTTAAATTCATTTTGATTTGAATTTTGATTTTAATTGTAACATAAATAGTAACTGATTAAAAAGTAATACCTAAAATATTTATTCAAGTTGAAAAATTGAAGCTAAAGTGGTGATCTTTGTAAACCCTATTTGAATTCCAGAAGAAAATGTTTGTGTTTATGCTGAGATAGTATTTGTAAAACAAGTTGTGTATACAACTGATGATGTAACCTGGTATAAATAATAAACCTATGTTATATGTTTAACTGTAGATTCCCCGTTTAAGTGCAGTCATGACCCCACCGGATCATGACCGTGAAAGTAGTTAATTATAGCAAATCATAAATTTTAATTGTTATAACCGGCTTATGTTTTGTTTTGTTAAACCGGTGGTTTGTTAAATTCAGTTGGGGGTTTATTTTTAGGGGAATCTACCAATTTTTGGAACAGGGCTATTTTCACCCATATAGGGGTGGTAGTCCATTAGGTGTGTATTAATTATTATTAGTAGGCATGTAATACCGAATTTTATTGTAACGCCGAAGCAAGGACTGGGTGAAATAAAAGAAAAAATGTTCACCCTTTCCGCTTCAGTCCTTGTGGAAGCAACTGGGCGCTACAGTCCAGGGGGGGTCATAGTGAGTGTGGATGAGGGGTGACGAAGTTACAGGCCACGAGGGAGATGTGGTTTACAGCTAGGATGAGGCCGGCAATGACCAAGACGCCTAGTGCAGAACACAGCAAATTGTAACGTGTATCTGGGGTTAAGGGTTGGGGGGTTGTAAAAAGAAAATTAGCATAAGATTGATTTGTGAGTTGATAATAAAGTATTCTTTGTGTGTGTAACCTGTATTTTATAGTAAGGTCGTTATGATTTATTTGTATTTTATGTAATCAATTTGTAATTTTTGCGGGGAATAATGTTTTGTCAAGGGAGAAAAGTACCAATATATAATTTGTATGGGATTTTTTTATGTATTCGATGTAAGTAGATAGTAAGTTTATATTGCTATGTGGACATTGTATTTTCTATAGTCAAGCTACAGGTTTATTTGAAATCAAGGTAAAATGTTTAAATCTTGGTAATTAATGTACTTAAACTAAGTTGAGGTAATTAGGTACACTCAAAGGGGAATATTTGTTTTAATGTACCCATGGGAATGTTTATTATGTTGTATTCTATTTAAGAGTGATAAATGTAGAACAGAGGTATTTGTATATTAACAAATTAGACAAGAAACCAGTACTTTGCAAAAAATCAAACCAGTACTTTGTTAATGACATACCAGTATGACCAAGAGGAAACGAATCGGTTGGGGATATGGAATAATGGAAGGCCGTTTAGTGATATTTTAATTGAATGTTTCAGAGTCAGGTGATACTGTGGTGACGTGCCTGTCTGATTTTTATGGTGTTGGGATCTCGAGCCGAGAAGTCCAGTAAGGTCGGATAGGTGCAGCCACAGCCACCGGACTAGGGGGGTAAGTACCAATGATTTTAGTAAAGAGTTAAGGGGGGTTGCGACGCTATATCCTCACTGATCCTCTTACGTTATAGGCAATGAGAGTTTTTATGCTTCGGCATAAAACCTCTCATTGGGGGGGGGGGTATTGTAACGGGACAGATCAGGGACGGGAATAAATTTTAATAATTGCAAATAATTCTTAAAGCAGTCAGTGTGCACCTTTGTGGAACCTCGTTTTAACCAACCATACATACAATGTTATTACTAAACACTCGTCTGTGTTTATGTCTAGACAGCCCGGCTAGACGAGTTACGTAACCCCTGCAGCTTGTGCAGTCCGTAAATCATGGAAAACGCCAGTTTCAACAGTCAGCAAAAATTATAAGGATTCCCGGGCTGAGCGTCGGGACATGCCGGCCAATCAGAGAAGGCGAAGTACAAAAACACATACGTTGGCGCGCAGCTGGGCCAACACCTAACACCACAGTCGTTGACTAACAGCAGAGCGGAAAGCAGTCTTAAAAACGAGTGAGCGTTGTAACGGTCTGAGTTGGTCACCAGTCTGAGTTGATCAAATGACGTCACTGGCTTATGACATCAGAGAGGCCCTGGTAGCTGGTTTCCGCTGTCTCTGTGTACATGTACGTTGACGAATTGGAACGTGTGGAAAAGCATTGCATTGCAAAAAAAAAAATATCGGTATGGAGAACCATACATGACTTCCATGTTCTAAGATTTATATTTAAAATCATATTTTAAAATAGATTTTATTGAAATGAAATGTTTCCATAGAAACTACATCTTTCTACTTATTGCTTCAGCATTAACCACAGTACTGTGGTCACTAACGTATACCACCTCACGTTTTCGCACTCGATTTTCACTGATGATGGCAGTCGATGGCACTGCCGAAAAGTCTGGTTTTACAGAAAACATTGGACTACGGCTAAACAGCCCGGGAAGCAATTTTAACAAAAAACTACTTCTTTGTTGCCGATAACATAGTACACGTATAAAAAATTCTCCCCTCCACCTTCAAATATAATTTGTAATAATAGAAAATTACCCCCACCCTGTTCACCTAACCTCTTCATTTATAGATATTTCATCTACGTTTCTACAGTGGATTATTATGAGCTTCTTATCAGGATACTTTATTTATAAAAATTAAGTAGTTTACTCTTGTTAAATCATAAAATGTTTCAGGTAAACTACCCCTTTCTCTTAACCGATCTTCTCCAAAATCAATAGACCTTCAGTCCTCTAAAATGTAGGGATGCATGCAAAAAAATATTTGATTCTGTTTGAATGTGCGGGAGTTATCGTTCGTCATAAAAAATTACCCTTTTTAAAACATAAAGCTTTGGTGATAAACTACCCCTTTCCCTTAACCGATCTTCAACAAAATCAACAGAACTTGAGTTCTCTTTAGTTCAAAAAGGTATGCAAAAACGTAGTTGATTCTGTTTGAATTTACGGCAGTTATTGTTCGTCATATAAAAAATAACCCTTGTTAAAACATAAAGGGGTAAACTACCCCTTCCCTTAATCGATCTTCAACAAAATCAACAGACTTTGAGTTCTGTATAATTCAAAAAGGTATGCAGAAGAGTAGTTGATTCTGTTTTAATGTACGGCAGTTATCGTTCGTCATAAAAAAATTTACCCTTGTTAAAACATAAAATTTTGCAGGTAAACTACCCTATTCCCTTAAACGATCTTTACCAAAACTAACAGGTTTTGAGAACTCTACAATTCAGGGCTGTATGAAAAATATTATTTGATTATGTTTGAATTTTCGGATGTTATCGTTTGCCATAAAAAAATACCCTTGTTAAAACAAAAAACGTGGACGGTAAACTACCCCTTTCCCTTAACCGATCTTTACCAAAAACAATAGGTCTTGAGTACTCTACAAATCAGGGCCTTATGCAAAAACTTATTTGATTCTGTTTGAATTTGCGGCTCTTATCGTTTGCCATAGAAAATACCCTTTTCAAACATAAAACGTTCTCAGTAAACTACCCCTTCCTCTTAACCGATCGTCACCAAAAACATTAGGTCTTGATCGTCAACTCTACAATACAGGGTTGTATGCAATACATTGATTCTGTTAGAATTTGCGGCTGTAATCGTTTGCCAAAAAAAATAATTAACCTTGATAAAAAACCGTTGCAGGTAAACTACCTCTTTCCCTTAACCGATCTTCACCAAAAACAATAGGTCTTGAGTACTCTACAAATCAGGGCTTTTGCAACAAATTATTTGATTCTGTTTGAATTTGCGGCTGTTATCGTTTGCCATAGAAAATACCCTTGTTAAAACAACACGTTGCAGGTAAACTACCCCTTTCCCTTAACCGATCTTCACCAAAAATTACAGGTCTTGAGATCTCTACAATTTAGGGCTGTTTGCAAAAGAGCAGTTGATTCTGTTTGAATTTGCGGCTGTTATCGTTTGCCATAGGAATAAATTACCCTTGATTAAAAAAAAACCGTTGCAGGTAAACTACCCCTTCCCCTTAACCGATCTTCACCAAAAACAAAACGTCTTGAGTACTCTACAAATCAGGGCTGTATGCAAAAAATTATTTGATTCTGTTTGAATTTGCGGCTGTTATCGTTTGCCATAGAAAATACCCTTATTAAAACATAAAACGTTGCCGGTAAACTACCCTTTTCCCTTAACCGATCTTCACCAAAATTAATAGATCTTTAGAACTCTACACTTTAGGGCTGTATGCAAAAAATGATTTGATTCAGTTTGAATTTGCGGCTGTTATCGTTTGCCATAGAAAAAAATCTACAGACACACAGACACTTTTCGAAAAATGACTTTTTTTCATGTTTTGAGTGTAGTACAATCAGAATCTGCAATAATCTCGAACACGATTTTTTTTGCCATCACCATACTTCCATTTCCTTAAGGAACATGGAAGTAAAATATCGGTATGGAGAACCACACATGACTTCCATATTCTAAGATTTATATTTAAAATCATTTTCAGCCAAACAGCCAGGCTGTGTCTTACCTGCCTTTTTATTGCTGTATTAAATGAAAAATATTATATTACATTAAAATGAAAAAATTATAATTTTATTGCCTGGCAACAAAATTATTTTATTTTTAACAATTACCATTGTTTCAAAAAGTTTAAATAAATTTTCAAGTACTTTACTCTTGTTAAAACGTAAAAGGTTTCCGGTAAACTACCCCTTTCCCTTAACCGATCTTCACCAAAATCGAAAGTCATTGAGACCTCTACAATTCAGGGACGTATGCAAAAAATTATTTGATTCAGTTTGAATTTGCGGCTGTTATCGTTTGCCATAGAAAATACGCTTGATAAAAAAACGTTGCAGGTAAACTACCCCTTCCCCTTAACCGATCTTCACCAAAAACAATAGGTCTTGAGAACTCTACAAATCAGGGCTGTATGCAAAACATTATTTGAGTCTGTTTGAATTTGCGGCTGTTATCGTTTGCCATAGAAAATACCCTTGTTAAAAAAACGTTGCAGGTAAACTACCCATTTCCCTCAACCGATCTTCACCAAAAACAATAGATCTTGAGAACTCTATAATTTAGGGCTGTATGCAAATAATCGTTTGATTCTGTTTGAATTTGCGGCTGTTATCGTTTGCCATAAGAAATACCCTTGTTAAAACATAAAACGTTACAGGTAAACTACCCCTTTCCCTTAACCGATCTTCACCAAAATCAACAGATCTTGAGAACTCTACAATTCAGGGCTGTATGCGAAACATTATTTGATTCTGTTTGAATTTGCGGCTGTTATCGTTTGCCAAACAAACAAAATTACCCTTGCTAAAAAAAAACCGTTGCTGGTAAACTACCCCTTTCCCTCAACCGATCTTCACCAAAAACAATAGGTCGCGAGTACTCTGCAAATCAGGGCTGCATGCAAAAAATTATTTGATTCTGTTTGAATTTGCGGCAGTTATCGTTTGCCATAGAAAAAAATCTACAGACAGACACACAGACAGACAGACACACACACAGACACTTTTCGGAAAACGACTTTTTTTCATGTTTTGAGTGTAGTAGAATCAGAATCTGCAATAATCTCGAACACGATTTTTTTTGCCATCACCATACTTCCATTCCTTAAGGAATATGGAAGTAAAATATCGGTATGGAGAACCATACATGACTTCCATATTCTAAGATTTATATTTAAAATCATTTGCAGCCAAACAGCCAGGGAAGGAATTTTAACAAAAAAATACTTCTTTCTTGCCAATAACGTAGTACACATATAAAAAATATTATCCCCTCCCCCTTCAACTATAATTTTGATTTATAGAAAATTACCCCCAGCCCGTTCAACTAGCCTCTTCATTTATAGATATTTCATCTACGTTTCTACAGTGGATTATTAAGATCTTATCAGGATACTTTATCAAAATTAAGTACTTTACTCATGTTACAACAAAAAATGTTTCTGGTAAACTGCCCTTTCCCCGTAACCGATCTTCACCAAAATCAACAGACATTGAGTTCTCTATAGCTCAGGCACATATGTAAAAAATTATTTGATTCTGAATTTACGGCAGTTATGGTTCGTCATATAAAAAATTACCCATGTTAAAATATAAAACATGAGATTTATAAAACATATCTAAGATTTATATTTAAAATCATTTTTGAAATAAAATATTTTCATAGAACCTACTAACGCTGGGGAAATCTGAGGAGCCAATCAGAGTTGGGCCTACCTGTCACTCTGCTGAATTTGGTGGAAAGCCCTGTCACTGTCGTCAAAGTATCAGCCTTGACAGGGTCCTCTTTTTCTGCAAAATGGGAGAGGAGGCTTGAGATGGAGTGAGTGACATGGTCCCCACCTCAATGAAGAACCCATTGTTTTATAAAAATGTATTTAAATTTTGAAAACTGAAAATTCTTTTCTTGTTGTAAATATTTATATTTTATAATCAAAATGACTTTATCAAAAAACAAACATTATTTTTTTATAATAAGTACTTACATATGTTTCTTAATATGCTTACTTTTTCTTCAATGTTTATGATCATTTCCAAACATTCTGACAAAATTGTATCTACAGAACAGTTAACATTCCCCAGGTTTCCATTTCTGCTAATTTCTCATTACACCTTCCACTGACGTATTATTAACCATTTCATAAACTATCGTATAATCTTTTCAGATTGCCTGGCAACAAAATTATTTTATTTTCAACAATTACCATTGTTTGAAAAAGTTTAAATGAATTTTCAAGTACTTTACTCTTGTTAAAACGTAAAAGGTTGCTGGTAAACTACCCCTTCCCCTTAACTGATCTTCACCAAAATCTAAAGGCCTTGAGTCCTCTACAATTCACTGACGTATGCAAAAAATTATTTGATTCTGTTTGAATTTGCGGCAGTTATCGTTTGCCATAGAAAATACGCTTGATAAAAAAACGTTGCAGGTAAACTACCCCTTCCCCTCAACCGATCTTCACCAAAAACAATAGGTCTTGAGTACTCTACAAATCAGGGCTGTATGCAGAAAATTATTTGATTCTGTTTGAATTTGCGGCTGTTATCGTTTGCCAAAAAAAAAAAATTTCCCTTGATAAAAAAAACCGTTGTAGGTAAACTACCCCTTCCCCTCAACCGATCTTCACCAAAAACAATAGGTCGCGAGTACTCTACAAATCAGGGCAGTATGCAGAAAATTATTTGATTCTGTTTGAATTTGCGGCTGTTATCGTTTGCCATAGAAAATACCTTTGTTAAAAAAACGTTGTAGGTAAACTACCCCTTTCCCTTAACCGATCTTCACCAAAAACAATAGGTCTTGAGAACTCTACAATTTAGGGCTGTATGCAAATAATCTTTTGATTCTGTTTGAATTTGCGGCTGTTATCGTTTGCCATAGGAAATACCCTTGTTAAAACATAAAACGTTACAGGTAAACTACCCCTTTCCCTTAACCGATCTTCACCAAAAACAACAGGTCTTGAGAACTCTACAATTCAGGGCTGTATGCGAAACATTGTTTGATTCTGTTTGAATTTGCGGCTGTTATCGTTTGCCAAAAAAAAAAAATTTCCCTTGATAAAAAAACCGTTGCTGGTAAACTACCCCTTTTCCTCAACCGATCTTCACCAAAAACAATAGGTCGCGAGTCCTCTACAAATCAGGGCTGTATGCAAAAAATTATTTGATTCTGTTTGAATTTGCGGCAGTTATCGTTTGCCATAGAAAAAAAATCTACAGACACACACACAGACACACACACAGACAAACACACAGACACTTTTCGGAAAACGACTTTTTTCATGTTTTGAGTGTAGTAGAATCAGAATCTGCAATAATCTCGAACACGATTCTTTTTTGCCATCACCATACTTCCATTCCTTATGGAATATGGAAGTAAAACAGTCGCTCTGAGACGTTTTTAAAGTGTGGTTGACTACGTTCGGCTAAATCGTGTCTTTAAACATCGTCGCTTTGTTATAAATCAACGATATTATTATTTTGTTGTTGTGTTATATTAGTATTTGTGTTTACAGTGTTTTAAGTATCTTACTTAATATTCGACAGTTGTTCGTATTTTGTTTGCATATTCAGATCTCAGTTGGGATAATTAAAATGAGGGTTTTCGAAGGAGGAATAACACCGCTGGATATACAAAGGTTTTTAATTACTGGAGCATTTCCTGAAAAGTGTACAAAATCGTATCAAAGTAGAAACTTTAAGAGACGATGTAAACTTTATGTTATTCGTGACAATAAACTGTTTTATCGTAAATGTGACAGGCTAAGAGGTACAGAAAAATTAATAGAAATTGTTCACGACGATAATAAAAAAAAAAAAAAATTGATGGGCGTAGCCCACAAAGGTGCTGATACTAGCAAACAAGCGATTGGTATGTCTGCACATTGAGGAATTAATAGCACCGTGGACTGGACATACTTTCACAACGGTACTACTTTAAAAATATAAAATTAAAGGTGACAGATTTTGTAAAAAATTGTGAAGTGTGTCAGAAAGTTACACCTCCATGGGTGTCTTGTGTACCCGAAATGAAGCCAATTCCTGTTCCTAAGAGAGTCATGGAACAAATTGGAATAGATGTTATGCAGTTACTAGAAGTGCAGGGCAAAAAATACATAGTGGTGGCAGTAGACTACTTTTCAAAGTGGGCTGAGGCGAAAGCCCTTAAAAATAAGACTGGCATTGAAGTGGCTAAATTTATTTATGAAATTATATGTAGACATGGTTGCCCTAAAATACAAATTAACGATAATGGTCGCGAGTTTGTAAATGAAGTTTCTAAAGAATTGCATAGACTGACGGGGACAAAACAAAGATTAACATCACCCTACCATCCACAGGCTAATGGATTAGTAGAACGTCAAAATAGAACAATAAAAGATAAACTAAAAAGAACTTTAATGGAAAACATTAATAACTGGCCTGACGTTCTCGAGAGTGTATTATTTGCGTACAGAACATCTAGACACAAAACAACAGGATTTTCACCTTTTTTTATGTTATACAACAGAGAACCAGTTTTACCATTAGACCTTGTTGATGAAGATAATTTGACCGATGAAGACGAGGAGTCTCTTCAGGTAGCTGAAAAAACAACGGATGTTCAAGAAGTAGAGGAAGATATTGTCGAAGAAAATAAAGAAATGGAAAGAAAATTACAAAAAATATTAGAAGTGAAAAAAGTAATTGATGAAGCAGCATTAAAAAATATCAGAAGAGCTCAGATTAAACAGAAAAAGCAATTTGACGAAAGACATACAATAACAAAGAAAATGGAAATAAAACCTGGGAGTAGAGTTTTGGTAAAAAATGTGCCAAAATTCAAAAATAAATTAATGTTTGCTGAACTTCCATGGAGTGGACCATTTACAGTTAAAGTTTTAAGAAACGAGTATTGTATATTACAAGATGAAAGTGGCAAAGTGAGGAAAAAGAAAGAACATGTGAAAAACTTGAAATTTTCTACAATCTAAATGATGATTAATCTGATGTGGAGGTTTCTGGTGAGTGGTGTGAAGTGATTTTTTTTTATGATCCGGTTGACGTAGAGTGGCAAATGGAAAAGTGTAAAGTGTTGGGTCTGTCCTTTGAAGGACAATGCACATGTATTAGAATCGGTCATAAATTAGCACTTGCAAAACCACACGGTGTGAAGAAAATTGTGGGTGACGGAAATTGTTGGTTTAGGGCAGTTTCCTACGTAATTACTGGCAGTGAAGGTTATCACATGGACGTTAGAAACATAGTTGTCAATTATATGGACAATGAATTGAACAACAACCAAGCCAATGATTTATTTAAAGGTAGGACGTCACTAAAAAATATGATAAAAGAAGGCACATGGGCAACTGAAAGTGAGATATTTGGAACTGCATCACTTTTGAATACAAACATTTTTGTGTACACAAAGATAAACTCAAAAAATGGAGAGAAGTGGGACTGGCAGTTATTTACAGCAGGTGCTTCAGCAAATTTAAAAAAAAGTGAAATTCCAAGCCAAAAAAATACATACATTACAAATGAAAGTGGTTGTCATTATGAAGTTGTTATTTCAGTTCATGGAATGGGTGTAGTTTAAGCAATACCTACGTGTCTACAGAAAAGTAAGTAGGCTACTATACTATTATTTTATCTCTTACTGTATATAAAGTGTAATGAAAACTAAAGACATCTTTTTATAGTGTAAATAATTAATAATTTTGTTTTTATTGTTTAAAATTAATTAATTGATACAGCTTTAAACAATTCGTTATAAAAACGAATTTTAAAAAGATTAATTATTATGGCAACTTAAATTTAGTTTCATGAAACAGATAGAAACTAATTTTGTACTGAGAATCCCCGAAATACTCCACTCTGTGCAAGCCGAAACATAACGTTTATTGCATACTGCAAAAATATTTTTGCTATTAGTCTTGTCTTTCTGATTGCATATAATTTACTTTAAGGAATAATGGTTAACACACAAACTAAGTTATTTTTTCATTCAAGTGAGTTTACGTTAAATTCGAATACTTTTAATCCTATAGTCGTTTAATTCTACAAGACCGAAGGAAGTGACAATAAAAGTAAGCGACGATATGACCATCCAATTTTGAATGCTTCATTCGCCGTGTTTAAAGATGAGCTTCTGGAATTTGGAGCTACCAACCACGAAAATATCAGCTGGCACAGTTCGGCGAAATTGGTAAGAAACCTGTAACATTTACTCTGAAATAATTAAGAGCGGGAAGGGGCGCATATACGGGGGGGGGGGAATAGGACCGGACCCCACCCCACAAGGTCGACAGTTGACAAGAAATTTTGTTAATCTCCTAATTTTTAAGCTGTTTTATTAATTTCACAGCTGTATACGCTAATACAGTAGTACCCCTTTTTTAAATAGAGGTCTAAAAACAAATTTATTACACAGAATATGCGTGTACGTTTGAAATATGAAATATAGGAAATTCAAGTAAGTCAATAAGTATCTTATGAACAATGTTGCAATAGCGCTTATTACTTCCATATTCCTTAAGGAAATGGAAGTATGGTGATGGCAAAAAAAATCGTGTTCGAGATTATTGCAGATTTTGATTGTACTACACTCAAAACATGAAAAAAAGTCGTTTTTCGAAAAGTGTGTGTGTGTGTGTGTGTGTCTGTCTGTCTGTCTATCTTGTGTAGATTTTTTTCTATGGCAAACGATACCTGCATCTTCGAAGAGTTGCTAGGCTCAGTTGGGGAGGCTTCGATGGAGGCATTTGAGAATGAAGAGGAAGCAGGAGAATTCGAGGATGATAGAGAGGAGTTGGTGCCATCCTATGACGAGGTGTATGAAGCTCTAGAAAAGCTTAAAAATAACAAGGCAGCAGGTTCCGATGGTTTACCAGGGGAACTATTAAAGAGCGCAGGAGGAGATTTCATAAAGGAATTTGCCCATCTCATAGAGCGAATATGGCTGGAGGAGGTAATGCCTGATGAGTGGAACAATGGGGTGGTGTGTTTAATACATAAAAAGGGTGATCCGCTCATATGTAAAAATTATAGGGGCATCTCTCTACTTAATGCAGCGTATAAGGTATTGTCCAACATCATATTTTCTAGGCTGCTTCCCTACGCTGAGGAAAACATAAAAGAATATCAATGTGGATTCACTAGGAATAGGTCAACAACAGACCAAATATTTACACTAAGGCAAATCCTAGAAAAAACGTTGGAATATGGAGTGGCCACTCACCATCTCTTTGTGGATTTCCAGTCGGCATATGATTCAATCAACCGGAAAATGCTATATAGAGCTATGAAGGAATGAAGGAGTTGAATATACCATCTAAGTTGGTGCGTATGGTTGGAGTAGTTATGTCCAATTCTAAGTGGCAAATAAGAATACAATCAAATCTATCTAACTCCTTAAAAACATTGAATGGGTTGAAACAAGGAGATGCCTTAGCGTGTCTGTTGTTCAACATAGCTCTAGAAAAGGTCATCAGGGATTCAGGAATTCAAACTAGCGGACACATATTTCACAAGGAGGTACAGCTTCTGGCCTATGCCGATGACATTGACGTCATAAGTAGGTCTGAATCTGGCTTAAAGGAAGCCTTTCGGGAACTGGAGTTGTCCGCTAAGGCTATGGGCTTGGTTATAAACCAAAGCAAAACCAAATATATGGTTGTAGGTGCCAACACTCGTGCCCTGTCCCTGCGCATTAACGATTATGAATTTGAAAAGGTTAGCACGGCAGGTCCTTCTGCGACTGCACCCAAAGCGCGCCTCTTTAAGTGTTTGTTGAATTGTTACATTGCTGCAAACAGATTACTCAAGTATGAGTGTGTAGTCTAAACGAACACAACGAATGATTAAACAAACAACGCACACTACCTTGGACAGGCACAGAGACAGCGGAAACCAGCTACCAGGGCCTCCTTTATCTCTGATGTCATAAGCCAGTGACGTCATTTGATCAACTCAGACTGGTGACCAACTCGGACCGCTACAAGCGTAAGTCAATGGTGGCCTCGGGCATCTAAGATGGGCCGAAAATACCATAATCGGCCTATCCAGTAGGGTGTGCGAGTAATCAGAGGTCATAAAAAACAACAAGTGCTCGAGCATATTTAACGTCGGCCGACAAAATGTTATAAAATGTGATCCAAAATAGTAGTGAACTACTGAATAATGATAGTACAGCTACAGTGACAAACTTATAAACGTTTAAACAACAGTTCGGAGTGTCCAGTGAAACAGCGAATAACACGTGACGGTGGTAAAACTGTTTGGAACGCCTTGGATTGGTTAAGTACCGCTACTCAAATATCAACTAAATTTCATAAACATATCCAATAAATAGTTCAAGATTGAACAAATACAAATATAAGGAGCTCTATAAACGGGGGTTAAATATAAGAATGTAAAAGGGTGATAGCGTGTGTGAGACAAAGTACTGGGTCATTACTCATATTAAGTAACTTGTTATAGTCATATAAGAATAGTAATCGTAAGAATTGTTTCATTATCGTTTTGTATACCGATAACTTTATACGTTATTTTTATTCCACAAAACAAAAAATAAAAAAACTTGTAATCGATGTATTAGTTGCAAAGAAATGAGGAGAATCTGAGACGTGGTTATACAGGTGCAGGAAATAACATACTTTTATTCAATAAAAGAAAAATAATTTGTTTAGTCAGCATAAACTGTGTTAAGATCATTTCGCAACTCAAACCAAATAATCCCTCTGCAACTGTTTTCGTCTATATGACCCTGGATTGAAACCCAAAGGTAAGAAAAATGAAGTTTTTATAAATTTAATTAATTTTATTATTTGCAAGAAATTTGTAAAGTCTCAGTGTGACCTACAATAGCACCATGTTTACAAGTATAAATAATTGAAGAAAAGCTGTATACTAAAGGAAAATAAGAATTATTAAATGAGAAATGATAGAACACTAACGGAATCTGACTTAGACAAAGACAATGACGATGACTAGACACAATAGATTGGATAAGAATAAAACAGCACACAATGAATGGTTGGAATAAAATAATGGGAAATAAACGTAAAAGAATGGAAGTAACAAAGGAAGAAATAGTAAATGATAGATAATGAAACAGAGATAGAAGAAAAACAAACGAAAATGCCCGAACAGGAGAGACGATTAAGCTACGCGGAATGGATGACAATGTTATTTAAAAAACTCAGCAAGAATATGGATTATATTAATGAAAATACCACTGATCATGAACGAGCACAAATGAGTCGTGCGAATATAGCGGTGACACCGAACGACAAAATGACGTTAAGAGATATTTATGATGAAATGTGGAAGCTAGACGCAAAGTGGGATAAAGAAGAGACTATCAGAACAACCCACGAAAATAACGATAAAAAGGTGGAATGAATGACTGAAGATGATTGGGATAGATGGGATGATAATTTCACACAGATGAAACACGAAAGAACGGGAATATATGCACCTGTGAAAGAGCAATATACACAGAAGGAGTATGAACAAATGAGACAATTAATAAGACAACCAGGGAAACCGGTACAAACGGACAATGCAAAACTAAAGGAATGGATGAGGGTTATGTTTGAACTATCCAGAGAAGATATTTGTAAATGGAGGAAAGAATACAATAGGTTATTAATAGAAGAATTCTAATAAAATTTTTAGGAAAACACAGAAGAAATAATGAATGAGAATGGACAAGTCACAGTAACAATAACAGAAGTAACCGAGGATGAAGACTTGGAACAACAAAATCTGTCAATAAATGATAGTAAAATTGAGATAGAAGAAATACCAAATAATAAAAACGTGGAACAATCAAGTATTTGTAATGGGGCAATCTTGAGTAGGTGTCATTTTATTCAATAATATTGTGAAATAAATATATAAAGTGTTGTAAAAGTGAATATAACCAGTTGAGGGGCGGTCTGCAGCAACGGTGATTCATATTTATTCTGGCCTAAGACATTAACTGTGTGACCATATATCATTATCTAACATCATTTTGTGACCATATACGGCATAACACGTCATATTATATTTATGCCCGTCACTCAACAATGACATGAACCACACACAAAACAGGATGATACGTCATAAAGAACAGTAAATAATGCATACGTTTGAGACAATTATGTTATGACGATGAAAATTCAAATAGCCGAGAGCGGCGAATAATTGGTTAGCTGTGGCGCTTGCATCCGGCATCTCGCAGCTCTTAGAACCCGGACTGTGTCGCAGCCAGACGTTAAAAAGTCTGGTTGTGCAGTTTTAAAACTTTAGTTCATCGAAAGTCGGAAATCACATATTAATTACTAGCAGGATGGCAGAGGATAATCACCAGAGCCAGTGAGAACAACAGATACGTCGCGGGAGTATATGTCGGCCCAGCAATTAGAAAACAATAGATTCCATTTACACGCGGTGTAGATGAAGGCACACATTATGTTCACGTTCAGCTAAGTGTTTGTAAAAATATACAGGTACCTGTTAAAATACCACTAATAGAAATTGATTGCCCCTGAATGATTAAGCGCTATAAAAATAAATAAAAGAAATGGAATTATAATTATTTAATTTGGGAGAGAGTGAAAGTAATGGAATGCACGTGGTACTGGTAAATCTAAGTTGCGAATGAGTGAGTGAAGTAAGATTTTAAGTCACAATTGAATTAACAGTAATGTATTAGAGAAATTATTAATAATGTTTCAGAAGAAAATAATGCATTAAAACAAATTTTTCCATAATCAAAAGGTGTTGTGCAATCTGTTTGCTCGCACACGCCTATTGCGTTCTTGATCACTGTAGCCAAAGTTTCTCATAAACGAACCGTGGAATTTCTGAGGGGAGATTTTAAAAAGTCAGATGCGTTATTTGGGTTGAGTGTCATCCACAAACACTCTGGCGACTCTGGGCTCTTCTGAAGGTAAGCAGGTGAGTATATTACAGGTACTACCTCTACCAGCATTACTGAACATAAAAAAATGACGGAGGAAAGTTTGTTTACAATTGGCGAGTCCCTGTCAGGATTTTTGCGCGTGTTTAATTACGTGAAATATGCTCAACGGAGGTTGCAGTGATCAGGGACAAGTGTAGGTTGCGTAATTAACAACACGTAGTTAAAATAAGAATTTTGTGTCAAAATAAACAAACCTCTTGAAAATAAATAATTAAAAATGTCAGATAAAAATAACAAAGTCAGCATAACTGACGAGGGGATGGGATGTTTATGAGTGAGATGGGAGTCCACTCGACTCCAGTGAGCCAGCTCGAGGGAAGTTCCACCGAGTCAGTTGACGAAAATGGCTCACCAGTCCAGTCAACCCCCATCTCAACCAGACACGAAAGTAAAACAGATGAAGATAAAGACATAATGGCAATGATGCAGTTGCTATTAAAGCAACAGAATAAAATGTCAGATAAATTTGAGAAGATCGATAATAAATTAGAAGAACAAAATATAAAAAATGAAATAAATTTTAAAAATTGGAAAGAACAAAATATTAGAGTTGGTAAACTATAAGTGTAGCGAACAGATCCGGGGTCTGAAAGATAACCTAGAAGGTAAAATCATTAAAGTAAATAAACAAACAACAGACCAGGTTGATAAACAGATTAAAGAGCAGTGTGTAGAAGTAGAGAGGTAAGTGCATGAATACAATTATAATAAGAATAATGATGATATTCAAAATAAAATTGTTGACAGAAAATAAGTGTAAACAAGACGTACAGTCTGTACAAGACATGGGGGTTATAAATGAAAATTACCTCAAATATGAAAGTGATAGTACTAATAAATTTAAGATAATTGAACAGAATATATTCGAGATTAAAGATGAGTTACACGTGGTAGGAAGCCAAAAATCAAATAATGTAGCAGAGCGAATAATATATACCCGCGACACGAAAGACGAAGTACAACTTGAAACATTTTGTAGTGAGAACCGTAGAGTACATCCAATGCAGTTTTTAAATAGAGTATGGGAGTTCAATCATTTTAACAGTAATAGTTGGGAGGTGAAGCTTTTGAAAATTTTTAAATGTTTTAAAGGAAATTCCGAAATATGGGCGGAAGTGCATAGAACCGAGTGGGGGAGTTACACAAATTTTGAAACTGCATTCCGAAACAAGTATTAGTTGGAAGAGGAGCAGGAAATATTGCGCAGCCGAATAATGGGAACAGGGAATTTTAGGGGACATAGTAACAATATCACTGTGTACGTAATAAAACTCTTCAACGAGGCGAAGTATTTAGAGCCGCCATTGCTGTTTCAGTCATTCGTCCGGCATATCAGCAAACACCTACCTAGAGAGGTGCAAATCACTTTAAAGACGAGAGAGGTGGGTAATATAAATGATTTAGAGAGCATGTTAGACGTTTTTCAGAATATTCGAGACCGGGAAGTCAGCAGACGTCCACACCAACCAAATACGAACAGCGGAGGGAGTTATACGCAGCAAGGAGGACCGCACATGGGAACTAAATACAACGGACGGGAACCGAACAGACGATATCCGATGTGGAAATGTGTGGAGTGTCAAACGGAAAATTATACCGATCGGAATTTTTGTTATAGATGCAGGAAGGTGAGACCAGGTCAGCAGAACCGGACGCCGCAAAGATATAGCAACCCAAATCAACGAACAGGGGAGGATCGAGCAGGAATACCAAGAAATGGAGGAGCGAACAACAGAATGGAGAGAGTGTACACACCAGGAGGTACGGCTGAGCGGGCGGAAAACTGAGGAAGACAATGGAAAAGGAGGCCCGGCCATTGTCAATAGATGACTACGGGGTCCAAGAAGACATCTACCAGAATCACATCATTCATACGAATATGTCTACAGAGCTGATGGAGGAAGAGGAGACGGGACCAATTAGACTAGAGGCGTGGTTGACGGAGGTAAAGCTGGACATTGAAGGTAAGCCAGTTACGACACTAATAGACACTCCCAGTGAAGTTTCAGTAATAGCAGAACACATATTAGATAAGTTAAGGGAGAATAATAAACATATTCCATCTTTGCCAGTTGCGGGGGTAACCATCGTAGGCATTACAGGTGTTAGAAGTAAAAGGGTGACCAAACAAGTCCAATTGAACATAGTAATAAATGGGAAGATCTATGAAAATACATTCTTAGTGGTAAGGGGATTAAACTTAGAAGTAATATTAGGTAACGATTTTCTGATCAGGAACAATGCTGTAATCAATTTTAAAAAGAGAATATTAGAATTAAATAACGAAGGTAAACAGATAACGGTTAATTTCGAGCGGGTGTTAGATACGGTGAAACTTTCGGGAATAAGAGTTATACCGAATCGGGTTATAGATAGGGACATAGAGATTAGTATGAATATATGCAGAGAGCGAGTGAGTGATGAGAGTGAGGAGCGAATATGGGAGGATAGAGCGGTTAAATTTTGTAGTGAGGGTGGCGCGATAGGGAGTTCTCAACGTGAAGCGTTGTGACGGGTAGTAGAGGGTTTAAGGGGAGTGTTTGCCGGGGAACCAGGAAGGGGAAAAGGTTGTGAATGCGAATTAAAGGTGAGGGAACATGCGCCCTACATACAAAGAAGTTATCCGGTACCATATTCGAAGAGGAGAGCCATACAGTTAGAGTTGGACAAGATGTTAGAAGGGGGTATTATAGAGAGATCGGTGTCGACCTATTCCAACCCTTTAGTAGTAGTCATCAAGAAAAACGGGAGAGTTAGGTTATGTCTGGACGCAAGAAAAATTAATCAAATTATTATTCCTGATAGGGAGTCACCTGAAGCAATTGAAGAGATCTTCCAGAAGTTTAGTGGAGTAAAATATATGACGTCACTGGATTTGACGGCCGGGTATTGGTCGACTAACAAGGTGGGTGCCAGCTCTCCAAGAGTATAAATTCTCTTGGGAATATATTAAGGGGGTAGAGAACCGGGTGCCTGACACACTATCATGGGTAGACACAGATAGGAATATTAAGGGGTAGAGATATTAAGGAAATAGAGATTTACAGATTGTGAAGGGAAGATAGACTTTTTGGGGAGGAGCTAAAAGACATAAACCTAATGCAGAGAGCAGATAATAAATTAAACAAAATCATAGCTAGTGTAGAGTCGGAGTTAGATGAATTTGGGTATAGACAGTATTTTCAAGTATTTAATGGGAGTTTATTTAAAAGAGGAGAGGGGAGAGAAAGGGATTGGAGGTTAGTTATACCGGAGGGATTGATAGAAAAAATAGTGTGGGACTGTCACTATAGGTATGGCCATTTTGGGGCAAAGAAGTGTGTGAGTGTATTGAGAGAATCTTGTATATTTAGAAATATGGAAAGGCGGGTGAGAAAAATACTTCGAATTTGTGAACTATGGCAAAAATCTAAAGTGGTGAATTATAGATTAGAAGGGGAGTTGAACTATATTAAGGTTGAGAAACCATTTGACGTAGTAGCAGTAGATTTGTATGGCCCGTTGCTAAAAGGTAGGGGCGGTGTTATGTACGAGGTGTGTTCACAAAAAGACCAAACTTTTTGAGTAACACATGTTGATGACTTTGCACGCACCTAGCGATAGTTTTTGACAACAAACTGCCACTTATTGTGTTCCGCTATTAGCAGTAGTCTTTGAGGTATATCACATTGAGTGGGGACGTGCACACGCTGGCCGGCGGATTAGTGACAAAGCGATTAAGAAAGACCGCGAGAACAACGTGTGCGTATGAAATTTTGCAGCAAAACTAGGTTAAAACTTTTCAGAGACATTCTGGTTTTCAATTAAGCATACGCGGAAGCCTGCATGAGGAGAACGATTAGTTTAAGAATTTTTAAAGAGGGAAAAACAATGGTCGGTGCAGATCAAAGCGATATCGAAGATCATGGGAAGAGAGCTAGTGATGTGGTAATTGTAAATCATCGTTTAAATGCCGATACTTTCTGACAGAATCCATTTAAGATCGTAAAATTAAATTTTGATAGAAAAAATTAAATGTATCATAACACTGAAAAATTCTTACTGTGTTTGTTGACGACGATCAGAAAGAGACCCGTATTGAAATCGGTCAACAACTGCGTACCAATGCAAATGGTAATGAAAACTTTGGAAGACAATGGAAATAGCTCTGTAAAGATTTTACGAAGTCAGCAGCAAAATTTTATACACACACGTTGTGTTAAGATCTTCATTCTCACTTCGTTATAAATCCGCCGGACGGTGTGTGCCCGTGCCCACTACAGCGCGTGTAGCTCGAAGACTGAAGATCGTGACGGGACAGAGAAAACGGCATTCAGGCGTCAAAACCTGTCGCTAGCAGCACTTAATTCTGCAGCTCGCTCTATGCGCTAGTTGACGTGCTACACAAATAGTTCGGTCTTTTTTTTGAACAAACCTCGTATATATTCGTAGTGCTTGATACTTTTTCAAAATATGTCAGATTATACAGCGTGAAGAGAGCGACAAGTAAGGTGCTGAGCGAGAAAATCACAGCAACTACATGGTCAACATCGGAAAGCCGAAAGTGATACTATCAGACCACGGACCACAGTTCATCAGTGAAAAATGGCGCCAGACTCTAGGATGGGAAGGCATCATCCCAAAACACACCGCAGTATATCATCCGCAGTCCAACCTGGCGGAGAGAGTCGTGAGGGAAATAGGCAGGATTTTTCGAGCTTACTGCCATGCCAAGCATAGTGAGCGGCCCTTATACGTTCAAAAAATTGAGAACTGGCTGAACTGCACAACACATGAGTCGACAGGATTCACACCTTACGAGTTGTTACGAGGAACGCGTCCACCTAGGATTTCGGAGCTGTTGTTCGACTATCCACCAGAGACAAATACCATTGATCAAAATATGAAGTTGAGATTAGTTAATGAGAGATTGTTAACAAAAGGAGAGAAGAGAAAACAGAGGCACGATATGAAAGGTAAGTGGATGAGATATGAGATAGGGCAGTTAGTGTTGGTGAAGAGGCATGATTTGTCAAGTGCGCAAGACAAGGAAATAAAGAAGTTCTTTTTGTTATACGACAGGCCTTTTGAAGTGGTGGAAATTAAGATGAATAACGCTTATGTATTGCAGAACCAAGTCACTAGAGAGATCGTGGGTACTCACAACGCGACAAATCTGAGGCCTTTTTGGACAAATTGAAGGATGGTAAGTGATAAGGGACATAGGGGGGATAGTCCCTGGGAAATTTTGAAGTTTAAAAAAAAATTTAGTTAATTTTTGGCTATATTTATGGTGCATATTATTGTTTAGTAATGAATGTTGACATACAAGTGTTTTGTGCAGCTAAAAGGAAAAAAATGGTAACTCAAAAGTAAATTATTGATGTATACCAAAAAAAAAGTGTAATGTGTAATGTGTTGTAAAGACATGGTGAAGCTATAGTGGTACTTTGGGAATGGGTAATCAAAAATGAACACTTATAATGTATAACGTCTATAAATGTAATTTTAGTTTAAGGGCGACCCGAAGAGGGTGATATATATATATATATATATATATATAGCAACAGATCAAACTTTATTATTCTAATAAGGATATTGTGAGTGTGTAAAAATCGATACAAGTCTATTATGGAGGAGATGAAATATTATTTATTATATACAAATATTGTTTATAAAGATGTATGATGTTTTTTAAATTGTCATGTATTGATAGTATATTAAATTGTTTGTATTGTTCGATTAATATAAATCGCTTTTACTTGTCTGCTGCAACGTCCTCCTCTCGTTTCGTCGGTCCCGTCTCGTCGTCATCTTCTACAGCTTCACTCCTTCCTGGTGATATTTCACATAGTCTCGTAGTTATGTTTAACTGCTTCCACGATATCTTGTAGTGTCTTTAAGTTCCCTATGCGGATATCTTAACTTACACGACACAGCACTGTATTTTATTTTAAAATTTTATTTACTTATTTATCCTCTTGGTTCTTACCGCAAAACTTCGTTAAGAATTTTAAGGTTTATAGTTTACTTTATATAAAATATTCCTCTATTCCTTCTTGGTTCTTACCGCGAAACTTCGTTAAGAATTTTAAGGTTTATGGTTTATTTTATATAAGATCTTTTTACGTTTGTAAGAGAATAACTCTCTTACCCGGGGCACAACTTCCCCTAGCAACGTCGACAGACAGACTGTGTCCAACCTAACTCTGCAACGTATGAATCTCACTGAATTTGGTGTAATTTGATAGGCCAAGCCCAAGTCACATTATTGTTGGAACAACCAGATACACAAATTTCATGAAAAACTTTGTATAATTTTGCATAGTCCTGCATGGAAATTATCTACAATTATTGTTACCCTATCATTGATAAGAGTTACACTTGAGTTTTGCTTTACTTAAAAAATCATATTTCTAAAATAGTTACAAACCTCAGAGTATACACAAATCGAAGCTATTTACTTAAATAATTCCTTGTCAAATTTTCATGTAAATCGGTTAACTACCACTGCCGCTATAGCGATCGCAGATTATCACCCCCGCACACGCGCACCAATTCATACAAAAATACATGACAATATAGTACATTTTTTTATGAAGAGTTTGGTGTAACCTATATGCTTATAAGCATATAGGTTATGCTTATCAATTTTGAAATACAAAACTTATGACTAAAAAACAAAATATTACACAAAACAAATTTAAACAAGAATATGCTCGTCATTCATGTACTCTGATATAAACAGCATATCTTATCATCCTGTGTTCTGTTGCAGGATTAACCCCTCCACGTGTAAAAAAAAAATTTTTTATATGGAATACAAATTTTTTTTTACCTAAATTGACATAATTTCTTCCCAATAATCATAATCATCTAAATAATAACAATAACTTCAAAAATCAAAATAACTGAATAGATTCTATTAAACATTTCCCCAACTGTCACTTTGACAGCTCTAATTGTAAACAAACAAAAGCACATGGCTGCTTATCACCAAACATTCCTGAATACTGATACGGATGTCAATGTCAGACGTCATTCGGCTATATCTACAGCTCAACCATACATTTTTCAACATGATTACAATTATTCTTATTTTACACATAATTTTATACAATTTCCTACCAGTCATTCTACTTATATTCTGGCATTCTAGTTTAATTATTTGTATTATCCTTATTTTAATTTTTAATTTATCGCACAGACTCATGCCGCGCAACCTTTCTCGTTTTTTGATTGCTCTTCACTTGCATTTGTTTCGGTAATTGCCGATACATTGCTTTGATTTAATTTTTAAAGGTTTATATGTAATGCCAGTTGTATTACCCAGGCTACACATAATATAATCTCCTTTGTACAGTATGAACTCATTGTTTGATTGAAATTTTTCTGGTATCATCTCAAACATTATTTTCATCAAGTTTTCACAGTGATCAGTATCTAAGTGCACTTTAAAATTTTTTAATGTTTCGGATTTGTCTGCATACGCATTTATAAAAGACGAACACACAGTGCTGTACAGCGAATCTCTGACTGTATAAATAACACCTGCATTACATTTCATATGTGGTTGAAAACACTCAGACAGTCCTGATCTTCTGTCAGAATTAACCTTACCTGTGTGCTTTTCCTCAAATGCACCAGCTTCAGGAACAAAACTACTTTGTTTACCCAAGTATTCATCAAATATCTTATTTAAATATTCATTTTTACAATTGTATGGACTTCTCAAGTGTTTATACATTTCATTACTGACTGATAAAACATTACCAAAATGGATCTGTATCTTACAGACACGGAACAGCAAATAACATTTATTGTTTTTAAATACTCCACCGTTTATCCTTTGATCATACCAATCTGGATAGATGTGAACCAACACTTTGATTAGGTTTTCCCTATTTCTCATTTCATATTTATTTAAAAGATTATTTAAATGCTTTCGTTGACCATCCGTTATCTCCTTATCAGGCGCACCACCCTTAGCTGCTATCTTATCTATGCGATTACCGGCTGGTTCCTGTATGTCGACGGGACTATATAGGTCAATCGCATTGTTACATTCACTTTCCTGCCTAAGAGAATAATTCAACTTAATTTTGGCTTCACATTCCCTGCTGTGAGATTTATTCCTTTCTAAGGCGGTCTCACTACTACTACAAATTGCAGTAATTCTAATTTTTCAGCTATTCGTTTTTCGGTTGACTCTAAAAGTTGTTTATTTTGTTTAGTCTGGTCATGAACGGCTGTATAAATTTTTTTATTCTCATCATGAAGTGATTGTAGCGACTTATTTTGCTTCACTGCTTCGTCTTTAACACAGATAACATTAATAATTCAACCTCCATACAGATAATAACTCTATTGTTCAAATATCTGATAAGAGAGAGTATTCAAACTTTTATCTACACTCCCTAATAACATTGAACAGCACATATAAATAGTTCAATGAATTTAGTCTCTACACACTCAAATAAATATTTCTTTTTTTAAAATTAATTCAAAAATCGAGCCCAACGTTGGCAAGCGCCAAATATCCTTATGCAACAGATCAAACTTTATTATTCTAATAAGGATATTGTGAGTGTGTAAAAATCGATACAAGTCTATTATGGAGGAGATGAAATATTATTTATTATATCAAAATATTGTTTATAAAGGTGTATAATGTTTTTTAAAATTGTCATGTATTGATAGTATATTAAATTGTTTGTATTGTTCGATTAATATAAATCGCTTTTACTTGTTTGCTGCAACGTCCTCCTCTCGTCTCATCGGTCCCGTCTCGTCGTCCTTTTCTACAGCTTCACTCCTTCCTGGTGTTCTCTTCGTATCGTCGTCCTTGTACAGCAAGCGGCTCCAGCGGCGATATTTCACATAGTCTCGTAGTTATGTTTAACTGCTTCCACGATATTTTGTAGTGTCTTTAAGTTCCCTATGCGGATATCTTAACTTACACGACACAGCACTGTATTTTATTTTAAAATTTTATTTACTTATTTTATCCTCTTGGTTCTTACCGCAAAACTTCGTTAAGAATTTTAAGGTTTATAGTTTACTTTATATAAAATATTCCTCTATTCCTTCTTGGTTCTTACCGCAAAACTTCGTTAAGAATTTTAAGGTTTATGGTTAATTTTATATAAGATCTTTTTACGTTTGTAAGAGAATAACTCTCTTACCCGGGGCACAACTTCCCCTAGCAACGTCGACAGACAGACTGTATCCAACCTAGCTCTGCAACATATGAATCTCACTGAATTTGGTGTATTTGATAGGCCAAGCCCAAGTCACATGATTGATGGAACAACCAGATACACAAATTTCATGAAAAACTTTGTATAATTTTGCATAGTCCTGCATGGAAATTATCTACAATTATTATTACCCTATCATTGATAAGAGTTACACTTGAGTTTTGCTTTACTTAAGAAATCATATTTCTAAAATAGTTACAAACCTCAGAGTATACACAAATCGAAGCTATTTACTTAAATAATTCCTTGTCAAATTTTCAAGTAAATCGGTTAACTACCACTGCCGCTATAGCGATCGCAGATTATCACCCCCGCACACGCGCACCAATTCATACAAAAATACATGACAATATAGTACATTTTTTTATGAAGAGTTTGGTGTAACCTATATGCTTATAAGCATATAGGTTATGCTTATCAATTTTTAAATACAAAACTTATGACTAAAAAACAAAATATTACACAAAACAAATTTAAACAAGAATATGCTCGTCATTCATGTACTCTGATATAAACAGCATACCTTATCATCCTGTGTTCTGTTGCAATATATATATATATATATATATCACCCTCTTCGGGTTGCCCTTAAACTAAAATAACATTTATAGACGTTATACATTATAAGTGTTCATTTTTGTTGTTCATGTTCTAAGATTTATATTTAAAATCATTTACGAAATGAAATATTTCCATAGAAACTACTACTTTCCACTTATTGCTTCAGCCTTAACCACAGTATTGTGGTCACTAACGTATATCACCACACGTTATCGCACTCGATTTTCACTGATGATGGCAGTCGACGGCACTGCCGAAACGTCTGGTTTTGCAGAAAACATTGGACTACGACCAAACAGCCCGGGAAGGAATTTTAACAACAAACTACTACTTTATTTTTATTTTGTTTTTATATACTGTAGTATCCAAGTCACTTTTTCACAATAATTTAATTACCTTGTATCCGTCAGTGACTTCGTTCTAGCGTTTTTTATACAGACGCGTTTCGTGACATGTGTCACATCATCAGTAATCCTCGTCAAATGTTAAAATTCACATAAAACACATAAAAACACATTTGCACATATTTACTAAATCACAATAACGACACACACATAACACGATGTAACTTCGGCTTCGTTGGACCGGTCCGACCGCGCGTGTAGTTGCCGAGCCAAAGTTAGCCGAAGTTAGATCGTGTTATGTGTGTGTCGTTATTGTGAATTTTAACATTTGACGAGGATTACTGATGATGTGACACATGTCACGAAACGCGTCTGTATAAAAAACGCTAGAACGAAGTCACTGACGGATACAAGGTAATTAAATTACTACTTTGTTGCCGATAATGTAGTACACATATAAAAATTATCCCCTCCCCCTTTAACTATAAATTTCATTTATTGACAATTACCCCACCCCGTTCAACTAGCCTCTTCATTTATAGATATTTCATCTACGTTTCTACAGTAGATTATTAAAATCTTCTTATTAGGATACTTTATTTATCAAAATTAAGTACTTTACTCTTGTTACAACAAAAAATGTTTCAGGTAAACTACACCTTTCCCCGTAACCGATGTTCACCAAAATCAACAGGCCTTTCGTTCTCTACAATATAGGGACATATGCAAAACATTATTTGATTATGATTGAATTTACGGCAGTTATCGTTCGTCATAGACAAAATTAACCTTGTTATCACATAAAATGTTGCAGGTAAACTACCCCTTTCTCATAACTGATCTTCACCAAAATCAATAGGTCTTGAGTCCTCTACAATTCAGGGATGCATGCAAAACATTATTTGATTCTGTTTGAATGTGCGGCAGTTATCGTTCGTCATAGAAACAATTACTCTTGTTAAAACATTAAAGATGGCAGGTAAACTACCCCTTTCCCTTAACCGATCTTCACCAAAACCAACAGGTCTTGAGAACTATACAATTCAGTGCTGCATCCAAAATATTATTTGATTTTGTTTGAATTTGCGGCTGTTATCGTTTGCCATAGAAAAAAATTACCCTTGATAAAAAAAAACGTTGGTGGTAAACTACCCCTTCCCCTTTAACGATCTTCACCAAAAACAATAGGTCTTGAAAACTCTACAAATCAGGGCTGTATGCAAATAATTATTTGATTCAGTTTGAATTTGCGGCTGTTATCATTTGCCATAGAAAAACCCGTTTTAAAACATAAAACGTTGCAGGTAAACTATCACTTTCCCTTAACCGATCTTCACCAAAAACAATGTGTATTGAGAACTCTACAATTCAGGGCTGCATGAAAAAATTGTTTGATTCTGATTGAATTTGCGGCTGTTATCGTTTGCCAAAGGAAATATCCTTGTTAAAATATAAAACATTGCTGGTAAACTACCCCTTTCCCTTAACCGATCTTCACCTAAAACAATAGGTCTTGAGAACTCTACAATTCAGGGCTGTGTGCAAAACATTATTTGATTCTCTTTGAATTTACGGCAGTTATCGTGCGTCATAGAAAAAATTACCCGTGTAAAAACATAAATTGTTGCAGGTAAACTACCCCTTTCCCTTAACCGATCTTCAACAAAATCAACAAACCTTGCGTTCTGTATAATTCAAAAAGGTATGCAAAAAAGTAGTTGATTCTGTTTGAATTTACGGCAGTTATCGTTCGTCATAGAAAAAATTACCCTTGTTAAAACATAAAATGTTGCAGGTAAACTACCCCTTTCCCTTATCCGATCTTCACCAAAACCAATAGGTCTTGAGAACTCTACAATTCAGGGCTGTGTTAAGTAGAAGAATGATCCGCCATGTGTGGACCAAAAAATGTTTAGAAGCGGTCCGAGTGGACGCAAGAATGTTAAGTGTGAAGTGATCGTGATTTACTGTAGGTTGATTCGCCAGGATGCAGAAATAATGAAGAGAGAGTGGACTGTAATTAATACATGTATTTAAATTGTTCACATTTACATTGTTAGGTTTCACTTTTGAATAAGAGATTGGCTAATGAGCGCATCGTAAATACAAGTCGTATTACATTGAAATTAATTTGATGAAAGTGCCTAAAGGGCCATATATGAAATGTTGGCCTAAGGCCTACATTAATTGTCGCGACAAGAAGAAAAATGTGACAGTATAGCTGCGGGCGCGAGCCGACCACCGTTAGCGAGCGTATATGACGAATTGTGTGGAAGCACGGACATGAATCGAGCAGATTAAAGTGCAAATTAAAAGCGCAGATTAGCCAACCTATAATGTAAAAATTACCGCGCTACTGTACATAAACTGCCCGTCAAAAAATCAGTAGATTTTTTACTACATTTTAGTAACTTATTATACATTTTGGTAACTTATTATATAACATACAGAGTTCTTATTAATGAAAGTTAATCTCATAGGCTGCGTTGAACCTTGAGTTGTAATCTTAGATAACAGCTGTACGTTAATGGTTTAGCGATAAGCATGAATAAAGATAAGCGTTTGGTAGGCCAAGGTTGGCGAGCAAAATGATTTCATGCATGAATGAAAATGTAAGCGCTGGCAATGTATTGCCCACATATATTGTATGTATACAATATTGAACGTTATAAAACATGAAAAATACATAATTTGACAATGTTTAATAATGTATGATCGGAAACTCATTACATAATGGCCCGATAAATTGTAACCCTATGCAAGTCATAGATGGTTACCGTGAAATAGTTGAGGCCAGTAGACCTGTACAGAGTATTGCTTACAATGAACAAATAAATTGTCACAAATTATACATGTTTAGACGTAAATCTAGCATGGCGACATAAATTTGAACGAGTCATGCTATACCTGAAGTTTCAGGAATTTACAATATGTTGTTGTGTGAGAACAAGCTATAAATAGCTGACTGATTGCAAGCACATATGTAATGACATGTATGTCATAATTAAGTAGGAATGATAATTGTGCAATGCATAATCACAAAATACAAAATACCATATAAAAATACAATATAAAAATAAATCTAGGCGTGGCGTGGTTACATACAGTAGACGCAAAAAACAATATGTTTTACATAAATGCAAGTTATATAATAAATATAATAAACACCAATTTAGTTAATTACAAATATGAATAAGCGCAATAGCATAAGTAACAAATACGACACTGTGGTTACAAATGTAATACATGAGTTGAACAATTGAGAAATACATTCATAGAACAATAAATCACACATATTAACAACTGTGCAAGAAATGCATACATGGTTGTATAACTGCAAACCATGCGAATATTGTGTAACAAATTTTTATAAAACAATACCACCGAAAACATGACACATACCCAATACATCAAAATGTAAATGTGTAGGACATAGTATGCCACACAAAATATTAACATATAAATACAAAATAGCAAATATACCACCATGAAACTATGATGAGTATAGAAACACGCAATGGCGTAAATTGTCATGAAAATGTTGTGATAATACATATCACAATTAAGTTGACCAAATGGTCATATAATAAAGTAATAAGCCAATGGCTGAGTAAAATAGCATTGTGCTAAATGATCATAATAATCTCGTCCCGCGCTGGCAACAGACATAACTTATGTACTGGTCTCCGCAAAACACCAGTAGGCGTGCGAATGTCTACGACTCTAATTAAGTTATCTGGGCCGGGAAATGTGGCGGTAATTACACCAAACTTCCAGGCTAATAGAGGTAGGTTATCCTCAATAAATAAGACTAGGTCCCCAATGGAAACATTATCCTTAGCGAATTTCCATTTGTGACGTTGTTGTAACTGGTGTAAATAGTCGCGAGACCAAGCCTTCCAAATGACTTGGACAAACTTCTGGAGAAGTTGCCAACGTCCAAGACGAGAGATAGGAATATGAGATAGGTCTGGGTCCGGTATCGCCGTTAATGGTGCGCAAATCAAAAAATGGCCAGGTGTAAGTGGCACCGGATCATTTACATCCGAAGAGATGGCAAATAAAGGGCGAGAGTTTAGACATGCCTCTATCTGAGACAAAACTGTCGCAAACTCCTCGAAGGTGAGTATAGACTTGCCTACCACGCGGCGCAAATGAACTTCAAACTCTTTACGCCGCTCTCCCAAAGGCCACCAAAATGAGGTGACGAGGGCGGAATAAATGACCATGAGATACCCTGAGAGGACGTGAATAATTTGAGTGATGAGGTGGCATCCTTATCATGCCAAAGATTGTAGAGGTCATGTAAAACATTGCGGGCCTTCCTAAAGTTTGTGCCATTATCAGAATATAACTGACTGGGTATGCCCCTGCGGGCCATAAAACGACGTAAGGCAGCTATAAACGCACTGGCTGTAAGGTCGGAAACCAATTCCAAGTGAATGGCCCTGGTTGCTAAGCAAATGAACAAAGACACGTATGCCTTAGAGAGAGTTCTGGATTTCTGCCCGCCATGACGAATCATGAAGGGACCACCATAATCAACCGCGCAGAATAGAAACGGCCGTGATGGAGTGACTCTAGGAGACGGTAAAATACCAAGCCTCTGAACCTGCTGTTTGTTACTAAACATGAGACACTTGACACATTTACGAATGATGGAGCGAATAACTAACCTGGCATTAACAATCCACCAACGTTGACGAAGTGAGTGATGCACGAGTTGAGCACCAGCGTGAAGTAGGCGAATGTGTTCGCGTACAATGATAAGGCGAGTAATATGAGCCGATGGATGCAAGACAATAGGATGTTTAGTGTCGTAAGGTAATTGCGACTGCTGTAATCGCCCGCCTACGCGTATTACTCCAGAATCATCAAGAAACGGGTCGAGAGAAGACAACGTACTCCTGATAGAGACAGAAGACCCATTACGAAGACAATTAATCTCGGCTGCAAAGTGGATCGACTGAGATGGTTTTATGAAGAAATTAAGAGCATGATGAATTTCGACAGGGGTAAGATCGCCCGTTATTTTGTCAGCACTGGAGAGTCTAATATTTTTGATGAACAGAAAACAGTAAGCGTATACGCGTGTCAGACGATGCAACGAAGAAAAGTCCTTAGAAAGGTCGATAGCCAGGGTAGACATTAGAGAAAGGTTATGGGTTTGTTTCTCTTCCGCAGTGACTTCAGAAGACGACGGATTAGAAGGTGAAAAGGGTGGAAAAGGATTGGACTCGGAAGATTGAGACAAACAAGTGGGACCGTGCCACCAAAGCGAACAATCGCGCAAAACGTCAGGGAGACACCCCCTAGAGATAATATCAGCAGGATTGTGTCTAGAATTGATGTGATGCCATGTATAGGCTTGCGTAAGATGCTGAATTTCAGCAACACGATTAGCGACGTAGGTTTTCCACCTCGTGGACTGGGCATGAATCCTGTAAAGAGACACCATAGAGTCAGAATATAAATGAACATTATTAATAACCGAATAAAGCGCAGGAACGACCTTAGATACGAGTCGCGATAACAACAAGCAAGCGCAGAGTTCGATAATAAAGTTTGCGTAATCGCGCGCAAGCTTAGAATCAAGCCTGAATCGACGTTCTAAATTCAAAAATTTGCTTCAGCATTGGTGTAAGATTCCCCTAACTGGAGATGATCGGACTTAAATGGCAGTGAAACAACGAACCTACCCTCTTGATTGCGATGAGTAGAATGCACGAAATGCTCCTCACAAGCTGACTCGTTATCAGGTGTGTTGTCAGGGATAGTTTCTGCTTCCCAAAATTTTTCGAGAGACTGCAAAATTTGACTGTCGTTGTTCCTAGCTAGGAACGAAACAGCAGGACCCTTGTAGCGGCAGTGTTTGGGCAGATTGCCAGCCAAAATGTAGCCTAACTTTGTTTCCTGAATAATGGGGAAATGAGGGCCGCGTACGTATTTGTTGGCTAAAATTAAATCCAGGTAAAATTGCGCCCCTAAGAGTATGTCGATTTCGGATGATATGTTGAAATTTGGGTCAGCAAGAAAAATGTTGTCTAGAATGTTGAATTGATTTATGTCAAACGATTGTGCTGGCAGATTGTGGGTTAATGCAGATAAGATAGCACATTTTGCCTCGAAGCTAAATCTCTGATAACGAGAAATAATGCGTACAGACGCGAGATTAGTGGCATGACACGCTGTATTATTTATACCCGTAATTGGTATGTTGGATTTAGTCAAATTAAGCCGTAATTTCTTTGCAAACGATTTGGTACAAAAATTTATTTGTGAACATGCGTCCAAAAGAACTCTTGCCCTTTGTTTGTTGCCAGCCTGGTCAATGACAAATACAATTGCTGTGGATAAAAGAATATTATTCGTGGATTGTAATTTAAATGAACAATAATTACTGCTACTGGCAGAGATTGAGTTCGGCACATTTTTCATGTGCAACAATGTATGGTGTCGTTTTGAACAGATCTTACATGCCTGCTTATTCTTACAATTAGATACAAAATGATCTGATCTAAGACAATTGGTACAACATTTGTGATTTGATACAAATTGTCCTCGCTCAGCGGTGCTTAGTGCACGAAATTTATCACACATGTAAATTGGATGATTAGATTTACAACACAAACATGAATAATTGCTTGACGCTGAGTGATAACTCTTAAATGTAGTACTGCCAGCAGCGTTTCGTCATTTATATTTATCAGATTTATTGTTGAGTCTTAAACTCGGCTTGTTGAGTTGCTGTCCGGCATCGATAGGCAGTGTATTTTCTAACAGCTGTCTACGTGCGTTTAAAAAATGAGTGAAATCTTGAAAGTTAGGAAGATTATCAGGGTCTATAGACTCCTTCCATAATTTAAAAGTAGTAGGGTCGAGTTTGGTTGATAATAATTGTACAGTAATAAGTTCAAATGAATTCACTGACAGTTGCATTGCCGCCAGTGAATTAACGGAAGACGTTATCGTATTTGTGAATTCTGCCAAACTTTGGACAGAGTCTTTAATTGTCGACTTGACTTGAAGTAAATTTTGAATGTAGTATTTTGCTAGTGTGAACTTGTTGTCATACCTTGCGGACAGCAAACTCAACGCTATCGAGTAATTTTCATTACAACTAGGTAGTGATTTAATTAAGTCTAACGGTTCATTTTTTAGAGAAGAATGTAAATAATGTAGTTTCTGCACTGGCGTTAGATCGGATCTTGCATGCACCAAGTCCGAAAAAATTGAATGAAAATGCTGCCATTCCAAGATATTGCCTGTGAAGCAGGGCAAACTTATCGGTTTTAATTGCATATGGCCCGATAATACGGGAGGTACAGTCCGAACATTAAAGGTATCAATTAATTGTAAAATATTTGCTTACGTAGAATATAAGTAGGGGGTAAATGAGAGTTGTACCCCGGAGGAAGTGACGTCACATGGCGGTAAATTCAAAAATTGTGGTGGTGGGGGTAGACATCCGGTGCTGTGTGTCGTCGTGTGCATAGTTGCTGATGAACCGGGGAGGTAGTGGTGTGTCCCACGTGACCTTGTTGGGCGTGCCGAAGTAGTCGGCCATGTTGTCGTCGTCGGCCATTTTGTGGGGTTATGTGTGCGTTGATTGCTGGAGGCGTGGCCGCCGTTCGCCGTTCGCCGTCCGGCGGGGGGCTGGCCGCGGCCTGGTGGTGGCTTGACCGCCGCCCGGAGTGGTGGGGTCGTCGTCCATTTTGTCGGCGGCGGCGGCCATGTTGGAAAAGCGACGAGGTTGTTGGGTTGTGTAAGAGTGTGGTGGTTAAGGTTCGGCCACGTTGCCGATTCGTGCATGTGTTATAGTGTATGGGTATGTACACGTAAGGGGGTTTTCCGGAAGTGCGGCCATGTTGGAAAAGCGTCGACGTTGCCAACTTGTGCATGTGTGCTGGTTTAGCATCGGCCACGTTGTCGACTCGTGCATGTGTTATAGTGTACGGGTTTCAGATATATTTACACTGCCACCCCATTGTCCGGATATCGTCGATGTGAAGAGGTAAATTGCATTGTTGCCAACTCGAGAACTGTACTGGCGTTGGTCACGTTGTCAACTCGTGCATGTGTTATAGTGTATGGGTTCAGATATTTACACTGCTACCGTTGGGATATCGTCGATGTGAAGAGACTGAGTGATGTGAATTGCGTTGTTGCCAACTCGTGAACTGTAAATTTGAATGTGTGTGTGTGTGTGTGCTTTTTTGGTAAGTATATATTGTAAAAATACAAAATGCGCACATCATCGGTGTGAAACTCTTGTTGACTGGCTATTGCGGTGAAAAATTGAATATCACGCATTTGTGCAATGTTCTGATTGACACTTCACTTATAAAACATGCATGATGGAAGGAAAAAGGATAGTTGAAAAGAAACAACTAAGCAAATCAAAATTTACATATTTAGTAATCAAACACACACACACAATATATAAAGATGAGTATAATACAAAAGTATACAATATAAATAGACATATAAATATTACACATATATATTGTAATTATACAATAAACTACAAATACACACACATACACTGTAGCATGACAGATAAGCACATAAAAATGAATGGCGAATTGATCATTAAAATAATATAATAAAATGTTTAAATCCGAAGAAAGCAATATAATAAAGAATTAATTCAGAAAAACCGTGCAGTACAATCATTGATTTAAAATATAAGTTCATATAAAATAAATGTTACCAGTGATGAATCATCAAAACCAATTTTAATAACTAAAGGTGAAAAAATATAACCCAGGAAGGTAAGGAGTAGATAAAGAAGAAACACAGAACATTACTAAACCCACAACGAAGGTAAGGAGTAGATAAAGAAGAAACCCAGAATACAAGGCAAGATCCACCATAAAAGGTGATGCATTTGAAGAAACAAGAAGAGTAGGTGAAGAAGTAACCCAAAAACACGATGACATCCACAAGAAGATGAAGAAAATACGATTTTAAGAAACCAGAAGAAAAGAAGACATCGATGAAGAAACAAGAAGAAGACAGCATCCACAAGAAGAAGGAATGCTCTTGTAAAAAACACCCATATCCCAAAATAAATAAAATAATAATAATAAAAAGTATAACAAAGTATTCATGCAAAAACCCACATGTACAACAGAAATAAGACTAAAAGTGTATAGAGTAAGAGTTGAAAGTGGACCAAGGTGAAACAATAATATAATACCAAAGAACAAATCTTCATTGTAACCCACAAATAGATCTCTTGATTTTAATAAAACTATATAACCATTTAGAAATAGAATCAAGGAATGTAAAGAGAACCAGTGCAAGTTTTAGTATTATAAAAAATGAACCTTATGTTTCATTATTGGCATTCACAAACTATGTAAATAATGAAATAATACAACTTTTGAGTGACTTAATTTTTGTACAGAGGTAATATAATACATGTGTTAACAAAGAACTGCCAATCTGTTTAAATGACATTGATTAATAAAACGAAACCAGATGCAGAATAAAAAGTGAAGTGACAGGGTACAATTACCCAAAACCCTATTAAAAACAGATAAAAACTGCTAAATAAACTTAGTATAAGGAATACAGAGAATAAGAGTATAGAAATAAGGTTTTGTTTATATAGAATAAGATATTTAAAAAATGTATTAGGAATAAGAAAATTTAAACAGTTTAGAACCACTAACATTCTTCAATTGTAAAATATTTGTTACAAGTATTATGGTTAATAATTAAGTAAGATGTTAGAATAGAAAAAACATTCTTTATAAATAATATTTGTTATGTATTAGTATTAAGCTTTGAGTATAAAAAATGTCTGATTTTTTGAAGACAACTATTATTTGGAATTATTTGTTATATGTTAATAGTATGAAACAGATACTAATTGTTATTTTGTTTAATAGAAGAAAATGTTTAATTTATGTTACAATGTCAAAAAGTCAGAGAGGGTATAACTCAATATGTATTATTTATATAAAAATTTGTATGTAAAAACTGTTAGGAATCTAGGCAAAATGATAAAAACTAAACATCATCAAAACTGAGAAACTAAGTACTTAAATACATTTAAACTGAAGGTATTTATTTCTTTTATGAATTTGCTAACTGCTATAATTTTTTATTGTTCGACTAAGCTTTTCGTCATTACTGACATCTTCAGGTCTTAAACAACAAAGACCGTTGTTTAAGACCTGAAGATGTCAGCAATGACGAAAAGCTTAGTCGAACAATAAAAAATTATAGCAGTTAGCAAATTCATAAAAGAAATAGTAAGGATGGCTGCTAATTTAAACAATACGAAGAATGAAGGTATTTAGATAAGGTAAACCAGAAACAAGCCATGTAATTAGAAATATAACTGAGAAAGATTTTGTAAAATTATGGCCAGGATTATTGATAAAAATGGAAATGACAGAACTCAAAAATTTGGAGAGGGTAGTCATATATTCCAACATAATATTTTAAAACTTAACCAATTCATCTAATTGCAAGAAATTAAGGGTATATATACCTTTTATTACAATATGAGATTTAATAATCATAAATATAACTTGATAATGGCAGAATTTGGATAACAACAGGAAGCTAGACCTTAAAATTTACAATATACAAAATGAAGGTAAAATTACCAATTTTAGATCAAAAACTTAATAAAACGGCATTATTTGGTATCAAAATACGCCGAATGAACTGAAGGATAAAATTAAGTAACAACTAGCTAATAAATTTGAAGAATAACCAAAGTATAATCAGTTATATAATGTAACTTTATTACATGCACAGGATGCAAAATAAAATTCGAACAATGGAAGGAATAATATTGCTTTGGCTAAGGTTTTAGTCGGAGGTGAAGGAAGTTAGGGAGTTAATTTTTTGAACGTTGTACGGGACACTTGACACGAGCAATTTAAACGTATTAACCTAGTTACGAATACCGTAATGGCGAATAATTGTACGATCCGAAATTTAATATCGCGAGTTGCGGTAAAAAACATTTTACAAGTTCGACACAGTGAAATAAACACATACAAACACCGAACTAACATTATACAGCACAGAACAACAGTGGAAATAACATTTAAACCCAATAAAACAGTAATATAACTTAACCACAAAAAGTGCATAACCGACAAAAGTGAACCTGACTTATAAATACACCAATTTTCCAAATACAACACCGAAACTGAACCAGAGACACTACACCAACATCAGAAGGAAGATTTGCAGACACCAGGACGTAAATTCAACAGGAAAACATCTTTATTTGAACACCAAAACTGCGAGGTGACGATTTCTAACTTCGACGGCGGCCATTGTTGAGTAACCAACACTCAACTGAACACAGCCTTCTGCCTGTCTGCTGGACGGTTCGCAACCTATTTACTTATTTCTACACTTTAAATCGAATATATGTATTGTTAATTTTAAGAATTTATCTTGTAATGTTATACTTTTCAATGTTCGCCCTATTTATCTGACTTTCCCTAAAATAGCTGTTCAAAGTACCTTTATATAAAAAATTTGTAATAACAAATCGATACCCTGAGAATCGATTTATATATCGACAAGAGTCCAAATACATAATTGTTAATAAAATAATTTATACCTTTCATATTAAAACAGTTTTTCATTTCTAAATATAGCCATTTAACAATACTTTAATTTAAACAAAATTTACTACAAGAATTTCACCACCAGAAGGAAGATAACCTCCAAACCGAAAATAAACTAAGATCGATTGCTATTGGAGACAATCCTATAAGTGGCTGGAGTCTTTAACAAATACCCAAAAGACTATAAAACATTTAAATTCATTGATAAACGTTTCGGAACATCACGAAACTTAATTAATTAATTGATTAATAAAAGAAACAATTTTTAATTTAAAAAAAATTTTTTTTAACAAACAATTTTATTTTTTACACAAACACATATTTATATATTTTGTAACACAACACACATACAACCCTATTACAACGTTTCGTTACAACACACACACACACACACAATGTATAAAGATGAATACAATACAACAATATATAATTAAATAAAAAAAAATTACAGTTCAGATACAATATATATAAAGATGATTATAATACAAAAGTATACAATTAAACAAAAAATTATATATTACCTTTTATATACAATATACATACAGAAACAAAAAAACATTACAGATACTATATATATACAGAAAAAAAATTACATCAAAAAATATATATATTACTTTTTACAACACACACACACACACACACACACACACACACACACACACACACACACACACACACACACACACACACACACACACACACACACACACACACACACACACACACACATTTACAGAAAAAACATCATCACTTTTTTTACTTTTTTTACATATATGTGCACGGTCATCTGTAACAGAAACAAAAACAATATTAGTGATGTATAATTGATAGGTGTAGGGTGGATTAGAATAATGTTTATGTGTACTGTTACACACCTCAAAAATGCATGCGTGCATAAAATGGATGTATTGGCCTGCTGAATGCATACACTCGACATTGTGGACATCCCGGCGGTGTCCCCTCCAATGCTACGGTTTGGAACCAATTAATGATGCATAGATAGTGGTAAGTATGACCACACATTAAGCCGAGGAGTCTCTGCCCCTCAGTATAGTTTTCTTGGCACATACTACAAGATGTGTGCCCTAACATACCCTGTATGGGGCAGAGCTCTCCACGCCTCCATCGCCACGTCGGAAACCTACTTCTTAGAAGTAATCTCATTGTGGCGACTTCACTATGCATCCTCGGTTCCGACGTATCAATTATATCGTAAAACACGCATGGTGCGTCTTCTGGAGGGGACCGCAAACGAGGATCATGTCGCATGTGCTGCTGAGGTTGTGGTTGAGGCTGCTGTGGTTGTGGCTGCTGTTGAGGCTGTGGGGATTGTGGTTGAGGTTGCCGTTGATTTGCGGTGCTTATCCACTGCAGACGTGGTTGTGGTTGTTCCTGTGGTTGTGGTGGTGGCGATTGTGGCGGTGTAATGGTTATCTGCTGCGCTCGTGGACGAATGTCGCTGGTGAAAAAGTAAAAATATAAAATCATGTAAAAAAAAAAAGGAAAGTATGTACACATAAGAAGAAGACTTACATATTAAATGTGATGACCGGTAATTGTTGATGCTCATCTACATCAACATCATTATTTTCATCATGTTGATGCTCATCTACATCAACATCTTTATTTTCATCATCATTATCACTTCCATCTAGATGTACTGTTGTATCACTGTCATTACCATCATCATCACCGTACATCATCATCTCATCATCATTGCTGAAAAAAAAGTACACTTTTAATACCAGATGTAAACGCAATAGTACAAGTGAACGTTAATGAAAAAAAAAACAAACGTACCGACTCGTGCCGGCTTGCTGAAATGCAGCAGCAGCAGCAGCAGTAGCAGCAGCAACAACAGCAGCAGCAGCAGCTGAACCGCCAGCATCACTGAAAAAAAAAAGAATAATTTGAATACCAAACGTAAACGCATTAGTACAAGTGATTGTTAATAAAAATGGACTTACCGACTTGAGTTGTGTTGTGTTACTGATGGTCCCATCAACGCCTGCCGTAATCTTTGGGAACTATAAAAAATAAACAGTAAGTCAGTCGAATGTTATAGTCTGTTTGTACTCGTTAAATATGGAAAAATGTTGTAATTTACCTTCGAACCCGCCGCCGCTCCTCACATACTCTTTTATAAAGTTTATTATCACTTCCGCTCATTCTGTAAAACGTAACAAGAAAAATGTTGTATAATAATTTGCTAACATAATAATGCATGTGAGTGTGTGTGTGTGTGTGTGTGTGTAATGCTGAACATCATCTTTACCGTTAGTTATCGGTCCATGTACTTTCTCTTCTTTGCCTTAGGACCAGCAGCGTCGTCGGTTATTGCACGTATCCTGTAATGTCCGTACGCGAGTGTACTTACACCGTCGTCCAGTACATACCTCTTATCATCATAAGGAGACAGGGAAAGTTTTGTTATACGTTGCGTGTACAGCTTATGATGATTGCTTCGTATACACTCAGCAGAGGTGAATACCGTACGACTGTCAAAAAAAAAAACACTCGCTGTACAATTGATGCCGTAACCTTTTTTTATTGCCATCCTTGGCACACCTTTCGCCAACTTTTTGTCGGTGCGGTCGCACAACAAGAGCGAGTAACACTTCGCCCTGAGTCCGACAAATTCCCTGATGGGTTTTCCATTGGTCTCATCCTTGAACTTCCCCACGACTTTTTTGTTGTCGTCGCAATGACAAGGATGATCCATGGGATAGTCCGACGTATCGAAAAGGTGGAGATCCTCTTTCATATCCGAGTACACATCGTCAGTCCAAATGCTGTAAGGCAAACTGTCCGTGTCAGTCCTTAGTAAGGTCAATCGTTGTCCGTACTTGGCGACAGCGTACCGATAATGAAAATTGTACATTATCAATTTACTGACATCGAGTACTGTGAAGCCGACGTACACTGGACGGGAAAGGAATATCGTCCTTTTTCGTAAGGCCAGTCCGCCCAAGTTATCGGTGTAGCGGATCATACGCTTTAGCCGAGGATTGGAAACAATTTTCTGCAGCCATCGTTCGTTAGAGACTAGTTGGAAGTCTATTCGTTTCCTCACGTTCTCCAGCGATTTGCCATAGACGGCGTTGACCATCAGTTTGAAAAAATCCTTTTCAAAACTGTTGGTGGCTGCTGCTCTCTTTTGCGTGTTGAAATCGATAAATGGTTTCATCCACGCTCTCTGTTTAAAACTCAACACCCTATGTATCGCTTTCAGTTCTAGACCGAGACTCAGATACAATTTTAAATTTCGAAAATGGAGAACGTAATTTTGCTTGTCGTCCAAAGTTCTCAGCAACTTGGAAACGGACGACGAAGGCGTTTCCGATCCGCTATACCCTTTTGTATAGTGCAGTCGTGTGTGGAGTCGTCGAGAGTGCGGTGAAAGTACGTCAGGATAGACACAGGAACGGACGGGCGCCAGTGGATAATCGGAATGGAGGTCATGAAGTTTGGGTGGATAGTGTAAGTCGACCTCGAGTATGTAGCCCATGTCACCGTCATCGCACAGGGTATGCACGTCCAGTGAGTTGATCTCGCTACGATCTAGCCATCTGAAGTCGGCGTAAGGGAGCGGTTGTGACATGGCTGCACCGTAAAGGTTGTTGCAGTCCGTGTACAATATGAAAGAGGTCGGCTTTGAAGCATCGTACTGATCGACAATTAGCGGGTTGTTGGCCTTGGCGTGGCGGTTGGGTACCATGCTAACGCCACCGCGAACGGCCGATTCGATAAAGAGATGCTGATCTATATCCCTCAACAGCTCCAGTCGCATACCGGTCATCTTTAACATCGCATGCCAAGCGACACCAGGAAGCGAGTAAAGATGAGCCGGATCGATCTGGTAGTACCGCATGGCCATCTCACGGAACGCCTCGAAGACGTCAGCCAGTAGCAGCACGTCTGTTTTAAGATACAGATCGTGATATTCGCCCAGTGTACTGATTCCGAAAGTACGCCACACGTTCTGCGCGTGAGCGTAATCTTCGTCAGATACTGGCGATTCACTCAACCTGTTGAAAAAGTGTTCGCGTGCGGGCAGACGTGTTTCGTCGAATTTCTCGCTACCTGTCAAGTAATCGTAAGGGTACACGCCCTTACGTAAGAGTAGCTCGAAGTGTTCTTCGAAACATTGCTTCGTTAAATTGAAATCCGCACCGCTCGCGTGCAAGTTTCCAACAAGTGTGTCCAAGGACGTGTTCAGAAATTGAAGCGTGTCTACGAAACGCAGACCACCCAACGAGACTGATATGAAGCGTTCGCTAGTGGTAGCGATACAAGCGAGATCGTCGTATTTACCCAACCCTTGTACTAGGTGATGTGCATCGTAACCTCGTAAGTTATGGAAAAAGACGGGTATGTGTCGTGGAGTCTTGAAGTTAAGGTTACAGATGTTGTGAGCTGCGCCCAGGTATCGTCCTGTCAGATGACAATGGTTGCGCACTTTGTCGTCCTCGGTTAGTGGTTTTTCACAGAAATGACATACGAGGGCATTTGCGAAAGATAACACATCACGGTCACTCATAGTCATAGGGACAATGGATCGGATGATTCTGAACAGTTCTCGCTCTTCAGCGACCAGTCTCTCGAGAAAAACGTCTACCACGTTCTCGCCGCGATAAACGACCTGGGGTTTGAAAATATTACGCTCGTAGTCGACTATGAGGTAGGAGAAACCTGAAGGAAGATGTAACGACTCCGTTGTGGTGGACGATGTGTGCGGAGGAGCGTCGCAGCGATGGCAAGGGACGATAAATGATTCAAAATCTGCGTATTTCGCAAAAGGGACCTTATGGCAGTATGTGTAATTTATGAAACACATCACATTCTCCTCCTCCTCCTTCATGGGTAAACGAATTTTCTGTTCGCCGTACGGTGAACAGTGGGGGATATGTTCGGTAAGGAGTCGTTCTTCGCAGAATCTATGCAAACAGTAATCGCAATAGAAAGAACGGCCGTTGTGGTTGCTTAGTGAAGAGAATAAGCGACTTCTATTTTTTATTAAACAGTAATGTTTTCGGTCGTCAGCGGTAAGAAGTAATAGATTAACGTGATGTTGTCTGCCATTGGAAGGAGTTATTCTTAAAGGGTAAATTTCATTTTCTTCGTAACCGAAAACATTTATAGAAACGTTAGGATTGTCTCGTTCGAACTTCACAATGTCGGATAGTCGGGTGGGATAAGTTATACCAGAAGTAATGATACTGCAGATATGTGGCTTGTATTTGGATACCCGATCTTTGTTGTGTGAGTGTTGTGGAAACAGAGAGGCCAACACTGACCATACGAACACATTTGATCGCCTGTATTGTTCACGTTGATGATGGATTTAGTACGAGACAATTCAGGGGGTGTACGAATGAAACTGGAGGTGGTTAGCGGTTGGTATCGTGAGAGAACGAGTTCTAAGGAGATTATGCGGTCTGACGCCCAACCGCTACCCTCGCGTGTGAATTTATAAATCGATTCAATGATCTTTTCGTACGAAGCTTCTAAACGATCGGGCAATACACCTTGGTCAGCGATCAGTGTCGTATGACATCGTCCGTGAAAATAAGCTTCAGTCGTCACTTCTTCGTCCTGGTCCGTGTCAGCGTTTACGATGTACTTGACAAATCTCGCTTTAACCGTTATATGCCACTTTATAGAAAGCAAACGTGTCAGTTCGTTTAGAATGTCCGTACGTAACGTATCGTGCATTTCATCAAAAAAGGTTATGACATCGTTGACGCATTCTTCGTCATCCGTGACAGGCGTGTAAACGCGCAATACCAACGCGCCGCGTAACGAATGTTTACAATCAACAGCAAACGACTGCATTCGTAGTAAATTAACAACAGCAACAACAAAAACACGAAACTATAACAATTACTTGCTCGCTTGAAGAACAATAGAAGACTGATACGAAGTTAGAAAATAAGCACTATTTTATATGCGACACGTAAAAGTTAGACTGCGCGAGACTCGAAGGTGAACGCTGGCAGTGATCGTCGCTCTACTTATACTATCTATGACAGCTGCGCGCGCAGCTATCCGCTCCCACCACCATGATACCGAACTATTACCGTCAACGATCCCCCACTAGCAACTGCGTGCGCAGCTATCTGCTCCCACTACTGTGCTTTATTTCATACCGACCAATCGACGACAGCCATCCCCACTACGGATGCGCGCGCAGCTATCGCTGAGGAGGTGAAATGCAACGCGACAAACTAACATCCTTGCTTCAGGTATGGATGTGTACACATATTCTTTTGAAAGCCGATTAAAAAGCTTTTATAACATCAGTCGTCGAGGTAACATTAAATTTTACGTTCATAAATTTCCGAATGCGAACGTAAAAATTTTTGACCTAGCCAAAGCCGGGTTTATTTACGAAGGCGATGGTGATGTTGTAAGATGATGCAAGTGTAAAATACGAATTATGGATTGGGCAGTGGGTGATGATCCCGTCCGAGTCCATAAGGCGTCAATGCCCGCATGCGATTTCGTTCGTGAACACTTGTGGAAGTCGACGCAAGCAAAAACGGCTCTTTTCAGAGCCGACATAAACTCACGTACAAACATACCCGTTTGGGTAGTACTAGTAGTACTAGGTGTTAGTATTACTACTACTACTACTACTACTGAACGACAGTAGTCACTCCAAAAGTGTGAGTGAAGACACCCATAATAACAAAATTATAAATAAAAAAATTCCTCAAACAATATGCGTATACACTATAAATATCACGATCATGACTAATAGCGTATCACTCACATCGCAAATCATCGACACGATGGACGTCTATCGATACGATGATGGGAAACATTTCACAATAACAAAAGCTTCACGAAGCGCGATACGGTCCAACTTATGTTCCGTGTATTTTGTGAAGAAAAGACGATTTTCGGCAACTACTGTACACGTTACAAGTTCGGTGTTGACAGATATCACGCCCGTTGTTGGCGTCACATAAAAAAACGCAGCGGTGATTTGCCGCCGATCGTGCTGTTGATGATAGTATCCGATCGTATACACAACAAATCACGATGGCTTCAATTTATCGTAGAGTGCGAACAAAACAACGTACCGATAGAACTTGTGGTTTACGAAAAGAATATGTTCAAGTGTACCGTACGTCACGGATGGAATTTTCTTTCGCGTTTCCGCCCGATTCCTGAACTGTATAACGCTGTTCAACGGGTGCACGGCTTACACGATTCACACGGGCAGATGAACTACGCTACTGTATACACGGACATGCTCGCCTACGGAAGTTCGATACCACACGCTTCTTGTTGCATCGTCCTTACGGAGCGCACTATTCCGATACGTACACCGATGGAAATATACAGAAGCGTGATGATGATAGCGCCAAAGTGCGCACTGGATCTTAGCTACAACGTAAATTTTGATGTGCACTGCCCGCCGTCCTCGTTACCGACACTAGCGAGAGGGAAACAGTTCGCGTTGGTGAACAACAAGGCGCAAGGATTATTTTCGGTAGCCTTTCTGAAGGAGGCGTTGCCTACACTCCGCAAGTATTGCGAATACTTTGGTCTGCGGTATTCGCACGAAAAAGGGTACACGGTGAAAGACCGGCGTTTGTACGAACAGTCGCAGCATTGCACGGGCGCTATGGCGGACGAATTTTGGTTGTTGAACTCCTATCTGATACACCTGCATACGGAGTCGAGAGGTCAACGCCCAATCGCCGAACTCAAAGCTAAACACATGTGCGAGCGGCTACCTGAGAACAATAACGTCATAGTCGCGGAAATGCACGAGTACCGCGACAACGTTATACGTAGCGTCATGTTCAAAGACATGAATTCTGTTAAGACTGTAAGAGCGTTGGACGCGAAACAACACGCGCTCACGAGATACTACATCGGTATGAGCCTCGTGCGTAATGGGCGTATGAAAATCAGTTTAGCTCACGTTTTAACGTACTTGCGCAATAGCAAAAAGAACGCGATGTTCTTCCGTTCGGTCGAGATGATATAAGTGGATGTGGAGCGGTGGCGACGTGACAGTCACGTGATGGAAGGTGGACGTACCAAAACGGCATCGATGAGAATTACCTTCAGCACCGAGCCGACAGTTTACTACATTCCAGCGTATTGTGAATCACGGTTCGCACGACAACATGAGAATGAAACGAGCTGTGAAGAATATACACCAGAGCGTTCGCAAGACTATCGCGACGGAGTTGCACAGACAGGTAAGAAGGAATTTTCCGAGACGCGCGGTCGAGTTGAAGGGACTTCACGACTTGTACCAAGCAAACCTGGTAGAGATGATACCGCACGCAAAGGCGAACAAGGGATTCAAGTACCTTATGACGAAGATTAACGCGTTTAGCAAGTACGCGTACGCCGTTCCATTGAAAACGAAGACGGGTGTAGAGGTCGCACGAGCTCTGGAACCGATTCTGCGTGCTAACAAAATGAAATATCTGCAGAAGGACAACGGGAAAGAGTACTACAACAGTACCGTAGAAAAATTGCTGAGCAGATATGGTGTCACACTCTATTCCACTTACAGTGAGAAAAAGGCTTCCATTGTGGAACGCTTCAACCGTACGTTGAAAACGCACATGCATCGCGCGTTCAGCGAACAAGGTCATTACCGTTGGTTGGATATGTTACCGGAACTAGTAAGCACGTACAACAACAGTGTGCACAGAACGATTGGAATGAAACCGCGTCAGGTGAACGAATCCAACGAACGTACGGTGTTACGACGGATTCGGGAGAACACAGCGAGGAGCATCGATTATAAACGACCAAAGTTCAAAGTAAGCGATCGTGTGCGTATAAGCAAACACAAAATGACGTTCTACAAAGGATACACACCAAATTGGACAAACGAGATATTCCTCGTTCACACGGTGCGTACCGGCAGCGTACCCGTCACTTATTCGCTAAAGGATCATACAGGAGAAGTGTTGAAAGGCGGTTTTTATGAACACGAAATTAGTAAATTGAACGTTGGTGACGTGTACTTGGTAGAAAAGATCGTACAACGTAAAGGTGATCGCGTGAAAGTCAGGTGGTTAGGATTCGATGGTAAACACGATTCGTGGATACACAAGAAGAACTTGCTATAACAACGATTCGACTCGAGGAAATAAAACCAGTATGCGTCGATGCGTTACGATGACAACATGCGCGCTGTGTACAGTGTAAAAGACATTGTGTCGCATCCTGGTTACGATGAGTACATCGTGAACACGACTGCAAACGACGTTGAACGCATGCGCAGGATCTTGACAGCGTACGAGTACTGGCAACGGGTTACCAATCGTGTGACGAGGTTTCGACTCGATGAAATAGTACCAACCGGCACCGGATTCGATCACTACAAAGAATGTGTTTGGTCGGATCCGAACTGTGAAACGGGTCCGGACACGTGTGTATGCAGTTACATATCTGGCGACTGCTGCGATATTGTGCGACTATTAAATAGACTGTGCATAGAACGACAACATGAAAATATTGCAACAAGCGCACAGACTAAAAATAAAGGACGTGGACTATTCGAAATTGTGCGACGATGGTGGGGGTGGTTGTGGCAGAAAAAAACGTAAACACGGACGTCTTCTGCCCGATACCGTTCGTTCGATCATCTGCGGACCTTCCGCGTGCGGAAGACAAACGTCATGTTCAACCTGTTGTTCGATGTAAACGGATTGAGATTGGCGAACTTATGCGTGTTTTCTAAATTATTATTTCAACCCAAATATCAGATGCTGGAGACCCTGATGGCACTACTTTCCGACGAATGAATGGGTTATCACGCCTACAACGATAACGAAGAGGTACCGCCTCCCGATGAGGTCGATCCCAATTCTATTATGGTGTTCGACGACGTGTCTTGTGAAAGACAACACAACATACGCAAGTATTTCTCTATGGGACGACACAGCGGTGTGGACGCGTTTTACCTTTGTCAGACGTACAGTCAAGTGCCAAAACAGTTGGTTCGTGACAATGCCAATCTAATAGTATTGTTCAAACAGGACGATCGCATCTTGAAACATGCGTACAACGATCACGTCAACACGGACATGAAATATGACACGTTTAAGAACATGTGCGCTGAAGCGTGGAAAGATCGTTACGGCTTTCTCGTTCTGGACAAGGATTCTTCTATTGACGCCGGCAGGTACAGAGTCGGTTTTGACCGTTTCATAGTAGTCGCACCTAACGATTAAACAAAAAAAATTCGTCATACGTTCAGCTAAATACACATGTCCTGCTGTCAACGACTTTAGTTGTCGTTCTGCCGTTTATCGAGATGGACGACAAGAAGAAACGAATAGCACGTGATATCGACACGATCAGTGATGACATACGGAAGAAATACCGTGCGTTAAAACATGGGATTCGTGAAGAAGAAGCAACGTTATCCAAAAGTAACAAACCAATTCTGGAACCGTTACAAAATATTTCGCAAGCGTTGCTTGAAACGAAACGTAAAACAACAAATGAAAAGCCTACAAGAGTGAAAAAGATGAAACATGAAGAGGAAGAGGAAGAGGAGGAGGAAGAGGATCCGACGGGTGCAATTAGTAAAATCGATGTGGGAACACCATTTCGTTCCCGAACGAAGCCACCGCGTTTCCTGAAAACGCCTGTGATAGCCGAAACATTGGATGATGATAATGATGAGGGTGATCCTAGTCTCAACATTGAAAAAATGTTAGACACACCGGAAGGAAGACGTGAAGCGCGTAGATATTTTCAGGACAAATACGACAGTGAATCGTTAGCGAACAAGTACATGCGTATGATCGTTTCGTCCGAACGCGATCGTCTGATGGACTATACGTACGGTGTAAGACACGAAAACGGAAAATGGATGATCGGTGATTCAGCGTTCGAAATCGAAACGGACGATACGATTCTTATCAACGGTAAACGATACAAAAGTACTCCAGGGCTCTACGTACTCGTGTTCATGAAGCATCCTAAAGAAAACGATGTCAACGATTCGGATATGACAGCGTACAAAGATATACTGCGTGACACTAACGCGCACAAGCAGTATTATTTAGCGAACTCACAGGTGAACGCGAACAAAGGTGTAAAGTATAAACGAATAATATCACAACTGTTTCCGCCGAAACGTACAGGACATGGACATAATAATAATATCGATACATCGTATATGACGCTGACGAGAAAAAAAGACAAAATCGATTACGTGCACTGGGACGATCCGAACGAACTGGTGGACAGATTGCGACTGTTAATGGCGTCACTGCGTGTCGGAAACAGCGGGCACACGAACGAAATCGTCTCCATAGTGGTAGACCTACGCGAAGCCGACATCATCGTATAACAAGTGCGATATACATCATCAACTGTCCACCAGCAAAGCCGATAAAGTATAAATAATACTGTCGTACACGCGCCGGGGACATTCCACGTTTAGTTGTGACAACATGGATATCGTGCTACTGTTTATTATCGTGTGCACAAGTGCCGTTGTCGCATCGAGCGTTAACGCTAACGATGTAGATTTCGCTATAGATTATTTGGTGCGATACGGATACGTGCCCAACGATAGTTTACGACTCACGGACAACGCCACCATCGATATGGACGCCTACCTTCGCACGTTTCAAGTGAATTACAATTTAACCGTAAATGAAGAATTGAACAACGAAACGATGAATCTGATGCGTGCGCGGAGATGCGGTAACGAAGATTTCGTGTCGTACACCTTACGAACACCGTGGGCCAAGAGACGTTTGTCGTGGCGGTTCTTTCACGGTACCGCCAGCGGTATAGAAGCGTCGCGACAAGCGTTCGCTGTGTGGCAGAAACATTCGAACCTGGAATTCGAATATCGGTTCAACGACATAAACGCAGACATGGTCATTGCTATGAAATATTTTAAACACAGGTGTCTGACTTCCAGGTGCACGATCTGCGGGTACGATTTGGACGGACGAGGAGGTATAATCGCTCACGCTTACTACCCGCCCGATTTACCGTATAACACTACCGAAATACACATGGACTACTACAAATCGTGGAATTATACAAACGCAACCGAAATACCGGACGATCAGGCCAGTTTTCTTCAGGTGCTAACGCACGAAATCGGACACGCGTTAGGACTGTCTCATTCCCTCGAGAGGAATTCGATCATGTACCCGTTCTACGTACTACGCTCGGACGGTCCGTTCGACCTGAGAGACGACGATATAAAAGGCATTCAACGCTTGTACGGGAAGCCGCCGCCGCCGCCGCCGCCGCCGCCAGCTAGGACGACGACGTCAACGACGACGGCGACGACAACGAACGACACCGTTCGGACGACGACGGATTTATGTCGGCTAAAGAACGTTAATCAATTTTTAATAATCAACAGACACCTGTATATTGTGCACGATAACTTTTTGTGGACATTGGATCTCGAGTCGAAGCGATCGGGTCCGCCGCCGCTTCTGTTGACGGATTGGTTGACGTTCTTACCGCTGACGTTCACCAACGTTTCGGCGATGTACCAGAGACCGCGGACCGAAGAAGTGGTGCTCTTCATAGACAACTACGTATACATGTTCGATATACACAGTCTGCAGCCGGTGAACGGGTATCCGCGTTCGATCACAACGCTCGGTGTTTGCACGATGACGAAAATAAACGCTGCGATACACACGTACACGGGTCGAACCCTTCTGTTGTACAACGATATGTATTACGGCGAAATAGACGAGTGCACGTTCACGATCAAGAAACACGGATACGTTAAAGATGGTTTTGTCGGCTTACCAGAAGCCGTCGATAGCGCGTTCCGATACATCGACGGAAAGATTTATTTCTTCAAAGACGCACGCGTATACGTGTACGATGAATTTCTAAATACGATCGTAAAAGGAAAACATAGCGATGGACTCTCCGTTGTCGAAATAAAATGCATAGACGGTACGATCGTATCAAAACTAATCGATTTATTACGCGAGTACGTATAAATGCCGTGCACAACGGACGAGGCGCATCATTCACGAGATGAGTGTTGACAAGTTCGGCAGACACCAGAGCGCTGTCAGAGCGCGAAGAGAGACGCGTCGCAGTCTGCGGGAGGATATTGGTATCACGATGACTGAGGACGGGCACTTCGACGTAGCGGGGAAAAAAATACACAACTTGGGCGAACCGCAAGACGGTAACGATGCCGTTCCACTGCGCTTCCTGCGTGACCACTGTCTGTTAGCCGACGATCCGTCGACGACGACGACGACGACGCGAGGAATAGACGCGAAAGGTCGTAAGCTCGTCAACGTCGGCGTTCCCGTCGATCTCGGGGACGCTGTCAACAAGCAGTACGTAGACTACTCGTGCTTACGTTTCACACAGCTGGCACCGAACAAGAAGAACGGGGCTGTCGTCGACGCACGGGACCATCGCATACAGTCTCTGAGGGAACCGATTCGTGCGAGAGACGCTGCGACCAAAGTATACATGGACTCGAAAATCATACCGAAGGATACGAACTCTAACCTAATGGTCGGCAACGTGCGGATAACGCAGTTAGCGCCGCCCATGAACAACAAGGACGCGGTGAATTTGGAATTTTTGAACCGACACACGATCACCGCGGTAAACGACGCTTATTTCAACGGACAAGGAAAGACTATTCTAAACGTCGGCGACGGTGTCGCACGGGCTACGGACGCGGTGAACGCACGTCAATTGGAGGAGGCGAAGCGGTACGCGAAGAGTGAAACGTACAAACTCGCAAAAGTGTTCCAACGCCGTTGGGAGAAAGTGGTATCGTATATCTATAAATTGCATACGCGCGCAGCGCGTACTTCACTTGGTGCCGAAGAGGCAGACTTACTACTTACGAACAAGGCGGAGACGAACGAGTTGATTAGTGATCTGGACAAATCTAAGGACGAGCACGATTGGAGATCCCTTTATCGAGAGCAACCGAAACAGTAGTCATGTATGAACTACGTAGCCGAGATGATAAAAAAAAGGGGGGCGTGGTCTTATCGGAAAAATAGTTAAAAGCGCGGTACCATTCGTTGCGAAGTCAGTACCTACACTGATCAATCGAACGGTGGACGTATTACCGGTGGAATTACATCTGCCCGGCTACAGGTTCTGTGGACCCGGAACAAAACTAGAGGAGAGATTGGCTCGCGGTGATCGAGGAATCAACGAGTTGGACGAAGCTTGTCGCGAACACGATATCGCTTACAGCAAGTACAAGGACAACGAACGACGACGGGTAGCGGATCGTGTGCTAGCCGGTAAAGCGTGGGAACGAGTGAAAGCATTGAATTCCAGCATCAGTGAAAGAGCGTACGCGGCAGCCGTAGTAGCAGCGATGAAGGCGAAATCGGCGTTAGTCTGCGGGCTATGCTGCGGCGGTGGTGTGCGTAAACGTCGACGTCGCACCAGACGACGCAAGCCGGTTCGACGCATGATAATCAGGAAGAGGAGGAGGACGACAACGACGACAACGGGGACAGGACGTCGACGAAGACCTCCTAAAAAGGCTTCAGGACTATACATTCGACCGTACCGAAAAAACTAATCAAAATACCCGTGCGTTCGTTGTCCGATTGAGATCTTTATGAGTACACGAAACTATTGCGTATACCTTATTTCAGAGGCGTGTATATGCGTGATGCACTTCCTAGTACATCACCGTGGGAGAACGAAAGCGCGATCGTGAATCTGGACGACGCTACCGGACCGGGCACGCACTGGGTATGCTACAAGAAGCGAGGCGATTGAGTCCGGTACTTTGATGGATTCGGCAATCTGCGTCCTCCTGTCGAGCTAATACGGTACTTTGGATCAAACGTGACCGACGTTCATTACAATTACACACGGAAACAGCCGTCGGACACAGTCATCTGCGGACATTTATGTTTAGAGTTTTTGACATCGAACGATCAGTAAACGACAAGATGTCTTCGCTTACGGTCACCGTCACAGGAACGGATCCGCGCGCACTGGTTTGTGACTTTTTTCCACCGCTTGAACTGACGGACGGTGAATGGTACGCGGGACTGCTGGACTTTACCACGTATAACTCTATACCGAACGTGGACAGCGGAAGAAACAACGTCTTTCCCGTACTAAAGGGAGCACGTAAAACGTTAGAACTCGTCAATATACCGACCGGTGTGTACGAAATCAGTGATATCGAAACGTACCTGAAGAAAGAACTAGCAGACCCGAAATTTTCTCTACGACCCAACAACAACACGTTGAAATGTGAAATTTATTGTTCATACGATATCGATTTCGGGTGTACGGAACACACGATCGGTACCATGTTGGGTTTTTCCAAGAACCGAACGTTAAAAGCGTATATATTACACACGTCGGACGCGCCTGTAAACATTAACAAAGTGAACGTTTTGGAGATAAGGTGTAACGCTGTACAAGGTTCGTACAAGGCGGGACGAAACGAGCATACACTGCACTCGTTCTATCCAACGGTTGAGCCAGGATTCAAGATAGTAGAAACGCCTAGAAACGTCATTTATTTTCCGCTTAACGAACTACACTTGCGTAACGTTACAGTGTCTGTACACGATCAGGACGGTGATATTGTGAATTTTCAAGGCGAAGTCATCACTGTGCGTACACATTTGAAACGTGTGTAGTAATCATGGGAATTTATTTCACCGATACCCCCGTGATGAAGAGCGGCGGCGGCGGCGGCGGCGACGGCTCGCACCACAAGATAAAAGAGGTCAACACTTTTGGAAAAGGTATCAGTAGACGTTCGTTGTTGGCACGGTTAACAGCAACTAACCGACACTACCTGATTTCACTAGGATTCAAAGTCAAGAAAAACAAGTAACATGGCGTCCAGCGGTATCGTCTTATCGGTTGAACGTCGACCATTCTTTGAAGACAACATCACGCATTACGAATATCATCCTCATGCACCGTACGCGTCGGCGTCACGATACGGAAATAACGATGAGATACGCATACCTATACTGTAACAGGAAGCCTTTACTTTACTGATGGAAAGTTTCCTGTACGTTGAAGGCAAGTTGAGCAAAAAGACCGACAGCACCGGTACTGTGAACGTGAAAATGATCAACAACGCGATTGCGTTTCTCTTCGAAGAAATCCGTTACGAACTGGCCGGTGTGGAAGTGGATCGTACCAAGAGCGTCGGCATCACGTCCACTATTAAAACCGTGCTATCTGCCGGCAAGCAGGACATTGTTTCGATGCAAAACGCCGGTTGGGTTGCTCCTACAGCTAACGAGCTAACACCGACCGGCAAACACGAGGAATTCAACTTTTGCATTCCGTTGAGGATGCTGATGGGATTCGCTGAGGATTTCACGCACGTTATTTTAAACATGAAACAGGAACTTATACTGTTGCGCACTTCCAGCAACGTTAACACTCTGTTCTCGTCCACGGATGCGCCCGCTAACGCTGATATAGAACTGACCAAAATCTCTTGGATGATTCCGTTCGTGTACGTGAACAACGAAGTACGGATACGATTGTTGGATATCATACGCAAGGACCTACCGCTATTCTTACCGTTTCGTAGTTGGGAACTGCACGAGTATCCGGCTTTACCGACGACCGACAGACAGACTTGGACGGTGAAAACAACTACACAACTGGAGAAACCGCGGTACGTGATACTCACCTTTCAGACCGCCAGAAAAAACACTCTGAATAAACACGCAGACGAAACTGCAGTGTGACAAACGCGAGACTCTTTCTGAACGACAAATACTACCCGTACGATAACCTGAACCTGGATATCGATAACGGACGTTACGCATTGCTGTACGACATGTATACACGATTTCAAAAATCGTACTACCACAGAAGTCAACCCAACGTACTTCTAACACCTACTGAGTTCATAGCAAAAGCACCGTTATTCGTCTTCGATTGTAGCAGACAGGATGAATCGCTCAAATCTTCACCAGTCGACGTCAGATTGGAATTCGAGTCATCGACCAATTTCTTCGCTCAGACCGCGGCCTACTGCTTGATACTGCAGGATTCAATCAACCTGTACACTCCGTTATCCAACACGGTGCGCAGACACAATTAAACGCTTACTATATATATATGTTTTTTTTTTTGCTATAAATAGAACATTGCTTTTTTTAGAATATAATGTGTGCATTATATGTATGTGATTTTTTTAAAAATTAAAGTAATCAATTTTCATGTATTTTTATTTTGTTGTAAATAGAATGTAATGTGATATTTTATTTAAAATAATGTAATCAATTTTCGTGTATTTTATTTTTGTGGAGGGGGAAACGATTATCCTCTCCTCCCTATTCTTCGCTCAGTGTTTCATCAGCACGAGTCGTGAGTGGATGCACAAGGTGCTTTCACACGATATCGATGATGACGATATCAATCCCAACAACAACCGCTATTTCAAACAATGCGGTGAAGCGGCGACGACGACGACAATCAAGTCCTTATCACCAGACGATAAAGAAGTGCAAGTCATCTTAGTTCAAAAAATCACATCTCCATATCCACGTTACAGAAAACCGTTTAAAGAGTTTTAAAGAATGGCCTGTATCGTTAACGATAACGCCTAAAGAATTATCAGAAGCGGGTTTCTTTTACACCGGATGCAACGATAGAGTGATTTGTTTTTGCTGTGGAGGCGGATTAAACAAATGGGAACGTAGAGAATATGCTTGGATGGAACACGCACGTCATTTCCCTGCGTGCTCTTACGTAATGTTAATGAAAGATACAAATTTTATCATCAAGGCACTGGGTATCGTTACCGAAGCGCAAGCACCAACAGCAGTAGCGACAGCAAAGAACGAACAACGCACCGACACGATCAAGGAGAATATAAAAAACGTAGAAGGAAGCTCGAATCGTGATACGATGTGCAAAGTCTGTTACACACAAAACGTGGAAGTTGTACTTATTCCCTGTCGACATTTTATCACATGTGTGAATTGCGCCATAACCCTACATAATTGTCCCTTATGTAGAACCGCATACACCGCTTACATGAGAGCGTATTTCTAGTTTGTTTTCACGCTATAATTTTATCGCCTAGTGAACACAAGGTTTGAAAATATATATGCTGCTGTGACAAAAGTGTTTAATCCAACCTCCGCTAATATCACATACCTCAGTGTTTGAACAGCACGCGTTGAAGACGGACGCATGGAGCTGCTATCTCCGTACGAGTACATACGCTGCAGTGACTTAAAGCATACAGTACTGTACCCTATAGAAATTTTTGTATACAACGTTTTGACATGTAAATTTGTTGCACTGATCCGTGACGAAAATATAAGGTACAAAATAAACGTTCCGAAGAAATTCTTTACGAGCGTTTCACAACATACAACGTGTCTGTTCCGTAAGACGGACGGATCTGCAGCGTTCCTAGTAACACCAAACACGTTGTTTATAACGAAAAAAGGATGTGCGAGGATAAACTAGCAGTCATACTTGACTTTCACTGTTTCATCGACAACGATGGAAACGAACTCGTTAAGGAACTAGCCTTTATGGACGTCACCGCATTTGCCAGCAGGCATTGGATATTTACACATCCAGTAAACACGATTGTTTCGAATCACAAACATGTGAGGACAAACAGATGGTTAACAGACCATTATCATGGACTAACGTGGACGGACGGGGACACATCGTACGAACATCTTGTACCGATATTAGAAAAGTATACGTTTCCTTTTAACTTCGTGTTCTTAAAAGGATTGCAAAAAAACAAAGATTTCTACAGAAGCGTATCGTGCATTTTAATATTATAAATTTAGAAGATTTCGGTTGTCCCAAACTCGATCAATTACAATCAATACATGGAACAGCCTGTCTCGCGCACCGCTTATTTCCGGAAATATGTACAAATACTAGAGTACACGCTTTACGCGAGTGGGTTGTATCAGATTTTAGAATAATCAGTATGTTTCTGATAAATTACTAATTGAAAACATTATTGTTTAGCGCTTACGTAAAAATAACAGTCGTCGCCTTTCAATCGACTACATCATCTGTCTAAAAATAAATTAGCGTCGACGACATGTTCAAACAAGCACGTGTGCTGTCTAGTCGTATAAAAATAACCGACACCCCTCTTCCCCACCTACCCATCGAACCGTGAGGAATCAAGTCGTATCCTGTTCACACAGTTAAATACATCACCTGTCTAAAAATAAATTAGCGTCGACGACATGTTCGAACAAGCACGAGTGCTGTCTAGACGTATAAAAAATAACCGACACCCCTCTTCCCCACCTACCCATCGAACCGTGAGGAATCAAGTCGTATCCTATTCACACAGTTAAATACATCATCTGTCTAAAAATAAATTAGCGTCGACGACATGTTCGAACAAGCACGAGTGCTGTCTAGACGTATAAAAAATAACCGACTCCTCTCTTCCCCACCTACCCATCGAACCGTGAGAAATCAGCTCGTATCCTGTTCACACGGTTAAAAATAAACGCTTACTGTGCGTTGAGTGGTTCCCCCTCTCCGGTTTCCACCTCCACAACTACCTCCCTATTTATTCGCTGTGTGCGAGCGTTATTCGTTCATTCGTTGAGAGACGCGCGAGAAATTATAAATTCTTTATTTTAAAATGGCATCATTCACTGAAAAGCTTGCAACTATTAGCGCAATTGAGTATAAAAAAATAAAGGAATTGATAATTGGCGTAAAATATCCAATAGAAAAAATGCAGAATATAGACGCAAAGTACGGGAAAGCTGTACTCGTCACTCTCCAAGATTACAGAGACCCTAAACTAAAATATCGTGTATATTTACCAAAGAGATACGCAGGCGTTTTCGAAGATGAGGTATTAAAAAATTTAGTACCGTGTTCGCTGCAACTAATTTATCGTGGAGAAAAGGATAGAGCTTACATAGTAGAAATTGTACAGTAGGACCGAATGGACATCTTCATTTGTCGCGTACGATTACATATATTGTATATATGTATATTAACATGTACTTAGTTGTATTTCATTTAATTATAAATAATATATTTTAACTTATATATTATAATGTGATTACACATATTTCATTTGATTTAGTTGTAATCAATTGTCAATGTACTTATGTCTAGATAATAAAACAAGGCTTACGTGGTGTACATTTTAGAGTAAGCCCGGATAGACATCTTCAGAATTAACAAATATATTTGTACATAATTGTCATTGCACGCGTTTACCAATAGTATTTAAAATATAATGTGCTTACACTTATTTCAATTTGATTTAATTCTACACAATTGTGTATGCGTTTACATAATGTTATAATATAATGTGCTTACACATAATTCATTTGATATAATTGTATACAATTGTATTTTTTTAATTGTCACTACTGTGTGTGTTTATTTCATTATTTTGTACATATTTGTCATGTCATAGTGCTCTTGTAATTAGTTTTACTTAGTTGTATTTCGTATACAATTGTCATATTGCACATGTTTACATTTTGAAATTTTCACTACTGTGCGCGTTTACATATTATGTATTTTAAATTGTAATATATTTTGAGTACATGTATTTTAATTATTTGTAATTAAACAGTATTGCTTTTTTTAATTGTCACTACTGTGTGTGTTTATTTAATTTTTTTGTACATATTTGTCATGTCATAGTGCACTTGTAATTAGTTTTACTTAGATGTATTTCGTATACAATTGTCATATTGCACATGTTTACATTTTGTAATTTTCACTACTGTGTGCGTTTACATATTATGTATTTTAATTACATGTATTTTAATTATTTGTAATTAAACAGTATTGCTTTAACATTTTTATTGTTTTTTTTTAATTTCAAAATTCCTTTGAACATAACTCATAGACATATTCATAACTCAATATACAAGCTAGAACGTGTTACATAGAACTAATTTAAAAAATCAATTTTATTAAACAATAATTGCATGATTACAATATACTTTAGAAATTAATGAATATTTAAAAATCAAACTAACCTTGTACGAGTTCCAGTTGAGTCTCGCGACGAACGATGTGCCTTTGAGAGCAGTTCCTACAGCTTATATAATATAGTATTTCAAGGATGTACACGAAAGAGATGGTAACAACAAAAAAAAGCTCCCACACACAAAGTCACGGACGCGCACTTAGCTTGGCTTGCGTTCTGTTTCCCACACGCTGTGATAACAGATGGTGTCAGACAGCTTGTGTGTTCTGTTATTTAAAAAAAATTTATGTACGACTACGTTCACACGCCGCGATAAACAGATGGCCAGGCAGACGGAGTCGATTACATCATCATAACAACTAATGCACACTCATCAACAAAAAAAAGTAACAGCTGCCACACACACAAAGTCAAAGACGCACACTTAGCTTGGCTTGCGTTCTATTTCACACAATAATTTATGTACGTCCCTAACTTCGTTCACACGCAACGATAACATATGTGTGGCAATTAATTATATGCTCAGACAGACGGAGGCAATTAATTATTACCATTAGCAACTCGCGATAACAGATGGCCAGACAGCTGCACCATGTCTGTGGAAAAAAAAACTGCACGTGTATAAATCTCAGCGGAAGCCAACTGCCACTTGTCCCTATTATTCATATTACATACCCACCAGCGATAACGGATGGTCTGGCAGCATTCTGTTGTAAAAAATAACTCCACATGTGAAAATCACAGTGGGAGTCGATTACATCATTTGCAACGTCCTATTATTCAGATATTAAATAAACAGTAATTATTTTCCATAAATATTGCGTGTGCGTGTGCGTGCGTGTGTGTGTGTGTGTGTGTGTGTGTGTGTGTGTGTGTGTGTGTGTGTGTGTGTGTGTTTTATATAAGTGAATTGACATTCAATTATGCACTGCATATCATGTGTGTTTCTTACAACAACAAATGTAGGGATGGACATAGCAAACCCTAGACCAACATGTTGGTGCGAACGTATTTTTACAATCTGTATATACATTTACTTAACACATAGACACACAGTTGGCAACAATACAATACACGACATCGACGATATCCGACGGCGGCGGCGTACATATACAACCCGTACACTATAACACACGAACGAGTTGACTACGTCGATCAACCAGCATAAGTTGGCAACGCTGACGACGCTTTTCCAACATGGCCGCCGCCGCCGACAAAATGGACGACGACCCCACCACTCTACTCTTAAGGGTAGTATTCAAAACATTATTTGCTTATGTTTGAAATTGCGGCTGTTATCATTTGCCATAGAAAATACCCTTGTTAAAACATAAAACGTTGCAGGTAAACTACCCCTTTCCCTTTACCGATCTTCACCAAAAACAATATGTATTGAGAACTCTACAATTCAGGGCTGCATGAAAAAATTGTTTGATTCTGTATGAATTTGCGGCTGTTATCGTTTGCCAAAGGAAATATCCTTGTTAAAACATAAAACATTGCTGGTAAACTACCCCTTTCCATTAACCGATCTTCACCTAAAACAATAGGTCTTGAGAACTCTACAATTCAGGGCTGTGTGCTAAACAATATTTGATTCTCTTTGAATTTACGGCAGTTATCGTTCGTCATAGAAAAAATTACCCGTGTAAAACATAATATGTTGCTGGTAAACTACCCCTTTCCCTTAACCGATCTTCAACAAAATCAACAAACCTTGCGTTCTGTATAATTCTAAAAAGGTATGCAAAAAAGTAGTTGATTCTGTTTGAATTTACGGCAGTTATCGTTCGTCATAGAAAAAATTACTCTTGTTAAAACATAAAATGTTGTTGGTAAACTACCCCTTTCCCTTAACCGATCTTCACCAAAATGAATAGGTCTTGAGAACTCTACAATTCAGGCTGTATCCAAAATATTATTTGATTCTGTTTGAATCTGCGGCTGTTATAGTTTGCCATAGGAAAAAATTACCCTTGATAAAAAAAAACGTTGCAGGTAAACTACCCCTTTCCCTTAACCGATCTTTACCAAAAACAACAAGTCTTGAGAACTCTACTAAACAGGGATGTATGCACATAAGTATTTGATTCTGTTTGAATTTGCGGCTGTTATCGTTGCCATAAAAAATAACCTTTTAAAACAAAACGTTGCAGGTAAACTACCCCTTCCCCTTAACCGATCTTCACCAAAAACAATAGGTCCTGAGAACTCTACAAATAAGGTCTGCTTGCAAAACATTATTTGATTCTGTTTGAATTTGCGGCTGTTATCGTTTGCCATAGAAAATACCCTTGTTAAAACATAAAACGTTGCTTGTAAACTACCCCTTTCCCTTAACTGATCTTCACCTAAAACAAGAGGTCTTGAGAACTCTACAATTCAGGGCTGTATGGAAAACCTTATTTGATTCTGTTTGAATTTGCAGCTGTTATGGTTTGGCATAGAAAATAATTACCTTTATAAAAAAAAACGTTGCCGGTAAACTACCCCTTTCCCTTAATCGATCTTCACCAAAAACAATAGGTCTTGAGTACTCTACAAATCAGGGCTGTATGCAAAAAATTATTTTATTCTGTTTGAATTTGCGGCTCTTTATCGTTTGCCATAGAAAAAAATATACAGACAGGCACACACACAGACACTTTTTGAAAATATCGGTATGGAGAACTATACATGACTTCCATGTTCTAAGATTTATATTTAAAATCATATTCGAAATGAAATATTTCCATAGAAACTACGTCTTTCTACTTATTGCTTCAGCATTAACCACAATACTGTGGTCACTAACGTATACCACCTCACGTTTTCGCACTCGATTTTCACTGACGATGGCAGTCGATGCAACTGCCGAAAAGTCTGGTTTTGCATAAAACATTGAACTACGGCTAAACAGCCCGGGAAGCAATTTTAACAAAAAACTACTTCTTTGCTGCCGATAACGTAGTACACATATAAAAAATTCTCCCCTCCACCTTCAACTATAAATTTTAATAATAGAAAATTACCCCCACCCCGTTCACTTAACCTCTTCATTTATAGATATTTAATCTACGTTTCTACAGTGGATTATTATGAGCTTCTTATCAGAATACTTTATTTATAAAAATTATGTACTTTACTCTTGTTAAATCAAAAAACGTTATAGGTAAACTACCCCTTCCCCTTATTCGATCTTCTCCAAAATCAACAGACCTTCAGTCCTCTACAATTCAGGGATGCATGCATAAAAGTATTTGATTTTGTTTGAATGTGCGGCAGTTATCGTACCTCATAAAAAAATTACCCTTTTTAAAACATAAAACGTTGCTGATAAATTTCCGCTTTCCCTTAACCGATCTTCAACAAAATCAACAGATCTTGAGTTCTCTTTAGTTCAAAAAGGTATGCAAAAATGTAGTTGATTCTGTTTGAATTTACAGCAGTTATCGTTCGTCGTATTAAAAGTTACCCTTGTTAAAATATAAAATGTTGCCGGTAAACTACCCCTTTCCCTTAATCGATCTTCACCGACACCAATAGGTCTTGAGAACTCTACAATACAGAGCTGTATGCAAAACATCATTTGATTCTGTTTGAATTTGCGGCTGTTATCGTTTACAAAAAAAATTACCCTTGATAAAAAACCGTTGCAGGTAAACTACCCCTTTCCCTTTACCGATCTTCACCAAAAACGATAGGTCTTGAGCACTCTAAAATTCAGGGCTGCATGAAAAAATTGTTTGATTCTGTATGGATTTGCGGCTGTTATCGTTTGCCAAAGGGAATATCCTTGTTAAAACATAAAACATTGCTGGTAAACTACCCCTTTCCGTTAACCGATCTTCACCTAAAACAATAGGTCTTGAGAACTCTACAATTCAGGGCTGTGTGCAAAACATTATTTGATTCTGTTTGAATTTACGGCAGTTATCGTTCGTCATAAAAAAATTACCCTTGTTAAAACATAAAATGTTGCCGGCAAACTACCCATTCCCCCTAACCGATCTTCACCAAAACCAACAGGTCTTGAGAACTCTACAATTCAGGGCCGTATCCAAAATATTATTTGATTCTGTTTGAATCTGCGTCTGTTATCGTTTGCCATAGGAAAAAATTACCCTTGATAAAAAAACGTTGCTGGTAAACTACCCCTTTCCCTTAACCGATCTTTACCAAAAACAACAAGTCTTGAGTGCTCTATTAATCAGGGCTGTATGCACATAACTATTTGATTCTGTTTGAATTTGCGGCTGTTATCGTTGCCATAAAAAATAATCTGTTAAAACAAAACGTTGCAGGTGAACTACCCCTTCCCCTTAACCGATCTTCACCAAAAACAATAGGTCCTGAGAACTCTACAAATAAGGTCTGCATGCAAATATTATTTGATTCTGTTTGAATTTGCGGCTGTTATCGTTTGCCATAGAAAACACCCTTGTTAAAACATAAAACGTTGCTTGTAAACTACCCCTTTCCCTTAACTGATATTCACCTAAAACAATAGGTCTTGAGAACTCTACAATTCAGAGCTGTATGAAAAACCTTATTTGATTCTGTTTGAATTTGCAGCTGTTATGGTTTGGCATAGAAAATAATTACCTTTATAAAAAAAATGTTGCCGGTGAACTACCCCTTTCCCTTAACCGATCTTCACCAAAAACAATAGGTCTTGAGTACTCTACAAATCAGGGCTGTATGCAAAAAATTATTTGATTCTGTTTGAATTTGCGGCTCTTTATCGTTTGCCATAGAAAAAAATCTACAGACAGGCACACACACAGACACTTTTTGAAAATATCGGTATGGAGAACTATACATGACTTCCATGTTCTAAGATTTATATTTAAAATCATATTCGAAATGAAATATTTCCATAGAAACTACGTCTTTCTACTTATTGCTTCAGCATTAACCACAATACTGTGGTCACTAACGTATACCACCTCACGTTTTCGCACTCGATTTTCACTGACGATGGCAGTCGATGCAACTGCCGAAAAGTCTGGTTTTGCATAAAACATTGAACTACGGCTAAACAGCCCGGGAAGCAATTTTAACAAAAAACTACTTCTTTGCTGTCGATAACGTAGTACACATATAAAAAATTCTCCCCTCCACCTTCAACTATAAATTTTAATAATAGAAAATTACCCCCACCCCGTTCAATTAACCTCTTCATTTATAGATATTTAATCTACGTTTCTACAGTGGATTATTATGAGCTTCTTATCAGAATACATTATTTATAAAAATTATGTACTTTACTCTTGTTAAATCAAAAAACGTTATAGGTAAACTACCCCTTCCCCTTATTCGATCTTCTCCAAAATCGACAGACCTTCAGTCCTCTACAATTCAGGGATGCATGCAAAAAAGTATTTGATTTTGTTTGAATGTGCGGCAGTTATCGTACCTCATAAAAAAATTACCCTTTTTAAAACATAAAACGTTGCTGATAAATTTCCGCTTTCCCTTAACCGATCTTCAACAAAATCAACAGACCTTGAGTTCTCTTTAGTTCAAAAAGGTATGCAAAAATGTAGTTGATTCTGTTTGAATTTACAGCAGTTATCGTTCGTCGTATTAAAAGTTACCCTTGTTAAAATATAAAATGTTGCCGGTAAACTACCCCTTTCCCTTAATCGATCTTCACCGACACCAATAGGTCTTGAGAACTCTACAATACAGAGCTGTATGCAAAACATCATTTGATTCTGTTTGAATCTGCGGCTGTTATCGTTTACAAAAAAAATTACCCTTGATAAAAAACCGTTGCAGGTAAACTACCCCTTTCCCTTTACCGATCTTCACCAAAAACGATAGGTCTTGAGCACTCTAAAATTCAGGGCTGCATGAAAAAATTGTTTGATTCTGTATGGATTTGCGGCTGTTATCGTTTGCCAAAGGGAATATCCTTGTTAAAACATAAAACATTGCTGGTAAACTACCCCTTTCCGTTAACCGATCTTCACCTAAAACAATAGGTCTTGAGAACTCTACAATTCAGGGCTGTGTGCAAAACATTATTTGATTCTGTTTGAATTTACGGCAGTTATCGTTCGTCATAAAAAAATTACCCTTGTTAAAACATAAAATGTTGCCGGCAAACTACCCATTCCCCCTAACCGATCTTCACCAAAACCAACAGGTCTTGAGAACTCTACAATTCAGGGCCGTATCCAAAATATTATTTGATTCTGTTTGAATCTGCGTCTGTTATCGTTTGCCATAGGAAAAAATTACCCTTGATAAAAAAACGTTGCTGGTAAACTACCCCTTTCCCTTAACCGATCTTTACCAAAAACAACAAGTCTTGAGTGCTCTATTAATCAGGGCTGTATGCACATAACTATTTGATTCTGTTTGAATTTGCGGCTGTTATCGTTGCCATAAAAAATAATCTGTTAAAACAAAACGTTGCAGGTAAACTACCCCTTCCCCTTAACCGATCTTCACCAAAAACAATAGGTCCTGAGAACTCTACAAATAAGGTCTGCATGCAAATATTATTTGATTCTGTTTGAATTTGCGGCTGTTATCGTTTGCCATAGAAAACACCCTTGTTAAAACATAAAACGTTGCTTGTAAACTACCCCTTTCCCTTAACTGATATTCACCTAAAACAATAGGTCTTGAGAACTCTACAATTCAGAGCTGTATGAAAAACCTTATTTGATTCTGTTTGAATTTGCAGCTGTTATGGTTTCGCATAGAAAATAATTACCTTTATAAAAAAAATGTTGCCGGTGAACTACCCCTTTCCCTTAACCGATCTTCACCAAAAACAATAGGTCTTGAGTACTCTACAAATCAGGGCTGTATGCAAAAAATTATTTGATTCTGTTTGAATTTGCGGCTCTTTATCGTTTGCCATAGAAAAAAATCTACAGACAGGCACACACACAGACACTTTTTGAAAATATCGGTATGGAGAACTATACATGACTTCCATGTTCTAAGATTTATATTTAAAATCATATTCGAAATGAAATATTTCCATAGAAACTACGTCTTTCTACTTATTGCTTCAGCATTAACCACAATACTGTGGTCACTAACGTATACCACCTCACGTTTTCGCACTCGATTTTCACTGACGATGGCAGTCGATGCAACTGCCGAAAAGTCTGGTTTTGCATAAAACATTGAACTACGGCTAAACAGCCCGGGAAGCAATTTTAACAAAAAACTACTTCTTTGCTGCCGATAACGTAGTACACATATAAAAAATTCTCCCCTCCACCTTCAACTATAAATATTAATAATAGAAAATTACCCCCACCCCGTTCACTTAACCTCTTCATTTATAGATATTTAATCTACGTTTCTACAGTGGATTATTATGAGCTTCTTATCAGAATACTTTATTTATAAAAATTATGTACTTTACTCTTGTTAAATCAAAAAACGTTATAGGTAAACTACCCCTTCCCCTTATTCGATCTTCTCCAAAATCAACAGACCTTCAGTCCTCTACAATTCAGGGATGCATGCAAAAAAGTATTTGATTTTGTTTGAATGTGCGGCAGTTATCGTACCTCATAAAAAAATTACCCTTTTTAAAACATAAAACGTTGCTGATAAATTTCCGCTTTCCCTTAACCGATCTTCAACAAAATCAACAGACCTTGAGTTCTCTTTAGTTCAAAAAGGTATGCAAAAATGTAGTTGATTCTGTTTGAATTTACAGCAGTTATCGTTCGTCGTATTTAAAGTTACCCTTGTTAAAATATAAAATGTTGCCGGTAAACTACCCCTTTCCCTTAATCGATCTTCACCGACACCAATAGGTCTTGAGAACTCTACAATACAGAGCTGTATGCAAAACATCATTTGATTCTGTTTGAATCTGCGGCTGTTATCGTTTACAAAAAAAATTACCCTTGATAAAAAACCGTTGCCGGTAAACTACCCCTTTCCCTTTACCGATCTTCACCAAAAACGATAGGTCTTGAGCACTCTAAAATTCAGGGCTGCATGAAAAAATTGTTTGATTCTGTATGGATTTGCGGCTGTTATCGTTTGCCAAAGGGAATATCCTTGTTAAAACATAAAACATTGCTGGTAAACTACCCCTTTCCGTTAACCGATCTTCACCTAAAACAATAGGTCTTGAGAACTCTACAATTCAGGGCTGTGTGCAAAACATTATTTGATTCTGTTTGAATTTACGGCAGTTATCGTTCGTCATAAAAAAATTACCCTTTTTAAAACATAAAATGTTGCCGGCAAACTACCCATTCCCCCTAACCGATCTTCACCAAAACCAACAGGTCTTGAGAACTCTACAATTCAGGGCCGTATCCAAAATATTATTTGATTCTGTTTGAATCTGCGTCTGTTATCGTTTGCCATAGAAAAAAATTACCCTTGATAAAAAAACGTTGCTGGTAAACTACCCCTTTCCCTTAACCGATCTTTACCAAAAACAACACGTCTTGAGTGCTCTATTAATCAGGGCTGTATGCACATAACTATTTGATTCTGTTTGAATTTGCGGCTGTTATCGTTGCCATAAAAAATAATTTGTTAAAACAAAACGTTGCAGGTAAACTACCCCTTCCCCTTAACCGATCTTCACCAAAAACAATAGGTCCTGAGAACTCTACAAATAAGGTCTGCATGCAAATATTATTTGATTCTGTTTGAATTTGCGGCTGTTATCGTTTGCCATAGAAAACACCCTTGTTAAAACATAAAACGTTGCTTGTAAACTACCCCTTTCCCTTAACTGATCTTCACCTAAAACTATAGGTCTTGAGAACTCTACAATTCAGAGCTGTATGAAAAACCTTATTTGATTCTGTTTGAATTTGCAGCTGTTATGGTTTCGCATAGAAAATAATTACCTTTATAAAAAAAATGTTGTCGGTGAACTACCCCTTTCCCTTAACCGATCTTCACCAAAAACAATAGGTCTTGAGTACTCTACAAATCAGGGCTGTATGCAAAAAATTATTTGATTCTGTTTGAATTTGCGGCTCTTTATCGTTTGCCATAGAAAAAAATCTACAGACAGGCACACACACAGACACTTTTTGAAAATATCGGTATGGAGAACTATACATGACTTCCATGTTCTAAGATTTATATTTAAAATCATATTCGAAATGAAATATTTCCATAGAAACTACGTCTTTCTACTTATTGCTTCAGCATTAACCACAATACTGTGGTCACTAACGTATACCACCTCACGTTTTCGCACTCGATTTTCACTGATGATGGCAGTCGATGCCACTGCCGAAAAGTCTGGTTTTGCATAAAACATTGGACTACGGCTAAACAGCCCGGGAAGCAATTTTAACAAAAAACTACTTCTTTGTTGCCGATAACGTAGTACACATTATAATACGACTCTTGTTCCCGTAGTATCTTAATGGTATAATATATTACGTTCCTGAAATAATAACGCATGGATATGATTTAATAACATAATGGTTTAATCTCTGTAACATAAATTCAAATTATTGGAAAATTCCATTCGATACATACAGTTGTCACAATCGGTATTTATCTCAGGATTTAATAACTAAATAATTTTAATATATTTCGTGGGAATTCTTGTGGCTGCTACGAAAAGTTCCTTTACATGATAGTTAATAATAGAGAATACCTTTACAAACAATATATTACTTATAATCTAAAAAATTACAAAAATTATAGATTAAGTTACATACAAGTTTTGACGATATTCAATATGCTTTGTAAAAGCATGTAGGATAGAGTAACGTCAACATCATGGCTATTTGTCCGTCTCAGAAAATAATGAAGTTTATGAATGTGTACAATAAATGTTTTCCTTGTAATCACTGTTTGCTTAGATATTGAATTTGTTTGCACTTTAAAATGTTTACTAGTGATTAGTGTTACTGTAAATTGTTATATTGTCTAGTGGTTGTTCCTTGTTGGATAAAAATATTGTTAAATTATATTTTACACATCTAGACGATATTCTGAAGGTTTTCTGGTTTATTCTGAAATTTTTCTTGATTGTGTGTATTACTTGTTCAAGAAAATTGTAGTGGAAGGATTATTATCTTCGATGATGGTCTTTCAGATCTTCTTTCACAAACGGGTTATCTATTTTTATATTTTTTTAATTACATCTAGACACGCACTATTCAACTGTTTTCCATCACAATTAACAATTAAGTGTTATTTCTTCTTTTTTAGTCATAGAACTCATACAAACTTCTTAAATTTTGATTGGCCATTTATGTACAGGTTAAATGTTATAGGATCAACACCCATTAACTACTTTATTTTTATAAATTACCCTTAATAGATAATTTTATTATTATACTCTAATGATACATGCAATGTTTATACAATTAGTAATTAGATAATTATAAACAATTTGATACTAAACATGCCTCAGTTTATAACTGTAAAACCTTATTAATTTGAATTTCTATGATATGTGATGGAACAATTTGTTATGGTTGATTGTAATTTCTACTTTGACTCCCTGAGATAAATATATTTACATAAATTAACTGGTAACATAAAATCTTATAAAATATAACAAAAACTCTTAATAATAATACTTGTTTTTAACAACTTTAATTATTTCATACTTTTAAACTATTGTCTGTATGATAATAATAAAACACTTTTTATAAATAATAAATAGCACACTGTTTAATTATAGTTTGTGCCACTATTTATTATTATATCACTCATCACTGTAAAGGTTTGTGTCCCTTTTTCTTTCCTTGATTAGAGGCCTATATGATTATAATTAATACAATTTTTATTTTGTGAATAGGTACTCTTTATTAGGTTTAGTTGTGTTCCAGGGAAATTTGATTATTTAGGCCTACTAGGTTTACTTATTGCCCTTTTCTACTGGGTTATTTCTGGGTTTCTTGATAATATTAAATAAGTCAAACCAACTAGGTTTCCTTTAATTTGCTTTCAATTATTATTTCTTCATTCCTCTCTGGATCGGATTTCACTATTATTTACTATTCTTTTGTAACATTTGTTTCGTTACAAATTGCCTCCCTTCAGAAGTAATTATTTATGAACACTTCATTATGTGTGAGGACATAATTACTTATGTTATTTTACCTTTTCTTCCTCGTATTATTTTTTCATGGATTGTTGATTATAATCTTCAGAATTTCTACTATTGGGCTAGTATATGGTGATTGGCTATGCTCAATTATATCATTTAACAACATTTTATTAATTTCAGCTCTAACCGCCTCCTTCAATGAATATGGTATAGGATATGATTTTCTGTGGAATTCTGCTGGTTCTTTGAATTGTATTCTACACTGATAGTTTTTTACTTTTCCTGGTTTTTCTGAAAATACATGTTTATACTTCTTATATATCATAATGAGATCTTCTACTTGTTTTGCTGTCAAATTATTTGTGCCTTGGTGTCTAAACTCTCTTATCTCCTGTAATTTACTGTTCCACAGGTCTTCATTTGTCATATTATAGATTATTTTTCTGCATTGGGTGTCATTATTTAAAAAATTTAATTCCCTAACTTGGTGATGGGTACGGTTCAGAGGGGCACCATCGCTTCCTATTAACTCTGCCGTCCACATAACACCTTCTGAGTTCAAGGACACCTTCTCCTTGCTCATATCAATAATGGCTGAGTATTTCCTCAGCATATCGCATCCGATTAATAATTCGAATGGTTGGCCGATTACGACCAAACATATAATATTAATTGTAACACCTTTGCTTTCTATTTCCAATGACACTTGTTTTCTCACTGTTTTATTTTGACGCCCAGTGGCACCTATTAAAATAACATTATTGACAGTTAAGGTAGGTATTATATTTTTACTTTGTTTCTGTATTCTCTCCAGTTCAGCGTCGTTAATAAGTGATACATTTGCACCAGTATCTATCATTATTCGTGTAGGAATTCCTTCAATTTGAGCGGTTATGTATAAAATTTCATTATGCTGGTTGATTCTACTTGTCACCGTTTCCTCCAACAGTTCTTCTCGAAGATTTTTCAAATAATAATTGTAAATAATAGCAAGATTTTGACTATCCGTCCTTAAACTTTGGTTATTGTTATACTTCAAAATTCTTTTATTTTCCATAATTGGTTTTTCATAATTAGTTGGTAGTAATTTGTTATTACTATGTTTTTGAATTTGGTGGTTATTGTACCCAGTAGTTAGTAGCAGTAAGGGGTCGCGAGGGTTTATTACTGCCTCACTCCGTTTAAATTAAGGCTATCATGATTATTTTCCGGGCATGACTGTTGATTTGCCTGGAATGGTGTGCTGGTTCCTGGTTGTTCAACCTCTCGGTTGTCTAATTGTTCGCTTCCCCTTGATTCTCGGAAGTCCTCCTGGCTTCTACTTCTTACTCGGTTATAATGGTGACTCATCCCTCTGGGATTTCCTCTTTGATCATAACTGTTATTAAAACTGTTCCTCCGAGGTTGATGGTATCTCCAGTAATCCCCTTCTTCGGCACTGATATAATTTATTCGGGGTCGGTACGGACGATTATTATTATAATTACCCTGATTATTATTGTTATTAACTCCTGAGTTACTCCTAAAATTATTATAATTTTGGTTTGTTCGGTAGTTATTATAATTATTATTATTTCTATTACCCGGATGGTAATTTTGATTGGGCCTGTTGTTATTATTATTGTTAATTGGGTTTCGATTGAAGTTTGCTTGTTGGTTATTATTTGGATTAAAATTTTGGTTGGAACTACGATCGTTGCCATTAAAATTATAACTATTCCGGTTATTTATGTTATTATAGTGATTAGGATTCATACCATGGTTATTATTTCTTGAACCGCACTGATCAGTTCGTTGTCTGCTTCTTTTGTAGTAACCCTCGTGTTCATAATTTTCTAATAAGTCAGCCATTGCGTGGACCGTTTTAATCTGGCTTCCCAGGCGTGCTCTGGCAATTCCTGTGTCATAATGGTATGCCATTTTAGTTACTAGGGATTCTTCTGGTATTTTTGGCTCTAGGTGTCTCGCCAAACACACCTTTCCCCAGAAGTAAGTAGTTGGAGATGTACCTCTATTTCCATCATATCTTCCCTGACAAATGTTGTCCCTTATAATATTTTGTATGGCTTCGGACCAATATTTTTCTTTAAACAGTTTTTTAAATTGAGCGTAGTCCACTATCTCATTCCTGGTTGCTGTCCACCAGTTGTCCGTAATCTCCCTAAAATGCTCATCCAACATCTCTCTAATCGAGCTCCAGATAGTTATTCGATGTTTATTAAAATGTTCCTCGATTCTGGCCAGGAATTCCATGGGGTTTCTACGATAATTTTTGAAATTAATCCCTTCTCTGGTTTCATTTGTGGAATCATGAGTAATATTATTTGGTCTGGTTCTAATTAACTCAATTTCTTCTTGATTTTGGCGTACTTGACCAGTTAAATTGTTCACCGTAGTGTTAATATTGTCACACCTTTCTCCGGTTTGTTTCTGTAATTTTACCAAACTTTCTTGTTCCTTTTGTATTCCTTCTATTTGAATACGACTATTTTCTTGGACCTGGTCTATTCTGGTATTTATCACTGCTTTATTTTGTATAATGGTTTCGTTAGCTTTTCTTAATCTCTCATTAATGTCAGCTGTTTCTTGCTTCCTTTCCTCATCAATTTTGTCCATCTTCTGGTTAATTGTATCATTGACCTGTTCAATCCTCCCATTAATTCTTCTTAAATTCTCTTCATTGATTTGCCTGAATTCTTCCTTCATTTGGTTATTATTTTCACTTATAGTTTGCCTTAAAGTTTCATTAGTACTTTCCTTAATACTGTCAATTTTTTCATTGGTTTGTCTATTGCTTTCCTTAATGCTGTCTATTTTGTCATTCATTATTTTATTATTCTCTTCGAATTTGTCATTAATTTGCCTCAAGTTCTCATTCATTTGTCTGTTGTTTTCATCTGTATTCCCTTTAATACTGTCTATTTTCTCGTTAATCTCTTCCTTCATACCGTCTATTTTCTCGTTTGTTTGTCTGTTATCTTCCTTGATACTATCAATTTTTTCATTCGTTTGTCTGTGGTCTTCCTTGATACTATCAATTTTTTCATTCGTTTGTCTGTGATCTTCCTTGATGCTCTTCAAATCTTCCTTCGTTTGTCTGTTATCTTCCTTGATGTTATCGAATTTTTCCTCCATTTGTTTTAATAAGTTTTGACTCAAAATTTCATTTTGTTTCTTTGAGTTTTCACTGAATTCTTCCTTGATACTCTTCAAATCTTCCTTCATCTCTTCCTTCTGCTTCTTAAAATTGTCATTCGTTTCTTCCTTATTTCTGTCCATTTTTTCACTCATACTATTCATTAACTCCATTAACTTTATAAGATTCGGGTCTCCTCTGGCTTCCTCTCTTACTACCGTTTCTACATCCTCCACCGATGTTACTTCTTTCTCTTCCATCCTGACTTCCTTCTCTGCCTCCTTCGTCCGTTTCAATGATGTAGCCCTCTTACGCATCTTTATTATTTCTTGGAACTTATAACAGTCGCCAGCTAAAAATTAGGAAATTAATTTGCTTGTTTCAATTTCTTCACCTAATATTCCCTAATTTCAGCCTCACTAGTTGGTGCGCCAATTTATAATACGACTCTTGTTCCCGTAGTATCTTAATGGTATAATATATTACGTTCCTGAAATAATAACGCATGGATATGATTTAATAACATAATGGTTTAATCTCTGTAACATAAATCCAAATTATTGGAAACTTCCATTCGATACATACGGTTGTCACAATCGATATTTATCTCAGGATTTAATAACTAAATAATTTTAATATATTTCGTGGGAATTCTTGTGGCTGCTACGAAAAGTTCCTTTACATGATAGTTAATAATAGAGAGTACCTTTGCACACAATATATTACTTATAATCTAAAAAATTACAAAAATTATAGATTAAGTTACATACAAGTTTTGACGATATTCAATATGCTTCGTAAAAGCATGTAGGTTAGAGTAACATCAACATCATGGCTATTTGTCCGTCTCAGAAAATAATGAAGTTTATGAATGTGTACAATAAATGTTTTCCTTGTAATCACTGTTCGCTTAGATATTGAATTTGTTTGCACTTTAAAATGTTTACTAGTGATTAGTGTTACTGTAAATTGTTATATTGTCTAGTGGTTGTTCCTTGTTGGATAAAAATATTGTTAAATTATACTTTACACATCTAGACGATATTCTGAAGGTTTTCTGGTTTATTCTGAAATTTTTCTTGATTGTGTGTATTACTTGTTCAAGAAAATTGTAGTGGAAGGATTATTATCTTCGATGATGGTCTTTCAGATCTTCTTTCACAAACGGGTTATCTATTTTTATATTTTTTTAATTACATCTAGACACGCACTATTCAACTGTTTTCCATCACAATTAACAATTAAGTGTTATTTCTTCTTTTTTAGTCATAGAACTCATACAAACTTCTTAAATTTTGATTGGCCATTTATGTACAGGTTAAATGTTATAGGATCAACACCCATTAACTACTTTATATTTTATAAATTACCCTTAATAGATAATTTTATTATTATACTCTAATGATACATGCAATGTTTATACAATTATTAATTAGATAATTATAAACAGTTTGATACTAAACATGCCTCAGTTTATAACTGTAAAACCTTATTAATTTGAATTTCTATGATATGTGGTGGAACAATTTGTTATGGTTGATTGTAATTTCTACTTTGACTCCCTGAGATAAATATATTTACATAAATTAACTGGTAACATAAAATCTTATAACATACAACAAAAACTCTTATTAATAATACTTGTTTTTAACAACTTTAATTATTTCATACTTTTAAACTATTGTCTGTATGATAATAATAAAACACATTTATAAATAATAAATAGCACACTCTTTAACTATAGTTTGTGCCATTATTTATTATTATATCACTCATCACTGTAAAGGTTTGTGTCCCTTTTTCTTTCCTTGATTAAAGGCCTATATGATTATAATTAATACAATTTTTATTTTGTGAATAGGTACTCTTTATTAGGTTTAGTTGTGTTCCAGGGAAATTTGATTATTTAGGCCTACTAGGTTTATTTATTTAACTTTTTGTCTGTTTACTGCCCTATTCTACTGGGTTATTTCTGGGTTTCATGATAATATTAAATAAGTCAAACCAACTAGGTTTCCTTTAATTTGCTTTCAATTATTATTTCTTGTTTCCTCTCTGGATCGGATTTCACTATTATTTACTATTCTTTTGTAACATTTGTTTCGTTACAACATATAAAAAATTCTCCCCTCCACCTTCAACTATAAATTTTAATAATAGAAAATTACCCCCACCCCGTTCACTTAACCTCTTCATTTATAGATATTTAATCAACGTTTCTACAGTGGATTATTATGAACTTCTTATCAGAATACTTTATTTATAAAAATTATGTACTTTACTCTTGTTAAATCAAAAAACGTTATAGGTAAACTACCCCTTCCCCTTATTCGATCTTCTCCAAAATCAACAGACATTCAGTGCTCTACAATTCAGGGATGCATGCAAAAAAATATTTGATTCTGTTTGAATGTGCGGCAGTTATCGTACCTCATAAAAAAATTACACTTTTTAAAACATAAAACGTTGCTGATAAATTACCGCTTTCCCTTAACCGATCTTCAACAAAATCAACAGACCTTGAGTTCTCTTTAGTTCAAAAAAAAAGGTATGCAAAAATGTAGTTGATTCTGTTTGAATTTACAGCAGTTATCGTTCGTCGTATTAAAAGTTACCCTTGTTAAAATATAAAATGTTGCCGGTAAACTACCCCTTTCCCATAATAGATCTTCACCGACACCAATAGGTCTTGAGAACTCTACAATACAGAGCTGTATGCAAAACATCATTTGATTCTGTTTAAATTTGCGGCTGTTATCGTTTACAAAGAAAATTACCCTTGATAAAAAACCGTTGCCGGTAAACTACCTCTTTCCCTTTAACGATCTTCACCAAAACGATAGGTCTTGAGCACACTACAATTCAGGCCGGTATCCAAACAATTATATGATTCTGTTTGAATTTGCGGCTGTTATCGTTTGCCAAAGGAAATATCCTTGTTAAAACATAAAACATTGCTGGTAAACTACCCCTTTCCCATAACCGATTTTCACCTAAAACAATAGGTCTTGAGAACTCTACAATTCAGGGCTGTGTGCAAAACATTATTTGATCCTCTTTGAATTTACGGCAGTTATCGTTCGTCATAGAAAAAATTACCCGTGTAAAAACATAAAATGTTGCACGTAAACTACCCCTTTCCCTTAACCGATCTTCAACAAAATCAACAAACCTTGGGTTCTGTATATTTCAAAAAGGTATGCAAAAAAGTAGTTGATTCTGTTTGAATTTACGGCAGTTATCGTTCATCATAAAAAAAATTACCCTTGTTAAAACAAAATGTTGCCGGTAAACTACCCCTTTCCCTTAACCCATCTTCACCAAAACCAACAGGTCTTGAGAACTCTACAAATCAGGGCCGTATCCAAAATATTATTTGATTCTGTTTGAATCTGCGTCTGCTATCGTTTGCCATAGAAAAAAATTACCCTTGATAAAAACAAATGTTGCAGGTAAACTACCCCTTCCCCTTAACCGATCTTTACCAAAAACAACAAGTCTTGAGTACTCTACTAATCAGGGCTGTATGCACATAACTATTTGATTCTGTTTGAATTTGCGGCTGTTATCGTTGCCACAAGAAATAACCTTTTAAAACAAAACGTTGCAGGTAAACTACCCCTTCCCCTTAACCGATCTTCACCAAAAACAATAGGTCCTGAGAACTCTACAAATAAGTTCTGCATGCAAATATTATTTGATTCTGTTTGAATTTGCGGCTGTTATCGTTTGCCATAGAAAATACCATTGTTAAAACATAAAACGTTGATTGTAAACTACCCCTTTCCCTTAACTGATCTTCACCTAAAACAATAGGTCTTGAGAACTCTACAATTCAGGGCTGTATATAAAACCTTATTTGATTCTGTTTGAATTTGCGGCTCTTTATCGTTTGCCATAGAAAAAAATCTACAGACAGGTACACACACAGACACTTTTTGAAAATATCGGAATGGAGAACTATACATGACTTCCATGTTCTAAGATTTATATTTAAAATCATATTCGAAATGAAATATTTCCATAGAAACTACGTCTTTCTACTTATTGCTTCAGCATTAACCACAATACTGTGGTCACTAACGTATTCCACCTCACGTTTTCGCACTAGATATTTACTGATGATGGCAGTCGATGCCACTGCCGAAAAGTCTGGTTTTGCATAAAACATTGGACTACGGCTAAACAGCCCGGGAAGCAATTTTAACAAAAAACTACTTCTTTGTTGCCGATAACGTAGTACACATATAAAAAATTCTCCCCTCCACTTTCAACTATAAATTTTAATAATAGAAAATTACCCCCACCACGTTCACTTACCCTCTACATTTATAGATAATTAATCTACGTTTCTACAGTGGATTATTATGAGCTTCTTATCAGGATACTTTATTTATAAAAATTATGTACTTTACTCTTGTTAAATCATAAAACGTTTTAGGTAAACTACCTCTTCCCCTTATTCGATCTTCTCCAAAATCAACAGACCTTCAGTCCTCTACAATTCAGGGATGCATGCAAAAAAATATTTGATTCTGTTTGAATGTGCGGCAGTTATCGTACCTCATAAATAAATTACCCTTTTTAAAACATAAAACGTTGCTGATAAATTACCGCTTTCCCTTAACCGATCTTCAACAAAATCAACAGACCTTGAGTTCTCTTTAGTTCAAAAAGGTATGCAAAAATGTAGTTGATTCTGTTTGAATTTACAGCAGTTATCGTTCGTCATATTAAAAGTTACCCTTGTTAAAATATAAAATGTTGCCGGTAAACTACCCTTTTCCCTTAATCGATCTTCACCGACACCAATAGGTCTTGAGAACTCTACAATACAAAGCTGTATGCAAAACATCATTTGATTCTGTTTGAATTTGCGGCTGTTATCGTTTACAAAAAAAAATTACCCTTGATAAAAAACCGTTGCCGGTAAACTACCCCTTTCCCTTAACCGATCTTTACCAAAAACAATAAGTCTTGATTACTCTAATAATCAGGTCTGCATGCAAAAAATTATTTGATTCTGTTTGAATTTGCAGCTGTTATCGTTTGCAAAGGAAATATCCTTGATAAAACATAAAACATTGCTGGTAAACTACCCCTTTCCAATAACCGATCTTCACCTAAAACAATAGGTCTTGAGAACTCTACAATTCAGGGCTGTGTGCAAAACATTATTTGATTCTCTTTGAATTTACGGCAGTTATCGTTCGTCATAAAAAAAATTATCCTTGTTAAAACATAAAATGTTGCCGGTAAACTACCCCTTCCCCTTAACCGATCTTCACCAAAAACAATAAGTCTTGAGTACTCTACAAACCAGGGCTGTATGCACATAACTATTTGAGTCTGTTTGAATTTGCGGCTGTTATCGTTTGCCATATAAAATACCCTTTTAAAACAAAACGTTGCCGGTAAACTACCCCTTTCCCTTAACCGATCTTCACCAAAAACAATAGGTCTTGAGAACTCTACAATACAGAGCTGTATGCAAAACCTCATTTGATTCTGTTTTAATTTGCGGCTGTTATCGTTTAAAAATAAATTACCCTTGATAAAAAACAGTTGCCGGTAAACTACCCCTTCCCCTTAACCGATCTTCACCTAAAACAATAGGTCTTGAGAACTCTACAATTCAGGGCCGTATCCAAAATATTATTTGATTCTGTTTGAATCTGCGTCTGTTATCGTTTGCCATAGGAAAAAATTACCCTTGATAAAAAAAAACGTTGCTTGTAAACTACCCCTTTCCCTTAACCGATCTTTACCAAAAACAACAAGTCTTGAGTACTCTACTAATCAGGGCTGTATGTACATAACTATTTGATTCTGTTTGAATTTGCGGCTGTTATCGTTGCCATAAAAAATAACCTTTTAAAACAAAACGTTGCCGGTAAACTACCCCTTCCCCTTAACCGATCTTCACCAAAAACAATAGGTCCTGAGAACTCTACAAATAAGGTCTGCATGCAAAACATTATTTGATTCTGTTTGAATTTGCGGCTGTTATCGTTTGCCATAGAAAATACCCTTGTTAATACATAAAACGTTGCTTGTAAACTACCCCTTTCCCATAATTGATCATCACCTAAAACAATAGGTCTCGAGAACTCTACAATTCAGGGCTGTATGAAAAACCTTATTTGATTCTGTTTGAATTTGCAGCTGTTATCGTTTGGCATAGAAAATAATTACCTTTATAAAAAAAAACGTTGCCGGTAAACTACCCCTTTCCCTTAACCGATCTTCACCAAAAACAATAGGTCTTGAGTACTCTACAAATCAGGGCTGTATGCAAAAAATTATTTGATTCTGTTTGAATTTGCGGCTCTTTATCGTTTGCCATAAAAAAAAATCTACAGACAGGCACACACACAGACACTTTTTGAAAATATCGGTATGGAGAACTATACATGACTTCCATGTTCTAAGTTTTCTATTTAAAATCATATTCGAAATGAAATATTTCCATAGAAACTACGTCTTTCTACTTATTGCTTCAGCATTAACCACAATACTGTGGTCACTAACGTATATCACCACACGTTTTCGCACTCGATTTTCACTGATGATGGCAGTCGATGCCACTGCCGAAAAGTCTGGTTTTTGCATAAAACATTGGACTACGGCTAAACAGCCCGGGAAGCAATTAAAAAAAAAAAACTACTTCCTTGTTGCCGATAACGTAGTTCACATATAAAAAATTCTCCCCTCCACCTTCAACTATAAATTTTAATAATAGAAAATTACCCCCACCCCGTTCACTTAACCTTTTTATTTATAGATATTTAATCAACGTTTCTACAGTGGATTATTATGAGCTTCTTATCAGGGTACTTTATTTATAAAAATTATGTACTTTACTCTTGTTAAATCATAAAACGTTATAGTTAAACTACCTCTTCCCCTTATTCGATCTTCTCCAAATTCAACAGACCTTCAGTCCTCTACAATTCAGGGATGCATGTAAAAAATTATTTGATTCTGTTGGAATGTGCGGCAGTTATCGTACCTCATAAAAAAATTACCCTTTTTAAATCATAAAACGTTGCTGATAGATTACCGCTTCCCCTTAACCGGTCTTCAACAAAATCAACAGACCTTGAGTTCTCTTTAGTTCAAAAAGGTATGCAAAAATGTAGTTGATTCTGTTTGAATTTACAGCAGTTATCTTTTGTCATATTAAAAGTTACCCTTGTTAAAATATAAAATGTTGCCGGTAAACTACCCTTTTCCCTTAATCGATCTTCACCGACACCAATAGGTCTTGAGAACTCTACAATACAAAGCTGTATGCAAAACATCATTTGATTCTGTTTGAATTTGCGGCTGTTATTGTTTACAAACAAAAAATTACCCTTGATAAAAACCCGTTGCCGGTACACTACCCCTTTCCCTTAACCGATCTTTACCAAAAACAATAAGTCTTGAGTACTCTACAAATCAGGTCTGCATGCAAAAAATTATTTGATTATGTTTGAATTTGTGGCTGTTATCATTTGCCAAAAGAAATATCCTTGTTAAAACATAAAACATTGCTGGTAAACTACCCCTTTCCCTTACCCGATCTTCACCTAAAACAATAGGTCTTGAGAACGCTACAATTCAGGGCCGTATCCAAAATATTATTTGATTCTGTTTGAATCTGCGTCTGTTATCGTTTGCCATAGAAAAAAATTACCCTTGATAAAAAAAACGTTGCTGGTAAACTACCCCTTTCCCTTAACCGATCTTCACCTAAAACAAGAGTTCTTGAGAACTGTACAATTCAGGGCTGTATAAAAAACCTTATATGATTCTGTTTAAATTTGCAGCTGTTATCGTTTGGCATAGAAAATAATTACCTTTATAAAAAAAAACGTTGCCGGTAAACTACCCCTTTCCCTTAACCGATCTTCACCAAAAACAATAGGTCTTGAGTACTCTACAAATCAAGGCTGTATGTAAAAAATTATTTGATTCTGTTTGAATTTGCGGCTCTTTATCGTTTGCCATAGAAAAAAATCTACAGACAGGCACACACACAGACACTTTTTGAAAATATCAGTATGGAGAACTATACATGACTTCCATGTTCTACGATTTATATTTAAAATCATATTCGAAATGAAATATTTCCATAGAAACTACGTCTTTCTACTTATTGCTTCAGCATTAAACACAATAGGTCTTGAGAACTCTACAATACAGAGCTGTATGCAAAACATCATTTGATTCTGTTTGAATTTGCGGCTGTTATCGTTTACAAAAAAAAAATTACCCTTGATAAAAAACCGTTGCAGGTAAACTACCCCTTTCTAGACTGAGAGCTGACGGTAAAAATTCCAGCCAATAAGTAAACAGAAGAAAATGTTTTGAAAATGGTAGTTCACACAGCGAGAATGGAAAAAATCATTTTGTGCCTGGGCGGAAGTTGTTCAATCATTTTTTCTACCCCACCCCCGCAAAATTTTTTGCACAGCAATTCAGCCAATAAAGTAACAACTTAAATTACTGCGAAAACTTAGTGTTTATACAGTTGAGTAAAAAAATATTTTTGTGCCTCATTAAATCTTGTTGGAATGTTTTGGCACAATTGTTTTTTTATTTTATTTTTTTTTTTGAGCTGTTACTATACCCATCGAGTAACAGCTTCAAATCATGATTAAATTCAAGTTTATACTTTCTTTTAATGAAATATGCATTTGTGCCACGTCTAAGCCTGTCAGAAGTACCTGGCACAAAGCTTTGTATTCCTAAAAATAACATGGAATTCCCATCCGCATAGGTTCTCCTCGCAGGTATATTTCCAGCTGGTAATTTTAGAAAACTATTGTTGTTCGTCCAATTAGTGATTACGAATGCTATGCTATGCCATTGTACTGTATTTCTGAATACTCTATTTTTCAATATACCACTAAAATAAGATAGAGAGTGACGCAATAACATGCAATTTCTAGTATCATATATTACATGAGTATTTGGAAATAAAATGGTAAACACTATGGGAATGGGAATAATTATCACTATTTACAAAACGTAATAATGATTTATTACAGCATTTTACAAAACATACATATATAATATAATTAAATTGGTCTTTAACGCACTTATAATTAAATGAATTGAACTATACAGAAAATTGTAATATTATTAATTTAGTTCATTTTTTTCATTCGTTAATTACTACTTTTTTAATTTTTACCCAACATCATTATAATCATCACTATCATTATCAACTTCATTAAATTCTATATCTTCATCTGTCTCTACCAGGACAATGTCTTCAACTAAAAGAGGTGTGGGCTCACCTTCGAACCAAAGTGGTTCGATTTTGTCGTCATCGACAATCAAACCGCATTGTTCTGGTAACAATTTGACGCAATTTACTTCTGTAGCATTTTGCCACATTGACGTTACATAAATTGTACGTAAGATCTTTTGTTTCAGTGATCTCCAGCATGGAGGAATTAGGGTTGAATCAAAGTTTTTCACTTTTTTTACAAAATATTACGCGACCGACGTTGATGAAAATCGACTTTGAAAAATTAACAATCTGGCATCGTTTACGCTCTTACAATTTATGCCGTAAAATTTGGATGTAAATTCTTGTAATATTTCCATGTTCTTCATATTATCAATTTGTTCAATTTTGTTTAAACAAGCAAATACATGTTGAACTTGCAGATTTTTTTCTAATTCTTTAAATGGCTTTACCTTTCCTTTCCTATAAAAACTAGCGGTGTAATCACACCCTGCGTATGCGTGAAAACCGGGCAAAGCACGACACAAAAGATCACCAAGTGTTTCAGCTAATTTTGTACAATTTATAAAATTTATTACGTTAGGCTTTGATCCTATCGTGCTTAAATATATGTCTAATGTCGGTAATTTATGTATATTTCAAGTAAAATAACAAGGATGTCGGTGTCAGACGCTTTAATCATGACCTTTTTATTATTTTCCAGTTTACTCAAATCATAAATGCTTCTTCATGGTGACAATCGTAATTTTGTTCAACTGTTTTTAAAACAGTATTATTCATAATTCGATATAAGAAACATTGATCTCTATTTGTAATATAAACTTTTTTATTGCGCAAAAATGGTAACACATTATTATAACACCAATATTCTGATAAAAAAGAAATTAATGCTTCTTTGAATTTAATATTTTTTAAAGCCTTATAAAAATCATTGGGCCTCTTTTGTGATGGTCCAAGTATTGTATAAGGAGTACTAATTTCATTACGATTGAGCCTTTCTATTTCCTTAATCGAGGGGATGAAATATTGATAAAAAATGATATGAATTTCGGATGCGGTTGTATTACAAATTTTTGACAATATTACTTCTGCTATTTTATCAAACGTTTGAGGAACTGATGGACCTAAATGGTATAAAAAGTAAAACCCATCAATTATATCAACATCTATTCGAGTTGGTGGTAAATTCTCGTTAGAAGAGCGTAATATTTTTGTAAGTGCTGATTTATCTGTTTTGTGCATTTCCCCAGTACATTGGCATAAAGCAGGTGGTGCTGGTGATAATGGATATGATAAACATTGCGCCATATCAATCAATTTTTTCTTCTAAGGCAATTGCCAACAACCGGCCAAAAATATCACGCTCCATTTTAATTAAGACGTTTTTACTACCATCAGTAATTTTTTACATTTTTCTCAGACATTCCGACCCAAAATTCTTAATGACATTCTTTTTTATTGATGCTTTAAATCTATCGCGATCATTATTGCAAGCTATTATAAAATTTTCTTTCTGTTCTTCGCCTAATTTATATACATTCAGTAGAAAACAAGCAGTCTCCTTAGACGCAGCTCGAAGGGTGACAATATTAAATAAACTATTATTATCTATTCTTTCATCAAATGGATTTATATTTTTATTTATCTTATCGATTATGTTTTCTAAGCATTTTTGGTCTTTATTTATTCTATGCGGGTCTAATTCTTTGACGGTATCATTTGCTTCGGTTATTTTCAAGTTTTGTAAGACTGTGGATATAATTTTTGTTCGTATGCTATTACTCAACGCCCAACGTTGCCTGGCGGTAATGGAATTGGTGAAATGGCTTATACCTGTTAGAGAATTAGCTGCATCGGCATTGATTGTTTGTTCTAGAGTTAAATCAACTGGTCGCTCATACTCTTTCGAGGCATGCGACTAAAAATAAATAAAAATAATAATAATAATAACAATAGTTTTCTAAAATTACCAGCTGGAAATATACCTGCAAGGAGAACCTATGCGGATGGGAATTCCATGTTATTTTTAGGAATACAAAGCTTTGTGCCAGGTACTTCTGACAGGCTTAGACGTGGCACAAATGCATATTTCATTAAAAGAAAGTATAAACTTGAATTTAATCATGATTTGAAGCTGTTACTCAATGGGTATAGTAGAAGCTCAAAAAAACAAATAAAAAAAAATTGTGCCAAAACATTCCAACAAGATTTAATGAGGCACAAAAATATTTTTTTACTCAAAGATATAAACACTAAGTTTTCGCAGTAATTTTAAGTTGTTACTTTATTGGCTGAATTGCTGTGCAAAAATTTTTGCGGGGGTGGAGTAGAAAAAATGATTGAACAACTTCCGCCCAGGCACAAAATGATTTTTCCATTCTCGCTGTGTGAACTACCATTTTCAAAACATTTTCTTCTGTTTACTTATTGGCTGGAATTTTACGGTCAGCTCTTGCACTATTCCCATTACCGATCTTCACCAAAAACGATAGGTCTTGAGCACTCTACAATTCAGGCCTGTTTGCAAACAATTATTTGATTCTGTTTGAATTTGCGGCTGTTATCGTTTGCCAAAGGAAATATCCTTGTAAAACATAAAACATTGCTGGTAAACTACCCCTTTCCCTTAACCGATCTTCACCTAAAACAATAGGTCTTGAGAACTCTACAATTCAGGGCTGTGTGCAAAACATTATTTGTTTCTCTTTGAATTTACGGCAGTTATCGTTCGTCATAGAAAAAATTACCCGTGTAAAAACATAAAATGTTGCAGGTAAACTACCACTTTCCCTTAACCGATCTTCAACAAAATCAACAAACCTTGCGTTCTGTACAACTCAAAAAGGTATGCAAAAAAGTAGTTGATTCTGTTTGAATTTACGGCAGTTATCGTTCGTCATAAAAAAAATTAACTTTGTTAAAACATACAATGTTGCCGGTAAACTACCCCTTCCCCTTAACTGATCTTCACCTAGAACAATAGGTCTTGAGAACTCTACAATTCAGGGCTGTGTGGAAAACCTCATTTGATTCTGTTTGAATTTGCAGCTGTTATCGTTTGGCATAGAAAATAATTACCTTTATAAAAAAAAACGTTGCCGGTAAACTACCCCTTCCCCTTAACTGATCTTCACCTAGAACAATAGGCCTTGAGAACTATACAATTCAGGGCAGTATCCAAAATATTGTTTGATTCTTTTGAATCTGCGTCTGTTTTCGTTTGCAATAGAAAAAATTACCCTTGATAAAAAAAAAGGTTGCAGGTAAACTACCCCTTTCCCTTAACCGATCTTTACCAAAACAAAAAGTCTTGAGTACTCTACCAATCAGGGCAGTATGCACATAACTATTTGATTCTGTTTAAATTTTCGGCTGTTATCGTTTGCCATAAAAATCGTTTCCCTTAACCGATCTTCACAAAAAACAATAGGTCCTGAGAACTCTACAAACCAGGTCTGCATGCAAAAATTATTTGATTCTGTTTGAATTTGCGGCTGTTATCGTTTGCCAAAGGAAATATCCTTGTTAAAACATAAAACATTGCACGTAAACTACCCCTTTCCCTTAAACAATCTTCACCTACAACGATAGGTCTTGAGAACTCTACAATTCAGGGCTGTGTACAAAACATTATTTGATTCTCTTTGAATTTACGGCAGTTATCGTTCGTCATAGAAAAAATTACCCATGTAAAAACATAAAATTTTGCAGGTAAACTAACCCTTTCCCTTAACCGATCTTCAACAAAATCAACAAACCTGTATAATGTTCTGTATAATTCAAAAAGGTATGCAAAAAAGTAGTTGATTCAGTTTGAATTTACGGCAGTTATCATTCGTCATATAAAAAATGACCTTTGTTAAAACATAAAATGTTGCCGGTAAACTACCCCTTCCCCTAAACCGATCTTCACCAAAACCAAAAGGTCTTGAGAACCCTACAATTCAGGGCTGTATCCAAAATATTATTTGATTCTGTTTGAATCTGCGGCTGTTATAATTTGACATAAGAGAAAATTACCCTTGATAAAAAAAAACGTTGCCGGTAAACTACCCCTTTCCCATAACCAATCTTTACCAAAAACAACAAGTCTTGAGTACTCCACAAATCAGGGCTGTATGCACATAACTATTTGATTCTGTTTGAATTTGCGGCTGTTATCGTTGCCATAATAAATAACCTTTTAAAACAAAACGTTGCAGGTAAACTACCCCTTCCCCTTAACCGATCTTCACCAAAAAAAATAGGTCTTGAGAACTCTACAAATAAGGTTGGCATGCAAAACATTTTTTGATTCTGTTTGAATTTGCGGCTGTTATCGTTTGCCATAGAAAATACCCTTGTTAAAACATAAAACATTGCTTGTAAACTACCCCTTTCCCTTAACTGATCTTCACCTAGAACAATAGGTCTTGAGAACTCTACAATTCAGGGCTGTGTGGAAAACCTCATTTGATTCTGTTTGAATTTGCAGCTGTTATCGTTTGGCATAGAAAATAATTACCTTTATAAAAAAAAACGTTGCCGGTAAACTACCCCTTTCCCTTAACCGATCTTCATCAAAAACAATAGGTCTTGAGTACTCTACAAATCAGGGCTGTATGCAAAAAATTATTTTATTCTGTTTGAATTTGCGGCGCTTTATCGTTTGCCATAGAAAAAAATCTACAGACAGGCACACACACAGACACTTTTTGAAAATATCGGTATGGAGAACTATACATGACTTCCATGTTCTAAGATTTATATTTAAAATCATATTCGAAATGAAATATTTCCATAGAAACTACGTCTTTCTACTTATTGCTTCAGCATTAACCACAATACTGTGGTCACTAACGTATTCCACCTCACGTTTTCGCACTAGATTTTTACTGATGATGGCAGTCGATGCCACTGCCGAAAAGTCTGGTTTTGCATAAAACATTGGACTACGGCTAAACAGCTCGGGAAGCAATTTTAACAAAAAACTACTTCTTTGTTGCCGATAACGTAGTACACATATAACAAATTCTCCCCTCCACCTTCAACTATAAATTTTAATAATAGAAAATTACCCCCACCCCGTTCACTTAACCTCTTCATTTATAGATATTTAATCTACGATTCTACAGTGGATTATTATGAGCTTCTTATCAGGATACTTTATTTATAAAAATTATGTACTTTACTCTTGTTAAATCATAAAACGTTATGGGTAAACTACCCCTTCCCCTTATTCGATCTTCTCCAAAATCAACAGACATTCAGTCCTCTACAATTCAGGGATGCATGCAAAAAAATATTTGATTCTGTTTGAATGTGCGGCAGTTATCGTACCTCATAAAAAAATTACCCTTTTTAAAACATAAAACGTTGCTGATAAATTACCGCTTTCCCTTAACCGATCTTCAACAAAATCAAACAGACCTTGAGTTCTCTTTAGTTCAAAAAGGTATGCAAAAATGTAGTTGATTCTGTTTGAATTTACAGCAGTTATCGTACGTCATATTAAAAGTTACACTTGTTAAAATATAAAAAGTTGCCGGTAAACTACCCCTTTCCCTAAATTGATCTTCACCGACACCAATAGGTCTTGAGAACTCTACAATACAGAGCTGTATGCAAAACATCATTTGATTCTGTTTGAATTTGCGGCTGTTATCGTTTAAAAAAAAACATTAACCTTGATAAAAAACCGTTGCCGGTAAACTACCCCTTTCCCTTTACCGATCTTCACCAAAAACGACAGGTCTTGAGCACTCTACAACTCAGGCCAGTATGCAAACAATTATTTGATTCTGTTTGAATTTGCGGCTGTTATCGTTTGCCAAAAAAATATCCTTGTTAAAACATAAAAAATTGCTGGTAAACTACCCCTTTCCCTTAACCGATCTTCACCTAAAACAATAGGTCTTGAGAACTCTACAATTCAGGGCTGTGTGCAAAACATTATTTGTTTCTCTTTGAATTTACGGCAGTTATCTTTCGTCATAGAAAAAATTACCCGTGTAAAAACATAAAATGTTGCAGGTAAACTACCCCTTTCCCTTAACCGATCTTCAACAACATCAACAAACCTTGCGTCCTGTATAATTCAAAAAGGTATGCAAAAAAGTAGTTGATTCTGTTTGAATTTACGGCAGTTATCGTTCGTCATAAAAAAAATTACAATTGTTAAAACATAAAACGTTGCCGGTAAACTACCCCTTCCCCTTAACCGATATTCACCAAAACCAATAGGTCTTGAGAACTCTACAATTCTGGGCCGCATCCAAAATATTATTTTATTCTGTTTGAATCTGCGTCTGTTACCGTTTGCCATAGAAAAAAATTACCCTTGATAAAAAAAAAAGTTGCTGGTAAATTACCCCTTTCCCCTAACCGATCTTTACCAAAACAAAAAGTCTTGAGTACTCTACCAATCAGGGCAGTATGCACATAACTATTTGATTCTGTTTGAATTTGCAGCTGTTATCGTTTGCCATAAAAAATACCCTTTTAAAACAAAACGTTGCAGGTAAATTACCCCTTTCCCTTAACCGATCTTCACAAAAAACAATAGGTCCTGCGAACTCTACAAACCAGGTCTGCATGCAAAAATTATTTGATTCTGTTTGAATTTGCGGCTGTTATCGTTTGCCAAAGGAAATATCCTTGTTAAAACATAAAACATTGCAGGTAAACTAACCCTTTGTCTTAACCGATCTTCAACAAAATCCACAAACCTTGCGTTCTGTATAATTCAAAAAGGTATGCAAAAAAGTAGTTAATTATGTTTGAATTTACGGCAGTTATCATTCGTCATATAAAAAATGAAATTTTGTTAAAACATAAAATGTTGCCGGTAAACTACCCCTTCCCCTTAACCGATCTTCACCAAAACCAAAAGGTCTTGAGAACCCTACAATTCAGGGCTGTTTTCAAAATATTATTTGATTCTGTTTGAATCTGCGGCTGTTATAATTTGCCATAAGAGAAAATTACCCTTGATAAAAAAAACGTTGCTGGTAAACTACCCCTTTCCCTTAACCAATCTTTACCAAAAACAACAAGTCTTGAGTACTCCACAAATCAGGACTGTATGCACATAACTATTTGATTCTGTTTGAATTTCCGGCTGTTATCGTTGCCATAATAAATAACCTTTTAAAACAAAACGTTGCTGGTAAACTACCCCTTCCCCTTAACCGATTTTCACCAAAAACAAAAGGTCCTGAGAACTCTACAAATAAGGACGGCATGCAAAAAATTATTTGATTCTGTTTGAATTTGGGGCTGTTATCGTTTGCCATAGAAAATACCCTTGTTAAAACATACAATGGTGCCGGTAAACTACTCCTTCCCCTTAACCGATCTTCACCAAAACCAATAGGCCTTGAGAACTCTTCAATTCAGGGCAGTATCCAAAATATTGTTTGATTCTGTTTGAATCTGCGTCTGTTTTCGTTTTCAATAGAAAAAATTACCCTTGATAAAAAAAATGTTGCAGGTAAACTACCCCTTTCCCTTAACCGATCTTTACCAAAACAAAAAGTCTTGAGTACTCTACCAATCAGGGCAGTATTCACATAACTATTTGATTCTGTTTAAATTTGCGGCTATTATCGTTTGCCATATAAATCGTTTCTCTTAACCGATCTTCACCAAAAACAATAGGTCCTGAGAACTCTACAAACCAGGTCTGCATGCAAAAATTATTTGATTCTGTTTGAATTTGCGGCTGTTATCGTTTGCCAAAGGAAATATCCTTGATAAAACATAAAACATTGCACGTAAACTACCCCTTTCCCTTAACCGATCTTCACCTAAAACAATAGTTCTTAAGAACTCTACAATTCAGGGCTGTGTGCAAAACATTATTTGATTCTCTTTGAATTTACGGCAGTTATCGTTCGTCATAGAAAAAATTACCCATGTAAAAACATAAAATTTTGCAGGTAAACTAACCCTTTCCCTTAACCGATCTTCAACAAAATCAACAAACCTGTATAATGTTCTGTATAATTCAAAAAGGTATGCAAAAAAGTAGTTGATTCAGTTTGAATTTACGGCAGTTATCATTCGTCATATAAAAAATGACCTTTGTTAAAACATAAAATGTTGCCGGTAAACTACCCCTTCCCCTAAACCGATCTTCACCAAAACCAAAAGGTCTTGAGAACCCTACAATTCAGGGCTGTATCCAAAATATTATTTGATTCTGTTTGAATCTGCGGCTGTTATAATTTGCCATAAGAGAAAATTACCCTTGATAAAAAAAACGTTGCCGGTAAACTACCCCTTTCCCTTAACCAATCTTTACCAAAAACAACAAGTCTTGAGTACTCCACAAACCAGGACGGTATGCACATAACTATTTGATTCTGTTTGAATTTGCGGCTGTTATCGTTCGTCATAAAAAATAACCTTTTAAAACAAAACGTTGCCGGTAAACTACCCCTTCCCCGTAAAGGATTTTCACGAAAAACAATAGGTCCTGAGAACTCTACAAATACGGTCGGCATGCAAAAAATTATTTGATTCTGTTTGAATTTGCGGCTGTTATCGTTTGCCAAAGGAAATACCCTTGTTAAAACATAAAACCTTGCTTGTAAACTACCCCTTTCCCTTAACTGATCTTCACCTAAAACAATAGGTCTTGAGAACTCTACAATTCAGGGCTGTATGGAAAACCTTATTTGTTTCTGTTTGAATTTGCATCTGTTATCGTTTGGCATAGAAAATAATTACCTTTATAAAAAAAAAACGTTGCCGGTAAGCTACCAGTTTCCCTTAACCGATCTTCACCAAAAACAATAGGTCTTGAGTACTCTACAAATCAGGGGTGCATGCAAAAAATTATTTGATTCTGTTTGTATTTGCGGCTCTTTATCGTTTGCCATAAAAAAAAATCTACAGACAGTCACACACACAGACACTTTTTGAAAATATCGGTATGGGGAACTATACATGACTTCCATGTTCTAAGATTTATATTTAAAATCATATTCGAAATGAAATATTTCCATAGAAACTACGTCTTTCTACTTATTGCTTCAGCATTAACCACAATACTGTGGTCACTAACGTTTTCCACCTCACGTTTTCGCACTAGATTTTTACTGATCATGGCAGTCGATGCCACTACCGAAAAGTCTGGTTTTGCATAAAACATTGGACTACGGCTAAACAGCCCGGGAAGCAAATTTAACAAAAAACTACTTCTTTGTTGCCGACAACGTAGTACACATATAAAAAATTCTCCCCTCCACCTTCAACTATAAATTTTAATAATAGAAAATTACCCCCACCTCGTTCACTTAACCTCTCCATTTATAGATATTTAATCTACGATTCTACAGTGGATTATTATGAGCTTCTTATCAGGATACTTTATTTATAAAAATTATGTACTTTACTCTTGTTATATCATAAAACGTCATAGGTAAACTACCCCTTCCCCTTATTCGATCTTCTCCAAAATCAACAGACCTTCAGTCCTCTACAATTCAGGGATGCATGCAAAAAAATATTTGATTCTGTTTGAATGTGCGGCAGTTATCGTACCTCATAAAAAAATTACCCTTTTTAAAACATAAAACGTTGCTGATAAATTACCGCTTTCCCTTAACCGATCTTCAACAAAATCAAACAGACCTTGAGTTCTCTTTAGTTCAAAAAGGTATCCAAAAATGTAGTTGATTCTGTTTGAATTTACAGCAGTTATCGTTCGTCATATTAAAAGTTACCCTTGTTAAAATATAAAATGTTGCCGGTAAACTACCCCTTTCCCTTAATCGATCTTCACCGACACCAAAAATTCTTGAGAACTCTACAATACAGAGCTGTATGCAAAACATCATTTGATTCTGTTTGAATTTGCGGCTGTTATCGTTTACAAAAAAAATAAACCTTAATAAAAAACCGTTGCCGGTAAACTACCCCTTTCCCTTTACCGATCTTCACCAAAAACGACAGGTCTTGAGCACTCTACAATTCAGGCCTGTATGCAAACAATTATTTGATTCTGTTTGAATTTGCGGCTGTTATCGTTTGCCAAAAGAAATATCCTTGTTAAAACATAAAAAATTGCTGGTAAACTACCCCTTTCCATTAACCGATCTTCACCTAAAACAATAGGTCTTGTGAACTCTACAATTCAGGCCTGTGTGCAAAACATTATTTGATTCTCTTTGAATTTATGGCAGTTATCTTTCGTCATTGAAAAAATTACCCGTGTAAAAACATAAAATGTTGCAGGTAAACTACCCCTTTCCCTTAACCGATCTTCAACAAAATCAACAAACCTTGCGTTCTGTGTAGTTCAAAAAGGTATGCAAAAAAGTAGTTGATTCTGTTTGAATTTACGGCAGTTATCGTTCATCATAAAAAAAATTACCCTTGTTAAAACATAAAACGTTGCCGGTAAACTACCCCTTCCCCTTAACCGATATTCACCAAAACCAATAGGTCTTGAGAACTCTACAATTCAGGGCCGTATCCAAAATATTATTTGATTCTGTTTGAATCTGCGTCTGTTATCGTTTGCCATAAAAAAATTACCCTTGATAAAAAAAAACGTTGCTGGTAAACTACCCCATTCCCTTAACCGATCTTTACCAAAAAAAAAAGTCTTGAGCACTCTACAAATCAGGGCTGTATGCACATAACTATTTGATTCTGTTTGAATTTGCGGCTGTTATCGTTTGCCATAAAAAATATCCTATTAAAACAAATCGTTGCTGGTAAACTACCCCTTTCCCTTAACCGATCTTCACAAAAAACAATAGGTCCTGCGAACTCTACAAACCAGGTCTGCATGCAAAAAATTATTTGATTCTGTTTGAATTCGCGGCTGTTATTGTTTGCCAAAGGAAATATCCTTGTTAAAACATAAAACATTGCTGGTAAACTACCCCTTTCCCTTAACCGATCTTCACCTAAAACAATAGGTCTTGAGAACTCTACAATTCTGGGCTGTGTGCAAAACATTATTTAATTGTCTTTGAATATACGGCAGATATCGTTCGTCATAGAAAAAATTACCCATGTAAAAACATAAAATTTTGCCGATAAACTACCCCTTCCCCTTAACCGATCTTCACCAAAAACAATAGCTCCTGAGAACTCTACAAATAAGGTCTGCATGCAAAACATTATTTGATTCTGTTTGAATTTGCGGCTGTTATCGTTTGCCAAAGAAAATACCCTTGTTAAAACATAAAACGTTGCTTGTAAACTACCCCTTTCCCTTAACTGATCTTCACCTAAAACAATAGGTCTTGAGAACTCTACAATTCAGGGCTGTATAAAAAACCTTATTTGATTCAGTTTGAATTTGCAGCTGTTATCGTTTGGCATAGAAAATAATTACCTTTATAAAAAAAAACGTTGCCGGTAAACTAGCCCTTTCCCTTAACCGATCTTCACCAAAAACAATAGGTCTTGAGTACTCTACAAATCAGGGCTGCATGCAAAAAATTATTTGATTCTGTTTGAATTTGCGGCTCTTTATCGTTTGCCATAGAAAAAAATCTACAGACAGGCACACACAGACACTTTTTGAAAATATCGGTATGGAGAACTATACATGACTTCCATGTTCTAAGATTTATATTTAAAATCATATTCGAAATGAAATATTTCCATAGAAACTACGTCTTTCTACTTATTGCTTCAGCATTAACCACAATACTGTGGCCACTAACGTATTCCACCTCACGTTTTCGCACTAGATTTTTACTGATGATGGCAGTCGATGCCACTACCGAAAAGTCTGGTTTTGCATAAAACATTGGACTACGCCTAAACAGCCCGGGAAGCAATTTTAACAAAAAACTACTTCTTTGTTGCCGACAACGTAGTACACATATAAAAAATTCTCCCCTCCACCTTCAACTATAAATTTTAATAATAGAAAATTACCCCCACCCCGTTCACTTAACCTCTCCATTTATAGATATTTAATCTACGATTCTACAGTGGATTATTATGAGCTTTTTATCAGGATACTTTATTTATAAAAATTATGTACTTTACTCTTGTTAAATCATAAAACGTTATAGGTAAACTACCCCTTCCCCTTGTTCGATCTTCTCCAAAATCAACAGACCTTCAGTCCTCTACAATTCAGGGATGCATGCAAAAAAATATTTGATTCTGTTTGAATGTGCGACAGTTATCGTACCTCATAAAAAAATTACCCTTTTTAAAACATAAAACGTTGCTGATAAATTACCGCTTTCCCTTAACCGATCTTCAACAAAATCAAACAGACCTTGAGTTCTCTTTAGTTCAAAAAGGTATCCAAAAATGTAGTTCATTCTGTTTGAATTTACAGCAGTTATCGTTCGTCATATTAAAAGTTACCCTTGTTAAAATATAAAATGTTGCCGGTAAACTACCCCTTTCCATTAATCGATCTTCACCGACTCCAAAAGATCTTGAGAACTCTACAATACAGAGCTGTATGCAAAACATCATTTGATTCTGTTTGAATTTGCGGCTGTTATCGTTTACAAAAAAATTAACCTTGATAAAAAACCGTTGCCGGTAAACTACCCCTTTCCCTTTACCGATCTTCACCAAAAACGACAGGTCTTGAGCACTCTACAATTCAGGCCTGTATGCAAACAATTATTTGATTCTGTTTGAATTTGCGGCTGTTATCGTTTGCCAAAAGAAATATCCTTGTTAAAACATAAAAAATTGCTGGTAAACTACCCCTTTCCCTTAACCGATCTTCACCTAAAACAATAGGTCTTGTGAACTCTACAATTCAGGGCTGTGTGCAAAACATTATTTGATTCTCTTTGAATTTATGGCAGTTATCTTTCGTCATAGAAAAAATTACCCGTGTAAAAACATAAAATGTTGCTGGTAAACTACCCCTTTCCCTTAACCGATCTTCAACAAAATCAACAAGCCTTGCGTTCTGTGTAATTCAAAAAGGTATGCAAAAAAGTAGTTGATTCTGTTTGAATTTACGGCAGTTATCGTTCATCAAAAAAAAATTACCCTTGTTAAAACATAAAACGTTGCCGGTAAACTACCCCTTCCCCTTAACCGATATTCACCAAAACCAATAGGTCTTGAGAACTCTACAATTTAGGGCCGTATCCAAAATATTATTTGATTCTGTTTGAATCTGCGTCTGTTATCGTTTGCCATAGAAAAAAATTACCCTTGATAAAAAAAAACGTTGCTGGTAAACTACCCCTTTCCCTTAACCGATCTTTACCAAAAAAAAAAGTCTTGAGCACTCTACAAATCAGGGCTGTATGCACATAACTATTTGATTCTCTTTGAATTTGCGGCTGTTATCGTTTGCCATAAAAAATATCCTATTAAAACAAATCGTTGCTGGTAAACTACCCCTTTCCCTTAACCCATCTTCACAAAAAACAATAGGTCCTGCGAACTCTACAAACCAGGTCTGCATGCAAAAAATTATTTGATTCTGTTTGAATTCGCGGCTGTTATCGTTTGCCAAAAGAAATATCCTTGTTAAAACATAAAACATTGCTGGTAAACTACCCCTTTCCCTTAAACGATCTTCACCTAAAACAATAGGTCTTGAGAACTCTACAATTCTGGGCTGTGTGCAAAACATTATTTAATTGTCTTTGAATTTACAGCAGATATCGTTCGTCATAGAAAATAATTACCTTTATAAAAAAAAACGTTGCCGGTAAACTAGCCCTTTCCCTTAACCGATCTTCACCAAAAACAATAGCTCCTGAGAACTCTACAAATAAGGTCTGCATGCAAAAGATTATTTGATTCTGTTTGAATTTGCGGCTGTTATCGTTTGCCAAAGAAAATACCCTTGTTAAAACATAAAACGTTGCTTGTAAACTACCCCTTTCCCTTAACTGATCTTCACCTAAAACAATAGGTCTTGAGAACTCTACAATTCAGGGCTGTATGAAAAACCTTATTTGATTCTGTTTGAATTTGCAGCTGTTATCGTTTGGCATAGAAAAAAATCTACAGACAGGCACACACAGACACATTTTTGAAAATATCGGTATCGAGAACTATACATGACTTCCATGTTCTAATATTTATATTTAAAATCATATTCGAAATGAAATATTTCCATAGAAACTACGTCTTTCTACTTATTGCTTCAGCATTAACCACAATACTGTGGCCACTAACGTATTCCACCTCACGTTTTCGCACTAGATTTTTACTGATGATGGCAGTCGATGCCACTACCGAAAAGTCTGGTTTTGCATAAAACATTGGAATACGCCTAAACAGCCCGGGAAGCAATTTTAACAAAAAACTACTTCTTTGTTGCCGACAACGTAGTACACATATAAAAAATTCTCCCCTCCGCCTTCAACTATAAATTTTAATAATAGAAAATTACCCCCACCCCGTTCACTTAACCTCTCCATTTATAGATATTTAATCTACGATTCTACAGTGGATTATTATGAGCTTCTTATCAGGATACTTTATTTATAAAAATTATGTACTTTACTCTTGTTAAATCATAAAACGTTATAGGTAAACTACCCCTTCCCCTTGTTCGATCTTCTCCAAAATCAACAGACCTTCAGTCCTCTACAATTCAGGGATGCATGCAAAAAAATATTTGATTCTGTTTGAATGTGCGGCAGTTATCGTACCTCATTAAAAAATTACCCTTTTTAAAACATAAAACGTTGCTGATAAATTACCGCTTTGCCTTAACCGATCTTCAACAAAATCAAACAGACCTTGAGTTCTCTTTAGTTCAAAAAGGTATCCAAAAATGTAGTTGATTCTGTTTGAATTTACAGCAGTTATCGTTCGTCATATTAAAAGTTACCCTTGTTAAAATATAAAATGTTGCCGGTAAACTACCCCTTTCCATTAATCGATCTTCACCGACACCAAAAGATCTTGAGAACTCTACAATACAGAGCTGTATGCAAAACATCATTTGATTCTGTTTGAATTTGCGGCTGTTATCGTTTACAAAAAAAATTAACCTTGATAAAAAACCGTTGCCGGTAAACTACCCTTTTCCGTTTACCGATCTTCACCACAAACGACAGGTCTTGAGCACTCTACAATTGAGGCCTGTATGCAAACAATTATTTGATTCTGTTTGAATTTGCGGCTGTTATCGTTTGCCAAAAGAAATATCCTTGTTAAAACATAAAAAATTGCTGGTAAACTACCCCTTTCCCTTAACCGATCTTCACCTAAAACAATAGGTCTTGTGAACTCTACAATTCCGGGCTGTGTGCAAAACATTATTTGATTCTCTTTGAATTTATGGCAGTTATCTTTCGTCATTGAAAAAATTACCCGTGTAAAAACATAAAATGTTGCAGGTAAACTACCCCTTTCCCTTAACCGATCTTCAACAAAATCAACAAACCTTGCGTTCTGTGTAGTTCAAAAAGGTATGCAAAAAAGTAGTTGATTCTGTTTGAATTTACGGCAGTTATCGTTCATCATAAAAAAAATTACCCTTGTTAAAACATAAAACGTTGCCGGTAAACTACCCCTTCCCCTTAACCGATATTCACCAAAACCAATAGGTCTTGAGAACTCTACAATTCAGGGCCGTATCCAAAATATTATTTGATTCTGTTTGAATCTGCGTCTGTTATCGTTTGCCATAAAAAAATTACCCTTGATAAAAAAAAACTTTGCTGGTAAACTACCCCTTTCCCTTAACCGATCTTTACCAAAAAAAAAAGTCTTGAGCACTCTACAAATCAGGGCTGTATGCACATAACTATTTGATTCTGTTTGAATTTGCGGCTGTTATCGTTTGCCATAAAAAATATCCTATTAAAACAAATCGTTGCTGGTAAACTACCCCTTTCCCTTAACCGATCTTCACAAAAAACAATAGGTCCTGCGAACTCTACAAACCAGGTCTGCATGCAAAAAATTATTTGATTCTGTTTGAATTCGCGGCTGTTATTGTTTGCCAAAGGAAATATCCTTGTTAAAACATAAAACATTGCTGGTAAACTACCCCTTTCCCTTAACCGATCTTCACCTAAAACAATAGGTCTTGAGAACTCTACAATTCTGGGCTGTGTGCAAAACATTATTTAATTGTCTTTGAATTTACGGCAGATATCGTTCGTCATAGAAAAAATTACCCATGTAAAAACATAAAATTTTGCCCATAAACTACCCCTTCCCCTTAACCGATCTTCACCAAAAACAATAGCTCCTGAGAACTCTACAAATAAGGTCTGCATGCAAAAAATTATTTGATTCTGTTTGAATTTGCGGCTGTTATCGTTTGCCAAAGAAAATACCCTTGTTAAAACATAAAACGTTGCTTGTAAACTACCCCTTTCCCTTAACTGATCTTCACCTAAAACAATAGGTCTTGAGAACTCTACAATTCAGGGCTGTATAAAAAACCTTATTTGATTCTGTTTGAATTTGCAGCTGTTATCGTTTGGCATAGAAAATAATTACCTTTATAAAAAAAAACGTTGCCGGTAAACTAGCCCTTTCCCTTAACCGATCTTCACCAAAAACAATAGGTCTTGAGTACTCTACAAATCAGGGCTGCATGCAAAAAATTATTTGATTCTGTTTGAATTTGCGGCTCTTTATCGTTTGCCATAGAAAAAAATCTACAGACAGGCACACACAGACACTTTTTGAAAATATCGGTATGGAGAACTATACATGACTTCCATGTTCTAAGATTTATATTTAAAATCTTATTCGAAATGAAATATTTCCATAGAAACTACGTCTTTCTACTTATTGCTTCAGCATTAACCACAATACTGTGGCCACTAACGTATTCCACCTCACGTTTTCGCACTAGATTTTTACTGATGATGGCAGTCGATGCCACTACCGAAAAGTGTGGTTATGCATAAAACATTGGACTACGCCTAAACAGCCCGGGAAGCAATTTTAACAAAAAACTACTTCTTTGTTGCCGACAACGTAGTACACATATAAAAAATTCTCCCCTCCACCATCAACTATAAATTTTAATAATAGAAAATTACCCCCACCCCGTTCACTTAACCTCTCCATTTATAGATATTTAATCTACGATTCTACAGTGGATTATTATGAGCTTTTTATCAGGATACTTTATTTATAAAAATTATGTACTTTACTCTTGTTAAATCATAAAACGTTATAGGTAAACTACCCCTTCCCCTTGTTCGATCTTCTCCAAAATCAACAGACCTTCAGTCCTCTACAATTCAGGGATGCATGCAAAAAAATATTTGATTCTGTTTGAATGTGCGACAGTTATCGTACCTCATAAAAAAATTACCCTTTTTAAAACATAAAACGTTGCTCATAAATTACCGCTTTCCCTTAACCGATCTTCAACAAAATCAAACAGACCTTGAGTTCTCTTTAGTTCAAAAAGGTATCCAAAAATGTAGTTCATTCTGTTTGAATTTACAGCAGTTATCGTTCGTCATATTAAAAGTTACCCTTGTTAAAATATAAAATGTTGCCGGTAAACTACCCCTTTCCATTAATCGATCTTCACCGACTCCAAAAGATCTTGAGAACTCTACAATACAGAGCTGTATGCAAAACATCATTTGATTCTGTTTGAATTTGCGGCTGTTATCGTTTACAAAAAAAATTAACCTTGATAAAAAACCGTTGCCGGTAAACTACCCCTTTCCCTTTACCGATCTTCACCAAAAACGACAGGTCTTGAGCACTCTACAATTGAGGCCTGTATGCAAACAATTATTTGATTCTGTTTGAATTTGCGGCTGTTATCGTTTGCCAAAGAAATATCCTTGTTAAAACATAAAAAATTGCTGGTAAACTACCCCTTTCCCTTAACCGATCTTCACCTAAAACAATAGGTCTTGTGAACTCTACAATTCAGGGCTGTGTGCAAAACATTATTTGATTCTCTTTGAATTTATGGCAGTTATCTTTCGTCATAGAAAAAATTACCCGTGTAAAAACATAAAATGTTGCTGGTAAACTACCCCTTTCCCTTAACCGATCTTCAACAAAATCAACAAGCCTTGCGTTCTGTGTAATTCAAAAAGGTATGCAAAAAAGTAGTTGATTCTGTTTGAGTTTACGGCAGTTATCGTTCATCAAAAAAAAATTACCCTTGTTAAAACATAAAACGTTGCCGGTAAACTACCCCTTCCCCTTAACCGATATTCACCAAAACCAATAGGTCTTGAGAACTCTACAATTTAGGGCCGTATCCAAAATATTATTTGATTCTGTTTGAATCTGCGTCTGTTATCGTTTGCCATAGAAAAAAATTACCCTTGATAAAAAAAACGTTGCTGGTAAACTACCCCTTTCCCTTAACCGATCTTTACCAAAAAAAAAAGTCTTGAGCACTCTACAAATCAGGGCTGTATGCACATAACTATTTGATTCTCTTTGAATTTGCGGCTGTTATCGTTTGCCATAAAAAATATCCTATTAAAACAAATCGTTGCTGGTAAACTACCCCTTTCCCTTAACCCATCTTCACAAAAAACAATAGGTCCTGCGAACTCTACAAACCAGGTCTGCATGCAAAAAATTATTTGATTCTGTTTGAATTCGCGGCTGTTATCGTTTGCCAAAAGAAATATCCTTGTTAAAACATAAAACATTGCTGGTAAACTACCCCTTTCCCTTAAACGATCTTCACCTAAAACAATAGGTCTTGAGAACTCTACAATTCTGGGCTGTGTGCAAAACATTATTTAATTGTCTTTGAATTTACAGCAGATATCGTTCGTCATAGAAAATAATTACCTTTATAAAAAAAAACGTTGCCGGTAAACTAGCCCTTTCCCTTAACCGATCTTCACCAAAAACAATAGCTCCTGAGAACTCTACAAATAAGGTCTGCATGCAAAAGATTATTTGATTCTGTTTGAATTTGCGGCTGTTATCGTTTGCCAAAGAAAATACCCTTGTTAAAACATAAAACGTTGCTTGTAAACTACCCCTTTCCCTTAACTGATCTTCACCTAAAACAATAGGTCTTGAGAACTCTACAATTCAGGGCTGTATGAAAAACCTTATTTGATTCTGTTTGAATTTGCAGCTGTTATCGTTTGGCATAGAAAAAAATCTACAGACAGGCACACACAGACACATTTTTGAAAATATCGGTATCGAGAACTATACATGACTTCCATGTTCTAATATTTATATTTAAAATCATATTCGAAATGAAATATTTCCATAGAAACTACGTCTTTCTACTTATTGCTTCAGCATTAACCACAATACTGTGGCCACTAACGTATTCCACCTCACGTTTTCGCACTAGATTTTTACTGATGATGGCAGTCGATGCCACTACCGAAAAGTCTGGTTTTGCATAAAACATTGGAATACGCCTAAACAGCCCGGGAAGCAATTTTAACAAAAAACTACTTCTTTGTTGCCGACAACGTAGTACACATATAAAAAATTCTCCCCTCCGCCTTCAACTATAAATTTTAATAATAGAAAATTACCCCCACCCCGTTCACTTAACCTCTCCATTTATAGATATTTAATCTACGATTCTACAGTGGATTATTATGAGCTTCTTATCAGGATACTTTATTTATAAAAATTATGTACTTTACTCTTGTTAAATCATAAAACGTTATAGGTAAACTACCCCTTCCCCTTGTTCGATCTTCTCCAAAATCAACAGACCTTCAGTCCTCTACAATTCAGGGATGCATGCAAAAAAATATTTGATTCTGTTTGAATGTGCGGCAGTTATCGTACCTCATTAAAAAATTACCCTTTTTAAAACATAAAACGTTGCTGATAAATTACCGCTTTCCCTTAACCGATCTTCAACAAAATCAAACAGACCTTGAGTTCTCTTTAGTTCAAAAAGGTATCCAAAAATGTAGTTGATTCTGTTTGAATTTACAGCAGTTATCGTTCGTCATATTAAAAGTTACCCTTGTTAAAATATAAAATGTTGCCGGTAAACTACCCCTTTCCATTAATCGATCTTCACCGACACCAAAAGATCTTGAGAACTCTACAATACAGAGCTGTATGCAAAACATCATTTGATTCTGTTTGAATTTGCGGCTGTTATCGTTTACAAAAAAAATTAACCTTGATAAAAAACCGTTGCCGGTAAACTACCCTTTTCCCTTTACCGATCTTCACCACAAACGACAGGTCTTGAGCACTCTACAATTGAGGCCTGTATGCAAACAATTATTTGATTCTGTTTGAATTTGCGGCTGTTATCGTTTGCCAAAAGAAATATCCTTGTTAAAACATAAAAAATTGCTGGTAAACTACCCCTTTCCCTTAACCGATCTTCACCTAAAACAATAGGTCTTGTGAACTCTACAATTCCGGGCTGTGTGCAAAACATTATTTGATTCTCTTTGAATTTATGGCAGTTATCTTTCGTCATAGAAAAAATTACCCGTGTAAAAACATAAAATGTTGCTGGTAAACTACCCCTTTCCCTTAACCGATCTTCAACAAAATCAACAAACCTTGCGTTCTGTGTAATTCAAAAAGGTATGCAAAAAAGTAGTTGATTCTGTTTGAATTTACGGCAGTTATCGTTCATCAAAAAAAAATTACCCTTGTTAAAACATAAAACGTTGCCGGTAAACTACCCCTACCCCTTAACCGATATTCACCAAAACCAACAGGTCTTGAGAACTCTACAATTCAGGGCCGTATCCAAAATATTATTTGATTCTGTTTGAATCTGCGTCTGTTATCGTTTGCCATAGAAAAAAATTACCCTTGATAAAAAAAAACGTTGCTGGTAAACTACCCCTTTCCCTTAACCGATCTTTACCAAAAAAAAAAGTCTTGAGCACTCTACAAATCAGGGCTGTATGCACATAACTATTTGATTCTGTTTGAATTTGCGGCTGTTATCGTTTGCCATAAAAAATATCCTATTAAAACAAATCGTTGCTGGTAAACTACCCCTTTCCCTTAACCGATCTTCACAAAAAACAGTAGGTCCTGCGAACTCTACAAACCAGGTCTGCATGCAAAAAATTATTTGATTCTGTTTGAATTCGCGGCTGTTATCGTTTGTCAAAAGAAATATCCTTGTTAAAAAAAAAACATTGCTGGTAAACTACCCCTTTCCCTTAACCGATCTTCACCTAAAACAATAGGTCTTGAGAACTCTACAATTCTGGGCTGTGTGCAAAACATTATTTAATTGTCTTTGAATTTACGGCAGATATCGTTCGTCATAGAAAAAATTACCCATGTAAAAACAAAAAATTTGCCGGTAAACTACCCCTTCCCCTTAACCGATCTTCACCAAAAACAATAGCTCCTGAGAACTCTACAAATAAGGTCTGCATGCAAAACATTATTTGATTCTGTTTGAATTTGCGGCTGTTATCGTTTGTCAAAGAAAATAGCCTTGTTAAAACATATAACGTTGCTTGTAAACTACCCCTTTCCCTTAAATGATCTTCACCTAAAACAATAGGTCTTGAGAACTCTACAATTCAGGGCTGTATGAAAAACCTTATTTGATTCAGTTTGAATTTGCGGCTGTTATCGTTTACAAAAAAATTAATCTTGATAAAAATCGTTGCCGGTAAACTACCCCTTTCCCTTTACCGATCTTCACCAAAAACGACAGGTCTTGAGCACTCTACAATTGAGGCCTGTATGCAAACAATTATTTGATTCTGTTTGAATTTGCGGCTGTTATCGTTTGCCAAAAGAAATATCCTTGTTAAAACATAAAATATTGCTGGTAAACTACCCCTTTCCCTTAACCGATCTTCACCTAAAACAATAGGTCTTGTGAACTCTACAATTCAGGGCTGTGTGCAAAACATTATTTGATTGTCTTTGAATTTATGGCAGTTATCTTTCGTCATAGAAAAAATTACCCGTGTAAAAACATAAAATGTTGCAGGTAAACTACCCCTTTCCCTTAACCGATCTTCAACAAAATCAACAAACCTTGCGTTCTGTGTAATTCAAAAAGGTATGCAAAAAAGTAGTTGATTCTGTTTGAATTTACGGCAGTTATCGTTCTTCAAAGAAAAATTACCCTTGTTAAAACATAAAACGTTGCCGGTAAACTACCCCTTCCCCTTAACCGATATTCACCAAAACCAATAGGTCTTGAGAACTCTACAATTTAGGGCCGTATCCAAAATATTATTTGATTCTGTTTGAATCTGCGTCTGTTATCGTTTGCCATAGAAAAAAATTACCCTTGATAAAAAAAAACGTTGCTGGTAAACTACCCCTTTCCCTTAACCGATCTTTACCAAAAAAAAAAGTCTTGAGCACTCTACAAATCAGGGCTGTATGCACATAACTATTTGATTCTCTTTGAATTTGCGGCTGTTATCGTTTGCCATAAAAAATATCCTATTAAAACAAATCGTTGCTGGTAAACTACCCCTTTCCCTTAACCCATCTTCACAAAAAACAATAGGTCCTGCGAACTCTACAAACCAGGTCTGCATGCAAAAAATTATTTGATTCTGTTTGAATTCGCGGCTGTTATCGTTTGCCAAAAGAAATATCCTTGTTAAAACATAAAACATTGCTGGTAAACTACCCCTTTCCCTTAAACGATCTTCACCTAAAACAATAGGTCTTGAGAACTCTACAATTCTGGGCTGTGTGCAAAACATTATTTAATTGTCTTTGAATTTACAGCAGATATCGTTCGTCATAGAAAATAATTACCTTTATAAAAAAAAACGTTGCCGGTAAACTAGCCCTTTCCCTTAACCGATCTTCACCAAAAACAATAGCTCCTGAGAACTCTACAAATAAGGTCTGCATGCAAAAGATTATTTGATTCTGTTTGAATTTGCGGCTGTTATCGTTTGCCAAAGAAAATACCCTTGTTAAAACATAAAACGTTGCTTGTAAACTACCCCTTTCCCTTAACTGATCTTCACCTAAAACAATAGGTCTTGAGAACTCTACAATTCAGGGCTGTATGAAAAACCTTATTTGATTCTGTTTGAATTTGCAGCTGTTATCGTTTGGCATAGAAAAAAATCTACAGACAGGCACACACAGACACATTTTTGAAAATATCGGTATCGAGAACTATACATGACTTCCATGTTCTAATATTTATATTTAAAATCATATTCGAAATGAAATATTTCCATAGAAACTACGTCTTTCTACTTATTACTTCAGCATTAACCACAATACTGTGGCCACTAACGTATTCCACCTCACGTTTTCGCACTAGATTTTTACTGATGATGGCAGTCGATGCCACTACCGAAAAGTCTGGTTTTGCATAAAACATTGGAATACGCCTAAACAGCCCGGGAAGCAATTTTAACAAAAAACTACTTCTTTGTTGCCGACAACGTAGTACACATATAAAAAATTCTCCCCTCCGCCTTCAACTATAAATTTTAATAATAGAAAATTACCCCCACCCCGTTCACTTAACCTCTCCATTTATAGATATTTAATCTACGATTCTACAGTGGATTATTATGAGCTTCTTATCAGGATACTTTATTTATAAAAATTATGTACTTTACTCTTGTTAAATCATAAAACGTTATAGGTAAACTACCCCTTCCCCTTGTTCGATCTTCTCCAAAATCAACAGACCTTCAGTCCTCTACAATTCAGGGATGCATGCAAAAAAATATTTGATTCTGTTTGAATGTGCGGCAGTTATCGTACCTCATTTAAAAATTACCCTTTTTAAAACATAAAACGTTGCTGATAAATTACCGCTTTGCCTTAACCGATCTTCAACAAAATCAAACAGACCTTGAGTTCTCTTTAGTTCAAAAAGGTATCCAAAAATGTAGTTGATTCTGTTTGAATTTACAGCAGTTATCGTTCGTCATATTAAAAGTTACCCTTGTTAAAATATAAAATGTTGCCGGTAAACTACCCCTTTCCATTAATCGATCTTCACCGACACCAAAAGATCTTGAGAACTCTAAAATACAGAGCTGTATGCAAAACATCATTTGATTCTGTTTGAATTTGCGGCTGTTATCGTTTACAAAAAAAATTAACCTTGATAAAAAACCGTTGCCGGTAAACTACCCTTTTCCCTTTACCGATCTTCACCACAAACGACAGGTCTTGAGCACTCTACAATTGAGGCCTGTATGCAAACAATTATTTGATTCTGTTTGAATTTGCGGCTGTTATCGTTTGCCAAAAGAAATATCCTTGTTAAAACATAAAAAATTGCTGGTAAACTACCCCTTTCCCTTAACCGATCTTCACCTAAAACAATAGGTCTTGTGAACTCTACAATTCCGGGCTGTGTGCAAAACATTATTTGATTCTCTTTGAATTTATGGCAGTTATCTTTCGTCATAGAAAAAATTACCCGTGTAAAAACATAAAATGTTGCTGGTAAACTACCCCTTTCCCTTAACCGATCTTCAACAAAATCAACAAACCTTGCGTTCTGTGTAATTCAAAAAGGTATGCAAAAAAGTAGTTGATTCTGTTTGAATTTACGGCAGTTATCGTTCATCAAAAAAAAATTACCCTTGTTAAAACATAAAACGTTGCCGGTAAACTACCCCTATCCCTTAACCGATATTCACCAAAACCAACCGGTCTTGAGAACTCTACAATTCAGGGCCGTATCCAAAATATTATTTGATTCTGTTTGAATCTGCGTCTGTTATCGTTTGCCATAGAAAAAAATTACCCTTGATAAAAAAAAACGTTGCTGGTAAACTACCCCTTTCCCTTAACCGATCTTTACCAAAAAAAAGTCTTGAGCACTCTACAAATCAGGGCTGTATGCACATAACTATTTGATTCTGTTTGAATTTGCGGCTGTTATCGTTTGCCATAAAAAATATCCTATTAAAACAAATCGTTGCTGGTAAACTACCCCTTTCCCTTAACCGATCTTCACAAAAAACAGTAGGTCCTGCGAACTCTACAAACCAGGTCTGCATGCAAAAAATTATTTGATTCTGTTTGAATTCGCGGCTGTTATCGTTTGCCAAAAGAAATATCCTTGTTAAAAAAAAAACATTGCTGGTAAACTACCCCTTTCCCTTAACCGATCTTCACCTAAAACAATAGGTCTTGAGAACTCTACAATTCTGGGCTGTGTGCAAAACATTATTTAATTGTCTTTGAATTTACGGCAGATATCGTTCGTCATAGAAAAAATTACCCATGTAAAAACAAAAAATTTGCCGGTAAACTACCCCTTCCCCTTAACCGATCTTCACCAAAAACAATAGCTCCTGAGAACTCTACAAATAAGGTCTGCATGCAAAACATTATTTGATTCTGTTTGAATTTGCGGCTGTTATCGTTTGTCAAAGAAAATAGCCTTGTTAAAACATATAACGTTGCTTGTAAACTACCCCTTTCCCTTAAATGATCTTCACCTAAAACAATAGGTCTTGAGAACTCTACAATTCAGGGCTGTATGAAAAACCTTATTTGATTCAGTTTGAATTTGCGGCTGTTATCGTTTACAAAAAAATTAATCTTGATAAAAAATCGTTGCCGGTAAACTACCCCTTTCCCTTTACCGATCTTCACCAAAAACGACAGGTCTTGAGCACTCTACAATTGAGGCCTGTATGCAAACAATTATTTGATTCTGTTTGAATTTGCGGCTGTTATCGTTTGCCAAAAGAAATATCCTTGTTAAAACATAAAATATTGCTGGTAAACTACCTCTTTCCCTTAACCGATCTTCACCTAAAACAATAGGTCTTGTGAACTCTACAATTCAGGGCTGTGTGCAAAACATTATTTGATTCTCTTTGAATTTACGGCAGATATCGTTCGTCATAGAAAAAATTACCCATGTAAAAACAAAAAATTTGCCGGTAAACTACCCCTTCCCCTTAACCGATCTTCACCAAAAACAATAGCTCCTGAGAACTCTACAAATAAGGTCTGCATGCAAAACATTATTTGATTCTGTTTGAATTTGCGGCTGTTATCGTTTGCCAAAGAAAATACCCTTGTTAAAACATAAAACGTTGCTTGTAAACTACCCCTTTCCCTTAAATGATCTTCACCTAAAACAATAGGTCTTGAGAACTCTACAATTCAGGGCTGTATGAAAAACCTTATTTGATTCTGTTTGAATTTGCAGCTGTTATCGTTTGGCATAGAAAATAATTACCTTTATAAAAAAAAACGTTGCCGGTAAACTAGTCCTTTCCCTTAACCGATCTTCACCAAAAACAATAGGTCTTGAGTACTCTACAAATCAGGGCTGCATGCAAAAAATTATTTGATTCTGTTTGAATTTGCGGCTCTTTATCGTTTGCCATAGAAAAAAATCTACAGACAGGCACACACAGACACTTTTTGAAAATATCGGTATGGAGAACTATACATGACTTCCATGTTCTAAGATTTATATTTAAAATCATATTCGAAATGAAATATTTCCATAGAAACTACGTCTTTCTACTTATTGCTTCAGCATTAACCACAATACTGTGGTCACTAACGTATTCCACCTCACGTTTTCGCACTAGATTTTTACTGATGATGGCAGTCGATGCCACTACCGAAAAGTCTGGTTTTGCATAAGACATTGGACTACGGCTAAACAGCCCGGGAAGCAATTTTAACAAAAAACCACTTCTTTGTTGCCGACAACGTAGTACACATATAAAAAATTCTCCCCACCACCTTCAACTATAAATTTTAATAATAGAAAATTACCCCCACACCGTTCACTTAACCTCTCCATTTATAGATATTTAATCTACGATTCTACAGTGGATTATTATGAGCTTCTTATCAGGATACTTTATTTATAAAAATTATGTACTTTACTCTTGTTAAATCATAAAACGTTATAGGTAAACTACCCCTTCCCCTTGTTCGATCTTCTCCAAAATCAACAGACCTTCAGTCCTCTACAATTCAGGGATGCATGCAAAAAAATATTTGATTCTGTTTGAATGTGCGGCAGTTATCGTACCTCATAAAAAAATTACCCTTTTAAAACATAAAACGTTGCTGATAAATTACCGCTTTCCCTTAACCGATCTTCAACAAAATCAAACAGACCTTGAGTTCTCTTTAGTTCAAAAAGGTATCCAAAAATGTAGTTGATTCTGTTTGAATTTACAGCAGTTATCGTTCGTCATATTAAAAGTTACCCTTGTTAAAATATAAAATGTTGCCGGTAAACTACCCCTTTCCCTTAATCGATCTTCACCGACACCAAAAGATCTTGAGAACTCTACAATACAGAGCTGTATGCAAAACATCATTTGATTCTGTTTGAATCTGCGTCTGTTATCGCTTGCCATAGAAAAAAATTACCCTTGATAAAAAAAAACGTTGCTGGTAAACTACCCCTTTCCCTTAACCGATCTTTACCAAAAAAAAAAGCCTTGAGCACTCTAAAATTCAGGCCTGTTTGCAAACAATTATTTGATTCTGTTTGAATTTGCGGCTGTTATCGTTTGCCAAAGGAAATATCCTTGTTAAAACATAAAAAATTGCTGGTAAACTACCCCTTTCCCTTAACCGATCTTCACCTAAAACAATAGGTCTTGTGAACTCTACAATTCAGGGCTGTGTGCAAAACATTATTTGATTCTCTTTGAATTTATGGCAGTTATCTTTCGTCATAGAAAAAATTACCCGTGTAAAAACATAAAATGTTGCAGGTAAACTACCCCTTCCCCTTAACCGATATTCACCAAAACCAATAGGTCTTGAGAACTCTACAATTCAGGGCCGTATCCAAAATATTATTTGATTCTGTTTGAATCTGCGTCTGTTATCGTTTGCCATAAAAAAATTACCCTTGATAAAAAAAAACTTTGCTGGTAAACTACCCCTTTCCCTTAACCGATCTTTACCAAAAAAAAGTCTTGAGCACTCTACAAATCAGGGCTGTATGCACATAACTATTTGATTCTGTTTGAATTTGCGGCTGTTATCGTTTGCCATAAAAAATATCCTATTAAAACAAATCGTTGCTGGTAAACTACCCCTTTCCCTTAACCGATCTTCACAAAAAACAATAGGTCCTGCGAACTCTACAAATAAGGTCTGCATGCAAAACATTATTTGATTCTGTTTGAATTTGCGGCTGTTATCGTTTGCCAAAGAAAATACCCTTGTTAAAACATAAAACGTTGCTTGTAAACCACCCCTTTCCCTTAACTGATCTTCACCTAAAACAATAGGTCTTGAGAACTCTACAATTCAGGGCTGTATGAAAAACCTTATTTGATTCTGTTTGAATTTGCAGCTGTTATCGTTTGGCATAGAAAATAATTACCTTTATAAAAAAAACGTTGCCGGTAAAATAGCCCTTTCCCTTAACCGATCTTCACCAAAAACAATAGGTCTTGAGTACTCTACAAATCAGGGCTGTATGCAAAACATTATTTGATTCTGTTTGAATTTGCGGCTGTTATCGTTTGCCAAAGAAAATACCCTTGTTAAAACATAAAACGTTGCTTGTAAACTGCCCCTTTCTTTTAACTGATCTTCACCTAAAACAATAGGTCTTGAGAACTCTACAAACCAGGTCTGCATGCAAAAAATTATTTGATTCTGTTTGAATTCGCGGCTGTTATCGTTTGCCAAAAGAAATATCCTTGTTAAAACAAAAAACATTGCTGGTAAACTACCCCTTTCCCTTAACCGATCTTCACCTAAAACAATAGGTCTTGAGAACTCTACAATTCTGGGCTGTGTGCAAAACATTATTTAATTGTCTTTGAATTTACGGCAGATATCGTTCGTCATAGAAAAAATTACCCATGTAAAAACATAAAATTTTGCTGGTAAACTACCCCTTCCCCTTAACCGATCTTCACCAAAAACAATAGCTCCTGAGAACTCTACAAATAAGGTCTGCATGCAAAACATTATTTGATTCTGTTTGAATTTGCGGCTGTTATCGTTTGCCAAAAAAAATACCCTTGTTAAAACATAAAACGTTGCTTGTAAACTACCCCTTTCCCTTAACTGATCTTCACCTAAAACAATAGGTCTTGAGAACTCTACAATTCAGCTCTGTATGAAAAACCTTATTTGATTCTGTTTGAATTTGCGGCTGTTATCGTTTACAAAATAATTAACCTTGATAAAAAACCGTTGCCGGTAAACTACCCCTTTCCCTTTACCGATCTTCACCAAAAACGACAGGTCTTGAGCACTCTACAATTGAGGCCTGTATGCAAACAATTATTTGATTCTGTTTGAATTTGCGGCTGTTATCGTTTGCCAAATGAAATATCCTTGTTAAAACATAAAAAATTGCTGGTAAACTACCTCTTTCCCTTAACCGATCTTCACCTAAAACAATAGGTCTTGTGAACTCTACAATTCAGGGCTGTGTGCAAAACATTATTTGATTCTCTTTGAATTTATGGCAGTTATCTTTCGTCATAGAAAAAATTACCCGTGTAAAAACATAAAATGTTGCAGGTAAACTACCCCTTTCCCTTAACCGATCTTCAACAAAATCAACAAACCTTGCTTTCTGTGTAATTCAAAAAGGTATGCAAAAAAGTAGTTGATTCTGTTTGAATTTACGGCAGTTATCGTTCGTCATAAAAAAAATTACCCTTGTTAAAACATAAAACGTTGCCGGTAAACTACCCCTTCCCCTTAACCGATATTCACCAAAACCAATAGATCTTGAGAACTCTACAATTCAGGGCCGTATCCAAAATATTATTTGATTCTGTTTGAATCTGCGTCTGTTATCGTTTGCCATAAAAATTACCCTTGATAAAAAAAAACGTTGCTGGTAAACTACCCCTTTCCCTTAACCGATCTTTACGAAAAAAAAAAAGTCTTGAGCACTCTACAAATCAGGGCTGTATGCACATAACTATTTGATTCTGTTTGAATTTGCGGCAGTTATCGTTTACCATAAAAAATATCCTATTAAAACAAATCGTTGCTGGTAAACTACCCCTTTCCCTTAACCGATCTTCACAAAAAACAATAGGTCCTGCGAACTCTACAAACCAGGTCTGCATGCAAAAAATTATTTGATTCTGTTTGAATTCGCGGCTGTTATCGTTTGCCAAAGAAATATCCTTGTTAAAACATAAAACATTGCTGGTAAACTACCCCTTTCCCTTAACCGATCTTCACCTAAAACAATAGGTCTTGAGAACTCTACAATTCTGGGCTGTGTGCAAAACATTATTTAATTGTCTTTGAATTTACGGCAGATATCGTTCGTCATAGAAAAAATTACCCATGTAAAAACATAAAATTTTGCCGGTAAACTACCCCTTCCCCTTAACCGATCTTCACCAAAAACAATAGCTCCTGAGAACTCTACAAATAAGGTCTGCATGCAAAACATTATTTGATTCTGTTTGAATTTGCGGCTGTTATCGTTTGCCAAAGAAAATTCCCTTGTTAAAACATAAAACGTTGCTTGTAAACTACCCCTTTCCCTTAACTGATCTTCACCTAAAACAATAGGTCTTGAGAACTCTACAATTCAGGGCTGTATGAAAAACCTTATTTGATTCTGTTTGAATTTGCAGCTGTTATCGTTTGGCATAGAAAATAATTACCTTTATAAAAAAAAACGTTGCCGGTAAACTAGCCCTTTCCCTTAACCGATCGTCACCAAAAACAATAGGTCTTGAGTACTCTACAAATCAGGGCTGCATGCAAAAAATTATTTGATTCTGTTTGAATTTGCGGCTCTTTATCGTTTGCCATAGAAAAAAATCTACAGACAGGCACACACAGACACTTTTTGAAAATATCGGTATGGAGAACTATACATGACTTCCATGTTCTAAGATTTATATTTAAAATCATATTCGAAATGAAATATTTCCATAGAAACTACGTCTTTCTACTTATTGCTTCAGCATTAACCACAATACTGTGGTCACTACCGTATTCCACCTCACGTTTTCGCACTAGATTTTTACTGATGATGGCAGTAGATGCCACTACCGAAAAGTCTGGTTTTGCATAAAACATTGGACTACGGCTAAACAGCCCGGGACGCAATTTTAACAAAAAACTACTTCTTTGTTGCCGACAACGTAGTACACATATAACAAATTCTCCCCACCACCTTCAACTATAAATTTTAATAATAGAAAATTACCCCCACACCGTTCACTTAACCTCTCCATTTATAGATATTTAATCTACGATTCTACAGTGGATCATTATGAGCTTCTTATCAGGATACTTTATTTATAAAAATTATGTACTTTACTCTTGTTAAATCATAAAACGTTATAGGTAAACTACCCCTTCCCCTTGTTCGATCTTCTCCAAAATCAACAGACCTTCAGTCCTCTACAATTCAGGGATGCATGCAAAAAAATATTTGATTCTGTTTGAATGTGCGGCAGTTATCGTACCTCATAAAAAAATTACCCTTTTTAAAACATAAAACGTTGCTGATAAATTACCGCTTTCCCTTAACCGATCTTCAACAAAATCAAACAGACCTTGAGTTCTCTTTAGTTCAAAAAGGTATGCAAAAATGTAGTTGATTCTGTTTGAATTTACAGCAGTTATCGTTCGTCATATTAAAAGTTACCCTTGTTAAAATATAAAATGTTGCCGGTAAACTACCCCTTTCCCTTAATCGATCTTCACCGACACCAAAAGATCTTGAGAACTCTACAATACAGAGCTGTATGCAAAACATCATTTGATTCTGTTTGAATCTGCGTCTGTTATCGTTTGCCATAGAAAAAAATTACCCTTGATAAAAAAACGTTGCTGGTAAACTACCCCTTTCCCTTAACCGATCTTTAACAAAAAAAAAGTCTTGAGCACTCTACAATTCAGGCCTGTATGCAAACAATTCTTTGATTCTGTTTGAATTTGCGGCTGTTATCGTTTGCCAAAAGAAATATCCTTGTTAAAACATAAAAAATTGCTGGTAAACTACCCCTTTCCCTTAACCGATCTTCACCTAAAACAATAGGTCTTGTGAACTCTAAAATTCAGGGCTGTGTGCAAAACATTATTTGATTCTCTTTGAATTTATGGCAGTTATCTTTCGTCATAGAAAAAATTACCCGTGTAAAAACATAAAATGTTGCTGGTAAACTACCCTTTTGCCTTAACCGATCTTCAACAAAATCAACAAACCTTGCGTTCTGTGTAATTCAAAAAGGTATGCAAAAAAGTAGTTGATTCTGTTTGAATTTACGGCAGTTATCGTTCATCAAAAAAAAATTACCCTTGTTAAAACATAAAACGTTGCCGGTAAACTACCCCTTCCCCTTAACCGATATTCACCAAAACCAATAGGTCTTAAGAACTCTACAATTCAGGGCCGTATCCAAAATATTATTTGATTCTGTTTGAATCTGCGTCTGTTATCGTTTGCCATAGAAAAAAATTACCCTTGATAAAAAAAAACGTTGCTGGTAAACTACCCCTTTCCCTTAACCGATCTTTACCAAAAAAAAAGTCTTGAGCACTCTACAAGTCAGGGCTGTATGCACATAACTATTTGATTCTGTTTGAATTTGCGGCTGTTATCGTTTGCCATAAAAAATATCCTATTAAAACAAATCGTTGCTGGTAAACTACCCCTTTCCCTTAACCGATCTTCACAAAAAACAATAGGTCCTGCGAACTCTACAAATAAGGTCTGCATGCAAAACATTATTTGATTCTGTTTGAATTTGCGGCTGTTATCGTTTGCCAAAGAAAATACCCTTGTTAAAACATAAAACGTTGCTTGTAAACCACCCCTTTCCCTTAACTGATCTTCACCTAAAACAATAGGTCTTGAGAACTCTACAATTCAGGGCTGTATGAAAAACCTTATTTGATTCTGTTTGAATTTGCAGCTGTTATCGTTTGGCATAGAAAATAATTACCTGTATAAAAAAAACGTTGCCGGTAAAATAGCCCTTTCCCTTAACCGATCTTCACCAAAAACAATAGGTCTTGAGTACTCTACAAATCAGGGCTGTATGCAAAACATTATTTGATTCTGTTTGAATTTGCGGCTGTTATCGTTTGCCAAAGAAAATACCCTTGTTAAAACATAAAACGTTGCTTGTAAACTACCCCTTTCTTTTAACTGATCTTCACCTAAAACAATAGGTCTTGAGAACTCTACAAACCAGGTCTGCATGCAAAAAATTATTTGATTCTGTTTGAATTCGCGGCTGTTATCGTTTGCCAAAAGAAATATCCTTGTTAAAACATAAAACATTGCTGGTAAACTACCCCTTTCCCTTAACCGATCTTCACCTAAAACAATAGGTCTTGAGAACTCTACAATTCTGGGCTGTGTGCAAAACATTATTTAATTGTCTTTGAATTTACGGCAGATATCGTTCGTCATAGAAAAAATTACCCATGTAAAAACATAAAATTTTGCTGGTAAACTACCCCTTCCCCTTAACCGATCTTCACCAAAAACAATAGGTCCTGCGAACTCTACAAACCAGGTCTGCATGCAAAAAATTATTTGATTCTGTTTGAATTCGCTGCTGTTATCGTTTGCCAAAGAAATATCCTTGTTAAAACATAAAACATTGCTGGTAAACTACCCCTTTCCCTTAACCGATCTTCACCTAAAACAATAGGTCTTGAGAACTCTACAATTCTGGGCTGTGTGCAAAACATTATTTAATTGTCTTTGAATTTACGGCAGATATCGTTCGTCATAAAAAAAATTACCCATGTAAAAACATAAAATTTTGCTGTTAAACTACCCCTTCCCCTTAACCGATCTTCACCAAAAACAATAGCTCCTGAGAACTCTACAAATAAGGTCTGCATGCAAAACATTATTTGATTCTGTTTGAATTTGCGGCTGTTATCGTTTGCCAAAGAAAATACCCTTGTTAAAACAAAAAACGTTGCTTGTAAACTACCCCTTTCCCATAACTGATCTTCACCTAAAACAATAGGTCTTGAGAACTCTACAATTCTGGGCTGTATGAAAAACCTTATTTGATTCTGTTTGAATTTGCGGCTGTTATCGTTTACAAAAAATTAACCTTGATAAAAAACCGTTGCCGGTAAACTACCCCTTTCCCTTTACCGATATTCACCAAAAACGACAGGTCTTGAGCACTCTACAATTGAGGCCTGTATGCAAACAATTATTTGATTCTGTTTGAATTTGCGGCTGTTATCGTTTGCCAAATGAAATATCCTTGTTAAAACATAAAAAATTGCTGGTAAACTACCTCTTTCCTTTAACCGATCTTCACCTAAAACAATAGGTCTTGTGAACTCTACAATTCAGGGCTGTGTGCAAAACATTATTTGATTCTCTTTGAATTTATGGCAGTTATCTTCCGTCATAGAAAAAATTACCCGTGTAAAAACATAAAATGTTGCCGGTAAACTACCCCTTTCCCTTAACCGATCTTCAACAAAATCAACAAACCTTGCGTTCTGTGTAATTCAAAAAGGTATGCAAAAAAGTAGTTGATTCTGTTTGAATTTACGGCAGTTATCGTTCATCATAAAAAAAATTACCCTTGTTAAAACATAAAACGTTGCCGGTAAACTACCCCTTCCCCTTATCCGATATTCACCAAAACCAATAGGTCTTGAGAACTCTACAATTCAGGGCCGTATCCAAAATATTATTTGATTCTGTTTGAATCTGCGTCTGTTATCGTTTGCCATAGAAAAAAATTACCCTTGATAAAAAAAAACGTTGCTGGTAAACTACCCCTTTCCCTTAACCGATCTTTACCAAAAAAAAAATCTTGAGCACTCTACAAATCAGGGCTGTATGCACATAACTATTTGATTCTGTTTGAATTTGCGGCTGTTATCGTTTGCCATAAAAAATATCCTATTAAAACAAATCGTTGCTGGTAAACTACCCCTTTCCCTTAACCGATCTTCACAAAAAACAATAGGTCCTGCGAACTCTACAAACCAGGTCTGCATGCAAAAAATTATTTGATTCTGTTTGAATTCGCGGCTGTTATCGTTTGCCAAAAGAAATATCCTTGTTAAAACATAAAACATTGCTGGTAAACTACCCCTTTCCCTTAACCGATCTTCTCCTAAAACAATAGGTCTTGAGAACTCAACAATTCTGGGCTGTGTGCAAAACATTATTTAATTGTCTTTGAATTTACGGCAGATATCGTTCGTCATAGAAAATATTACCCATGTAAAAACATAAAATTTTGCCGGTAAACTACCCCTTCCCCTTAACCGATCTTCACCAAAAACAATAGCTCCTGAGAACTCTACAAATAAGGTCTGCATGCAAAACATTATTTGATTCTGTTTGAATTTGCGGCTGTTATCGTTTGCCAAAGAAAATACCCTTGTTAAAACATAAAACGTTGCTTGTAAACTACCCCTTTCCCTTAACTGATCTTCACCTAAAACAATAGGTCTTGAGAACTCTACAATTCAGGGCTGTATGAAAAACCTTATTTGATTCTGTTTGAATTTGCAGCTGTTATCGTTTGGCATAGAAAATAATTACCTGTATAAAAAAAAACGTTGCCGGTAAACTAGCCCTTTCCCTTAACCGATCTTCACCAAAAACAATAGGTCTTGAGTACTCTACAAATCAGGGCTGCATGCAAAAAATTATTTGATTCTGTTTGAATTTGCGGCTCTTTATCGTTTGCCATAGAAAAAAATCTAAAGACAGGCACACACAGACACTTTTTGAAAATATCGGTATGGAGAACTATACATGACTTCCATGTTCTAAGATTTATATTTAAAATCATATTCGAAATGAAATATTTCCATAGAAACTACGTCTTTCTACTTATTGCTTCAGCATTAACCACAATACTGTGGTCACTAACGTATTCCACCTCACGTTTTCGCACTAGATTTTTACTGATGATGGCAGTAGATGCCACTACCGAAAAGTCTGGTTTTGCATAAAACATTGGACTACGGCTAAACAGCCCGGGAAGCAATTTTAACAAAAAACTACTTCTTTGTTGCCGACAACGTAGTACACATATAAAAAATTCTCCCCACCACCTTCAACTATAAATTTTAATAATAGAAAATTACCCCCACCCCCTTCACTTAACCTCTCCATTTATAGATATTTAATCTAAGATTCTACAGTGGATTATTATGAGCTTCTTATCAGTATACTTTATTTATAAAAATTATGTACTTTACTCTTGTTAAATCATAAAACGTTATAGGTAAACTACCCCTTCCCCTTGTTCGATCTTCTCCAAAATCAACAGACCTTCAGTCCTCTACAATTCAGGGATGCATGCAAAAAAATATTTGATTCTGTTTGAATGTGCGGCAGTTATCGTACCTCATAAAAAAATTACCCTTTTTAAAACATAAAACGTTGCTGATAAATTACCGCTTTCCCTTAACCGATCTTCACCTAAAACAATAGGTCTTGTGAACTCTACAATTCAGGACTGTGTGCAAAACATTATTTGATTCTCTTTGAATTTATGGCAGTTATCTTTCGTCATAGAAAAAATTACCCGTGTAAAAACATAAAATGTTGCTGGTAAACTACCCTTTTCCCTTAACCGATCTTCAACAAAATCAACAAACCTTGCGTTCTGTGTAATTCAAAAAGGTATGCAAAAAAGTAGTTGATTCTGTTTGAATTTTCGGCAGTTATCGTTCATCAAAAAAAAATTACCCTTGTTAAAACATAAAACGTTGCCGGTAAACTACCCCTTCCCCTTAACCGATATTCACCAAAACCAATAGGTCTTGAGAACTCTACAATTCAGGGCCGTATCCAAAATATTATTTGATTCTGTTTGAATCTGCGTCTGTTATCGTTTGCCATAGAAAAAAATTACCCTTGATAAAAAAAAACGTTGCTGGTAAACTACCCCTTTCCCTTAACCGATCTTTACCAAAAAAAAAGTCTTGAGCACTCTACAAATCAGGGCTGTATGCACATAACTATTTGATTCTGTTTGAATTTGCGGCTGTTATCGTTTGCCATCAAAAATATTCTATTAAAACAAATCGTTGCTGTTAAACTACCCCTTTCCCTTAACCGATCTTCACAAAAAACAATAGGTCCTGCGAACTCTACAAATAAGGTCTGCATGCAAAACATTATTTGATTCTGTTTGAATTTGCGGCTGTTATCGTTTGCCAAAGAAAATACCCTTGTTAAAACATAAAACGTTGCTTGTAAACTACCCCTTTCCCTTAACTGATCTTCACCTAAAACAATAGGTCTTGAGAACTCTACAATTCAGGGCTGTATGAAAAACCTTATTTGAGTCTGTTTGAATTTGCAGCTGTTATCGTTTGGCATAGAAAATAATTACCTTTATAAAAAAAACGTTGGCGGCAAACTAGCCCTTTCCCTTAACCGATCTTCACCAAAAACAATAAGTCTTGAGTACTCTACAAATCAGGGCTGTATGCAAAACATTATTTGATTCTGTTTGAATTTGCGGCTGTTATCGTTTGCCAAAAAAAATACCCTTGTTAAAACATAAAACGTTGCTTGTAAACTACCCCTTTCTTTTAACTGATCTTCACCTAAAACAATAGGTCTTGAGAACTCTACAAACCAGGTCTGCATGCAAAAAATTATTTGATTCTGTTTGAATTCGCGGCTGTTATCGTTTGCCAAAAGAAATATCCTTGTTAAAACATAAAACATTGCTGGTAAACTACCCCTTTCCCTTAACCGATCTTCACCTAAAACAGTAGGTCTTGAGAACTCTACAATTCTGGGCTGTGTGCAAAACATTATTTAATTGTCTTTGAATTTACGGCAGATATCGTTCGTCATAGAAAAAATTACCCATGTAAAAACATAAAATTTTGCTGGTAAACTACCCCTTCCCCTTAACCGATCTTCACCAAAAACAATAGCTCCTGAGAACTCTACAAATAAGGTCTGCATGCAAAACATTATTTGATTCTGTTTGAATTTGCGGCTGTTATCGTTTGCCAAAGAAAATACCCTTGTTAAAACATAAAACGTTGCTTGTAAACTACCCCTTTCCCTTAACTGATCTTCACCTAAAACAATAGGTCTTGAGAACTCTACAATTCAGGGCTGTATGAAAAACCTTATTTGATTCTGTTTGAATTTGCAGCTGTTATCGTTTGGCATAGAAAATAATTACCTTTATAAAAGAAAACGTTGCCGGTAAACTAGCCCTTTCCCTTAACCGATCTTCACCAAAAACAATAGGTCTTGAGTACTCTACAAATCAGGGCTGTATGCAAGAAATTATTTGTTTCTGTTTGAATTTGCGGCTTTTTACCGTTTGCCATAAAAAAAATCTACAGACAGGCACACACACAGACACTTTTTGAAAATATCGCTATGGAGAACTATACATTACTTCCATGTTCTAAGATTTATATTTAAAATCATATTCGAAATGAAATATTTCCATAGAAACTACGTCTTTCTACTTATTGCTTCAGCATTAACCACAATACTGTGGTCACTAACGTATACCACCTCACGTTTTCGCACTAGATTTTTACTGATGATGGTAGTCGATGCCACTGCCGAAAAGTCTGGTTTTGCATAAAACATTGGACTACGGCTAAACATCCCGGGAAGCAATTTTAACAAAAAACTACTTTTTTTTGCCGATACCGTAGTACACATATAAAAAATTCTCCCCTCCACTTTCAACTATAAATTTTAATAATAGAAAATTACCCCCACCCCGTTCACTTAACCTCTTCATTTATAGATATTTAATCTACGTTTCTACAGTGGATTATTATGAGCTTCTTATCAGGATACTTTATTTATAAAAATTATGTACTTTACTCTTGTTAAATCATAAAACGTTATTGGTAAACTACCCCTTCCCCTTATTCGACCTTCTCCAAAATCAACAGACCTTCAGTCCTCTAGAATTGAGGGATGCATGCAAAAAAATATTTGATTCTGTTTGAATGTGCGGCAGTTATCGTACCTCATAAATAAATTACCCTTTTTAAAACATAAAACGTTGCTGATAAATTACCGCTTTCCCTTAACCGATCTTCAACAAAATCAACAGACCTTGAGTTCTCTTTAGTTCAAAAAGGTATGCAAAAATGTAGTTGATTCTGTTTGAATTTACAGCAGTTATCGTTCGTCATGTTAAAAGTTACCCTTGTTAAAATATAAAATGTTGCCGGTAAACTACCCCTTTCCCTTAATCGATCTTCACCGACACCAATCTTGAGAACTCTACAATACAGAGCTGTATGCAAAACATCATTTGATTCTGTTTGAATTTGCGGCTGTTATCGTTTCCCAAAGAAATGTCCTTGTTAAAAGATAAAACATTGCTGGTAAACTACCCCTTTCCCTTAACCGATCTTCACCTAGAACAATAGGTCTTGAGAACTCTATAATTCAGGGCTGTGTGCAAAACATTATTTGATTCTCTTTGAATTTACGGCAGTTATCGTTCGTCATAGAAAAAGTTACCCGTGTAAAAACATAAAATGTTGCCGGTAAACTACCCCTTTCCCTTAACCTATCTTCAACAAAATCAACAAACCTTGCGTTCTGTATAATTCAAAAAGGTATGCAAAAAAGTAGTTGATTCTGTTTGAATTTACGGCAGTTATCGTTCGTCATATAAAAAATTACCCTTGTTAAAACATAAAATGTTGCCGGTAAACTACCCCTTCCCCTTAACCGATCTTCACCAAAACCAATAGGTCTTGAGAACTCTACAATTCAGGGTCGTGTCCAAAATATTATTTGATTCTGTTTGAATCTGCGTCTGTTATCGTTTGTCATAGAAAAAAATTACCCTTGATAAAAAAAAACGTTGCTGGTAAACTACCCCTTTCCCTAAACCGATCTTCACCAAAAACAATAGTTCGTGAGTACTCTACAAATCAAGGCTATATGCAAAAAATTATTTGATTCTGTTTGAATTTGCGGCTGTTATCGTTTGCCATACATAAAAAATCTACAGACACACAGACAGACAGACAGACAGACACACACACACACACACACACACACACTTTTCATGTTTTGAGTGTAGTACAATCAGAATCTGCAATAATCTCGAACACGATATTTTTTGCCATCACCATACTTCCATTTCCTTAAGGAACATGGAAGTAAAACGACTTTTTTTCATGTTTTGAGTCTAGTACAATCAGAATCTGCAATAATCTCGAACACGATTTTTTTTGCCATCACCATACTTCCATTTCCTTAAGGAACATGGAGTAAAAAGAACACAAAGTTTGGGTGTGAAATGAATTTATTATCAGTGTGTTATAAGACGATACTATACTACAGTAAGTTACATTACTACAGTAGTGAGTAGAGTAATATTACAGTACTATACAATATTATGACACTAATATGTATGAAAATACTGTGTGTACAATTTACTACTAAATTGTAGTTACTACATATAACTTAACTTGGAAATGGCTTAGTGGCTAATTGGTTTGCGCCTACACTTCATACTAATGAATCTACTTATAATATCTTCATAAATTAGTTGTCTTAAAATCTCACTTTCAATGCTGAGCAAAGCCAAAATGTTGAGCCTGTCTTCTAACATGGAGGTTCGAAGCCTGTTTTTGATCAACTTCAATTTTGAAAATGACCTTTCTCCACTGCAGTTAGTGACCATAAGTGACAGGTGCATTCTTAGAGCGACCTCGATATTAGGAAAACAATCTTTGACGTTTCTTTCTAGGAGGAGTTTATACATCCACCTCAACTGACTAATGACTTTTTCATTTTCCTCATCATCTTTTTGAAACTCATGGTAAAAAGCCTTGAACTGAATCAGTTCATTTCCCAATTGATCGTCTAAGTCATTGTTATATGTTTCTATTAAGTTTTGAGCTGTTGCAATTATCTCTTCATTAGTAAGTATATCCAACTTGTTGAGAAACCCAAAACGGGTATCAACTAGTTTGTATGCCTCAAGCCTCTGCCGCAATGAAGATTCAAATTGATCTATGACAGGAAGGAAACTCTGGGTCAAAATTTTTCTGATGGGGTCAGCTTAACTTCTGGTGCTTGGACTAGGACACAGTCAAGAGGTGCCAAACACACGTTTATTTTGCGGTTGCGCCGTGTTTCACTCTCATACTCAGTGCAATCAGTTAACTCAGCAGCTTCACCTCATGTTCTTCAAAGCTATCCCGTTTTGTTCCTACAAAGCTTGTTAGCGATGTCAGTGCTGAGGCGGCTGTGTTCACGTCCAATCTAGGGTTCTGCAGAGTTTCACTAGTTTTGTTTACTTGTCCCAAGATATCCCAAAATACTGTGTACAGATTTACAGTCAAATAGATCACCATCACAATTTTGAAGTGCTGTGGCACCCATTTTTATGCAGTAATCTATATTACCTTGTGTCATAAACTCCGGCCACAATCCAATGTCATTTTCCAAGCAAACATTTTCACTTAAAGCAGGTCCAAGAGAAACCCCCTCCAGTTCCCACGCGACGCCAAGCGATCGAGTTTTCTGAATCCTGACTCACTCATATCAGTTGACCATTGAAAAGTTCAGCCGAATTAGTCCACACGAAATAACTGCGTCGACATCTTTTATGATTATACGAGGGCCCGCACCACGGTATTAAAACAAAGACATTTTTTATTTTAGTCTATTCAAAATTAAAATTTTTAAACAGTTTTTTTTGTGGTGCTGGCCCATAGGCTGCAGCCTAGATAGCCTGCGCGTAAATGCGGCCCTGACTCTCACAGGTTAATTTGCAAGCAGTACTACTTCACACTGAAAATAAATGGTCACCAATCCATTCAGTTTATATTGCTTACATGTCGGAGTCATGTAATAGTATGAAACTTTTATTGAGCAGACTTCAGTATGATGGATATTTGTGGCATACCTATGGAGATGTGAAAGTAACGTAGTTTTACTTCGATTGCAGCTTGGATTCACTAAATTCTGTTGCCTTCTGTGCGAGCGGGTAAATTCTATGCAGGAATGGGAAAATTATTATGTAAAAAAATGCAGTGATTAAAGACAGAGGCACTGAGTGTAGGAGATCAGACCGTTGTAGGTCAAGTACTAGTAAAACCTGGAAAAGCTTATCGTCCACTACTACATATTAAGTAGGTTTAATGAAAATTATGTAAGTGGAAAGGATGTAATTTTGAAACTGTTAATTTCCTTCAAGTGTGTACTAAAGTAAAAAATGTTACAATTTATAAGTTGGTAATTACACCAGGTAGGCTTAAACAGGTAATACTAACAACCAGTAGCCTACTGATTCGAATGTGTGTGTGAAAAGGGCTTTTGAGTCGATAATAACGCTATTACCTACTTGACACAGAAATTCGCGTGTCACCTGCAATTTGTATTATGCAAACGTTCGGAGGATAGTAAATTTTTCAACAACATTGTTGGAGTGCCAACCTTTAGAATGAACCGTTGTGGCGGAATGCAAGATTGATTTAAAGAATTCAAACATTCTTGGAGATAGTACACTATATTTTCAATATTAAATACGGTGTTAATAGATTCTTCGTACTTTTCATTATCCCCAGAAAATTTTTCCAAACTTGTATCATTATTTTCCTTCACAGATTCGATTCTTTGGGAATAACCACTTGTAATTTTTATCAAGTAAACACTTGACGTTTTGCACAGATTTTAGCAATTAATACAGTTGTACTATTTACTATGTCCCAGGTTTTTCGTCAATTTCTGTGAAGCTATCGTCATTAGGAACACTGCCGTCACCGAGGTGCAGTAAGTTTTTAGAAAAATCACCATCTCCTCCTCCTAAATGGGCTCTCATATTGCTTTGCAAATTTAGTCTGAATAACATTCCACATTGCCGAGGACTTTAAACACACTTAGACAATATCAGCACGGGTTCCTCTTGCAGTTACCGGTAATCTCTAGCGAGAATCCTCTGAAATAACAAAAGTTACGCTACCCACTAATTTGTTACAATTTCTTAAGTCTTGGAGAGTTTGATTGGCTGTTTCTATACAGTCCACAAATCGCCTTCGTTTTATCGTTCATGATAGTTTCCGTTTTGATCGCTCTTTCTTTTGTCATGCCTCCTCTTCAATACGAATTGGTTTTTTTAAAAGGAGTCAGTGAGAATACTTGACTTTTTCTTCTTAGCGCATTTTTCTTTTTATTTTTGCAGTCGCCTTCAGATAAGGGCGAATTTATTCTGGTGTCAATTGTGCTAAGGTATTAGCAGATGTCTCGTTTATTCCCAATGTGGGAGGTCCGGCTTCTGTGGTCTCTTGACAATCTTTTGTTGGTGTTAATCTTTCTTCATAATTAGTTTTGTCTCCTATCTCTCTGTCAATTACAGGTGAACACAGAAACTCTTCGATACTGAATATATTTTCATTTAATGGCCAAATTCCAGTTGAACTAAAACCTGCAGTCAGTTAGATGGTGTAGATGCCTTTGAAAGAGTATCTTTTGCTAGCCCAGGTATGTCATATATTGTCATGGTTTTACCTGGGTTTTTTGTCATCCAGCTCTCAGCGGCTGCACCGAAACAGGCTATATAAACACTCTTGTCTAATGGCTGAAGTCAGATTGTAACGGGTATGAGGTATAAACTGTTTCATAAATAGTAAAAAAAAAGAGGCTGTAATTTATCTTGATGGATGTGCTACTCCAATACAACCTGCTGGTCCATAAATAATCAAAGTGATCTCTACATAACACTCCGGGGATAACGATAAGTGGTGGTTTCCAGCTGCCATCTATGAAAATACCACTGGTTTCACCCTTTTCCAAAGGCATAACCCTACTGACTTGTTTATTTCCCTTCAAACTGACAACTTTGTTGGGACAGTGCACTGTTGTTACGCTGCCTGGTTTCCTTCACATTCCAAATATTGTGACAATAAAGATGAAGGCGACTTATCACAGAATTCGAATATTGAAGAAAGTTTTATGTTTATTAAAACTAAATGTTATTGCAAAACTTGTTGCTTCAGCCTCTATAAAAGACAACCTTGAATGTCGCTGCATGAAGCCAGTAAAACAATCTTTTACCGGCCCACCAGAAAATCGACATTATTTGCAAACACGTATTCGGAGGCCAACATACGAATATTCTTAGGGTACAAACCATAATAACTAACAGAATAGTGCAGATCATAACACAGAAATCTGATTTTTCTTTTTGTTCTTTCCTAAATACAAGTTGTGGGAAACGCCCTTGACATCTTCCCTAACCGAGTCTTTGTAGGGTTTGTGAGCTACATTGCCCCAGAAAGTTTTTGACTTGAACGTTTGACCCAAATATGAAAAAAAGAAAACAGAGCAAAATGTTTTACTTACATTGTACCAACATACCCCTTTCCTTCTGGTGAATTTGAAGGTACACCTTTAATTTTAAAATTAGTGGCTGAAGTGTAGTGCTGCTGGCCACTCTACCTTTAGTGTGTGTGTCGAACACTCACTTTAGGCGACCTATTCTATCTCCTAAATTTCCTAGGCAGCATAAAAAGGAGCCATTATTACTATTATCATTTTAAAAATTTTAGTTTTTTAGGATTTAATAAACATTTAATCTTCATTATAGGATAACAAATAACTGACACATAATTAATTCTGAGATTGTTAGGCTATGAATTAGTTTTCTTTTAAGAGTTATAGAGAAACATAACTTGCCCCTCATGCTGACATTGCTTTTGTATTAGTATGATTCAATTGTACACTTACCATGGATCCAACAAAGTACATAGCTGTAAACACCCATAGCAAATTAGTGACAAAAAGGTTGCTTTACACGTTCTAAAATACAAAAGGGAACAAAGACTCATTTTACTGTACACTGCTATAATCAGACTGGAGGAGCACATACTACAAGCTAAAACAAAAACGTTATACAGTTGCAGAGGTGCTGCGAATAAGGGACACTTGAAGAAGTACAAAGTATCAACTTATGTCTCTCTGCTCTCCCCTATATGGTAATACTGTCTTATAATGACTGTTAAACAAATCAAATGTATTGTATACCTTTATATGTGTATTTATACATAATATATCATAAAAGTTTTTTGTGGCAAAAATACCTTTATATGTGTATTTATTACACAATATATCATAAAAGTTTTTTGGTGACAAAAATATCTGTCAAATTTTTGTATGTTCATACACACTTTTTAATAGAAAATTACTTAAAACTTCGAATCTAACAAGAAAAATATTGTGTCGAGTATTCATAATACAAACCCATAGATATCAAATATGAAATGAAAATATAAGAACCAAGTTAAATGTATATTCTATAGCCGGCAGAATAAGGGAAGGACAAATAAAATAGAGGCACGATATCAAGAGAATGGAAAACATGAGTGAGACTACCTAAACAAGTAATAAGATACAGACCTCAGAGAAAACGAGATATAGGTAGGGCAAGGAAAAGAGATGCCTTCAGTGAAGGCAGAACAGGCTGTAATCCTATACCTTGACATGGAGAAGAAGATTCATAATACTTAATAGCACACTTAAGAAAAAAATATTGGTATGGAGAATCATACATGACTTCCTCGTTCTAAGATTTATATTTAAAATCATTTTCGAAATGAAATATTTCCATTGAAACTACTTCTTTCTACTTACTGCTTCAGCCACTTACTGTGGTCACTAACGTATACCACCTCACATTATCGCACTTGATTTTCACTGATGATGGAAGTCGATGGCACTGCCGAAACGTCTGGTTTTACAGAAAACATTGGTCTACGGCCAAACAGGCTGGGAAGGAATTTTAAAAACAAACTACTTCTTTGTTGCCAATAACGTAGTACGTATATAAAAAAAATTATCAGGTAAACTATTACGTTACAACAAAAAATGTTTAAGGTAAACTACCCTTTTCCCGTAACCGATCTTCACCAAAATCAATAGGCCTCGAGTCCTCTATAACTCAGGCACATATGTAAAAAATTATTTGATTCTGTTTGAATTTACGGCAGTTATCATTCGTCATGTAAAAATTTCTCTTGTTACAACATAAAATATTGCAGGTAAACTACCCTTTTGTCTTAACCGATCTTCACAAAAAACAATAGGTCTTGAATACTCTTCAATTCAGGGCTGTATGCAAAAAATTATTTGATTCCGTTTGAATTTGCGGCTCTTATCGTTTGCCATAAAAAAAATCTACAGACAGACACACAGACACTTTTCGAAAAATGACTTCTTTTCATGTTTTGAGGGTAGTACAATCAGAATCTGCAAAAATCTCTAACACGATTTTTTTTGCCATCACCATACTTCCATTTCCTTATGGAACATGAAATTAAAATCAAAGTAAAATTCTGGTGGCAACAAAAATCAAATATTCTATCAAAAATTGGGGATATACATTTTTTGTAGGTATTTGGTAGGCCTACTTGCATTGCACAAGGAATGTGTTATGGTCACTAGGTTAGTGATAAAAAATGACTTACAAGTACATTGATTTTTATTCCAAAATTTATACAAAACAGTTTCAATTCTATGGTATCAATAATTCATAAATATTAAGGATAATGAACAATTTATTTCTTCAGAGAAGATACATAAAAACATTGCAAAAATAATACATATCAGACAAATATTATTACAACAAAAATACCACACAGACATTTGGGCTTTGTTACTTTATCAGTAACTATAAGATTACATTAATAAAGTACATAGAATATTTATTTACAAGAACATAAGTACAAAAAGTAAAAACACCTTTGATGAAATAAACATTTTATTTATTACATCAAACATAACTAATTACAGATGACAATATAAATGAACTAAATACAGGGTTTTCTGCGAGGGAGTGTAGGATTGATTAGGTGTTCAATTAGTTCAAATTATTAAAAAAAAAATAGCATAAACTATAAATAGAAAAACTAGACTGGTATGTTTACAACAAAATGAAATCTTCAAGTTACATTTAAACTACACCTTTTTAATATGGTGCATTAATATTTCACCCCTCTCTCATGCGCGCGCGCGTGCGCACACACACCATACACACACACACACATATAGACAGACAGACAGACAGACAGAGAGAGAGAGGGAGAGAGAGAGATAAGAATACAGCAGTTCTATAAGGAGAAATTTACTTCCAAACTTATAAATCTTGCACAACCATTTGGCGATATTAGAGGTTCTACAACAATGGACTCTGTAACAAAGAAAGAATTTTAGCTAACAGAGAAAAATAATTATCATTGCCAGTATCAACAAAAGTGCAAATTACTAAATGAAATATTGCAATTTTATGGGAAATAACATTATTAAACTAATTCTGTACTTTATTAAGAACTTTTGTTTTGCCAGCAGCTTCCAAAACTCTTTATATAAAAAATAATATAAACAAACTTATTTAGAGTTTCAAACAATACTTATCTTAAAATTATCATATGATTATACTTTCCAAGGGAAGCCCCTGATTTGAAAGCATTGATACCCTATAATACTACTAATTAAAAATAATTCCAACTACTATGTTACTAAATTTTCTCATTTAAAATGTAAATGGGACTGTTAATAACTTTATATTGTTGTCATTAACAAGACAAAACACAATCATTAATGGCTATTTTATCACAAACTTCAAAATCTCCTATAAAGCTTGCTCAATGAAATAGGACATTCCTGTTGCAGAAAATTAACTTTGCCATAACACAAATTAAATAATATATATAAAACTTTCACAATGAACTTACTATTCGTTTTCACTTTCCCAAACGTTTCGAGGTGTCGTTCCTCTTCTTCAGTGGGAGTATACTGAATGTCGATTACAGACTAACCATTACGGAATTAGGTGAGTGTGGTGGGGGTTGATGGTGGGAAGGGATGGCGCTGAGGTTCGAATTGTGTGTATGGATCAGTGTATCGAATATTGTATGTGATTTATAATGTAATTGTTCATTTAATATGTTGTTTGGTTGTAGCGTGTGATGTCTGTATATTTCAAATTGTTCAGGTGTGTTTAGTTTTCTACTTTTAGGTAAGTAGTGTAATATTTCCATGTTGTGTTCTATGTTTGTGTAACTGTGGTTTTCGTTATGTAAATGTGTGGCAAATGTGGAATGTATGTAGTTTGTGGTGAGGGCTTTTGGTCACCAATTCTACATCGGCCAGACGGGAAGATCTTTTTCTTCCAGATTTTCTGAACATTTAAAATGCGGAAAAATACGCAATTCTCTATGCGTATCTTCTGATGGTTACGGAACAGTACCCGGATTGGTTTTAAAATAATTAAAATTTATTCCCCCTTTTTGCCCCGTTACAATACCGCCCCAATGAGAGGTTTTCTGCCGAAACAGAAAAACTCTCATTGCTAAACCCTAAGAGGATCGGTGAGGATATGGTGCCAACAACCCCCCTTTAGTTCTTAACACATCATGGGTAAACTACCCCCTAGCTCGGCGACAATGGCTACACCTGAACGACAGTACTGGACTTCTCTGTTCGAGATCCCAACACCATAAAATCGGACAGGTACACACCATAGTACCACCTAACCTCAAATCATTCCATGAAAAAATCAGAAGACTGGCCTTATACCATACCAGATCCTCAACCGATATGTTCCCCCTTACATACATACTGGGTTGCCTTTAGCAAGTACTGGGTGCGTACACATATTCATTATTACATTGAACACACATTTACATTCTACTTCTTGATATCAAATTCCAAAATATTTTCTATTTTATTTTCAATTTCATTTCTCAATTTAATTGGTTTGAAGTAACGGTCTCAAATCACTCAATTATGTAAATTTTGTTGGATAAAGCAATAAACCCAAATCCCTTATCAAAGATTCCCCTTTAAGATGATTCATTTTGCTTACTTTAATTAATGACTTTAATTATAATTTTCTTTAAAATTCCAAAATTCTTCAAATGCATTTATTTTATGTCTACTCTTACTAACTGGATGCTCCCAATCATGATAAACAAATAAAAATACACATCTTATTTCTACCATAAATTCAAAAATAGCTACACTTGATTACAAAGATAACCTAAAATACACATCATGAATCAGCTAACCTCTTCTCTACTTATATTGAAACGTAAAATTTTACATAAAATTCTCTACTGCCAAGAATAGAATTTTTTTTTTCAAAAAAAAACTTTAATTTCCAAAAATATTTCTTTTATCAATTTCCCACAAAACAAAATTATTCAATTACATTAACTGACAAAAGAATCCATGAGTCAATTACTAGAAACATATCATGTCTCTGACATCAGTCATCAGCTGATCTCTCTGGGTCAGGTGAATGACCTTACCCTAGATACACTACACAAATCTATACCATGAAAAATACACAACCTATGTTTATAATTCTTACATTCTAACATAGTAAAAATAGTAACATAATAAAACATAATAAATTCATTAGCATCAATCTTTTCAAAATCAGTAAATTCATCTACAATATTATCATATGGAGCAAAACACATGTAAATCCATTACTTCCGTACAAATCATCTACAGTAATCATCTCTTGAATCAAAATAAAATTATTTAATGAGCTTATTAGCTCATTTAGTTGATGTCAGTTTAAGATTTCAATTCGTTACTCCCCTGAGTAACCTCCTTGCCACACACACACTATGACCCCCCACTGGACTGTGGCGTCCAGCTGCTTCCACAAGAACAGAAGTTTGTTAGGGGTAGACGCTGCCTACCCCATTCTTGCTTCAGTTTTATATAAAAATTCGGTATTACTGATGTCCAAGGACACCAGTAATCCTACTATAATGATTCACACACCCTTATTATGGCACTACCACCACCTTCGATGATAGCCGCTGTTCCATAGTTATGTAGATTCCCCTGAGTTACCCCCCCCCCGGTTAATTTCTAAGTTCACCAATTTAGAATATATTTACATTATAAATCCACGGTCAGGGTTTGGTGAAGCCGTGACCGCCCGATTATGTAGGGGAAACTACTAAAAGACATATACGGTTTACACTTATACTGTTACTACAATTCTCAGATGGTAAACTCTTATATGTTTGGTTATATTATTATTTACCACCTCTTAGACTCATATATACTTTAACATTTAAACATCAAACATTTTATTTTATTTAACTCGTACTACAAACTTCATATTTATATATGGTAAATTATTCACTTAAAGTAAAATACGGCTACTGACATAGATTCAAAATTATAAACATTCCGAATTATATATTGATAATTATTTACATTTGGAAGCTAATTATTATCCTTAATGCTAATAATCAGTAATCGCCCGAAAGGTGGGGATTTGTTGAGGAGAGGGCGGGCCCGTGCAGACGCACCATGTGAATTCACGTTACCCTTCTACTAACATTAGATGATATTACACTACACTAACTTCAACACCAGATCTACTCTCTTTACTCTCCCATTTATCCAAACCCGCCGTCTGCTCGCCCCCGTCCCCTCTCCAGCAAAACCCATCTTTTTTAATACTCTGAACTGCTGTCATTTGCTAATTTTTTCATTTTGCAAATGACACTAGTAAACTTTATTTGAACACACTGCCTCACTAAAATTGCCTCACTAAAATTATTTACATACACTCCTAGGCAATGTGGGTACATGGTGTGGTGCACCCTTTTTTATGCACCTTGAGTGAAAACATTGTTACCACGTACCTTAGGGGTCCCCCTCCCCGTTCAATAATATAGTTAAATTTCTAATCTATACCAATTTTGTGGAGCCGGACCATCGTCGTTTCCCCGCCCGAAGGAAGTTCCGCCAACCATGGTCCGCCTCCAAGGTGCCAAAACCCATGGTCAGGATTGGTAAGGTCGTGACCGCCCGAAAATGGGGGAGGATCCCTTCTGAAAACAAATCAAAAAATATTAAAATTCAAATTCTTACTTTGACCAATATAATTTCAAGTTTGTAGCATTCTGTGTACCCACTATTTCTCATGTCGCCCGGTTCTGCAAAACATACGAATTATTCATTTTAATTTCTATTATCTCGTAGGGGCCTTCGTACAGCAAGAAGAACTTTTTATCTCCTTGTCTTGAGCATTTGATAAATCATGGCGTTTTACTAACACTAACTGCTTGATTTCATATTTCAAGCACTTACCTTTCATATCATGTCTCCGTTTCCTCCTTTCTCCTTTCGTCAATAACCTTTCATTGGCCAGTCTCAATTTTACGTCCTGGTTTATTGTACTCGTCTCTGGTGGATAATCTAATAACTGCTCTAAAATCCGAGGTGGACGCTTTCCTCTTACCAACTCGTAAGGCGTGAACCCTGTCGACTCATGTGTTACGCTGTTCAGCCAGTTCTCAATTCTTTGAACGTATAAGGGCCACTCGCTATGTTTGGCGTGACAGTATGCTCGGAAAATTCGGCCCAACTCCCTCATGACCCTCTCCGCCTGGTTGGACTGCGGATGATATACTGCCGTGTGTTTTGGGATGATACCTTCCCATCCGAGAGTCTGGCACCATTTTCCACTGATGAACTGTGGTCCGTGGTCTGACAGGATTACTTTTGGCTTTCCGATGTTGATCATGTAGTCGCAGGTGATTTTCTCACTCAGCACCTTACTCGTCGCTCTCTTCACACTATACAATCGGATATTTGGAAAAAGTATCGAGCACAACGAAAATATACATAACACCACCCCTACCTTTTGGCAATGGGCCATACAAATCTACTGCTACCAAGTCAAATGGTTTCTCCACCTTAATGTAATTTAACTCACCTTCTACCCTATAATTCACAACTTTGGATTTTTGACATAGTTCACAAATTCTAGGTATTTTTCGTACGCGCCTTTCCATATTTCTAAATATACAAGAGTCTCTTAGTACACTAACACACTTTTTTGCCCCAAAATGTCCATACCTATAGTGACAGTCCCATACTATTTTTTCTATCAATTCTTCCGGTATTACTAGCCTCCAATCCCTCTCTCTACCTTCTACTGTTTTAAATAAACTCCCATTAAACACTTGAAAATATTGTCTATACCCAAATTCATCTAATTCTGACTCTACACTTGTTATAATTTTGTTTAGTTTGCTATCGGCTCTCTGCATTATGTTTATGTCTTTTAATTCTTCCCCAAAAAGTTTATCTTCCCTGGACAACCTATAAATCTCTATTTCCTTAATATCTCTACCCGTTCTATTTCTATCTGTGTCTACACGTAATAGTGTGTCTGGTATTCGGTTTTCTACCCCCTTAATATATTACCAAGAGAAATTATACTCTTGAAGAGCTAACACCTACCTGGTTATCCGGCTGTGTGTGAGCTTACAGGTGTTTAGAAATGACAGAGCTTTATGGTCCGTCCTGATAATGGTGTTATTACCCAGCAGATAGATCCTGAACTTCTTTACTGCAAACACTATGCTGAGAAGCTCCTTTTCGGTAGTCATGTAGTTTCTTTCTGATGCTAGCAGCGTCCGACTGGTGAAAGCGATGGTGTGGTGTTCTCTCGCCTCGTCTTCTTGATATAGTTCGGCTCCTAGTGCTATATTACTAGCGTCTGTCTGTAAATAAAAACTATTATTGAAATTTGGGTGGTTCATCAAAGTCATATCGGCAAACTTATTCTTAATTTCGCAGAACGCTTCCCTTTCATTTTCCCCCCATTTCCATTGTTTGTTTTTCTGCAACACGGCACTGAGTCTTGCTGTCGTCTGGGCGTAGTTTCGCTGGAACGTCCTGTAAAAATTACATAGACCAAGAAAACTTTGTAATTGTTTTATGTTTTTAGGCTCAGGAAACGTCATGATGGATTCCACTTTGTCTGGATTAGCCCGGATTCCTGTAGGTGTTATGATGAATCCTAAAAAATGTATTTCGGTCTGTAAAAATTTAGATTTATCCCAATTCACGGTTAAACCTCCCTGATACAACTTATCCAACACATACTCCAAATGTTCCACATGTTCCTCAGATGTTCTGGAAGCTATCAGAATGTCATCCACATATATAGTCAAAAAATCTAAATTGTGAGGTTGCAAAATTTCGTCAAGACACTTAATAAAACTAGCTACGCTGGTGTTCAATCCGAACGGTAGGCGAGTAAATTGATAATTTTTACCGTTACATAAAAATGCGGTATACTTGCGGCTATTTTGTGCTAGCGGTACCTGCCAATAACCTGCCGTCAAGTCCAGCGACGTCATATATGTTACCCCACTAAACTTCTGAAAAATCTCCTCTATGGCTTCCAGGGATTCCCTATCAGGAATAATAATTTGGTTGATCTTTCTCGCGTCTAGACATAATCTAACTCTCCCGTCTTTCTTTATAACTACCACTAAAGGGTTGGAATAGGTCGACACCGATCTCTATAACACCACCCTCTAACATTAAATTCAATTCTAACTGCACTGCCCCCCTCTTTGAATATGGTACCGGATAACTTCGTTGTACATACGGCGCATGCTCCCTCACCTTTAATTCACACTCATAACCTTTTGCCCTTCCTGGTTCCCCGGCAAACACTCCCCTAAACCTCTCTACTACCCGCCACAACGCTTCATGTTGAGAACTCTCTACTGCGCCACCCTCACCACAAAATTTAACCGAACTATCCGCCCATATTCTCTCCTCACTCTCATCACTCACTCTCTCACTACATATATTCATACTAACCTCCGTGTCCCTATCTATGACCCTATTCGGTATAACCCTTATACCCGAAATCTTCACCGTATCTAACACCTGCTCAAAATCAACAGTTATATGTTTCCCTTCATTATTTAATTCTAAGACTCTCTTTTTAAAATTGATTATCGCATTATTATTGATCAGAAAATCATTACCCAATATTACTTCTAAGTTTAATCCCCTTACTACTAAGAAGGTATTTTCATAACTTTCCCCATTTATTACTATACTCAACTGGACTTGTGTGGTCACCCTTTTACTTCTAACACCCGTAATACCTACAATGGTTACCCCCGCAACTGGCAAAGATGGAATATTTTTATTACTTTCCCTTAACTTATTTAATACGTGTTCCGCTATTACTGATACTTCACTGCCTATGTCTATTAGTGTCGTAACTGGCTTACCTTCAATTTCCAGCTTTACCTCCGTCAACCAAGCCTCTGGCCTCATCGTTCCCATCTCCTCTTCTTCCATTAATTCTGTGGCCATTTCTGTGTGAATTGTGTGATTCCTGTATTTATCTCCATGGACCCCACAGTCATCTATCGACAATGGCCGGGCCTCCTCATCCATTGTCCTTCTCAGTTTTCGGCCCGCTCGGCCGTACCTCCTGGTGTGCACACCCTGTCCGCTCGCTGGTGTCCTCCTTCATTTCTGGGTATTTCTGCTCGCCCCTCACCGGTTCTCTGATGTGGGTTGTTATATCTCTGCTGCGTCCAGTGCTGATGACCGGGCCTTGCCTTCCTACATCTATAACAGAAATTATGGTCACCATAATTCTCCATGGGACACCCATCACATTTCCACATTGGATATCGTCTACTTGGTTCTCGGCCATTGTACGTAGTTCCCATGTGTTGTCCTCCTCTTTGCGTGTAATTCCCTCCGCTGCTCCCATTGGGTTGTTGTGGACGTCTGCTGACTTCCTGGTCCCTAATATTCTGAAAAACATCCAACACTTTTTCTAATTCATTTATATTACTCACCTCCCTCATCATCAGCATAATCTGAACCTCTCTCGGTAAGTGTTTGCTGACATGGCGTACGAATGACTGAAATGGCAACGGTGGCTCTAAGTATTTTGGCTCGTTGAAAAGTCTTATTGTATATACCGTAATATTACCGTTATTTCTCCCAAAATTCCCTGTTCCCATTATTTGACTGCGCAATATCTCCTGCTCCTCTTCTGACCAATATTTATTACGGAACGCGGTTTCAAAATTTTCATATCTCCCCCATTCTTTCTATGTACTTCCGCCCATATTTCAGAATTGTCCTTAAAACATTTTAAAATTTTTATAAGTTTTACTTCCCAACTACTACCGTTAAACTGATTAAATTCCCGTACTCTGTTTAAAAACTGCAATGGATGCACTCTACGGTTCTCAATGTAAAAAGTTTCAAGTTCTATTTCATTATTCACATCTCGTGTAATTACTACTCGTTCGGTAATATTGTTTAACTTTTGGTTTATTGCTACACTCAACTCATCTTTAACACTACTAATGCTCTGCTCAATTGAATACAATTTCTGATCATGATTACATTCAGACTGAAGGCTATTTTTGGTTATTACATTAACTGACTCGTGTAACGCTTGTATTTCCGTTTTACAAGTATTTTCAATTTCATTGATTTTAATGTCTGTATTACTTTTGTGCTCATCAATATTTTGATTCATTTTTTCAATCTTAACCACTACACTGCTATATTTATATTCAGTGTCAGTATTACATTTATTTATTTTAGATTCTATTTCATTGTTGTACGCATTTATTGTACTTACTAATGTTTTGTTATTCTCATTTATTTGTTTATCTATTCTTTCTGACATATTACTATCTATCTCATTTATTTTAATATCTATGTTCTTTATTGAACTATCTACTTTGGTATTTAATTCATTAAACTTACTGGCAAATTCTTCATTATTGTTTTCAAAACGCTTATTGATCTCATTAATATGGTTTTTTAACTCACTGAAATTGCTTTCGCATTTGATTTTTTGTTCGTTAATTTCATGACTCAATTTATCAAATTTATTATCAAATTTTTCCTCATTACTATCAAAACGATTATTTATTTTATTGAAGTCATTTTTGACTTCTTTATTGTGTTCTTTCAATTCATTAAATTGTTTTAATAAAAAACTCATTACGTCATTATCAAATTTACTACATTTTGTTGAGGTTGGAGTTAATTGAACCCCTGAATCCTCTGTCATATTTGTTACATCTGTTACACTTACTTCGACTATTTTATCTTGACCCACATTTGGAGTTGAATGAACTTCAAGGCCGCTCATGACAGCTGATTCATTAAAATTAATTATTTCCTTTATCTCATTTTCATTATTTCCTGCCATTTTTTAAATTATAACATTATCTATTTTAACAATCCTTATTTTACATTCATTAAATATTATTCACTAGTATAGGTATTACTTACATATAACCTACTCTAACATGACATCGTTTTTTGTAATTTTTTACGCACTCTGCCTCAACCACTAAATCACTTATTCATGAGTAGACATGGTCTATACACACTGTGAATTTGTACAAACTGTCCTGTTCGGTTGCGCCATTGAGAAATTACATACTTTTTAACAATTAATATAATTAAATAATATACACAAAATCACAACTCCCATACCTGTAACGGGCCAGAGTCTTCACATGAACTCGTACCTATAAGTGATTTAGGGTTAAGTGTTATTAATAATTACTCTCATTGCTTTAGTTAACTCATCTAAATTTTATTAAACGCTTGACATTCTATCTTTCTTTCAACATGATGACAAAGTTATTCTGAAGCTAGGTTTCAATTTTGATACATATTATTGTTGTACTACCTGTTCAATTTATTCCAGACAAAACATAATTCATGGTTTTACTTAATCTATTTTAAAACAAATAACTCCTAAGATTATATTAAATAAAGACTACCCAGTAATTGCACACGCACACATTCATTCAAGTTAACGCCACAATTATGTTATTTTAAAATAGTTTATAATTATGTAATATGACTTTACGTGTTTACGTCCCTCTCTGCCAATCTAGGAGTTCACTGTTGTTTCTGGTAGTTCACTGTTTTAAGTCCGAAAAGTTCACATTTAAAATTTTTGTCACTTTCTCACCTTTTCTATATTTTCACTGTTTAGGTCCTAAAAGTTCTGCGGTTTACATTTTCTGCGTCATTGCCTTATAACTATTTTTTACTTGTGTTTATTACTTTTTATCACTCTTTAAATCATATTTTTTTAATTTTTGATAGGTTTTAAGCTCGCGAGACTTGGGTTCACCCGGCCGGGGAAAGGTTTCTTAGTCGACTGATGCAGTTTTTGCGCGCACACCTCGAAAGAATTTTTTAAAACGTGACTCCAGCATGGGAAAGTTCGCCGCCTGTGGGCACGTGTGGCTGTGAGTGCGCTCCCCTCGTTGATAACCTGCATTCCAATGCCACAAAGCAACTGTTTGACTATACAGTCTATTCACTGTAATCTGTTTGTTCACAATTCTCGATGCGTATCTTCTGATGGTTACGGAACAGTACCCGGATTGGTTTTAAAATAATTAAAATTTATTCCCCCCTGTTTGCCCCGTTACAAAATTGCTTTGAGTATACTACCTTCTCCACTTGATATGTTTTCCGCATCAATATCATCTGATGTCGATACTACTGATGGTGCAATAATAGTCATTTTTCCCAGTCAATTCTGGAAAGTTCAGGAGAAACCTGAAAGATCATTACAAAACTCATACATAATTTTTCACTAACTTAATAATTAAGAGAATAATTTATTTTCTTAACCTAGACAATTTTTGTAGGCTAGCACTATGAATTTACAAAAAGTTAATGGATTTTGTGTAAATTTCTAAAAAAATTAAATTTACAGCATTATCTAGTAGTTATTTTATAGTAATCTATTTTAATTTAAATGAACTCAATTCTAAAAGTTAAAAACAAACTTACATACAGCAGATTCTCTTGTTGTTCAGCTAGCACTATAGGTTGGTTACATCCCTGCACTGAAGATTCCTGAAAAAGATTTCTAATATAATCATACAACTCGAAAAACAAAAATTTGTTCAAATGATTAACATTGAATAATATAATCCTGATGATAACTAGCAAATACATTACGGATAATTCATCCACACTATCATTTAAATCTACTATTAAGCATAACACACCCCATAAAATTTTTTAGAATATTAAGCTATTAATTTTTTAAAAATTCATGTGATATTAGTTGAGTATCATTTAGGAGGTTAAACAATATAAATACACAGATTAACACATTAAGTTACAGATTATAAATACAAATAATAGGACATTAAGTACAAATAACACTATAGGCCTACATCAATTATCGGGTTTAAGAACCTGCTGTAAGCAGTGATAATTTTAGTTTAGTGAGCTTTAATCAGACTTGCATTCAATAATAAATTTTACATAAGATAAAAGAACGATGCTTTATTTAGTCACCAGCAAAACCTTTTCTGTCTGCAAGTTAATATTATAAAATTTAAGTTGTCTTGTTTGTTCACCATCTTATTTCACAGCACTACACTTTATATAATATTGAAACTTTCTCTTGTAAAAACTTACTTGTCTTTTTCGTCGAACGCGTTTCGGCATCGTATTCGCCTTCGTCAGCTTAGAACAGACTGCCAGTATTTAGTAACGGTTGTTGCTTGGAAGGTATAGTGGGGGTGGTGTGTAGAGGAAGGGGATTGGCGCGGGGATCCAAATTATTGTTTGTTTTTTGTATAATTGTGTCGAAAAGTGTATGTGATTTATATTGTAATTGGTCGTTTAGTATGTTGTTTGGTTGTGTTGTGTGGTGTTTGTATATTTCATACTGTTCAGCTGTGTTGAGTTTTCGACCTTTGGGTAAGAGGTGTAATATTTCAAGATTAGTATCTATGTTGGTGTAGCTATGGTTATGTGTGTGTATGTGTGTGGCAAACGCAGAATGTATATTGTTCTTGGAGAGGGCCTTTAAGTGTTCAGAGTAACGGGATGAAAAAGATTTTCCCGTCTGGCCTATGTAGAAACTATTGCAGTTATTACAATTTAATTTGTATACACCTGTTCTATTGTATTTGTCTATGTCCGTGTTTGTATCGTTGATGTGTTTTTTGATGGTATTGTTAGTTCTGAATGCTATTTTGTACTTGTGTTTTCTGAATGTGTTGTCAAGTTTGTGTGTGTTGGAGTTATGGTATGTGAGTGTGATGTATTTATTGTGTTGTGTGTTGTTGGTATTTTGTGTTTTGTTATTTTTGTGTTTGATGCGTTTGTGTAGTTTGTTTATTAAATTGGGGTTGTAACCGTTTTTCATTGCTATGTATTTGATTGTGTTGAGTTCGTCAGTATAATCTTGTTTACTTAAGGGTATTTTAGTTAGTCTATGGAGCATATGGTTGAAGGCCGCATGTTTATGTTGTGTTGGGTGGTTTGATGTGTTGTGTATAACCATGTCGGTTGTGGTAGGTTTTCTGTATATTTTGTACGTGTGTGTATTGTTAGTTTTGTTAATTGTTAGGTCTAGAAAATTTATACTATTGTTTTTTTCAATTTCCAGTGTAAATTTTAATTTGTGGTGTATTGTGTTTATGTATTTGTGGAAGTTTTCAACTTGTCTTGTGTTGCCTTTGAATAAAAGTAATATGTCATCTACATACCTGTGCCAGTAAATGATTTTGTTGGTGTATTTGTTGTTGTTTATTATGTGGTTCTGTTCTATGTTGTGTATATATATTTCTGCCAGTATTCCTGATATGGGGGATCCCATCGGGAGACCGTCTGTCTGTGTGTATATCTTGTTATTGTATGTAAAGTAATTTTGCTCAGTTATTATTTTGGTAAGTGTGATGATCTCTTGTATGTGTGTTTCAGGTGTGTTGTTTTGTCTGAGTATTTGTTCTAGTGTTTGTATGGTTTCTTGAACTGGGACATTGGTGTATAAATTGGTGATACCAAAAGACGCTAGTGTTGAGTTGTGTGGGATGTGGATGTGTTCAGTTTTCTTGACTAGGTCGATGTTGTTTTTGATAGATGTGTTGTTACTGAGATTAATGTTTTCTCTGATTATTTTGTCTAAGTGTTTGGCGATTTTGTGGGAGGGAGCTTGTGTGTTATTTATTAATGGTCTGATGGGAATGTTAGGTTTGTGTATTTTTGGTAATGCATTTAGTATAGGGGGGTTAGGTTTTATTTGTTTTCGGTACTTGGTGCTTTCAGGTTTGGTTATATGTTTTGTGTTGTTTATAAATTTGTTAATCTGTTTTTGAAATTTTAGTGTGAGGTCTTTATTTATTTCAGTTATATTATTTTCGTTGAAGAAATTTTCAATTTTAGTGTTAAGTTGATGTTTGTCTATTATGACGTTTATGTTCCCTTTATCAGCTTTTAATATTGTTATGTTGTGTTCATGCAATTTTTGTTTTACATTGTTAAGTGTTTTTATCTCGTTGTTGTGTCTTTTCGGTTGTATATGTGTGCGTTGGAGCTTACGTTTTATGTCGTGACGTATTGGGTCCTGGTCATTAATATGCGTGTTTTTTACAGCTGTTTCGGTGTCTATAATTATGTCACGTATGTGTCTATTGTGGTTTTTGTTGCTAGTTGTTTTGTTATTCAAATTATGTTTCAGTCCTTTGTTTAATAAATCCATTTCATCAGTTGTGAAATTAATGTTAGTTGTGTTAACTGTGCGTGTGTGGAATTTGTGTGCCGGTTAAGGGATCGATTCTATTACGCGTTTTGTGAGGTTAGTTATTTTTTTGTTGTGTCGATCTTGTATTGTCAATTTGAGTTTTTCTATGTTGTCTTGTGTGTGTTGTATTACATTTTCAAGTTCTGTGTGGTGTAATATTTGTGTAAGTTGTATGCCTGTCTGTTAAGTGTGTCTTTTTTATGGTATAAATAATTGATTATGTTATTTAGGTTAAATTGTTCTAATTTGCGTATGGTTTGAAGAGCTGTATGTGTGTTTTGTTTTATTGTAACTTGTGCGTGTGTTGGTATGATGTTGTGTTTTCGGCAAGTTTTATTGAAGGCTAGGTGTAAGGAAGTTTTTTTTACTTGTTTTTTGGCGTTTCTGTATTTATTGATGAAATACGCTCTGTCTGCGGTATTATAGTTGTCTTGTTTGTTCACCATCTTTTTTCACAGCACTACACTTTATATAATATTGAATACGTCACGACAAAAAACGTAAGCTCCAATGCACACATATACAACCGAAAAGACACAACAACGAGATAAAAACGCTTAACAATGTAAAACAAAAATTGCATGAACACAACATAACAATATTAAAAGCTGATAAAGGGAACATAAACGTCATAATAGACAAACATCAACTTAACACTAAAATTGAAAATTTCTTCAACGAAAATAATATAACAGAAATAAATAAAGACCCCACACTAAAATTTCAAAAACAGATTAACAAATTTATAAACAACACAAAACATATAACCAAACCAGAAAGCACCAAGTACCGAAAACAAATAAAACCTAACCCCCCTATACTAAATGCATTACCAAAAATACACAAACCTAACATTCCCATCAGACCATTAATAAATAACACACAAGCTCCCTCCCACAAAATCGCCAAACACTTAGACAAAATAATCAGAGAAAACATTAATCTCAGTAACAACACATCTATCAAAAACAACATCGACCTAGTCAAGAAAACTGAACACATCCACATCCCACACAACTCAACACTAGCGTCTTTTGGTATCACCAATTTATACACCAATGTCCCAGTTCAAGAAACCATACAAACACTAGAACAAATACTCAGACAAAACAACACACCTGAAACACACATACAAGAGATCATCACACTTACCAAAATAATAACTGAGCAAAATTACTTTACATACAATAACAAGATATACACACAGACAGACGGTCTCCCGATGGGATCCCCCATATCAGGAATACTGGCAGAAATATATATACACAACATAGAACAGAACCACATAATAAACAACAACAAATACACCAACAAAATCATTTACTGGCACAGGTATGTAGATGACATATTACTTTTATTCAAAGGCAACACAAGACAAGTTGAAAACTTCCACAAATACATAAACACAATACACCACAAATTAAAATTTACACTGGAAATTGAAAAAAACAATAGTATAAATTTTTTAGACCTAACAATTAACAAAACTAACAATACACACACGTACAAAATATACAGAAAACCTACCACAACTGACATGGTTATACACAACACATCAAACCACCCAACACAACATAAACATGCGGCCTTCAACCATATGCTCCATAGACTAACTAAAATACCCTTAAGTAAACAAGATTATACTGACGAACTCAACACAATCAAATACATAGCAATGAAAAACGGTTACAACCCCAATTTAATAAACAAACTACACAAACGCATCAAACACAAAAATAACAAAACACAAAATACCAACAACACACAACACAATAAATACATCACACTCACATACCATAACTCCAACACACACAAACTTGACAACACATTCAGAAAACACAAGTACAAAATAGCATTCAGAACTAACAATACCATCAAAAAACACATCAACGATACAAACACGGACATAGACAAATACAATAGAACAGGTGTATACAAATTAAATTGTAATAACTGCAATAGTTTCTACATAGGCCAGACGGGAAAATCTTTTTCATCCCGTTACTCTGAACACTTAAAGGCCCTCTCCAAGAACAATATACATTCTGCGTTTGCCACACACATACACACACATAACCATAGCTACACCAACATAGATACTAATCTTGAAATATTACACCTCTTACCCAAAGGTCGAAAACTCAACACAGCTGAACAGTATGAAATATACAAACACCACACAACACAACCAAACAACATACTAAACGACCAATTACAATATAAATCACATACACTTTTCGACACAATTATACAAAAAACAAACAATAATTTGGATCCCCGCGCCAATCCCCTTCCTCTACACACCACCCCCACTATACCTTCCAAGCAACAACCGTTACTAAATACTGGCAGTCTGTTCTAAGCTGACGAAGGCGAATACGATGCCGAAACGCGTTCGACGAAAAAGACAAGTAAGTTTTTACAAGAGAAAGTTTCAATATTATATAAAATAAAATTTAAAACAGCACAATTTTATTAAAAAATTTAATCGAGATTAAAATGCATGTTTAAGTCAAAAATTAAAGAAGTCACAGTTCAAATTCTCTTTTCACTTTGTCTTTTACCTGACAAATGTTAGCCCTTAATTTTTAAAGCAGAGCTGTGTTAAAACAAAATTTTTATGACAAATAAATTACAATTTAATGGACTCAATGGTATGAAAGTAACTATGTGTACAAAAAATTACAACAGTTTGCTTCAGTGAGGATACAGTAGCCATATTATAAATTTTGTTATATTAGATCTTAAAATTAACCTTAACTTACTAAGTCATATCTTAAGTAATTACGTTTCTCTGAAAAATGCTGAATTTGAAAGTATATTTAGAGTAATATAGCTGGACTGAAGAATTAAATAAAATATGTAACTAGTTAAATACGAGCAGAGTACAAATTAAATATATTATGGTAAGGCCTACCATCTTGTGTTAGGTAGGACCACATTTTACAAATAAAATGACTTACAAATTGGATACATTACACAAATATAGGTAGGCCTATTTACTTTTTACAATTGAAAACGAAAACAGTCTAGCCAATATTTCTATAGGCTAATGGGTGTACTGAGTAGGAACTCAAGGCTTGGGCTTAGTACTTGTCTTCAGACATTTTATACTTCATATCAAAGCCACAGATTAATTACTGGCAAAAAATTTAGGCGGAATTTACCAACAAAATTTAGCATAAATTTCAGGCCTAAGCTACCACTCAAACTTGCCAACTCTTGATCAGTCACATCAGAAACTTGTGTGTGTGGTAAATCAAGCTCTGTGTAATATGTGCAATCATTTAAAAATCGATCATGTAAATTTTCACAAAACAGAGCCCGTCTTACATCTGTAAGAAAAATAAAATTATGTAATGTTAAAATTACCACATTAAAATAATCTTCGGGGACATAAATGCAAAAGTGGGGAAGGAGCAAGAATTTATGGGGACAATAGGCAGACATAGCCTCCACAATACAACAAATGAGAATGGAATGCTGTTGATAGACTTTGCAGCCAGTAAAAATATGATTAAAAGCTTAACCTGTTTCCCTCATAGGGACATCCACAAAGCTACGTGGCTTTCACCAGATGGAAGGACAGCAAACCAAATATATCATGTAATTGTAGACAAAAAAGCGGTGACAAGTGTCACGGATGTCAGAGCAAGAAGAGGAGCCATATGCGAATCAGACCATTATTTGGTACAGGTCAAGTTTAGATGTCGGATAAATAGACAAAGCGCAGGCAAACATCAAGGTAATGAAAAACTAAACCTTAAAAATCTTGAAAGCCCAGAAATTAAGGAAAGACTTAAAAAAGAGCTGGATAAAGAGCTGGGAGCAGAAACAGAATCATCGGTAGATGGCAAATGGGAAAGGATAAAGAAAACAACGTGGGAAATGGCTAAAAGAGTGCTTGGAACCAAAGAAAAACAAAGAAAAGAGCATTGGTACGATGAACAATGCAAACAAGCAGTGGACATGAGAAACGAATTGTACAGAAGATATATACAAAGAAGAACGAGAGAAAGACGTGAAAAATATGAAGAAGCACGAAGAGAAGCAGACAAGATCTGCAGACAAAAGAAGAGAAAGTATGAAAATGACCGTATATTGAAAAAAAATGGAAGAAAACCTAGAGAGAAACAACAGTAGAGAGGCCTATAAATACTTAAAATACCTAAGAGGGGGATATAAACCCCAGACCAATTTATGCAGAAACGACGAAGGAAAAATTGTGTGACAGCGCCACTATAAAATTTACTTGGAGAAATTATTTCCTCCACCTATTGGGAGAACAACAACCGGATGATAATGCAAACAAGACAGGCACGGAACAACTAAACCAAAATCAAGAAAGCGAATTAGAAGTCACCCCGCATCCAACGCTAGATGAGGTTGTTACGGCCATTGAAGAAATGAGAAAAAATAAAGCCCCAGGTATAGACAGTATCCCGGCAGAAATATTTAAAGAAGGAGGACACATCCTCACACAGAAACTACACAGTTGTTAACTTATATTTATTAACAAATTTATTCTTTGTTTTATTACTATCGTAATTACCATGTGAGTACCATAATTATGTGCTGAAGCACATGGTCCACTGCCATACATTACTTTCTCTATAGGGTCCAGAGTTCTTTTAAAACGAAATCAGAGACTGAGTTGGGTCTTGAAATAATGCTTTTAACAACAATAGTGGTGGCATAAAAACTTTGTTTAATGACGCTAAATCCTTTACATTTATGAATATCAAAAAACATAGTGTCTTATAAAATCAAACAAAATAGCGTCTTACATTATTTCCGCCGTTATTAGCTATTCATCAATTTTTTACTTATTTCTTTTTGGTATTTAATCTCATGAAACCATTTTAAATTTGCTGCAGCTCTATTGCTCTATTACGTTTCAGATCTTTATTTGCACACAAACCAATGCCTTAATTATTTTCGGTATGCTGGCACACACACACACACATAGTATCATGCTCTCACCCACACATACAATTGACAAAGGTACATTTTGAATTTAGTAAAATTTTGTGTTCAAAAAGAATATTCAAAGATAGTTATGATTTTTGACTTCCCTGCTAGTGTAGACTTGAAGTTGGCGTCAGTCATTGACCATGGTCGGGCAGATGTTCAGCCGAACGTTCCTGATTGTTTGTCTCTATATTTCACCAAATTTAAATTCCATTTTTGTGTGGTTATTTACCAATTATTGTTTAAATTTTCACTGTCTACATTTTAACTATATTCATGATTACACAAGACACTTTTGCTAGCAATACTTTGCCGGCAAATTGTACATCGTGTGTACCCTTTGAGTAGTTATGGCTGACTGAGAACAATACATGGCACCATGTACATGGCATGGTACATGGTTATGGCATGGTATGGTGATGGATCTATGCACGTAGTAGTGTTATGACGTCATTATTCCATTGTTTTATTTGGCTTATGTCATGGTTTTGCGTCATTGTGGTTACGTTTCTGACATTATTACTGCCGTTTCAGTCTGATTTTCCACTTGCTTTGCACACACCGCTGCCAATACGCACGTAGGCCTCGACCTTGAGTTGAACGTTACAGACGAAATTGCGTCGTGGTTTATAGCTCTCAGGAAGCCAACCTAACCATCTTTATTATATAGAAATTACAATAAAATCTCTTTAAGACAAATAAATCTGAAGACGGACTTTTGTTCCGTCACGAAACCCCCTCAATGATAGGTTTTATGCCAAAGCATAAAAACTATCATTGACCCATTCACACGTCCTAAAGGGATCAGCCCAGATATGTTGCCACAACCCCCTGTAGTGTTTATATAGAAAAGTTTTAATCACTTACCCTTGGTCCAATGATGGTGACTGTACCCATCTGACCTTACTGGACTTCTCAGGAGAGATCCCAACACTATAAGGCCATTTGACACTTAACGCTCCTGCTCTGACGCACCGGCCAGCTCAGGACCGCCGTCACAACACCATCAAACTCTGAAACATGAAATAAACAAATTTAAAATAGTGGCCTTATCTATTCCCATATCCACAACTGATATGTCTCCCCTTAGATTCATTGGTTTGTGTTTTGAGGCATTGGTTTGCTTAATTCTAAAAATTCTTCAACAACCAAAATAAACAAGATTTAGGACAGAAAATCCATTTCCCTTTTCAACATTCCTACATTTATTAAAGCTTTCTGACCTCAGTCAATATTACCTTTCTTACGTCATCACAAGAAAACACATTCTTATACTAAGCACAACACATAAAACAAAATTTTAATTCGTAAACGCAACAACAACAACTATTTATCTTTATTATATAAAATTAAAATATACTATTATGGCAAACACTTAAAATATTCTAAACTTTCTTTACTCAGCTTTCCTGATACTCATATTTCTTTGCAACAGAATCAGAACGATATTTGTATATTCAATATCAATAGCAATATTATTTCTTTAATACTTGAACTTAGTTACCGTTGCTACTAATAACAATAAAACATAGTAAAACATCATAAAACATTAAACATTAACCTTGTTACATTTACATTACATAATTCACATTTAAATATCTTGTATCAAAACTTTATAACATTGTTATTATCAACTCTCTATTCAACTTTTAATTAGTTAACATTTATTGTATCATTAGATTCTATAAAAAATTTCAAATTTATTATTAACCTTGCTGTTACATCACCTTTCTACTATGAATTTTCTTTTTCTAACCTTTTCATCAATACTTATCTAGATTGGGTGACTCTCTATTATTCACTATTATCTATATCTTATTTTGGCATTTATCTATCTAACCTTACTCATCTTTCTTCTAACAACCACTTCTACCAACCATTAACATATTATGACACCGATCTCTCCATAATAACAAACCCCTTCAACATTAATTCTATTTATACCGTTCACTTCTTTAAGTGAAATTTCTATTACCTCTTTGTACTAGGATGTGTGTACCCTACCTGGCAATATACACGTTCATAACCTTTTGCCCTCCACCAAATATCGGCAAACACTCTTACCCTTCTCTAATTACGGGAACTGCCACAACGCCGCACGTTGATCACTCCTTACACCACTATCCTTACTACAAAATATCACCATCAACTATTTACTCTTTAATTACATATTACTCACCTTCTCTACATATAATCACTAACACCACTGTGTCCCTAAAATATCTAACACCCTCTTTGTGTATTATCTGTATCTCAACTTCTTATTCTCTCTAACTCCCAATAAAGTTAATTCTGACTAACTCCTATGCCTTATTTATCATCATCACCCAAACCTCTTTACAACATTTCACTTTAATATAACACTAGAAAATTCATCACTTACCTTACAATAATAAAACAACTCAATATCTGAACATATTTATGTTTACTCATTTACTAATCATTAGAATCTAGATTAGAATCTAGATCTCATAATTATTTAAATTCATCATCACAATTAATTATTCTTCAATTATTTATTTAGTTTGAAACATGTTATAATTATTATTAAAGCAATTAAACTATACCTTCCTGTTACATGCATGGTTTACACAAAAATACATATAATACACAACATCAAGAATACACAAATACATTGACATTAATACACAAAAATATACAATCCAAATTATCGTTTAATCATTTACCATAAATCAAGTTCATTGGGGACTGACAGATAGGTTGGAGGACTTGGACTTCGCGGATGACCTGTGCTTGCTAACCAACAGTTTTAAGGATATGGAAGCAAAGCTGAATGATTTAAAAACCGAAGCATCAGAGGTGGGATTGAAGATTAATGGAAAGAAAACCAAGGAGATGTGTTATAATAACCGCAATAAGGCACTATTATTTTTAGGAAACCAAGAGATCGAACAAGTCAAACAGTTTTGTTACCTTGGAAGTATGGTCACCACGGAGGGAGGAACCATAGAGGATATAGGAAATAGAATAAATAAGGCTAAAGGAGCATTTGCAATGCTGAGACCAATCTGGAAATCAAGGGAACTTAACACCAATACCAAACTACGCATCTTCAATACAAATGTCAAGTCAGTACTGCTCTATGGGTGTGAAACTTGGAAGACTAACAAACAACTGATTAGCAGACTCCAAACATTCGTGAACAGAAGTTTGCGGAATATCCTGAGGATATGGTGGCCACAAGTTATCTCCAATGAAGAGCTGTGGAGAAGAACCCATCAAACACCCATTGACATTGAGATGCGTCGTAGGAAATGGAAGTGGATTGGGCATACATTACGACGAGATAGAGACAACATAGCAAGACAAGCCCTGGAATGGAACCCACATGGTAGCAGGAGAAGAGGCAGCCCAAGGAACACATGGAGGAGGAGTGTAATAGCGGAAGGGATGGAGAAAGGAGGGAAGACCTGGCCCGAGATCAAGACGATGGCGCGGAACAGAGTCCGGTGGCGGAAGTTCATTGATGCCCTATGCTTCACTTAGGAGATGCAGGAATAATGATGAATGATGATAAATCAGTTCATAAACAGTCCATCTTGAAACCACACTATCACATAATTAAATGTTCATAACACAATAAAATATTTATCCCCCATCATCAAACAACAGTCGAGTCTTAGGTCTATACAACTTATTTTTCCTTGAAAACATTATATTAGCATCACTAATATAATACTTATTTAAATTCTTATATTCTTCTACAAAACTATCATAATTAATAGGTTTATTCCATATCAATTTATCATACTACTTATCATCATAGGGTATGGTCCTGTCACCTTCAGTATAATTAGTCACAATCAGGTAAGTTACAAAGTCATTATTTTCATCGTCATCTACTGCTATCTCAGTTTCACTATAAGGTAAGTTCTTATTTTTATTACTTCTCTCTCCACCTAACCTTTCTATAAATTCTTCATATTTTCTATTTATTTTAAAAATCTCTATCTCCCTCTTTCTCTCACAGTATCTCTTCCAATACCTCTCTCTCTCTCTCTCAATATATCTCTCACTCTCAGAATATGCAGGGGACACTAACTCACAATTACTGCACCACCTGTGAAGTGCACTAAAAAAACCAGGGACAACTTTATTTGCAGACCTATCGTCTTCCAAATATACTCTGAAGGAACTCTCGTCCTTCCTAAACACATGTGAAGTCTTTACTCCACCCCCCCTACTACACCATTAAGGGAAAAATTTACCCCCTGCAATCCTTCTACCTCTATACTCTCTTTACACGCTCTCTTTAACCCCTCAACACATACTAACATTCCATCATTATCATATTCTACTCCCCTTAAAATCTCATTATCACTACCAATGTTCACATAATCATTTTCTAATACCATATTTTTATTTATTTTATCATAATTTTCACCACTACTTACCTTGTCTTTATTTATGTTTAATTTGTCTATTTCTCTCTTATTCTCCAACTCTATTTCATCTAAACGTGTCTCTATTTCACTTATTCTTTTATCAAAATTACAATTTTGTCTTTTAATTTCCTTTTTTATGTCATTGAATTTCTCATCAAATTGGTTAAACTTATCATTAAAATTATCAAATCTTGCATTCTGCTCATGAAATTTATCGTCAAACTTTGCCTCAAGTTTATTAAATTTGGCATTTAATTCGCTACTTTGCATTTTCATTAACTGGAATAAGTCATCCAGTGACACTTTACTACTGGTAGGTGTTGAGTTCGCCGTGACTCCACTCATAATTACGGATTCTGTTCCTGTATCATTTAGATTTACGCTTTCATTTACATTAAGGCTGATACTTTCACTATCGTTTGCCATATTGAATATAAAAGAACTTCTACTGAAACCCCCCTTTTATTTTCTAAGTTTTGTAAATTTTTTTTTTTGAATTTTATTTAATTTTATTTTTATTAAGTTTTTTTTTTTGTAAAAGGGGAGAGACATCATATTTAGAACTAGGTAAAGAGAAACCTAGAGGAAGCAAAAGTGTGCAAGGCCCAAATACCATTACAGACATGTCCCCCCAGGTGAATGACAGGACTTGCAAATGAAAAACTCTTTTAACCAACAAGCGTGTGCTTTATTCAACCTGTAAGATCTTCCATACATAACAAGTTTGTAATTGTGTGAGCACACCATTAAAGGCAGACTTATATATATCTATGTATTTCCATTAATCCATAATGTCACCAAGTAAATGAATTGATATTACTAATTGCAAAATTTCTGCCTGATCATGTATGAGTCAAAGTTGGTAATAATCTCATTCATTAAGCAATACTAATCTATCAGTGTTGTATAATATCAATTAGGCTAGCCTGTTGTCTCAGCGAGCACATGTATGGTTATTCTCTTGTTTTAAATCAGTTACATATTCCCCAAAAATATATATATATATAGTAAAATTACACACACAAACACATATACGACATGAATAACAAAACATCCCTCATTTCAACACTAACCTCCACATAAACCGATTCCCACTACAGTAAATAAATGAAGCCTAATATGTATAGCTAGGTACAAATATAAATAACAACGTAAAATGGAATATCACAGCTCCTAAGCATAGATTTGCTAGTATATTCACAAGCATAGTTCACACCAGAGAATGTAAGTTACCGCCCCGAAACTCAAACAGCCAAACGAACCCTTAGCTTAATCATTAAGCGTTAAGTATGTGTGTGAAAGAAAATCGTTTCTCATCAACAACATCAGACAACCCCCAGCTACGTTATTAAACTCTGCCATGACCAGATGACTTGATAGCACGAGATAATTAACTCCCTAATGGTCTTAATTAGATGAAAGTTAGATCTTACAGTAAACTGCGGATGTGTGTGTATGTGTGTAACTTCTTACACATTATACAGTTATAAGATACTTCATTAGGTGTACTGTGGTAATGTTCACACATGCAATAACATGATGATCACACATAATTGAACATGAGAGTTTGTGCTAGAGTCTAATTTTCAGAACTTCACGAGTGAGCTTCTGGCGGCTTCTGTGCATTCACATGTCGTAGAGAGAGAGAAATAGATAAACAGAATTTTCCCACCTGGATAGTCCGGTGTACTTAGTCCGTGTAGGCGAGGATCAGTGATGTCACAGCCATATCACCCGTCCCTGGTGCAGCTTAGCGTTGGAAAAGTTCTTGGTTCAGCTTAGCATCGAAAAGTCCTTGACTGACGGCATTGTGGCTAAAGATCGTCTCTGCTATTAGGGGGAACAGATGTTCGTTCGCCCCTGACACCCATCTCGTCCTTGGTCGAGCACCTGGAGCACGCTTTATCTAGCCTATCATAGTGATAGGTACGGAAGTCCTGGTTAGAAGTTCGCCGCCAGCCGAGACCAGATGAACAGCTTGGAGGATGAAACAGAAATGAGAGCGAATCCACGTTTCGCTCCACCCAAGTAACCTCCGAGCAGGAATGTACAGACACACAGCTGGCTGGCAGTGCCAGCCGTATTGCGTAGCAACACAACCTTTTGTGTGTATAACTGACCGGCGACAAACAATCTTAACAGAGTGGCAGTGCGTGACGTCAGCGGCGCTCGTTTTTAAAATACTAATAATCTAATACGTTGCCGAAGCCAGTTCGGCACACCCTCACCCCAAAAGGGCAACATGGTTGACCCAAAACAAACAAGTCCTCAAGCACGACGGCTGCGGGAAACCTGGAAAATCTCAGACTCTAAAACCGCTCTTGGTGGGTTCAGTAACACAGGAAAACGAAAAGCAGAAGGAAGAGGTGTGAGTCAATGAATGTGTGTCTGAAAGAGAAGGTGTAAGTGTGAGTCCTGCATGCTCGCCGGGCCCTGGTCCGCATGCAGATATGAGAGACAGAAAAGAACAGGAGAAAGAGAAGAATCGCAGGCCTGCTCTGAGTACCGACCACCAAGGCCTCCCAAATCTAATGACTGAGATCCAGGAACCCAAATAGTATTCCCCCCTTCTATGGGACCAAACTGTCATCACTAACTCATGCCCTATGGCAAAACTTTAGCTTGGAAATATGAGTGGTTACTCTTTCAACATCCCCACTGGGATCACCCAATTTCACTGTAACGGGCGACACAAACCGAAGAATGCGGTATGGTCCCGACCAACGATAACATAGTTTAGCGGCCCTCCTATTTATGGCTGAGCTGATCGGATGGCTCTGACAGTAGACCAAGTCGCCAATCTTAAATGGGTTCGGAATTCGCCCCTGATTGTAGCGACTACGGACGCGTTCGTGCGCACGAAGCAAATTCCTCCGGACCTCCCGCCATCTGTCCACAGTCGTGACCTCAGGATCGTTCGGCAGAAGATCATCAATGTGCCACAAATTGTCCAACGGCAAACTCGGCGAGAACCCAAACATGACTTCAAAGGGTACAGCCTTGTGACTCTCGTGTAGGGCCGTGTTAAATGCTAATTGCAACCACTTTAAATTTTGGTCCCAACAATCCTGTTGTTCAGCATGATAGGCGATAAGCGCTGAACGGAGATTCCGGTTAAATCTCTCCGCGTGGGACGGTTGAGGGTAGTACGGGGAAGTGGTCACATGTTTGATGCCGTTAGCGAAACACATTCGCCGGAAATCTTTTGAAATGAACTGTGGTCCATTGTCAGAGACAATGGTGGACGGAAAACCGAAATGCTGCAAGACATGGGTCTGTAGCATAAGGATAGTTGAGCGAGTGTTTGCCTGTCGTAAGGGCAGTAGCCAGACAAACTTGGAAAAGGCATCCACGCAAACAAGTAGGTAAGCATTACCAGACTTGCTACGAGGGAAAGGTCCCACGTAGTCTATGAATAACTTCTCCATGGGTTTGCTCGCCACATCAGATGACAATAGACCCAATTTAGTGTTTTGAGCAGGCTTACTCAAGCCACAGAGATGACATGCCTTCACACGAGCCGCGATGTCCCTGTCCATGCCCTTCCAGATGAAATGCCTCCTAATACTGGAAATGGTCTTCGAAATTCCCTTATGGCCACCTATTGGGGAATCATGATAGTAGCTGAAGACCATTGGCACGAGCTTGCTAGGCAGCACAACCTTCGGGGCACGTCCTTTTCGTTCTCGGCAGCACAGGACGCCCTTGGACAGAAAATATGGTACCTGCACGTTACCCTCTTTTAGGTGTTGGATGATAGGACCCAACTCTTCATCATTTAACTGATGGGGTAACACATCAGTAAAAGCCAAAGGAAAATCCAGCAGAACGGAACAGGGTTGCTCAGAATTGGCCTCGCTGGGTTGGGTGAACATACGTGACAAGGCGTCTGCAACAACATTTTGTGTTCCCCTGATGTGTTGCACTTTGAATTTAAAGGATGAGATCTTGACCACCCAACGCCCTATTTTACCCAGCTGCCGGGGATGAGCGAGAAGCCAGGAGAGAGCCTGATTATCGGTCTCCAACAGGAACTCAGCGTGTTCCAAGAAACGCCTGAACTTATCTAGAGCGTACACAACAGCAAGACACTCTAGTTCATACACTGAAGACTTCCTCTCTTGTTGGGTCAAGGTCCGGGATATAAATGCCACCGGCTGCCTAGCACCATCGACTTCCTGGGACAGAACCGCCCCGAGCGCAACAGAACTCGCGTCCGTTTGCAAAATGAATTTTTTTGAAAAATCAGGCATCCTCAACACAGGGGGAGAGACGATCGCCTCCTTGAGGGTATCAAAGGCCCGCTGTTGCCTCTCTCCCCATACAAATTTGGTACCCTTTTTCCTGAGTTCATTTAAAGGTACCGCAATCTCCGCGGCATTAGGGATAAATCTACGGTAGAAATTGACCATGCCAACAAATCTGGCAACCCCTTTCGCATCCCTAGGGGGAGGAAAATCCCGGATGCCTTGTGTCCTCTCCGGGTCGACCGTCACACCCCCATATGAGACGAGATGCCCTAAAAACGAAATACTCCTTTGTGCAAACTTTACCTTTTCTGGATTGATAGTGAGGCCAGCACTCCTCAATCGGCACATCACCTCTCTCAGGTGACCCAGATGCTCCTCGAACGTTTTACTGTAGACCAAGAGGTCATCAAGATAATTAAAGACGAATTTAAATTTTACGTCATGGAAGACAGTGTCAAGTAGTCGCGTGAGGGTTTGAGCCCCCACTGCCAGACCCATGGGTACCCTAGTATATTGATAAAGATTCCATGGCACACAGAATGCCGTATAAGGGCGGCTTTCCTTAGACAGAGGAATCTGATGATAAGCGGCATTGAGGTCAAAGATGGTGAAGTACCTGGCCCCACTAAACCAATCGAACGCGGAATGTAAATCGGGAAGAGGAACTGAATCCACTTCAATATTAGCATTGAGTTTGCGATAGTCAATTACCAAACGCTGTTTACCTCCAGGCTTGGGCACCAGAAATGCTGGACTTGCATAACTAGAGTTGGAAGGTTCAATGACCCCTTGTTTAAGCAACTCTTGAACCTTCTCTCTTAGAACATCCATCTTTGGAGGGGCGAATTTATATGGGTGTGAGCGGACTACGGCGGAGTCCGTTAAACGGATCTTATATTCCAAAAGATGTGTGAGCCCCAGGTTGGGAGTTAATACAGTGGGGAACTGCTCACACAAATGATCTAAAGCATGCCTCTGGGACGGGGTGAGATGGTCTCTTTCTGAATCGGGACACACAACCTCTTGGACACCTCCCTTAGCTCCCTGGTATCCAAGAAAAGGAATGACAACCTCCCGATTGAATTTAAAATAACAGTGGTGCGCTTGAAGATCTAAAACGAGACCACTCTTGGAGATGAAATCTGCACCCACAATGCAGTCGACTCCCAGAGCAGGAGAAACCAAAAATCGCCACACCCATGAAAAACACTCGATTTTAATACTCAGGGAAACCACCCGGGAGATGGGCAGAATATCCCGCGATGCAGTCCAGCATACCACGGAAGACCGATCCGACCCTAATAGTAAGCCCTGTTGTTCAAGGTCCTCACATACTCTAGATGAAATTATGGATCGGGCTGATCCAGAGTCAACCAAGGCTCTGAGCTGACCCTTTTTCAACTCGACCAACAGGAAGGGGCATACTGAACTGTAGTTGGGGACAGTTCGCAGGACCTTGGAGCCGGATGACCCGGGATTAGCTATCCGCCTGGGGTTAAGTGAAATCGGAAGAGAACAGCCTAACGGGGAAGACCACTCCCGACTTATCTTCCCCGAGAATTTACGTTTTTTGAAAGGTGACCTTTTCGGGAAGTCCCTTGACGCAGTCTAGCATCGTTACAATTGCGCGCGACGTGACCGGATCTATGACACCTAGAACAAAATAAGTCTTGTACTTCACAGCTCTGAACCGGCGCAGGCCTAGGACCCCGAGACCCGGGCTGCCCGACTCGTCGCTCGAAATTAGGGCGTTCTGAACGCCTCCTAGCCTCGCGGGCTCTAATATCGTCATTACCCCGTATAGTGGTCGACTCGGCGCACAGCCGGTCTAAATCAATAAAACTTTGGGGGCGGGCAGCGAATGTCAAACGTGACCGTTCCTCCGGCGTCACGCCCTGCAAAATAGTATGAATGACATCAGACTCTGACAACCCCAGCCTCAGGATCCGGGCCGCGTCTTTAACACTGGAAATGAAATGAGCAAGGGACTCTCCGCTTGCTTGAACTCTATAGAAATGCTTGTGTCGTAACCGGTCATGTAACCTTCCCGGTACGAAAGCGTCCAGGACTTCCCGATGGAAATGGTCTATGCCACCACCATCCCTAAGGGTACTTGTCACGCGCTCAGCCATAGATCCCCGACAATACGGGTAAATGAGCTCAAGCAAAGTCCGCTCCGACAGCCCAGGGAAATCGGCCAACTGAAAAAATACGCGCAAGAATCTCAAAAGCGCCTCAGGATCCAGACCATCGACAACTGGGAGACGCTGAATGACATCCGACAGGGGGTTAGGAAGCTTGTGATAGCTTGCGGTGGCCATATCGGCAAAGGCAGGAACATGCACAGGGGGTTCCACCCTGGCTGCCGTCTCAACACAAGAAGAAGAAGAAGAACCGGAATTCGGATCTACGTGGCGACGCTGGCCGAGAGAAAACTCCCGCAATGCCATCGCCACTTGCTCCCTAAGAGTGACAACATTTTTCTCTAATTCCGAGGTGGTAGCCTGTGATTCAGCATTCTGTAAACGGCATAGAACGTGTTGTAAGCGTTGGCGCACCCTCTGTCTAGCCGTAGAGGTGGGTGCCGCCGACTGCAGGCCTTCGGCCAAATCGCGCAGTTCTACAAATTTTTCCGAGCACAGCTCCACCTCGGCGGTGACATCCGTAAGTAATACTCTCCCACTCGGTGCCTCACCGGAGGCAAGAGCCTCACGGAGTTGCTTCCTTAATGAAACAACAGTCTCCTGCGGCTTCCGTCCCCGGAACCGGACCTCCCACTCGAGCTCATCTTTTACAAACAAATCCACATTTACCGAAATGGACATGACCGCGCAATCCACACACACACCAAGTAAAAGCAAGAATTAAAGAGAACGACAGGAAGAACTTGATCATACAAGTGGCTCCAGAATACTCTAGCGATACGACGAGATGGGTGTCATAAAAGCAGAGAAACAGCCATGCAAAATGCCCAGAAGAGAACACAACACAAAACAATCAAACTAACTCACTAAATACAACACACAAAGTACACATAAAATTCGATATAATCGAAAATATAAAGTATCACATCCATGCCCTTGGTCGGACCATAACCGCATTCAAAATACGATACCGCAACTCAACGCCCTCAATAAACAATTACCATATAACTGGGATGCTACCAAACACGTTGTCTAATCCAAAAGACAAGTCATAATCAAACTCAACAAGTACCGACGGCCCTCATCATGTCCAGACTCCGTATGAGCTCCAGGGTATGTGCAAGTGCAACCAATCAGCACACATTCATTAAAACAAATTAATCACATTCTCATAACCCCTTTTCAAAATTCATCTCGCACTCAACATCACAAAATAATCACTTAAACACTAACACATATTAAATTATTTTAAACTTCATTAACCCCCTATTCATTTTATAAAATGTGCTCTTTTTCTCTGGTTGTTCATTCTGTTAATTTATTACACTATCATTAAGTTTTCTTACAACACTTGGATTCTAATCAAAAATAATTTGAAGTAATTTGCAAGTCCTAACACCAGCTGACATGTCTGTAGCCACACTAAGTTTCATTTAAGAAAATAAATATAAGTCCCCAGATTCTAAAATTTCTCAAGTTCAACAGAGAAAATAAGGCAGAAATAATACCTACTATCCATCCAGCATCATAAAAACCACGCTCTGAACTACCATTTGAAACCCCCCTTTTATTTTCTAAGTTTTGTAAATTTTTTTTTTTGAATTTTATTTAATTTTATTTTTATTAAGTTTTTTTTTTGTAAAAGGGGAGAGACATCATATTTAGAACTAGGTAAAGAGAAACCTAGAGGAAGCAAAAGTGTGCAAGGCCCAAATACCATTACAGACATGTCCCCCCAGGTGAATGACAGGACTTGCAAATGAAAAACTCTTTTAACCAACAAGCGTGTGCTTTATTCAACCTGTAAGATCTTCCATACATAACAAGTTTGTAATTGTGTGAGCACACCATTAAAGGCAGACTTATATATATCTATGTATTTCCATTAATCCATAATGTCACCAAGTAAATGAATTGATATTACTAATTGCAAAATTTCTGCCTGATCATGTATGAGTCAAAGTTGGTAATAATCTCATTCATTAAGCAATACTAATCTATCAGTGTTGTATAATATCAATTAGGCTAGCCTGTTGTCTCAGCGAGCACATGTATGGTTATTCTCTTGTTTTAAATCAGTTACATATTCCCCAAAAATATATATATATATATAGTAAAATTACACACACAAACACATATACGACATGAATAACAAAACATCCCTCATTTCAACACTAACCTCCACATAAACCGATTCCCACTACAGTAAATAAATGAAGCCTAATATGTATAGCTAGGTACAAATATAAATAACAACGTAAAATGGAATATCACAGCTCCTAAGCATAGATTTGCTAGTATATTCACAAGCATAGTTCACACCAGAGAATGTAAGTTACCGCCCCGAAACTCAAACAGCCAAACGAACCCTTAGCTTAATCATTAAGCGTTAAGTATGTGTGTGAAAGAAAATCGTTTCTCATCAACAACATCAGACAACCCCCAGCTACGTTATTAAACTCTGCCATGACCAGATGACTTGATAGCACGAGATAATTAACTCCCTAATGGTCTTAATTAGATGAAAGTTAGATCTTACAGTAAACTGCGGATGTGTGTGTATGTGTGTAACTTCTTACACATTATACAGTTATAAGATACTTCATTAGGTGTACTGTGGTAATGTTCACACATGCAATAACATGATGATCACACATAATTGAACATGAGAGTTTGTGCTAGAGTCTAATTTTCAGAACTTCACGAGTGAGCTTCTGGCGGCTTCTGTGCATTCACATGTCGTAGAGAGAGAGAAATAGATAAACAGAATTTTCCCACCTGGATAGTCCGGTGTACTTAGTCCGTGTAGGCGAGGATCAGTGATGTCACAGCCATATCACCCGTCCCTGGTGCAGCTTAGCGTTGGAAAAGTTCTTGGTTCAGCTTAGCATCGAAAAGTCCTCGACTGACGGCATTGTGGCTAAAGATCGTCTCTGCTATTAGGGGGAACAGATGTTCGTTCGCCCCTGACACCCATCTCGTCCTTGGTCGAGCACCTGGAGCACGCTTTATCTAGCCTATCATAGTGATAGGTACGGAAGTCCTGGTTAGAAGTTCGCCGCCAGCCGAGACCAGATGAACAGCTTGGAGGATGAAACAGAAATGAGAGCGAATCCACGTTTCGCTCCAGCCAAGTAACCTCCGAGCAGGAATGTACAGACACACAGCTGGCTGGCAGTGCCAGCCGTATTGCGTAGCAACACAACCTTTTGTGTGTATAACTGACCGGCGACAAACAATCTTAACAGAGTGGCAGTGCGTGACGTCAGCGGCGCTCGTTTTTAAAATACTAATAATCTAATACGTTGCCGAAGCCAGTTCGGCACACTACTAACGAGAATAACTTTTATAAAAGTTTAGTTTTGTATTGACTTAACCTTACAATATGACATAACCTCTATCTTATGATACCTAATACACACTATCTCAATGCCCCACCCCGTCTCTGTATTTGGGTTTATTATAAAAATTTACTTTTTATAATGTCCCTGTTCGGGCGCCATTTGTAACTTATATTTATTAACAAATTTATTCTTTGTTTTATTACTATTGTACTTACCATGTGAGTACCATATTATGTGCTGAAGCACGTGGTCCACTGCCATACATTACTTTCTCTATAGGGTCCAGAGTTCTTTTAAACTGAAATCAGGGACTGAGCTGGGTCTTGAAATAATGCTTTTAACAACAATAGTGGTGGGATAAAAACTTTGTTTAATGGCGCTAAATTCTTTACATTTATGAATATAAAAAAATATGGTGTCTTATAAAATCAAACAAAATGGCGTCTTATATTACTTCCGCCGTTATTAGCTATTCATCAATTTTTTACTTATTTCTTTCTGGTATTTTATCTCATTATAAAACCATTTTAAATTTGCTGCAGCTCTATTGCTCTATTACGTTTCAGATCTTTATTTGCACACAAACCAATGCCTTAATTATTTTCGGTATGCTGGCACACACACACACAGTATCATGCTCTCACCCACACATACATTGACAAAGGTACATTTTGAATTTAGTAAAATTTTGCGTTCAAAAAGAATATTCAAAGATAGTTATGATTTTTGACTTCCCTGCTAGTGTAGACTTGAAGTTGGCGTCAGTCATTGACCATGGTCGGGCAGATGTTCAGCCGAACGTTCCTGATTGTTTGTCTCTATATTTCATCAAATTTAAATTCCATTTTTGTGTGGTTATTTACCAATTATTGTTTAAATTTTCACTGTCTACATTTTAAATATATTCATGATTACACAAGACACTTTTGCTAGCAATACTTTGCCGGCGAATTGTACATCGTGTGTACCCTTTGAGTAGTTATGGCTGACTGAGAACAATACATGGGTACGATCTATGCACGTAGTAGTGTTATGACATCATTATTCCATTGTTTTATTTGGCTTATGTCATGGTTTTGCGTCATTGTGGTTACGTTTCTCACATTATTACTGCCGTTTCAGTCTGATTTTCCACTTGCTTTGCACACATCGCTGCCAATACGCACGTAGGCCTCGAACTTGAGTTGAACGTTACAGACGAAATTGCGTCGTGGTTTATAGCTCTCAGGAAGCCAACCTAACCATCTTTATTATATAGAAATTACAATAAAATCTCTTTAAGACAAATAAATCTGAAGACGGACTTTTGTTCCATCACACAGTCTGATATTAGAGATATGGAATATGGAGGAAATTCCTGTAGATTGGAAGAAATCAATAATATGTCCGTTATACAAGAAAGGTGACAAATTAAATTGTAAAAATTATAGAGGCATTTCACTGCTGTGTGTGGGCTACAAAATATTCACCTGGATAGTAAGTAGAAGAATAAGTATTTACACAGAAGGTATTATAGGAGAGTATCAGGCAGGATTCAGACCAGGAAGATCCACCATTGATCAGCTGTTCTGTGTTAAACAGACCCTAGCTAAAGCATGGGAGCATGGCGTTGACGTTCATAAGATTTTTGTGGACTTTAAACAGGCGTATGACTGTATAAATAGAGAAAAACTGTACACAATATTACATGAGTTTGGCATACCAAATAAATTGGTAAAACTAATCCAAGCTACAATGGACCACACACAAGCGTTCGTTCGTATTCAAGGTCAACTAACAGACCCTTTTGAAATAACGAGGGGATTAAAACAAGGAGACGGGCTGGCCCCGGTCCTCTTTAACATATGCATGGAATATGTTATAAGGAAAATGTCCTCCAACGCTTGCAATTTACTATTTAATAAGTCTACACAAATTGCAGCATATGCTGAAAACGTGAATCTAATGGGACGGTCAATAAGAGATATTACGGAGCTCTACTTAGAACTGGAGGAGAATGCAAAAACAATAGGTCTGACTATCAATACAGACAAAACCAAAGCTATGACCCAAACAAGAAAACGTTGAATAGCACAGAATCTAACAACTGGAGAGGAAAATATTGAGATGGTGGAAAGATTTATATATTTGGGAGTGGAGATGACAAGGGACGGCATCGAGGAAGGAGAGATAAGAAGAAGAGTCACACTAGCAAACAAAGCTTACTTCTCTTTGTCACAAGTATTCGGGTCAAAAGAGATACATAGGGCCGTAAAAATCCGAATATATAAAACTATTATCCGACCAATAGCTACCTATGGTGCAGAAACCTGGATAATGACAGAAAAAATAACAAACTTTCTCAACACCTTTGAAAGAAAAATTTTAAGAAGAATTTTAGGCCCAATTAACGAGAATTGTGTGTGGTGGATACGTTTCAATCATGAGCTTTATCAGCTGTATAAAGAGCCCACAATAACAACATATATAAAAATCCAAAGGCTCCGTTGGGCAGGGCACCTAGTTAGAATGGAAAGGAGCAGAGCACCTAACCGAGTGTTCAACGGAAGAATGGAAGGCCGCCGTCCAGTTGGAAGACCCAGAAGGAGATGGGAAGATGAAGTGAGCGAAGACTCAAGATCGCTGCTACATATCGACAATTGGAAAAGAATGGCAAAGGAGAGGGATGCCTGGAGGCATAAACTGGAGGAGGCCAGGGCTCAAATTGGGCTGTAGCACCATTGGAGAGAGAGTGTCATTTTTTACCAAAATCATATCATTATTCAGTCCGGTATTTACCATTACATTCAGATAATTAAATGTCAATTAATAACAATCTAAGTTTTTAGCACAGAACATAGGATTAAGCAACTATAATTACTTCTGTAAGTGAATTTAAATGATGTTAATAAATTTAAGTGGGAAATTGGTTAACAGTTATTTTTTATACTCATCCTTGTAGACCTCGTCCAGTTATTTTGCCATCACGGTTGAGTCACTGTGTTCACCCTACACTCCGAAAATAGGTTTAAAATGTTAAAATTTTGACGCTAGCTTTGATTGTCCCCTTTCTGTAGATTACACAATTGTTTTAACTCATTTGAACTGACATTTTGTCAGCCAACATATCTTGCTCGCGAGCACTTTGTTATAAAACTGCAGAGTCTGAACTCTGGATGTTGACTGAGAGCTATTACACAGTTTTTTCCTGAGTTGTAGATGATTATGCAACTCGCCTCGTCTACTGGCACCAGACACTAATCGATTGTTTAGAGTTGTGTTATGTTGTTATGCATTGTTTATGTTTATTGTTTATGCATGTTGGTTAAAATAGGTTCCCCAAAGGTTGAACACTGGATGGATTAAAACTTTTTACAATTATTAAAATATCTGTTCCCCTGATTTGTCCTGTCACACAGATAAGACATTAAATACAAATTACACTATAGGCCTACATCAATTATCGGGTTTACATGTTCCAGTTTTGTGATGGAGAGGTCTAAGAAGTTTAACACAGGCACAAATTCAGTATATACAGAAAACCAACTACAACTGACACACTAATACACAACTCCTCCAATCACCCAATACAACACAAACTAGCTGCCTTCAGAACCATGATACATAGACTTAACAACATCCCCTTAGATGAAAAAAACTACAAAGACGAACTAAACACGATAAAATATCTAGCAGAATCTAATGGATATGACAGAACAATAGTCAGTAAACTCCTACACAAAACACAAAACAAACAACAGACAAAGACAGAAAACAACAAATTCATAATACTAACATACATCAACAAACAAACTGAAAAAATAGCCCACAAATTCAAAAAAGCAGGATACAGAATCGTTTACAAAACTACTAACAAAACAGAACACACACTATCAAAACACACACACAAAGCACAAAACAAATTCGATCTACCCGGTGTTTACAAGTTACATTGCTCAAATTGCAACAAATTCTACATAGGCCAGACAGGACGTAGCTTCAAACAGAGATACATTGAACACACAAAGGCACTCCACTCCACTACAGAATCCACCTTTGCAAACCACCTCATTGAAGCAAACCACACATATAAAAACATCGACAACAACATGAACATTCTACACGTACACACAAAAGGCGGAAAACTAGACACTCTAGAACAATTGGAAATATACAAACACATGAAAACAAATAAAAACGACATCCTAAACGAACAGACACAATTCAAATCGCACGCATTATTCGAACATATCTCACCACACACACAGCATCGATCTTTCAAAATTCGATTCCGTCGCCCACAACAGGACGGACAGCGCTACCAGCGGCAGCCTCTGAAGAAGCCTTTTAAAGTCAAAAACCGATTCAGGCTGTAAGGTAAAACTTTATGTTTTTACTTATAAAAAACTTTGTGTTCCGAGTCGTTAATATAATAGTGGTATTTAGTTAAGTAACGGACACATCATGGACAACGAAATCCAAGAAATAGTGAATGTTTTAATACATTGTGACCGCAAATGTGCTGTGTATGACCTGACGATGGTGTGTGACCGAAATCGATCGTTTTTAATAATGTAAGTAATAAACAATTTTATTGCAAATCGTATGTATGGTACCTTTAGACTATGAACAATAAATGCAATACAATAGAAAATTGAGATTATAGGTACCATTAGTAAACAATAAGTGTGTGTATATTATAAATACATCATATTATCATTAGTTTCTTATATTGATCTTATTTAACCACACAGAGTAATATATTGCATGGATTGTTAGAAAAATTCTGCCAGTTGAATGTAGTTCTGTTTACAGTGTAATAAAAAAATAGTTTATCTTTAATTTCCAAGCACTTTTATATGTGCTACACTTAAAGCCGATTTGCTATGTTTTATTACAGTCAAATAGTTATGAGAAAATGTGTAATATGAGCTTCAGTATTTGTATTTGTCCTGCAGTTATTAATAAATTGTGGTTATGTTTATGACATAAAAATATAATTCCTATAAAAAGTATAAAAGTAATATTTATATATACATATATGAGTGGGTGGAAGGGCAGAGGGAGGGAGGGAGGGAGGGAGGGAGGGAGGGGGAGAGAGAGAGAGAGAGAGAGAGAGAGAGAGAGAGAGAGAGAGAGAGAGAGAGAGAGAGAGAGAGAGAGAGAGAGAGAGAGAGAGCATAAATGCTAGTCTCTAAAAATTTAATTCACTATATAAGAATACAGGAGTTTGAAGGAGAAAATTAACCTTGCACAACTAACTGGTGATACAACAGATTCTTCAACAATGGACTCTGTAACAAAGGAAAAATTCTAGTTAACAGCAAAAAATATTTGTCATTTATTTTTAGTATCAACAAATGTACAAATTACTACATGAAATATAGAAATTTTATGGGAAATAATGATATTAAACTAATTATATACTTTATTAATAACTTTTGTTTTGCCAGCAGCTTCCAAAAACGCTTTCTATAAAAAGTAATATAAATACACTTATTAAGAGCTTCAAACAATACCTATCTTACAAATATGATGCGATTATACTTTCTAAAGGAAGCCCCTGATTTGAAAGCATTGACAACCTAATATACTACTAATTAAAATATGACTCCAACTACTATGTTACTAACTTTTCTCATTTAAAATATAAACGGCCCTGGTAATAACTTTGTCATTCTCACTAACAAGACAAAACACTGATGAACACTGTTAAAGGGCTATTTTATTACAAACTTCAAAATCTATAAAGCTTGCTCAATGAAATAGGACTTTCTTGGTACAGAAAATTAACTTTACCATAACACAAATTAAAAGTTTAACGCCTACACAAAAGCTTTGAAAAATAAAGATAATTTTAGATAAGCCTAACACATATGAAACAAAAATCAAATCAAATATACTAATTTCTCAAATTTGAAATTATCTATAGGCTACTGTTTTGATAGTAATTGCTTTGATTATATTACCTTCTCCACTTGATATGTGTTTCCACATCAATATCATTTGATGTCGATACTATTGATGGTGGGTGGAAGGTGGGTAGGCATTTTTTCTCAGTCGATTCTGAACAGTTCAAACAAAACCTGAAAGATCATTACAAATCTCATACATAATTTTTCACTGACTTAATAATTAAGAGAATAAATTATTTTCTTAACCTAGACAATTTTTGTAGGCTAGCACTAACAAATTTACAAAAAGTTCATGGCTTTTGTGTAAATTTCTAATAAGCTTAAATTTACAGCATAATCTAGTAGTGCTTTTACAGTAGTCTATTTTGATTTTAATAAACTTAATTCTGAACTTTATATAATATTGAAAACTTTCTCAAGTGAAACTTACTTGTCTGTTTTGTATGTAGAACGCGTTTTGGCATCGTGTTCGCCTTCTTCAGCTTTGCGACAGACTGCCAGTACCTAGTAACGTTTGTTGGTTGGAAGGTATAGTGGGGGTGGTGTATAGAGGAAGGGGATTGGCGCGGGGATCCGAATTATTGTTTGTTTTGTGTATAACTGTGTCGAAAAGTGTGTGTGATTTATATTGTAATTGGTCGTTTAGTATGTTGTTTTGGTTGTGTTGTGTGGTGTTTGTATATTTCATACTGTTCAGCTGTGTTGAGTTTTCGCCCTTTGGGTAAGAAGTGTAATATTTCAAGATTAGTATCTATGTTGGTGTAGCTATGGTTATGTGTGTGTATGTGTGTGGCAAACGCAGAATGTATATTGTTGTTGGAAAGGGCCTTTAAGTGTTCAGAGTAACGGGATGAAAAAGATCTTCCCGTCTGGCCTATGTAGAAACTATTGCAGTTATTACAATTTAATTTGTAGACACCTGTTCTATTGTATTTGTCTATGTCCTTGTTTGTATCGTTGATATGTTTTTTGATGGTATTGTTGGTTCTGAATGCTATTTTGTAATTGTGTTTTCTGAATGTGTTGGCAAGTTTGTGTGTGCTGGAGTTATGGTATGTGAGTGTGATGTATTTCTTGTGTTGTGTGTTATTGGTATTTTGTGTTTTGTTATTTTTGTTTTTGATGCGTTTGTGTAGTTTGTTTATTAAATTGGGGTTGTAACCGTTTTTCATTGCTATGTATTTGATTGTGTGGAGTTCGTCAGTATAATCTTGTTTACTTAAGGGTATTTTGGTTAGTCTATGGAGCATATGGTTGAAGGCTGCATGTTTATGTTGTGTTGGGTGGTTTGATGTGTTGTGTATAACCATGTCAGTTGTGGTAGGTTTCCTGTATATTTTGTACGTGTGTGTATTGTTAGTTTTGTTAACTGTCCGGTCAAGAAAATTTATACTATTGTTTTGTTCAATTTCCAAAGTAAATTTTAATTTGTGGTGTATTGTGTTTATGTATTTATGGAAGTTTTCAACTTGTCTTATGTTGCCTTTGAATAAAAGTAGTGTCATCAACATATCTGTGCCAGTAAATGATCTTGTTGGTGTATTTGTTTTGTACAGCTGTTTCTGCGTCTATAATTATGTCATGTATGTGTCTATTGTGGTTATTGTTGTTAGTTGTATTGTTAATCAAATTATGTTTCATTCCCTTGTTTAATAAATCCATTTCATCAGTTGTGAAAGTAATGTTAGTTGTGTTAACTATGCGTGTGTGGAATTTGTGCGTCGGTTCAGGGATTGATTCTATTGCACGTTTTGTGAGGTTCGTTATTTTTTTGTTGTGTCGTTCTTGTATTGTCAATTTGAGTTTTTCTATGTTGTCTTGTGTGTGTTGTATTATATTTTCAAGTTCTGTGTGGTGTAATATTTGTGTAAGTTTCATGTGTAAGTTGTATGTCTGTCTGTTGAGAGTGTCTTTTTTATGGAATAAATAATTGATTATGTTATTTAGGTTAAGTTGTTCTAGTTTTCGTTTGGTTTGAAGTGCAGTATGTGTGTTTTGTTTTATTGCAACTTGCGCGTGTGTTGGTATGATGTTTTCGGCAAGTTTTATTGAAGGCTATGTGTAAGGAAGTTTTTGTTACTTGTTTTTTGGCGTTTCTGTACTTATTGATGAAATACGCTCTGTCTGCGGTATTATAGTTGTCTTGTTTGTTCATCGTCTTCTTTCACTGCACTACACTTTATATAATATTGAAAACTTTCTCAAGTGAAACTACATACAAAAACAGACAAGTAAGTTTAAAGTGTAGTGCAGTGAAAGAAGATGATGAACAAACAAGACAACTATAATACCGCAGACAGAGCGTATTTCATCAATAAGTACAGAAACGCCAAAAAACAAGTAACAAAAACTTCCTTACACATAACCTTCAATAAAACTTGCCGAAAACACATCATACCAACACACGCACAAGTTACAATAAAACAAAACACACATACTGCACTTCAAACCAAACGAAAACTAGAACAACTTAACCTAAATAACATAATCAATTATTTATACAATAAAAAAGACACTCTCAACAGACAGACATACAACTTACACATGAAACATACACAAATATTACACCACACAGAACTTGAAAATATAATACAACACACACAAGACAACATAGAAAAACTCAAATTGACAATACAAGAACGACACAACAAAAAAATAACGAACCTCACAAAACGCGTAATAGAATCGATCCCTGAACCGACACACAAATTCCACACACGCATAGTTAACACAACTAACATTAATTTCACAACTGATGAAATGGATTTATTAAACAAGGGAATGAAACATAATTTGATTAACAATACAACTAACAACAATAACCACAATAGACACATACATGACATAATTATAGACGCAGAAACAGCTGTACAAAACACGCATATTTCTGACCAGGACCCAATACGCCTCGACATAAAATGAAAACTCCAGCGCACACATATACAACCGAAAAGACACAACAACGAAATAAAAACACTTAACAGTGTAAAACAAAAGTTACATGAACACAACATAACAATATTAAAAGCTGATAAAGGGAACATAAACATCATAATGGACAAACATCAATTAAACACTAAAATTGAAAATTTCTTTAACGAAAATAATATAACGGAAATAAATAAAGACCCCACACTCAAATTTCAAAAACAGATTAACAAATTTATAAACAACACAAAACATATAATCAAACCAGAAAGCACCAAGTACCTAAAACAAATAAAACCTAACCCCCCTATACTAAATGCATTACCAAAAATACACAAACCTAACATTCCCATCAGACCATTAATAAATAACACACAAGCTCCCTCCCACAAAATCGCCAAACACTTAGACAAAATAATCAGAGAAAACATTAATCTCAGTAACAACACATCTATCAAAAACAACATCGACCTAGTCAAGAAAACTGAACACATCCACATCCCACACAACTCAACACTAGCATCTTTTGATATCACCAATCTATACACCAATGTCCCAGTTCAAGAAACCAAACTAACACTAGAAAATTTACTCAGACAAAACAACACACCTGAAACACACATACAAGAGATCATCACACTTACCAAAATAATAACTGAGCAAAATTACTTTACATACAATAACAAGATATACACACAAACAGACGGTCTCCCGATGGGATCCCCCATATCAGGAATACTGGCAGAAATATATATACACAACATAGAACAGAACCACATAATAAACAACAACAAATACACCAACAAAATCATTTACTGGCACAGATATGTTGATGACATACTACTTTTATTCAAAGGCAACATAAGACAAGTTGAAAACTTCCATAAATACATAAACACAATACACCACAAATTAAAATTTACTTTGGAAATTGAACAAAACAATAGTATAAATTTTCTTGACCTGACAATTAACAAAACTAACAATACACACACGTACAAAATATACAGTGTAATAATCTATTCACAATACAAATACAAAGAATTATTTTTCACCTTCCACCTACCTTGTTTCGTCTTCTCCTAGAGTCCGGCACACGAACGTTAAGATGCAAGTATGATTATAGGTTATTGTAATAACTTACGCAACTCGCTTTTTGTGAAGAGAAATATTAATTAAAATTTTATTTTATACTTCAAAATTTTCTTTAAATTTTAAATTGTTATTTATTTGGCTTCTTAGCTCAAATGATCCAAAATCATGGAAAATGCATAAAACTTTTACTGTTAGTTACATGGTTGGATTACACTTATACTTACAGAATTACAATAAACACCTTACCTTAATTTGACAGCCCAATCTGCTAACATACACACATTCACACTATTACAAAACCAAACTCCTTTTATTTAATTTACATGTTTGCAAAAAAAACCCTTTATAAAAAAAATGTTGAAATTACGGTTACGGGTTACCCAACGGCGTCACTCCTTTCGCGGCCACGTGGCTCGTGTTCTTTACAAGTTCCACTCACTTCACTTTGTTCTATCTATTTTCACTAATTTAGCTCGCCCGTTATTTTTCTTGGATCCCGGTCGGGAGGATAGTTGTATTAGACGGGGTCCTTCATGGTTTATAAAGTTCCGTCCGACCGGGTCCACGCGGCACTGGTTGCGTCCGTTAGTTGCTGTGGTTTCTAGTGGACTGCCCATTCTTGAGGGCGGACATTACTGCCTTGGCGGTGAACAAATTTCATCGCCGCGCACAGCCTTAGTTGTCAGTGTCTTAGTGGCTGTACATATGACACACAGGATTTTTTAGTGTTGGCCGTCGACGATATTTCACTGCCTTTACTTTCGTCACATAAAAGGGTGTGGCTTACAGTTATGTTTCCGGCATGTTGAGAGCATGTGTTCGACAAAATTCGCACCCAGCCATGTTTTTGCGCCTTTCGTTTAGCGTGGGTTAGGCGCTCCGCAGATGTTGGTGCTTGCACATTGGTGAGTGGATGTCACACAGCCGCAAAGTTCTAAGAAGTGTGCTACAGTTGACAACACGACATTCCTTTGTATTTGTTTCACCACAGTTACAGCGTACCTTTGCTTTGTTTGAACTGCGAGTTAGATTCAAACTGGGGACTGGCCACATATATGAAGTGAATTGTGCAATTTTAATAAAATTAAAACCAAAATTAATAAAATAAAAAAACCCTTTTAATTTGCCCCATTACAATACCCCCCCAATGAGAGGTCTTCTGTCGAAACAGAAGAAATCTCATTGCTAAAACCCCTAAGAGGACCGGTGAGGATATGGTGACAACAAACCCCCTTTAGCTCTTATACATCATGGGTAAACAACCCCCCTGGCTCGGCGACTATGGCCGCATCTGAATGAGATCACTGGACTTCTCTATTCGAGATCCCAACACCATAAAATCGAACAGACACGCACCACAGAGCACCTAACCTTCTAACATGCCAACCCAAAATCCAAACCCCTGGTCTTATATCATGCCAGATCCTCAACCGATATGTTCCCCCTTATCATGCACACTGGGCTGCCTTTAGCAGTTACTGGGCTTGTACACACTCTCATAATATTTTATAAACCAACTCATCATTTGAAAGTCACAAAATATTCATCTTTAAATTCACCATTCATTTAAGTTCAAAATCAGATTGTCATATTATTATTATTTTCATCAAAACCAAAAAAATCTTTTACCTGAATTGATTGATTCTCTTTGTTACTATTAATACTTAGAAAACAAATAAATGGAACATTTAATTAAAACATGAACTTCCTTATCCTAACATTTGATTACACATATATCCTACACAGTATACTTCAATAACACTATTGATACACATAAACAGTAATACAATCAAAATGCCAAAACATCAATTTGATGGCAGGCAAAAAAAAAATATCAGTTTTTTTTTTTTTTTTTTTTTTACTACCCCCTTTTAATCCCTTAACCCCTGATACCCGTTACATATTGCTGTGTTCTGTGCTAGACTTCTTGGCCCTTTCCAGCCTCATCCTAGCCGTAAACCACATCTCCCTCGTGACCTGTAACTGGGTCACCCCCCATCCACACTCACTATTTCCCCCCCTGGACTGTAGCGCCCAGTGGCTTCCACAAGGACGGATGCGGAAGGGGTGGACATTTTTTCTTTTATTCCACCCCCATCCTTGCTTCGACGTTACAATAAAATTCAGTGTTACACTTACTAATAATGAATGATACGCCCCTAATGGACTACCACCCCTATCTGGGTGAAAATAGCCCTGTTCCAAAATTAGGTAGATTCCCCAAAAACACCCCTATTTACATTAACAATGGTCTGCCAGACTGGTGTTATAAACACTCCTTCAGTCTCAACATTCATGGTTACATCATATACTGGCATATATACTTCCTTCAATTATTTGGATTTTTCTAAATCTTTTGATGTTAACATATTTATCAATTTCTATTTATTACAATTCAAACCAAATATAATTTTAATTCACCTTTCAGTTATTATTACTTTTTAATTACAGTTTCTATTTAATACCATTATCTCAATTCATTTTTTATTATTGAATCAAAATCTTTTCACACCCGTAAACCTTTAATTCTATCTAATTGGTATTATAAACTTTATACTTACAGTACATTATTCACCTACTGACATAAACACAAAATACACACCACACACACACACCAATATCTCCATGTAACCTCTGAAACATTTAACAACAAGGTTATTTCATACCAAGCAATTTAACATTTATTTATTAATTAATATCAAATCTCATAAAACAATTTAAATCCATTAGAAAATTCAAATATACAACATTTAAATCAATCAGAATATTTAAACATTTCAAATTATTTTAATTGAATTAATTATTGAAAACACAACATTTTTAGTTACTTTCACCAATTATAATAATTACAATTCATTTGTTATCCTCTTCAAAATTATTTTTGTTATTTACTTAGACTGCAAAATACTATTATTATTATCACAACAATTTCCATTACATACACACATTGTTTACCTAACATTTTAAAATATACACAATTAATTTCACTATCAATTTATTTACAATTCTTCATCATTGATTATTCAGTTAAATCACACTTCATTGTCCAAGTCTGCCAGGTCAGAACCATAAAACAAAATACTTAAAATTGTCCATTTATGAATTTATGTTCAGCCTCCATCGTCAAAAATTAGCCTTGGTTTCAAACAACAGTTTTCAATTTTATTTACACACATATGGCTATCTTGTGTGTAATAACCATAAAATTTCAGTTTATTCATTTTACCACAATAATCATAAACCAAGTCAACATTATTTATTTCTGTCCTGTCTCCATTAGTATTGATATTCATTATCAAGTCAGTTATTTTCTCATTCATTACAACATAAGGTAAATTATTATTATTCAAATAGGTATCATAAAAATAATTCTCATTCTCTATTTTAACAGGTAAGTATTTCATATCATTTAACATCTCTTTCAACTCATTATAATTTCTCTGCAACTTATATAATTTTATCTCTCTATCAACACACAATTCTCTACCTAAATCTCTCTCATCATAACACCATCTCACACTTTCAACACCATTCCACACAGAGGGTATTAACTTATACAAAAAGGGGTAACAATTCAAAAACCTCATATCTTCTAATAACAAGGGACTCTTGCCCTTCAATAACAACATTTTTGAACACCTCGGTTCATCACCAATAAGGGGAAAATTTACCCTCTGCCCTCCATATTCATCTACTCTCTCTTGCCATTCTTTTTCTAATTCATCAACACTATTTACTACTCCGTTACAACATATTACTCTCTCTCTCTCTCTCACTCACTATTTCACTATCTATTTTCAACGTATCACTCTCTGATACCACCTTTTCAATTACATTACCGTTTTCAATATCATTGTTATCATTTGTTACCTTATTCTCTAATACCACATTTTTAATTATATTCTCATTTTCGACATTATTGTTATCACTTGTTAATTTTTTATTATCATTATTATTTTTACTTTTAATCCGTTCTTCTACTGATTCTACTATTTTCTCAATATCTTGTTTCAATTCGTTACAACTACTTTCGCATTTCATTTTTACCTCATTAATGTCAAATTTAAGTACATCAAATTTGCTGTCAAAACTATTCTTTTGTTCATCGAATTTATTACTCATTTCACTGAAATTACTATACATCATATTGTACAATCGTGTTAGCATATTGTCCTCATCGGACTTCTTATTTTGGTTGACTGAAATAGGTGTCGATTGATGTTCGACATCTTTCATTATTTTTGATTCGGTTATTTCTACATTACTTTCAGTGAAGCTGACTTCTTCATTATTATTTTTACACTCCCTACTCAATTTTGGGGTTATTTGTATCCCCGAATCAGCTGTACTATTTGTTTCATTTGTAATATCTTTTGTTTTATTTTCCTGACTCACGTTTGGAGTCGAGTGGATTTCAACGTTATTCATAATATTTGAATCATCATAGTTTTCGACACTAGTCGTTTCATTTATATTGCTCTCATTCTTTCCTGCCATTTTTATAAGTTTCTTAATCTAGAATTTCGTACATAAACATCTACCACTTAACTCTTAAACTCTGAACATTGGTGTACTGGTTTATATGTGCTGCGTAATTTTTACGTAGTTACTTAACCCTCAAATCAAACTTGCATCTATCGTAAGTGTGGAATTTTAATTATTCAAATTCGAGTCCCTGTTTGGGCGCCATTTGTAATAATCTATTCAAAATACAAATAGAAAGAATTATTTTTCACCTTCCACCTACCTTGTTTCGTCTTCTCCCAGAGTCCGGCACACGAACGTTAAGATGCAAGTATGATTATAGGTTATTGTAATAACTTACGCAACTCGCTTTTTGTGAAGAGAAATTAATTAAAATTTTATTTTATACTTCAAAATTTTCTTTAAATTTTAAATTGTTATTTATTTGGCCTCTTAGCTCAAATGATCCAAAATCATGGAAAATGCATAAAACTTTTACTGTTAGTTACATGGTTGGATTACACTTATACTTAAAGAATTACAATAAACACCTTACCTTAATTTGACAGCCCAATCTGCTAACATACACACATTCACACTATTACAAAACCAAACTCCTTTTATTTAATTTACATGTTTGCAAAAAAAAACCCCTTTATAAAAAAAATGTTGAAATTACGGTTACGGGTTACCCAATGGCGTCACTCCTTTCGCGGCCACGTGGCTCGTGTTCTTTACAAGTTCCACTCACTTCACTTTGTTCTATCTATTTTCACTAATTTAGCTCGCCTGTTATTTTTCTTGGATCCCGGTCGGGAGGATAGTTGTATTAGACGGGGTCCTTCATGGTTTATAAAGTTCCGTCCGACCGGGTCCACGCGGCACTGGTTGCATCCGTTAGTTGCTGTGGTTTCTAGTGGACTGCCCATTCTTGAGGGCAGACATTACTGCCTTGGCGGCGAACAAATTTCGTCGCCGCGCACAGCCTTAGTTGTCAGTGTCTTAGTGGCTGTACATATGACACACAGGATTTTTGAGTGTTGGCCGTCGACGATATTTCACTGCCTTTACTTTCGTCACATAAAAGGGTGTGGCTTACAGTTATGTTTCTGGCCTGTTGAGAGCATGTGTTCAACAAAATTCGCACCCAGCCATGTTTTTGCGCCTTTCGTTTAGCGTGGGTTAGGCGCTCCGCAGATGTTGGTGCTTGCGCATTGGTGAGTGGATGTCACACAGCCGCAAAGTTCTAAGAAGTGTGCTACAGTTAACAACACGACATTCCTTTGTATTTGTTTCACCACAGTTACAGCGTACCTTTGCTTTGTTTGAACTGCGAGTTAGATTCAAACTGAGGACTGGCCACATATATGAAGTGAATTGTGCAATTTTAATAAAATCAAAACCAAAATTAATAAAATAAAAAAACCCTTTTAATTTGCCCCATTACAACAGGAAACCTACCACAACTGACATGGTTATACACAACACATCAAACCACCCAACACAACATAAACATGCAGCCTTCAACCATATGCTCGATAGACTATCCAAAATACCCTTAAGTAAACAAGATTATACTGACGAACTCCACACAACCAAATACATAGCAATGAAAAATGGTTACAACCCCAATTTAATAAACAAACTACACAAACGCATCAAAAACAAAAATAACAAAACACAAAATACCAATAACACACAACACAAGAAATACATCACACCCACATACCATACCTCCAGCACACACAAACTTGCCAACACATTCAGAAAACACAATTACAAAATAGCATTCAGAACCAACAATACCATCAAAAAACACATCAACGATACAAACAAGGACATAGACAAATACAATAGAACAGGTGTCTACAAATTAAATTGTAATAACTGCAATAGTTTCTACATAGGCCAGACGGGAAGATCTTTTTCATCCCGTTACTCTGAACACTTAAAGGCCCTTTCCAACAACAATATACATTCTGCGTTTGCCACACACATACACACACATAACCATAGCTACACCAACATAGATACTAATCTTGAAATATTACACTTCTTACCCAAAGGGCGAAAACTCAACACAGCTGAACAGTATGAAATATACAAACACCACACAACACAACCAAACAACATACTAAACGACCAATTGCAATATGAATCACATACACTTTTCGACACAGTTATACACAAAACAAATAATAATTCGGATCCCCGCGCCAATCCCCTTCCTCTATACACCACCACCACTATACCTTCCAACCAACAAACGTTACTAGGTACTGGCAGTCTGTCGCAAAGCTGAAGAAGATGAACACGACGCCGAAACGCATTCTACATACAAAACAGACAAGTAAGTTTCACTTGAGAAAGTTTTCAATATTATATAAAGTGTAGTGCAGTGAAAGAAGATGATGAACAAACAAGACAACCTTCATTCTGAAGGTTGACAACAAACTTACATACTCCAGATCCTCTTGTTGCTCAGCTAGCACTATTGGTTGGTTACATCCCTGTACTGAAGATTCCTGCAAAAGGTTTCTAATGTAATCATACAAAGTTGAAAAACAAAAATCTGTTCAAATGATTAATATTAAATAATAATAATCCTGATGCCAACTAGCAAATACATTATGAATAATTCATCCATACTGTATCATTCAAATCTACTATTAAGTGTAACACACCCTATAATATTTAAAAAAAATCTAAGCTATTAATTTTTTAAACTTTCATGTGATATTAGTTGAGTATCATTTAAAAGGTTTAAAAATATATAATTCTACACATTAAGTTACACATTATAAATATAGAAAATAAGACATTACATACAAATAACAATATAGGCCTACATCAATTATCGGGTTTAAGAACCTGCTGTAAGCACAGTGATAATTTTAGTTTAGTAAGCTCTTAACAGATTTGCATGCAATAATAAATTTTACACGAGGTAAACGTACGATGCTTTCTGTAGTCACCAGCAAAACATTTTCTGTCTGCAAGTTAATTATAAAATTTAAAAACAGCACAAATTTATTAAAAATACTGAGTATTTTTCAGTTTCAATAATATTTTAGTAAATAAGCCACACACAACAGTTCTGTCGATTGCGAGCATGCATGTTCAAGTCAAAAATTAAAGAAGTCAAAGTTCAGATCCTCTTTTCACTTTTTCTTTTACCTGACTAATCAGTTCCATTATCATGGGCCAGACTTAATGCAGACTTATTTAGCTATTGTTAACAAGACATCAGCATAAAACTAACTGAAAGTTCATTCCACATTATTACTAGGCCTAGGGATATACACTCAAAGTTTTACCTAACCACTGGACTACCCCTAATTGATAATTTCATGTTAAATACAACTTGCATACCATAAAATAAATACTCATGTTCTTGCATAGCACCAAGCATCTATGATTTCTGTTCAAATATTATTATTATGATACTTTGAGTATTCTGTTTTAACCTACACTTACAATTTAGCAGCAAACACAATTAAAGTTTTATAACAATGCATCAAATAAAATTATTCTGTATAAAGGTATCTGTAACCTAATATGTATACAGAATAAGCATTTAATACAGAATACACATTTAATTGAACTGCAGTCAGTGTCTTTTTCCAAAATGGGTTAATTAATCTTATGTTTTCAGTTAACTAGTGTTAAGAGATTACTTATATTATTTCATATGCTGAATATAAGTAACAAATAAAACTGGACATAACTTTTATAGCTCTAAGTTTGATAGTTCTAGTTTGATATGTCTACTTTAACAGTCATCTGAAAACTAAAATATGGCAATACATATACATGCACTACTGGTGTAAAGCTAAAGACAATTTACTGTGATACAGAACTTAGCCTATTGTACTTATCACCCAGGCCTACATAAAACTACACAATTTAGATCTTTTTCTAAAAGTAGTTAATTTTATTTCAGAGTTAGGTTGGGCTGATAGACTAATCTGTAAGTTTGATGTTGATGTAACAATGTATAAAGGTAAATCATGAATCATGATTAAAAATGACAGATTTCCCCACTTTTGGGCGGTCGCTGCCTCACCAGCACTGACCATGGTTTTGGCTGACAACCAGCTGTGGGCAGACATTGTAACCCGACCATGATTGGTTGCCTTTTTGAAAATTGGTGTGACATAGAAATTAACAGGGGGGCGATTCAGGGGAAATCCTATCCTATGGAACAGTGGCTATCACCCATTCGCATGGGAACATAAAAAGGGCGATAGACCGTCTTAAGGGCACATAAATATAAAATTAGTAAGATACTGTAAACCCTAGTGGTCAGATAATCCGAATTTTTATTTGTAATGCCGAAGCAAGGACAGGAGATGACAAAATTCCTCCTTAATGCTTCAGTCCTTGTGGAAGCAACTGGGCGCAACAGTCCAGTCATGGGGGGACATAGAGAGATGGATAGCCGGTGGCAACGTTATATGCTGCAAGGGTGCGACTTCACCTTTGGGGACCTAGCCCTCATTGGCCGAGTAATAGTGTCATACCAGATATCGGGTTGCCGTGAGGTCACTGACAATTGTGTAACGTGGGGTATCAGGGGTTAAGGGAAATTAGTTTAAGTTGGAGGGATAAGTATAAGTTGATGTAGAGTGGAGGAGGTATATAGTAGAAAGAGGAGGGTGACCGTGTTGTCACTGAAATTTTAATAGTGCTTAAATCTGTATTTTCCTTGCTGCCAGGCAGCCTAATTTGTCTTATCTGTTGTTTATATTCAAAGTAAAGGAAGGAGGCAGTAAGATACTGCGCTAGTGTTAAGAAAAATTCAAGAGGTTTACTTAATAAATGTAAAAGAGTGATTTAATTAAGAGACAAGAAGTCTCATATATTTTATTTCCAATTGGAATTGAGGAGAAAAGTATAATGAAAAGAGAAAAGAATTTAGATTAAGCCATTTATGTTATATTAGGAATTTGTAAACGTGTGATAGAGTAATAGATTCATAAAAGCCAGTACTACAAATAGAGGAACCAGTACGAAATAAAAAGGGAACATATCAGTTCAGTATGGGGAAAGATGTAAGGCCATATTGTAATTTTTAATTTTGTTGTTTCAGAATCTGATGAGTTGTGGCGGCAGTCCCTGTGCTGGCCGGTGCGTCAGGGCAGGAGCGTCTAGCGCCCGAGTGTTCTTGCGGTGTTATGATTCTTGCGAGAAAGTCCAGTAAGTCCATTCAGGTGCGGTCACGATCATCAGAGCAGGGGGTAAGTACCCATATTTTACTAAATTTCAGGGGGGTCATGGCGCCTTACACCAACTGATCCTTTAGGAATGATTGTGTCAAAGAAAGTTTTCATGCTTTGGGACGAAACCTTTCTTTTAGGGGGTTTTGTAATGGGGCAATCCTGAGTAGGTGTCATTTTATTCAATAATATTGTGAAATAAATATATAAAGTGTTGTAAAAGTGAATATAACCAGTTGAGGGGCAGTCTGCAGCAACGGTGATTCATATTTATTCTGGCCTAAGACATTAACTGAGTGACTATGTCAACAACCAATCGCATATCTAACATCATTTTGTGACCATATACGGCATAACACGTCATATTATATTTATGCCCGTCACTCAACAATGACGTGAACCACACACAAAACAGGATGATGCGTCATAAAGAACAGTAAATAATGCATACGTTTGAGACAATTGTTACGACGATGAAAATTCAAATAGCCGAGAGTGGCGAATAATTGGTTAGCTGTGGCGCTTGCATCCGGCATCTCGCAGCTCTTAGAACCGGACTGTGTCGCAGCCAGACGTTAAAAAGTCTGGTTGTGCAGTTTTAAAACTTTAGTTCATCGAAAGTCGGAAATCACATATTAATTACTAGCAGGATGGCAGAGGATAATCACCAGAGCTAGTGAGAACAACAGATATGTCACGGGAGTATATTTCGGCCCAGCAATTGGAAAACAATAGATTCCATTTACACGCGGTGTAGATGAAGGAAGACATTACGTTCACGTTCAGCTAAGTGTTTGTAGAAATAAACAGGTACCTGTTAAAATACCATTAATAGAAATTGATTGCCCCTGAATGATTAAGGACTATAAAAATAAATAAAAGAAATGAAATTATAATTATTTAATTTGGGAGAGAGTGAAAGTAATGGAATGCACGTGGTACTGGTAAATCTAAGTTGTGAATGAGTGAGTGAAGTAAGATGTTAAGTCACAATTGAATTAACAGTAATGTATTAGAGAAATGATTAATAATGTTTCAGAAGAAAATAGTGCATTAAAACAAATTTTTCCATAATCAAAAGGTGTTGTGCAATCTGTTTGCTCGCGCACGCCTATTGCATTCTTGATCACTGTAGCCAAAGTTTCGCATAAACAAACCATGGAATTTCTGAGGGGAGATTTTAAAAAGTCAGATACGTTACTTGGGTTGAGTGTCATCCACAAACACTCTGGCGACTCTGGGCTCTTCTGAAGGTAAGCAGGTGAGTATATTACAGGTAAGCTCTACCAGCATTACTGAACATAAAAAAATTACGGAGGAAAGTTTGTTTACATATTTAAATAGAAGAAGAAATAGTCAAAGACGTGGAAGTGAAGCAACAGACGAAAATGCCAGAACAACCAAAGAAAGTGACCCTGCAGGACATAATGGATTTTCTGGTTAAACATTATAGACAAATGGATGAAATGTTCAGAAAACAAAGAGAAGAAATAACAGAAATTATGAATAAGAACAGGGAACCGGTAAATCAGAAAATAGAAGATAGTATGTGACGGTACAAAAGTCCGTCTTAATATTCATTGGTACAGAGAGGATAAATTTATTGTATTTTAAAATAGGTAAAAGGGTTAGGTTAACTTCCCAAATGAGTTACCCAAGACGCCGTTTCATCAGTACAAATCGACTCCAAGGTCATGGCGTACGTGCGATTCTACATGCATATTTGTACCAAGCCAGTTAAACGTCACTGTTGAACGTCATCAATCAGGTAATACGTAACGATTGTGACGCATAACAATTGCGTCATCCGCTTAAGACAATAGACTATGACGAGGTAATCCCTTCCACCTATGAAAAATTATTTTCAAGTATGGCGTCCCAGTCTGCAGAATATCGCCATGGCGTTACTCAACACCAGTCACAAATAAAAGAACTGAAGAGAATGAAATAGTAAAAATGATGCAAACACTTTTTAATATACAGAATGCTAAATTTGATGAAAAATTTAACCAACTTGATGGAAAATTTAACCAATTTGATGAAAAATTTAAACAACTTGATGGAAAATTTAACCAATTTGATGAAAAATTTAACCAACTTGATGAAAAATTTAACAAACAGAAAAATGAAAAAAAAAAATAATTTTAATGTAAATTTAACCAATTTGATAAGAAATTGAATAAAATAAAAAATGACATTAAAAAACGAAATGATAATTTTGATAAAAAATTTGATGAAGTGAATAAAAGATTGGATGAGAAATTAAGTCAAATAAGGAATAAGAAGGTAAGTAGCAGTGAAAATAGGATGAAAAATAAGGAAGAAAGAATTAATAACAAGGTGAGTAATAATGATGATTTGAATAATGAGTTTACAAGTGATAACAATGATAATAGAAGTAAAAATATGGTATTAGAGAATAAAGTGGTGAATATTGACAGTGATAATGAAATATTAGGGAGAGCAGAATATGATAATGATGGAATGGTAGTGTGTGATGAATTAGAGAGAAAGTATAAAGAGAATTTATAAGTAGAGGGGTTGCAGGGGGTAAATTTTTCCCTTAATGTTGTAGTAGGGGGTGAAGAAGAGGCTTCACGTGAGTATTTGGAAGACGAAAGGTCTGCAAATAGAGTTCCCTGGATTTTTTTGTGCACTTCATAGGTGGTGCAGTAATTATGAGTTAGTGTCCCCTGCACATATTGAAAGAGAGAGTATGATATGGTGTTATTGTGAGAGATATTTTGAGAGAGAGAGAGAGAGAGAGAGAGGTATTGTGATGAGAGAAAGAGAAAGAGAGAGATAGAGATTTTTAAAGTAAATAGAAATTATAGAGAATTTGTGAAAAGGTTAGGTGTAGAGATGATGTATAATTGTATTGAAATTTTACCTTGCATTGATATAGAAACAGTAGATGATGTTGTTAAAGATGATAAGATGACTTACATGATTATGACAAATTATACTAAGGGCAACAGGACCGTACCCTATGATGACATGTTACATGGTGAAATAATATGGGATAAGCCTATTAATTCAAACGATATTGTGGAAAGATATAAAAAATTAGATAAGTATTACATTGATGATGATAATATCATGTATTCAATAATGAATAATGTATGTAGGCCTAAGATTCGATTATTATTTGATGATGGTGGATAAATTGTTTTATTGTGTAATGAACATTTATATATGTGGACAGTGTTTTTTAAAATGGATTGTTTATGAACTGATTTATGGTCAATGATAAAATAATAAGTTTGGATTGTATATTTTTGTGTGTGTCAATGTCAAATGTATGTTTGTATTATAGTATGAGGTGTATTATATGTATGTTTATGTAAACCAGGTATGTAATAGGAAGTCATAGTGAAATTGCTTTAATAATACTTATAACATTTTGTTCTCAGATGAAAGTAATGATGAAATTTTTTAAATAATTGAAGATTAATTAATTTAAAACATTGTATGAGAAGGATTTGATGATGAAGTTAAATAATTGAAAGTTTGATGTAAAAGAATTGATGGAAATGATAATAGTAGTGTTTATAATTTTTATGCAAATTATTTAAATGTGAGTTGTTTGATTAAATGTAGCAATAATATTGTTCATGTATATTATGTTGTTATACAAGGTTACAGGGTGATTTTGGGAGTTTGTTTTGGTGTTATTAAAAGTGTAAATCAATGATGGAATGTAGAGACTGCAAAGCAGAAGGACATTAAGTTTAGATTTAGGTAGGCTATTGCAGTGGGGGCATGTACCACTGTAGATAGCGTTATGGGTTGATGAGCAACTCACAGTAAGTTACCATCATCGGAGGCCAAAATCGGTGTACATACACTATACAATTTTGAAATAATTTTATATTATATGTGATCCTTAACCGTGCAGTGTATAATTGATGTTAGAGTAAAACATGCTAATGAAGATGATTTTCCTGCCTTTTCGGGCGATTACTGTCTTACCAGCACTAATCGTGGTTATGGACGACAGCCAGCTGTGGGCAGCAATTGTAACACTGACCATGGTTGGTTGTCTTGAAAATTGGTGAAAGTTGAAATTAATGGGGGGCCACTTATGGGAAATCCCCGGAACTATGGAACAGCGGCTATCACCTTGTTCAAGTAGGAACAGCCAAACAGGTGATACACCCGCCTTAAGGTTATAAATATAAACTCCAGATATTATGATATCTGACACTTTTAAAAATGTAAAGCTGAAGCAAGGACAAGGAGATGCTAAAATTCCTCCACCAATTCCATCCTTGTGAAGGCAACTGGACGGCACAGTCCAGGGGGATAATAGAGTGTGTGGCTGGGAGGTTGCTACAGGGGTAGCAACAGTAACAAATGCTAAGTATTAAGTAAATGATTTTAATAATGGTATTGAACATAAAATATAGTTCTGATTCTGTTTTAAAGAAATAATATTATCAGAAAGCTGATAAATAAAATTTGAATATATAAAGTGTTTGCCATAATAAAGTTGTGTTTTGAATTTCATGTATTAGAGATATAGGTTGTTGTTCCTTTTGCAAACTTAAGAAATTGTTTTACGTGTTATGATATTCGTATAAGAATATATTTTTTCTTGTGGTGAAAGGAGTAAAATAGTGTTGACTGAAGTCCAGTTTTGGTAAGGATAGTAATGTAAATGGAGAAGGACATCCTGTCATAAATCTTGTTATTTGTTATTTGAAAAAAATTAATAATTAAGAAAACCAATGCCTCTGAACATAAACCAATGTAGCTAAGGGGAGACATATCAGTTGTGGATATGGAGGTATATAAGGCCACTATTTTAAATTTTGTATTCAATGTTTCAGCGTTTGGTGATGCTGCGATGGCGGACCTGAGCTGGCGTGCGTGTCAGAGCAGGAACGTTGAATGCCTAAATGGCCTTGCGGTGTTGAGATCTCACCTGAGAAGTCCAGTAAGGTCATGCAGGTACGGTCATCATCATTGGACCAAGGGTATTATTGTATTTCTTTTTCATGTAAACACTACAGGGGGTTGTGGCGCCATATCTGGGCTGATCCTTTTAGAAAGTGTGAATGAGTCAATGAGAGTTTTTATGTTTCAACATAAAACCTCTCATTGAGGGGGTTTTGTGACGGTACAAAAGTCCGTCTTAATATTCATTGGTACAGAGAGGATAAATTTATTGTATTTTAATATAGGTAAAAGGGTTAGGTTAACTTTCCCAAATGTGTTACCCAAGACGCCGTTTCATCAGTACAACTCGACTCCAAGGTCACGGCGTACGTGCAATTCTACATGCATATTTGTACCAAGCCAGTTAAAAAAGCACTGTTGAACGTCATCAATCAGGTAATATGTACCGATTGTGATGCATAACAATGGCGTCATCCGCTTAAGACAATAGACTATGACGAGGTAATCCCTTCCACCTATGAAAAATTATGCAAGTATGGCGTCCCAGTCTGCAGAATATCGCCATGGCGTTAACATGCTAAAATTTTGCTGGCGTAAATTTACCAGCTAAAGTGTTTTTTAAATCAATACAATGTAACTACAAGTAGACAGTGTTATCAAAGTAATCATTAACATCATGTAAATTCAGTGCAAAGGACAGACAATAAAAACTAGAGAGTACACCGACCAGCTAAGTACGCCAAACACCAGGCCTGCCATGGAGAACGTCTGATCCGCAACATTTCAGGAAAGTCAAAATTTATAGTAATATCCTCTTATAGAAATCGAGCTTGAAATAATAACAAACAAAATTGAATGTACCGATAATAAAATATGTAATGAGAGAGCGTGAGAGAGAGAGAGAGAGTGAAAGAGAATGCCGGCAGTAATCAAACCGAGGCATTGGTTTATGTATTGTTAAAAATTTCATATGAAACTAAGTGAGTAATTAAAATCACAACTGCAGTATAAAATGTTTATTTTTTATGTCTAATTACATATCAAAGAGAAGTAATGAAGGTAATTAATGATTAGTGTAGCGGAACTGCAAAGCTGCTATCTTGTTAAGTATGACTCCATTTTGATTTTAGCCTTTTGTAACGTTACAGAGAAATATTAAAACTAGTGTTTCTGTCGTATATACATTTGTACGAATCTTTATTTCGACAATCCCAACTGTTTCTGCCTTTCGTTCAACGATACCTTGGACCCAAATAAGATAACTAATGTTGGCGATAGAGCCACGTGGCAAACCGGAAGCTGTAGTGAACCATATGGTGAGTACAGGTTAAATTAGGGTGACCAGATTTTTTATGACGTAAAACAGGACATTTCTGAAATATGGAAATAAAAAAACAGGACAAAACAGGACACGAGTTACAAAGAAAATGTGCTTCATATATGACTGGACTGCTTCACTAAGACAAATAAAAACTACTTTTTACACATGAAAAGACATATATTTTAATAACCAACTTAAAAACATACTTATCATGGCACTGGATCATATTATAATTGATCAAGTTTTTTCAAGAATTATAAAATTATAATTATTCAAATATAAATATTCAAATTCTTAACAACTATAAAATTACATGGATGTGATTCATAGATATCAACAACCTGCAGAACATGAACTTGTGGCTTCTGAATCAGGAACATCACTATTAACTTTGTACTTATCACAAGACCTGATATCTCGCAAGAGCTTTGAATTACTTAATAGCAGGTTGTAGAATTCCTTACAGCTAAGGTCTTGAAAATGAGTTTTTAAAATTACAATTGCTTGAATAGTTTTGGTAGTAAAATGGTTTCTTTCATCAATCCAAAGGGAGTTCACAATTGAAAAGACTCTTTCCACAACAGCATTTGTGCCTGGTACAGTCAGAGCAAAACTCACAACCACCTCTATGTTTTTACATGGAATGCCTATACTTTTAAGTATGTGGAAGACATCACACCATTTCTTATCAATCTCCACATTAACTTTTTCCCATTCCTCAAATTTTCTGGATAAAACTTTGTTCACATGTCCTATCTCATCAAATAATTCAACTTCATGTACCTGAATTGTTGAACATGAATCTACTGTCTTAAGAATTTTCAGACTTTTTAAAACCTCATCCCAAGATACAGAATTTTTCAATGTTATCCAATGAAATGATTTCAGAGGCTGATATGGAGAGACCCACTTGTTTAAATAACTTAAAAAAGTGTCATAAAATAAATTGGTAATCGTTTCATATTTCGATTGGGTGAAAAGACCTTCATTTTCTAAGTTAATTAAAATTGAAGAAACAACTGAAGTTTGAAACTTACTACATTTCCTTTTATTGACTTTTTCTGTAAGCAATTCTAATTCTTCAGCTACTTCAGTGGCTGAAATGTTGATTCTTTCCAACTTTTGGATTGAATTTGAAAACATTTTCAGTTGGCTTTGTATGAAATGAAGCCAAAGAAGTGACTGTGGGTTCTCAAAAAATTGCTTTAACAATGTAGGACACCTATCCTGAGACATGAAATAAAACTTTAGAGGTTCATAAATATCAATATCCCTTGTAACTCCTGGCAACAATGACAACCATCTAGTTTTAACACTACCCAGAACCTGCTTATATTCAGTAGCAACAAAATCACAAAATAATTTCAATTCCTCCACACGCACGGTATAAATGTGAAAATATTGAAATATTTTATTCACTGCTGTTTCTATGTCGATAGGAAGAATGTCTGCACTTGTTTGTACACCATTGTGTACCACATGAGCTGCACAACCAATGCCTTGAATATTCATTTTGAGCACACTGTTCAATTTAGAAAAAACGTTGTTTGTCCGGCCCTCTTGTACCCACCAAAGTTAGTGTTACAGTTATTGCACAAAACGCGATGATCTTGTCAACTAAATGATGTTTCTTTAAGATGTCCAGAACATAATTAGCTAATAATTCTGTTGTTTCTCCACCAACGTTCTGAAAACAGATTACTTTGCACTGAACACCTTTGGTAGGAATGAAATACCTAACTAGAATCGGCACTAATTTTAAGCTTTTGTGATTTGATGCATCAACCATCACAGACACATACTTAGCATCTTCAAGTTCTGATTGCACTTCATGCATTGCATACGGCGATAAAATGTTCACTAAAATCGACTCGCACTTTGTCCTGAAACACGTGAATTTCTTCTCAAATAGTTCTCTGATGATAAGAGATGTGCAGTCCATTGAATGGAAAGAATGGTTGTGTTTTGTAATATGAAATGCAAACAGCCCTTCTTCAGCAGTGATACGTTTATCTTCCTCAGTTTGTAGTCCATTCCTGCTTACAAAGGAAGTTATACTACTGGAAGTTCTCGCGGAAACTGCCAACATGTGTTTCTTTTTCTTAATGTGCTGTGTAATATCGGCACGTCCTCCATGTTCAATGGAAAAAACTGAACGACATAAAGTACATTCTACCTTTGTAGATGTGGTGTCGTCCTTCAAGAAAGGAAACTCTTCTTTCAGGGTTTTGGAGAAAGTACACTTTCTTTTCCCCATATTAATATGCACATGTATCTCGAACCAAGCGAACAACAGACAATGGAGCAAGCTCGCCACGCCAAGTGTTAAAACTAACCAAACAAAAAAAGTTTACCTTGATTGCCTCACTCTCCCTTGACGCACACTGGCGGAAACCAGAGATCATCATTTCTTTTCGTGATTGTGTTCCCTCAACAATTCGAGACCCATCTTGACCTCAGTAAGAAAGTTTAAACGAACGAGACCAAAATGACACAAAAACAAATAAAAACTCAAAACGAAGCGAAGATAAAAGATTAGGTTATCCGTTATTGCAAGTACGGAAAAACGGGACATTTGATGTCCCGTTAATAATTTGCCAGGACAACGGGACACATAATGAAAAAAAGGGACAATCCCGTTAAAAACGGGACGTCTGGTCACCCTAGGTTAAATATGCTAATTAAAATTATTAATTTGTATAAACAAAAAGACAAAGTTAACAAATGGCAGCCCAGAACAGGGACTATAATATATAATATATATTTATTGCCAATTTTCCTTTACATATAATAAAAATTATACAATAAAGGACCTATAGGGGGCATAAATGCCCGTACATAGGTTGGTCCTTAGAATTAATATTTATATACTTAATACTAATTGTGAGTTTTACCTCACCGATCATAGTAATATATTAAAAATAAAGTATTTTTCAATTTCAACAAAATTGTACTTTGTATTATAATACAATTCAATAAATAAATAAAAAAGAAAGAGGAAAAAAAGGTCCATATCATAATAGACTGTTTTTTTTATTATTCAATAACAATGTTCCTAATTTTTTCTTTGATTTTTTTTTAAGCACTTTTATATTTACACTTAGATTTTTCAATTCATTAGGTAATGCATTAAAATATTTTATGGCATAATACACATAGCTTCTTTGCCCAATACTTAATAGGTGTCGCGGCAATATAATACTTTTATACCGTGTGTTGATTTGATTTTGTAAAAACTCACTTTTTAGATCATTGTATTGATAAACTATAGAATTCACTACAAACACTTGTTTAATATTTAATGGTTTATCCGAGTCTTGTTCATTGACTCCTATAATTTTAAAAATACACTTTTGCAGCCGATCCAATGCGTCTAGAGATGATTTATATAGACCCCCCCAGCCTATGATAGCATACCCTGCCACACTATGGAATAGTCCATAGTATATTTGTAGTAGTTGCTTTTTTGATAAAATGTGTTTAAGTCTGTAAAAAACGTAGACTAAGTATTTGGTTTTTTTTACAATGTTAGCCACATGTACATCCCACTTCATGTTAAAGTCATATGTTATTCCTAGATATTTACTAGTTTTAACTCTTTTCAATTTTTGACCATTTATCTTAATTTCAAAATCATGCGGAACAGAGTCTCTATAATTTCCAAAGGTGATAAAAACAGACTTGCTTATGTTGAGTACTAGATTATTGTGATAGAGCCAAGAGTATATAATATCTAATTTAGTTGACATATCTGTTGCAAGTTCAGGCCATGTTTTTGCTTTCATTGGTACTGCTGTATCATCAGCATATGCTATTAATACATCTTGTAACACTAGTAAGTCATTGATATATAAAATAAACAATAAAGGTCCTAATATAGAGCCCTGGGGCACTCCAACATTTGTTTTAATAGGCTGACTTCTAGTCCCATTCACCTTTACAACTTGTGTCCTGTCATGTAAATAACTGGCTATCAGGGATAAGCTTACACCTCTTATTCCCATATTCTGTAATTTGGATATAAGTATACCATGATTGACAGTGTCAAAAGCTTTGGAGTAGTCCAAAAAAATTACAACAGTTGGTATGCTAATACTTAGATTTTCATAAATAAATTTGCTAAGTAGGGCTATAGCATCATCTATACCTTTCTTCTTGAGAAAGCCAAATTGTTTAGCACTTAACAGGTTATGTTTCTTTACAAATTTAAATAATCTGGTAAAAATAATTTTTTCAAAAATCTTAGCTAAATTTGATATCAGTGCGATCGGTCGATAATTGTTAACCAAACTTTTTACACCTTCCTTATATATAGGACAAATTACAGCTTTCTTAAATTGATATGGACATGTACCTTGTATCATAGCAGTATTAATAATGTGAGTCAAAGCAGGAGTTATGAACGGAGCAGCTAGCTTAACTGTATTGGCATGAATGTCATCACACCCACCAGATTTATTTTTGAGTTCACGAATAGTTTGGTAAACTTCTGACTCATTTGTTGGTGTTACAAACATAGTATGCTGATTAATTGATATATCTGGTATTTCATGCTGCAGAATAGTAGGAGTCGCACTTTCATTCAACCTAGATACTATTGTGCTGAAAAATTCATTAAAATAATTAGCCTTTGTCCAATCATTGCTGTTTAGTTTATTATTAATCAAAATATCATTTATTTGTCTATTTTTTGAATTACGATCCAATTTTAGATGGACATATCTCCACATTTTTTTAGAATCAGCGTTTTGAAGTTGTTTTTCTTCATGCCTATTTTTAACAGTCCTAAGTAATGATTTAAGTCGTTTTTCGTAATTTAAGTACAGCTCTTTTTTTAGCAAGTCATCTTGACTATTCTTCCAGGCTTTATATAATTTGTTTTTGTTATTAACTGAATTAATATGAGCAGGGGTAATCCAGGTCTTTCTTGGTTTTTGAATTTTTGGCTTAGTTTTGTGTGAAAGTTCATTGATAGTTTGAATCTTGTTTATTAGCAATTCTAATGCTTCATTGTTATTTATATAAAAAATTATTGGACTTTATATAAAAAATTATTTTTTATATAAATGAGCCAGAGTGCAGAAACAGAGTGGGTACCAAAATGGTATAACATAACACGTAAACATAACATTACAATAGTTAGGTTATGTTGTTATTCTTAGGTTAAGTTAAGATAAAAAGCGACACTTTAAAAACAAATGGAAATATTTTTCTATTTAAAATGGCAAACGACAATGAAAATATCAGCCTCATTGTAAATGAAAACCAAACGAGTATGACTGAATCAAAAATAATGAGTGAGGGAATTTTTCACTCAGTCACAAATAAAAGAACTGAAGAGAATGAAATAGTAAAAATGATGCAAACACTTTTTAATGTACAGAATGCTAAATTTGATGAAAAATTTAACCAACTTGATGGAAAATTTAACCAATTTGATGAAAAATTTAACCAACTTGATGAAAAATTTAACGAACAGAAAAATGAAATCAAAAATAATTTTAATGTAAATTTAACCAATTTGATAAGAAATTGAATAAAATAAAAAATGACATTAAAAAACGAAATGATAATTTTGATAAAAAATGTGACGAAGTGAATAAAAGATTGGATGAGAAATTAAGTCAAATAAGGAATAAGAAGGTAAGTAGCAGTGAAAATAGGATGAAAAATAAGGAAGAAAGAATTAATAACAAGGTGAGTAATAATGATGATTTGAATAATGAGTTTACAAGTGATAATAATGATAATAGAAGTAAAAATATGGTATTAGAGAATAAAGTGGTGAATATTGATAGTGATAATGAAATATTAGGGAGAGCAGAATATGATAATGATGGAATGGTAGTGTGTGATGAATTAGAGAGAAAGTATAAAGAGAATTTACAAGTATAGGGGTTGCAGGGGGTAAATTTTTCCCTTAATGTTGTAGTAGGGGGTGAAGAAGAGGCTTCACGTGAGTATTTGGAAGACGAAAGGTCTGCAAATAGAGTTCCCTGGATTTTTTTGTGCACTTCATAGGTGGCGCAGTAATAATGAGTTAGTGTCCCCTGCACATATTGAAAGAGAGAGTATGATATGGTGTTATTGTGAGAGATATTTTGAGAGAGAGAGAGAGAGAGAGGTATTATGATGAGAGAAAGAGAAAGAGAGTGATAGAGATTTTTAAAGTAAATAGAAATTATAGAGAATTTGTGAAAAGGTTAGGTGTAGAGATGATGTATAATTGTATTGAAATTTTACCTTGCATTGATATAGAAACAGTAGATGATGTTGTTAAAGATGATAAGATGACTTACATGATTATGACAAATTATACTAAGGGCAACAGGACCGTACCCTATGATGACATGTTACATGGTGAAATAATATGGGATAAGCCTATTAATTCAAACGATATTGTGGAAAGATATAAAAAATTAGATAAGTATTACATTGATGATGATAATATCATGTATTCAATAATGAATAATGTATGTAGGCCTAAGATTCGATTATTATTTGATAATGGTGGATAAATTGTTTTATTGTGTAATGAACATTTATATATGTGGACAGTGTTTTTTAAAATGGATTGCTTATGAACTGATTTATGGTCAATGATAAAATAATAAGTTTGGATTGTATATTTTTGCGTGTGTCAATGTCAAATGTATGTTTGTATTATAGTATGAGGTGTATTATATGTATGTTTATGTAAACCAGGTATGTAATAGGAAGTCATAGTGAAATTGCTTTAATAATACTTATAACATTTTGTTCTCAGATGAAAGTAATGATGAAATTTTTTAAATAATTGAAGATTAATTAATTTAAAACATTGTATGAGAAGGATTTGATGATGAAGTTAAATAATTGAAAGTTTGATGTAAAAGAATTGATGGAAATGATAATAGTAGTGTTTATAATTTTTATGCAAATTATTTAAATGTGAGTTGTTTGAGTAAATGTAGCAATAATATTGTTCATGTATATTATGTTGTTATACAAGGTTAAAGGGTGATTTTGGGAGTTTGTTTTGGTGTTATTAAAAGTGTAAATCAATGATGGAATGTAGAGACTGCAAAGCAGAAGGACATTGAGTTTAGATTTAGGTAGGCTATTGCAGTGGGGGCATGTACCACTGTAGATAGCGTTATGGGTTGATGAGCAAATCACAGTAAGTTACCATCATCGGAGGCCAAAATCGGTGTACATACACTATACAATTTTGATATAATTTTATATTATATGTGATCCTTAACCGTGCAGTGTATAATTGATGTTAGAGTAAAACATGCTAATGAAGATGATTTTCCTGCCTTTTCGGGCGATTACTGTCTTACCAACACTAATCGTGGCTATGGACGACAGCCAGCTGTGGGCAGCAATTGTAACACTGACCATGGTTGGTTGTCTTGAAAATTGGTGAAAGTTGAAATTAATGGGGGGCCACTTAGGGGACATCCCCGGAACTATGGAACAGCGGCTATCACCTTGTTCAAGTAGGAACAGCCAAACAGGTGATACACCCGCCTTAAGGTTATAAATATAAACTCCAGATATTATGATATCTGACACTTTTAAAAATGTAAAGCTGAAGCAAGGACAAGGAGATGCTAAAATTCCTCCACCAATTCCATCCTTGTGAAGGCAACTGGATGGCACAGTCCAGGGGGATAATAGAGTGTGTGGCTGGGAGGTTGCTACAGGGGTAGCAACAGTAACAAATGCTAAGTATTAAGTAAATGATGTTAATAATGGTATTGAACATAAAATATAGTTCTGATTCTGTTTTAAAGAAATAATATTATCAGAAAGCTGATAAATAAAATTTGAATATATAAAGTGTTTGCCATAATAAAGTTGTGTTTTGAATTTCATGTATTAGAGATATAGGTTGTTGTTGCTTTTGCAAACTTAAGAAATTGTTTTACGTGTTATGATATTCGTATAAGAATATATTTTTTCTTGTGGTGAAAGGAGTAAAATAGTGTTGACTGAAGTCCAGTTTTGGTAAGGATAGTAATGTAAATGGAGAAGGACATCCTGTCATAAATCTTGTTATTTGTTATTTGAAATAAATTAATAATTAAGAAAACCAATGCCTCTGAACATAAACCAATGTAGCTAAGGGGAGACATATCAGTTGTGGATATGGAGGTATATAAGGCCACTATTTTAAATTTTGTATTCAATGTTTCAGCGTTTGGTGATGCTGTGACGGCGGACCTGAGCTGGCGTGCGTGTCAGAGCAGGAACGTTGAATGCCTAAATGGCCTTGCGGTGTTGAGATCTCACCTGAGAAGTCCAGTAAGGTCATGCAGGTACGGTCATCATCATTGGACCAAGGGTATTATTGTATTTCTTTTTCATGTAAACACTACAGGGGGTTGTGGCGCCATATCTGGGCTGATCCTTTTTGAAAGTGTGAATGAGTCAATGAGAGTTTTTATGTTTCAACATAAAACCTCTCATTGAGGGGGTTTTGTGACGGTACAAAAGTCCGTCTTAATATTCATTGGTATAGAGAGGATAAATTTATTGTATTTTAATATAGGTAAAAGTGTTAGGTTAACTTTCCCAAATGTGTTACCCAAGACGCCGTTTCATCAGTACAACTCGACTCCAAGGTCACGGCGTACGTGCGATTCTACACGCACATTTGTACCAAGCCAGTTAAAAAAGCAATGTTGAACGTCATCAATCAGGTAATACGTAATGATTGTGACACATAACAATGGCGTCATCCGCTTAAGACAATAGACTATGACGAGGTAATCCCTTCCACCTATGAAAAATTATGCAAGTATGGCGTCCCAGTCTGCAGAATATCGCCATGGCGTTAACATGCTAAAATTTTGCTGGCGTAAATTTACCAGCTAAAGTGTTTTTTGAATCAATACAATGTAACTACAAGTAGACAGTGTTATCAAAGTAATCATTAACATCATGTAAATTCAGTGCAAAGGACAGACAATAAAAACTAGAGAGTACACCGACCAGCTAAGTACGCCAAACACCAGGCCTGCCATGGAGAACGTCTGATCCGCAACATTTCAGGAAAGTCAAAATTTATCGTAATATCCTCTTATAGAAATCGAGCTTGAAATAATAACAAACAAAATTGAATGTACCGATAATAAAATATGTAATGAGAGAGCGTGAGAGAGAGAGAGAGAGTGAAAGAGAATGCCGGCAGTAATCAAACCGAGGCATTGGTTTATGTATTGTTAAAAATTTCATATGAAACTAAGTGAGTAATTAAAATCACAACTGCAGTATAAAATGTTTATTTTTTATGTCTAATTACATATCAAAGAGAAGTAATGAAGGTAATTAATGATTAGTGTAGCGGAACTGCAAAGCTGCTATCTTGTTAAGTATGACTCCATTTTGATTTTAGCCTTTTGTAACGTTACAGAGAAATATTAAAACTAGTGTTTCTGTCGTATATACATGTGTACGAATCTTTATTTCGACAATCCCAACTGTTTCTGCCTCTCGTTCAACGATACCTTGGACCCAAATAAGATAACTAATGTTGGCGATAGAGCCACGTGGCGAACTGGAAGCTGTAGTGAACCATATGGTGAGTACAGGTTAAATTAGGGTGACCAGATTTTTTATGACGTAAAACAGGACATTTCTGAAATATGGAAATAAAAAAACAGGACAAAACAGGACACGAGTTACAAAGAAAATGTGCTTCATATATGACTGGACTGCTTCACTAAGACAAATAAAAACTACTTTTTACACATGAAAAGACATATATTTTAATAACCAACTTAAAAACATACTTATCATGGCACTAGATCATATTATAATTGATCAAGTTTTTTCAAGAATTATAAAATTATAATTATTCAAATATAAATATTCAAATTCTTAACAACTATAAAATTACATCTATGTGATTCATAGATATCAACAACCTGCAGAACATGAACTTGTGGCTTCTGAATCAGGAACATCACTATTAACTTTGTACTTATCACAAGACCTGATATCTCGCAAGAGCTTTGAATTACTTAATAGCAGGTTGTAGAATTCCTTACAGCTAAGGTCTTGAAAATGAGTTTTTAAAATTACAATTGCTTGAATAGTTTTGGTAGTAAAACGGTTTCTTTCATCAATCCAAAGGGAGTTCACAATTGAAAAGACTCTTTCCACAACAGCATTTGTGCCTGGTACAGTCAGAGCAAAACTCACAACCACCTCTATGTTTTTACATGGAATGCCTATACTTTTAAGTATGTGGAAGACATCACACCATTTCTTATCAATCTCCACATTAACTTTTTCCCATTCCTCAAATTTTCTGGATAAAACTTTGTTCACATGTCCTATCTCATCAAATAATTCAACTTCATGTACCTGAATTGTTGAACATGAATCTACTGTCTTAAGAATTTTCAGACTTTTTAAAACCTCATCCCAAGATACAGAATTTTTCAATGTTATCCAATGAAATGATTTCAGAGGCTGATATGGAGAGACCCACTTGTTTAAATAACTTAAAAAAGTGTCATAAAATAAATTGGTAATCGTTTCATATTTCGATTGGGTGAAAAGACCTTCATTTTCTAAGTTAATTAAAATTGAAGAAACAACTGAAGTTTGAAACTTACTACATTTCCTTTTATTGACTTTTTCTGTAAGCAATTCTAATTCTTCAGCTACTTCAGTGGCTGAAATGTTGATTCTTTCCAACTTTTGGATTGAATTTGAAAACATTTTCAGTTGGCTTTGTATGAAATGAAGCCAAAGAAGTGACTGTGGGTTCTCAAAAAATTGCTTTAACAATGTAGGACACCTATCCTGAGACATGAAATAAAACTTTAGAGGTTCATAAATATCAATATCCCTTGTAACTCCTGGCAACAATGACAACCATCTAGTTTTAACACTACCCAGAACCTGCTTATATTCAGTAGCAACAAAATCACAAAATAATTTCAATTCCTCCACACGCACGGTATAAATGTGAAAATATTGAAATATTTTATTCACTGCTGTTTCTATGTCGATAGGAAGAATGTCTGCACTTGTTTGTACACCATTGTGTACCACATGAGCTGCACAACCAATGCCTTGAATATTCATTTTGAGCACACTGTTCAATTTAGAAAAAACGTTGTTTGTCCGGCCCTCTTGTACCCACCAAAGTTAGTGTTACAGTTATTGCACAAAACGCGATGATCTTGTCAACTAAATGATGTTTCTTTAAGATGTCCAGAACATAATTAGCTAATAATTCTGTTGTTTCTCCACCAACGTTCTGAAAACAGATTACTTTGCACTGAACACCTTTGGTAGGAATGAAATACCTAACTAGAATCGGCACTAATTTTAAGCTTTTGTGATTTGATGCATCAACCATCACAGACACATACTTAGCATCTTCAAGTTCTGATTGCACTTCATGCATTGCATACGGCGATAAAACGTTCACTAAAATCGACTCGCACTTTGTCCTGAAACACGTGAATTTCTTCTCAAATAGTTCTCTGATGATAAGAGATGTGCAGTCCATTGAATGGAAAGAATGGTTGTGTTTTGTAATATGAAATGCAAACAGCCCTTCTTCAGCAGCGATACGTTTATCTTCCTCAGTTTGTAGTCCATTCCTACTTACAAAGGAAGTTATACTACTGGAAGTTCTCGCGGAAACTGCCAACATGTGTTTCTTTTTCTTAATGTGCTGTGTAATATCGGCACGTCCTCCATGTTCAATGGAAAAAACTGAACGACATAAAGTACATTCTACCTTTGTAGATGTGGTGTCGTCCTTCAAGAAAGGAAACTCTTCTTTCAGGGTTTTGGAGAAAGTACACTTTCTTTTCCCCATATTAATATGCACGTGTATCTCGAACAAAGCGAACAACAGACAATGGAGCAAGCTCGCCACGCCAAGTGTTAAAACTAACCAAACAAAAAAAGTTTACCTTGATTGCCTCACTCTCCCTTGACGCACTCTGGCGGAAACCAGAGATCATCATTTCTTTTCGTGATTGCGTTCCCTCAACCATTCGAGACCCATCTTGACCTCAGTAAGAAAGTTTAAACGAACGAGACCAAAATGACACAAAAACAAATAAAAACTCAAAACGAAGCGAAGATAAAAGATTAGGTTATCTGTTATTGCAAGTACGGAAAAACGGGACATTTGATGTCCCGTTAATAATTTGCCGGGACAACGGGACACATAATGAAAAAAAGGGACAATCCCGTTAAAAACGGGACGTCTGGTCACCCTAGGTTAAATATGCTAATTAAAATTATTAATTTGTATAAACAAAAAGACAAAGTTAACAAATGGCAGCCCAGAACAGGGACTATAATATATAATATATATTTATTGCCAATTTTCCTTTACATATAATAAAAATTATACAATAAAAGACCTATAGGGGGCATAAATGCCCGTACATAGGTTGGTCCTTAGAATTAATATTTATATACTTAATACTAATTGTGAGTTTTACCTCACCGATCATAGTAATATATTAAAAATAAAGTATTTTTCAATTTCAACAAAATTGTACTTTGTATTATAATACAATTCAATAAATAAATAAAAAAGAAAGAGGAAAAAAAGGTCCATATCATAATAGACTGTTTTTTTTATTATTCAATAACAATGTTCCTAATTTTTTCTTTGATTTTTTTTAAGCACTTTTATATTTACACTTAGATTTTTCAATTCATTAGGTAATGCATTAAAATATTTTATGGCATAATACACATAGCTTCTTTGCCCAATACTTAATAGGTGTCGCGGCAATATAATACTTTTATACCGTGTGTTGATTTGATTTTGTAAAAACTCACTTTTTAGATCATTGTATTGATAAACTATAGAATTCACTACAAACACTTGTTTAATATTTAATGGTTTATCCGAGTCTTGTTCATTGACTCCTATAATTTTAAAAATACACTTTTGCAGCCGATCCAATGCGTCTAGAGATGATTTATATAGACCCCCCCAGCCTATGATAGCATACCCTGCCACACTATGGAATAGTCCATAGTATATTTGTAGTAGTTGCTTTTTTGATAAAATTTGTTTAAGTCTGTAAAAAACGTAGACTAAGTATTTGGTTTTTTTTACAATGTTAGCCACATGTACATCCCACTTCATGTTAAAGTCATATGTTATTCCTAGATATTTACTAGTTTTAACTCTTTTCAATTTTTGACCATTTATCTTAATTTCAAAATCATGCGGAACAGAGTCTCTATAATTTCCAAAGGTGATAAAAACAGACTTGCTTATGTTGAGTACTAGATTATTGTGATAGAGCCAAGAGTATATAATATCTAATTTAGTTGACATATCTGTTGCAAGTTCAGGCCATGTTTTTGCTTTCATTGGTACTGCTGTATCATCAGCATATGCTATTAATACATCTTGTAACACTAGTAAGTCATTGATATATAAAATAAACAATAAAGGTCCTAATATAGAGCCCTGGGGCACTCCAACATTTGTTTTAATAGGCTGACTTCTAGTCCCATTCACCTTTACAACTTGTGTCCTGTCATGTAAATAACTGGCTATCAGGGATAAGCTTACACCTCTTATTCCCATATTCTGTAATTTGGATATAAGTATACCATGATTGACAGTGTCAAAAGCTTTGGAGTAGTCCAAAAAAGTTACAACAGTTGGTATGCTAATACTTAGATTTTCATAAATAAATTTGCTAAGTAGGGCTATAGCATCATCTATACCTTTCTTCTTGAGAAAGCCAAATTGTTTAGCACTTAACAGGTTATGTTTCTTTACAAATTTAAATAATCTGGTAAAAATAATTTTTTCAAAAATCTTAGCTAAATTTGATATCAGTGCGATCGGTAAAATAATTGTTAACCAAACTTTTTACACCTTCCTTATATATAGGACAAATTACAGCTTTCTTAAATTGATATGGACATGTACCTTGTATCATAGCAGTATTAATAATGTGAGTCAAAGCAGGAGTTATGAACGGAGCAGCTAGCTTAACTGTATTGGCATGAATGTCATCACACCCACCAGATTTATTTTTGAGTTCACGAATAGTTTGGTAAACTTCTGACTCATTTGTTGGTGTTACAAACATAGTATGCTGATTAATTGATATATCTGGTATTTCATGCTGCAGAATAGTAGGAGTCGCACTTTCATTCAACCTAGATACTATTGTGCTGAAAAATTCATTAAAATAATTAGCCTTTGTCCAATCATTGCTGTTTAGTTTATTATTAATCAAAATATCATTTATTTGTCTATTTTTTGAATTACGATCCAATTTTAGATGGACATATCTCCACATTTTTTTAGAATCAGCGTTTTGAAGTTGTTTTTCTTCATGCCTATTTTTAACAGTCCTAAGTAATGATTTAAGTCGTTTTTCGTAATTTAAGTACAGCTCTTTTTTTAGCAAGTCATCTTGACTATTCTTCCAGGCTTTATATAATTTGTTTTTGTTATTAACTGAATTAATATGAGCAGGGGTAATCCAGGTCTTTCTTGGTTTTTGAATTTTTGGCTTAGTTTTGTGTGAAAGTTCATTGATAGTTTGAATCTTGTTTATTAGCAATTCTAATGCTTCATTGTTATTTATATAAAAATTGATTGGACTTTATATAAAAAATTATTTTTTATATAAATGAGCCAGAGTGCAGAAACAGAGTGGGTACCAAAATGGTATAACATAACACGTAAACATAACATTACAATAGTTAGGTTATGTTGTTATTCTTAGGTTAAGTTAAGATAAAAAGCGACAATTTAAAAACAAATGGAAATATTTTTCTATTTAAAATGGCAAACGACAATGAAAATATCAGCCTCATTGTAAATGATAACCAAACGAGTATGACTGAATCAAAAATAATGAGTGAGGGAATTGTTCACTCAACACCAGTCACAAATAAAAGAACTGAAGAGAATGAAATAGTAAAAATGATGCAAACACTTTTTAATGTACAGAATGCTAAATTTGATGAAAAATTTAACCAACTTGATGGAAAATTTAACGAACAGAAAAATGAAATAAAAAATAATTTTAATGTAAATTTAACCAATTTGATAAGAAATTGAATAAAATAAAAAATGACATTAAAAAACGAAATGATAATTTTTATAAAAAATTTGACGAAGTGAATAAAAGATTGGATGAGAAATTAAGTCAAATAACGAATAAGAAGGTAAGTAGCAGTGAAAATAGGATGAAAAATAAGGAAGAAAGAATTAATAACAAGGTGAGTAATAATGATGATTTGAATAATGAGTTTACAAGTGTTAACTATGATAATAGAAGTAAAAATATGGTATTAGAGAATAAAGTGGTGCATATTGATAGTGATAATGAAATATTAGGGAGAGCAGAATATGATAATGATGGAATGGTAGTGTGTGATGAATTAGAGAGAAAGTATAAAGAGAATTTACAAGTATAGGGGTTGCAGGGGGTAAATTTTTCCCTTAATGTTGTAGTAGGGGGTGAAGAAGAGGCTTCACGTGAGTATTTGGAAGACGAAAGGTCTGCAAATAGAGTTCCCTGGATTTTTTTGTGCACTTCATAGGTGGTGCAGTAATTATGAGTTAGTGTCCCCTGCACATATTGAAAGAGAGAGTATGATATGGTGTTATTGTGAGAGAAATTTTGAGAGAGAGAGAGAGAGGTATTGTGATGAGAGAAAGAGAAAGAGAGAGATAGAGATTTTTAAAGTAAATAGAAATTATAGAGAATTTGTGAAAAGGTTAGGTGTAGAGATGATGTATAATTGTATTGAAATTTTACCTTGCATTGATATAGAAACAGTAGATGATGTTGTTAAAGATGATAAGATGACTTACATGATTATGACAAATTATACTAAGGGCAACAGGACCGTACCCTATGATGACATGTTAAATGGTGAAATAATATGGGATAAGCCTATTAATTCAAACGATATTGTGGAAAGATATAAAAAATTAGATAAGTATTACATTGATGATGATAATATCATGTATTCAATAATGAATAATGTATGTAGGCCTAAGATTCGATTATTATTTGATGATGGTGGATAAATTGTTTTATTGTGTAATGAACATTTATATATGTGGACAGTGTTTTTTAAAATGGATTGTTTATGAACTGATTTATGGTCAATGATAAAATAATAAGTTTGGATTGTATATTTTTGTGTGTGTCAATGTCAAATGTATGTTTGTATTATAGTATGAGCTGTATTATATGTATGTTTATGTAAACCAGGTATGTAATAGGAAGTCATAGTGAAATTGCTTTAATAATACTTATAACATTTTGTTCTCAGATGAAAGTAATGATGAAATTTTTTAAATAATTAAAGATTAATTAATTTAAATCATTGTATGAGAAGGATTTGATGATGAAGTTAAATAATTGAAAGTTTGATGTAAAAGAATTGATGGAAATGATAATAGTAGTGTTTATAATTTTTATGCAAATTATTTAAATGTGAGTTGTTTGATTAAATGTAGCAATAATATTGTTCATGTATATTATGTTGTTATACAAGGTTAAAGGGTGATTTTGGGAGTTTGTTTTGGTGTTATTAAAAGTGTAAATCAATGATGGAATGTAGAGACTGCAAAGCAGAAGGACATTGAGTTTAGATTTATGTAGGCTATTGCAGTGGTGGCATGTACCACTGTAGATAGCGTTATGGGTTGATGAGCAACTCACAGTAAGTTACCATCATCGGAGGCCAAAATCGGCGTACATACACTATACAATTTTGATATAATTTTATATTATATGTGATCCTTAACCGTGCAGTGTATAATTGATGTTAGAGTAAAACATGCTAATGAAGATGATTTCCCTGCCTTTTCGGGCGATTACTGTCTCACCAGCACTAATCGTGTTTATGGATGACAGCCAGCTGTGGGCAGCAATTGTAACACTGACCATGGTTGGTTGTCTTGAAAATTGGTGAAAGTTGAAATTAATGGGGGGCCACTTAGGGGAAATCCCCGGAACTATGGAACAGCGGCTATCACCTTGTTCAAGTAGGAACAGCCAAACAGGTGATAGACCCGCCTTAAGGTTATAAATATAAACTCCAGATATTATGATATCTGACACTTTTAAAAATGTAAAGCTGAAGCAAGGACAAGGAGATGCTAAAATTCCTCCACCAATTCCATCCTTGTGAAGGCAACTGGACAACACAGTCCAGGGGGGTAATAGAGTGTGTGGCTGGGAGGTTGCTACAGGGGTAGCAACGGTAACAAATGCTAAGTATTAAGTAAATGTTGTTAATAATGGTATTGAACATAAAATATAGTTCTGATTCTGTTATAAAGAAATAATATTATCAGAAAGCTGATAAATAAAATTTGAATATATAAAGTGTTTGCCATAATAAAGTTGTGGTTTGAATTTCATGTATTAGAGATATAGGTTGTTGTTGCTTTTGCAAACTTAAGAAATTGTTTTACGTGTTATGATATTCGTATAAGAATATATTTTTTCTTGTGGTGAAAGGAGTAAAGTAGTGTTGACTGAAGTCCAGTTTTGGTAAGGATAGTAATGTAAATGGAGAAGGACATCCTGTCATAAATCTTGTTATTTGTTATTTGAAAAAATTAATAATTAAGAAAACCAATGCCTCTGAACATAAATCAATGTAGCTAAGGGGAGACATATCAGTTATGGATATGGAGGTATATAAGGCCACTATTTTAAATTTTGTATTAAATGTTTCAGCGTTCGGTGACGCTGTGACGGCGGACCTGAGCTGGCGTGCGTGTCAGAGCAGGAACGTTGAATGCCTAAATGGCCTTGCGGTATTGAGATCTCACCTGAGAAGTCCAGTAAGGTCACGCAGGTACGGTCATCATCATTGGACCAAGGGTGTTATTGTATTTCTTTTTCATGTAAATACTACAGGGGGTTGTGGCGCCATATCTGGGCTGATCCTTTTAGAAAGTGTGAATGAGTCAATGAGAGTTTTTATGTTTCGACATAAAACCTCTCATTGAGGGGGTTTTGTGACGGTACAAAAGTCCGTCTTAATATTCATTGGTACAGAGAGGATAAATTTATTGTATTTTAATATAGGTAAAAGGGTTAGGTTAACTTTCCCAAATGTGTTACCCAAGACGCCGTTTCATCAGTACAACTCGACTCCAAGGTCACGGCGTACGTGCGATTCTACACGCATATTTGTACCAAGCCAGTTAAAAAAGCAATGTTGAACGTCATCAATCAGGTAATACGTAACGATTGTGACGCATAACAATGGCGTCATCCGCTTAAGACAATAGACTATGACGAGGTAATCCCTTCCACCTATAAAAAATTATGCAAGTATGGCGTCCCAGTCTGCAGAATATCGCCATGGCGTTAACATGCTAAAATTTTGCTGGCGTAAATTTACCAGCTAAAGTGTTTTTTGAATCAATAAAATGTAACTACAAGTAGACAGTGTTATCAAAGTAATCATTAACATCATGTAAATTCAGTGCAAAGGACAGACAATAAAAACTAGAGAGTACACTGACCAGCTAAGTACGCCAAACACCATGCCTGCCATGGAGAACGTCTGATCCGCAACATTTCAGGAAAGTCAAAATTTATAGTAATATCCTCTTATAGAAATCGAGCTTGAAATAATAACAAACAAAATTGAATGTACCGATAATAAAATATGTAATGAGAGAGCGTGAGAGAGAGAGAGAGAGTGAAAGAGAATGCCGGCAGTAATCAAACCGAGGCATTGGTTTATGTATTGTTAAAAATTTCATATGAAACTAAGTGAGTAATTAAAATCACAACTGCAGTATAAAATGTTTATTTTTTATGTCTAATTACATATCAAAGAGAAGTAATGAAGGTAATTAATGATTAGTGTAGCGGAACTGCAAAGCTGCTATCTTGTTAAGTATGACTCCATTTTGATTTTAGCCTTTTGTAACGTTGTTCATAATATACAGAGAAATATTAAAACTAGTGTTTCTGTCGTATATACATGTGTACGAATCTTTATTTCGACAATCCCAACTGTTTCTGCCTCTCGTTCAACGATACCTTGGACCCAAATAAGATAACTAATGTTGGCGATAGAGCCACGTGGCGAACCGGAAGCTGTAGTGAACCATATGGTGAGTACAGGTTAAATATGCTAATTAAAATTATTAATTTGTATAAACAAAAAGACAAAGTTAACAAATGGCAGCCCAGAACAGGGACTATAATATATAATATATATTTATTGCCAATTTTCCTTTACATATAATAAAAATTATACAATAAAGGACCTATAGGGGGCATAAATGCCCGTACATAGGTTGGTCCTTAGAATTAATATTTATATACTTAATACTAATTGTGAGTTTTACCTCACCGATCATAGTAATATATTAAAAATAAAGTATTTTTCAATTTCAACAAAATTGTACTTTGTATTATAATACAATTCAATAAATAAATAAAAAAGAAAGAGGAAAAAAAGGTCCATATCATAATAGACTGTTTTTTTGATTATTCAATAACAATGTTCCTAATTTTTTCTTTGATTTTTTTTTAAGCACTTTTATATTTACACTTAGATTTTTCAATTCATTAGGTAATGCATTAAAATATTTTATGGCATAATACACATAGCTTCTTTGCCCAATACTTAATTGGTGTCGCGGCAATATAATACTTTTATACCGTGTGTTGGTTTGATTTTGTAAAAACTCACTTTTTAGATCATTGTATTGATAAACTATAGAATTCACTACAAACACTTGTTTAATATTTAATGGTTTATCCGAGTCTTGTTCATTGACTCCTATAATTTTAAAAATACACTTTTGCAGCCAATCCAATGCGTCTAGAGATGATTTATATAGACCCCCCCAGCCTATGATAGAATACCCTGCCACACTATGGAATAGTCCATAGTATATTTGTAGTAGTTGCTTTTTTGATAAAATTTGTTTAAGTCTGTAAAAAACGTAGACTAAGTATTTGGTTTTTTTACAATGTTAGCCACATGTACATCCCACTTCATGTTAAAGTCATATGTTATTCCTAGATATTTACTAGTTTTAACTCTTTTCAATTTTTGACCATTTATCTTAATTTCAAAATCATGCGGAACAGAGTCTCTATAATTTCCAAAGGTGATAAAAACAGATTTGCTTATGTTGAGTACTAGATTATTGTGATAGAGCCAAGAGTATATAATATCTAATTTAGTTGACATATCTGTTGCAAGTTAAGGCCATGTTTTTGCTTTCATTGGTACTGCTGTATCATCAGCATATGCTATTAATACATCTTGTAACACTAGTAAGTCATTGATATATAAAATAAACAATAAAGGTCCTAATATAGAGCCCTGGGGCACTCCAACATTTGTTTTAATAGGCTGACTTCTAGTCCCATTCACCTTTACAACTTGTGTCCTGTCATGTAAATAACTGGCTATCAGGGATAAGCTTACACCTCTTATTCCCATATTCTGTAATTTGGATATAAGTATACCATGATTGACAGTGTCAAAAGCTTTGGAGTAGTCCAAAAAATTACAACAGTTGGTATGCTAATACTTAGATTTTCATAAATAAATTTGCTAAGTAGGGCTATAGCATCATCTATACCTTTCTTCTTGAGAAAGTAAAATTGTTTAGCACTTAACAGGTTATGTTTCTTTACAAATTTAAATAATCTGGTAAAAATAATTTTTTCAAAAATCTTAGCTAAATTTGATATCAGTGCGATCGGTCGATAATTGTTAACCAAACTTTTTACACCTTCCTTATATATAGGACAAATTACAGCTTTCTTAAATTGATATGGACATGTACCTTGTATCATAGCAGTATTAATAATGTGAGTCAAAGCAGGAGTTATGAACGGAGCAGCTAGCTTAACTGTATTGGCATGAATGTCATCACACCCACCAGATTTATTTTTGAGTTCACGAATAGTTTGGTAAACTTCTGACTCATTTGTTGGTGTTACAAACATAGTATGCTGATTAATTGATATATCTGGTATTTCATGCTGCAGAATAGTAGGAGTTGCACTTTCATTCAACCTAGATACTATTGTGCTGAAAAATTCATTAAAATAATTAGCCTTTGTCCAATCATTGCTGTTTAGTTTATTATTAATCAAAATATCATTTATTTGTCTATTTTTTGAATTACGATCCAATTTTAGATGGACATATCTCCACATTTTTTTAGAATCAGCGTTTTGAAGTTGTTTTTCTTCATGCCTATTTTTAACAGTCCTAAGTAATGATTTAAGTCGTTTTTCGTAATTTAAGTACAGCTCTTTTTTTAGCAAGTCATCTTGACTATTCTTCCAGGCTTTATATAATTTGTTTTTGTTATTAACTGAATTAATATGAGCAGGGGTAATCCAGGTCTTTCTTGGTTTTTGAATTTTTGGCTTAGTTTTGTGTGAAAGTTCATTGATAGTTTGAATCTTGTTTATTAGCAATTCTAATGCTTCATTGTTATTTATATAAAAATTGATTGGACTTTATATAAAAAATTATTTTTTATATAAATGAGCCAGAGTGCAGAAACAGAGTGGGTACCAAAATGGTATAACATAACACGTAAACATAACATTACAATAGTTAGGTTATGTTGTTATTCTTAGGTTAAGTTAAGATAAAAAGCGACAATTTAAAAACAAATGGAAATATTTTTCTATTTAAAATGGCAAACGACAATGAAAATATCAGCCTCATTGTAAATGATAACCAAACGAGTATGACTGAATCAAAAATAATGAGTGAGGGAATTGTTCACTCAACACCAGTCACAAATAAAAGAACTGAAGAGAATGAAATAGTAAAAATGATGCAAACACTTTTTAATGTACAGAATGCTAAATTTGATGAAAAATTTAACCAACTTGATGGAAAATTTAACGAACAGAAAAATGAAATCAAAAATAATTTTAATGTAAATTTAACCAATTTGATAAGAAATTGAATAAAATAAAAAATGACATTAAAAAACGAAATGATAATTTTGATAAAAAATTTGACGAAGTGAATAAAAGATTGGATGAGAAATTAAGTCAAATAAGGAATAAGAAGGTAAGTAGCAGTGAAAATAGAATGAAAAATTAGGAAGAAAGAATTAATAACAAGGTGAGTAATAATGATGATTTGAATAATGAGTTTACAAGTGATAACAATGATAATAGAAGTAAAAATATGGTGTTAGAGAATAAAGTGGTGAATATTGATAGTGATAATGAAATATTGGGGAGAGCAGAATATGATAATGATGGAATGGTAGTGTGTGATGAATTAGAGAGAAAGTATAAAGAGAATTTACAAGTAGAGGGGTTGCAGGGGGTAAATTTTTCCCTTAATGTTGTAGTAGGGGGTGAAGAAGAGGCTTCACGTGAGTATTTGGAAGACGAAAGGTCTGCAAATAGAGTTCCCTGGATTTTTTTGTGCACTTCATAGGTGGGGCAGTAATTATGAGTTAGTGTCCCCTGCACATATTGAAAGAGAGAGTATGATATGGTGTTATTGTGAGAGAAATTTTGAGAGAGAGAGAGAGAGGTATTGTGATGAGAGAAAGAGAAAGAGAGAGATAGAGATTTTTAAAGTAAATAGAAATTATAGAGAATTTGTGAAAAGGTTAGGTGTAGAGATGATGTATAATTGTATTGAAATTTTACCTTGCATTGATATAGAAACAGTAGATGATGTTGTTAAAGATGATAAGATGACTTACATGATTATGACAAATTATACTAAGGGCAACAGGACCGTACCCTATGATGACATGTTACATGGTGAAATAATATGGGATAAGCCTATTAATTCAAACGATATTGTGGAAAGATATAAAAAATTAGATAAGTATTACATTGATGATGATAATATCATGTATTCAATAATGAATAATGTATGTAGGCCTAAGATTCGATTATTATTTGATGATGGTGGATAAATTGTTTTATTGTGTAATGAACATTTATATATGTGGACAGTGTTTTTTAAAATGGATTGTTTATGAACTGATTTATGGTCAATGATAAAATAATAAGTTTGGATTGTATATTTTTGTGTGTGTCAATGTCAAATGTATGTTTGTATTATAGTATGAGCTGTATTATATGTATGTTTATGTAAACCAGGTATGTAATAGGAAGTCATAGTGAAATTGCTTTAATAATACTTATAACATTTTGTTCTCAGATGAAAGTAATGATGAAATTTTTTAAATAATTAAAGATTAATTAATTTAAATCATTGTATGAGAAGGATTTGATGATGAAGTTAAATAATTGAAAGTTTGATGTAAAAGAATTGATGGAAATGATAATAGTAGTGTTTATAATTTTTATGCAAATTATTTAAATGTGAGTTGTTTGATTAAATGTAGCAATAATATTGTTCATGTATATTATGTTGTTATACAAGGTTAAAGGGTGATTTTGGGAGTTTGTTTTGGTGTTATTAAAAGTGTAAATCAATGATGGAATGTAGAGACTGCAAAGCAGAAGGACATTGAGTTTAGATTTATGTAGGCTATTGCAGTGGTGGCATGTACCACTGTAGATAGCGTTATGGGTTGATGAGCAACTCACAGTAAGTTACCATCATCGGAGGCCAAAATCGGCGTACATACACTATACAATTTTGATATAATTTTATATTATATGTGATCCTTAACCGTGCAGTGTATAATTGATGTTAGAGTAAAACATGCTAATGAAGATGATTTCCCTGCCTTTTCGGGCGATTACTGTCTCACCAGCACTAATCGTGTTTATGGATGACAGCCAGCTGTGGGCAGCAATTGTAACACTGACCATGGTTGGTTGTCTTGAAAATTGGTGAAAGTTGAAATTAATGGGGGGCCACTTAGGGGAAATCCCCGGAACTATGGAACAGCGGCTATCACCTTGTTCAAGTAGGAACAGCCAAACAGGTGATAGACCCGCCTTAAGGTTATAAATATAAACTCCAGATATTATGATATCTGACACTTTTAAAAATGTAAAGCTGAAGCAAGGACAAGGAGATGCTAAAATTCCTCCACCAATTCCATCCTTGTGAAGGCAACTGGACAACACAGTCCAGGGGGGTAATAGAGTGTGTGGCTGGGAGGTTGCTACAGGGGTAGCAACGGTAACAAATGCTAAGTATTAAGTAAATGTTGTTAATAATGGTATTGAACATAAAATATAGTTCTGATTCTGTTATAAAGAAATAATATTATCAGAAAGCTGATAAATAAAATTTGAATATATAAAGTGTTTGCCATAATAAAGTTGTGGTTTGAATTTCATGTATTAGAGATATAGGTTGTTGTTGCTTTTGCAAACTTAAGAAATTGTTTTACGTGTTATGATATTCGTATAAGAATATATTTTTTCTTGTGGTGAAAGGAGTAAAGTAGTGTTGACTGAAGTCCAGTTTTGGTAAGGATAGTAATGTAAATGGAGAAGGACATCCTGTCATAAATCTTGTTATTTGTTATTTGAAAAAATTAATAATTAAGAAAACCAATGCCTCTGAACATAAATCAATGTAGCTAAGGGGAGACATATCAGTTATGGATATGGAGGTATATAAGGCCACTATTTTAAATTTTGTATTAAATGTTTCAGCGTTCGGTGACGCTGTGACGGCGGACCTGAGCTGGCGTGCGTGTCAGAGCAGGAACGTTGAATGCCTAAATGGCCTTGCGGTATTGAGATCTCACCTGAGAAGTCCAGTAAGGTCACGCAGGTACGGTCATCATCATTGGACCAAGGGTGTTATTGTATTTCTTTTTCATGTAAATACTACAGGGGGTTGTGGCGCCATATCTGGGCTGATCCTTTTAGAAAGTGTGAATGAGTCAATGAGAGTTTTTATGTTTCGACATAAAACCTCTCATTGAGGGGGTTTTGTGACGGTACAAAAGTCCGTCTTAATATTCATTGGTACAGAGAGGATAAATTTATTGTATTTTAATATAGGTAAAAGGGTTAGGTTAACTTTCCCAAATGTGTTACCCAAGACGCCGTTTCATCAGTACAACTCGACTCCAAGGTCACGGCGTACGTGCGATTCTACACGCATATTTGTACCAAGCCAGTTAAAAAAGCAATGTTGAACGTCATCAATCAGGTAATACGTAACGATTGTGACGCATAACAATGGCGTCATCCGCTTAAGACAATAGACTATGACGAGGTAATCCCTTCCACCTATAAAAAATTATGCAAGTATGGCGTCCCAGTCTGCAGAATATCGCCATGGCGTTAACATGCTAAAATTTTGCTGGCGTAAATTTACCAGCTAAAGTGTTTTTTGAATCAATAAAATGTAACTACAAGTAGACAGTGTTATCAAAGTAATCATTAACATCATGTAAATTCAGTGCAAAGGACAGACAATAAAAACTAGAGAGTACACTGACCAGCTAAGTACGCCAAACACCATGCCTGCCATGGAGAACGTCTGATCCGCAACATTTCAGGAAAGTCAAAATTTATAGTAATATCCTCTTATAGAAATCGAGCTTGAAATAATAACAAACAAAATTGAATGTACCGATAATAAAATATGTAATGAGAGAGCGTGAGAGAGAGAGAGAGAGTGAAAGAGAATGCCGGCAGTAATCAAACCGAGGCATTGGTTTATGTATTGTTAAAAATTTCATATGAAACTAAGTGAGTAATTAAAATCACAACTGCAGTATAAAATGTTTATTTTTTATGTCTAATTACATATCAAAGAGAAGTAATGAAGGTAATTAATGATTAGTGTAGCGGAACTGCAAAGCTGCTATCTTGTTAAGTATGACTCCATTTTGATTTTAGCCTTTTGTAACGTTGTTCATAATATACAGAGAAATATTGAAACTAGTGTTTCTGTCGTATATACATGTGTACGAATCTTTATTTCGACAATCCCAACTGTTTCTGCCTCTCGTTCAACGATACCTTGGACCCAAATAAGATAACTAATGTTGGCGATAGAGCCACGTGGCGAACCGGAAGCTGTAGTGAACCATATGGTGAGTACAGGTTAAATATGCTAATTAAAATTATTAATTTGTATAAACAAAAAGACAAAGTTAACAAATGGCAGCCCAGAACAGGGACTATAATATATAATATATATTTATTGCCAATTTTCCTTTACATATAATAAAAATTATACAATAAAGGACCTATAGGGGGCATAAATGCCCGTACATAGGTTGGTCCTTAGAATTAATATTTATATACTTAATACTAATTGTGAGTTTTACCTCACCGATCATAGTAATATATTAAAAATAAAGTATTTTTCAATTTCAACAAAATTGTACTTTGTATTATAATACAATTCAATAAATAAATAAAAAAGAAAGAGGAAAAAAAGGTCCATATCATAATAGACTGTTTTTTTGATTATTCAATAACAATGTTCCTAATTTTTTCTTTGATTTTTTTTTAAGCACTTTTATATTTACACTTAGATTTTTCAATTCATTAGGTAATGCATTAAAATATTTTATGGCATAATACACATAGCTTCTTTGCCCAATACTTAATTGGTGTCGCGGCAATATAATACTTTTATACCGTGTGTTGGTTTGATTTTGTAAAAACTCACTTTTTAGATCATTGTATTGATAAACTATAGAATTCACTACAAACACTTGTTTAATATTTAATGGTTTATCCGAGTCTTGTTCATTGACTCCTATAATTTTAAAAATACACTTTTGCAGCCAATCCAATGCGTCTAGAGATGATTTATATAGACCCCCCCAGCCTATGATAGAATACCCTGCCACACTATGGAATAGTCCATAGTATATTTGTAGTAGTTGCTTTTTTGATAAAATTTGTTTAAGTCTGTAAAAAACGTAGACTAAGTATTTGGTTTTTTTACAATGTTAGCCACATGTACATCCCACTTCATGTTAAAGTCATATGTTATTCCTAGATATTTACTAGTTTTAACTCTTTTCAATTTTTGACCATTTATCTTAATTTCAAAATCATGCGGAACAGAGTCTCTATAATTTCCAAAGGTGATAAAAACAGATTTGCTTATGTTGAGTACTAGATTATTGTGATAGAGCCAAGAGTATATAATATCTAATTTAGTTGACATATCTGTTGCAAGTTAAGGCCATGTTTTTGCTTTCATTGGTACTGCTGTATCATCAGCATATGCTATTAATACATCTTGTAACACTAGTAAGTCATTGATATATAAAATAAACAATAAAGGTCCTAATATAGAGCCCTGGGGCACTCCAACATTTGTTTTAATAGGCTGACTTCTAGTCCCATTCACCTTTACAACTTGTGTCCTGTCATGTAAATAACTGGCTATCAGGGATAAGCTTACACCTCTTATTCCCATATTCTGTAATTTGGATATAAGTATACCATGATTGACAGTGTCAAAAGCTTTGGAGTAGTCCAAAAAAGTTACAACAGTTGGTATGCTAATACTTAGATTTTCATAAATAAATTTGCTAAGTAGGGCTATAGCGTCATCTATACCTTTCTTCTTGAGAAAGTAAAATTGTTTAGCACTTAACAGGTTATGTTTCTTTACAAATTTAAATAATCTGGTAAAAATAATTTTTTCAAAAATCTTAGCTAAATTTGATATCAGTGCGATCGGTCGATAATTGTTAACCAAACTTTTTACACCTTCCTTATATATAGGACAAATTACAGCTTTCTTAAATTGATATGGACATGTACCTTGTATCATAGCAGTATTAATAATGTGAGTCAAAGCAGGAGTTATGAACGGAGCAGCTAGCTTAACTGTATTGGCATGAATGTCATCACACCCACCAGATTTATTTTTGAGTTCACGAATAGTTTGGTAAACTTCTGACTCATTTGTTGGTGTTACAAACATAGTATGCTGATTAATTGATATATCTGGTATTTCATGCTGCAGAATAGTAGGAGTTGCACTTTCATTCAACCTAGATACTATTGTGCTGAAAAATTCATTAAAATAATTAGCCTTTGTCCAATCATTGCTGTTTAGTTTATTATTAATCAAAATATCATTTATTTGTCTATTTTTTGAATTACGATCCAATTTTAGATGGACATATCTCCACATTTTTTTAGAATCAGCGTTTTGAAGTTGTTTTTCTTCATGCCTATTTTTAACAGTCCTAAGTAATGATTTAAGTCGTTTTTCGTAATTTAAGTACAGCTCTTTTTTTAGCAAGTCATCTTGACTATTCTTCCAGGCTTTATATAATTTGTTTTTGTTATTAACTGAATTAATATGAGCAGGGGTAATCCAGGTCTTTCTTGGTTTTTGAATTTTTGGCTTAGTTTTGTGTGAAAGTTCATTGATAGTTTGAATCTTGTTTATTAGCAATTCTAATGCTTCATTGTTATTTATATAAAAATTGATTGGACTTTATATAAAAAATTATTTTTTATATAAATGAGCCAGAGTGCAGAAACAGAGTGGGTACCAAAATGGTATAACATAACACGTAAACATAACATTACAATAGTTAGGTTATGTTGTTATTCTTAGGTTAAGTTAAGATAAAAAGCGACAATTTAAAAACAAATGGAAATATTTTTCTATTTAAAATGGCAAACGACAATGAAAATATCAGCCTCATTGTAAATGATAACCAAACGAGTATGACTGAATCAAAAATAATGAGTGAGGGAATTGTTCACTCAACACCAGTCACAAATAAAAGAACTGAAGAGAATGAAATAGTAAAAATGATGCAAACACTTTTTAATGTACAGAATGCTAAATTTGATGAAAAATTTAACCAACTTGATGGAAAATTTAACGAACAGAAAAATGAAATCAAAAATAATTTTAATGTAAATTTAACCAATTTGATAAGAAATTGAATAAAATAAAAAATGACATTAAAAAACGAAATGATAATTTTGATAAAAAATTTGACGAAGTGAATAAAAGATTGGATGAGAAATTAAGTAAAATAAGGAATAAGAAGGTAAGTAGCAGTGAAAATAGAATGAAAAATTAGGAAGAAAGAATTAATAACAAGGTGAGTAATAATGATGATTTGAATAATGAGTTTACAAGTGATAACAATGATAATAGAAGTAAAAATATGGTGTTAGAGAATAAAGTGGTGAATATTGATAGTGATAATGAAATATTGGGGAGAGCAGAATATGATAATGATGGAATGGTAGTGTGTGATGAATTAGAGAGAAAGTATAAAGAGAATTTACAAGTAGAGGGGTTGCAGGGGGTAAATTTTTCCCTTAATGTTGTAGTAGGGGGTGAAGAAGAGGCTTCACGTGAGTATTTGGAAGACGAAAGGTCTGCAAATAGAGTTCCCTGGATTTTTTTGTGCACTTCATAGGTGGTGCAGTAATTATGGGTTAGTGTCCCCTGCACATATTGAAAGAGAGAGTATGATATGGTGTTATTGTGAGAGAAATTTTGAGAGAGAGAGAGAGGTATTGTGATGAGAGAAAGAGAAAGAGAGAGATAGAGATTTTTAAAGTAAATAGAAATTATAGAGAATTTGTGAAAAGGTTAGGTGTAGAGATGATGTATAATTGTATTGAAATTTTACCTTGCATTGATATAGAAACAGTAGATGATGTTGTTAAAGATGATAAGATGACTTACATGATTATGACAAATTATACTAAGGGCAACAGGACCGTACCCTATGATGACATGTTACATGGTGAAATAATATGGGATAAGCCTATTAATTCAAACGATATTGTGGAAAGATATAAAAAATTAGATAAGTATTACATTGATGATGATAATATCATGTATTCAATAATGAATAATGTATGTAGGCCTAAGATTCGATTATTATTTGATGATGGTGGATAAATTGTTTTATTGTGTAATGAACATTTATATATGTGGACAGTGTTTTTTAAAATGGATTGTTTATGAACTGATTTATGGTCAATGATAAAATAATAAGTTTGGATTGTATATTTTTGTGTGTGTCAATGTCAAATGTATGTTTGTATTATAGTATGAGCTGTATTATATGTATGTTTATGTAAACCAGGTATGTAATAGGAAGTCATAGTGAAATTGCTTTAATAATACTTATAACATTTTGTTCTCAGATGAAAGTAATGATGAAATTTTTTAAATAATTAAAGATTAATTAATTTAAATCATTGTATGAGAAGGATTTGATGATGAAGTTAAATAATTGAAAGTTTGATGTAAAAGAATTGATGGAAATGATAATAGTAGTGTTTATAATTTTTATGCAAATTATTTAAATGTGAGTTGTTTGATTAAATGTAGCAATAATATTGTTCATGTATATTATGTTGTTATACAAGGTTAAAGGGTGATTTTGGGAGTTTGTTTTGGTGTTATTAAAAGTGTAAATCAATGATGGAATGTAGAGACTGCAAAGCAGACGGACATTGAGTTTAGATTTATGTAGGCTATTGCAGTGGTGGCATGTACCACTGTAGATAGCGTTATGGGTTGATGAGCAACTCACAGTAAGTTACCATCATCGGAGGCCAAAATCGGCGTACATACACTATACAATTTTGATATAATTTTATATTATATGTGATCCTTAACCATGCAGTGTATAATTGATGTTAGAGTAAAACATGCTAATGAAGATGATTTCCCTGCCTTTTTGGGCGATTACTGTCTCACCAGCACTAATCGTGTTTATGGATGACAGCCAGCTGTGGGCAGCAATTGTAACACTGACCATGGTTGGTTGTCTTGAAAATTGGTGAAAGTTGAAATTAATGGGGGGCCACTTAGGGGAAATCCCCGGAACTATGGAACAGCGGCTATCACCTTGTTCAAGTAGGAACAGCCAAACAGGTGATAGACCCGCCTTAAGGTTATAAATATAAACTCCAGATATTATGATATCTGACACTTTTAAAAATGTAAAGCTGAAGCAAGGACAAGGAGATGCTAAAATTCCTCCACCAATTCCATCCTTGTGAAGGCAACTGGACAACACAGTCCAGGGGGGTAATAGAGTGTGTGGCTGGGAGGTTGCTACAGGGGTAGCAACGGTAACAAATGCTAAGTATTAAGTAAATGTTGTTAATAATGGTATTGAACATAAAATATAGTTCTGATTCTGTTATAAAGAAATAATATTATCAGAAAGCTGATAAATAAAATTTGAATATATAAAGTGTTTGCCATAATAAAGTTGTGGTTTGAATTTCATGTATTAGAGATATAGGTTGTTGTTGCTTTTGCAAACTTAAGAAATTGTTTTACGTGTTAAGATATTCGTATAAGAATATATTTTTTCTTGTGGTGAAAGGAGTAAAGTAGTGTTGACTGAAGTCCAGTTTTGGTAAGGATAGTAATGTAAATGGAGAAGGACATCCTGTCATAAATCTTGTTATTTGTTATTTGAAAAAATTAATAATTAAGAAAACCAATGCCTCTGAACATAAATCAATGTAGCTAAGGGGAGACATATCAGTTATGGATATGGAGGTATATAAGGCCACTATTTTAAATTTTGTATTAAATGTTTCAGCGTTTGGTGACGCTGTGACGCAGGACCTGAGCTGGTGTGCGTGTGAGAGCAGGAACGTTGAATGCCTAAATGGCGTTGCGGTATTGAGATCTCACCTGAGAAGTCCAGTAAGGTCACGCAGGTACGGTCATCATCATTGGACCAAGGGTGTTATTCTATTTCTTTTTCATGTAAACACTACAGGGGGTTGTGGCGCCATATCTGGGCTGATCCTTTTAGAAAGTGTGAATGAGTCAATGAGAGTTTTTGTGTTTCGACATAAAACCTCTCATTGAGGGGGTTTTGTGACGGTACAAAAGTCCGTCTTAATATTCATTGGTACAGAGAGGATAAATTTATTGTATTTTAATATAGGTAAAAGGGTTAGGTTAACTTTCCCAAATGTGTTACCCAAGACGCCGTTTCATCAGTACAACTCGACTCCAAGGTCACGGCGTACGTGCGAATCTACACGCATATTTGTACCAAGCCAGTTAAAAAAGCAATGTTGAACGTCATCAATCAGGTAATACGTAACGATTGTGACGCATAACAATGGCATCATCCGCTTAAGACAATAGACTATGACGAGGTAATCCCTTCCACCTATAAAAAATTATGCAAGTATGGCGTCCCAGTCTGCAGAATATCGCCATGGCGTTAACATGCTAAAATTTTGCTGGCGTAAATTTACCAGCTAAAGTGTTTTTTGAATCAATAAAATGTAACTACAAGTAGACAGTGTTATCAAAGTAATCATTAACATCATGTAAATTCAGTGCAAAGGACAGACAATAAAAACTAGAGAGTACACTGACCAGCTAAGTACGCCAAACACCATGCCTGCCATGGAGAACGTCTGATCCGCAACATTTCAGGAAAGTCAAAATTTATAGTAATATCCTCTTATAGAAATCGAGCTTGAAATAATAACAAACAAAATTGAATGTACCGATAATAAAATATGTAATGAGAGAGCGTGAGAGAGAGAGAGAGAGTGAAAGAGAATGCCGGCAGTAATCAAACCGAGGCATTGGTTTATGTATTGTTAAAAATTTCATATGAAACTAAGTGAGTAATTAAAATCACAACTGCAGTATAAAATGTTTATTTTTTATGTCTAATTACATATCAAAGAGAAGTAATGAAGGTAATTAATGATTAGTGTAGCGGAACTGCAAAGCTGCTATCTTGTTAAGTATGACTCCATTTTGATTTTAGCCTTTTGTAACGTTGTTCATAATATACAGAGAAATATTAAAACTAGTGTTTCTGTCGTATATACATGTGTACGAATCTTTATTTCGACAATCCCAACTGTTTCTGCCTCTCGTTCAACGATACCTTGGACCCAAATAAGATAACTAATGTTGGCGATAGAGCCACGTGGCGAACCGGAAGCTGTAGTGAACCATATGGTGAGTACAGGTTAAATATGCTAATTAAAATTATTAATTTGTATAAACAAAAAGACAAAGTTAACAAATGGCAGCCCAGAACAGGGACTATAATATATAATATATATTTATTGCCAATTTTCCTTTACATATAATAAAAATTATACAATAAAGGACCTATAGGGGGCATAAATGCCCGTACATAGGTTGGTCCTTAGAATTAATATTTATATACTTAATACTAATTGTGAGTTTTACCTCACCGATCATAGTAATATATTAAAAATAAAGTATTTTTCAATTTCAACAAAATTGTACTTTGTATTATAATACAATTCAATAAATAAATAAAAAAGAAAGAGGAAAAAAAGGTCCATATCATAATAGACTGTTTTTTTGATTATTCAATAACAATGTTCCTAATTTTTTCTTTGATTTTTTTTTAAGCACTTTTATATTTACACTTAGATTTTTCAATTCATTAGGTAATGCATTAAAATATTTTATGGCATAATACACATAGCTTCTTTGCCCAATACTTAATTGGTGTCGCGGCAATATAATACTTTTATACCGTGTGTTGGTTTGATTTTGTAAAAACTCACTTTTTAGATCATTGTATTGATAAACTATAGAATTCACTACAAACACTTGTTTAATATTTAATGGTTTATCCGAGTCTTGTTCATTGACTCCTATAATTTTAAAAATACACTTTTGCAGCCAATCCAATGCGTCTAGAGATGATTTATATAGACCCCCCCAGCCTATGATAGAATACCCTGCCACACTATGGAATAGTCCATAGTATATTTGTAGTAGTTGCTTTTTTGATAAAATTTGTTTAAGTCTGTAAAAAACGTAGACTAAGTATTTGGTTTTTTTACAATGTTAGCCACATGTACATCCCACTTCATGTTAAAGTCATATGTTATTCCTAGATATTTACTAGTTTTAACTCTTTTCAATTTTTGACCATTTATCTTAATTTCAAAATCATGCGGAACAGAGTCTCTATAATTTCCAAAGGTGATAAAAACAGATTTGCTTATGTTGAGTACTAGATTATTGTGATAGAGCCAAGAGTATATAATATCTAATTTAGTTGACATATCTGTTGCAAGTTAAGGCCATGTTTTTGCTTTCATTGGTACTGCTGTATCATCAGCATATGCTATTAATACATCTTGTAACACTAGTAAGTCATTGATATATAAAATAAACAATAAAGGTCCTAATATAGAGCCCTGGGGCACTCCAACATTTGTTTTAATAGGCTGACTTCTAGTCCCATTCACCTTTACAACTTGTGTCCTGTCATGTAAATAACTGGCTATCAGGGATAAGCTTACACCTCTTGTTCCCATATTCTGTAATTTGGATATAAGTATACCATGATTGACAGTGTCAAAAGCTTTGGAGTAGTCCAAAAAAGTTACAACAGTTGGTATGCTAATACTTAGATTTTCATAAATAAATTTGCTAAGTAGGGCTATAGCATCATCTATACCTTTCTTCTTGAGAAAGCCAAATTGTTTAGCACTTAACAGGTTATGTTTCTTTACAAATTTAAATAATCTGGTAAAAATAATTTTTTCAAAAATCTTAGCTAAATTTGATATCAGTGCGATCGGTCGATAATTGTTAACCAAACTTTTTACACCTTCCTTATATATAGGACAAATTACAGCTTTCTTAAATTGATATGGACATGTACCTTGTATCATAGCAGTATTAATAATGTGAGTCAAAGCAGGAGTTATGAACGGAGCAGCTAGCTTAACTGTATTGGCATGAATGTCATCACACCCACCAGATTTATTTTTGAGCTCACGAATAGTTTGGTAAACTTCTGACTCATTTGTTGGTGTTACAAACATAGTATGCTGATTAATTGATATATCTGGTATTTCATGCTGCAGAATAGTAGGAGTCGCACTTTCATTCAACCTAGATACTATTGTGCTGAAAAATTCATTAAAATAATTAGCCTTTGTCCAATCATTGCTGTTTAGTTTATTATTAATCAAAATATCATTTATTTGTCTATTTTTTGAATTACGATCCAATTTTAGATGGACAAATCTCCACATTTTTTTAGAATCAGTGTTTTGAAGTTGTTTTTCTTCATGCCTATTTTTAACAGTCCTAAGTAATGATTTAAGTCGTTTTTTGTAATTTAAGTACAGCTCTTTTTTTAGCAAGTCATCTTGACTATTCTTCCAGGCTTTATATAATTTGTTTTTGTTATTAACTGAATTAATATGAGCAGGGGTAATCCAGGTCTTTCTTGGTTTTTGAATTTTTGGCTTAGTTTTGTGTGAAAGTTCATTGATAGTTTGAATCTTGTTTATTAGCAATTCTAATGCTTCATTGTTATTTATATAAAAAATGATTGGACTTTATATAAAAAATTATTTTTTATATAAATGAGCCAGAGTGCAGAAACAGAGTGGGTACCAAAATGGTATAACATAACACGTAAACATAACATTACAATAGTTAGGTTATGTTGTTATTCTTAGGTTAAGTTAAGATAAAAAGCGACAATTTAAAAACAAATGGAAATATTTTTCTATTTAAAATGGCAAACGACAATGAAAATATCACCCTCATTGTAAATGATAACCAAACGAGTATGACTGAATAAAAAATAATGAGTGAGGGAATTGTTCACTCAACACCAGTCACAAATAAAAGAACTGAAGAGAATGAAATAGTAAAAATGATGCAAACACTTTTTAATGTACAGAATGCTAAATTTGATGAAAAATTTAACCAACTTGATGGAAAATTTAACGAACAGAAAAATGAAATCAAAAATAATTTTAATGTAAATTTAACCAATTTGATAAGAAATTGAATAAAATAAAAAATGACATTAAAAAACGAAATGATAATTTTGATAAAAAATTTGACGAAGTGAATAAAAGATTGGATGAGAAATTAAGTCAAATAAGGTATAAGAAGGTAAGTAGCAGCGAAAATAGGATGAAAAATTAGGAAGAAAGAATTAATAACAAGGTGAGTAATAATGATGATTTGAATAATGAGTTTACAAGTGATAACAATGATAATAGAAGTAAAAATATGGTATTAGAGAATAAAGTGGTGAATATTGATAGTGATAATGAAATATTGGGGAGAGCAGAATATGATAATGATGGAATGGTAGTGTGTGCTGAATTAGAGAGAAAGTATAAAGAGAATTTACAAGTAGAGGGGTTGCAGGGGGTAAATTTTTCCCTTAATGTTGTAGTAGGGGGTGAAGAAGAGGCTTCACGTGAGTATTTGGAAGACGAAAGGTCTGCAAATAGAGTTCCCTGGATTTTTTTGTGCACTTCATAGGTGGTGCAGTAATTATGCGTTAGTGTCCCCTGCACATATTGAAAGAGAGAGTATGATATGGTGTTATTGTGAGAGAAATTTTGAGAGAGAGAGAGAGAGAGGTATTGTGATGAGAGAAAGAGAAAGAGAGAGATAGAGATTTTTAAAGTAAATAGAAATTATAGAGAATTTGTGAAAAGGTTAGGTGTAGAGATGATGTATAATTGTATTGAAATTTTACCTTGCATTGATACAGAAACAGTAGATGATGTTGTTAAAGATGATAAGATGACTTACATGATTATGACAAATTATACTAAGGGCAACAGGACCGTACCCTATGATGACATGTTAAATGGTGAAATAATATGGGATAAGCCTATTAATTCAAACGATATTGTGGAAAGATATAAAAAATTAGATAAGTATTATATTGATGATGATAATATCATGTATTCAATAATGAATAATGTATGTAGGCCTAAGATTCGATTATTATTTGATGATGGTGGATAAATTGTTTTATTGTGTAATGAACATTTATATATGTGGACAGTGTTTTTTAAAATGGATTGTTTATGAACTGATTTATGGTCAATGATAAAATAATAGGTTTGGATTGTATATTTTTGTGTGTGTCAATGTCAAATGTATGTTTGTATTATAGTATGAGGTGTATTATATGTATGTTTATGTAAACCAGGTATGTAATAGGAAGTCATAGTGAAATTGCTTTAATAATACTTAAACATTTTGTTCTCAGATGAAAGTAATGATGAAATTTTTTAAATAATTGAAGATTAATTAATTTAAATCATTGTATGAGAAGGATTTGATGATGAAGTTAAATAATTGAAATTTTGATGTAAAAGAATTGATGGAAATGATAATAGTAGTATTTATAATTTTTATGCAAATTATTTAAATGTGAGTTGTTTGATTAAATGTAGCAATAATATTGTTCATGTATATTATGTTGTTATACAAGGTTAAAGGGTGATTTTGGGAGTTTGTTTTGGTGTTATTAAAAGTGTAAATCAATGATGGAATGTAGAGACTGCAAAGCAGAAGGACATTGAGTTTAGATTTATGTAGGCTATTGCAGTGGTGGCATGTACCACTGTAGATAGCGTTATGGGTTGATGAGCAACTCACAGTAAGTTACCATCATCGGAGGCCAAAATCGGCGTACATACACTATACAATTTTGATATAATTTTATATTATATGTGATCCTTAACCGTGCAGTGTATAATTGATGTTAGAGTAAAACATGCTAATGAAGATGATTTCCCTGCCTTTTCGGGCGATTACTATCTCACCAGCACTAATCGTGGTTATGGATGACAGCCAGCTGTGGGCAGCAATTGTAACACTGACCATGGTTGGTTGTCTTGAAAATTGGTGAAAGTTGAAATTAATGGGGGGCCACTTAGGGGAAATCCCCGGAACTATGGAACAGCGGCTATCACCTTGTTCGAGTAGGAACAGCCAAACAGGTGATAGACCCGCCTTAAGGTTATAAATATAAACTCCAGATATTATGATATCTGACACTTTTAAAAATGTAAAGCTGAAGCAAGGACAAGGAGATGCTAAAATTCCTCCACCAATTCCATCCTTGTGAAGGCAACTGGACAACACAGTCCAGGGGGGTAATAGAGTGTGTGGCTGTTAGGTTGCTACAGGGGTAGCAACAGTAACAAATGCTAAGTATTAAGTAAATGATGTTAATAATGGTATTGAACATAAAATATAGTTCTGATTCTGTTTTAAAGAAATAATATTATCAGAAAGCTGATAAATAAAATTTGAATATATGAAGTGTTTGCCATAATAAAGTTGTGGTTTGAATTTCATGTATTAGAGATATAGGTTGTTGTTGCTTTTGCAAACTTAAGAAATTGTTTTACGTTTTATGATATTCGTATAAGAATATATTTTTTCTTGTGGTGAAAGGAGTAAAGTAGTATTGACTGAAGTCCAGTTTTGGTAAGGATAGTAATGTAAATGGAGAAGGACATCCTGTCATAAATCTTGTTATTTGTTATTTGAAAAAATTAATAATTAAGAAAACCAATGCCTCTGAACATAAATCAATGTAGCTAAGGGGAGACATATCAGTTATGGATATGGAGGTATATAAGGCCACTATTTTAAATTTTGTATTAAATGTTTCAGCGTTTGGTGACGCTGTGACGGCGGACCTGAGCTGGCGTGCGTGTCAGAGCAGGAACGTTGAATGCCTAAATGGCCTTGCGGTATTGAGATCTCACCTGAGAAGTCCAGTAAGGTCACGCAGGTACGGTCATCATCATTGGACCAAGGGTGTTATTCTATTTCTTTTTCATGTAAACACTACAGGGGGTTGTGGCGCCATATCTGGGCTGATCCTTTTAGAAAGTGTGAATGAGTCAATGAGAGTTTTTATGTTTCGACATAAAACCTCTCATTGAGGGGGTTTTGTGACGGTACAAAAGTCCGTCTTAATATTCATTGGTACAGAGAGGATAAATTTATTGTATTTTAATATAGGTAAAAGGGTTAGGTTAACTTTCCCAAATGTGTTACCCAAGACGCCGTTTCATCAGTACAACTCGACTCCAAGGTCACGGCGTACGTGCGATTCTACACGCATATTTGTACCAAGCCAGTTAAAAAAGCAATGTTGAACGTCATCAATCAGGTAATACGTAACGATTGTGACGCATAACAATGGCGTCATCCGCTTAAGACAATAGACTATGACGAGGTAATCCCTTCCACCTATAAAAAATTATGCAAGTATGGCGTCCCAGTCTGCAGAATATCGCCATGGCGTTAACATGCTAAAATTTTGCTGGCGTAAATTTACCAGCTAAAGTGTTTTTTGAATCAATAAAATGAAACTACAAGTAGACAGTGTTATCAAAGTAATCATTAACATCATGTAAATTCAGTGCAAAGGACAGACAATAAAAACTAGAGAGTACACTGACCAGCTAAGTACGCCAAACACCATGCCTGCCATGGAGAACGTCTGATCCGCAACATTTCAGGAAAGTCAAAATTTATAGTAATATCCTCTTATAGAAATCGAGCTTGAAATAATAACAAACAAAATTGAATGTACCGATAATAAAATATGTAATGAGAGAGCGTGAGAGAGAGAGAGAGAGAGTGAAAGAGAATGCCGGCAGTAATCAAACCGAGGCATTGGTTTATGTATTGTTAAAAATTTCATATGAAACTAAGTGAGTAATTAAAATCACAACTGCAGTATAAAATGTTTATTTTTTATGTCTAATTACATATCAAAGAGAAGTAATGAAGGTAATTAATGATTAGTGTAGCGGAACTGCAAAGCTGCTATCTTGTTAAGTATGACTCCATTTTGATTTTAGCCTTTTGTAACGTTGTTCATAATATACAGAGAAATATTAAAACTAGTGTTTCTGTCGTATATACATGTGTACGAATCTTTATTTCGACAATCCCAACTGTTTCTGCCTCTCGTTCAACGATACCTTGGACCCAAATAAGATAACTAATGTTGGCGATAGAGCCACGTGGCGAACCGGAAGCTGTAGTGAACCATATGGTGAGTACAGGTTAAATATGCTAATTAAAATTATTAATTTGTATAAACAAAAAGACAAAGTTAACAAATGGCAGCCCAGAACAGGGACTATAATATATAATATATATTTATTGCCAATTTTCCTTTACATATAATAAAAATTATACAATAAAGGACCTATAGGGGGCATAAATGCCCGTACATAGGTTGGTCCTTAGAATTAATATTTATATACTTAATACTAATTGTGAGTTTTACCTCACCGATCATAGTAATATATTAAAAATAAAGTATTTTTCAATTTCAACAAAATTGTACTTTGTATTATAATACAATTCAATAAATAAATAAAAAAGAAAGAGGAAAAAAAGGTCCATATCATAATAGACTGTTTTTTTGATTATTCAATAACAATGTTCCTAATTTTTTCTTTGATTTTTTTTTAAGCACTTTTATATTTACACTTAGATTTTTCAATTCATTAGGTAATGCATTAAAATATTTTATGGGATAATACACATAGCTTCTTTGCCCAATACTTAATTGGTGTCGCGGCAATATAATACTTTTATACCGTGTGTTGGTTTGATTTTGTAAAAACTCACTTTTTAGATCATTGTATTGATAAACTATAGAATTCACTACAAACACTTGTTTAATATTTAATGGTTTATCCGAGTCTTGTTCATTGACTCCTATAATTTTAAAAATACACTTTTGCAGCCAATCCAATGCGTCTAGAGATGATTTATATAGACCCCCCCCAGCCTATGATAGAATACCCTGCCACACTATGGAATAGTCCATAGTATATTTGTAGTAGTTGCTTTTTTGATAAAATTTGTTTAAGTCTGTAAAAAACGTAGACTAAGTATTTGGTTTTTTTTACAATGTTAGCCACATGTACATCCCACTTCATGTTAAAGTCATATGTTATTCCTAGATATTTACTATTTTTAACTCTTTTCAATTTTTGACCATTTATCTTAATTTCAAAATCATGCGGAACAGAGTCTCTATAATTTCCAAAGGTGATAAAAACAGATTTGCTTATGTTGAGTACTAGATTATTGTGATAGAGCCAAGAGTATATAATATCTAATTTAGTTGACATATCTGTTGCAAGTTAAGGCCATGTTTTTGCTTTCATTGGTACTGCTGTATCATCAGCATATGCTATTAATACATCTTGTAGCACTAGTAAGTCATTGATATATAAAATAAACAATAAAGGTCCTAATATAGAGCCCTGGGGCACTCCAACATTTGTTTTAATAGGCTGACTTCTAGTCTCATTCACCTTTACAACTTGTGTCCTGTCATGTAAATAACTGGCTATCAGGGATAAGCTTACACCTCTTATTCCCATATTCTGTAATTTGGATATAAGTATACCATGATTGACAGTGTCAAAAGCTTTGGAGTAGTCCAAAAAAGTTACAACAGTTGGTATGCTAATACTTAGATTTTCATAAATAAATTTGCTAAGTAGGGCTATAGCATCATCTATACCTTTCTTCTTGAGAAAGCCAAATTGTTTAGCACTTAACAGGTTGTGTTTCTTTACAAATTTAAATAATCTGGTAAAAATAATTTTTTCAAAAATCTTAGCTAAATTTGATATCAGTGCGATCGGTCGATAATTGTTAACCAAACTTTTTACACCTTCCTTATATATAGGACAAATTACAGCTTTCTTAAATTGATATGGACATGTACCTTGTATCATAGCAGTATTAATAATGTGAGTCAAAGCAGGAGTTATGAACGGAGCAGCTAGCTTAACTGTATTGGCATGAATGTCATCACACCCACCAGATTTATTTTTGAGTTCACGAATAGTTTGGTAAACTTCTGACTCATTTGTTGGTGTTACAAACATAGTATGCTGATTAATTGATATATCTGGTATTTCATGCTGCAGAATAGTAGGAGTTGCACTTTCATTCAACCTAGATACTATTGTGCTGAAAAATTCATTAAAATAATTAGCCTTTGTCCAATCATTGCTGTTTAGTTTATTATTAATCAAAATATCATTTATTTGTCTATTTTTTGAATTACGATCCAATTTTAGATGGACATATCTCCACATTTTTTTAGAATCAGCGTTTTGAAGTTGTTTTTCTTCATGCCTATTTTTAACAGTCCTAAGTCGTTAACAGTTAAGTCGTTTTTCGTAATTTAAGTACAGCTCTTTTTTTAGCAAGTCATCTTGACTATTCTTCCAGGCTTTATATAATTTGTTTTTGTTATTAACTGAATTAATATGAGCAGGGGTAATCCAGGTCTTTCTTGGTTTTTGAATTTTTGGCTTAGTTTTGTGTGAAAGTTCATTGATAGTTTGAATCTTGTTTATTAGCAATTCTAATGCTTCATTGTTGTTTATATAAAAATTGATTGGACTTTATATAAAAAATTATTTTTTATATAAATGAGCCAGAGTGCAGAAACAGAGTGGGTACCAAAATGGTATAACATAACACGTAAACATAACATTACAATAGTTAGGTTATGTTGTTATTCTTAGGTTAAGTTAAGATAAAAAGCGACAATTTAAAAACAAATGTAATATTTTTCTATTTAAAATGGCAAACGACAATGAAAATATCACCCTCATTGTAAATGATAACCAAACGAGTATGACTGAATAAAAAATAATGAGTGAGGGAATTGTTCACTCAACACCAGTCACAAATAAAAGAACTGAAGAGAATGAAATAGTAAAAATGATGCAAACACTTTTTAATGTACAGAATGCTAAATTTGATGAAAAATTTAACCAACTTGATGGAAAATTTAACGAACAGAAAAATGAAATCAAAAATAATTTTAATGTAAATTTAACCAATTTGATAAGAAATTGAATAAAATAAAAAATGACATTAAAAAACGAAATGATAATTTTGATAAAAAATTTGACGAAGTGAATAAAAGATTGGATGAGAAATTAAGTCAAATAAGGTATAAGAAGGTAAGTAGCAGCGAAAATAGGATGAAAAATTAGGAAGAAAGAATTAATAACAAGGTGAGTAATAATGATGATTTGAATAATGAGTTTACAAGTGATAATAATGATAATAGAAGTAAAAATATGGTATTAGAGAATAAAGTGGTGAATATTGATAGTGATAATGAAATATTGGGGAGAGCAGAATATGATAATGATGGAATGGTAGTGTGTGATGAATTAGAGAGAAAGTATAAAGAGAATTTACAAGTAGAGGGGTTGCAGGGGGTAAATTTTTCCCTTAATATTGTAGTAGGGGGTGAAGAAGAGGCTTCACGTGAGTATTTGGAAGACGAAAGGTCTGCAAATAGAGTTCCCTGGATTTTTTTGTGCACTTCATAGGTGGTGCAGTAATTATGAGTTAGTGTCCCCTGCACATATTGAAAGAGAGAGTATGATATGGTGTTATTGTGAGAGAAATTTTGAGAGAGAGAGAGAGAGAGAGAGAGAGGGAGAGAGGTATTGTGATGAGAGAAAGAGAAAGAGAGAGATAGAGATTTTTAAAGTAAATAGAAATTATAGAGAATTTGTGAAAAGGTTAGGTGTAGAGATGATGTATAATTGTATTGAAATTTTACCTTGCATTGATATAGAAACAGTAGATGATGTTGTTAAAGATGATAAGATGACTTACATGATTATGACAAATTATACTAAGGGCAACAGGACCGTACCCTATGATGACATGTTACATGGTGAAATAATATGGGATAAACCTATTAATTCAAAAGATATTGTGGAAAGATATAAAAAATTAGATAAGTATTACATTGATGATGATAATATCATGTATTCAATCATGAATAATGTATGTAGGCCTAAGATTCGATTATTATTTGATGATGGTGGATAAATTGTTTTATTGTGTAATGAACATTTATATATGTGGACAGTGTTTTTTAAAATGGATTGTTTATGAACTGATTTATGGTCAATGATAAAATAATAAGTTTGGATTGTATATTTTTGTGTGTGTCAATGTCAAATGTATGTTTGTATTATAGTATGAGGTGTATTATATGTATGTTTATGTAAACCAGGTATGTAATAGGAAGTCATAGTGAAATTGCTTTAATAATACTTATAACATTTTGTTCTCAGATGAAAGTAATGATGAAATTTTTTAAATAATTGAAGATTAATTAATTTAAAACATTGTATGAGAAGGATTTGATGATGAAGTTAAATAATTGAAAGTTTGATGTAAAAGAATTGATGGAAATGATAATAGTAGTGTTTATAATTTTTATGCAAATTATTTAAATGTGAGTTGTTTGATTAAATGTAGCAATAATATTGTTCATGTATATTATGTTGTTATACAAGCTTAAAGGGTGATTTTGGGAGTTTGTTTTGGTGTTATTAAAAGTGTAAATCAATGATGGAATGTAGAGACTGCAAAGCAGAAGGACGTTGAGTTTAGATTTAGGTAGGCTATTGCAGTGGTGGCATGTACCACTGTAGATAGCGTTATGGGTTGATGAGCAACTCACAGTAAGTTACCATCATCGGAGGCCAAAATCGTCGTACATACACTATACAATTTTGATATAATTTTATATTATATGTGATCCTTAACCGTGCAGTGTATAATTGATGTTAGAGTAAAACATGCTAATGAAGATGATTTCCCTGCCTTTTCGGGCGATTACTGTCTTACCAGCACTAATCGTGGTTATGGACGACAGCCAGCTGTGGGCAGCAATTGTAACACTGACCATGGTTGGTTGTCTTGAAAATTGGTGAAAGTTGAAATTAATGGGGGGCCACTTAGGGGAAATCCCCGGAACTATGGAACAGCGGCTATCACCTTGTTCGAGTAGGAACAGCCAAACAGGTGATAGACCCGCCTTAAGGTTATAAATATAAACTCCAGATATTATGATATCTGACACTTTTAAAAATGTAAAGCTGAAGCAAGGACAAGGAGATGCTAAAATTCCTCCACCAATTCCATCCTTGTGAAGGCAACTGGACAACACAGTCCAGGGGGGTAATAGAGTGTGTGGCTGGGAGGTTGCTACAGGGGTAGCAACGGTAACAAATGCTAAGTATTAAGTAAATGATGTTAATAATGGTATTGAACATAAAATATAGTTCTGATTCTGTTTTAAAGAAATAATATTATCAGAAAGCTGATAAATAAAATTTGAATATATAAAGTGTTTGCCATAATAAAGTTGTGTTTTGAATTTCATGTATTAGAGATATAGGTTGTTGTTGCTTTTGCAAACTTAAGAAATTGTTTTACGTGTTATGATATTTGTATAAGAATATATTTTTTCTTGTGGTGAAAGGAGTAAAGTAGTGTTGACTGAAGTCCAGTTTTGGTAAGGATAGTAATGTAAATGGAGAAGGACATCCTGTCATAAATCTTGTTATTTGTTATTTGACAAAATTAATAATTAAGAAAACCAATGCCTCTGAACATAAATCAATGTAGCTAAGGGGAGACATATCAGTTATAGATATGGAGGTATATAAGGCCACTATTTTAAATTTTGTATTAAATGTTTCAGCGTTTGGTGATGCTGTGACGGCGGACCTGAGCTGGCGTGCGTGTCAGAGCAGGAACGTTGAATGCCTAAATGGCCTTGCGGTATTGAGATCTCACCTGAGAAGTCCAGTAAGGTCACGCAGGTACGGTCATCATCATTGGACCAAGGGTGTTATTGTATTTCTTTTTCATGTAAACACTACAGGGGGTTGTGGCGCCATATCTGGGCTGATCCTTTTAGAAAGTGTGAATGAGTCAATGAGAATTTTTATGTTTCGACATAAAACCTCTCATTGAGAGGGTTTTGTGACGGTACAAAGTCCGTCTTAATATTCATTGGTACAAAGAGGATAAATTTATTGTATTTTAATATAGGTAAAAGTGTTAGGTTAACTTTCCCAAATGTGTTACCCAAGACGCCGTTTCATCAGTACAACTCGACTCCAAGGTCACGGCGTACGTGCGATTCTACACGCATATTTGTACCAAGCCAGTTAAAAAAGCAATGCTGAACGTCATCAATCAGGTAATACGTAACGATTGTGACGCATAACAATGGTGTCATCCGCTTAAGACAATAGACTATGACGAGGTAATCCCTTCCACCTATAAAAAATTATGCAAGTATGGCGTCCCAGTCTGCAGAATATCGCCATGGCGTTAACATGCTAAAATTTTGCTGGCGTAAATTTACCAGCCAAAGTGTTTTTTGAATCAATAAAATGTAACTACAAGTAGACAGTGTTATCAAAGTAATCATTAACATCATGTAAATTCAGTGCAAAGGACAGACAATTAAAACTAGAGAGTACACTGACCAGCTAAGTACGCCAAACACCATGCCTGCCATGGAGAACGTCTGATCCGCAACAGTTCAGGAAAGTCAAAATTTATAGTAATATCCTCTTATAGAAATCGAGCTCGAAATAATAACAAACAAAATTGAATGTACCGATAATAAAATATGTAATGAGAGAGCGTGAGAGAGAGAGAGAGAGAGAGTGAAAGAGAATGCCGGCAGTAATCAAACCGAGGCATTGGTTTATGTATTGTTAAAAATTTCATATGAAACTAAGTGAGTAATTGAAATCACAACTGCAGTATAAAATGTTTATTTTTTATGTCTAATTACATATCAAAGAGAAGTAATGAAGGTAATTAATGATTAGTGTAGCGGAACTGCAAAACTGCTATCTTGTTAAGTATGACTCCATTTTGATTTTAGCCTTTTGTAACGTTGTTCATAATATACAGAGAAATATTAAAACTAGTGTTTCTGTCGTATATACATGTGTACGAATCTTTATTTCGACAATCCCAACTGTTTCTGCCTCTCGTTCAACGATACCTTGGACCCAAATAAGATAACTAATGTTGGCGATAGAGCCACGTGGCGAACCGGAAGCTGTCGTGAACCATATGGTGAGTACAGGTTAAATATGCTAATTAAAATTATTAATTTGTATAAACAAAAAGACAAAGTTAACAAATGGCAGCCCAGAACAGGGACTATAATATATAATATATATTTATTGCCAATTTTCCTTTACATATAATAAAAATTATACAATAAAGGACCTATAGGGGGCATAAATGCCCGTACATAGGTTGGTCCTTAGAATTAATATTTATATACTTAATACTAATTGTGAGTTTTACCTCACCGATCATAGTAATATATTAAAAATAAAGTATTTTTCAATTTCAACAAAATTGTACTTTGTATTATAATACAATTCAATAAATAAATAAAAAAGAAAGAGGAAAAAAGGTCCATATCATAATAGACTGTTTTTTTGATTATTCAATAATAATGTTCCCAATTTTTTCTTTGATTTTTTTTTAAGCACTTTTATATTTACACTTAGATTTTTCAATTCATTAGGTAATGCATTAAAATATTTTATGGCATAATACACATAGCTTCTTTGCCCAATACTTAATTGGTGTCGCGGCAATATAATACTTTTATACCGTGTGTTGGTTTGATTTTGTAAAAACTCACTTTTTAGATCATTGTATTGATAAACTATAGAATTCACTACAAACACTTGTTTAATATTTAATGGTTTATCCGAGTCTTGTTCATTGACTCCTATAATTTTAAAAATACACTTTTGCAGCCGATCCAATGCGTCTAGAGATGATTTATATAGACCCCCCCAGCCTATGATAGCATACCCTGCCACACTATGGAATAGTCCATAGTATATTTGTAGTAGTTGCTTTTTTGATAAAATTTGTTAAGTCTGTAAAAAACGTAGACTAAGTATTTGGTTTTTTTTACAATGTTAGCCACATGTACATCCCACTTCATGTTAAAGTCATATGTTATTCCTAGATATTTACTAGTTTTAACTCTTTTCAATTTTTGACCATTTATCTTAATTTCAAAATCATGCGGAACAGAGTCTCTATAATTTCCAAAGGTGATAAAAACAGATTTGCTTATGTTGAGTACTAGATTATTGTGATAGAGCCAAGAGTATATAATATCTAATTTAGTTGACATATCTGTTGCAAGTTCAGGCCATGTTTTTGCTTTCATTGGTACTGCTGTATCATCAGCATATGCTATTAATACATCTTGTAACACTAGTAAGTCACTGATATATAAAATAAACAATAAAGGTCCTAATATAGAGCCCTGGGGCACTCCAACATTTGTTTTAATAGGCTGACTTCTAGTCCCATTCACCTTTACAACTTGTGTCCTGTCATGTAAATAACTGGCTATCAGGGATAAGCTTACACCTCTTATTCCCATATTCTGTAATTTGGATATAAGTATACCATGATTGACAGTGTCAAAAGCTTTGGAGTAGTCCAAAAAAGTTACAACATTTGGTATGCTAATACTTAGATTTTCATAAATAAATTTGCTAAGTAGGGCTATAGCATCATCTATACCTTTCTTCTTGAGAAAGCCAAATTGTTAAGCACTTAACAGGTTATGTTTCTTTACAAATTTAAATAATCTGGTAAAAATAATTTTTTCAAAAATCTTAGCTAAATTTGATATCAGTGCGATCGGTCGATAATTGTTAACCAAACTTTTTACACCTTCCTTATATATAGGACAAATTACAGCTTTCTTAAATTGATATGGACATGTACCTTGTATCATAGCAGTATTAATAATGTGAGTCAAAGCAGGAGTTATGAACGGAGCAGCTAGCTTAACTGTATTGGCATGAATGTCATCACACCCACCAGATTTATTTTTGAGTTCACGAATAGTTTGGTAAACTTCTGACTCATTTGTTGGTGTTACAAACATAGTATGCTGATTAATTGATATATCTGGTATTTCATGCTGCAGAATAGTAGGAGTCGCACTTTCATTCAACCTAGATACTATTGTGCTGAAAAATTCATTAAAATAATTAGCCTTTGTCCAATCATTGCTGTTTAGTTTATTATTAATCAAAATATCATTTATTTGTCTATTTTTTGAATTATGATCCAATTTTAGATGGACATATCTCCACATTTTTTTAGAATCAGCGTTTTGAAGTTGTTTTTCTTCATGCCTATTTTTAACAGTCCTAAGTAATGATTTAAGTCGTTTTTCGTAATTTAAGTACAGCTCTTTTTTTAGCAAGTCATCTTGACTATTCTTCCAGGCTTTATATAATTTGTTTTTGTTATTAACTGAATTAATATGAGCAGGGGTAATCCAGGTCTTTCTTGGTTTTTGAATTTTTGGCTTAGTTTTGTGTGAAAGTTCATTGATAGTTTGAATCTTGTTTATTAGCAATTCTAATGCTTCATTGTTATTTATATAAAAAATGATTGGACTTTATATAAAAAATTATTTTTTATATAAATGAGCCAGAGTGCAGAAACAGAGTGGGTAAGAAAATGGTATAACATAACACGTAAACATAACATTACAATAGTTAGGTTATGTTGTTATTCTTAGGTTAAGTTAAGATAAAAAGCGACAATTTAAAAACAAATGGAAATATTTTTCTATTTAAAATGGCAAACGACAATGAAAATATCAGCCTCATTGTAAATGATAACCAAACGAGTATGACTGAATCAAAAATAATGAGTGAGGGAATTGTTCACTCAACACCAGTCACAAATAAAAGAAATGAAGAGAATGAAATAGTAAAAATGATGCAAACACTTTTTAATGTACAGAATGCTAAATTTGATGAAAAATTTAACCAACTTGATGGAAAATTTAACGAACAGAAAAATGAAATCAAAAATAATTTTAATGTAAATTTAACCAATTTGAAAAGAAATTGAATAAAATAAAAAATGACATTAAAAAACGAAATGATAATTTTGATAAAAAATTTGACGAAGTGAATAAAAGATTGGATGAGAAATTAAGTCAAATAAGGAATAGGAAGGTAAGTAGCAGTGAAAATAGGATGAAAAATTAGGAAGAAAGAATTAATAACAAGGTGAGTAATAATGATGATATGAATAATGAGTTTACAAGTGATAACAATGATAATAGAAGTAAAAATATGGTATTAGAGAATAAAGTGATGAATATTGATAGTGATAATGAAATATTAGGGAGAGCAGAATATGATAATGATGGAATGGTAGTGTGTGATGAATTAGAGAGAAAGTATAAAGAGAATTTACAAGTAGAGGGGTTGCAGGGGGTAAATTTTTCCCTTAATGTTGTAGTAGGGGGTGAAGAAGAGGCTTCACGTGAGTATTTGAAAGACGAAAGGTCTGCAAATAGAGTTCCCTGGATTTTTTTGTGCACTTCATAGGTGGTGCAGTAATTATGAGTTAGTGTCCCCTGCACATATTGAAAGAGAGAGTATGATATGGTGTTATTGTGAGAGATATTTTGAGAGAGAGAGAGAGAGAGGTATTGTGATGAGAGAAAGAGAAAGAGAGAGATAGAGATTTTTAAAGTAAATAGAAATTATAGAGAATTTGTGAAAAGGTTAGGTGTAGAGATGATGTATAATTGTATTGAAATTTTACCTTGCATTGATATAGAAACAGTAGATGATGTTGTTAAAGATGATAAGATGACTTACATGATTATGACAAATTATACTAAGGGCAACAGGACCGTACCCTATGATGACATGTTACATGGTGAAATAATATGGGATAAACCTATTAATTCAAAAGATATTGTGGAAAGATATAAAAAATTAGATAAGTATTACATTGATGATGATAATATCATGTATTCAATAATGAATAATGTATGTAGGCCTAAGATTCGATTATTATTTGATGATGGTGGATAAATTGTTTTATTGTGTAATGAACATTTATATATGTGGACAGTGTTTTTTAAAATGGATTGTTTATGAACTGATTTATGGTCAATGATAAAATAATAAGTTTGGATTGTATATTTTTGTGTGTGTCAATGTCAAATGTATGTTTGTATTATAGTATGAGGTGTATTATATGTATGTTTATGTAAACCAGGTATGTAATAGGAAGTCATAGTGAAATTGCTTTAATAATACTTATAACATTTTGTTCTCAGATGAAAGTAATGATGAAATTTTTTAAATAATTGAAGATTAATTAATTTAAAACATTGTATGAGAAGGATTTGATGATGAAGTTAAATAATTGAAAGTTTGATGTAAAAGAATTGATGGAAATGATAATAGTAGTGTTTATAATTTTTATGCAAATTATTTAAATGTGAGTTGTTTGATTAAATGTAGCAATAATATTGTTCATGTATATTATGTTGTTATACAAGCTTAAAGGGTGATTTTGGGAGTTTGTTTTGGTGTTATTAAAAGTGTAAATCAATGATGGAATGTGGAGACTGCAAAGCAGAAGGACATTGAGTTTAGATTTAGGTAGGCTATTGCAGTGGTGGCATGTACCACTGTAGATAGCGTTATGGGTTGATGAGCAACTCACAGTAAGTTACCATCATCGGAGGCCAAAATCGGCGTACATACACTATACAATTTTGATATAATTTTATATTATATGTGATCCTTAACCATGCAGTGTATTATTGATGTTAGAGTAAAACATGCTAATGAAGATGATTTCCCTGCCTTTTCGGGCGATTACTTTCTTACCAGCACTAATCGTGGTTATGGACGACAGCCAGCTGTGGGCAGCAATTGTAACACTGACCATGGTTGGTTGTCTTGAAAATTGGTGAAAGTTGAAATTAATGGGGGGCCACTTAGGGGAAATCCCCGGAACTATGGAACAGCGGCTATCACCTTGTTCGAGTAGGAACAGCCAAACAGGTGATAGACCCGCCTTAAGGTTATAAATATAAACTCCAGATATTATGATATCTGACACTTTTAAAAATGTAAAGCTGAAGCAAGGACAAGGAGATGCTAAAATTCCTCCACCAATTCCATCCTTGTGAAGGCAACTGGACAACACAGTCCAGGGGGGTAATAGAGTGTGTGGCTGGGAGGTTGCTACAGGGGTAGCAACGGTAACAAATGCTAAGTATTAAGTAAATGATGTTAATAATGGTATTGAACATAAAATATAGTTCTGATTCTGTTTTAAAGAAATAATATTATCAGAAAGCTGATAAATAAAATTTGAATATATAAAGTGTTTGCCATAATAAAGTTGTGTTTTGAATTTCATGTATTAGAGATATAGGTTGTTGTTGCTTTTGCAAACTTAAGAAATTGTTTTACGTGTTATGATATTCGTATAAGAATATATTTTTTCTTGTGGTGAAAGGAGTAAAGTAGTGTTGACTGAAGTCCAGTTTTGGTAAGGATAGTAATGTAAATGGAGAAGGACATCCTGTCATAAATCTTGTTATTTGTTATTTGAAAAAATTAATAATTAAGAAAACCAATGCCTCTGAACATAAATCAATGTAGCTAAGGGGAGACATATCAGTTATGGATATGGAGGTATATAAGGCCACTATTTTAAATTTTGTATTAAATGTTTCAGCGTTTGGTGATGCTGTGACGGCGGACCTGAGCTGGCGTGCATGTCAGAGCAGGAACGTTGAATGCCTAAATGGCCTTGCGGTATTGAGATCTCACCTGAGAAGTCCAGTAAGGTCACGCAGGTACGGTCATCATCATTGGACCAAGGGTGTTATTGTATTTCTTTTTCATGTAAACACTACAGGGGGTTGTGGCGCCATATCTGGGCTGATCCTTTTAGAAAGTGTGAATGAGTCAATGAGAGTTTTTATGTTTCGACATAAAACCTCTCATTGAGGGGGTTTTGTGACGGTACAAAAGTCCGTCTTAATATTCATTGGTACAGAGAGGATAAATTTATTGTATTTTAATATAGGTAAAAGGGTTAGGTTAACCTTCCCAAATGTGTTACCCAAGACGCCGTTTCATCAGTACAACTCGACTCCAAGGTCACGGCGTACGTGCGATTCTACACGCATATTTGTACCAAGCCAGTTAAAAAAGCAATGCTGAACGTCATCAATCAGGTAATACGTAACGATTGTGACGCATAACAATGGTGTCATCCGCTTAAGACAATAGACTATGACGAGGTAATCCCTTCCACCTATAAAAAATTATGCAAGTATGGCGTCCCAGTCTGCAGAATATCGCCATGGCGTTAACATGCTAAAATTTTGCTGGCGTAAATTTACCAGCTAAAGTGTTTTTTGAATCAATAAAATGTAACTACAAGTAGACAGTGTTATCAAAGTAATCATTAACATCATGTAAATTCAGTGCAAAGGACACACAATAAAAACTAGAGAGTACACTGACCAGCTAAGTACGCCAAACACCATGCCTGCCATGGAGAACGTCTGATCCGCAACAGTTCAGGAAAGTCAAAATTTATAGTAATATCCTCTTATAGAAATCGAGCTCGAAATAATAACAAACAAAATGAAATGTACCGATAATAAAATATGTAATGAGAGAGCGTGAGAGAGAGAGAGAGAGAGAGAGTGAAAGAGAATGCCGGCAGTAATCAAACCGAGGCATTGGTTTATGTATTGTTAAAAATTTCATATGAAACTAAGTGAGTAATTAAAATCACAACTGCAGTATAAAATGTTTATTTTTTATGTCTAATTACATATCATAGAGAAGTAATGAAGGTAATTAATGATTAGTGTAGCGGAACTGCAAAGCTGCTATCTTGTTAAGTATGACTCCATTTTGATTTTAGCCTTTTGTAACGTTGTTCATAATATACAGAGAAATATTAAAACTAGTGTATCTGTCGTATATACATGTGTACGAATCTTTATTTCGACAATCCCAACTGTTTCTGCCTCTCGTTCAACGATACCTTGGACCCAAATAAGATAACTAATGTTGGCGATAGAGCCACGTGGCGAACCGGAAGCTGTCGTGAACCATATGGTGAGTACAGGTTAAATATGCTAATTAAAATTATTAATTTGTATAAACAAAAAGACAAAGTTAACAAATGGCAGCCCAGAACAGGGACTATAATATATAATATATATTTATTGCCAATTTTCCTTTACATATAATAAAAATTATACAATAAAGGACCTATAGGGGGCATAAATGCCCGTACATAGGTTGGTCCTTAGAATTAATATTTATATACTTAATACTAATTGTGAGTTTTACCTCACCGATCATAGTAATATATTAAAAATAAAGTATTTTTCAATTTCAACAAAATTGTACTTTGTATTATAATACAATTCAATAAATAAATAAAAAAGAAAGAGGAAAAAAGGTCCATATCATAATAGACTGTTTTTTTGATTATTCAATAACAATGTTCCCAATTTTTTCTTTGATTTTTTTTTAAGCACTTTTATATTTACACTTAGATTTTTCAATTCATTAGGTAATGCATTAAAATATTTTATGGCATAATACACATAGCTTCTTTGCCCAATACTTAATTGGTGTCGCGGCAATATAATACTTTTATACCGTGTGTTGGTTTGATTTTGTAAAAACTCTCTTTTTAGATCATTGTATTGATAAACTATAGAATTCACTAAAAACACTTGTTTAATATTTAATGGTTTATCCGAGTCTTGTTCATTGACTCCTATAATTTTAAAAATACACTTTTGCAGCCGATCCAATGCGTCTAGAGATGATTTATATAGACCCCCCCAGCCTATGATAGCATACCCTGCCACACTATGGAATAGTCCATAGTATATTTGTAGTAGTTGCTTTTTTGATAAAATTTGTTTAAGTCTGTAAAAAACGTAGACTAAGTATTTGGTTTTTTTTACAATGTTAGCCACATGTACATCCCACTTAATGTTAAAGTCATATGTTATTCCTAGATATTTACTAGTTTTAACTCTTTTCAATTTTTGACCATTTATCTTAATTTCAAAATCATGCGGAACAGAGTCTCTATAATTTCCAAAGGTGATAAAAACAGATTTGCTTATGTTGAGTACTAGATTATTGTGATAGAGCCAAGAGTATATAATATCTAATTTAGTTGACATATCTGTTGCAAGTTCAGGCCATGTTTTTGCTTTCATTGGTACTGCTGTATCATCAGCATATGCTATTAATACATCTTGTAACACTAGTAAGTCATTGATATATAAAATAAACAATAAAGGTCCTAATATAGAGCCCTGGGGCACTCCAACATTTGTTTTAATAGGCTGACTTCTAGTCCCATTCACCTTTACAACTTGTGTCCTGTCATGTAAATAACTGGCTATCAGGGATAAGCTTACACCTCTTATTCCCATATTCTGTAATTTGGATATAAGTATACCATGATTGACAGTGTCAAAAGCTTTGGAGTAGTCCAAAAAAGTTACAACAGTTGGTATGCTAATACTTAGATTTTCATAAATAAATTTGCTAAGTAGGGCTATAGCATCATCTATACCTTTCTTCTTGAGAAAGCCAAATTGTTAAGCACTTAACAGGTTATGTTTCTTTACAAATTTAAATAATCTGGTAAAAATAATTTTTTCAAAAATCTTAGCTAAATTTGATATCAGTGCGATCGGTCGATAATTGTTAATCAAACTTTTTACACCTTCCTTATATATAGGACAAATTACAGCTTTCTTAAATTGATATGGACATGTACCTTGTATCATAGCAGTATTAATAATGTGAGTCAAAGCAGGAGTTATGAACGGAGCAGCTAGCTTAACTGTATTGGCATGAATGTCATCACACCCACCAGATTTATTTTTGAGTTCACGAATAGTTTGGTAAACTTCTGACTCATTTGTTGGTGTTACAAACATAGTATGCTGATTAATTGATATATCTGGTATTTCATGCTGCAGAATAGTAGGAGTCGCACTTTCATTCAACCTAGATACTATTGTGCTGAAAAATTCATTAAAATAATTAGCCTTTGTCCAATCATTGCTGTTTAGTTTATTATTAATCAAAATATCATTTATTTGTCTATGTTTCGAAATATGATCCAATTTTAGATGGACATATCTCCACATTTTTTTAGAATCAGCGTTTTGAAGTTGTTTTTCTTCATGCCTATTTTTAACAGTCCTAAGTAATGATTTAAGTCGTTTTTCGTAATTTAAGTACAGCTCTTTTTTAGCAAGTCATCTTGACTATTCTTCCAGGCTTTATATAATTTGTTTTTGTTATTAACTGAATTAATATGAGCAGGGGTAATCCAGGTCTTTCTTGGTTTTTGAATTTTTGGCTTAGTTTTGTGTGAAAGTTCATTGATAGTTTGAATCTTGTTTATTAGCAATTCTAATGCTTCATTGTTATTTATATAAAAAATGATTGGACTTTATATAAAAAATTATTTTTTATATAAATGAGCCAGAGTGCAGAAACAGAGTGGGTACCAAAATGGTATAACATAACACGTAAACATAACATTACAATAGTTAGGTTATGTTGTTATTCTTAGGTTAAGTTAAGATAAAAAGCGACAATTTAAAAACAAATGGAAATATTTTTCTATTTAAAATGGCAAACGACAATGAAAATATCAGCCTCATTGTAAATGATAACCAAACGAGTATGACTGAATCAAAAATAATGAGTGAGGGAATTGTTCACTCAACACCAGTCACAAATAAAAGAACTGAAGAGAATGAAATAGTAAAAATGATGCAAACACTTTTTAATGTACAGAATGCTAAATTTGATGAAACATTTAACCAACTTTATGGAAAATTTAACGAACAGAAAAATGAAATCAAAAATAATTTTAATGTAAATTTAACCAATTTGATAAGAAATTGAATAAAATAAAAAATGACATTAAAAAATGAAATGATAATTTTGATAAAAAATTTGACGAAGTGAATAAAAGATTGGATAAGAAATTAAGTCAAATAAGGAATAGGAAGGTAAGTAGCAGTGAAAATAGGATGAAAAATTAGGAAGAAAGAATTAATAACAAGGTGAGTAATAATGATGATTTGATAAATGAGTTTACAAGTGATAACAATGATAATAGAAGTAAAAATATGGTATTAGAGAATAAAGTGGTGAATATTGATAGTGATAATGAAATATTAGGGAGAGCAGAATATGATAATGATGGAATGGTAGTGTGTGATGAATTAGAGAGAAAGTATAAAGAGAATTTACAAGTAGAGGGGTTGCAGGGGGTAAATTTTTCCCTTAATGTTGTAGTAGGGGGTGAAGAAGAGGCTTCACGTGAGTATTTGGAAGACGAAAGGTCTGCAAATAGAGTTCCCTGGATTTTTTTGTGCACTTCATAGGTGGTGCAGTAATTATGAGTTAGTGTCCCCTGCACATATTGAAAGAGAGAGTATGATATGGTGTTATTGTGAGAGATATTTTGAGAGAGAGAGAGAGAGAGGTATTGTGATGAGAGAAAGAGAAAGAGAGAGATAGAGATTTTTAAAGTAAATAGAAATTATAGAGAATTTGTGAAAAGGTTAGGTGTAGAGATGATGTATAATTGTATTGAAATTTTACCTTGCATTGATATAGAAACAGTAGATGATGTTGTTAAAGATGATAAGATGACTTACATGATTATGACAAATTATACTAAGGGCAACAGGACCGTACCCTATGATGACATGTTACATGGTGAAATAATATGGGATAAACCTATTAATTCAAAAGATATTGTGGAAAGATATAAAAAATTAGATAAGTATTACATTGATGATGATAATATCATGTATTCAATAATGAATAATGTATGTAATCCTAAGATTCGATTATTATTTGATGATGGTGGATAAATTGTTTTATTGTGTAATGAACAGTGTTTTTGTTTTTGTTTTATTGTTTTATATATGTGGACAGTGTTTTTTAAAATGGATTGTTTATGAACTGATTTATGGTCAATGATAAAATAATAAGTTTGGATTGTATATTTTTGTGTGTGTCAATGTCAAATGTATGTTTGTATTATAGTATGAGGTGTATTATATGTATGTTTATGTAAACCAGGTATGTAATAGGAAGTCATAGTGAAATTGCTTTAATAATACTTATAACATTTTGTTCTCAGATGAAAGTAATGATGAAATTTTTTAAATAATTGAAGATTAATTAATTTAAAACATTGTATGAGAAGGATTTGATGATGAAGTTAAATAATTGAAAGTTTGATGTAAAAGAATTGATGGAAATGATAATAGTAGTGTTTATAATTTTTATGCAAATTATTTAAATGTGAGTTGTTTGATTAAATGTAGCAATAATATTGTTCATGTATATTATGTTGTTATACAAGCTTAAAGGGTGATTTTGGGAGTTTGTTTTGGTGTTATTAAAAGTGTAAATCAATGATGGAATGTAGAGACTGCAAAGCAGAAGGACATTGAGTTTAGATTTAGGTAGGCTATTGCAGTGGTGGTATGTACCACTGTAGATAGCGTTATGGGTTGATGAGCAACTCACAGTAAGTTACCATCATCGGAGGCCAAAATCGGCGTACATACACTATACAATTTTGATATAATTTTATATTATATGTGATCCTTAACCGTGCAGTGTATAATTGATGTTAGAGTAAAACATGCTAATGAAGATGATTTCCCTGCCTTTTCGGGCGATTACTGTCTTACCAGCACTAATCGTGGTTATGGACGACAGCCAGCTGTGGGCAGCAATTGTAACACTGACCATGGTTGGTTGTCTTGAAAATTGGTGAAAGTTGAAATTAATGGGGGGCCACTTAGGGGAATCCCCGGAACTATGGAACAGCGGCTATCACCTTGTTCGAGTAGGAACAGCCAAACAGGTGATAGACCCGCCTTAAGGTTATAAATATAAACTCCAGATATTATGATATCTGACACTTTTAAAAATGTAAAGCTGAAGCAAGGACAAGGAGATGCTAAAATTCCTCCACCAATTCCATCCTTGTGAAGGCAACTGGACAACACAGTCCAGGGGGGTAATAGAGTGTGTGGCTGGGAGGTTGCTACAGGGGTAGCAACGGTAACAAATGCTAAGTATTAAGTAAATGATGTTAATAATGGTATTGAACATAAAATATAGTTCTGATTCTGTTTTAAAGAAATAATATTATCAGAAAGCTGATAAATAAAATTTGAATATATAAAGTGTTTGCCATAATAAAGTTGTGTTTTGAATTTCATGTATTAGAGATATAGGTTGTTGTTGCTTTTGCAAACTTAAGAAATTGTTTTACGTGTTATGATATTCGTATAAGAATATATTTTTTCTTGTGGTGAAAGGAGTAAAGTAGTGTTGACTGAAGTCAAGTTTTGGTAAGGATAGTAATGTAAATGGAGAAGGACATCCTGTCATAAATCTTGTTATTTGTTATTTGAAAAAATTAATAATTAAGAAAACCAATGCCTCTGAACATAAATCAATGTAGCTAAGGGGAGACATATCAGTTATGGATATGGAGGTATATAAGGCCACTATTTTAAATTTTGTATTAAATGTTTCAGCGTTTGGTGATGCTGTGACGGCGGACCTGAGCTGGCGTGCATGTCAGAGCAGGAACGTTGAATGCCTAAATGGCCTTGCGGTATTGAGATCTCACCTGAGAAGTCCAGTAAGGTCACGCAGGTACGGTCATCATCATTGGACCAAGGGTGTTATTGTATTTCTTTTTCATGTAAACACTACAGGGGGTTGTGGCGCCATATCTGGGCTGATCCTTTTAGAAAGTGTGAATGAGTCAATGAGAGTTTTTATGTTTCAACATAAAACCTCTCATTGAGGGGGTTTTGTGACGGTACAAAAGTCCGTCTTAATATTCATTGGTACAGAGAGGATAAATTTATTGTATTTTAATATAGGTAAAAGGGTTAGGTTAACTTTCCCAAATGTGTTACCCAAGACGCCGTTTCATCAGTACAACTCGACTCCAAGGTCACGGCGTACGTGCGATTCTACACGCATATTTGTACCAAGCCAGTTAAAAAAGCAATGCTGAACGTCATCAATCAGGTAATACGTAACGATTGTGACGCATAACAATGGTGTCATCCGCTTAAGACAATAGACTATGACGAGGTAATCCCTTCCACCTATAAAAAATTATGCAAGTATGGCGTCTCAGTCTGCAGAATATCGCCATGGCGTTAACATGCTAAAATTTTGCTGGCGTAAATTTACCAGCTAAAGTGTTTTTTGAATCAATAAAATGTAACTACAAGTAGACAGTGTTATCAAAGTAATCATTAACATCATGTAAATTCAGTGCAAAGGACAGACAATAAAAACTAGAGACTACACTGACCAGCTAAGTACGCCAAACACCATGCCTGCCATGGAGAACGTCTGATCCGCAACAGTTCAGGAAAGTCAAAATTTATAGTAATATCCTCTTATAGAAATCGAGCTCGAAATAATAACAAACAAAATTGAATGTACCTATAATAAAATATGTAATGAGAGAGCGTGAGAGAGAGAGAGAGAGAGAGTGAAAGAGAATGCCGGCAGTAATCAAACCGAGGCATTGGTTTATGTATTGTTAAAAATTTCATATGAAACTAAGTGAGTAATTAAAATCACAACTGCAGTATAAAATGTTTATTTTTTATGTCTAATTACATATCAAAGAGAAGTAATGAAGGTAATTAATGATTAGTGTAGCAGAACTGCAAAGCTGCTATCTTGTTAAGTATGACTCCATTTTGATTTTAGCCTTTTGTAACGTTGTTCATAATATACAGAGAAATATTAAAACTAGTGTTTCTGTCGTATATACATGTGTACAAATCTTTATTTCGACAATCCCAACTGTTTCTGCCTCTCGTTCAACGATACCTTGGACCCAAATAAGATAACTAATGTTGGCGATAGAGCCACGTGGCGAACCGGAAGCTGTCGTGAACCATATGGTGAGTACAGGTTAAATATGCTAATTAAAATTATTAATTTGTATAAACAAAAAGACAAAGTTAACAAATGGCAGCCCAGAACAGGGACTATAATATATAATATATATTTATTGCCAATTTTCCTTTACATATAATAAAAATTATACAATAAAGGACCTATAGGGGGCATAAATGCCCGTACATAGGTTGGTCCTTAGAATTAATATTTATATACTTAATACTAATTGTGAGTTTTACCTCACCAATCATAGTAATATATTAAAAATAAAGTATTTTTCAATTTCAACAAAATTGTACTTTGTATTATAATACAATTCAATAAATAAATAAAAAAGAAAGAGGAAAAAAGGTCCATATCATAATAGACTGTTTTTTTGATTATTCAATAACAATGTTCCCAATTTTTTCTTTGATTTTTTTTTTAAGCACTTTTATATTTACACTTAGATTTTTCAATTCATTAGGTAATGCATTAAAATATTTTATGGCATAATACACATAGCTTCTTTGCCCAATACTTAATTGGTGTCGCGGCAATATAATACTTTTATACCGTGTGTTGGTTTGATTTTGTAAAAACTCTCTTTTTAGATCATTGTATTGATAAACTATAGAATTCACTAAAAACACTTGTTTAATATTTAATGGTTTATCCGAGTCTTGTTCATTGACTCCTATAATTTTAAAAATACACTTTTGCAGCTGATCCAATGCATCTAGAGATGATTTATATAGACCCCCCCAGCCTATGATAGCATACCCTGCCACACTATGGAATAGTCCATAGTATATTTGTAGTAGTTGCTTTTTTGATAAAATTTGTTTAAGTCTGTAAAAAACGTAGACTAAGTATTTGGTTTTTTTTACAATGTTAGCCACATGTACATCCCACTTCATGTTAAAGTCATATGTTATTCCTAGATATTTACTAGTTTTAACTCTTTTCAATTTTTGACCATTTATCTTAATTTCAAAATCATGCGGAACAGAGTCTCTATAATTTCCAAAGGTGATAAAAACAGATTTGCTTATGTTGAGTACTAGATTATTGTGATAGAGCCAAGAGTATATAATATCTAATTTAGTTGACATATCTGTTGCAAGTTCAGGCCATGTTTTTGCTTTCATTGGTACTGCTGTATCATCAGCATATGCTATTAATACATCTTGTAACACTAGTAAGTCATTGATATATAAAATAAACAATAAAGGTCCTAATATAGAGCCCTGGGGCACTCCAACATTTGTTTTAATAGGCTGACTTCTAGTCCCATTCACCTTTACAACTTGTGTCCTGTCATGTAAATAACTGGCTATCAGGGATAAGCTTACACCTCTTATTCCCATATTCTGTAATTTGGATATAAGTATACCATGATTGACAGTGTCAAAAGCTTTGGAGTAGTCCAAAAAAGTTACAACAGTTGGTATGCTAATACTTAGATTTTCATAAATAAATTTGCTAAGTAGGGCTATAGCATCATCTATACCTTTCTTCTTGAGAAAGCCAAATTGTTAAGCACTTAACAGGTTATGTTTCTTTACAAATTTAAATAATCTGGTAAAAATAATTTTTTCAAAAATCTTAGCTAAATTTGATATCCGTGCGATCGGTCGATAATTGTTAACCAAACTTTTTACACCTTCCTTATATATAGGACAAATTACAGCTTTCTTAAATTGATATGGACATGTACCTTGTATCATAGCAGTATTAATAATGTGAGTCAAAGCAGGAGTTATGAACGGAGCAGCTAGCTTAACTGTATTGGCATGAATGTCATCACACCCACCAGATTTATTTTTGAGTTCACGAATAGTTTGGTAAACTTCTGACTCATTTGTTGGTGTTACAAACATAGTATGCTGATTAATTGATATATCTGGTATTTCATGCTGCAGAATAGTAGGAGTCGCACTTTCATTCAACCTAGATACTATTGTGCTGAAAAATTCATTAAAATAATTAGCCTTTGTCCAATCATTGCTGTTTAGTTTATTATTAATCAAAATATCATTTATTTGTCTATTTTTTGAATTATGATCCAATTTTAGATGGACATATCTCCACATTTTTTTAGAATCAGCGTTTTGAAGTTGTTTTTCTTCATGCCTATTTTTAACAGTCCTAAGTAATGATTTAAGTCGTTTTTCGTAATTTAAGTACAGCTCTTTTTTTAGCAAGTCATCTTGACTATTCTTCCAGGCTTTATATAATTTGTTTTTGTTATTAACTGAATTAATATGAGCAGGGGTAATCCAGGTCTTTCTTGGTTTTTGAATTTTTGGCTTAGTTTTGTGTGAAAGTTCATTGATAGTTTGAATCTTGTTTATTAGCAATTCTAATGCTTCATTGTTATTTATATAAAAAATGATTGGACTTTATATAAAAAATTATTTTTTATATAAATGAGCCAGAGTGCAGAAACAGAGTGGGTACCAAAATGGTATAACATAACACGTAAACATAACATTACAATAGTTAGGTTATGTTGTTATTCTTAGGTTAAGTTAAGATAAAAAGCGACAATTTAAAAACAAATGGAATTATTTTTCTATTTAAAATGGCAAACGACAATGAAAATATCAGCCTCATTGTAAATGATAACCAAATGAGTATGACTGAATCAAAAATAATGAGTGAGGGAATTGTTCACTCAACACCAGTCACAAATCAAAGAACTGAAGAGAATGAAATAGTAAAAATGATGCAAACACTTTTTAATGTACAGAATGCTAAATTTGATGAAAAATTTAACCAACTTGATGGAAAATTTAACCAATTTGATGAAAAATTTAACCAACTTGATGAAAAATTTAACGAACAGAAAAATGAAATCAAAAATAATTTTAATGTAAATTTAACCAATTTGATAAGAAATTGAATAAAATAAAAAATGACATTATAAAACGAAATGATAATTTTGATAAAAAATTTGACGAAGTGAATAAAAGATTGGATGAGAAATTAAGTCAAATAAGGAATAAGAAGGTAAGTAGCAGTGAAAATAGGATGAAAAATAAGGAAGAAAGAATTAATAACAAGGTGAGTAATAATGATGATTTGAATAATGAGTTTACAAGTGATAACAATGATAATAGAAGTAAAAATATGGTATTAGAGAATAAAGTGGTGAATATTGATAGTGATAATGAAATATTAGGGAGAGCAGAATATGATAATGATGGAATGGTAGTGTGTGATGAATTAGAGAGAAAGTATAAAGAGAATTTACAAGTAGAGAGGTTGCAGGGGGTAAATTTTTCCCTTAATGTTGTAGTAGGGGGTGAAGAAGAGGCTTCACATGAGTATTTGGAAGACGAAAGGTCTGCAAATAGAGTTCCCTGGATTTTTTTGTGCACTTCATAGGTGGTGCAGTAATTATGAGTTAGTGTCCCCTGCACATATTGAAAGAGAGAGTATGATATGGTGTTATTGTGAGAGAAAGTTTGAGAGAGAGAGAGAGAGAGAGAGAGAGAGGTATTGTGATGAGAGAAAGAGAAAGAGAGAGATAGAGATTTTTAAAGTAAATAGAAATTATAGAGAATTTGTGAAAAGGTTAGGTGTAGAGATGATGTATAATTGTATTGAAATTTTACCTTGCATTGATATAGAAACAGTAGATGATGTTGTTAAAGATGATAAGATGACTTACATGATTATGACAAATTATACTAAGGGCAACAGGACCGTACCCTATGATGACATGTTACATGGTGAAATAATATGGGATAAACCTATTAATTCAAAAGATATTGTGGAAAGATATAAAAAATTAGATAAGTATTACATTGATGATGATAATATCATGTATTCAATAATGAATAATGTATGTAATCCTAAGATTCGATTATTATTTGATGATGGTGGATAAATTGTTTTATTGTGTAATGAACAGTGTTTTTGTTTTTGTTTTATTGTTTTATATATGTGGACAGTGTTTTTTAAAATGGATTGTTTATGAACTGATTTATGGTCAATGATAAAATAATAAGTTTGGATTGTATATTTTTGTGTGTGTCAATGTCAAATGTATGTTTGTATTATAGTATGAGGTGTATTATATGTATGTTTATGTAAACCAGGTATGTAATAGGAAGTCATAGTGAAATTGCTTTAATAATACTTATAACATTTTGTTCTCAGATGAAAGTAATGATGAAATTTTTTAAATAATTGAAGATTAATTAATTTAAAACATTGTATGAGAAGGATTTGATGATGAAGTTAAATAATTGAAAGTTTGATGTAAAAGAATTGATGGAAATGATAATAGTAGTGTTTATAATTTTTATGCAAATTATTTAAATGTGAGTTGTTTGATTAAATGTAGCAATAATATTGTTCATGTATATTATGTTGTTATACAAGCTTAAAGGGTGATTTTGGGAGTTTGTTTTGGTGTTATTAAAAGTGTAAATCAATGATGGAATGTAGAGACTGCAAAGCAGAAGGACATTGAGTTTAGATTTAGGTAGGCTATTGCAGTGGTGGTATGTACCACTGTAGATAGCGTTATGGGTTGATGAGCAACTCACAGTAAGTTACCATCATCGGAGGCCAAAATCGGCGTACATACACTATACAATTTTGATATAATTTTATATTATATGTGATCCTTAACCGTGCAGTGTATAATTGATGTTAGAGTAAAACATGCTAATGAAGATGATTTCCCTGCCTTTTCGGGCGATTACTGTCTTACCAGCACTAATCGTGGTTATGGACGACAGCCAGCTGTGGGCAGCAATTGTAACACTGACCATGGTTGGTTGTCTTGAAAATTGGTGAAAGTTGAAATTAATGGGGGGCCACTTAGGGGAATCCCCGGAACTATGGAACAGCGGCTATCACCTTGTTCGAGTAGGAACAGCCAAACAGGTGATAGACCCGCCTTAAGGTTATAAATATAAACTCCAGATATTATGATATCTGACACTTTTAAAAATGTAAAGCTGAAGCAAGGACAAGGAGATGCTAAAATTCCTCCACCAATTCCATCCTTGTGAAGGCAACTGGACAACACAGTCCAGGGGGGTAATAGAGTGTGTGGCTGGGAGGTTGCTACAGGGGTAGCAACGGTAACAAATGCTAAGTATTAAGTAAATGATGTTAATAATGGTATTGAACATAAAATATAGTTCTGATTCTGTTTTAAAGAAATAATATTATCAGAAAGCTGATAAATAAAATTTGAATATATAAAGTGTTTGCCATAATAAAGTTGTGTTTTGAATTTCATGTATTAGAGATATAGGTTGTTGTTGCTTTTGCAAACTTAAGAAATTGTTTTACGTGTTATGATATTCGTATAAGAATATATTTTTTCTTGTGGTGAAAGGAGTAAAGTAGTGTTGACTGAAGTCAAGTTTTGGTAAGGATAGTAATGTAAATGGAGAAGGACATCCTGTCATAAATCTTGTTATTTGTTATTTGAAAAAATTAATAATTAAGAAAACCAATGCCTCTGAACATAAATCAATGTAGCTAAGGGGAGACATATCAGTTATGGATATGGAGGTATATAAGGCCACTATTTTAAATTTTGTATTAAATGTTTCAGCGTTTGGTGATGCTGTGACGGCGGACCTGAGCTGGCGTGCATGTCAGAGCAGGAACGTTGAATGCCTAAATGGCCTTGCGGTATTGAGATCTCACCTGAGAAGTCCAGTAAGGTCACGCAGGTACGGTCATCATCATTGGACCAAGGGTGTTATTGTATTTCTTTTTCATGTAAACACTACAGGGGGTTGTGGCGCCATATCTGGGCTGATCCTTTTAGAAAGTGTGAATGAGTCAATGAGAGTTTTTATGTTTCAACATAAAACCTCTCATTGAGGGGGTTTTGTGACGGTACAAAAGTCCGTCTTAATATTCATTGGTACAGAGAGGATAAATTTATTGTATTTTAATATAGGTAAAAGGGTTAGGTTAACTTTCCCAAATGTGTTACCCAAGACGCCGTTTCATCAGTACAACTCGACTCCAAGGTCACGGCGTACGTGCGATTCTACACGCATATTTGTACCAAGCCAGTTAAAAAAGCAATGCTGAACGTCATCAATCAGGTAATACGTAACGATTGTGACGCATAACAATGGTGTCATCCGCTTAAGACAATAGACTATGACGAGGTAATCCCTTCCACCTATAAAAAATTATGCAAGTATGGCGTCTCAGTCTGCAGAATATCGCCATGGCGTTAACATGCTAAAATTTTGCTGGCGTAAATTTACCAGCTAAAGTGTTTTTTGAATCAATAAAATGTAACTACAAGTAGACAGTGTTATCAAAGTAATCATTAACATCATGTAAATTCAGTGCAAAGGACAGACAATAAAAACTAGAGACTACACTGACCAGCTAAGTACGCCAAACACCATGCCTGCCATGGAGAACGTCTGATCCGCAACAGTTCAGGAAAGTCAAAATTTATAGTAATATCCTCTTATAGAAATCGAGCTCGAAATAATAACAAACAAAATTGAATGTACCTATAATAAAATATGTAATGAGAGAGCGTGAGAGAGAGAGAGAGAGAGAGTGAAAGAGAATGCCGGCAGTAATCAAACCGAGGCATTGGTTTATGTATTGTTAAAAATTTCATATGAAACTAAGTGAGTAATTAAAATCACAACTGCAGTATAAAATGTTTATTTTTTATGTCTAATTACATATCAAAGAGAAGTAATGAAGGTAATTAATGATTAGTGTAGCAGAACTGCAAAGCTGCTATCTTGTTAAGTATGACTCCATTTTGATTTTAGCCTTTTGTAACGTTGTTCATAATATACAGAGAAATATTAAAACTAGTGTTTCTGTCGTATATACATGTGTACAAATCTTTATTTCGACAATCCCAACTGTTTCTGCCTCTCGTTCAACGATACCTTGGACCCAAATAAGATAACTAATGTTGGCGATAGAGCCACGTGGCGAACCGGAAGCTGTCGTGAACCATATGGTGAGTACAGGTTAAATATGCTAATTAAAATTATTAATTTGTATAAACAAAAAGACAAAGTTAACAAATGGCAGCCCAGAACAGGGACTATAATATATAATATATATTTATTGCCAATTTTCCTTTACATATAATAAAAATTATACAATAAAGGACCTATAGGGGGCATAAATGCCCGTACATAGGTTGGTCCTTAGAATTAATATTTATATACTTAATACTAATTGTGAGTTTTACCTCACCAATCATAGTAATATATTAAAAATAAAGTATTTTTCAATTTCAACAAAATTGTACTTTGTATTATAATACAATTCAATAAATAAATAAAAAAGAAAGAGGAAAAAAGGTCCATATCATAATAGACTGTTTTTTTGATTATTCAATAACAATGTTCCCAATTTTTTCTTTGATTTTTTTTTTAAGCACTTTTATATTTACACTTAGATTTTTCAATTCATTAGGTAATGCATTAAAATATTTTATGGCATAATACACATAGCTTCTTTGCCCAATACTTAATTGGTGTCGCGGCAATATAATACTTTTATACCGTGTGTTGGTTTGATTTTGTAAAAACTCTCTTTTTAGATCATTGTATTGATAAACTATAGAATTCACTAAAAACACTTGTTTAATATTTAATGGTTTATCCGAGTCTTGTTCATTGACTCCTATAATTTTAAAAATACACTTTTGCAGCTGATCCAATGCATCTAGAGATGATTTATATAGACCCCCCCAGCCTATGATAGCATACCCTGCCACACTATGGAATAGTCCATAGTATATTTGTAGTAGTTGCTTTTTTGATAAAATTTGTTTAAGTCTGTAAAAAACGTAGACTAAGTATTTGGTTTTTTTTACAATGTTAGCCACATGTACATCCCACTTCATGTTAAAGTCATATGTTATTCCTAGATATTTACTAGTTTTAACTCTTTTCAATTTTTGACCATTTATCTTAATTTCAAAATCATGCGGAACAGAGTCTCTATAATTTCCAAAGGTGATAAAAACAGATTTGCTTATGTTGAGTACTAGATTATTGTGATAGAGCCAAGAGTATATAATATCTAATTTAGTTGACATATCTGTTGCAAGTTCAGGCCATGTTTTTGCTTTCATTGGTACTGCTGTATCATCAGCATATGCTATTAATACATCTTGTAACACTAGTAAGTCATTGATATATAAAATAAACAATAAAGGTCCTAATATAGAGCCCTGGGGCACTCCAACATTTGTTTTAATAGGCTGACTTCTAGTCCCATTCACCTTTACAACTTGTGTCCTGTCATGTAAATAACTGGCTATCAGGGATAAGCTTACACCTCTTATTCCCATATTCTGTAATTTGGATATAAGTATACCATGATTGACAGTGTCAAAAGCTTTGGAGTAGTCCAAAAAAGTTACAACAGTTGGTATGCTAATACTTAGATTTTCATAAATAAATTTGCTAAGTAGGGCTATAGCATCATCTATACCTTTCTTCTTGAGAAAGCCAAATTGTTAAGCACTTAACAGGTTATGTTTCTTTACAAATTTAAATAATCTGGTAAAAATAATTTTTTCAAAAATCTTAGCTAAATTTGATATCCGTGCGATCGGTCGATAATTGTTAACCAAACTTTTTACACCTTCCTTATATATAGGACAAATTACAGCTTTCTTAAATTGATATGGACATGTACCTTGTATCATAGCAGTATTAATAATGTGAGTCAAAGCAGGAGTTATGAACGGAGCAGCTAGCTTAACTGTATTGGCATGAATGTCATCACACCCACCAGATTTATTTTTGAGTTCACGAATAGTTTGGTAAACTTCTGACTCATTTGTTGGTGTTACAAACATAGTATGCTGATTAATTGATATATCTGGTATTTCATGCTGCAGAATAGTAGGAGTCGCACTTTCATTCAACCTAGATACTATTGTGCTGAAAAATTCATTAAAATAATTAGCCTTTGTCCAATCATTGCTGTTTAGTTTATTATTAATCAAAATATCATTTATTTGTCTATTTTTTGAATTATGATCCAATTTTAGATGGACATATCTCCACATTTTTTTAGAATCAGCGTTTTGAAGTTGTTTTTCTTCATGCCTATTTTTAACAGTCCTAAGTAATGATTTAAGTCGTTTTTCGTAATTTAAGTACAGCTCTTTTTTTAGCAAGTCATCTTGACTATTCTTCCAGGCTTTATATAATTTGTTTTTGTTATTAACTGAATTAATATGAGCAGGGGTAATCCAGGTCTTTCTTGGTTTTTGAATTTTTGGCTTAGTTTTGTGTGAAAGTTCATTGATAGTTTGAATCTTGTTTATTAGCAATTCTAATGCTTCATTGTTATTTATATAAAAAATGATTGGACTTTATATAAAAAATTATTTTTTATATAAATGAGCCAGAGTGCAGAAACAGAGTGGGTACCAAAATGGTATAACATAACACGTAAACATAACATTACAATAGTTAGGTTATGTTGTTATTCTTAGGTTAAGTTAAGATAAAAAGCGACAATTTAAAAACAAATGGAATTATTTTTCTATTTAAAATGGCAAACGACAATGAAAATATCAGCCTCATTGTAAATGATAACCAAATGAGTATGACTGAATCAAAAATAATGAGTGAGGGAATTGTTCACTCAACACCAGTCACAAATCAAAGAACTGAAGAGAATGAAATAGTAAAAATGATGCAAACACTTTTTAATGTACAGAATGCTAAATTTGATGAAAAATTTAACCAACTTGATGGAAAATTTAACCAATTTGATGAAAAATTTAACCAACTTGATGAAAAATTTAACGAACAGAAAAATGAAATCAAAAATAATTTTAATGTAAATTTAACCAATTTGATAAGAAATTGAATAAAATAAAAAATGACATTATAAAACGAAATGATAATTTTGATAAAAAATTTGACGAAGTGAATAAAAGATTGGATGAGAAATTAAGTCAAATAAGGAATAAGAAGGTAAGTAGCAGTGAAAATAGGATGAAAAATAAGGAAGAAAGAATTAATAACAAGGTGAGTAATAATGATGATTTGAATAATGAGTTTACAAGTGATAACAATGATAATAGAAGTAAAAATATGGTATTAGAGAATAAAGTGGTGAATATTGATAGTGATAATGAAATATTAGGGAGAGCAGAATATGATAATGATGGAATGGTAGTGTGTGATGAATTAGAGAGAAAGTATAAAGAGAATTTACAAGTAGAGAGGTTGCAGGGGGTAAATTTTTCCCTTAATGTTGTAGTAGGGGGTGAAGAAGAGGCTTCACATGAGTATTTGGAAGACGAAAGGTCTGCAAATAGAGTTCCCTGGATTTTTTTGTGCACTTCATAGGTGGTGCAGTAATTATGAGTTAGTGTCCCCTGCACATATTGAAAGAGAGAGTATGATATGGTGTTATTGTGAGAGAAAGTTTGAGAGAGAGAGAGAGAGAGAGAGAGAGAGGTATTGTGATGAGAGAAAGAGAAAGAGAGAGATAGAGATTTTTAAAGTAAATAGAAATTATAGAGAATTTGTGAAAAGGTTAGGTGTAGAGATGATGTATAATTGTATTGAAATTTTACCTTGCATTGATATAGAAACAGTAGATGATGTTGTTAAAGATGATAAGATGACTTACATGATTATGACAAATTATACTAAGGGCAACAGGACCGTACCCTATGATGACATGTTACATGGTGAAATAATATGGGATAAGCCTATTAATTCAAAAGATATTGTGGAAAGATATAAAAAATTAGATAAGTATTACATTGATGATGATAATATCATGTATTCAATAATGAATAATGTATGTAGGCCTAAGATTCGATTATTATTTGATGATGGTGGATAAATTGTTTTATTGTGTAATGAACATTTATATATGTGGACAGTGTTTTTTAAAATGGATTGTTTATGAACTGATTTATGGTCAATGATAAAATAATAAGTTTGGATTGTATATTTTTGTGTGTGTCAATGTCAAATGTATGTTTGTATTATAGTATGAGGTGTATTATATGTATGTTTATGTAAACCAGGTATGTAATAGGAAGTCATAGTGAAATTGCTTTAATAATACTTATAACATTTTGTTCTCAGATGAAAGTAATGATGAAATTTTTTAAATAATTGAAGATTAATTAATTTAAATCATTGTATGAGAAGGATTTGATGATGAAGTTAAATAATTGAAAGTTTGATGTAAAAGAATTGATGGAAATGATAATAGTAGTGTTTTATAATTTTTATGCAAATTATTTAAATGTGAGTTGTTTGATTAAATGTAGCAATAATATTGTTCATGTATATTATGTTGTTATACAAGCTTAAAGGGTGATTTTGGGAGTTTGTTTTGGTGTTATTAAAAGTGTAAATCAATGATGGAATGTAGAGACTGCAAAGCAGAAGGACATTGAGTTTAGATTTAGGTAGGCTATTGCAGTGGTGGCATGTACCACTGTAGATAGCGTTATGGGTTGATGAGCAACTCACAGTAAGTTACCATCATCGGAGGCCAAAATCGGTGTACATACACTATACAATTTTGATATAATTTTATATTATATGTGATCCTTAACCGTGTAGTGTATAATTGATGTTAGAGTAAAACATGCTAATGAAGATGATTTCCCTGCCTTTTCGGGCGATTACTGTCTTACCAGCACTAATCGTGGTTATGGACGACAGCCAGCTGTGGGCAGCAATTGTAACACTGACCATGGTTGGTTGTCTTGAAAATTGGTGAAAGTTGAAATTAATGGGGGGCCACTTAGGGGAATCCCCGGAACTATGGAACAGCGGCTATCACCTTGTTCGAGTAGGAACAGCCAAACAGGTGATAGACCCGCCTTAAGGTTATAAATATAAACTCCAGATATTATGATATCTGACACTTTTAAAAATGTAAAGCTGAAGCAAGGACAAGGAGATGCTAAAATTCCTCCACCAATTCCATCCTTGTGAAGGCAACTGGACAACACAGTCCAGGGGGGTAATAGAGTGTGTGGCTGGGAGGTTGCTACAGGGGTAGCAACGGTAACAAATGCTAAGTATTAAGTAAATGATGTTAATAATGGTATTGAACATAAAATATAGTTCTGATTCTGTTTTAAAGAAATAATATTATCAGAAAGCTGCTAAATAAAATTTGAATATATAAAGTGTTTGCCATAATATAGTTGTGTTTTGAATTTCATGTATTAGAGATATAGGTTGTTGTTGCTTTTGCAAACTTAAGAAATTGTTTTACGTGTTATGATATTCGTATAAGAATATATTTTTTCTTGTGGTGAAAGGAGTAAAGTAGTGTTGACTGAAGTCAAGTTTTGGTAAGGATAGTAATGTAAATGGAGAAGGACATCCTGTCATAAATCTTGTTATTTGTTATTTGAAAAAATTAATAATTAAGAAAACCAATCCCTCTGAACATAAATCAATGTAGCTAAGGGGAGACATATCAGTTATAGATATGGAGGTATATAAGGCCACTATTTTAAATTTTGTATTAAATGTTTCAGCGTTTGGTGATGCTGTGACGGCGGACCTGAGCTGGCGTGCGTGTCAGAGCAGGAACGTTGAATGCCTAAATGGCCTTGCGGTGTTGAGATCTCACCTGAGAAGTCCAGTAAGGTCATGCAAGTACGGTCATCATCATTGGACCAAGGGTGTTATTGTATTTCTTTTTCACGTAAACACTACAGGGGGTTGTGGCGCCATATCTGGGCTGATCCTTTTAGAAAGTGTGAATGAGTCAATGAGAGTTTTTATGTTTCGACATAAAACCTCTCATTGAGGGGGTTTTGTGACAGTACAAAAGTCCGTCTTAATATTCATTGGTACAGAGAGGATAAATTTATTGTATTTTAATATAGGTAAAAGGGTTAGGTTAACTTTCCCAAATGTCTTACCCAAGACGCCGTTTCATCAGTACAACTCGACTCCAAGGTCACGGCGTACGTGCGATTCTACAGGCATATTTGTACCAAGCCAGTTAAAAAAGCACTGTTGAACGTCATCAATCAGGTAATACGTAACGATTGTGACGCATAACAATGGCGTCATCCGCTTAAGACAATAGACTATGACGAGGTAATCCCTTCCACCTATGAAAAATTATGCAAGTATGGCGTCCCAGTCTGCAGAATATCGCCATGGCGTTAACATGCTAAAATTTTGCTGGCGTAAATTTACCAGCTAAAGTGTTTTTTGAATCAATAAAATGTAACTACAAGTAAACAGTGTTATCAAAGTAATCATTAACATCATGTAAATTCAGTGCAAAGGACAGACAATAAAAACTAGAGAGTACACCGACCAGCTAAGTACGCCAAACACCAGGCCTGCCATGGAGAACGTCTGATCTGCAACATTTCAGGATAGTCAAAATTTATAGTAATATCCTCTTATAGAAATCGAGCTTGAAATAATAACAAACAAAATTGAATGTACCGATAATAAAATATGTAATGAGAGAGCGTGAGAGGGAGAGAGAGAGTTAAAAGAGAATGCCGGCAGTAATCAAACCGAGGCATTGGTTTATGTATTGTTAAAAATTTCATATGAAACTAAGTGAGTAATTAAAATCACAACTGCAGTATAAAATGTTTATTTTTTATGTCTAATTACAGATCAAAGAGAAGTAATGAAGGTAATTAATGATTAGTGTAGCGGAACTGCAAAGCTGCTATCTTGTTAAGTATGACTCCATTTTGATTATAGCCTTTTGTAACGTTGTTCATAATATACAGAGAAATATTAAAACTAGTGTTTCTGTCGTATATACATGTGTACGAATCTTTATTTTGACAATCCCAACTGTTTCTGTCTCTCGTTCAACGATACCTTGGACCCAAATAAGATAACTAATGTTGGCGATAGAGCCACGTGGCGAACCGGAAGCTGTAGTGAACCATATGGTGAGTACAGGTTAAATATGCTAATTAAAATTATTAATTTGTATAAACAAAAAGACAAAGTTAACAAATGGCAGCCCAGAACAGGGACTATAATATATAATATATATTTATTGCCAATTTTCCTTTACATATAATAAAAATTATACAATAAAGGACCTATAGGGGGCATAAATGCCCGTACATAGGTTGGTCCTTAGAATTAATATTTATATACTTAATACTAATTGTGAGTTTTACCTCACCGATCATAGTAATATATTAAAAATAAAGTATTTTTCAATTTCAACAAAATTGTACTTTGTATTATAATACAATTCAATAAATAAATAAAAAAGAAAGAGGAAAAAAGGTCCATATCATAATAGACTGTTTTTTTGATTATTCAATAACAATGTTCCTAATTTTTTCTTTGATTTTTTTTAAGCACTTTTATATTTACACTTAGATTTTTCAATTTATTAGGTAATGCATTAAAATATTTTATGGCATAATACACATAGCTTCTTTGCCCAATACTTAATAGGTGTCGCGGCAATATAATACTTTTATACCGTGTGTTGATTTGATTTTGTAAAAACTCACTTTTTAGATCATTGTATTGATAAACTATAGAATTCACTACAAACACTTGTTTAATATTTAATGGTTTATCCGAGTCTTGTTCATTGACTCCTATAATTTTAAAAATACACTTTTGCAGCCGATCCAATGCATCTAGAGATGCCTCAGCCTATGATAGCATACCCTGCCACACTATGGAATAGTCCATAGTATATTTGTAGTAGTTGCTTTTTTGATAAAATTTGTTTAAGTCTGTAAAAAACGTAGACTAAGTATTTGGTTTTTTTTACAATGTTAGCCACATGTATATCCCACTTCATGTTAAAGTCATATGTTATTCCTAGATATTTACTAGTTTTAACTCTTTTCAATTTTTGACCATTTATCTTAATTTCAAAATCATGCGGAACAGAGTCTCTATAATTTCCAAAGGTGATAGAAACAGACTTGCTTATGTTGAGTACTAGATTATTGTGATAGAGCCAAGAGTATATAATATCTAATTTAGTTGACATATCTGTTGCAAGTTCAGGCCATGTTTTTGCTTTCATTGGTACTGCTGTATCATCAGCATATGCTATTAATACATCTTGTAACACTAGTAAGGCATTGATATATAAAATAAACAATAAAGGTCCTAATATAAAGCCCTGGGGCACTCCAACATTTGTTTTAATAGGCTGACTTCTAGTCCCATTCACCTTTACAACTTGTGTCCTGTCATGTAAATAACTGGCTATCAGGGATAAGCTTACACCTCTTATTCCCATATTCTGTAATTTGGATATAAGTATACCATGATTGACAGTGTCAAAAGCTTTGGAGTAGTCCAAAAAAATTACAACAGTTGGTATGCTAATACTTAGATTTTCATAAATAAATTTGCTAAGTAGGGCTATAGCATCATCTATACCTTTCTTCTTGAGAAAGCCAAATTGTTTAGCACTTAACAGGTTATGTTTCTTTACAAATTTAAATAATCTGGTAAAAATAATTTTTTCAAAAATCTTAGCTAAATTTGATATCAGTGCGATCGGTCGATAATTGTTAACCAAACTTTTTACACCTTCCTTATATATAGGACAAATTACAGCTTTCTTAAATTGATATGGACATGTACCTTGTATCATAGCAGTATTAATAATGTGAGTCAAAGCAGGAGTTATGAACGGAGCTGGCTGATCCCGGCCCAAGTGGGCCGAAACAGTTTAAGAAAAGTAACGTTCCGCAAGTGCGGACCGGAAGAGTTTATTTGTTCAGCCCGAGCGGGCGAAAATTATGTATCTTGCATTAAATATTTGTCTGCTGGTCTTCCATTATGATTGAAGATGTTGTGTAGGATGTGTTAAATTACATTAAGAAATAAGAGAAGTGGACTGTATACGAATAGTTTAATAATTTGAATGATCACATTACAGTTGTAATAAATTGAAAGAAGGCTGGCTAATGCTGCATATTGAATTAATAATTAATAAATTTAGTTAAAAATGAAGTTGTGGCGCTAGATAGAAAATAGTAAGGCCTAAGGCCTACATCTAATGTCGACACTAACTTGACGGAAAGGTCCGGCGAACCGAACGCCGAGATTACTGAATGTGCACTGGTCAAAGTACGATTACGCGAACGTTGATGAGATATAAATCAGATTAGCCAACCTAGTAAAATAAATCATCGCGCTACCGTCCATAAGCTGCCCGTCAAAAATCAAAAAGATTTTTTAATACATTCTTTAATAAATTATAATACATTTACAATTCAATTTGAAATAGTGGAGTTTTAATAATTAGAATCAGCTTCAAGGCTGAGTTGAACCTTGAGTTGAGATTAGATAACGGCAATCGGCCGCTGATTTGAGATAAGCATGCAGATAGGCGACTGTAGGCCAAGGTTTGGCAAACAGCTGTTTCATGTACCACTAAGTCTGGTTAACCAATATTACTGACACAAGTGCGCAGTACGTAACATTACAAAACATGAACGAGAAATACATAATATGCAAGTCATAGAGTTAGCTTAATGCTAGCTAAGGTCCGTAGACCTGTACAGAAGTTCATTACATGAATAAAATTGTTGTTGAACATGTTGCAGTTGCATGTTTCATTGTATATTCAGGAGGGCGACATGTATCGACCTAAATACGCTATTCCTGAAGTTTCAGGAATTTACAATGTATGCCAACGTGTGAGCAAGCTAGATGCTGAATGTAGCCCAGATATGACGTGTATGTCATAATTTAAATAAAGAATTGTGCATGCTTACTTACAAAAATGAACAAAATATAAGTACAATATAAATAAATTAGACAAGGCAGTTACACACGGTAGACGCTTACAATAGTTTACATCGACACAATTTATGTGAATACAACAATAATAATTTGCATAATTACAAGATAAATAATTGTAATGTCAGCCAACAATACAATACTGAAATTACAGAAACAATTTAACAATTTAAGACATTCACAAAATAGTACATATTTATCAGCAACAATATAAAGAAATGAATGCATGGTTACTTGACAGCAAACATGCGAATATTATGTAATAACATTCATAAATAAGACCACCCAAAGACATGCAGTACACCCCATGACATCAATGAAAGTGTGACATAGTATGCCACAAAAATTAACATACAATACAAATATTAAGATATCACCCGAACTGTGATACTCAGAAGCGTGCCATGACGCAAAATTGACAAAAATATTGTGACAATCCATCACAATCATGTTGACCAAATGGTCGTAATAAATAATAAGTCAATGGCGGAATAAAGCCGCATTGTGCTGTAACCATAATGTCACATCTCATCTCGCGCTGGCAATAAGGTCGGACACCAATTCCAGGTGAATAGCCCTGGTTGCTAAGCAAACAAACAGAGAGACGTACGCCTTAGTAAGAGTTCTAGACTTCTGCCCGCCATGACGAATCATGAAGGGACCACCATAATCAACCGCGCAAAATAGAAACGGCCTTGAAGGAGTGACTCTAGGGGATGGCAAGATGCCAAGCCTCTGAACCTGCTGTGTGGCGCTAAACCTGATGCACTTGAGACACTTACGAATAATGGAACGGATGACTAGCCGGGCATTAACAATCCACCAACGTTGACGCAGTGAATGATGCACGAGCTGCGCACCAGCATGAAGCAAACGAATGTGTTCGCGTTCGATGATAAGGCGTGTGACATGCGCCGATGGGGGTAGTACGATAGGATGTTTCGAGTCGTAAGATAACTGGGAATGCTGCAATCGTCCGCCCACGCGTATCACTCCAGTGTCGTCAAGAAACGGGTCGAGAGAGGCTAACTTGCTTCTGATGGAAACAGAAGATCCGTTCCGAAGACAACTAATTTCGCCTGGGAAGTGGGTCGATTGAGATTGCCTTATAAAGAAATTAAGACTGATGAATTTCCGCAGGGGTCAGATCGCCCGAAAGCCTGTCCGCAGATGAGTGCCTAACATTTCTGATGAAATGAAAACAGTAAGCGTATACACGTGTCAGCCGGTGTAACGAGGAAAAGTCCAACGATAAGTCAACAGCCAGGGTAGACATTAGCGAACGGTTATGTGTAGTTTTCTCTTCCGCGATGACTTCCGAAGATGATGGAGTGGCCGGTACGAAAGATGGGAAAGGATTAGACTCTGACGATTGAGACAGACAGCCAGGACCGTGCCACCAAAGCGAGCAATCGCGCAAAACGTCCGGGAGACACCCCCTAGAAATAATATCAGCAGGATTGCGTCGCGAATCAATGTGATGCCAGGTACAAGTTTGAGTGCGACGCTGAATTTCAGCAACCCTATTAGCGACGTATGTTTTCCAACGCGAAGACTGCGCATGAATCCAGTAAAGAGCCACCATAGAATCGGAATACAAATGTACATCCTCAATGAATGAATGAAGAGCAGGAATAATTTTAGACACAAGTCGCGATAATAACAAACAAGCGCAGAGCTCGATACGAGGTAATGACACTTGGCGCAGGGGAGCCACGCGAGATTTTGAACACAAAAGACGACAGGAAGCAGTAGCATCTTGATAGATGACTCGGACATACACACAACAGCCGACCCTCTCTCGGAAGCATCCGAAAAACCATGCAACTGAACTGTAACCGCCTGATGGTTGCAACGAATAGATCGCGGGACCACTATTTTACCAATCAGACTTAATTTGTGACACAAAGAATGCCAATCCGACAGTGACTGACCGGAAAGCGGTTCATCCCAACTAAGCTTACAAAGCCAGAGTCGCTGCATGAAGTGTTTATACAAAAAGACAACTGGTCCGATTAAACCCAGTTGATCATATATTCCGGCGATTATTGAAAGAATTTGCCTCTTGGATATGCTATGAAGAACCGGAGATAGGTTGACATCAAACAAAAATGAATCAGCAGTGTTGTTCCAAAGAATGCCCAGGGTACGCACATTGTCCTGTTTATTTAGGGGTCGTGAAAGGTTGTGATGACTTGCGACCGCTGTGGGTTCATTTGATGCCCATTTGTGCAACGTGAAACCATATTGAGCAAGTAACGCACCTAGGTCGGATTTCAGATTAGTCAGATCGGGGATAGTGTCAGAACCGGTAAGTAGATCGTCTACATAAAAATCGTTAGTGATGGCTAAAGCCGCTTGGGGAAAGGAAGTTTGATTGTCTCTAGCAATTTGTAAAAGGCACCGTGTGGCCAAAAAGGAGGCGCTAGCCGTGCCGTAAGTTACTGTTCGCAGCGCGAAATGCTTAAGTGGTTCGAGGGGAGAGTCACGCCACAAAATACGCTGATAGTGACAGTCCTCTTCAGCAACGCGAATCTGACGATACATTTTTTCGATGTCAGCAATCAGGACATACTTATGTGTGCGAAACCGCAACAGAATAGAGAAGAGATCTTGCTGAACATTGGGGCCTACCAATAATAGGTCATTTAACGAAAGGCCATTTGTAGTCTTGGAGGAACCATCAAAGACAACGCGCAATTTTGTGGTCAAGCTAGAATGTTTAAACACAGCATGGTGAGGCAAGTAATAAATATTTGACGATCCTAAATTGATAGCGCCATGATCAATGGGTGTCATGTGCCCAAGCTTCATGTATTCCCCGATAAAGTCTGCGTAGTCGCGAGCGAGCTTGGGATCGCGCCTGAATCGACGCTCCAAGTTTAAAAACCTTGATTCGGCACTTGTGTAGGATTCCCCTAAGTGAGGATTATCAGACTTGAATGGGAGCGACACTATAAATCTACCCTCGTGGTTGCGCTGAGTGTAGCGCATAAAATGCTCTTCGCAAGCCGACTCGCCATTAGGGGTATCGCCGGGGATCGTTTCTGCCTCCCAAAATCTCTCAAGAGATTGCAGGATTTGGCTGTCATTGTTCCTTGCCAAGAACGAAACAGCAGGACCCTGGGTGTGGCAGTGCTTGGGCAGATTGCCGGCCAAAATGTAACCCAGTTTTGTCTCCTGAATGATAGGGAAGTTGGGTCCGCGTGTGTACTTATTAGCTAATATTAAATCTAGATAAAATTGAGCCCCCAATAGTATGTCGATCTGTGAAGATATATTAAAATCTGGGTCGGCGAGAAAAATTTTATTTGGAATGTGGAACCGGTTGATGTCAAACGATATTGAAGGCAGATTATGAGTTAAGTTAGATAAGACGGCAAATTTGGCCTCGAAACTATGTCTCTGATAGCGAGAGATAATACGCATAGAAACAATGTCAGTAGCGCAACACGCTGTGTTGCTTATTCCTGTAATCGGAATATTAGATCGGGTTAGTTTGAGGTGCAATCTTTTCGCAAATGATTTCGTACAAAAATTGATCTGAGACCCGGCGTCAAGAAGTGCGCGCGCCTTATGCCTATTGCCAGCCTGATCAATGACATATACAACTGCAGTGGATAAAAGTACATTGTTTTTACACTGTAATTTAAATGAGCAGTAGTTACTGCTGGCAGCTGCTGATTTCGGCACGTAATTAGCGTGCAGCAAGGTGTGGTGACCCTTTGAACAAATTTTACAAACCTGTTTACTTTTACAATTTGTTATCAAATGACCTGCTCTAAGGCAGTTAATACAACATTTATGGTTTGCCACCAATTGCCCCCGCTCAGCGGCACTTAATATGCGAAAATTATTACACATGTAAAGCGGGTGATCAGATTTACAGCACACACATGAATAATGCCTTGCCGTAGCATGATAACTCTTAAAGGTACTGCTGCCAGCAGTATTTCTTAAACTACATTTCTCAAACTTATTGTTTGGTTTTACACTAGGTTTATTGAATTGCTGTCCGGGTTCAATTGGCATAGTATTTTCTAAAAGCTGTCGGCGCAAATTCAAAAAATGAGTAAAGTCTTGAAAACTAGGCAAGTTGTCAGGGTCTATAGACTCCTTCCAACGTTTTAAAGTGATAGGGTCAAGTTTAGTGGAAAGCAATTGTATAGTAATAAACTCAAATAGGTTTACAGACAGCTTCATTGCCGCCAGCGAATTAACAGAAGACGTTATAGTATTCGTAAACTCAGCTAAGCTTTGGACTGAGTCCTTTATTGTGGACTTAACCTGAAGTAGGTTCTGTACATAATATTTTGCTAATATAAATGGATTATTGTACCTATCGGACAGCAAGTTCAACGCTATTACATAATTCTCTTGACAAATTGGCAATGATTTAATTAAGTCTAATGGTTCACACTTCACCGATGAATGCAAGTAATGCAGTTTCTGTACTGGTGTTAAATCTGATCTTGAATGCACCAGATCATTAAAAATTGAATAGAAATGTTGCCACTCAAGTATGTTGCCTGAGAAGCAGGGCAAACTTATCGGTTTTAAATGCACAGGCGTCGATAGTACAGGAGGCACAGTCTGAGTATTAACAGTGTCAAGAAGTTGTAAAATGTTTGCCTCAGTTGAGTATATCATTTCCTCAACCTCGACTCGGTCTGCCTGAGCAGTGCTCACGTCTTTACTTATAAGCTCTATCTCAGACTGTACTTCGTCGTACTTCGAGGCTAAGCTCTTAAGACTTTCTAATCTCACAGTTAAAAAATGTTTTGTGGTTAAATTAATGTCCAATGAATTTACCGCGGATTGTATCCGCACTATCGCGGACTTTAATCCGCCTCTCTTTCTGGTCAGCACCTTGAGGCCTTCCTCAGACATTCTTTTACGCACCTTATTACTGTTGCTGGTGGTACCTGGTCAGCGACGTCCCGCAGCGTCGGCTCCTTGATGATGATGGTGAACAGCTGGCAAGATGACCACCTTGAGGCACTGCAGCCGGCAGGAACTTGCTATCACGTTGCCTGAAGACGACGAGCGAAATGGCGACGCAAATCACGCCACGGTCGCATTAGCTGACGTGCTAACCCGCCCGTGATGGCCAGAAAAAGATACAAAAGACATTAAGTGGAAATCCAGGTCCGGAGTGACCAAAAATAGTTGATGCGCACCGTGAGGACCAAAATGCTGATTGGAATCCAGGCTCGGTGGACCAAAAATATGGCTGATCCCGGCCGAAGTGGGCCGAAACAGTTTAAGAAAAGTAACGTTCCGCAAGTGCGGACCGGAAGAGTTTATTTGTTCAGCCCGAGCGGGCGAAAATTATGTATCTTGCATTAAATATTTGTCTGCTGGTCTTCCATTATGATTGAAGATGTTGTGTAGGATGTATTAAATTACATTAAGAAATAAGAGAAGTGGACTGTATACGAATAGTTTAATAATTTGAATGATCACATTACAGCTGTAATAAATTGAAAGAAGGCTGGCTAATGCTGCATATTGAATTAATAATTAATAAATTTAGTTAAAAATGAAGTTGTGGCGCTAGTTGGCCATGATAGAAAATAGTAAGGCCTAAGGCCTACATCTAATGTTGACACTAACTTGACGGAAAGGTCCGGCGAACCGAACGCCGAGATTACTGAATGTGCACTGGTCAAAGTACGATTACGCGAACGTTGATGAGATATAAATCAGATTAGCCAACCTAGTAAAATAAATCATCACGCTACCGTCCAGGAGCAGCTAGCTTAACTGTATTGGCATGAATGTCATCACACCCACCAGATTTATTTTTGAGTTCACGAATAGTTTGGTAAACTTCTGACTCATTTGTTGGTGTTACAAACATAGTATGCTGATTAATTGATATATCTGGTATTTCATGCTGCAGAATAGTAGGAGTCGCACTTTCATTCAACCTAGATACTATTGTGCTGAAAAATTCATTAAAATAATTAGCCTTTGTCCAATCATTGCTGTTTAGTTTATTATTAATCAAAATATCATTTATTTGTCTATTTTTTGAATTACGATCCAATTTTAGATGGACATATCTCCACATTTTTTTAGAATCAGCGTTTTGAAGTTGTTTTTCTTCATGCCTATTTTTAACAGTCCTAAGTCGTTAACAGTTAAGTCGTTTTTCGTAATTTAAGTACAGCTCTTTTTTTAGCAAGTCATCTTGACTATTCTTCCAGGCTTTATATAATTTGTTTTTGTTATTAACTGAATTAATATGAGCAGGGGTAATCCAGGTCTTTCTTGGTTTTTGAATTTTTGGCTTAGTTTTGTGTGAAAGTTCATTGATAGTTTGAATCTTGTTTATTAGCAATTCTAATGCTTCATTGTTATTTATATAAAAAATGATTGGACTTTATATAAAAAATTATTTTTTATATAAATGAGCCAGAGTGCAGAAACAGAGTGGGTACCAAAATGGTATAACATAACACGTAAACATAACATTACAATAGTTAGGTTATGTTGTTATTCTTAGGTTAAGTTAAGATAAAAAGCGACAATTTAAAAACAAATGGAAATATTTTTCTATTTAAAATGGCAAACGACAATGAAAATATCAGCCTCATTGTAAATGAAAACCAAACGAGTATGACTGAATCAAAAATAATGAGTGAGGGAATTGTTCACTCAACACCAGTCACAAATAAAAGAACTGAAGAGAATGAAATAGCAAAAATGATGCAAACACTTTTTAATATACAGAATGCTAAATTTGATGAAAAATTTAACCAACTTGATGGAAAATTTAACCAATTTGATGGAAAATTTAACCAATTTGATGAAAAATTTAACCAACTTGATGAAAAATTTAAAGAACAGAAAAATGAAATCAAAAATAATTTTAATGTAAATTTAACCAATTTGATAAGAAATTGAATAAAATAAAAAATGACATTAAAAAACGAAATGATAATTTTGATAAAAAATTTGACGAAGTGAATAAAAGATTGGATGAGAAATTAAGTCAAATAAGGAATAAGAAGGTAAGTAGCAGTGAAAATAGGATGAAAAATAAGGAAGAAAGAATTAATAACAAGGTGAGTAATAATGATGATTTGAATAATGAGTTTACAAGTGATAACAATGATAATAGAAGTAAAAATATGGTATTAGAGAATAAAGTGGTGAATATTGATAGTGATAATGAAATATTAGGGAGAGCAGAATATGATAATGATGGAATGGTAGTGTGTGATGAATTAGAGAGAAAGTATAAAGAGAATTTACAAGTAGAGGGGTTGCAGGGGGTAAATTTTCCCCTTAATGTTGTAGTAGGGGGTGAAGAAGAGGCTTCACGTGAGTATTTGGAAGACGAAAGGTCTGCAAATAGAGTTCCCTGGATTTTTTTGTGCACTTCATAGGTGGTGCAGTAATTATGAGTTAGTGTCCCCTGCACATATTGAAAGAGAGAGTATGATATGGTGTTATTGTGAGAGATATTTTGAGAGAGAGAGAGAGAGAGAGAGAGAGAGAGAGAGAGAGAGAGAGAGAGAGAGAGAGAGAGGTATTGTGATGAGAGAAAGAGAAAGAGAGAGATAGAGATTTTTAAAGTAAATAGAAATTATAGAGAATTTGTGAAAAGGTTAGGTGTAGAGATGATGTATAATTGTATTGAAATTTTACCTTGCATTGATATAGAAACAGTAGATGATGTTGTTAAAGATGATAAGATGACTTACATGATTATGACAAATTATACTAAGGGCAACAGGACCGTACCCTATAATGACATGTTACATGGTGAAATAATATGGGATAAGCCTATTAATTCAAATGATATTGTGGAAAGATATAAAAAATTAGATAAGTATTACATTGATGATGATAATATCATGTATTCAATAATGAATAATGTATGTAGGCCTAAGATTTGATTATTATTTGATGATGGTGGATAAATTGTTTTATTGTGTAATGAACATTTATATATGTGGACAGTGTTTTTTAAAATGGATTGTTTATGAACTGATTTATGGTCAATGATAAAATAATAAGTTTGGATTGTATATTTTTGTGTGTGTCAATGTCAAATGTATGTTTGTATTATAGTATGAGGTGTATTATATGTATGTTTATGTAAACCAGGTATGTAATAGGAAGTCATAGTGAAATTGCTTTAATAATACTTATAACATTTTGTTCTCAGATGAAAGTAATGATGAAATTTTTTAAATAATTGAAGATTAATTAATTTAAAACATTGTATGAGAAGGATTTGATGATGAAGTTAAATAATTGAAAGTTTGATGTAAAAGAATTGATGGAAATGATAATAGTAGTGTTTATAATTTTTATGCAAATTATTTAAATGTGAGTTGTTTGAGTAAATGTAGCAATAATATTGTTCATGTATATTATGTTGTTATACAAGCTTAAAGGGTGATTTTGGGAGTTTGTTTTGGTGTTATTAAAAGTGTAAATCAATGATGGAATGTAGAGACTGCAAAGCAGGACATTGAGTTTAGATTTAGGTAGGCTATTGCAGTGGTGGCATGTACCACTGTAGATAGCGTTATGGGTTGATGAGCAACTCACAGTAAGTTACCATCATCGGAGGCCAAATTCGGTGTACATACACTATACAATTTTGATATAATTTTATATTATATGTGATCCTTAACCGTGCAGTGTATAATTGATGTTAGAGTAAAACATGCTAATGAAGATGATTTCCCTGCCTTTTCGGGCGATTACTGTCTTACCAGCACTAATCGTGGTTATGGACGACAGCCAGCTGTGGGCAGCAATTGTAACACTGACCATGGTTGGTTGTCTTGAAAATTGGTGAAAGTTGAAATTAATGGGGGGCCACTTAGGGGAAATCCCCGGAACTATGGAACAGCGGCTATCACCTTGTTCGAGTAGGAACAGCCAAACAAGTGATAGACCCGCCTTAAGGTTATAAATATAAACTCCAGATATTATGACATCTGACACTTTTAAAAATGTAAAGCTGAAGCAAGGACAAGGAGATGCTAAAATTCCTCCACCAATTCCATCCTTGTGAAGGCAACTGGACAACACAGTCCAGGGGGGTAATAGAGTGTGTGGCTGGGAGGTTGCTACAGGGGTAGCAACGGTAACAAATGCTAAGTATTAAGTAAATGATGTTAATAATGGTATTGAACATAAAATATAGTTCTGATTCTGTTTTAAAGAAATAATATTATCAGAAAGCTGATAAATAAAATTTGAATATATAAAGTGTTTGCCATAATAAAGTTGTGTTTTGAATTTCATGTTAAACCTGAGATATAGGTTGTTGTTGCTTCTGCAAACTTAAGAAATTGTTTTACGTGTTATGATATTAGTATAAGAATATATTTTTTCTTGTGGTGAAAGGAGTAAAGTAGTGTTGACTGAAGTCCAGTTTTGGTAAGGATAGTAATGTAAATGGAGAAGGACATCCTGTCATAAATCTTGTTATTTGAAAAAATTAATAATTAAGAAAATCAATGCCTCTGAACATAAATCAATGTAGCTAAGGGGAGACATATCAGTTATGGATATGGAGGTATATAAGGCCACTATTTTAAATTTTGTATTAAATGTTTCAGCATTTGGTGATGCTGTGACGGCGGACCTAAGCTGGCGTGCGTGTCAGAGTAGGAACGTTGAATGCCTAAATGGCCTTGCGGTGTTGAGATCTCACCTGAGAAGTCCAGTAAGGTCATGCAGGTACGGTCATCATCATTGGACCAAGGGTGTTATTGTATTTCTTTTTCATGTAAACACTACAGGGGGTTGTGGCACCATATCTGGGCTGATCCTTTTAGAAAGTGTGAATGAGTCAATGAGAGTTTTTATGTTTCGACATAAAACCTCTCATTGAGGGGGTTTTGTGACAGTACAAAAGTCCGTCTTAATATTCATTGGTACAGAGAGGATAAATTTATTGTATTTTAATATAGGTAAAAGGGTTAGGTTAACTTTCCCAAATGAGTTACCCAAGACGCTGTTTCATCAGTACAACTCGACTCCAAGGTCACGACGTACGTGCGATTCTACATGCATATTTGTACCAAGCCAGTTAAAAAAGCACTGTTGAACGTCATCAATCAGGTAATACGTAACGATTGTGACGCATAACAATGGCGTCATCCGCTTAAGACAATAGACTATGACGAGGTAATCCCTTCCACCTATGAAAAATTATGCAAGTATGGCGTCCCAGTCTGCAGAATATCGCCATGCCATTAACACGCTAAAATTTTGCTGGCGTAAATTTACCAGTTAAAGTGTTTTTTGAATCAATAAAATGTAACTACAAGTAGACAGTGTTATCAAAGTAATCATTAACATCATGTAAATTCAGTGCAAAGAACAGACAATAAAAACTAGAGAGTACACCGACCAGCTAAGTATGCCAAACACCGGGCCTGCCATGGAGAACGTCTGAACCGCAACACTCGCAACATTTCAGGAAATTCAAAATTTATAGTAATATCCTCTTATAGAAATCGAGCTCGAAATAATAACAAACAAAATTGAATGTACCGATAATAAAATATGTAATGAGAGAGCGTGAGAGAGAGAGAGTGAAAGAGAATGCCGGCAGTAATCAAACCGAGGCATTGGTTTATGTATTGTTAAAAATTTCATATGAAACTAAGTGAGTAATTAAAATCACAACTGCAGTATAAAATGTTTATTTTTTATGTCTAATTACATATCAAAGAGAAGTAATGAAGGTAATTAATGATTAGTGTAGCGGAACTGCAAAGCTGCTATGTTGTTGAGTATGACTCCATTTTGATTTTAGCCTTTTGTAACGTTGTTCATAATATACAGAGAAATATTAAAACTAGTGTTTCTGTCGTATATACATGTGTACGAATCTTTATTTCGACAATCCCAACTGTTTCTGCCTCTCGTTCAACGATACCTTGGACCCAAATAAGATAACTAATGTTGGCGATAGAGCCATGTGGCGAACCGGAAGCTGTAGTGAACCATATGGTGAGTACAGGTTAAATATGCTAATTAAAATTATTAATTTGTATATAAAACGGGAGAAAGTTAACAAGTAGTAAGGAAATAGAAAATAAAGAAGACAAAGGTGCATTGTTATCTGAAAATAAAAATAACAGTAACAAAGAGAATAATAAATACCTGGAAAAGAAGACAAAGAAAATAAGAAAAATATGTAAAAAGAAACTAGAAAAAACACGAGAAGAATTGGAGATGATAAATAATGGACTAGGTAATGTACTTGACCTACCCATTACCAACCATAAAGAAATAATTCATGTTGAGAATTCCAGAAGGAACTTAACAAAAATTCTCAAAGGGACTCACAATAAAACAGTGGATGAAGACTTAAAAGAGCCTATGTTCAAGGTCAATACAACAGAAATAGAAATACATGATAAAAAATCAGGGATATCATTAATCATTGATGTACCAGTGATGTTTTGGTTTAGTAAACTATATGATAGCGTGATTCAGATGAGCCGTGAAACAAATGAAAAAATAGTAGTAGAAAAAATGAAATACAAGGGAGGAGCGAGAGATGTCACAATAACAGAAATCATACTGAAAATAATAGCAGTCTGAACAACAAGGGTAACTGATATACTTGATCACGGGTAAACCAAGTGTAAACATTATTGCAAAAAGGGACTGATTTTAGAGATAACCGGCAACGCATGAATAAGGTGAAAAATAACAATAATAATCATAATAATTATAACAAAGGAAATAAATGAAATCATAAAATAGCCTATACCAACGCGGAAGAAATGAATAGAAGGCTATAAAAGAATTGAAAGGTTAAGGAAGAAAGAAGAAAAAGATTAAAACTAATAATTACTAAAGACAAACTGATATGGAGATATTAATATGGAATTTTGAATAAAAAAAAAAAATTAAAGTAAGAACAGCTTACACAAAATATTTGAACCAATTTAATGTTGAAAAGAACAAAAATATCAAAATTCAAAAACAAAGTAAGAACAACTTACAACCAAATGTTTAAAGTAAAATAAATTTTGAAAAAAAAAACTAAGTAAGGACAATGTAAACCACATCGTTCAGAACCAAGTAATTTTAAAAAAGAAATATAATAAAGAATAATAAAAAACTGAGATAAAATACTAAAAAATTGAAGGAAATGAGGACAGATTTTATTACACAAAATATCTATATAACCCAACTTTGAAGGGAATAACGGAAAAATAACAATTTTATGGAGAAAAACGAGACAATTAACAATAAATTAATTATAACCATTGATACAGCTACAAGTTAGATTTTAATTGTAAATAATAAAGGCAGTAAGGACATGGAAAACAACTACCGTAAGAAGTAAGATAGAGAAATTCTACAGAATATATGTTAAGAACATCACCACAAGTATAGATAAAGAATCTGAATAAATCAATAAGAAGAAAATATCATATGATCTGAAGAACAACAGAATAATTAATCCCTAGAGTGTTTTTAGTTATATTTTATATTATATTAGTTGCAAACAGACTATTTATTATTATTAAATGGTGATTGTATGTTGAGATAAGTTCCCGCAATCATTTTTATTGAGCAGATGGCATGACCTCTGAACTCAGAATATGTATAAAATGGACAGCAGAGTAATAGAGCCACACGTGCCCTCTGACTAGGACCAATTTATATGAATAGTAGGAGAATATTTAGGGAAGTAAAACCTTCAAGGGATATAAGACTCATTAGAAAAGAAGAAAAGAATATCATATCAAGAACCATGGAATACGGAGTAAATAAATACAAACCAGAAGACAATCCAATTGATGAGTTCAATGATAATAACAACATTATATAAGAAGATATAAAGTAGAAGAAAATTTAATTGATGATTTCAGTAAAAACAACCACGTTATTTTTAGAAATAATCAATTTTGGCAGCGGCATTACGTAGCGTGACCTACGATAGCACCAGGTTTACAAGTATAAATAATTGAAGAAACGCTGTATACTAAAGGAAAATAAAAATTATTAAATGAGAAATTATAGAACAACACCACTAACTGAATCTGACTTAGACAAAGACGATGACGATGACTAGACCCAATAGATTGGATAAGGTGAGACAGAGAAAATAATTCAAGCCACAATATAACATCAGTTATAAGCACCCAAGTGTTAAAAAGAATTATATATAAATAAAAATACAAAAATAGATAGGAAAATAAATAATATGTAATCTGTAGGAAAGATAAAAAGAAAATGAAATGTAAGAACAAATATACTGATAAAATATAGAAAGAATGTTAATAAGTAAACTATCAAAAGACACTAATATAAAATAAACTTGAATAACAATAATTCATTAGGAAAGTGGTGATAAGTAATAATCATTGATAGGACCCAGTGATAATAAATACATGAAATCTAGAATAAAATGTTAGGAGGTGAACACAAAAGTGATAAATGAATAAGAAAGATAATAATCAATAACGAACCATAAAAAGACCCAGTGTTAATAAATGAACTACATAAAAACACTAGTTAATAAAGTGCAGTGTAGTCAGAAATAAAGAAAAAACTTGTAATAATAGATTATAAGTAATCTATTAACCCAAATATGATAAATACACAGTATAAATTATAAGGGACAGTTATAAGTAGTCATGGGCCTAGTGTAATGAAAAAAGGAAAAGTTGTATTAATATATAAGAATATTTGTTGGAAGCCAACCACTGAAAATTGTTTTCCATTATGTTAAAGAAGTTTGTTAGTATAGTACAGTGGCGCACCCAGGATTTTTTTTGGGAGGGGGGGTTTGAAAATTTAGAAACAAGGTGCACAATTTTGGTTTTCCTCATTCTTTTCTTTACAAGGAGGGTTTTTTGCTGGAGAAACGACAATACGCAACTTATAAGGAGCCAATGTTGCAAGAATAGGTAAAAATTAACTTTAGTTCATACAATTTCACTCATGTACGTTCCACCTATAATGCTGCAAAAGCATACTGCACGTGTAAGAATCATACACACAATGTTTGTGAGAATTATGAGTTAAAATCATGTTAAGCACAGGCTTACTAATTTGCATATGATTATTGAATAATCTAAATTACTTAATCAGTAGACGCTGACTTTATTGAAGTAATAATACAATAATCTAGTTAAAATAATCAGACATAAAGCGGTTACGCACTTTGTAGCGGGGATAAGGCGGGAAGTATGTTATACACGTCAGTAGAAAAAGGCCTTTTGAAAATATTAGCCTTCTCCCTGAATGACGAGTCTACGTACGGAGGTTTTGATTTTGATTTCTATTTCAACACTACTTAACAGTAGGCCTACATATGGACATTTTGTAAGACGAAACAAGCAATAGATACAACAGAGGTACCATACAAAAATTTCACCGAGTTAGAAAATGTTTTAACATTTAGTAGGCCTACTGCAAGTATTTTGTAAAGAGTAATTTGGCATGTTGTGTCCATTGCAGTCTTTCTCCAGATCTTCTAGTTGAGTCTAGACATTAACAAACATTGTATATTTTGAAGTACATAATAGTTTGTGTACATGTTACGATTCAGGAAAAAACGTAATATCGGTAAAAATGAGCCACTGACGAAAACTAGTTCAAGCTACAAGGTGAAAGTTTAACATTTTTACCAATAAAAAATTAGTGTTCCGAGTCAGTAGTTATATATTTATAATTAGTTAATCAATGGACAACAAAATCCAGGATTATAGTCAACATTACCCTGGCAACTTAATTTGTTTGAATAAGTAACATCAATAACAGGCTCGAGTGTGAAATGACTGTGTGTTTTTAAAAAAACAACAGATGTAAATTGTCAATAAAGAACAGGAGACACAAAATTAATGAAAAAATTATACCAAAACTGTTTAAGTAATATAGCATTTAATCACTTACAACCAATTACAAATATTTAGCTCAATTCTTCCACTCCACTAATGTTTCCTTCGCTGTTATTATAACTCCAATCGTCTTCACTGCTGCTATCCCGTTATTTATTAATTTTGAAACGAACTGTTACATTATACACTCTTTGGTCTGATCTCACGTAATCTTTTAAATTTTCATGGTATGGTCCCATCTTGATGTGCAATCTACGAAAGAAATACACTCAAATTCCTTTTTTGCTAAGTTTCTAACACTGTCTACGGAAAATGCATGTTTTTTTAGCACGCTTCTTCACGATTGCCTAAATCAGTTCTAGGATTAAGATCAGGAAGTCAGGATGATAGAGTGGAAGTCGTAAAATGCAATGTCCATGGTTTGCCAAAACAGTGGTTATTATAAGAGTATGTATGTTGGTTTACTTTGTTTAATTAGTTAATAGAACTCAGGGTAAGATAAATGGACTAAAGAAATCCTATTATTCACTAACCAGTTAATCGTGTTTGTCTTTTTGTTAATGATGTTGCAGGTGGATTTATTTATTCATTGAAATTTTCAGCCACATTTGTCGATCAAAACGTGCCAAAAGCAATAGGAAACTTTTAATAGAATAACACAATAGAAAGTTAAGAGAAAATATATAAGAAAATTATGGCAATTCAGAGAAGAACGGCATCTATCTACGTTTTTTTTAACTTACGTTGAATTCAGTTTCGTCTATGTAAACTATAGGCTGCCGTTCTTCTCTGAATTGCCGTAATTTTCATATACATTTTCTCTTAACTTTCTAATGAGTTATTCTATTAAAAGTTTCCTATTGCTTTTGGCACGTTTTCATCGAAATCTCATTTGATGAATAATGTGGCTCAGACTAGATGCACTACCATTATAATTACTTTATCTCTTAAAAACTTTTTAAATTACTTTGAATGTTGGTGTTTCCCCTTCTGTGAAATGGGAAAATTCTGGCATTCGTAAATAATTAATCGAATAGTACACTTGTCAAAAGTTTTTATTTCCTTCGTTGAGTACTTTTTATGGGAAGTACTAAAGATTTTATGTCAGCCGTATACGCGGATGCTTCTTTAATAATTCTAAAAACACTACTTAGAGACACACCGCATGCCTGAGCTACCCTTTCCTGCAGCTTTCTTTCTGATATTCCCTTATCTTCCGATTTAATAAACTTGTAGCCTACATGTTATACGTTATTTTGCGACTCTAACTATGCATGACTTTCCTTTGCACTGAAATTGACAGGCCATCTAATTGATCTAGTTCACTCTCCAAAACCGGAAAACATAGCAATAAACTAAATGCTATGCTTTTGATGAAAACTGGTGTTTTTTGAAAAGTACGAACACAATTACATATCATGTGCCATTGGCAAAAGAACAATTTATTCACGTCTGGTAAACTTACCTATGCTGAATTTTAGTTTATCATTTAGTAATAGTAAAAAAGTTACTTTGAAAGAATATAGTAATTAACATATAAATAAGATACCTTATTTATTATGTTCTTACTGTTTGTACATACGTTGATTACAACAATTTTTCCAGATTTTCAGGGGGGTTCTAACCCCAACCCCCTGGATGCGCCACTGGTATAATATAAGGATAATAAGGGATATATTGTTTTATTGTTGATAAATAAAATTTACACATTTATATTAACCACTATTAAAATAAGGATAAAAGACTAATATGTTATGCTGAATACAGTAAAGCGAGTTGGACACTATATTCTCTAAGTGAGTTTATAAGGGAATATTAGTGCACACCTAATGTTCAATTTTATTATACGTTTCTTTGATTGTAATTAACCCAAATGTTATTGTGGTGAAAATTATATTTAACAAAACCATTTAAAAACATGTAAAACTTTAGATACAGGCATGGGCCTAAAAGAGTTATTAAGTAGTTATGTTATATGATGATTAAAAATAATCAAATGTTATGATTTAATTTAGGTTGTTACAGTAATTATGTTTAGTAACATATAAAATTAACAAAAATGGCTATAAACAATTGTAATGAGTATAGGGTAGGTGAATTAGGAACTTAGGCATTAGGCCTATAACTGGTAACCAGAAATTTGTGAAATTTAAGACAAAACAATAACCATAGATAAAATAAAGTACATAATCTGTTTAGGTTTCATAATAATAGTGTAGGATACAAAACTGGATAGAAAATAATTAGTTTAAATGTAATTAACAAAAGAAAAACCAAATGAAAAAATAGTAATCTGTTATGATTTGAAAAAAGGTAAACTTGTGGGGTATCAAAATAATTTGTAAACAAAAAGCAAACTAATGGTGTTATTGTATTTAAGATTACAGGTAGTATAAGGGAGTTATAATAAGTTAAAGATTTTTAATAATTTTGTATAGAAAAACGTTAGTTTTATATAACAATGTTGTAAATTATCAACCAATGGGAGTTAGTGTTTGGGATAAGAGTTACCATAACAATGAAACTTTGTTAGAAAAAAACCGTTAATAAATTGTATCAGTCCATTATTAGAGCTTGATGAGGGCAGATTTATTAAAACCACCAGGAATAAAAAAGAATTAATTCAACTAAATTTATCAAAATTAATGATCAAACGAGTAAATTAAATCACAGAAGTAACACTAATACTAAATGAATTAAAAAATTTACCTGAAGAAATTAAAATATCCATGAGGAACTGCTGAAGAATCCCAAGTAACGGAATACGAACTATCAGAAGGAAGAAAATATATATGAAACCCATAAATGAACAATGGAACCTGCAATAACCACGATGACTGATGGAAAATAAACATCTTAACCAGAGAACTACGAAAATTGAAGCCTTGAATTAACAGAAACACCCAAGAAAGGATGAGCAGCAGTATTCGTGAGAATATTTACTCGGATAGCAGAGACGGAGGATCGTTAAGTATATTTAAAATACTTCACAGTAAAAACACAAGAAAACCAACAATAAGTGAAACTACACTTTCCACATCATTTATCACTTTTTAACAAACACTTGAACTTTCTTTTATTTAATGAACACCTCAAATTGAATAAATATCTCAATCCAACATTGATTCTTTAAGTGAATATATTTTAAAAAGTAAAATTTACTAAACGTAAATAACCTCCAAACGCTAAATCCCGTAGATACAGTTTACCACTGTAATTATAAGTATATCACCTGTTCTATAATATTTATATGGTATTTCTAAAATGTACTTTTATTAGTCCATTTAACAACATTTTCTGTAGTCACAAGAACTTCGACCTGAGATTATAAATAAACGAAGAAAAACCAATTCCATAACAGTGAGTCTACATAAACAACGGCGGACAGAATAACCAACCGCGAATAATTAAACATGCCGGCGCAAAAATAAGATTTATAATTTGGAAGAAATTGTAGAATTTAAAAAACCAATTGATAATTGTTAATAAACATAATAGAAGCATTAAACTGTATATTGATTTTATTTAATTAATCTTTAAAATTTGAGTACTAACTTATAAAAAATTAAACTTTACAATTTTGGTTTACTAAGAAGAGTTGGCCAACCCGACGTTGAGGCAGAAAGTACGAATTTGAACGGCCGAACTGGTGAGTAGACACTCTCCCCATATAAACATTAAAACCCGAGTACGGAGAACAACGTTACAATATAGACAAAATTTCAAATTATAATAGTAGCTGATATGAAAGATGAATTTGCAATATATAATAACATTTTATTGGACAGCAAAGTTTAGATACATGTGAAAACTTAGCACCTGTACGACATACGGGTGTGGTCAACTACAGTATTCTGCATTGCCTGTACCACACATGGGCATTGTGTTGGAAGTGTTAATATAATGCTTAAATCAAAAACAAATTAATGTATATGCACGCTTAAAATAAATTCATAGTATTTCTTCAAGTCAATCACAATTTTTCAATCATCTTTCAATAATACGAGGTGTATTTCAAAAGGAAGGTTCGTTGGTTATAAATGGCAATTAGCAACATTGATTAGTTTGCGCGTGCCTAGTAGCTTTAATTGGTCCATTGGGCATGTAACCACCATATTGTCGCCAGTCTAATGTTTTTTTGCCTTTGTGTGACAGTGGGTTATAATGAGTGCAAAAATAAACAATCCTGCCAGTTGTGAAGTTTGATCAGCAATTAGATTTCTAAAGGCAAGAGGACAGAATTCACTGTCAACTGCGTGAAACATATGGGTCTACCACAATGAATGAAGGAAACGTGAGTTTAGGGAAGGCTGTTCAAATGTTAGCAATGAAGAGAGGAGTGGCAGGCCTAGCGTCCAGATTGACAATATTGCTGAGCATGTGAATGAGAAAGTCATTACTTTACAATTAGTGACCTTTGCATAGAATTTCCTGAAGTTTCAAAGATACCTTGGTTCTGACAACATGGAATGTTGTGTGCACGATCGGTGCTGAAAATGTTTACAAGTGCTTATAAAGACCAGAGATTGACATCTGCACGTGTTTTCATACAGAGGGGGGTGAATTTTTTTCATTATCGTCACTGGTAACAAAACGTGGAGTTCGTACGTCAATGGTGAATTGAAACAATAATCCATGCAGTGGCGCCATTCCAGTTCATCCAAACCGAAAAAATTCAAGAAAACCCAGTCTCAAAGGAAAATCATGGCAACTATGTTCTGGGACCAAAGGAGTGTGCTTTTGGTTGATTTCATGGAGGCTGGAACAATGATCACATAGAGAGTCTATTGTGAAACACTTTGTAAACTGTGTCATGCTATTCAAAACTAACGACCGGGAATGCTGAGGCTGGAATTGTTCTCCTTCACGTTAATGCACGTCTGCACATGGCTGCCCACACAATCAAAACAATTCAAAAATTCCAATGGGAGATTTTTATCATTCTCCTTATAGTCTTGATCTCGTACCTGGTGACTACCGTCTCTTCCTACACCTCAAGAATGGCTTGCATCTCAACGATTCAAGGAAACAGAAGAGTTGAAAACCTCAGTGCAAAACTGGCTGAAACCCAGGCGCTTAAATTTTATGCAGAGGGTTTGAAAAGCTTGCTTCATGATACCAAAAATGTTTGGAATGGAACAGTGACTACATAGAAAAATAATGTAAGTTTTTTAAGTATTTGGAATTACTAATAAATCATTCATTTGTTCTCATTTTATAACTGATAAGCCCTTCCTTTTGAAATTCACCTCGTATAAAACTCTCTCCTATAGGTGACACTAATAACCTCACATTAGTGAAAAATGTTACATTTAGTTTTATAAGACCCTGAAAAATATCAAATCATTATGTGACTCCAATTTTGCTAGATCTCTCTGTCCAAAAACAATCTTCCTTGCACTGTATGCAATACACATTTTCACTCTTATATGCATTTCTATCGTGTATGTACATATCATATTATGAATTCAAAAAATGTTTATCAGTAGTTGCAATACTTAGTTTTTCTGAGTAGACATTTAAACAATGGAAAATACTATAGTAATCACAGTTCTAAACGTTCATAATTAGTTCACACTTGTTCTTGTTCATTCCACATTGACACAGTATTTCTGGTACATGTAAATCAAATTCTACCTTATTATTCTTTTAGTAAGCTTCTACACATTTGGGGAGAAAGACTATCTTAGTCACTGAGAAGAGTCTTACTTTCTCAGACAGTTAAGCTACATAATTACTTTTGTGGTAAAAAAAGAAATCAAAATCCAAGTTGTACATAACATTGTGAACAGGATTTCGAGGGGTTTTCATTTTGCATGATATATGTATTGATTCAACTTCTTTGAAGTTAGGTGTTAGGTCAAAGTACTGTTTTCTTTGTTTCTTTTTTTTTTTAATGTAATAAACATGAATCTAAAAATACTATAAAAATTTTATTTAGCATACTTCAGTACAATGTTGTGGAAAAAATAACATAAAAATATACTTTCCATTACAAAAACATGTACAAAGTACTGTTTGGTCATAGTACATTATGATTAAGCATCAGTTCAACAGCTTGATACAAGTTTGTGACAATTGCATCAGGTTTTATGCTGGTGTGGTTTTCATCGCTTGGGCGAAACTTTCCCGTCCTCACTAACACTCCACGTATACCACAGTTATGCGCACCACCAATGTCTGATTCCAAATCATCTCCTATCATTACAACCTGGAACCACATTATTAAAACAATATATGATAAATATGATATTATAATATTAAAATCATTCAGCAACTACATTGAATCTGTTGTGTTAGTATCTGAGTCACCTGAATTTCTGTGGATAAAATAAAATTACCAGTTTTTGTTTTATCAATATTTATCTTAATGTTGCCAAAAATCCACAAGTGTGAGATGATTATGATGATGATGGGACCTATGTCTTGAAACCAATTAAACTAAAAACAGTCAACAGACGGAATACCTGATAATTTTACCTTATCCGATATAAACATAACTACTGCCATCTATATTTCAAAAACATTAACATTATTTTAAATAACAAAATATTTGTAATACTACATATTTACTTTGCATTAGTTGTACTATTAAACAGCATTTAACCAACAAACAAATTATTTTATTACTGTTCATAATGCTCTCACACACACACACACACACACACACACACACACACACACACACACACACACACACACACACACACACACACACACACACACACACACACACACACACACACACACACACACACCTCCCCATTATTAATGTACTGTTAATACCAACATTGTTTTTTGGTTTAACACACATTTTATTTCTCTTAAAACTGTACATTAAGAATACAAAAGCACACAAAGAAAAGGGAGACGGAGAAATCAGTGACAATTGAGCACAGCTGTAAACATCACATTTTACTAAAAAAAAAAACAGCTATCACAGCGAAGGTACACAGCTGTGTTCCATGTGTGATAAGAGAAGTGATAAAATTTTACAAGACTAAAAACAACTTTAACAGAGACAGTAGCTACAAATTGCTATAATTTGGAAATCTGTTTTAAATGAGGTGACAGGATAAAATACAACATTTCTGTATAAAAACTGTAAAATGTTAGAGTGCTTAAATATTTCTTTTGTGTATTATCTTTCCATTTCTAAAATATTTCACTTAAATTTTTCTGGTGGGCACTGGATCGGGAAGACCTTGTTATAAATTATGGATTTGTTTGTAACATTGTAGGGATGGGTCAAAACTTTGTACACTGTCTCAGTCGAGCCACTGAGGGATGCCTCACTGTAGTAAGGGCGAAACATCTGGTTTTAAGAGAAATAAAATGAAATGTGTTAAACTGAAAAACAGCATTGTTATTAACGAAAACCACAAAAGATTATGAGCGAAATAATGTTATTATGGCTGTGTGTATCATGATTACAAATTACTGAACACCAGATAAATTGATATTAACCATTTTTATTTACACTTCTCATTTCAACAACACTTGTACTAAATGGTTCTCCCAGTTATACAACTGTTCAACACACATCAAAAATATAATAGAAGTCAACAACTAAACAAAATTACAATAATCTGCAACAAAAATAAATACCGCTCGCTTTCATCCTAATACTCTGTAATATCAATGAACAACAGATTTACCTTATAATGTCATGGAAGTCTCGATTATGAACTTGTAATGAAAGTCACAAAACTCAACTAGCTGAATTACCCAAAGAAAGCCTTTATACAGGTTAGGTCAACGAAATATCTGTAGATGAATCAGGCAATATTTGTATAATTCCAGAATTCTGTGTCATGCTATTTATAACACAATACATTACATATGTTGTTTCTGTCACATCAGTGTTACAATACAGTGCAGAAATACTGATCTGTTCTTTTTCTTTTTACATCAGGTACATGAATTTACGGTACCCCAGTATATAATAATACTTTACTTTTCCTATTCTGGTTTGCACTTCCAAACAAACATTGTCACAATCTGATCTTCAGACACAATACTGAAATGTGCTTCTCATTCATTCATATTTCTCTTTACCACTTCCTCACAAATAGCAAATACAATCAGGCAGTATCTTAAATTTGTATTACACACTTTAACGTCAATTGCACAAACTTCATCTCATCAAGTGAATTATCCTATCACCAATAGAGATGAGAATCAAGTTTCTACAATCTTACACTGTATTTACAAACTTTATCTACACCAACGTGAATTATTATCTTTGTTATATCTCTGCAATAGTGCACAAGTACTTTTAGTTCTTAAGAGGGTAGGGTGAAAGTTCAGGGCCTGACAAAGAGATAGCACTACTATGCTCATTGTTCTGACCATGTTCTATGATTCCATCCTTTGTAAGCTTAGTTTCAATGATTTCAAGTCAATTAGTTGTTTATTATTAGTGGCTCAGTCCACTGCTGTAAGCTAGAGATGAGAATCAAGTTTCTACAATCTTACACTGTATTTACAAACTTTATCTACACCAACGTGAATTATTATCTTTGTTATATCTCTGCAATAGTGCACAAGTACTTTTAGTTCTTAAGAGGGTAGGGTGAAAGTTCAGGGCCTGACAAAGAGATAGCACTACTATGCTCATTGTTCTGACCATGTTCTATGATTCCATCCTTTGTAAGCTTAGTTTCAATGATTTCAAGTCAATTAGTTGTTTATTATTAGTGGCTCAGTCCACTGCTGTAAGCTAGAGATGAGAATCAAGTTTCTACAATCTTACACTGTATTTACAAACTTTATCTACACCAACGTGAATTATTATCTTTGTTATATCTCTGCAATAGTGCACAAGTACTTTTAGTTCTTAAGAGGGTAGGGTGAAAGTTCAGGGCCTGACAAAGAGATAGCACTACTATGCTCATTGTTCTGACCATGTTCTATGATTCCATCCTTTGTAAGCTTAGTTTCAATGATTTCAAGTCAATTAGTTGTTTATTATTAGTGGCTCAGTCCACTGCTGTAAGCACCTTAGGCATCATTTGTGGACTGAAAATCTGTGCTATGATTAATTTAGTTTTCTTTGAAAGGCTTAACAGCGACTGATATAAAAAAGGAGCTGGATTCGACATTGTGGGACTCTTCCCCATAGAATGAAAGTGAGTGACAAAGCTGATACTGTTGGTATAGCAATGGAATGTGTGTGCAGTATCTTACACAAACATCTGTGTATGACAAAGCTTTGTGCTAGGCGGGTGCCACGTTTGCTGAGTGTCAAAAGAGTGTTTCAGTCGATTGTTTGGCACTCTACACACACAATCCAACTGAAATTTTGCATTGATTCATAACCATTTATGAGACTTGGGTCCACCACAACAATCGTGACACCACACAACAGTCAAAACAATGGACCACGAAAGACGAACCAACTCCAAAAAAGGCAGAGCCAGTTCCTTCTACTGGTCAGATTATTATAGCGACTGTTCTTTAAGATGGCCCTGGAGCTTCATTGACTACCTTAAAAAGAGGAAAACAATTGATGGCGAGTACTATACAAACCTATTGCATCTTGTAAGTGATGAAATCAAGAAAAAAACGGCCACATTTAGCGAAAAAGAAAGTGCTGTTTTACCAAGACAATGCTCCATCTCACACACTAATTGTTATAAAGGAAATCAAAGAACAAATACAGTAGAATCCCTCAAATTCGAACCCCAGAAATCCGAAATCTTGGGAAATCCGAACATGATTTTGAAGAAAAACAACATTTGAAAAAAACACATAAAGACATAAGAAACACATTTATTATTACATAAAACTATCATATGTAACCTAATTTTACGTAAAGAATCATTGAAAAATTAATAAAGTATGTACAAGTATTGCTATTTACGTAAAACAGGATTGAAATGTAAAAAATATTGGAATTAACACTGTATAAAAACAACGTCATACAGCATTTCATTAACATCAGAGCTGAATGGCCAAGGAAAAACACAAAAGAAACACACACAAACACTACACTACATTTTTTCACTTTAAATCAGTGATCTTCATCTGGCGAATCATCTTCTCCCTCGCTATCGCTACCTGATACACTGTCATGTTGATCCTGGACCACAGACACTATGTCATGCTCGGTGCATTCTTCATTGTCATCTAGTGCTGCCCACTCCTCCAGACAACCTTTTTCAGCATCCTCACATCCTGGTACTTTTTGAAAGAGATGAAGGAGCTCAGTTTCATCATCTTGTGTTGTAAGTGGTGTTTCCACAAATTCGAGGCTGGGCCAAAGCTTCGTCCAAGATCTCTGCAGTAAATTTTTACTGGTATTGTTCCAGGATTCTGCAACCCAGTAAATCACATCTTTTATTGTTATCTTCTTTAGCTTCTCAAGAATAGAAAGAGAACAATCTTCTTCAATAAGAGTCTGCAGAAGCATTTTTCTGTAGCTTAGTTTTATGTTCTGTAGCACACCTTGATCCACAGGCTGCAGCAGCGATGTCACGTTAGGTGGTAGAAAAATTGCTTTTATGTCTCTGCACACCAACTGCATGTCTGAAGGATGTGACGGAGCGTTGTCTATCAAAAGTAGAGCTCGAGGTGGCAGTCCATTTTCTTCATTAAATCTTGTTACCGAAGGAACAAATTTCTTTTCAAACCACTCCTTAAAAAGATTACCAGTCATCCACACCTTAGTCTGATTTCTTCTGTAATAAACAGGGAGAGAATTCATGTTCATATTTTTAAGGGCTCGTGGCTTGGCAGATTTTCCAATCACCATTAATGGTAGCTTGTTTGTTCCCACGGCATTACTGCAGGCCAAAACTGTGAGACGCTGTTTGTTCATTTTAAAGCCTGGCGCAGAAGATTCCTCTTTAGAAGCAAGACTTTTAGTGGGAAGTGCTTTAAAATTCAATCCAGTCTCGTCCGCATTATACACTTGCTGGGGCGAGTAATTTTCCGACAAAATCAAATCAGCGAATTCATCTAAATATTCTTTTGCAGCAGTATTATCAGCTGATAACTTCTCTCCGCTTATCGTCAGTTGTCTGATTCCATGCCTTCTCTTCCATCGATCCAACCACCCATTGCTAGCAGTAAATGCCAAATCTCCCTTCATTAGTTTGTTCAGCCGCAATGCCTTTTCTTGAATTAATGGACCACTAATAGGAACTCCTTTCTGCCTCTCTTGTGTAAACCACAAAAACACTGCTTCGTCAATTTCTTCATTTACAGAAACTTTTGCGTGATGGCGTTGTTTCACAGTTTTTTCACTTGTTGCACTGCAAAACTGTTCAATTTTCGCACGATTCTTTTTCCAGTCATTGATTGTTGCCTTACCAACACCAAATTCAACAGCCAACTTCGTCAAACTTTCCCCTTTGTCTAGTCGCATTAACACTTCGAGTTTTTCTTTCAAAGTACAAGAACTATGTTTTTGTTTGCTTGCCATAATTTAAGAAAACTAAAAAACCAGATATACACTGCTCACTTCAAATGCAAAAACAATAAACCTTAAACGAAAACTCGAACAAACTATGTACACTGGATGGAAACAGTAACAGCAGACAAACGCACAGGACAACAAACGCCTGAGGACTAACTGGAATACAAAGATTTCTAGACCTATTGTAGTAGGATTGGGCTATTTTTAGCGCACTTCTGCCTGACAGCAACAGTGATTCATGGGCAGTCAAGGTCAGCAACCTCCGGCGGCTTCGTCTCACCCCTACGCAACATTACCGGGCGGCGCGTAACCGTAACTAGTGTTGAGTACTATGTATGCAGATTTTTCGGCTAATCCGAACTTTTCCGAATCCGAACAGGCTACAGCCCTAATTAGTTCGGATTTGAGGGGTTCCACTGTATACAAAACACAGCACCAGAACATCAAGGTACACTAAGACATAATATAAACAATATAATAGGAGCACATAAGACACCAGACAACAAGAACCACAACTCAGAAAAACACACAGCCATCAAACTGAGGGAAAAGGCACACAAACACAACATCACATTTGTAAAAGCAGACAAAGGCAACACGACTGTAATCGTCTCCACAGACAACCTACACAAAAAAAGTACAAAACTTCATGGAACAGAACATCACAGAACTAAAACACGACCCCACCGACAGATACCAAAACACAGTAAAACAACTAGTCAACAAAGCCAAACACATAATGACACACAAACAAAAGCCCTATATGAAACAAATCTGACCATCAGCCCCTAACCTCCAAGCGCTTCCCAAAATCGATAGAGAAGACATTCCGATCCGCCCCATTATCAACTACCGTAATGCCCCTGCACACAAACTCGCAAAACATCTAGACAAAATTATCAGACAACATACACAACTAGACAACAACATTGCTGTCTTCTTTACTATTAACAATAATATAAAATATACAACCTTCACTTATTATGGAAATATAACTCAAAAATTAAATAAAATATTTAAAGATACTAATTTAAAAATATTTTATAATACAGATAATATAATTTTTAATAAAATAAAACCTAAAACTTAATCCAATACTCACAATAAAAATGGAATATATAAAATAGAATGTCCAAATTGCAATAAATTCTACGTGGGCCAGACAAAGAAAAAACTATTAGATAGATTCCTTCAACACTGCAATGCATATTTAAAACCAAATATTTATAAATCTAATTTAGCCACATTTTGTCTAAATAATAACCACCAATTTCCAAACATTGAAAATATAAAATTAATTAAAAACATACAAAAAGGTCAAAAAATGAATATTTGGGAAAATCTTAACATATACACACACAATAACAATAATTTATTAATTAAAGAACTAACCCAAATAAAAACAAAACAACACTATCTATTTAAAATTATAAATTTACTAAAAAATAAAAATGAATAAAATATAAACAACAAATTTTCAAATATAACCGAGAAAACAGCTGCTGAAGAAAATAAACATTAAAACAATCGTTAAATAATCGACCTAAATCGATTATCAGTTATTTTACATTATAATCGATGCAAATTCGATTATTCGTTAATTTTATATTAACAGAATTATTTTGATTGTTATTAATTTACTTAGAAACCTTGGATGATACTAATATTTTTCAGTGAAACGTGCATCAGGTGTTAAAAAGAATATACGAATTATACTACTTGCAGAAGAAAGAAATTGAATAACATCACAAATTTATACTATATATATATATATATATATATATATATATATATATATTATATTTAATATTTATACTGAAATTACCTCAAGATATTTTTTTCCTTATTAGGAACATGTTTCGGGAACCATTGTGTTCCCATCCTCAGCCTTCGTGATTTTGAGTCTGGTGAAGTACTTGTGTGTTGGCTGGTTGTTATTGTGGTTTCGTGTTGGGCTCTGGTACTTTAAATTGGTATTATTGTGTGTGATTGTGGTGTATGTATTAGTATTTTGTGTATTTTCGATGTTGAGTGCTTTGAAAATTGTGTCATGTTTTGTATTGATTTGTATTTGTTCAGGTATTAGTTTGTTTTGTGTTTTATGTTTGTATATTTGTAAATTTTCCCAAATGTTCATTATGGTGCCTTTGTATGGTATGTGTTTTATTAGTGTCATGTTGGTTATATCTGGGAATTCATGTCCAGTGTTTATTGCATGTGTGGCCAAATTAGATTTGTATATTTCTGGTTTTTTGTATGCGTTTACTAGGTGTTCAAAATAACGTTTTTTTCAGTTGTTTTTTTGTTTGTCCTATGTAACATTTATATATACAGTAGACTCCTGACTATCTGGCCTAATGTGGTGGAAGGGCAGGCCGGATAACAAAAAAGCCGGATAGGCCGGAGTTCTATAATTACTCACTTCCTATTCCAGCCATACCATTAAAAACACACTTTTTATACCAAAACCCGCTCTTATTTATATTTTCTGATTCTTAGTACAGGCCAGTACTTTATAAATGTTTGTTATGTCTGTACTGTACGTTTTAAAAATTTATTATAGAAAAAGGAAGTCCAAGAATAAAAATATTGTACACACATTTTAAGATAAATTTTATATTGTCTAACTTAACTGCAGGAAACATAAAATGATGTACACTGTACAGTATGAATATATACAATTTTAAAATAAACAAAACATTTACGTAAAACATAGGCCTAATTCTTAAAAAAATGATTTAAACTTATTTTACTGTTCATTGATAAATGATTACACATATGTGAAAAAGTAGGTCTAAGATAAGAGTCAAAACGAAAAGTTTTTAGTTTTTGAAAAAGTTATTGATAGATGACTACTTCTCCCTTTTAGTCCTCTTACGTGACACAATTCTATTTCTTTTCCCTGTGTCGCCATTTCCACAATATCGTTGTCAGTTATTTCATCAACTTCGTCGTTTGCCATCCATTCTATAATGTCATCTGCATTGACATCATCACAGCCTGGTACTTTTTCCAGCAACAAAACAAGTTTATCGTTTTCATCTTCCACTTTGGTTTCACACACGGGTTCAAGGTTGAAATGTCCACCTTCATGGTCCAAAAGAATTTTCCAGGCCTTACAAGTGATATGTTTGGAATCTCTTCCCATGCTTCGGCCAATCACCTTATGACATCTAGCATGTCAATCTTTTTCAGAGTGGTTAAGTAGTCTTCATTATTATCAATCGTTGATATCAACTGAGAAGACGCCGGCGATACTTTTTCTTTAGCATTTCAAGGATGCCCTGGTCCGAAACTGACAAACAGCCATCACATTGCCTAGTAAAAATAAAGCTTTGATGTCTCCATCTGTGAGTTCGTCAGTGGTCGGATGCGAAGGTGTGTTGTCAAGATTTAGCACAGCTTTTCTCGGCAAATCGTCACTCAAATGTTTTTCTACAGTCGGTACGAATTCATTTTAGAACCAGGTTTTAAAGATTTCTAAATTCATCCATGCTATCCTTTGATGCTTGTAATATAGGGGTAGTGATTCCTGATTTTCCAGTTTTTTAAAGGCTCTAGGTTTCATTGATTTTGCTATTAAAGTCAACATAAGCTTGTGGTTGCCGGCTGCATTACTGCAAGCCAAGATGGTGATTCGTTCCTTGCAATAAACACTGGACATGAATTCCCAAACATAACCAACATGACATTAATAAAACACATACCACACAAAGGCACCATAATGAACATTTGGGAAAATTTACAAATATACAAACATAAAACGCAAAACAAACTGTACCTGAACAAATACAAATCAATACAAAACATGACACAATTTTCAAAGCACTCAACATCGAAAATACACAAAATACTAATACATACACCACAATCACACACAATAAAACTAATTCAAAGTACCAGAAGCCAACAAGAAGCCACAATAACAACCAACCAACACATATGAACTTGGATTGTACACAAAATCCGGAAGGCTGAGGATGGGTACAAAATGGTACCCGAAACGTGTACCTAATAAGGAAAGAAACATCTTGAGGTAAATTCAATATAAAAATTAAATATAATATACTACCAAAGCCTGCGACCTAGCTGGGAAACATCAAGGTAAATACTGCAGAAGAAGAGTATATCTATATTAAAACAATACTCTTAAACACTTACTTTGCATACATGCTATTACTCATTTGTGCGCACTTACCCACGTCTCGAAGGTATACTCTTCTTCTGCAGTATTTACCTTGATGTTTCCCAGCTAGGTCGCAGGCTTTGGTAGTTAATTGAGGGTGGATAAGCACGTGAATATCGTAATACAAGTAAAGAGTACAGAGGATTTAGTACTGGTTGTGAAATTAGTACGACTTTGTTAATAAAATTACATTCATTTTGTTTATTAATTAAAAAATGCACATTGTAATGTTATTAATTAGTGTGTGGGTTAACTACTATTGAAACCCTTATATTCCTTATATGAATATAATATAATTATAACGTGGAAAAATCTTATCTCTTATATTCTAAGACACATTATACACAAAAATAAGACATATATGACCTGGAATATTTACATAGACATATAATACATAACATATATTATTACAATGCGTGATTAACAAGTACGAATTTGAATATTAATATTGCCTTAGCAAGTGTGGTTTTTTTATGTACCACTTAATTAAAAAAATAAATAATTAAACATTTATAAAAATTCTCAGAGACCATTCTATTACTTTAATTAACAATACTCCTACTGTCTCAATTAATTAAAAATCTACCATTAAAGTAACTTTCATACTTGATTTTACATTACAGTTACTTGATTTTAATTATATAATAAAATATAAAAATATAATAAAATATGGTTTCTATAATTACCATTTATTTATGAGATTAATAAGTTTAATATTCTTTGTTATAAATTCTTATTCTCTGAACTTTTATTAATTATTTATAATGTAAATAAAAATATAATAAAGTTTATGTAAACTTGTATATGGAATCTAGAGCCTTCTTTTGATAGACCTCAGGGTCATTTATAAGATTAAATAAATGTCTGACTTCACCTGCATATTTCTGCAACCATTTAACTGTGTCGTTACCGTCACCTGGACTCTCGAGTTTTGGATCCCCTTCTGGTATCACCTTCTCTGTCTCTGCGTCATTTGAAATTACTCTCTCCATCTAATGGATCCTGAGTTCTGACGTGGACCTCTGGTCATGATGATGTACGGCTGGATGTAGCTGCATGTGGCTGTCCCTGCGTCCTCTAGTATTTTGCTATGGTTCCTCTTCTCTCCTTGTCTTTTCCCTCGTGGATGTCTTGAAGTTCGACGTGGACTTCTTGAAGTTCATCGACAATGTTTCTACTCCTCGTAGTTTACAGTATTATTGTCTTTTAAATAAATCATGTATATCACTATTACTTTCACCGACGTACTGCCGGTTCCATCGCACTTCAGTTTACGTAATACGGTTTAAAACATTACTTAACTTTGTAAAATTCGTGGTGGAGAGATGCGTGGATTTCACGTACTGTCTGTTAATGATCTGAGAAAGCGTGTGTCACTCGCTGGGGTTTTATACTCCTGCCATCATTCAATTCCTGTTGAAAACTGTTTGGACAAAGTTGAACAAGTCAGCACGTCGATTTAATTACTAATTACAACCTACGTGTCTTTCTACGAAGCGCACACTTTTTATACATATTATTTGCCAAATCGTTAGGTACATTATTAAACTTAACCTATGCAAATTATGAACAATAAGGTGTGTAAACTATGGAAGTTATGAAAAAATTTCACACGGTGGCTGAACGGTTTCCACGATCAAATACCTCTTAGTATCTAATTGTAGCGCCAGGCGCCAGCTTTTTAACTACATATGTCTCTGATTCGTGTGACTTCTGGTTTTCGTTCAGCACTTAAAAAACTGTGTAAAATTTTCCACAATCGTATGCATAATTCAACTTGTTCTTCATTTACACACTAACACTAAAACACACACACACACACACACACACACACACACACACACACACACACACACACACACACACACAAACTGATACACACGCGGTTACCTGTCGCTATGACGTCACCATTTGCCAGTCGGTGCGTGTTTCTTCTCCCTTCGCTGCGTTTAAAACTAACTAGGCTTGCAATTCCATATGCATGTTCACTTGCAATTATTTCCTTATTTAAAATTAATTGATACGTTTATTTATTTTATTTATGTCTTATACCCAATGCTTAATTATTATATTATTTTCATTATTTACATCTTTTACATGACTCATACGTGCGTTCGTATGTTATCGTACCTCAGTCAGGGGTTGATACATAGACTTATGCTAAACGTATCGTTGCAATATATACGAGCAACGTATATATATGTATATATATATATATATATATATTGCAACGTGACAAGCTGTCTCATTATAAGTAAATGTGGAGCATAATTATTATCAGCTGTTATGAGTGTCCAGAACGATAGAAGAATGCTTGGAAATAAAATAATATTAATAAAAAATTAAAATTAATAGGATAAATTAGTAATAAGACAATGTAAAAACTATGAAGATATAATTTAATATGTGAGTGAAGTGTTGTGTAATGTGGGTAGCAAATAGAAGGTTATGGAAGTTTATTCATGTGTAATAAAGCATTGTTCTAGAAGATTCAAGAACAAGGAAGTCGGCGAGCACGTGGCCGCTCCAGAATATAATAGAGTATATAGAAAATACGCCTACACACATATCGGCGGTGACGTCATTCAGCAGCGCGGCAGCATACATTAAGCTGTATTATAAAAGCAGTGGCCAGTCTTCTCTTTTCGCTCTCTGAAAGTAGTCATACAGTACTCAGCGAAAGCGGTCGTGGTGGGCATCGATTCCAGTCAACATCAATTCAGGCAGTCCTTGGGCCTGTAGAGTCGTGATACAGTGAGTGTCAGCAGGAAACCAACACGGAGTTCGAGATAGTCGGCTACCGTTCCTGAGCTTCGTTTTGCTGATCGTGGCGGCTGGGATACGGAGACCTAGAGCAAGGCAGTTCCTGGAGGCGGTTGCTGGAACGTGGAACCAAGAGGATCACTGGAGGCCGGATCGAGATCGTCGACCGGGAGGACAATGAAGACAACAGAACAGGGAAGCTCATATTTTAATGAGCTCATTTTTGAAAATTAAAAATGTTACAGACTTGAATTCAATTGGTGTTGGTCATTTCAAATTACGTTTGATGTAGAAATAAAATATGTATATGTGTTGATGGAACGTTCTCACCAAAGTCGTGTAGGCCTCCTCGCACAGCTAGAATCGTCTCGATTAGCACAATCGGTAGTGTTTTACTTCGGTTTATGGCGCACCATCGTGTCGACCCACGAAAACTCCTCGGACCGATTCTACACGCTGATCTATTTGGGACGATCCATCGGCCGATGACGCCTACACGAAGCCGAACTATTAACGTTCTTCACCACATGTTTTTGATATTTATATAGTTTATTAACCACGTCTAGTGGTTTAAAAGTTAAAATTCACTTATTAGTGAACGAGTTGCCGGCCGGCTACGATCACAGTTGTTGATGAAATGACATCGAGTCTTTGTTACATTTTTCCGAGGTGGGGTGAATCTACGTCACTCGCTCTTTGTTAAGTTGTTGACAGCATAATGTTGTTGACAAAAACACATTCTTGGCCGCTGACGTCATTAAGGATCGTCACTTTTATCGCAACAAATGACATACTGTTTTTGTGATGCTTCACGGTTTTTTGCTATGAATCGGTCCAAATCCTGGCAAATATTATACAGTCCACTCACGATATATTCATACAGGTTATTTAATGTTTGTTTAATTATGACCAAACTAAAAAATACAATATTTATGGTTTTATATACCATATTTAAGGTAATTATAAATTGTACCTTAATTGTACCATTACAAAAACCCCTCAATGAAAGATTGTGTGTCGAAGCACAAAAACTTTCATTGACCTTTTCATACATCCTAAAAGGATCAGCCAGGGTAGGTCGCCACAACCCCCTTACAATGTTATATAAAAGAAAATAACAACTCACCCTTGGTATGATGATGACGACTGTACCTACATGACCTTACTGGACTTCTCCTTCGAGATCCCAACACCATAAGGCCACTTAGGCTCGTAACGCCCCTGCTCTGACGCGCTGGCCAGCTCAGGACCGCTGTCATATCACCAAACACTGAAACAATAAACGCTAAATCTTAAAATAGTGGCTTGGTAAATTACTCTATCCTCAACTGATCTGGTTCCCCTTAGCTAGGTTTGTGCTACTAAGCACTGGGTTTGCTTGATATATGATTAAAATCTAGTTATAAAAATTATCCTACTAAAAACATAACTCTCAAGAATTATAAAGAATTTCCTTTCCCCATATTGACAAATCCTGAATTATAAATTGTTTCGATTTCTATCGATAATATTTATCTATTTCCATTTTATTTATAAAATGAACACATTGATATAAAAAGAATTAAAATCTAATTGAAAATATGAAAATTACACTATAAATCTCCCAAACCTGGAGAAAAACAAATTATATTGATATAAAAGAATTAATAAATCTGTATATTTATTTATTTATAAATCTTATTGAATGGTTAAAATAAAATTATTATTATTATTATTATTAACAGGTAATAATCTGGCGCTGTTAATAATATTTATCCCTTCATACACATTATTTCCATATTATAAAAGCATGTTAAAAATTTTATAACATAAATACATAATACATTTTACATAATAATACACATTGACACATTTAATGCATTGAAATAATTTTTTCATTTTTAATCTTGATTAAGATTTGCCTTAAAATTTGCATATTCTATTTAAGTTGCATTTAAATCATAAAAGAATTACAATTTCAATTAATTAATTAATTAATTAGACATCAACTTATTTATTATAATTATTAATATTCATTTCATTTATTATTACATTCTTATAATATTATTATTATTATTTCATTATTCACTTCCTATTACCTCTATACTCTGAACATCCTACCTACCTAACCTTTCACCTTCTTATTATTTTTTAGTCTGGGTGACTCCTATATTCACTATACTCATTATATTTTTACTCACCTTCTTCTAACTGACAACCAAATTTACCTATCAATGACACCAATATCTCAATTATAAACACCTTTACTAATTTCATTTAAATCCTATGGCACCGCTCGTCTTTGCAATGGGTTGGGTGTTCCCTAACTGGCTATATACATTCATATTATTTTGCCCTTCCAAAATAATTCGGCAAACACTCCCTAAAACTACGCTATTACCTGCCACAACACTATTGGTTGGCTACTCCTTATCACCTCACCCCCACTACAGAATTCATCAACAACAAATATATGTTTATACCTTTACTTAAACACCTTTGCTAATAATCACTAACTACTGTGTCCCTAAATATCTAATAATTTCTCTTTGTATTATTTACTTCAAAATTCTTAACTATCTAACTCCATTTTCATTAATTAAATAACTCACCTGCATTTGTCTATACCCAGGCTCTATTCCTGTTTAAACATTCTACCTTGCTGTAATCACTGACTGTTGTCTTATAAAATTCATCTCTCACCTACTCATAATAGTACATCTCACTTTTCAAATATATATATATTCTTATTTAAATATTATTATTATTCATAAGGAATTACCTTCAATGCGTAATAATTAATAATTTACTTCATGGAAACTTTTATGACAATTAATACCTTACTTCTGTGATAAAGTACAACTTTCTTTTGTACCATAATTTTTTAGTCATAAAGAATGATTACTCTTTAATGGTTATTCCATTTTTTTTTTTTTTTAATATTATTATTAAACATGTTAGTTATTAGAATACTTAATAATACATACTGGTGTACCTGTAATACATAATACATAATACACATCAAAAATACATTGATAGATAAATACATATAAAACAATGAAAAATATACATTCCAACTCATTATCTTGTTATTTATCAAACTCAATCCATAGCAGTCCAATTCAATATCACTTAGCACATATATTTAATGTTCATTACACAATTGAAACACTCTACCCTCCATCGTTGTATAACATTCTTATCTTAGGTCTATTTAATTTATTATTTAATGAATAAATTTTATGAATAGTAACATTATATTCATATTCATTTATACAAATGTTATCAAACAAATATTTCAAGTCACGATCGAGTAGGGTTCCGTTTATCTCAGTTATATCATATGTCATTAATTGGTTATTTATTTTATAATTATCCTCATAATTTTCTACCACAGGTAAGTACTTAATACCTTTATTCTCATTATTTATTGTTATCTCAATTTCATTATTATTATAAGGTAAGTATTCATTACTTTCATATACCGTATCTATGCCTAACCTCCCTACCAATTCTCTGTAATTTCTATTTACTTTAAACAATTTTATTACTTTCTTTTTCTCACAATATCTCTCTATACTTTCTCTCTTAATACATTTCTCTCCATAACACCAAAATACACTATCTCTCTCCAAATATGCAGGGGTCCCTAACATAAAATTGTTGCACCATTTATTAGGTACACAAAAACACAAAGAAACTTTATTTGTAGACCTTTCGTCTCCCAAATATAAATTTAAGGAACTCTTATCCTTATAAAAAATACGTGAAGACTTTTCTTCACCCCCTAACACAGCATCAAAAGAAAATTCTACCCCCTGCACTCCTTGTACAAAAATACTTTCTCCAAACTCTCTTTCTGACTCAATAAATTTAAACATTTCATTTTCACTCATAATACTTTCATTATCATTTTCTAACACCACATTCTTACTACTTGTAATATTCTTACTATCTGTACATTCATTATTTGAGTTATCATTTTTAAATACGTTATTATTCAGTACTGCATTTTGCTGGGTACTACTTACCTTCTGGGTTAATTGACTTAAACTCTTGTCTAATTTTATGATGACCTTGTCAACCTTCTTAATCAGATTATCATGACCTAATTGAATTTCATTCTTAAGTTCATTGAACTTGATATCAAAACTATCAAACTTGTCACTTTGTTTATCAAATTTGTTATTAAAACTACTTCGAATTTCTTTAATTTCGTTATTCTGCTCATCTAATTTTTTGTCTAATTTTAATAGTAATTGCATCATTGCACTAGTTTCATCTGGTTTACTATCCGACATAGCTGACATGGATGTAGCGACCTTCTCTGTCACTACAGATACAGGCGTATTTGCCTCGTCAGTCCGACTAGTTCGAGTTGGTTGGACATCCATCTCACCAGTCAAATTTACATCAGCTGTACTGATTTCTATTGTAATATTATCCTTATTACTCATATTGTATTATTTTATGTTACTAAAACATATTTATTTATAACCTAAAATTTTAACCTTACCTTGCGCACACTTTGCGTACTATAACGCTATTATCTCAGGTAATTATTTCACATACCGGTAGGTATACTCTACATAAAATTTTATTTTATGCCGAGTCCCTGTTCCAGAAGCCATCTGTAACTTATTACTTTTTATCGTTTAATTCTTTATCATTAAAATTTGTATGTACTAGTAAATATCATCAGGCGCCATGTTTGTACAAAATAACATTACATAAATTTACGTTTCGGGCCAGAGGTCGTGCAACACGAACCAGTTTTGTGAAATAGTTTACCTGAAATAAAACATACACAAAATACCATATATAAAGTACTTTTATTATTATTGAACTTGTATAATATTAATATTAATATTAATAGAATATTAATATCATACTTGTATTTTAATACATATTGAAAACACGATTAGACCCACATATTACGCCATGGGCGTTTTGAAAATAATTTTACCCTCCAAAATCATAACATGTAATATAAAAGTTGTTATTATGTAATATGAGATACTTATGTAAATAGAGATATACGTATATATATTGTTGAGCACAACCCAGCACTTAGAAATTACTCACGCGCCCTCTCACTCTCTCTCTCATCCTGGTACAATTCGTTATTATTTTAATGAGCTCATTTTTGAAAATTAAAAATGTTACAGACTTGAATTTAATTGGTGTTGGTCATTTCAAGTTACATTTGATGTAGAAATAAAATATGTATATGTGTGTTGACGGAACGTTCTCACCAAAGTCGTGTAGGCCTCCTCGCACAGCTAGAATCGTCTCGATTAGCACAATCGGTAGTGTTTTACTTCGGTTTACGGCGCACCGTCGTGTCGACCCACGAAAACTCCTCGGACCGATTCTACACGCTGATCTATTTGGGACGATCCATCGGCCGATGACGCCTACACGAAGCCGAACTATTAACGTTCTTCACCACATGTTTTTGATATTTATATAGTTTATTAACCACGTCTAGTGGTTTAAAAGTTAAAATTCACTTATTAGTGAACGAGTTGCCGGCCGGCTACGATCACATTTGCTGATGAAATGACATCGAGTCTTTGTTACATTTTTCTGAGGTGGGGTGAATCTACGTCACTCGCTCTTTGTTAAGTTGTTGACAGCATAATGTTGTTGACAAAAACACATTCTTGGCCGCTGACGTCATTAAGGATCGTCACTTTTATCGCAACAAATGACATACTGTTTTTGTGATGCTTCACGGTTTTTTGCTATGAATCGGTCCAAATCCTGGCAAATATTATACAGTCCACTCACGATATATTCATACAGGTTATTTAATGTTTGTTTAATTATGGCCAAACTAAAAAATACAATATTTATGGTTTTATATACCATATTTAAGGTAATTATAAATTGTACCATAATTGTACCATTACAATAGGCTTGAGTTTGGCAAATTTACTCCCGGAAAACTCACACGCGAGCTGTACGTAATAAAAGAAATCTCTAAAGTTAAACACCTTAGACTGGAGCTATCAGAGACGGAATTAGTATATAAATTAAGCTACCACTTTGATATGAACATTCGTACAGCCATATTAACACATGGGGTAAATACATTAGAGGCACTATTAAACTTGTTGTCACAATGGGAGGATGTAATGCCCGCAGCAAAAGCTCACTACACATATGACACGAATAAACCATCATATAAACAGGGTACACCATTTAATAAAGATAAAGCCTCTGGAAATGATAAGAATAAATTCACAGGGAAACCTAAGAAAATTCAATCAATTAATACAGTTAAACAAATAGAGAATAATTATAAGTACTCACATACAGTATCAGAAGCTGTGGATGCTGATCCAAAAAAACATGTAAAATGTCACGTGGGAGTGGCGTGTCTAAAAAAGCAGCCAAAAGCAGTAATCCATAAACATCACTATAGCACTAGCTTGGGTTTGGATAAAGACAGTAAGATCACTATAAATCGTAGCACTAGAAGTAGTAATAACATGGTTGATTGTGAGGATGTTTGTTACAAAATTAGTGGTATCTACCCGTGTGATTTGCAGGAAGCGTTATTAGAAAGCGACACACAGATCACTCTAAAAAAATAGAACGTAGAGCTGCATGTCCTACACATGATGCATACATAAATAACGTTAAAACACACATTTTAATTGACACAGGAGCAGAGGTATCAGCTATCAGTGAAAATTTTATTAAGAAAATAATAAATATTTTAAAAACACGGCAATATTACCCACGAATAAATTACAGATTCAGACTGCGGATAAAAATAAAACGGTAGCCACTGGACAAGTATATATCACATTAAAATACGATGAACTAGAAGTGAATATTCCGGTAATAATAATAACGAAACTAGTATGTAATGTTGTACTTGGAGTCGATTTTCTAACGAAATGTCAGGCTAAAATCGAGTTGGCTAAGGGTTGTATGCATTGGATTATAAACGGTCATAAATATCAGCTGTACTTGAACAATAAAGAAGTAAACAAAGGTACGCGACCTACTTATAGTCCAATTGAGATAAGGCAGCCAGATATGACGATTAAAACTGACCACACTAGGGGCATAAATAATCGTTTAAATCCACAGCAAATAAGTGAATTAAATAGTTTAATAAAGAAACATTCTCATGTATTTTGCGAGCAACCAAGAGTCTCAAATGTGTATACACATAAGATTGAAATGACGGAAGAATCTAAATTCATACGCCGTACTTACCCCATCCCTAAGGCGTACCAACAGCAAGTCGATGCTGAAATACAGCAGATGCTAAAGAATCAGATTACTGAATGTTCGGAAAGCAATTTCCTCAACCCTCTTGTTGTAGTTAAAAAGAAAACGGGAGATATCCGGCTATGCCTTGATATGAGAAATTTAAATACTATCACCAAAAAGATATATGACTGTGCTCCAAGTGCGGATAGCTTATTTGTTAACTGCCAAGGTGTTCAGTACATGACCAGGCTCGACCTTACCAGCAGCTTCTGACAGATTCCTTTGGACAAGGAAAGTACGAAATTTATTGCATTCCTATACAAAAACAAAAGCTACCAATTTAAAGTAGTACCTTTTGGACTTGTGACAAGTCTAGCGGCAATTATTAAATGTTTAGAACTGGCACTGGGTCCCAAAGTAGAGGAATTTGTCAGTATTTTCGTGGATGACATCCTAGTCGTGTCTAATTCGTTTGAGGAACACTTAGAACACCTCGACATAGTGTTGAATAAGCTCCATAAGGCTAATCTAGTTTTGAAACAATCGAAATGTGAATTCATTAAATCAGAAATTAAATTCTTGGGGCATGTCATAAATGCGGACGGTATTAGCACAGATCCAGTGAAAATTGACAGTATTGTTAAATTCCCCAACACCTAAAAAGGTTAAAGATGTTAGAGCTTTCCTTGGGTTAACTGGGTACTATTGCCGGTTTTCGCTGAATTATTAAAAAACAATAACACCTTTATTAGAGTTACTCAAATAGGGGCATAAATGGATATGGGAAGATAAGCATCAAGTCGCGTTTGAGAAGAATAAGAATCTATTTAAAAATAATTTAACTTGTTTCATCCGAATGACGAAGGTACTTATGTGTTGCAAACTGATGCGAGTGATACTGCTATCGGCGATGTGTTATATCAGCGGGACACTACGGGAGAACATCATGTCATCTCGTATGTAACCCGTACCCTTAAAGGAGCCGAGAAAAACTAATTTACATCAGAAAAAGAAATATTGGCGGTTATATATGCTTTGAATAAATTTCAATACTATCTATGCGGCACACACTTTGAAATTCATACAGATAACAAAGCATTATTCTTTCTTCTCAGATGTAGATTAACCAACGCCCGGATGACTTGCTGGATAATGACGATTCAGGAATACAACTTCACTATTAAATATATTAAAGCGAGTAATAATAGAATAGCGGATACGTTGAGTAGGTACGCGTCTGAATTCACTGAAGAGCATGAGTCGGATCCTAGTAACGTAAAAATATTAGCTATGCAATATGAGATAAAGCCAGAGTTATGGCAGGGCTTAGCTAGTATCCATTTAGAACAAGACACGGACCCTAACATTAGCAAAATAAAAATGAGCATACTTCGTAAAGAAAAGCCGCGGTACTGCTGTGTTGATAATATTTTGTATAAATTAATGAATGAAAAATGGAAAATTGTGCTTCCTAGCAGCATGTTAGAATCAATAATGTGGGCATGCCATGAAAGCTTAGCACATGCTGGTCCATATTGATGTTACTTAGCACTTAAGGAGGACTTTGTATGTAACAATATGGTGCAGAGGATTCGCAGTATTTTGAGGACATCCCATGAATGTCAAACGGCAAAATCTCAGAATCTGCACACGTATATTGAACAACAAGGGATTGTCATTCAAGGGAAAGGTTAGTTGCTATGTGTTGATTTCTTAGGTCCACTTCCGTGAGATCGTATGCATAGGTGCTGTGACATAGCGAGGCGAAGATCTGCTCTCGGCGCCAGCCGAGACGTGACACGAGAAGGCGAGGCGACCCAATCAAGGATCGGCAGCAGCTTGATTGGCCTCAACGTGACCATCTAACGTGCTCGAGGCGAGCCAACCAGGGACCAGCGGCACTCTGATAGGTTCGTGGCATACGACCTGTCAGGGCATAAAAACAGCGCCGCTAAAAATTTTTGGCGCACTCCATTGGACGTCGTCAAGCCAGCTGGAAGAAAAGGAAGAAGGAAGAATGGAGAACGCAGGAGAAGCAGTGATGGACATCGACTGGGACAGCAGCGGGCTCTACATACCGCTGCCGAAAGAAGAGAACCGCAGCACGCCCGGAACAGCGGACGCAGCCGCCGAACATCACAGCGCGGCTCGGGCAGCGTACGCAAATGATTTAGCGTACCCGACAAACGGTCCTTTTAAGGGCCTAAAAAACTATAGTGTGTACGATTGGCGCCATTTGTCCTGTGACAAGTGGCGCCCAACGTGGGGCGACGATCATCTTGCGGATGCAGGATCCAGCCACGCCAGAGAACTACCAGCCGGCACACAAAACAACATGGCGCCCAACAGCTACACCCAGCGGGACACCGGGTTCGAGGTAGAGCAAGGCTTTGCGCAATTCGCCGCAGCTCTGAGGTGCACGTTGCCACCGGTGATCACCGCTACATACCATGGCCTCAAGTACGAGGATCCAGAACGATATCTTCAACAGCTAGAGCGACAGCTGCGGGACTACAGAGTCCCACCTGAACAGTGGGCAGATTACGCAGTGCGGCAGCTCCGAGGAGAAGCTGCCACGTGGGCAGAGAGATACACGGGATTGCAGATAAATTGGCCCGAGTTCTGCGACCGCTTCCGGCATCACTTCTGCGGGATGCAACGAGACGCAGAGCTGCTGGCCGAGCTGTACGGACAAACGCAGCGGCAGGAATCGGCGGAAATCTTCATCCTGAGAAAAATCAAGCTGTTTCGCCGTCTGTACCCCGGAGGTGACGAGAGGACGAGCATAGCCATGCTTACACAACAGCTGCAGCCACGCCTTCGACCTGCGCTGAGGTTCCCGCCGCCTATGAATTTAGAGGAACTTTTACAACGGGCAATGAGCATCGAGGCGGACTTGGATCAAGATAGTCGTGCGCCAGGTCGGGATGACTCTGCTGAAAACTCCCTGGATCGAGTAGGGGGGTCGAAGCAGTGTCGATCGGCCTCAAGCACGAAAGAGGAACAAAGATTGAACAGCCTAACGCCCAAGTGCCGCTACTGCCCGGGAAGACACTTCCATCGGGACTGCCCTGTGAAGAACCGGCAGGGAAACGACCAAGCGCCCCGGTAAATAGCCCACCGGGGCGCGTGAACCAACTAGGTGCGGACATACCGCGCATTCCAATAGAGATCGCCGGCCGAAAACTGACCGCAGCCTTGGACTCCGCCGCAAACTACGACTTCGTACGAGCCGGTCTGCTGCCCGGAGGAAGGAAGACGGAGCCCCGAGTTGTCCAGCTAGCGCTACACGGTCAGCAATGTCACTCAACGGCCACCGTCGTCGCAGACATTATAATTGGAAGTCTCACGACCACCACCAGTCTGCTAGAAGTGCCCGGACTGCAAGAAGAAGTTTTATTGGGCCACCACTGGCTCACGGCCAACCAAGCAGTTGTGGACTACCGACGGGGCTGCCTTCACATTGGCAGCGAGAACCGACAGACGGTCTTCTGGAATGACCGCGCGGAGCCCGAGGAAGAGGACATTGACGAAGCTAGCCTTCAAACGTCAGCAGGTGGCCAACACCATAAACGGCTTCTGGAAATGTTACACCGTCATCGCAGTTTGTTCTCCCGTGGCCCGCTCCGCATTACATCTGCGGCCAAGCACGAGATCCGGCTGATAGAAGGTAGCCAGCCATTCCGGCTCCCAATGTACCGGTACTCCGACGAGAAGAAACGCACCATCCGGGAACAGGTAGAAGAGATGCTGAGGCAGCGTATCATTGAACCGGCCACCTCGCCATACAGCTCTCCGGTGGTGATTGTGAAGAAGAAGGACAGCACACCCCGGTTCTGCGTAGACTTCCGGAGGCTGAACGATCAGACCGAGGATGTGGACTCACCACTGCCGCTGATATACGAAACAATCAAGGACCTCAGCGGGGCCCAAGTCTTCTCGACCCTAGATCTCAAGAGCGGCTACTGGCAAATCCCGCTGGAGGAAGAAGCAAAGAAGTACACAGCATTCTCGGTGCCCGACGGAGGTCGCTACCAGTTCCGGGTGATGTGCTTTGGGCTGAAGAACGCGCCCAGCACCTTCCAACGGCTGATGCAGGATGTTCTCACGGGACTATTACGGGAGTGCTGCCTCGTCTATCTGGACGACATAATTGTCTACTCCCCCGACTGGGAAACGCACCTGCGACACCTGGATCAAGTCTTGGAAAGGCTGCAGATGCACCAGCTGACCTGCTCGCTCAACAAGTGTCACTTCGGCCGGGAAGAAGTCGCCTTTCTGGGCCACGAGATTACTCCGGACGGCAACCTCCCGCAGCAGCAACATCTCAGAGCGATTGAAGACCAGCCGGCCCCCAGCAACAAGAAAGAGCTGCAACGCTTCCTGGGAACCTGCAACTGGCTGCGAGAGTACATCCCCTGCTTCGCCATGATTTTGGAACCGTTAACGGACCTGCTGCGGACAAGAAAGTGGCATTGGGACGACACAACTCAGCGAGCCTTCGAAGAGGTTAAGGCCGCTTTCCGGCAGCCGTTAAAACTCTCACGACCGGATCGAGACTTGCCGATGTTTCTGCAGACCGACGCCAGCCAAAAGGGACTTGGAGCGGTGCTTTATCAATGCACCGAAGCCGGAGAGAGGCGTATCATCTCGTACGCCAGTGCCAAGCTCCACGAGGCGGAGAAGAACTACCACTCCAACGAACTGGAGTGTTTGGCAGTCGTCTGGGCCATCAAGAAATACCGGCCATACTTGGAGGATCGACATTTCACCCTAAGGACCGACAACAAGGCGCTAACTTGGCTGAAGCAGGCGACGGGGCAGAAGACGAAGTACGCTCGCTGGGCTCTACTGATACAGAGCTTCAAATTCACCGTCGTCCACTGCCCGGGCAAGGAGAACGAGTTGCCGGACTTCCTCTCGAGGGAACCTGGGCTTGAAGATACTGCCGGCGTCCAAGAAGAACCACGGATGCAGCCTGAAGAGAGACCACTTCCCAGTGTTGCGGCAGCTGCACCCCGACTACAAGAAATCACAGCTGTCGGCATCCATCAGGCAGTGCAGGAGGCGCAAGAAGGCGACCAGGAGTGCCAAGCGTGGAGAAACGACCCTGCGGCGGCTACAGCGAGAGGATACCGGGTGGACAACGGCCTGGTTTGGAAGGACAGACGCAACCAGGAACCAGGATTGTACGTGCCGCCGAGTGTCCGCATGGAGGTCATCAGGCACTTCCACGACTTCCCTGAAGCCGGTCATCCGGGGGCCGAAGAAACGTTTCGGGCCATCGGCAAGGACTTCGTCTGCACCGGCCTAACCATTGATGTCCGCAGATACGTCCGGAGTTGCAGAATATGCGCCCTACACAAGCGCGGCGCAAATCCCGAACAGGACCAACAGCGACCTCACCGACCCAGGAGATGTTGGAATACTGTCGCCCTGGACGTCATGGGACCATATCCGCTGACTCGAGCTGGCAACCGGTACATCGTAGTGGTCACGGATATGATGTCGAGATGGGTGGAAGCAAAGGCCGTGCGCAAGGCGGACGCCGACACCATTATCCGCTACCTGGAGGAAGAAGTGTTCCCTCGTTGGGGATACCCAGAGGCGTTGCTCACCGACAACGGAAAGCCGCTCACGGGCCACAAGTGGAAGCAGATGTGCGACAAGCTGCACATACGACCGTGGACTACAGCCAACTACCATCCCAGGGCGAACCCGACCGAGCGGCGCAACGGCGAGATCAAGAAGGCGCTGCGGATCCAGCTCCATGACTGCAAGGACCATGGCGACTGGGACAAGCGTTTGCCGACGATTCTGTTCTCGCTGCGGAATCGTGCAAACGCCGCCACTGGAGTGACACCGAGCGAGCTTCTGCTGGGCAGAGACCTACGCCGACCCGGCGACTGGAGTCGGCCACACGCAGAACAGGACGTCCGGCCAATTGAGGAACGAGAAGAGGCGGCCAGGTCACACCAGACGCAGTATCAGCGGCGGCGGTATCCGGAACGGAGGACACAGGACCCTACACTGGCCGTAGGGCAGCTGGTGTACGTCAAGAGCCACGCCGGACCAGCCAAAGGACGGAGGTACCCTGGATGGGAGCCAGCCTGGGAAGGTCCCTTTAGCGTTGCCGCAACCCTCGGCGGGCAGATTTACACGGTGGAGAAGGACGGACGTCCATACAAGGTTCACCGCCAACGGCTCAAACCCGCCGGAGAAGAACAATGGGCTGGCCACCGGAGAGCATTCAAGACCCGGGGGAGTTGTGACATAGCGAGGCGAAGATCTGCTCTCGGCGCCAGCCGAGACGTGACACGAGAAGGCGAGGCGACCCAATCAAGGATCGGCAGCAGCTTGATTGGCCTCAACGTGACCATCTAACGTGCTCGAGGCGAGCCAACCAGGGACCAGCGGCACTCTGATAGGTTCGTGGCATACGACCTGTCAGGGCATAAAAACAGCGCCGCTAAAAATTTTTGGTGCACTCCATTGGACGTCGTCAAGCCAGCTGGAAGAAAAGGAAGAAGGAAGAATGGAGAACGCAGGAGAAGCAGTGATGGACATCGACTGGGACAGCAGCGGGCTCTACATACCGCTGCCGAAAGAAGAGAACCGCAGCACGCCCGGAACAGCGGACGCAGCCGCCGAACATCACAGCGCGGCTCGGGCAGCGTACGCAAATGATTTAGCATACCCGACAAACGGTCCTTTTAAGGGCCTAAAAAACTATAGTGTGTACGATTGGCGCCATTTGTCCTGTGACAGTGCCTTCACCAAGAACGTCAGACTCTACCCTGTAATCCGACCAAAACAACCAAAGCGGTGTTAACAGCGGTTCTCAAGAAATATATCCCAGACAATGGACCTGTTAAGAGGATCCGTAGTGACCAAGGAAAGCAGTTCCAGAATGTGCGATGGTCTACTACCCTCGAGACGAATGGTATCCAACCTATCCTTACGGCTATTCGACGACCACAGGGGAACCTGGCCGAAAGGGTAAATAAGGAGCTGGGACGACTGTTTCGGACCTACTGTCATAGCATACAAAACATGTTGTCAGATTACATACTCAGGTAAGCAACCTACCAGGTTTTGGGAGAGACACATAAAAAAACTACGAGACCCAGAACCTACCGCTACCGTTGCACATAAAACAAAACATAGCCAAAACCTGGATAGAGCAGACGGCTGATCAACGGGCACGGGTGTTCAATGATACGCATAGAACTTTTGAAGTTTCAGGAAGCAGAAATGGTCCTTCTGAAGGCAAATCCTGTAGGCAGTTCTGAAGATAACACGTCGGCTAAGTTCTTCAGATTGATTAATGGTCCTTATAAAATAAGAGAAGGGGTTGGCAGGAATACTTTCATCGTAGTTGATGAAGATCATAATAAGATAATTGGAAAATATCATGGCGCATCATTGAGGAAATATTACCCTTGTGAACGATCGAATCCATAAATAATAAATCGACCCTGAGTAAAGTAATAATAATAATAATAATGATAATACGATGGAATGCATCTACTGATACACAACTCGCTCATAGAAAACCACAATGTATGAATGGATGGACAGTATATTGGCTGAATGATAATATGAAAACCAACAGACATAGTTGCCACATTGCATAGTATTAAGAAAGACATGAAATGAAGAATTAATTACGTTTTAGTTTGTGAAAATTTCTTGTTATGTTTGGGTTATATTATTTGTTTAGAATGCTGTATTAGAAGAATGTTTTAAGATTGAAAAAAAAAAGAAAAAAAAATTAATTTTCAGAAAATAAATTTTTTTTATTAACCTAGAGGCTTATGCAATGTGACAAGCTGTCTCATTATAGGTAAATGTGGAGCATAATTATTATCAGCTGTTATGAGTGTCCAGAACGATAGAAGAATGCTTGGAAATAAAATAATATTAATAAAAAATTAAAATTAATAGGATAAATTAGTAATAAGACAATGTAAAAACTATGAAGATATAATTTAATATGTGAGTGAAGTGTTGTGTAATGTGGGTAGCAAATAGAAGGTTATGGAAGTTTATTCATGTGTAATAAAGCATTGTTCTAGAAGATTCAAGAACAAGGAAGTCGGCGAGCACGTGGCCGCTCCAGAATATAATAGAGTATATAGAAAATACGCCTACACGCATATCGGCGGTGACGTCATTCGGCAGCATGGCGGCATACATTTAGCTGTATTATAAAAACAGTGGCCAGTCTTCTCTTTTCGCTCTCTGAAAGTCGTCATACAGTACTCAGCGAAAGTGATCGCGGGGGGCATCGATTCCAGTCAACATCAATTCCAGGCAGTCCTTGGGCCCTAGAGTCATGATAGCAGGGAGTGTCAGCAGGAAACCAACACGGAGTTCGAGATAGTCAGCTACCGTTCCTGAGCTTCGTTTTGCTGATCGCGGCGGCTGGGATACGGAGACCTAGAGCAAGGCAGTTCAACTAAGACGACGGAACGCTGAAGGCCAGATTGAGATCGTCGACTGGGAGGACAATGAAGACAACAGAACAGGGAAGCCAAATTTAAATAAATTTGTTATCAAATTATAAAACTTTAAAGTGTAAAGTAAAAGAACCATCTTGTACCCATCCTCATCTTGGTACCCGAAACATGTTCCTAATAAGGAAAAAAAATATCTTGAGGTAAATTCATTATATATATTAAATGTATTATATACATCAAGAAACGGACTGTAGCAGAAAGTGATTGATTATATACATTGTAACAAGACATATGAGCCCAATATTTAAGTAACCAAAATATTAACACATGTCATAATAATTGAGTTAAAAGACACATCAAGTATTTAATCTGGAAATGCCAAGAATGAAACTACATAAGCAAATCATCAAGAAGAATAAACTCACAACACAGGAGTTAATCAAATGTAATGGTAATAAGCTATACTAATAACATATAAGAAGAAAGAAGATACAGTAAATAGTGATTATACCACAAGAACCAATAACCCAATACATTCGATCAGTAAGGAGCAAATAAAAACAAGGAAGAAACATACTACGAGAAAGACACATAACAACCACGGCATAAAATATAGATTCCAAAAGCCAGTCAACTATAGATTAACATCTTGCCCGTATAAATACTAACTGAGGAACTTACAGATTGAAAATAAAATAATAACTGACTGACTTAGATGACCCATATATAACTAATAATATTGTAAATGAGTAGGGCATCCTATTTTAGACAAAAGAGTGGAAGTAACAATAATGTTAACACAAAAGAAGCTGTAAATAAAAGCATAGTGACATATTATGCACAGCATCAATGTAATATAAAGGAGAATTAAAATTGTCTCATAATTATAATAATTGTTAGTCAAGTAATCAAATATCCGTATGGAGAACCATACATAACTTCCATGTTCTAAGATTTATATTTAAAATCATTTTCGAAATGAAATATTACCATAGAAACTACTTCTTTCTACTTACTGCTTCAGCCTTAACCACAGTACTGTGGTCACTAACGTATACCACCTCACGTTATCGCACTCGATTTTCACTGATGATGGAAGTCGATGGCATTGCCGAAACGTCTGGTTTTATAGAAAACATTGGACTACGGCCAAACATCCCGGGAAGGAATTTTAACAAAAACTACTTCTTTGTTGCCGATAAAGTAGTACACATAAAAAATTCTCCCATTCACCTTCAACTAAAATTTTTAATAATAGAAAATTACCCCCACCCCGTTCACCAACCTCTTCATTTATAGATATTTCATCTACGTTTCTACAGTGGATTATTATGAGCTTCTTATCAGGATACTTTATTTATAAAAATAAAGTACTTTACTCTTGTTAAATCATAAAATGTTTCAGGTAAACTACCCCTTTCTCTTAACCGATCTTCTCCAAAATCAATAGACCTTCAGTCCTCTACAATTCAGGGATGCATGAAAAAAATATATGATTCTGTTTGAATGTGCGGCAGTTATCGTTCGTCATGTAAACATTTCTCTTGTTACAACTTAAAATGTTGCAGGTAAACTACCCCTTTCCCTTAACCGATCTTCACCAAAATCAACAGACCTTGAGTTCTCTACAACTCAGGAAAGTGTGCAAAAAATTATTTGATTCTCTTTGAATTTTCGGCAGTTATCGTTCGTCATAAAAAAATTACCCTTTTTAAAACATAAAACATTGCTGATAAACTACCCCTTACCCTTAACCGATCTTCAACAAAATCAACAGACCTTGAGTTCTGTATAATTCAAAAAGGTATGCAGAAGAGTAGTTGATTCTGTTTTAATGTATGGCAGTTATCGTTCGTCATAAAAAAAAAATTACCCTTGTTAAAACATAAAATGTTGCAGGTAAACTACCCTATTCCCTTAACCGATCTTCACCAAAACCAACATGTCTTGAGAACTCTACAATTCATGGCTCCATGCAAAACATTATTTGATTCTGTTTGAATTTGCGGCTATTATCGTTTACCATATAAAAAATTACCCTTGATAAAAAACCGTTGCAGGTAAACTACCCCTTTCCCTTAACCGATATTCACCAAAAACAATAGGTCTTTAGTACTCTACAAATCAGTGCTGCATGCAAAAAATTATTTGATTCTGTTTCAATTTGCGGCTGTTATCGTTTGCCATAGAAAATACCCTTGTTAAAACATAAAACATTGCAGGTAAACTACCCCTTTCCCTTAACCGATCTTCACCAAAAACAATAGGTCTTGAGAAGTCTACAATTCTGGGCTGTGTGCAAAAGAGTAGTTGATTCTGTTTGAATCTGCGGCTGTTATAGTTTGGCATAGAAAAAAATTACCCTTGATTAAAAAAAACCGTTGCCGGTAAACTACCCCTTTCCCTTAACCGATCTTCACCAAAAACAATAGGTCTTGAGTACTCTACAAATCAGGGCTGTATGCAAAAAATTATTTGATTCTGTTTGAATTTGCGGCTGTTATCGTTTGTCATAGACAAAAAATCTAGACACACACAGACATATATAAAATAAAGAACCCTTCTTGAATTTGACGATTTTGTGTTATTTGTAGAATAATTAGTGTATTGCGAATAGGGTGTATTTTACAGAGAAAGGAACGTGAGAAACGCATCAAGTGGAACGACTTCACCTATAATAACCGGTCAATCGCCACTCACAGCGCTCGCTTGTTGACAGCTGGTGAATACGGGAGAATAGAGAACTAACTTACGCTCTTCGCTCTCTTCTCTTTCAAATTTAGATAATACATACCGACTAGGGTTGGAGACAAATACTGAATTATTCACTATAATAACTGGAATATAGCGTTTTTTCTCTGGTAAAACACTTGATAACTATTTAACACAGGTCTATGATCAAGAACTGAATAATATCAACCACATAATATATAATTTTCTTTATAAATAAATTAACATTGATTTGCAGGAGATCTCATCTGCAGTAAAATTTTACAGATTGACGCATTCCACAGTGTAGCTTTTGAACATCATCTTGTTCAATAAATACATCACATAGAATTTAGATTACAAATACTTGTGCTTAATTAGACGAGAATTTCGAAGAGTATAAGGAGTCTCACATATTATAATTTGTAACAAATTGGCGCTCAACGAGTGGGCTTTAGTTAAGTAAAAAATCGACTACATCGCTATTACTTAACTTGAGCAGGCAACTATTAGAGGCACAGGAATGCATACGAGAGGTGTTTCTAAAAAGATAGCGAAGGACCAACAAACGGAAGAAGATAGATGGGAAGAAGAAGCAGAGATAATTACAGACACCGAAGTGGAACAACAGGCGGGTGATGAAGAGGAAGCCAGAGGAGGACTAAATTGGGAAAAATTAATGGAATTAATGAGTAGTATGAAGAAGGATAACAAACAAATGTCAGAAAAACTAGAAAATAAAATAGACAGTATTAAAGAAGATTCCAAGAAACAGAAGGAAGAATTAAATAAAAAATTCGAAGAAAACTCAGAAAAGCTAGAAAATAAAATAGACAGTATTAAAGAAGATAATAGACAAACTAATGAAAAAATAGACAGTATCAAATAAGATAATATATTCAAAATTATATGGTTCAATTTCCGGCGGAGGCTCCATACGGCGTGCACTCAGCGTCGTGAGGCAAACTGAGTAGGCGCTGAGATAACAGCACCGCCTCCTGGCCGTGAATACCGCAACTAGCGGCTGGTGGCGCGTAGTACTAGACATACACCGTCACACTAACACAAAAGCCACGCGGTACGCCTTGGTCCTTAACGGACTGTGGAGCGGAGGTTTATTTTATTTATTTAGTTATTCGCCTTGGATTTGCTATTTTCTTTGTTAATTTGTTACAATTTGTAGTTGTTTGTTTTTTGACAGTTAGGCATCTCATAGGTTTAAGTAGCCATTATTGGTTTTTACTTTATTTCGTACAAATTACATTTCCTTTTATCTTAATGAGCTTAGTTTTGTTATTATAATTGGTCGTGTTATTTGTTAATGTGTTTTGGATCTGTTTTGGCGTTATTCGTATGTTACTATTATTTTATACCTCATGGGTTGCTAATTATTTACTAACTGGTTTTCTCGTTTTCTAAGTCATACATTGCTTACTTATTTAATTTGCCAATAATAACAATGTGGCTATTATTTACTATTTTTGATCACATAAAATACAACATCTAGCCCTATGGTCTGTATTATTCCTCCAGCCATATCCTATTCATAAATTTGCTTAAACAATTATTTGATAACATTTGTTTACAGTTCATTTCATTTTATTTTATTTTTTGGGTGATAAACAACATCACACTTTTTGAACTTACTTGCTTAATTATCCCTTATAACATGGGTTGTTTATTGATTTGTCTTAACTTCTTATTTTTTAACTAATCTTTACCTTCACTCCATGGTAACACTATTTGTTTCCTCTTTCATGGGTTTCTCCCTTTTAACTACAATTGTATTCATTTAAACTTAACAATAATATTCTTTTTTAATTACTACGGTTATCATCACTCTTCAGTGTTCATTACATCTTGATTAATCGTTTACACTTAATACTATTCTTAACAGCTTTCTTAATTACTAATATTTTTCACTGTTCATCATTTAGTGTTTCTTTTTGATTTATTAAGTGTTTATTTTTTTATCCTTCACTATTTTTCACAATACTGACATTCTTTATAATACATTATTCTTATTTAATCATCACCTTCACTTTTAAATTATTTATTGTTTATTATAATTTATTTAGTGTTTTTTCATTATCACTTTACTTTGGGGTTTTTACACTTCCACTTTTGCACTTCTCAAATGTTTTTTTTTTAAGTTTTGCAACTGGATAATCCCTATAATTACTTTCTCACTACCGCACTATCTCTTTCATTACAAATATCATTAATAATATTAACAAGTTTAAGTCTCTGTTGATTTCATCATTACATCTAACTCTATTTGTAGGTTAGTTTGCTTTTATATTTAACATTCTTTAATTGAGTTTGGTTAAATATCATTTACCTTTATCAGTTAATTGATAATATTTATTTATTACTTAGGTTATTTATTGGTTTCTTTTTCAACATTACATTGAGTGTACCATTTCTCCTGCTTTTATTCTTTATTACTTTTTTGTGTCTTATCATTTGATTTCTTTTTATTTACTTCCCTTTATCTTAGGTTTGTTTCTTTTTCATTTTCCTCCTTCTTCGCTTTCAGTGTAGCCTATTTGATTTATATCTTGGTTCTCCACCTTCTCCTTTGGTTTTATTTTATTTAGTTGCATTGAGTCTTCATTTGGTTTGTTTCTTTCCTTCTTGTTTGGTTTCCTCTTGTTGGGTCAATCACTTTCTTCTTTGGTTTTATTCTTGTTTGTTTTTTGTTGTTCCCTTCTTCTTTTGTTCTTTTTATTTTGGTCAATCACTTGGGTTAGGTCATGTCGTCGTTTGTCATGTCATTGTCCTTTTATTTTCTTTATTTTAAACATTTTATTTTATGAACTACTTATTTACATTCAGATTCATCTTTTTTACCCCTGGTATTGGGGTGGCTTATTTGTGTTGTAACATAATGCCTCTCCTTCAAAATTGATCATTTTGATAAAACACTAGCATAGTTTTTTATAAAATTATCAGTTATATATAATTTTTCCTTTTCTTTCTTGTTTACTTCTCCTTTCTTGTTTCTCTTCTTACTTGATTCATTCCATTTTACTTGGATCTGTTTTTATTTATTTCCATTACTGTGTTCTCCCTTTTATAATTTTTCCCTAACTTTTTAGTAGCTGGTTTCTTCCATTACTACTCATTTTTTTCTGATACCAGAGGAACATCATCTCTGCTCAGTTTATTTTGATTGCTGGACTTATTCTCAGTCAATTTTAAATACCTTTTTTGTCATCTTGTGACTTAAATTAATAATAATAATATATTTTGGGATTGTCCACTTTGTGTTTTGTTTTTAGATAACTTTGGCCTTTTACTCATTCTTCCTTCCGCTGTACCTTTGCTATATACTGTCACCTACTCATACAGTTGATTGTTTTTTATTTATTTAGTTGTTAATTTCATCATTTCTAACTTTTCATTAGTTCGTTTTTCTTTTCTTCTTGTGATCATTTTAATTATCTTAGACATCTTTTTTCTTTTTCTTGGTTATTCACCATTATTTTGCTTTAGCCATTTTCTGTATATTTCCCTTATACATTATTTCCTTTTTCTTCCTTGTACCAGTTCAGTTTTTTTTCTTCTTTGAATCCATTGAATTCATTATAATTTTAGGTATTTGTCTTAGCAGTTCGTGCTTGATTTTATTTTTGTTTATTTTATTTTGTTTTAAATATTATTCTGAATAATTTTAGTAAGTTTGTTGTTCTTACTTTATAGGAATTTTTGTAATTTATTCCTTTATTATCATTTTTTTATTATACTTCATATGTCAACTTTTATTTTATTGTAAGTTGATCTTACTTTGTAGGAATTTTTGTAACTAATTCCTTCTTTTAATATTTTATATTAGGCGTCATAAGTCATCGAAATATTGTTGTAAGTTGTGCTCACATAATTTTAGAATTTTGGTATTTGTTTATTTACTTATCTTGGTTTACTTTTCCTCGTAAAACTTTTTTATAGAAGCTTGATTATACACTCCTTTTATCTTTTTGGTGGTTATGTTACTTATTTCATAAGTATTGTTACCATTGTCTTTGGTGATGACATAAGGTCCTATGTATAATAATAACAGTTTTTTGGCTATCCCTTCAAGTGTACTGGGTAGTTCATGGTTTTTTATCAATACTCTTTCTCCTTCGTTATATTTTATTACTTTAGGTTGATTTTGTGAATACTTTGCTTTTTGCTTCTTGATTTTTTTCCATGATTCGGCTATAACATTTGTTTTCATCGTACGGGTCTTCTGGGTCGACTGGGAAATCTATTAACTCTTGTATCTCTCTATGGGGTTTTCTTCCAAACATCATTAAATATGGGGTGTTCTCAATAAAATGGTGGTAACATATTTAAAAATACTTCGGTTGAAGCTAAATATTTCTGCCCTTCCTTTTGGTTATCATAGCCGTATGTTCTTAGAATACGTCCCACCTCTCTTAACACTCTTTCTGCGGGATTACTGCTAGGATGGTATTTGAATGTTTTATAGGTTTTTATGTTTACCTTTAATAATTCATCTCTCCACTTCTTTCCTTTGAGTTGTGTCCCGTGGTCTGTTATAATCATGCATGGTTTCCCAATTTCTGTGAGGTATTTATTTTTTATTATGTCCAATATTTTCTTCGTAGTTGCTCGGTTTATTGCGTACAATTTTGTGTACTTGGTGTAATGGTCTAATATTATTACTATAAACTTGTATTTATGTCTCCCTCCGCTACGTGGGAATGGTCCACATATGTTGAGAAACACTTTTTCTAGCTTGGTGTTTGAAGTGATGGGTATCATTGTTCCCTCTTTTCTCTCGTTATTTATTTTGACCATCTGACATATGGTGCAGGTTTTAATGTTCTGATTTACTTTTCTCGTTATATTTTTAATAAATATTTCCTCCTCCAATGCTTTCACCATTTTTAATGTTCCCATATGTCCGTATCGGACATGATAATCTTTAATTATTTTGTTTTCTAATGAATTCGGAACTACAAGTCTCCACGTTCTTTGATTCTTTTTGGTTTTGATAAATAGTATATCTTGGTGGATGCAATAATAGTTATTTATAATTTCTTCATTTTCTAATAGTCTTCTTCTTATGTTTAATAATTTTGTATCTAACTTCTGCTGTACCACTATTTTGCTTATTATATCTTCCAGGTCCTTCCTATCCTTTATTATGTAATACACTTTGGCGATCTTCTCCTTTTCTCCTTCAAATGTTTGGTTTTCTACATTTATTCTGGACAAAACATCTGCGGCAACGTTCTTGCGGCCTGGAATATACTCCCACGTAATATGGTACTCTTGTAGGGCGAGTATGCAACGTGTAAGTCTCCCATGACTTAATTTACACTGTTTTAAGAATGATATGGACTTATGGTCGCTTCAGACTGTGATTGGATATCCTAAGATGTAAGTTCTAAACTTTCCACATGCGAATACTGTGACTATTTAATTCTAACTGTAATCTTAAATAAAAAAAAAAATTAAGTTTGCGAGCGATAAGTATTTTTAAATCGCACTATTAAACCTAAAGCCCCTGTATTAAATCAGTATGAGAATGAGAAGTGAATGAAAATCAACAGAAGCACTAATAAAAAAGGTCGAATTGTAAAAAGTTATTATTATCATAATTAACCCTTTGCTAGTCATCATGCGGTGACCTGTTAATTCCGGACTCAACGTGTTTATCGAGTCGTCTGTAATTTAGGAAGATATAAAAATCATAATGTTTATAATCAGAAATTTGAAGGCACGAATAGTAGTTAAAATAACTCACTTAAATTATATATATATATAATTAATGTATGGTTTTTGGTAATAAGAATGTTAACTTAAATAAAAATAGGAACTATATTGTCGCGGAGTACTTGCCCCTCTCCGTTGTTATGTGCCAGTTCAATCGAGAAAGAGTCGCTATGTTGCCGTCACACCGTACAGACGTAAGAGCGAGAGCTCCACCAAAATGTATTTGTTTTTTTTATTAACTTTAGAATATTAGCTACCACTGCTAAACGTGGAGAGCATTGTGTAATGTATGAATAATATAAAGATGTGTTAAGAAGAAAATGTAATAAGTAACTTAACTAGTGGTAAGCAAGATGACGTCTCCCCTCAAGAGGTAAATCCAATTACAACATCACTCCTGAAGATGTGATCTGAATAAACTTCATAAATACACGTATACGATGCATAAGACGCTGACGAGGACCTCCGTGAATCTACACCTACTTTCACCAAAGAAACTTCAATATCCGCAGTGAACATCCGACCTAATTCTTGCCGAAGACACGACCCAGATGATGACGCCAACTCCAAGAATTCCCAAGACAGACACCCCAGGACGAGGTTACTACGACCAATTGTAAAGGTGACTCAATAGCTTAGCTATCGAGAGTTAATCATATTTGATACACAACTCACATTAAAAAGAGACTTTTCAAAGACGATTAATTTCATTTAAAATTAAAATGAGACAATCTAAGAGTTTACTGTAAGATTCAAGTATCATACGTTGTAACGCCTTAAATGTAAATGTAATTTATTATCACTTCAAGTAATAATACCATTCCTCAAATGGTAAAAGAAGTCTTGCAAGCATCTAGATGAACTGTAAATAATTAGAAGTCTTTACTATAAATATACTTAAAGTAAACTCGGATCCGAGGTATAAGAATACATAATCAGTTTGATCCCAAAATTTTATGAAAAGCATTTAAATATTTTAGTTTAATTAATGATGTCATGGGATCTTTTAGTAACTGTTGTTAATAAAGAGAAGTCGTCTTGTTACACATGAAAATGAGTGCATAAATCAGTAAAATACCTTCCCTTGTTTCCTTATAGTTATATTAAGTAATTTGTTCAATTAATTTGACTTTAATAACAGTTCGTTACAACGTAGGCAGCCCATGTAATTGGCAGATGTCAGTTAAGATGGGTTCCCTGGATTTGTAACGTGGCAATACGTTACAAAATTGCGCCACTCTGCTTAATTTATTAGTAAATTAGATAACTCACGGCATTCAGTTATTGATCTATGCACTCAGGGAATGTAATTGATGTAACTTTAATTTTCAAAAAAAAAATGAATTTGTTTAAGATACGCAAATGATAGTCAGTATAAATTGAAATAGCATTGTATGAAGCTAAATGCAAGTAGGTACATGAATTGTAATGCTTGGTCAACTGCTCAGTCTTTAACAGGTTTATATTATGACAATCCAAGACCTGTTGTTTCTTGAATAAGCCTGCATAGTATATGTTAGTGTATGTCTGTCGTCACGGTAAAAGTAATAAAAAAAAAGAAATAATAATAATGCTCCTGTGTAAAGTAGACCCGGTTAATTACGTGGAAAGATTTCATAACTTGAAATTGTTACCAAAATAAATAATTAATTTAATTGGGGAAAGTACAAGAATTAATAAAGTCAAACTGTTATAACCGTAAAACACATGTAAGTTGAAGGCGTGCGTTGTTGAATGAGATTCACCCTATGCGTCCGAGCTGGCTTCTCCAGTTTTGACCTGTCAAGGAAGTAATCGGTGGCATTGTGTAGAGAACAATACGTGAGCGTAAACCCCGCATTCTCACGGACACACTTACCCTACCTTTGTTTACTAAATAAAGAGGGTGGCCTACATTCCAGCAAACAGCTGATCGGCTATTTAACTTTGAAATATGTGTGTGTGGAATTTCTGTCTCTCCCTTAGAAGAGAAATTGTCTTTTCTGAATTATGCAAATTATTTACCCAAGAATTTATCTTATCTATGTAATTAGTGTGTAGTGTTGTAGAATTAGTTTTAAGTACGTTTTAATGTGTTAGAACTAAGATAAAAATGGCCCAATTCAATCCGGATTTGCTATTAAAAGACGAGCTGTCTTACGAAGCTCTTTTGCGTGGACTACCCCATGCGAATGTAACAGTCGCGGAATTTCGTAGGTCAATACGCGAATGTGGATTTGATACACCCGCGCAATTAAGCAACCTAAGCGAACTCGATTATGAGAGCGAGAGAGAAATTTGTAATGCCAAGTATAGTGAGCTAACCTTATTGTCTCAAACCCTCCAAGATGAGAAATCTCCGGCGATAATTTTGCGGACTACCCAGAGAATAGAGCATTTAACCCGGCGAATGAAAAATTTGTTGATCTGGCCTAATCTTACGGAAATACCTCCTGAAGTACAAAACCTAGCTGACGAAGCTTTACGTCGCTTACCCACAATTATTAATGACTTAAGAAGAAGATCCGACTCGTTCAGGATGGATGAAATAGAGAAGTCCTTAAAGAAATTACACATCTCTCCAGTACAATCCCCTACTACTGATCTACCTCTGCCTAACACTGATCGGAACTCACACTCCGTATCGCAAATGCAAGCTAACCAAGAGCAAAATACTGATAGAGATTTAAATGCCCCTCCTCCCAAGCGTTTTCAGATTCGTCCCGGAACTCATGAATTGACCACCCCGAATGCATCATATCGTTCTCCTAAAGGAATGCCAACCTTGAACCATAACGCAGACCTATACGGAAAAATTACTCATCCTGTGGAGAAAATCTTAACTGAAATCCCTTACACCGATGGATTAAATGTCTCCAAACTACTAAATTTCATTAACTATCTCCTGCAGATAAAAGATCTACAGCAGCTGAATGACTGGCAAATTTTGCAAGTTCTGCTACCGAAATGTAAACCCCCGTTAAAGAATCGTGTGACAGAAGCACTAAGCTCTACACTTCCAGTAGAAGAGCTACATAGCTCGATAATAAAGTACTTTATTCCAACTGGTATTTATGAAGAAATTAAAAGAAAGACCGTACTCCGAGTACAAGGAAATCAGGAGAGATTAGCTCATTACATCTCCGATATCAGGGAGTCATCTCGACTACTACGTGTAGATTGGAATGAGACAGATGGTCGACACCATTTTAATAGGACTGTCACCTGAGGAAAGATCTCGTTTAGCTTTGATAAATAGACCAAACACAATTGCAGATCTAGAACAATGCAGTATCCATTCGTCAAATGTATGGTACTCCGATCAAAATAGACATACAATGAAACCCGCAGAAACAAATATAAATGAATTGCGAGCCCTAGTGCCCGATGTAACAACCCCGCATGAAAGGCAAGTATTCAATAGACCTCACAATGTGCGCAAATCTGGTAAGTTAAGTGTAACACCATATACAGCGGAAATAAGGTACTCTCCTCGCAATAAACCTATCTGTTATAATTGCGGCAAATATGGACACATAAGAAAAGACTGCAAGAGCAAGCCATGGGAACGTAAACACTCAGATCCAAAAAACATGTAAGCCAGGGAGACCCGAAATCCTGTGTCTTCCGCAGCAACTCGAAATCTGGTGAACATAAAGAAACTTATAAAAAAAAAAATAAAAGATTTTATAACCAACGTGGAAGGAAAAGAAGTTCTAAAGAAATAGATCCCTACGTGAGAGAATTTCGTGAAAAATGTAACGCGATAAATAAATGTAACTGGACTAAAAGTCTATTACCCTTAATACGAGTTGACTTAGGCGTTACCTCCACAATCGCATTAATTGATTCGGGATCTAGTAGAACCTTAATCAGCCAAGAATTAGCGGACAAATTAGCGAAACACCATCTAGTAAAACGGAGTCAACCGGTGAATATAAAGTGTGCTACCGCCAATAAACGAAATATAATAATAAAACTGAGCATTACCGTCAAGGTTAAAATCAAGAACCTAACCTGGATTTTTACAATGTTAGTATGTAATGAATTAGGACCCGATTTAATATTAGGAGCAGACTTTATTAGTAAAACGGGAATGATTCTTGACATCTATGAGCAAAAATATTATTTCCGATTCGACCATACACGGAAATATCGATTTGATTGTAATAATGAGAAAAAGAAAAAAAATTGTTCATCTACTGCCCATGTAATACACCAAGAGTCAGATTTATCTCATCTAGAAAGTAGAGATAGAGTGAGAATACTGAAGTTAATAAAAGAATTTTCCTCAGTTCTTACACCTAAACTAGGACTCACTAAACTAATAGAATATAAAATTAATCTGAGCGATCAGAAAGTAATATGCCTACCTCCATACAAGTTGTCGCCTCCCAAGATGGAAGTGATGAGAAACCATATCAACAAGTTGTTGGAGCAAGGAGTCATTGAACCCTCTACGTCCCCATATTCATCACCCTCCTTTTTAGTACCAAAAGGTCACGATAAACACAGACTAGTTGTGGACTACAGGCAATTAAACAAAAGAATAGAATTTGAATCTATTCCTCTTCCAGACATCCATAGTGCTTTCCATTACTTCACGAAAGCTATGGTCTTTACGGTAATGGATCTGAATCAAGCTTTTCACCAAATACCCCTTTCGGAAGAATCAAAACGTCTAACCGCGTTTGCAGTTCCTTTTAACTTGTACCAATTTACTAGAGTACCCTTTGGAATATCTCAAGGAAGTTCCGTATGTAGTAGACTATTAGAAAGGATATTTCGCGATATTAAATTTAAATATGTGTATCACTATTTGGACGACATCGTTATATATAGCGAATCTATGGAACTACATCTTAAACACCTACGCGAAGTGTTATCTTGGTTACGAAGAGCAGGATTAACTGTTAACCCAAAGAAGGTAAATTTTGCGGTCCCACAGTTTTCATTCTTAGGTCACATCGTGAAAGCGAATGGAAAGGTAAGCATTGACCCCGAACGAACCCGCGCTATTAGAGAATTTTCACCCCCACAAGATGCAAAAGGTATAGCCCGATTTTTGGGAATGGTAAATTATTTCCACAAATATATTCCCCATCTTGCCGAAATAGCAGCACCCCTAAATTCCTTAAGAAAGAAGGGAGCGAAGTTTGAATGGAGCTCACTACATCAAAACGCGTTTGAGCAACTTAAAGAAAGTATCATATCTCCCCCAGTTTTGCAACTAGCCGATTTCACGAAACCTTTCGTAGTGCAGACCGACAGTTCCAGTGTAGCGTTAGGTGCAGTGATATATCAAGAGATAGAAAACAGCAGACTACCTATTAGTTATGCATCACGAACCTTGAGCGACCAAGAAAGAAAGTATTCCGCATATGAATTGGAATGTTTAGCCATTGTTTTTGCATTCGAGAAGTTTAAACCCTTCCTAGAACATAAAGAATTCCTTTTGGAAACTGATAATCAAGCGTTATCTTGGTTACTGAATCACCCTAAACAGTTAGGACGTATTGGAAGATGGATATTGAAGTTAAACTGCTACAAATTCAGAGTGCAGCATATTAAAGGTACCCAAAACGTAGTCGCTGATACCCTGTCCCGTATGTTCCAGTCGCCCACTAAAACTCCCGAAAGCAAGGAGAATCCGGAAATAGCACTTGCTAACGCCGTAATTACTGAGTTCCCCCTTGCCTTTACAAACATTGCCCCCTTACAAGACCCCTTACTGAAGCTTATTATAGAACAACTTGCGCAAGGTATTAAATCCGAGAAATACGTATTGAGTAAAAATGTACTATGCCATAAGATAAGAAGCGGAAAGGAACTAAGAATAATAGCCCTTGATGTAATTAAGCCCATGCTGATGGAGTACTTCCATTCATCTACCATAGGAGCCCATATGGGAATTAATAAGACAATACATCGTGTTCGAAAGGAATATCATTGGAACAATATGAACAGCGAAACAGCCAGTTTCGTAAAGAAATGTAAATTATGTGCTCTCAGTAAACCGGCCAGAAATAATCAGGTAAGCCAACTGATTTCAGAAATCCCTAAGACCCCTTTTTCTAAACTTTATCTCGACTTTTCAGGTCCATATCCACGATCCAAATCAGGTAATACTATGTTACTCATCTGTGTAGATTCGTTCACCAAATTTGTTTGGATGTATCCCATGCGACGAGCATTAGCGTCGACGACTGTAAAAATATTACAGGAAAGATTATTTAAAGACTACGGTACACCTGTACGTATAGTATCAGATAATGGACCACAGTTTAAAGTGAAAGAATTTAAGAATATGTGTTTCAAGTTAGGAATAGACCATATAACCACTACGGAGTATCGACCGCAAGGCAATATTGCTGAAAGGTATCTACGAAACCTCAAATCTGCGTTAATCGCCTATCATGCGAACGATCATACGTCGTGGGACCAAAGCCTATCCTGGATTCAATACGCCTTTAATTCAGCTTATCACGAAGGTCACAAGTCGACCCCGTTTGAGTTACTGTACAAATACCAACCAAACCACCCCTTGTCCACAAAATGGAATATACACGACCTGCTACCTCCGCAAATAACGGATAAGCAGATAAAGCAAATATGGAATAAAGCCCGCTCTAATTTAAGAGCGAACTTAGAGAAATCCAGAAAATACCACGAGAAAGGTATTCATAACAATTCCCTTAGGTACCAAGTAGGTGACTTAGTAATGTATAAGACTCACCCCACTAGTAGTGCAATTGATAAGACCACCTCTAAACTATCATACCGATGGTGTGGCCCTTACCAAATCCAGAAGTACCTAACTCCAGTTACAGTAGCCCTGTACGAACCTGCGACTCAAAAATATGTGCGGTTTTTCGCAGCTAAAATTTACAGCTGCGAAATTTCGCAGCTAAAATTGTATAAGAAGAAGAGAAGGAATAGTATAACCAAAAATAGAAAAGGTAATACTAGGTAGTGAAGTATATTATACTTCTGAAACCGTGGAAAATGTTAAACGTAGAGTTTGGAAATGAGGCCTGATCAACCTGAGATCCAGTTCTGCGAAGAATAAGTAAATGAGTACTCAATGAAAACTAGACTGAATTCTAAATAGCAAAAGATTTAGAAAATTACTCTACAGAGAGAGAGTAACAAAACCAAAGAAACAACTGGTAGTAGATTTAAGTGATAGAGATAAGAAAGAGTTTTGTGTTTTAATATGTAGATATTAAGTGTGAATAGTATGTAAAAAAAAAAAAAAAAAGGTAGTTAATAAGAAAATATAAAAGTATATTGTGTTGTGGAGAAGAAGCAAGTGGATATAACGCTTACCAATAACTATGTGAGAGAAATTACACACACTGACACCATACATACTCCAAGTCCCCAATTGTGCGTTAGACTCACAAAACACCCCTAACGTGAAACTTAAGCGGTGGAGTATGTGACGATTTAATTCTAACTGTAATCTTAAATAAAAAAAAAATTAAGTTTGGGAGCGATAAGTATTTTTAAATCGCACTATTAAACCTAAAGCCCCTGTATTAAATCAGTATGAGAATGAGAAGTGAATGAAAATCAACAGAAGCACTAATAAAAAAGGTCGAATTGTAAAAAGTTATTATTATCATAATTAACCCTTTGCTAGTCATCATGCGGTGACCTGTTAATTCCGGACTCAACGTGTTTATCGAGTCGTCTGTAATTTAGGAAGATATAAAAATCATAATGTTTATAATCAGAAATTTGAAGGCACGAATAGTAGTTAAAATAACTCACTTAAATTATATATATATATATATATAATTAATGTATGGTTTTTGGTAATAAGAATGTTAACTTAAATAAAAATAGGAACTATATTGTCGCGGAGTACTTGCCCCTCTCCGTTGTTATGTGCCAGTTCAATCGAGAAAGAGTCGCTATGTTGCCGTCACACCGTACAGACGTAAGAGCGAGAGCTCCACCGAAATGTACTTGTTTTTTTATTAACTTTAGAATATTAGCTACCACTGCTAAACGTGGAGAGCACTGTGTAATGTATGAATAATATAAAGATGTGTTAAGAAGAAAATGTAATAAGTAACTTAACTAGTGGTAAGCAAGATGACGTCTCCCCTCAAGAGGTAAATCCAATTACAACATCACTCCTGAAGATGTGATCTGAATAAACTTTATAAATACACGTATACGATGCAGAAGACGCTGACGAGGACCTCCGTGAATCTACACCTACTTTCACCAAAGAAACTTCAATCTCCGCAGTGAACATCCGACCTAATTCTTGCCGAAGACACGACCCAGATGATGACGCCGACTCCAAGAATTCCCAAGACAGACACCCCAGGACGAGGTTACTACGACCAATTGTAAAGGTGACTCGATAGCTTGGCTATCGAGAGTTAATCATATTTGATACACAACTCACATTAAAAAGAGACTTTTCAAAGACAATTAATTTCATTTAAAATTAAAATGAGACAATCTAAGAGTTTACTGTAAGATTCAAGTATCATACGTTGTAACGCCTTAAATGTAAATGTAATTTATTATCACTTCAAGTAATAATACCATTCTTCAAATGGTAAAAGAAGTCTTGCAAGCATCTAGATGAACTGTAAATAATTAGAAGTCTTTACTATAAATATACTTAAGGTAAACTCGGATCCGAGGTATAAGAATACATAATCAGTTTGATCCCAAAGTTTTATGAAAAGCATTTAAATATTTTAGTTTGATTAATGATGTCATGGTATCTTTTAGTAACTGTTGTTAATAAAGAGAAGTCGTCTTGTTACACATGAAAATGAGTGCATAAATCAGTAAAATACCTTCCCTTGTTTCCTTATAGTTATATTAAGTAATTTGTTCAATTAATTTGACTTTAATAACAGTTCGTTACAACGTAGGCAGCCCATGTAATTGGCAGATGTCAGTTAAGATGGGTTCCCTGGATTTGTAACGTGGCAATACGTTACAATACTATGCTGAGTAGTTCTTTTTCAGTAACGTTGTTTACTGAAAAAGTAGTTGTTTACTTAACATTTGTCGCAACTGTTTAGTATCCTGCTGGCAAAGCTGATGACCTGGTGGTGTCCTTCCTCATCTTCTTGATATAACTCGGCGCCTAGACTGACATCACTGGCGTCGCAATTCAGGTAAAAGGGTTGTTCAAAATTGGGGTGATGTAGCATTACCGTTTCTAGAAATTTTAGTTTGATCAGTTTTAACCCTTCTTCCTGCTCAGTTCCCCAAGTCCATTTTTCCTTGACTGACAGTTGTTTATAGAAAATTTTGCTGTAAGGTATGAATAATTAGTTTGAAACTTTCTGTAATAGTTACATATACCTAAGAAGGACTGTAGCTCCTTCTTATTCTTAGGTGTAGGGAATTTCTGAATGGCCTCCACTTTCTCTTGGGATGGTGATATTCCCTGTTCAGTTAAGTTGAATCTTAGGAATTTGACCTTGTTTGCTATAAATTTCGATTTATCCAATTTCAGCATAATGTTATTTTCGGATAATTTCTTTAACACTTGCTTGACTCGTTCACAGTGCTCGTCCCAGTCTGAAGATGTTATTAGCAGGTCGTCCACGTACACTGTTGTGAACTGCAGTGCTTCTTGACCTAAGACTTGGTCCATGCATTTGACGAACACTGCGACGGAATTGATGAGGCCAAAAGGTAACCTCTTAAATTGGTAATTTCTTCCGTCGAAGATAAATGCCATGTATTTCCTACTGTGTGGGTGCAGCTCCACCTGCCAGTACCCACATACAGTATCCCAGGTGCTTATGTATTTGGTGCCATGGAACCTTTTTAATATTTCTTCAATTTCTCCTGGTGAAGTTCTGTCATTTATGATTATTTTATTGATCTCTTGGGCATCTAAGCAGATTCGTACCTTACCATTCTTTTTAGGTATGGTGACTATCGGACTCGTGTATGGAGATTGACTGTATTCAATGATGTCCTCCTCCATCATTCTGTTGATTTCTGTTCTGACTTCATTTTTTAGAGAGTAAGTTATTGGGTAAGATTTCCTATGGAAGTCTACGGGTTCACGAAAGTTGATTTTGCATTGGTACCCCTTGACCTTTCCTGGAGTATTGGAGAAAACATGCTGGTATGTGTTATAGGTAGCTATGAGTTTTTCAGCTTGTTCCTTAGTTATTTCATGTTGAGGTCATTCTCTTTGGAATGTTCTGATTTCTTCTATTTTCCTTTTCCACAAATCTCTATCTTCCTCTTCATCGTCTATCATGATTGATGGTTTATGTGTTCGGCAATAATAACTTTTTAATCCAGGATCATGATTTAAAGCTAGTGGTGTCAGGTTACAATTTATGATGCTTGCTGACCATATTCCCCTTTCAGAAGTCAGCCATACTACTCCCTTCTGCAGGTTGATGACAGCTGAATGTTGTCTCAACACGTCGCATCCAATTAGCATGTTAAATGGCAGTCCATTTGCAACAAGAAAAACAATAGGTATGGTTGCGTTCTGACTGTCTAGCTCTAAAGAAACTTGTTTTCTTATCGACTTATTCTGTTTGCCTGTGGCACCAATTATGACAATGTTATTTATGGGTAAAGTGGGAATTGGTATTTTTGAGTTAGCTTGTATTCGCTCTAATTCTGGTTGGTTTATTAAAGAAATATTTGATCCAGTATCGATCATTATTATTGTAATGGTCCCGTTGATGGTAGCCTTCATGTGTATGATTTCGCTATTTGGTTTCGGCAGCTGGTTAGCCTCTTCCTCCAGAAGTTCTTCTCTGATATTTTTGAGGTAGTTATTCGATATTATTGTTATTATTCTGTTTTTATTTAGCGTCGTTGTTCGTCGTTTCAACACAAGTGATTGGTCATGTGAAGGGTCTGTTTGATTTCTCACTGACCTTTTTAGTTTAAAGGTTGCTGCGTATTGTTATACAGACTATTTGACTGGTTCGCCGCTTCACTGATCGCAGTTTGTTGATCATTTATTTGGTTCCTGGGCGCTTCCATTGGTCTACATTCTGGGGATTGATGGTTATTATAATTGGAGTTGTTGTACCAAGAGTGTGTCTGTGTGTTAGGACAATATCTTCTATGGTTATGTTGTCTCCTCCCACTAATAAAATTAACTTGGCGTCTCATGTCGCCTCTGTTTTGGTTACTCACTGTTCCCCTGTTGTACTGGTAATTCGGGTCGTAATGGTTGCCATAATAGTTGTTATTATTTGGGTGGCCATTGGGACATTGGTTTTGTTCTGCTCCCCGGTAGTTATTGTTTGTTGGATTGTTGTTTTGTGCATTCCCGTTGTTCGGCTGGTTCCCCTGGTTATAATTCTGGTGGTCTCGGCTGGTTATTTGGATGGTAATTTGGTTGATTCCTGTGGAACGGTTGGTCCCCTCGATAGTTGTTCGGATTACGGTTCAAGTTGTTCCGGTTATTGTTTTGGGTGTTGTTGTAGGACATGTTGTAATTAGTTGTATTTTGATTATCGTTCCACCGGTTGTATTTTTGGTTCGCTATTCAATTTCTTTTATACTGCCCGTCGTTTTCGTGATCTTCTAATAAACTGGCCATTCCCTGTATCGTTTTAATCTGTCCCTGTCTCCTGGCCCTCTGGATTGCGTCCTCATAATGATAACCCAGCTGTATTATGAGGGATTCTTCCGGTATCCTTGGCTCGAGATTCCTAGCTAGGCATACTTTCCCTAAGAAATAAGAGGTTAGTGTGTGTCTGGCCTGCGGCTCATATCTCCCATTACTAATATCATTCCTCACTACATTCTGTGTGGATTCGGACCAGTATTTTTCTCGGAATAGTGCTTTGAATTCCTGCGTACAGCTGATCTCCGGTCGAGTGGCTGTCCACCAATTGTCATTAGTATCCTTAAACATCTCGTCGATGAGGCTCCTCACCGTCGTCCATCTTGTTTCCTGGTTCTTCTCTATGAGTTCTTCCACTCTCTTTAGGAATTCAATTGGGTTACGTCTGTAACTCCTAAAGTTTATTACTTCTCTATTTTCGCTGGTAATAATATGAGTGTTATTACAAGGCTTCTCCCTCAAAGCGTCTAGTTCTTCCTGCATCTGTTTTCCCTCTGACTGATTCCTTGTATCTTCTCTTTATTCTCTTGAGTTTGTCCGTCGACTTTATTGATGGTGGTGTACACTCGTTCTACACGTTCACTGATATCAGTTTGGATTTCTTTGTGCCTCTCCTCCAGCTTCTGGAGCACTTCATGTTTATTTCTTGTGCACTCTTCGGTGGTGATTTGTTGCAGTTCTTGAACTCTAATTTTTTCTTCCTCCTCGACATTATTTATTTTGTTAGTCAACTCCTCCCGGACATGTACTATAGTTTTGTTTGTCTCGGTTATTGTCTGTTTTATCTCCTCTCTACATTCCATCAACTGTTGCATCAATTCCTCCTTCGTCTTCTTGCTGTCTTCCTTCAACTGTCTTTGGAGTGTTTCACTGTTGTTCTCGATCTTGTTGTTTAATATCTCAAGATCTTTCTTTATTTGCCTCTTCAGCTCCTCGCTCTTCTTTTCTAACGTTTCTTGGTTTCTTTTCAGGGCTTCATGGTTGCTTTCCATCTTATTATTTAGAAGTTCTATGTCCTCCTTGATTTGTTTCTTCAATTCTTCAGTGTTTCTGTCCAGTTTTTCGTTTAAGAATTCTCTGTCTTCCTTTCTAAATAATTCTAATTTTTTATTCAATTCTTCCTTGTCCTCCTTCATTCCCTCTTGTAATGATTCTAACATTTTATTTAATTCCCCTTTGTCTTCCCTTCTTTGTTCTCTAGTTTCTTCCTTCGTTTTCCTTGAAGTTTCTGCTATAAAGTTCATTATATCTTGCAGCCTCAGGTCCTCTTTCTCAATGGGTTTACTTGGTTGGTCCCCGACTGTTCCTTCCACTTCCGGTTCTGGTTGGGTTGGGTCTTCCGGTTGGTCCTCCTGGGGATCCTCTTCAATCATTTCCCCGATCATTTCTTCAATTTCTTCCATCTCTTCTTGGTTGGTACCTTGTGTTCCTTTCTTTGTTTGATATCTCGTAACCATGGAATGTCTCATAATCGCCGCTAGTCTTCTTTTCTAGCCTCACCAGTTGGTCGCCAATCTGTAACGAATAGACTGTGTCGTCTCTGTAATAAGATGAGTATGGTGTAGTGTGTAGTGTACGTTCGTCTCGCACTGGAGTCGTTACATCAATCCTTGCGCTAACGAAGTCTGCAGCGGTGTGTTAATTACCAGTACAGCACAGTAGTAACCTTACCTGTTTTTCAATAGGGGTTTGTGAATCCCGGGTGGCGCCAAATTGTTTATTAAAACAATTAAACTTATTAAATAATATTTTAAAAGAGTGTTCTCAGCGATGACGGCCGGGGCATTCAAATAATTCCTGCTCGTTCGGCCTCCTGAATCGAGTAGGTAGTTGTTCGAATTGCAACGTGAGCGCTGGTCGTCAAATCTAGCTTTCGTTAACAAGTAATACAATACACTCCCTATGAAATAAAAACAATGGTTACACTTTGTACTAGTTATTTTAATGGTTGATTTGTAATATTTCAGTTTGACAATTAAAATTATTCTTGTTGATTAATAAATTTGCACCGACATTAATTTTGAGACGTCTTTCTCTGGGTTTGACGAAATCGATTTTGTAACGAGTTGTTCATTCCAGCATGGCTGCCGTTTAGTTAGTTAACAAATGTACTCGTTTGAATTTGGAGTTCTTTTGATTATAAGAAAACGATTCCTTATGGTTACAATAAAAAGTACATTACCTTATATCATTTTGTACTTAAATAATAATGTGTTTGGTTATAATTGGTTCTGTAGTGTAGTTAAGTGTGTTTATAAAGTTCGTATTATATCAACAGGTTATATTCTAATTTAACAATTTTCAGTGTTTTGTTTTTTCTTATTTAATCTTTGAAAGAGAATATTCGGTTTATAGTGAGAGTTCAAATTACTTTTAGAAATACTTACCTTAAGGTGAGTTTATTTTTGGAATTTGGGTAATTCAATTATACTTATCAAATCAGGCGACTTGGTATAAACAGTTGTCAGTCAAAAATGTATTTGGGCTGCATTAGGCATCAATTTTCATTAATCTTGGGGCTTAGGTATGTCTTGTGTCCTTTTCATATTGGATGTAGTCATATTTTCATTTAATTTCCTGGTAAAATGGTCCTTGGCATCAGTTAAATGTTCAGGTCATTTGTCTGCTTCTTAATGGTTCGTCGTTTTGAATTTTGTTTACTTTTTTGACATATTAAATTAAAAATTTGGCCGTTCACCATTTGGCTTCTGTTCGGCAAGAGCGTCACTTTACGAGTACCGAAATCTAACCGAAATTTTGTAACTAACGGTGGTTGCTATAGTTACTAATTAAATCTGATTGGCTTAGATTGACAAAAAGCCATTATTATCATATTTGAATTCTTTTCAAAATCCTTGCATATCTTCTGATTGCTTTTATTCCTTTATCTTCCTCCCTAAGTATTAATTATTATCACTGTTATTTGTATTTCCTTTCAAAGATTATTTTGGTACCCCATAATATTGGGTTATTTTATGTTTTACAATTTACAATTATTTTAATATTTGCTAATTACATTTCTCTTTTAATTTAAATCCATATTCTAATATTTTGCTTTTAATATAGTTTAAAAATTATCCTTGGTTAGTTATTCGCCTTGGATTTGCTATTTTCTTTGTTAATTTGTTACAATTTGTAGTTGTTTGTTTTTTGACAGGTAGGCATCTCATAGGTTTAAGTAGCCATTATTGGTTTTTACTTATGTCATACAAATTACATTTCCTTTTATCTTAATGAGCTTAGTTTTGTTATTATAATTGGTCGTGTTATTTGTTAATGTGTTTTGGATCTGTTTTTGGGTTTTGCAATAGTAATTGGGAGGTTAAGTTATTAAAAATAATGAAATGCTTCAAAGGGAGTTCTGCAGTGTGGGCGGAAGTACACAAAGCAGAATGGGGAGATTATCCAAGTTTTGAGAGTGCCTTCCGAAGCAAATACTGGTCAGAGGGGTTACGCGGTAAGATTATGGGAAAAGGTAATTTTGGGGCCCAGGGGGATAATGTGACACTGTACATGATGCGGTCATACAATGAGGTGAAATATTTAGAGCCCCCGTTATCGTTCCAATCATTTGTACGGTATATAAGTAAACACTTACCAAGAGAAATTCAGATCAACTTAATGACGCGGGAAGTGGAAGACATAAATGAACTCGAGCAAATACTAGATATTTTCCAAAACATTAGAGACCGAGAGACGGGTCGGCGTCCGAATCCGCCCGCACCATATACAAACGGAAACCATTATCAGCCCAGGAGGACACCAATCCATTATAGAGGGGAACGGGGAAATAATAATAATAGTAAGGGAGGATTGGAGGTGTGTAGAGTGTCACTGTGAGAACTACGCCAGCAGAACGACCTGTTATAGGTGCCATAAAGAGAGGAACTGTCAACGAAATAACACTGAGCATAACCAAAACAATCAACCACAGAGAGGAGGGAGCAGCAACCGAGGAGCACCGGGAAGTAGTGGAATTCCTAACAGAGGCCGTGGTGGGTATACTCCAGGCCGTGCAACAACTCAGACGGAAAACTAGCAAGGACAGTGGGTGAAGGGACCCCACCATTGTCGACAAAGGACTCCAGGGCCCAAGACAACAACGGCTACCTAAGTAACGTTATCCGCACCGACCTGTCCAAGGAACTGATGGAGGAGGATGACATAGAGGCAGCAAGACTAGAGACCGGACTGACCGAGGTAAGAATCCAAATTGAAGGTAGAAATAAAAACCTTAGTAGATACAGGCAGTGAAGTTTCTGTTATTTCCGAAACATACTAGAGGGTCATGCGAGAGTTAGGGAGAATTTTTCGGGCATATTGCCATGCCAAACACAGTGAATGGCCAATGTATGTGGGAAAAATTGAAGAATGGTTGAATTGTACTACTCAATCAACTGGGTTTACACCGTACAAGCTGGTCAAGGGGACACGCCCACCTAGAATTCTGGAACAGCTGTTCAACTACCCACCGGAGAGCAACACCCAAGGTTTGGAGGTAAAATTAAAACTCGCAAATGAAAATTTATTAACTAAGGGAGAAAAAAGAAAACGGCGGCATGATGCCAAAAGCAAATGGACTAAGTATGAGGTAGGTCAGTTGGTATTAGTGAGAAGGCATGATTTATCAAGTGCACAGGATAGAGAGATTAAGAAATTCTTTTTGTTATATGAAGGACCATATGAAGTAATTGAAATTAAAATGGATAACGCATATGTTTTACGAAACCAAGTGACACGGGAGATAGTGGGTACCCATAACGCCACCAATTTAAAAAAGTATTGGTCAACATAAAATAATAAAATAAATCATGTAATTGTATATAAAAATTTATTGTTTTCAGAAGGGACCCTCCCCCATTTTTGGACGCCCACGGTCTCACCAGCCCTGGTCGTGGATTTTGGACACATAGGGACAGACCATGGTTGTAGCCACTTCCCATTGAGGTGGGACAAGGATTGATTTTTCCCTACCAAATTGGTAGAAACTAGAAATTTTACATAGTACAAATAACGGAGAGGGGGACCCCTAAAGTCCGTGTTTAAAGAAACAGAAAAATAGGTGCACAAACTGGCACAACCCACGGACCATAGATTGCCTTAATTCTAAATTATAATATTAAGGTAATCCTCAAGTCAATAAACTGGTGTTATTTGCGGATTGTAAACTCATCCCTTAATAGGTAGGTAGTGGAGAAGTTGTGTGGCTGAGTAAACAAACTGAGATAACAAATTTTCTGTATAGTCTGATAGAATTATGGCCTATGGAGATGAGGTCGTAGATTGGTGGTTGGGGTTTGTTTTAGTTTTAAAGAAGGGGGCAGGTAAGGAATTCAGGGCTGTCCTTACATTTATTTTTTTAACCGCCCGGTTTTTTTGATTTAATGAAAAATATATGAAAAAATACGAGGCACGTATTTTTTATTTCATTTTTTATTTTGTATTAATTTTTTATTTAAATTTTATATAATTCGAAAAAGATAGGCAAAATAACTGTGTAGCCTCGGCGAAACCTGGTCAGTACGGCAATAAAAAAACCCAAGGAAATGTCAAAAAACGCGTTATTGCTTTTTAAATATTGCTTAGCCAAGCTAAACCTCATTTTTCCTCTCTTTCATATTTTTCAAATAACTCGAAAATTAATGCATAGAAACAAAAATTAAAAAATTATATAAGCTTTGTAGCAGATAATCTTCAAACTGTTTTCGAATTTTGTACCTTACCAAAAATGAAATGTAATCCACTGGAATTGAAAACAATGTATCTTATATTTCTATGAACTTTAATGAAGAAATTTGTGTTAGTGGTTGAAATCACGATCAGAATGATCACTGTTACACACCACCATATAAAAAACTACCACCATTGTAAAGACTGCAACAAAGTGTACCTAGGGGAGACAGGACGAAAATTCGTATGCAGGTTGTCTGACCACAAACGTGGAGAAGGTAATAGAACAACCAATTCGTTATATGCAAGACATTTCATAGAAGACAACCATAAGTTTGTTAATCCTTTGGAAGAATACGAAATTGTAAAAGTAGTAAATAACACAGTTGAAAGGAAGCTTAGAGAGGAGTTAGAAATATTGAAAGAAAGAGAAAAAGGGTTAGACAATTTAATTAATATTAAAATTAAATTTGATAATGAAGAAATATTTTATAACATGATTAAGAAGTAAATGAGAGAGGACAGATAGATAAGATTAAGAATTATATTGCATAGTACTAATTAGTTGTTTTAAAATAAGGGTGTGTGACTGACCCAAGTGTGTGGAGAGGAAGAGGGCAGTTTAAAAGGACACACACACACACACACACACACACACACACACACACACACACACACACACACACACACACTGAAACACAAGGAATTTACTAGAAAAATATGTAACTGTACAGATGGTGAGACAGAGTTTAGGGGGTGGGGAAGGGTAATTAATTTTTAGTTTGTTGTGGGTGAGCAGGGTGGAGGAGAGGGGTGAAGGGTTGGGTTTCACATATTTTCTGTCTATTCCCGATCTGACGATGAGCTGTGAAGTTTGAAAGCGCTAATCGGAATAATTTTTATATGGTGGTGTGCAACAGTGATCATTCTGATTGTGATTTCAACCACTAACACAAATTTCTTCATTAAACGTCTGTTAAGATGTGCAATCGACTACAGGTAATGGACAACAACAATGAAGTAATAAACGACAACAATAAGGTAAGTAAAGTTTTTAAATATCTTAAGTTAAAAGTTAAATTGAAGAGGGTTTTAAGTAAAATATGGTTTAATAAACAATGTCTGGATAATAATGTCATCCCAAAGTACGCTCGAGTTAAAATTAAAAATAAGAACAGTGTAGCCAAAAAAGTAAAAGAACAAAGCGAGAAGTTGTGGATAAAACTGGAAATAAGGTCACTCTACGGCTTAATCAATAGATATAATAGGGAATTATATGACAGACACATAGAATTATTAAGAGTTTACTCGTATGTAGAGTTAGAAGAAATATTATATAATTTTGGTTTGGGGTACGTAGAAAAGAAATTGGAAAATAAAAAAAAAAAAATGGTAGATAAGTTAAATAAATTAATAAGAAAGAACGAAGTAAAAAAGGAACACCTCTCTAAGAATAACTATGAAAAAAGAGTAATAAACCTTACAGAGGTAAATTTCAATACGGAAGAAAAAGAAATGTTAGCGAAAGGCTTAAAATACGCACCGCCACCAGAATTAAATCAAGAAAAAACGATTATTGAATGCGAAAGCATAATACAAAAACTAGTAAATGAAAATGATAAAAAAAGAATAAGGTGGGAAGTAGGGAATGTAGTAGATAAAATATTTAAGAAAAGTTTGTATAATTCAAAGAATGAACAAAAAATCAAAGCAACTGTAACTAAACTAAAGAATAAAATAAAGAAGAATGATATTATAGTTACGAAGGCGGATAAAGGAAATACAATGGTACTAATGAGAAAGGAAGAATACATAAAGAAAACAGAAGAATTTATAAGGGAAGGACCATACGAGGAAATAAAGTATGATTATACAAGTAAGTACCAGTCAAGGATAAAACAAATGATGAAACAGATAACATTTATAGAAGAAAATAAGAAAAAGTATTTATTGGAAAGTAATCCAACAGCACCAACTTTTAAAAGTCAGGTTAAGATACATAAAGAAGGAAAACCAATTAGACCGATTGTTTCTTTTATTAATGCACCTATTTATAAATTATCAAAGGAAGTTAGCAGAGTACTGAAAGAGAAATATGAATTTGGGACAAAATACAACATAGAGAATAATGTAAAATTGATAGAAAAATTAGAAAATATTAGCATTAATGTAAATACAAAATTGATATCACTGGATGTTAAGGACATGTTTACTAATATCACAGTAAATAAAGTTATTAAGTTAATAAACGATAATAATATGGGAGAATACAGGTATAAAAAGCAGTTGATGAAAGTAATTAAAGAATGTGTAAATCAGAACTATTTTAGGTTTAATAACAAGTTTTATATACAGAAAAAAGGTTTACCTATGGGGTCTTCATTATCCCCTATTCTTGCTAAAATATACATGAATGATTTTGAAAAGCAATTAATAACTTCCACTAAGTATAAAGACAATATAAAATTATGGTCTAGATACGTTGATGATGTATTAGTAATTTGGGAAGGAAGCATAGAAGAAGTGCATGAGTTTATAAAGGAGGTAAATAATAAGGATAAAAACTTACAATTTAAGGAAGAGATAGGAGGTAAGCAAATAAATTACTTAGATTTAAACATAGAAATTAAAGATAATGAGAAACTACAGTTTGGGATATTTAGGAAAGAGTCGTATTCTGATATAATTATACCAAGAGAGTCTTACCACCCATACAGATATAAAATGGCGGCAATCAATTCCTTTTGTTACAGAGCTCAGAAGTGTTTAAAAGAGACTGAATCAAAAGATAGGGAGTTAAAAACGATAAAGGGAATTGTAAGGAATAATAATTATAGCACCAACATAGTGGATAAAGTTATGAAAAGGGTCAACATACAAAAAGCTAAAATAGAACCAGAACAAATGAATTATGCAGGGTCATTGACATACATAGGTTCACATACTAGAAAAATTATAAAATGTTTTAATAAATATGGAGTAGATATAGCTATTAAAAAATGTGAAACGGTATTTGATAAGATAAGGAATAAGAATATAGAAAAAATTCCAGTATTACAGAAAAGCGGAATTTATAAATTAAAATGTAAAGACTGCAACAAAGTGTACCTAGGGGAGACAGGACGAAAATTCGTATGCAGGTTGTCTGACCACAAACGTGGAGAAGGTAATAGAACAACCAATTCGTTATATGCAAGACATTTCATAGAAGACAACCATAAGTTTGTTAATCCTTTGGAAGAATACGAAATTGTAAAAGTAGTAAATAACACAGTTGAAAGGAAGCTTAGAGAGGAGTTAGAAATATTGAAAGAAAGAGAAAAAGGGTTAGACAATTTAATTAATATTAAAATTAAATTTGATAATGAAGAAATATTTTATAACATGATTAAGAAGTAAATGAGAGAGGACAGATAGATAAGATTAAGAATTATATTGCATAGTACTAATTAGTTGTTTTAAAATAAGGGTGTGTGACTGACCCAAGTGTGTGGAGAGGAAGAGGGTAGTTTAAAAGGATGCACACACACACACACACACACATTGAAACACAAGGAATTTACTAGAAAAATATGTAACTGTACAGATGGTGAGACAGAGTTTAGGGGGTGGGGAAGGGTCATTAATTTTTAGTTTGTTGTGGGTGAGCAGGGTGGGGGAGAGGGGTGAAGGGTTGGGTTTCACATATTTTCTGTCTATTCCCGATCTGACGATGAGCTGTGAAGCTTGAAAGCGCTAATCGGAATATTTTTATATGGTGGTGTGCAACAGTGATCATTCTGATTGCGACTTCTATGAATGTCAAGTCTCATTTTTATTAGCGTTTATTTGATTCAATAATAACATGAAAAAATTAAAACTGACAATGAATTATATCAAAAAATAAATACGCATACAAGCTGTAATTGTTTTTTTTTCAACTGTTACTAACATTAAATTTTAAATTTCATAGGTATTGCAGGGAATTAAGGCAAACAACACACGCTAATGACGTATTTGTACATGCTCGCAGCTGACGTAATAGAACAAAATTCAAAAAAATTATATGCAATGATTATAGAGGTATACTCTTTCACAAAAGAACCTCAATAACGTTCAAACTTAAAAATTTAATGAATTACGGTCGAATTTCGACCACTGGGCGACCACTAGTTCATATGTATTAGATGTAGGTTTATCGTAAGTTTATATGGCCATGTGGACATTGTATTTTATGAAGGCCAGTTATAGGGTTGATTGAAACCAATGTAACATGTTGACGATGAGTTGAAATCATTGTGATAGTGTACGAGTATGGACTTAATAAGTGAAGCTGGATTAATTAATTTAACAGATGGACTATCTAAAAAGTTGGAATAATTTATTTTTGACTTGTAGTGAATAAGGTGGTAATGTTTTGTTTGTAATTCAATGTAAAAATGGTAATGTTTATTTGGAAGGCTTATCATGTTGTATCCTGATTATGTTGTAACAGAAGAGTAAAGTAAAGTGATAATGAAAGGTAAACAGAAGGTTGAGTTAATGTTAGTGATGATTCGTTTGTATTCTATGTAATCTACTTGTACTTTAGGCGGGGAACCGTATTTTGTTAGGGGGGAAATTTACTAATATATAACTGGTATGTGACTTTTATGTATTCAAAGTAGATAAATGTAAGCAGACAGTAGGGTTATATTGCTATGTAGACATATGTATATTGTATTTGGTAGAAAAGAGACCAGTACTTTGAAAAAAAAAAATATATATATATATATATTTTCTGAACCAGTACGGCTAGAGTTAACTCCATGGAAGTAGTATCGTCAAGGTCACTCACTTTCACTGCTTCTCCCTGTCACCTCCACTCCCCTCACCCAGCGTTGTTGCCGGCTAGTACAGTGTGTAGCGTTTTAGCAGTGTTAGGAAAGCAAATTTCATACATCCACCTTATATTGCTCGTTTCAAATTTATTTATGCGTATCGCGTAAATGAATTTTTTTTATCAGGAATAATTAGTTGTGGGTAACATTACTCAGTTAAATTCTGGGCGCCAGTATTTGAGCTATAAAAATTTGCATGAGTCGGCAACATATTTTTTGTTGTTGCGTAAATATCTACAGAATTTCTATCTTTGCGTTTCTTCTCTTTCTTTGGCTTCTTTTGTTACTATTTGCAGTTCTCTGAAACTACGATTTATACTGCGCTAGTTTTTCTTATGTTAGAATCTAAAGCTTTTAGCAATACACACCCTAACTTTACGAAGTACCATTAGGTCAGTTATTTTGTGTTTTCCGTACAGTGTAATATAAAGTTTATGTGGGTTTGTATAAATTTGTATTTAGTGTTAATAGTGTTTAATATATCAAAATGTAACTTCTCTTATCATTTACAGGTAAACTGTATTTTGCTCTGCTGCATTCAAATGTTGCTGCCTCGCCACCTGATTGGCGCACGGCTTTCTGCAGTGTTGACTCGTTCTATCGTTTTGCTTTGACGCCTTCACTTCAATAATTCTTAGTTGTTATCATAAATTAATTGAATCAAACATACAGAATTGCAGATTGAGAACATTTATTAACTCTTTAGAAGATTCCAATTACTTTATGATACATCAAATTCGTTTTCTGCACCGGCTATTACACTTGTTCGGTTGGTACTTGCTCAGTTTCAGTGTTTGTATACAATTCGTCTTTGACGCTAATTTACAGTAAATATGGTTTTTCTCAGGGGTGTTAAAGTCCTTTCGGCTACAGAAATATATACTTACGGCTAACACACACAAATTTATAACAATTCTTAATACTAGTTACATAAACAAATTAATATCTCATTATATTCAAGTAAGTAATTACCAATGAAAACTTGTAAAGAAATTTTGGGTTAGTTTTCGTTTGTCAAATTTATTTATCAAAAGGTTCGTCAATTATTTATTATATTTTACTTTCAATAATTGCTAATCGATTAAAGTTTAAATAGTGAATTTAACAAAGCATTTATTTCTGAATCGGAATAGTGATCAGTGAAGTGAAATAGTTATTTACTAATTCTGACCAAAAAATTGTGAATTCGAAAATGGGATTATGTTTATACTCATCAATTTTCCTGCTGAAGATCCTGATGTCGTCTTCTTCTTCCGGATAACTCCTGGGATGTCGTCTTCTTATATTTTCCAGAAGTTCATTCCTCTCGTCTCGATGGTTTTCCTCGCTGACTCAGGCCTCGTATTCCTTCGGTTATCGTCCGTCTTCTTCTATGATCAATGTCCCGATGATCTTCATTCGGTGTCCGTTGTCGTCTCTCTTCTTCGCTGGTTTTTTCGGCTTCTTCAGATAATTATGGTTGGTTGATTATTTTTTATTAAACAAAATTCCGTTCAGGATTCCCTGGACTGTTGTTGTTATCTCCGCCTGGTTTAAATTAAGTTCAAATTTACTTTAATAATACAATTTTAGTGCGAGAGCTGCTCGATCCACTCTCGGCGTTGGTCAATAATACAGTAATGAAAATCTAACGGTTTTTTGGAAATAAATTTCTGGTTGCTATGGTTACCTAATAAATTATGTTAATTTTCATTGGTTATTAACTTAAGTCATTGTTATGTTTTAACGTCTTTTTTTAGTCTAATTTTACCAAAATATCTTCAAATGAAGATTTCTATCTTATACTAATAGCTAGAGTTATTACATGAGTACCATTCTTCCTAATTTTTCATGATGATCATTTTGATACCCCTCATGCCCATTTTTGAATAGCTAATTACATTTTTACTATTTTCCATATTTATATTTTACATATATTTTATTCAAAATTGGTTGTTATTCATATATTTTGGTGTTAGAAATACTCACTTAATTGGTTTAACCATTTGGTATACTCTGCTTTAGCTTTGGATTATTATTTGTTCTCAAAACTACTAAATTTATATTCAACAGCTAAGCCTAGAGCCTAGATTTTATTCTACTCCCATCTAACATTTCTTAATAACATATTTGGTAATTCTAATACAATTTTATAAACAAAACAAGCAATAAACATCAGTATTCCTAACTCTAACTCTTATTATAAAAATATTCCTTGTCAGGTTCTAGCCTGAAATAACTTTTAACTACCTTTTCTGTTTTTTACTATTATCTTGCTTATCCTATAATTTACTACATTCTATGGTTTTTTGAACAATAACAGAACTCTTATAATACTACTGTTAAAACTGTGCTTTGCTCAATATGTCTTATCTACTAATCCCTTCACTTAAATATAGTGTCTGTCCTTCTTAATTTACCATTCATTCTAATAACTTAATTCTTACCTTATTATATAATTCTGACATCCTATTACCTAAATTTATTATAGCACAATCAGTTTAATCTTACTTACTAACATACAGTTCATCAAAAATTGTTTAGCTGTTTATTATAGTCTGCTTATAAAATATTTTATTCTACACCCCCACTGCACTTTTCCTTTCATAGAAGGTTTCTTTATTTATTATCACTCTCACTTTTTCCCATTATATGCCTACTTTTTTCACTATACCTAGCACTTCACCACTTATTTATTTTTACACACATTTTTAATTTACTCACTTGTTTATTCACACGATTTGTCTGATTATTTTATATCACTGTGTGATTATGGGTCATGAATAACTAGTTTACTTTCAAATCACTCTGATCACCTTTAGTTATTACTTAAATATTGCTTTTGTTTGTCTCAAAGCATCGTTTATTGGCTTTGACTATTATCATCACTATTAGTTTGGGTATGGTTAGTTTCTAACTCCCTACCTTATTATATAAGTACATTCTTTTATCAACAAAATATACATGACATTATTACTTTCTATTAATCTTATTATCCTAGGTAAATCTCATATACTACAAATATCAGTTCATTATTTAAATTACAATATAATGGTCATTATTTGGGATTATTTGATTGCACTTAGGTATCGGCTTCTTCTTCATTGTCTCTTGGTTCCTTTGGTATTTATCCGATCTACGGTGTCAGGTCATTGTCAGTTTAATAGTCATTTGTCATTTTTGGGTTACTGGGTTATTGATTTCTAAGTTTATAAGTTTTTTGCCTCTTATTCTTATCTTCAGCTTTTTTATTTTATAATTAAATACAATTGGATCTTCACTACCTTATGTCATGTTACAACAGTGAACTTACTTATTTAAAGTTTTACTGTTTTCTTCATGGGCGGTTATCCTACAGACTGACAGTTGTCTGAGAACGCTGACCTTGCCTGCTGTTGTCGCTTTAATTTTTTCATACTCACGGTCTTTTCCCTTTTGTAAATGAATCTGTTTTTGTCCTCTGCATGGTCGTTCCTAAGCCATATGGTTCGGAAGTTCTGTTAGGTATATGTACACATTTGGTATGCAAATTGCGTATACCCTGTCGGCATGTCTTTTCGGTAAATATTGCTGTCTGACACTTTTATGAATGCCTTTGTCATTTTACACTCCCTTCAAAAATGTGTATGTTTACTGGCCGCGCTACTACCTTTCTTCCGTTGCACAAAGATAAATAGGACTGAGCAATTTCTGTAAACAAAATTGTCGCTGTTGTGGCAAAAGCCAATCCCATTTCAGTTTACCCCATTCCAAGTAGGCTGGGCGAACGAGGTGAGGAAGAGACGAATTAGCAACAAACATCCAACATATTTATCGTCCTTAGTATTGTTGACAGACATATCGTGCGTTTCATGTGAACGGTTGACGTCTTTATTGTAGACAGTGCGTGCATTAGTTTATTTCAATAATTTGTGTTTATTATGAGTGATATTGAGGAACAGTATCCTACATTTAGTTAGGGTACAAGCAACGGTGGTGTACGTGCGGGCCGAGAGGACATTAGAAAACAAAGTAAAGTCATCATAGCAAACGTTTACAAGTCTTTTAAAAATCTTGCGTATAATGAAGAAGCCAGGAGGAACATAAACTTTGCACAAGTTCGAAAATTTACAGCGGAATCTTGTGGCATTTCTGAACAGTCGGTGCAACGTATTAGCAATACCGTTGCTTCGGCAGATGATCAAGGCGTGAGCGTTGTGTTCAGTTCTCAATGGAAAGGGTATAACTGGGAACACAAAAACACTGAACTGGACGATTTTAATAAACAAATAGTCCACAGGACCGTACTAGAATATTACGACCGAGGGGAATACCCCACTGCGAGCAAAATTTGAGCTGACCTCTGTCAGAAAATCAATTATTCTGGTTCAGAAGCCTCCGTACTTCGCCTTCTGTAAGTGTTTGGTTTTAAATTTAAGAAGTGCAACGATGGACGAAAATTTTTAATGGAGCGCAGAGACATTGCTGCCTTGAGAGCGAAGTTTTTGAGAACCATGCATATACATCGTACGGAGGACAATAGGCCTATAATTTATTTGGATGAAACCTGGATATCACAGAATCATATGAATAAATACTCCAGAGGGAACGGTGGGCTGAAAGTACCTACTGGTAGAGGTGGCCGGCTGATTATTGCACATGCTGGATCCGCAAGTACAGGTTTCATAGCAGGTGCCAAACTTATCTTTCGTGGCAGTAAGCATTCAGCTGAATCTGACTACCACACAGAAATGAATGCTGAAGTTTTTAAGACCTGGTTTGTTGGTATGTTGCGCTCTTTGGAAGAAGGCTCTGTCATCATGATGGATAATGCCAGCTATCATTCTGTACAAATAGATAAACCACCATGTTCAAACTGGCGTAAAGCGGATATCATGGAGTGGCTAAGAAGAGAATTTCATTTTCCACAGCTGAAACCAGGGATGAACTTCTTTCTAAAGAAGAGATCCGAACGGCCAAGAAGACGTACGAATTGGATAAATTGGCAAATGAAATGGGACATACAGTAGTGCGCCTGCCACCATATCATTGTCAGTATAATCCGATCGAGCTGATACGGGCCCAAGTTAAACGGTATGTTGCAAACAAGAATACGACTTTCAGATTAGCCGATATTGAACAACTTGCACACGAAGCTTTGGACAGGATAACTCAGGAAGACTGGGAGAAGTACGTAAGACATGCGGAGGCCCTACAAGAAGCCAATTACTCAAAGCAGTGCACGAGACACCACAGTGGAGCTCTTCATCATACACTTACGTGTGAGTAGTGACAGTGAACCTGAGTCCAGTTAATCCGAAGACAAATTACTCTTTACTTTTACGAATTACTTTTTAGGAGTGTTAAAAAGTGTATATCGTTGGTAAACGTGTCTATAGCGAAGCGTAGTATTTTATATTTTTATTGAAATATAAAAAACTGTATGTGCGTGTTTTCTTCAGGAGTGTTATGAATGTGCTCTGTGCTATCACTTTGCAAAGTGATAATTGTGTGACTAACCCTATTTGAGGTGATTTTTTCAACATACTGCTTATTTATAATAGTCATAAGGAATTCTATAGTTTATAAAATAAGGAAAATTTTAATTATAAAATTTGTAAGAACAATTCATAAAATATAGAATTATAAATTTAAATTTTATATTTAAAGATTTATAATATATTAATATATGAATAAGGAATTTTAAATTTATTTCATAAGGCATTTGTATTTGTTGTTTATAAAGTTATCCTTATTTTCTTAAGAAATCCAATTCGTTTCACGTTTATACATACCATTATTTTTATCCTACTTGTGCATTTAATGTCTTATAGTATAGTTCTAATTTTTTTACTTAATTATTAATAAGCCGCACAGGAAATAAAAATAGAATATTTTTCGGAGTCACGAATAGTGCGGTGTCTTCAATAATTAAATGGGGCAAGCTTAAGACACAGGATGCGTATGAAAATTCGTTCAAACAAACTATAGCTGACGCGTCGCATTAAATGTTATGTATAAGTTATGGAAATTAACTGTTAATTAATTATTAACAATGTATTAATTGTGATGTAATTATTATTAAGAATTATTGACAATGTAACAAAATATTCTAATGTATGTATTAGAAACTTTCTCCCTGTAAAATTGTACTTAAAAAAATACAGTAAAACGCAAGTTAACCTTTACACTATCTTACAAAATCAGAACAACTGTGTGATACTCGTAAGATTTTAAAATGTTTTTTACTTTAAATAACATTAAATTTTATCTATAAAATGTCTGCAGTAGGCATCTATGAACCTTCAAAATGTATCGTTGTTTTTTCAGTCTTCTATTGTCATTGATTTTAGAATGTTCAACAGTTTAAAGCACAAAAAATGATTTTAATGGAAGCCTTATTGACAACAACAAAGTAAATATTGAATTTAAAAGTCACTTTGTTATATTCTTTACATTAAGTAGGCCTGCTTACTAGTGTAGCATTTTTCAGAAGAAAGGGAAACTGTTGCTTAGTGACAACGCTGTAAGTAAGCTGTGTGACCTTGACGATACTACTTCCATGCAGTTAACTATAAGAGGAAACGAATCAGTGTGGGATATGGAGTAATGGAAGGCCATTTGTTGACATTTTAATTGCATGTTTCTGAGTCAGGTGATACTGTGGCGGGTGCCTATCTGATTTTATGGTGTTGGGATCTCGAGCAGAGAAGTCCAGTAAGGTCGGATGGGTGCAGCCACAGCCACCGGACTGGGGGGGGTAAGTACCCATGATTTTAGTAAAGAACTCAGGGGGTTGTGGCATCTTCATTGGTCCTCTTAGGTTTTAGGCCATTAGAGTTTTTATGCTTCGGCATAAAACCTCTCATTGGGGGGGGGGGTATTGTAACGGTACAGAATTGTATGTTAAAAATAATAATTTAAATCAATTGTAATCCCAATGTAGTCAGTGTTCACCTTTGTGGAACCTCGATTTCATCAACCACGCATGCAGTGTTATTGTAAAACAAAACGTCTGTGTTTTGTCTCAGCACTCAGACAGGCCTGACAGATTACGCAATGACATACAGTTTGTGGTAACTGTGAATCACAGCAAAAATGACGCCAAGCCATAGATTTCACCAGGCGGCAAAATGTTGCCAAACTCGATGTCCAGCTTTAGAACAACTTTAAAGAACCAATGGGAAAGCAGACTGGCGATCACGTGACCAGACTCACCCTCGTGAATCACTGCCTTAACGCAGTTTAAGAGTTAGTTCAACTGTAACTCTGACCGCACGGTCAACACCTACGTGCTCGAGCAAACTAAAGTCGGCCGACAAAAAGCGAAATGTGATAAAACACAGTTCTATTCAGTGAGTAATATTATCCAACCCGTGAATAATTAACGCCAGTCAAAACAAAAAATACTTTAATTATCTTCCATTGACTTTCGGAGTGCGGGGTGAAATAAGTGACTCAACAGTTGGACCAGGTCTACAACCAGGCTGAGTACTCGTATAATCAATTTCTTATAATTCCAAATGTTTAACAACAGTAAAATTTATAACTGGGAACGTTTCAAATTATAATGAGATCTCTAAGGGTCAGGGGTTTAAATAGAATGCTCTTGTAAAACAATGAATGTGTAGAAGAATGGGGATACATTACGTACTGGTTCAGTAAATGCATAAATTGTTTGTTATAAATGTCATAGTTAAGTAAGACTGGTTCGCCAATTAATTTTATGGTTTTTGTGTTGTTAATTTTAAGAAGGTCGTAATTTGCAAATAAGCATTTTGTGTATTAAATAAAATTCAAATCAGTTGTTCTAGCCAGTATAAACGGTGTTATTATATTTTCACCCCCTCAACTCAAATAATCTTTCTGCAGCTGGTTTCGTCTGTAGGACCCTGGAAGAGAGCCCGAAGGTAAGATATTTTATTAATTGAAATAAATTTCATTGTCTCAATATTAATATTTTTAAGCAAGATTAATTTCCTTTTCTGCTTTTAGTGAATTTATGAAGATTCCAGAAGTAGTCTAGTTTTTATATTTTTTATATTCTTCTTCTTCTCTTCATCAGGGATACTACTGTTCTGTCACAATTACATGCGGTTGCTCCATTTTATTATTCCATTCTTCTTCTGCATTTTGGATAATTATCCTGGCACTTTTCAAGTAGTCAATCCTCATCCATTTTGCTGACACGGTCATTCCACAGTTGTCACCTTTCGGGTCTCCAGTTTATCCTGTTTGTTTTGAATCAGTTGTTTTGAATATGCTTCAAATGTTCATGTTCTTAATTTTGTCTTTTTGTGTTTTGCTAATAATTTTATAACACACTCATTTCGGTGACTTCTAGTATCCAATGTTAATTCTGCTCCACAAGTCAACACATATCTCAACTAACATTTAAATATTTTTGTTTTAATTTCTAAACTTGGAAATTTATTACTCCAGATAACACCATTCATTTAATAATATATATAATACTTTCACTTATGAACTTACTGTTGTCACTTCCCAAATGTTTCAAGATGTTGTGTCTCTTCTTCAGTGGGTTGAGTACTAACTGTCGATTACAGAATAACCGTTACGGAATGGAGTGTGTGGTGGGGGTTGATGGAACACACTCCATTCCGTAACGGTTATTCTGTAATCGACAGTTAGTACTCAACCCACTGAAGAAGAGAAACAACATCTTGAAACGTTTGGGAAGTGACAACAGTAAGTTCATAAGTGAAAGTATTATATATATTATTAAATTAATAAGTGAACGAAGAGGATGCAACAACAAGATAACACCATTCATACTTCACAATATGCTGGGTGCTTTTATAACACAGCATTTTCTTTTTTCCTACTGAACCACAGCTTGTTACAATTACCCCTGAATACCAACTTCCATTATCTTCTCCACATTTTTATGATCTATTACCAATCTGCATCTGACTGAAGTTGAAGCAATATATGTATCTTTAGTTTTAGCTGGAGAAACCACCAGCTTTAGAAATATGTTACAAAAATTTACAAAAGCCTCTGTAAATCATTCTCATAGGAACTGCATAGTCTGCATATCATGTAATGTTGGATTCAAAATTTCCCACTTTATATATCTTCGTAAACCAATTATTTCATTCCTTCCTACAATCACAAGAACGTACTATGTGAATCAATTTGCCTTTATCCCTTTTCTGCAGTGACTACTTGTATTAAATTCTCCAATACACTGTTAATTTACTCAGTTAATTAAGTATAACTAGATATATGTAAACACCATTTGTTCAGCACATTCACAAATTACTTGTACGCACTGTGGCTAATAATTACATTTTCATTTTCTAACAACCTCAAAACTATCTACTATACATTTATCTTCTCTCTTCCATCCAGTCAATTTGAATGTGCCACATTTTCAAATACAGATGTACGTATATTGCAAAAACAGTACGACAAAGTTATCTTCTGATGTATTTATATAAGCTCACAAAATATGAAAGCTTTGTACGAGACATTACCCAACATTCTCAAAATTTATTTATAAAACATCATGCATTCATATAAAAATTATAATTCACTTAAGCCCCTAAAAAATAATTGCCTGCTGCATTGATTCATACATCTCAGCATGAATCACTGCGATTGCCTATCGCAGATGCTTGGAACACTATCTGAGTCATTTTCCACCAGCTCCTTCAGCACAGCCTGCGATGCCTTTTAAATCTGCTCTACTGTGTCAAATTGTTTTCTCCTTAAGCTCCAATTTATTTTTTTAAATAAAAAAGTCACAAGGAACTTCTCACTTGGGGCTATTCACGTGAATGATTAAATGAGGTGGGGAATGGTAATTATGATTGTAGAAGTTAAAAGCCACCATACAAGTGATGAACACAATGCAACACTTACGTTTGGTTGGTTCGTCTCATATCTCAGAACATTTCTGTCAAACTTGTTCTTGAATTCATCACAAAAAAACATCTCAGTAGAATTTTCCATTCTTCATCTGTCACTGTGTAATAAATTCCTTGTGGACAATGCTTTTGACATCAAAAAATCCAATCAACATTGAATCATACTTGTCTGAACTTGGCATGCATTGTCTGGTTGGTGAATCTGGTCACTTCCATTGAGATGATTAGGCCTACTGTCCTGTTTCTGGCTTATACCCATAAACCCATGTTTCATATCCAGTAATGACTTATAAAATAGTTTGGGTCATTTTCACAAGATCCTTTAAGCTCCCTAAAAATTGTTTCATAAACTTTAGCAATGCCTGCTATGGTAATCCCTGCTGAAGGGCACCCTGAATGTTCATCTTCTTTAACAGATGTTCTGACATTTTTTGGAACATCTAAACCACTTGTAGGTTTGAATGTAGCTAACAGCTTCACTGTCAAAACTTGTTTCAACATTTGGTATCTTCACTGCTGTCTTCTCAATTTTGAACAAAATTAACACCAAACTCTTTGCTCATTCAAGTCAGTCATGACAGCAATCACGAAAAACACCACAAACTTAAAGTCACAAGAACACACAATCCAAACAAATATGACTTTCCACGGTAACAATAAAACACTACATTAGGTCGACAGTGACACTGATGGAGGCACCTACCACCACAATTATGTACCACATTCCTTATAAGTGGGACATTCAAATTTTGGGAACTTCTGGGTGGCATTGGGCACGGTCTGGCATTTTCTTAAAACAAGTAATCACTAGGTATTTAATTATTACTGTATTATATATAGTGCCTGCGAACTGCTTTCAGTTTGACAAAATATTTGCTCCTGTTAATAACAACAAACCTCATCGGTGAAATAACAATAGTAATTGTGAATATTGTAAATGTTATACTGTGGATACTGCATCACTGGTATGGTATGAATACTGCCAGACTTGTTCAGCACATTACACAAACTAACATTGTAACGGTACAGAATTGTGTGCTACATTAGTTTCAAGTCAGATCAGTAAATTTTTCAATTGTCAGTATTCACCTGTGAGGTGCCCCTTGTAACCAGCAACATAGTGTTATTGTTGATGTCTGGAGACAGCCAAGCCAGACGTATTACGTAATAGCCCCAGCAGCAGTCTTTGTATGTGAATCACAGTATGCAGATTGCCACCGTAGTATTAACATCAGACAGTAGTAGGAAGCAGCATACAGTTCGTTAATTAAAAACAGTGGCCTCAGGCGTACAAGATAGGCTGTAAAATAAATTCGGCCTATCTAGTAAAGTGGTAAAACATTTATAAAAAAGTTCTACTGCAAATATCAAAGTACAAACTATATAGAGCGGCCAGAACAATTAACCATCTAAGTGCTCGAGCAAAGCTACGTCGGCCGACTTAATATTAACACATATGTAGATCTTAAATTAAATTAGTGAACATGTAGCGGGGCATTTTTGGGGCCTACCTGAGACAATGTAAAGAAGTTTATATTTTATTGATAATAAATAACATATTTTGTATTTTTTTTTATAAATAAATAATAATAACTTTATCCCTTGTTGAGTGATAAGGACAGAAATTATAAATTTTGTAACCGAGAGGTAAATTTGTTTGAAATGAAAACAACCGTGGCAACATTGACTGTGCGGAATTGTTTAACAATGTTTTGTAAAACCAATATGAACGTATTTGATAGCCGACAAGCTGTGTCAAGGTCAGACAATGACGAACACAAAACCAGTAAACACATTATGTAACGGTAAACAAATTAAGCAATGAAACATCAGGCGAGCGTTACGTCAGAGCCTATCCTTGATGAGTAATTCCGTTACATAACGGTGACATGCAGCTGGCGGAGTGATATAAACTTTAAGACAATAAGAGTTGAACATCCTACAACAGTCGCTTCACAAAATAGCGCCTTTTTCTCAGCCCAGTCCAACTTCATCACTCGCGCGAGTGGTATCTATAAAAGTTTCGGAACATATTTGTGCGGGCCCGCAAAACAAGTAAAATGTGAAAATTTTAATATATACATTTTGATCTAACAGTATTATTACAAAACAAGTAGAGACAGTGAGAAAAATTACGATAAATTAACCGTTCAGCCATGAAGTGTAAAAGTGAGAAATACGAGAAACAGCAAACAATGAACCACGATTTGACGCCCCAGTTCTACACAACAGCAGGAAAGTAGACATTCAAAATTATTTAAATACTGACACTTTTTAAAATTGAGCTCAATAAAATAAAAATGTACTGTATGAAATAGCGTGAGTGTGTGTGTGTGAAAGCGCTGGTTTTCGTTATGTCGTAGTTATAGAGAATGGGTTATCTTTATGTTATATTCTAGTTTGAAACGGCTTAAGCAAAATGATAATTTTTACGAATACTTAAACATACTAAAATTGCGAAAGTCAAAATGTATGAAGGAGAGAGGAAATTTGGTGTTTTGTATCAACAATATAACTTGATGATGTTTTCTTTTCTATTTTGAAATTAATAAAATAATAGTGATTATAACATTTAATGTGAAGTAATAGTTATTTCAGACAACCATGTGGTTTCCAACACGTCTAACGAGATCCTGGACATGATGAGTTTAAGTTGGTACTCAACAATATGGCTGCTACTCCAGCCTAAAGTATAAAAAGTTTTACAAAGTGTAATAATAAGTTTAAATACAAAAGACGAGTAATTATTAATATAACAGTGGCGCCCTTACAGCTGGACCCGTTTGCATAAATTAAATTATGCAAAGGTGGACCTGTGGAAGAAATGATATGGTTGTTTGGAATGTGTATTTACGTATGTACGTAAATTAAACGTAAGAGGTTATGTTCAAGATGGGTGAGTAGAATATTTTTCAATAAGTATATGTTACATATAATAGGGTTTTAATAAAGAAATATATATTACAAAATTCTAAGAAAAATGGCAGATAATAGTGCTGTCAGCTTATCTGACAGTCAGTTTAGTAGCGATTCGGGTGTTCAAACGAATGATAATGTAGAGAGTCAGTTGACCGAATCAAAAATAATGAAAGATGTCGAATATCAATCGACACCTATCCAAAATAAAAAAAATGACGATACGTATGAAATGTTTAAAGCAATACAAACAATGATAGAAAACCAGAGTGTAAAATTAGACGAACACAAAAATGAGATGCAAGAATTTAAAAGTAGTATAAATAAGAAATTAGATATACAGAATGAGAAATTTGACGAGTTGAAAAGTGAGATACAAGAAATTAACAAACATTGTGAAAATACCAAAGTAGAATTTACTAATAAAATCGGCCAAGTAGAAACTAAGTTAGATAATTCAATACAAAAGACAGATGTCAAATTTAATGAAATAGATAGCCAGATAGACAGAGTTGAGAAGCAAATCAATGAAAACAATGAAATATTAATAAATTCAATGAATGAGTATAACAATGACATAGAATCTAAAATTATTAAATGTAATATTGAAACTGAATGTAAGTTGAGTAGTGTAGTAATGACAGTTGAAAAATTTAGTCAGAATATTGATGAACACCAAAATAAGATAGACTCAAAAATATATGAAATTGAAAGTAATTATAAGACGGAGATACAAGCAGTAAATGAATCTATTGAAATAATAGCAAAAAATAATGTACAGTCTGAATATAGTAATGATAAAAAATTGTATTCACTTGAACAAAATATTAGTAATATGCGAGATGAATTAAGTTTAGTGAAAAATCAAAATGTAAACAATGTTATTGAACGAGTATTTATGACACGAGATACAAATAATGAAATAGAATTAGAAACTTTCAATTGTGACAATCGTAGAGTACACCCAATGCAATTTTTAAATAGGGTTAGGGAATTTAATCGGTTTAATAATAGTAGCTGGGAGGTTAAGTTGTTGAAGATTATCAAATGTTTCAAAGGTAGTGCCGAGATATGGTCGGAAGTACACCATACCGAATGGGAAAGTTATGAAGATTTTGAGATAGCTTTCCGCAACAAATATTGGTCAGAAGAAGACCAAGAAATACTAAGAAGTAAAATAATGGGTAATGGGAATTTCGGTAGGATTAATAACCACCTAACCATATATGTGATGACCATTTATAACGAAGCAAAGTATTTAGAACCGCCGTTGCCATTCCGATCATTTGTACGACATATTAGCAAACACCTGCCCAGAGAGGTGCAAATAACTTTAATGACTAGAGAGATTACAAATATAAGTGAGTTAGAAAACATGTTAGATGTATTACAGAATATAGGGGAACGCGACATGGGACGACGTCCAAACACACCAGTAGTACCACACCATAATAATAATAATAATAATAATAATTTCCATCATAACAGGGGTACACAGAATTTTCATAGAGGAGCGCGGGGAGGAAGTTTCGATAATAGGGGCGAGAGTTGGAGGTGTAGAGCCTGTGAAATTGATAACTATGCTAATAGAACGAATTGTTTTAGATGTCATCGAACCAGGGAGTACGCCAGAAATGAGAGGACAAACCCACCACCAAATCAACAGTCGAGAGGAGGAGAATTTTATAGAGGAGCACCTCGGGGAGGAGGAAATCACAATAGAGGTAGAGGAGGAAATCATCAAGCTGTAGCAGGTCCATCCACGGAAAACTGAGGAAGACAATGGGGAAGCGGGCCCAGCCATTGTCAACGGAGGACCGGGTCCAAGTAATTAACGAATACACAAACAACGTCATCAAGGTGGATATGGCAAAAGAGTTGTTAGAAGAAGAGGAGAACAAGGTGGTGGAACGCAGAACAGGATTGACTGAGGTGACGATTAACATTGAAGGTAAGAATTATAAAACTTTAATTGATACCGGTAGCGAGATATCAGTGATTTCTGAAAATGTCATGGGTGAATTAAAAGAGTTAAACAAGAATATACCGTCATTACCAGTTGCAGGGGTTACAGTAGTGGGGGTAACTGGGGTGAGAAGTAAAAGAATAACCAGACAAGTACAATTAAATATTTTAATAACTGAAGTAGAATTTGAAAATACTTTCCTAGTAGTTAAAGGGTTAAGTCTAGATGTAATATTGGGAAATGATTTTTTGGAAAGAAACGGAGCAGTAATAGATTTTAATAAACAAATAGTAAAATTTGAGAAGGGGAATAAACCAGTCAGAATAGAGTTTAAGAAAGTAGTAAATGAAGCTAAAGTCACTGGAATAAAAATGTTACATAAACAGATAAGTGATAGGGAAATAGAAACTAAAATAAATATATGTCTAGAGAGTGATGGTGTAGAAAATGAGGAGAGAGAGATGCATGAGCGTAATGAGAGTGTGTGGGCAAATAGAGCCGATAAATTTTTCAATGAAAATACAGTTGTAGGAAGTACTCAGCGAGAGGAGCTGTGGGCAGTTGTGGAGCAGTACAGAGGGGTGTTTGATGAATCACCAGGGAAAGCGAAGGACTACATCTGTGAGTTGAAAGTTCGGGACCACGCACCATACATGCAGAGAAGCTACCCGGTGCCGTTTTCGAAGAGGAGGGCCGTACAGGAGGAATTAGACCGGATGATGCAAGGAGGCATAATTGAACGCTCAGTATCACCTTATTCAAACCCTTTGGTGGTAGTGATAAAGAAGGATGGCAAGGTAAGGTTATGTTTAGATGCTAGAAAAATAAATCAAATTATTATACCGGACAGAGAATCTCCGGAACCCATAAATGAGATTTTACAAAAGTTTAGCGGAGTCAAATACATGACGTCTTTAGACCGGACCGCTGGATACTGGCAGGTACCATTAGCAACAGAGAGTAGGAAATATACAGCTTTTCTTTTTAACGGTAAGAATTACCAGTTTAAACGCTTACCTTTTGGATTAAACACCAGTGTTGCCAGTTTTATCAAATGTTTAGATAATATTTTACAACCTAAGGACTTAGACTTTTTAACTGTGTATGTCGATGATATTTTGATAGCCTCTAGAACATTCACTGAACATTTAGAACACATAGAATATGTATTAGATAAGCTACAAGTAGGGGGTTTAACAGTGAATTGGGACAAGTCTAAGTTTCTGCAGACAGAAATACACTTTTTAGGATTTATTATTACACAGGAGGGGATATTAGCCAACCCTGACAAAGTCGAAGCAATAATGCGATTCCCTGAACCTAAAAACATTAAGCAACTACAGAGTTTTTTAGGCTTATGCAATTTTTACAGGAAATTTCAGGAGAACTATGCACACACAACATCCAAACTGAGTTCTGTCCTGCAGAAGAATAAACAGTGGAGATGGGGCGATGCGGAACGAGCTGCATTTAATGAAATTAAGAGAAAGTTCAGTCACATGATAATGATGAATCATCCCGATTTTAATAAGATCTTTTATTTGCAGACCGACGCCAGCAATGTAGCGCTAGGTGCTGAGTTATACCAAGAGAGCTGCGACAAGGAACACCTAACGATCGCCTTCGCCAGTAGATCGCTGTTATCGGCAGAGAAGAATTACACGACAACAGAAAAGGAACTTCTGAGCATTGTGTTCGCCGTGGGTAAATTCCGCACGTACATACTAGGGAATACTACGATCATCCGGACGGACCACAAGGCACTATCATTTCTGAATTCATGTAAGCTAACACACAGCCGATTAACCAGGTGGGTATTAGCCTTACAGGAATATAACTTTTCATGGGAGTACATAAAGGGGTCAGATAATAAGGTACCAGATACACTTTCTAGAATAGATGTTATAGATAATAAGACTGGGAGGGACCTTAAAGAAATAGAAATTTTTATGTTAACTAGAGAAGATAGGATTTTTGGTGAGGAATTAAGTGACATTAAAAACTTACAAAGATCTGATAGCAAACTGGGTAAAATAATTGTTAGTTTAGAAACAGATGTAGGGGGATCAGAATATAATGAGCGATTTCAAGTATATCAAGGTATTTTGTTTAAAAAAGTAGATGGTGGGGAGCGTGATTGGAGGTTAGTTATACCTGATGGGTTAATAGATAAAATTGTTTGGGATTGTCATATAAGGTATGGTCATTTTGGTGCGAGAAAGTGTGCAAATGTTTTGAAAGAGTCATGTATATTTAAGAATATGGAGAGGAGAGTGAGAAAAGTGTTGAGAGTGTGTGATTTATGTCAAAAATCGAAAGTGGTGAATTATAGAGTGGAAGGAGAGATGAATTATATAAAAGTAGATAAGCCTTTTGATCTAGTTGCGGTTGATTTATATGGACCGTTACCCAGAGGTAGAGGGGGTGTGGTATATGTATTTGTAGTTTTAGACACTTTTTCAAAATTTGTAAAATTATATAGCATTAAGAGGGCAACTAGTAAAGTACTTAGTGAGAGAATAGTAAAAGATTATATGCTTAATGTGGGAAAGCCGAAAATTATATTATCTGACCATGGTCCACAGTTTATAAGCGGCAAGTGGCGGCAGACGCTTGGATGGGAAGGCATCATACCCAAGCATACGGCAGTGTACCATCCTCAGTCAAACCAAGCAGAACGGGTGATGAGAGAGATTGGCAGGATATTTCGGGCGTACTGTCACGCCAAACACACAGAATGGCCATCCTACGTGAAAAAAGTAGAGGAGTGGCTGAATTGTACCACCCATGAGTCCACGGGATTTACGCCGCATGAGTTAATCAGGGGAACAAGGCCGCCCAGGATATTAGAACAACTTTTCACATATCCACCTGAAGGTCAAATTTTGGACAGGAATATGAAGATTAGATTGGCGAACGAGAATTTACTTACCAGAGGAGAGCGACGAAAACAGAAACATGATGCTAAGGGTAAATGGACCAAATATGAGGTAGGCCAGTTAGTTTTAGTAAAAAGACATGATTTGTCCAGTGCTCAAGATAGGGAAATAAAAAAGTTTTTCTTGTTATATGAAGGACCTTATGAAGTCATAGACATAAAAATGCAGAATGCGTATGTGCTGAGGAACCCAGCGACGCAGGAAATAGTAGGTACTCAAAATGCGACGAATTTAAAATTATATAGGTCACTTTAATTGTTATGTTTATAAATAAGTTTTTCAGATATTATTGTATGTTTTCAGAAGGGATCCTCCCCCATTTTCGGGCGGTCACGATCTTACCAGTCCTGGCCGTGGAATTCGGAACTCGGAGGCGGGCCATGGTTGGCGGATCTTCCTTCGGGCGGTGAAAACAACGATGGTCCGGCTCCACCAAAATTGGTATAAAGTAGAAAACTAACTGCACATTTGAACGGGGAGGGGGACCCCACAGGTACGTGACATAAATTATTTTCTTATACACTCCCGGTGCAGCGGTTTTGGTGTGCCTGTCACGTGCCTGCACTGCCTTAGAGTGTTTGTAAATAATGGAGGCTGCATTTAAGTAAAAGGCAGTGCATTCTATTTAAATTTTTTGGTGTCAAGGGCAAAATTAAAATGGAGCCTTTGACAATATTTTCTGTTTGGCCCGAAACGACGAGTTTTGGGGCAAGACGTTTTGGAGCAAGATAGAAAGCGGGGTAGAAGAAATGGTAGGAGGGGGGAGTAGTGTGTTTCAGAGGGGGGACGTGAATTCACGTAGTATATCTATCTGGTTCCAATCCGTTTTGCAGCAAGACCCGGCATTTCAGGCGATGTGTTGCGTCAGCAAATTATATTATGACAATAGAGTCAGCCTCCTATAAAAAAAAAAAAAAAAAAAAAAAAAAAAAAAAAAAAAAAAAAAAAAGAGAACCCAAAATAATTTTGGATGTGTATAATTCTAAATTTAAGATAAAAAATGTTTTTTCTCTTCTAAATTTTTTAGCATTAGGTGACCAAATATAATTGTTAGATTTTAGTATTAGTGGGTATAGGAACGTTTTGAAGAAATGTGTAGTAATATAAGAACTTGTTACCAATACAAGATGTGGGGTAATTTTGGGGGGTAGTTTGGTGCTCAATGAAGTGACATAACAGTGTAGTGTGGAACTGCTATGGGGGAAGGTTGTAGATTTTGTATTTAATATTTTATGTTAATAATGGTTAAGCTTCCATACAAAGTGGGTTAAAACCCCATCTAAATTAATATTGTCATTTAAATATAAATTCGTAAATTTAATTTTACTTGTGATTCCCCAAATTTTCGGGCGGTCACGGCCTCACCGAACCCTGACCGTGGAATTGGTTTAGCTTTAACAGCTATGGTTGGGGCACATTACGATTGCGCGCTGCCATAACTGGCCATAGCTGTTATCGTTGTAAAGGTGCATTTTGAAATTGTTGGGGGGTAATAAAAGGGGAATCACCAAACTATGGAACAGCGGCTGCCACTCTGTTCGAGAAGGAACAGCAGAGCCAGGTGGTAGATCCGTTTAAGGGTGTATAATTATTAACGAGAACATGTTGATGTTCAACAATTTTAAACTTAACAGCGGAAGCAGAGACACGGAGAGGTAAAACCCTGCTCCAAAATATACAGTCTCTGTGGAAGCGAAAAGGCGCCACAGTCTTCCATAATTGAAATAGTGTGTGTGGCTGGGAGGTTATCCAAGGGGATAACGTATTAAAAATTTGATATATTTTAATTAATAATGATGATTTGCTACTCAATAATTTTGTTTGAATTTAAAAAATAGATGCACTAAATACTTATTATATTGTGTCATTATGTCTTATTGTGTTGATTGCATTAGTATGTTAGGAATAAGTATTATAAAAATATAATAATATGTTTTCAATGTGTTTATGGATTTTAAAATAAAATGAAAAATAGTTGTGATAGGTAAAATTTTCAATGGGTTGTAAATGATAGGAATGGGTGATAGTAATTAGTTGAATAAAATGTTTGAGTCAGTTCAAGTTGAATTTTGTGGGACATAGATTTGTCCAAATCGAAGTAAGAGTTAAAGTAATAGTGGAGATGAAAATAATGCAATGTTGTTTTGAGTTAGTATATGTTATAGAATTTTGAGAAGTATAAGTGGAGACACAGTAGTTATGGAGATTTTATGTAGAGTTTTGAGCGATATATTGTTTATTTTGTTGATGTTAATTTGTTGTAATTGTAGTGAAGTTATGAGATTGAGATTTTTTGGGGATGGTAATTTTGTAGTAGTGGTAGTGTATTTGGGGAGTCCGCAACAAGGGTTGGGACGGGATAGGGACCGATTGGCGCCGGAAAGGGTTACCTAGGGTGAGTCCAGGGACCAACATAAGGGAATGAGTTTTGGGAAGGAAACACGTATCCTACGTACAAAGGGTTAGAGAGTATTTTTTTTATAAGAGTAGAAGGTGGCGATTGGAGTTAAAATAGTAAGTAGTTAGAGGTAGAGTAGGGCTAGTAAAATTTTGATAGTGGGGTGTCATACTAGTTACAGATTTTGTAAGGGAGCATTAGAGTAATAAAAGGGGTAAGATTATGAGTAAATGCCAAATGGATGAAGTAAATTATAATGAAATAATGAATAACGTAGAATCACCCAAAGTAATGAAATGGAATAATGATGGCCATAATTGAAAAAAAAAATAAAATAAAATAAAAAAAAAAAATAAAAAAAAAAATAATTTTTGTAATTTTGAGAAACGAATTAATAAGAGTAAATCAAGTTTGAAAGTAATTTTTTGATTTTATATGTCAATTTAATTATGTAAAGTGTGTAACATTTTAATTGTAAGTTGTTTATTTTAAAATGAATTATTAATGTACTGTGTTTTCTTATGTTAAGTTATGTTAGGTATTCTGATATATACATGTTAGTAATAAGTGAGTAAAAACAAAACCAGTGCTTCTTAGCGCAAACCAGCACCGTTAGGGGGGAACAGATCAGTTGGGGATATGGTGTTGTATAAGGCCACTATTTAATATTTTGATTTGTTGTTTCAGTGTTTGGTGATGCTGTGGCGGCGGACCTGAGCTGGCCGGCGTGTCAGAGCAGGAGCGTGGAGTATCTGTCTGACTCTACGGTGTTGGGATCTCGAGAGAGAAGTCCAGTATTGTCATGCAGATGCGGTCACAGTCACCGGACCAAGGGTGAGTTGATTATTAATATTTTTTTTTTGGAAACCGTACAGGGGGTTGTGGCGACATATCCTGGCTGATCCCTTTAGCAAGTATGAATGTGTCAATGAGATTTTTTATGCTTCGGCATAAAATATCTCATTGAGGGGGTATTGTAGCGGGGCATTTTTGGGGCCTACCTGAGACAATGTAAAGAAGTTTATATTTTATTGATAATAAATAACATATTTTGTATTTTTTTTTATAAATAAATAATAATAACTTTATCCCTTGTTGAGTGATAAGGACAGAAATTATAAATTTTGTAACCGAGAGGTAAATTTGTTTGAAATGAAAACAACCGTGGCAACATTGACTGTGCGGAATTGTTTAACAATGTTTTGTAAAACCAATATGAACGTATTTGATAGCCGACAAGCTGTGTCAAGGTCAGACAATGACGAACACAAAACCAGTAAACACATTATGTAACGGTAAACAAATTAAGCAATGAAACATCAGGCGAGCGTTACGTCAGAGCCTATCCTTGATGAGTAATTCCGTTACATAACGGTGACATGCAGCTGGCGGAGTGATATAAACTTTAAGACAATAAGAGTTGAACATCCTACAACAGTCGCTTCACAAAATAGCGCCTTTTTCTCAGCCCAGTCCAACTTCATCACTCGCGCGAGTGGTATCTATAAAAGTTTCGGAACATATTTGTGCGGGCCCGCAAAACAAGTAAAATGTGAAAATTTTAATATATACATTTTGATCTAACAGTATTATTACAAAACAAGTAGAGACAGTGAGAAAAATTACGATAAATTAACCGTTCAGCCATGAAGTGTAAAAGTGAGAAATACGAGAAACAGCAAACAATGAACCACGATTTGACGCCCCAGTTCTACACAACAGCAGGAAAGTAGACATTCAAAATTATTTAAATACTGACACTTTTTAAAATTGAGCTCAATAAAATAAAAATGTACTGTATGAAATAGCGTGAGTGTGTGTGTGTGAAAGCGCTGGTTTTCGTTATGTCGTAGTTATAGAGAATGGGTTATCTTTATGTTATATTCTAGTTTGAAACGGCTTAAGCAAAATGATCATTTTTACGAATACTTAAACATACTAAAATTGCGAAAGTCAAAATGTATGAAGGAGAGAGGAAATTTGGTGTTTTGTATCAACAATATAACTTGATGATGTTTTCTTTTCTATTTTGAAATTAATAAAATAATAGTGATTATAACATTTAATGTGAAGTAATAGTTATTTCAGACAACCATGTGGTTTCCAACACGTCTAACGAGATCCTGGACATGATGAGTTTAAGTTGGTACTCAACAATATGGCTGCTACTCCAGCCTAAAGTATAAAAAGTTTTACAAAGTGTAATAATAAGTTTAAATACAAAAGACGAGTAATTATTAATATAACAAACATTTAGTTAAAAACAGTGAACTCATTATAAACAGTAGTGGGAGTGTGTACGAACTAAGAAAGCGGTCAACTAGTTAAAAAGTGATCCGTGTTCGTACCGATAAAGTTACGTGGACCGATACCATTATTATGTGTGAACAATGATTTTGTGATCAGTAAAACGCAGTAACAACAGAAATAAAATTATTCTAATGAGTATACCGCGACTTTCGAAGTGAGGAATAAAAAGCGAGCATCACCAGTTGGAGCGAAGCCCCTACTAGGATGAGTACCATGTTTTAACTACTATGTTGTAACACATTTATAGACCTTTTATTAAACAATAGAGATCTCTAAGGGAAAAGATATAATTAAATAAATAAAAATAAAACGTACTGGTTCATTAAAAACATAAATGATTTGTCGTAGTCTAAGAAATGTTCATTTTACTAATTCGTTTTATATTCATATACCCGAAAAGAAATTAAAACTTTAATTGTTATCAAAGGAAGACGAAGTAATTAAATTATCCAATAAACCAGACGCTATTTGTTTAAATATAAACTGTGTTATTATATTTTTACCGTCCTTCCTAAATAACCCATCTGCAGCTGTTTTCGTCTGTACGACCTTGGAGAAGTAACCTAAAGGTAAGGAATTACTAACTGAATTATCAGTTCATATAATTTATATAGTTTCACATATTTTATTATCAAATTTAATAAAGAAAGACACATGACAAGTTCTTAAAATAAGTTCTGAATTTTCCAAGTTCAGAAACAACAATTTGCTTTAGACCCACACATTCCCTTTACCTTGTTTCAATATTGATTTCAAACACACTGTAAGTGGTTGACAAGTGTTGTACAAAGAATGAACATATCTATAATACACTACAGGTAAATTAAATGTCGCAGATTGCAAGGTGATTTAGGTTAAAAATATTACTAATTATCAGCATCAGAGAAAAAATGTACATTTGACATATAAAAACTCGTATAAAGACCATGCAGTTGACCTGGTATGAGCATGTATCTTCTTCTTCTATGGCGTCACAGGTCGAAGTCGAACTTTAATCTCCATAATCATCCACCTCCATTTTTCCCTGTCGTTGGCGATCGATGTCAATAGTTTTATTTTAAGTAAATTATCAGCATCCCTCACCACTGTGTCAATCCAGCAAGTCTTTGGTCTTCCAACAGGCCTTCTACCCTCGATTTGACTAAACAGTACCTTCCTAGGCATTCAGTTGCCTTCCATCCTAATTATGTGTCCTGCCCATTGCAATCCATGCAGTCGGATGGTGGTGGCCAGATCATTCTCTTTATACAGCTTGTATAGCTCCTCATTGTGACGCATTCTCTATATCCCATTGACTTGGATTGGTCCATATATTCTCCTCAAAATTCTTCTTTCAAAAGTATTGACTATATTAGCAACTTGTTTGTTCAGACTCCAAGTCTTGCTGCCATATGTTATCACCGGTCTAATCATAACTTTATATAATGTGACCTTGGACTGATGGTGGATATTCCTTGTCTTGAATATAGATGTCAACGAAGCATATGCTCTATTTGCAGCCTGTATCCTTTTCCTTATTTCATTTATTTCTTCATTGTCTTCTGCCATCCAACATCCCAAATATTTAAACTGATTAACTATTTCCAGGTTTAGTGGTTCGATTTCAAACTGTTCAGGTTTCCTGGTTTTCTTTCGAGTGATATGGGCGTGTACAGAGTGAGAAAACTGAGTGCATTCCCACATAAGTAGTATCGTGAAGAGTAACTTGAATGGGGACACAGAAGACCAAGGGCATCTCAATTACAACTTAGAGAAAAATAATAGAGCACAGAAATATAATCAAATGCTGTCATATAATCTGTGTGTGTGTGTGTGTGTGTGTGTGTGTGTGTGTGTGTGTGTGTGTGTGTGTGTGTGTGTGTGTGTGTGTGTGTGTGTGTGTGTGTGTGTGTGTGTGTGTGTGTGTGTGTTTCAAAATCCCTCCCAAAATATACTGAAACACTGCTGCTGAGAGAAATTATACTTTCCCGGCAAGTGAAGTGTTATTTCTAAAAACTTAAAATAAGCCTTCTGAAAATAATCAAAAACAGTATTCCGAATCTGAAATAAAAAATCTGACACCACCCCACAGACAATAATTATCTCCCCCCCAAATCCTCCCGCAATTCCTCTATAAATTCATCAGTGAAATGCATATATAGTGTTCTCTGAACACCAAGATTGTGTCTGTCACTATTCACATTACTTACTTCATTTGGTGAAATGCCCATATCTTTAACAGCAGCTAGAAAAAAATCAGCTTGTGGTTTCCCAACTATTTTTGCTGTCACTCCAGTTGCATACTCTAATGCTTTGGCAAATGCTCCAACGTCTAGTGTCAGTCCATCTTCTTCCTTATAATATTTCCTGAACAAAAATAATGAATATCGAGTAAAAAATAATCAATAATATATGTTAATAATTTAAAAAATATGAATAAAGCGCACATAACTTACTCTTCCTAACACAAATGAAATGCTTAAGATATTGCCCCATACTTTTACTTATACATGTTTTGGAGGCACTTACTACCATCTTCCGCTTAGGTTCATGTTCAATGTTCATGGCTCCCACTGTGTTAGGAAGGATCTGTCCCCTAACTTTGTGGTAGAAAGCAGTTCCATTATCCACTACGTAGTGACTGACTAATTTGCAACTGCTAAAAAAATAACCAAATCTTGTTTCAACTTATTAGATCACACAGTATATAATAATTTCTTTCAAAGTGTCAAGTCTTCTCCGACCTCATATAGAAACTTGGAAATATTAAGAATTGTACTTATATATATAACAGTACTTTTGATTGCAGTAAGATAAAACAAAAAGGAAACTTCTTGCCTCGCATCTTCAAAGTATTTACTTCTACCTTAGTGTAAAACAGCAGCTAAGATGCCATTACTACTTGTTTCTCCTACTTTCTATACACTAGTCTAGTGTAGCCTGAAAACATTGTCCTAATGCTTCATATACCTCAAGCCATAAATTAAAAACTTAATATCAATGTGTTGTTGAAGTCTTCTTCTGCTACGGACTGCGACAAAAATGCCTTGTATGATGTTTCACTCATACTACAATGAGTCTCGTCAGGGGTCTATGTGACAATATACCTGAGAATACTCATTGTAATATGAACGAAACATTGCCATACAAGACATTTTTGACACGGTTAATACCAGAAGAATACTTCAAAAACATAATGGACACAAGCCGCGGAAGCCTATGTGAGACTATCACCAATGTATTTGATATCATACGATATAAACAAAAATTCAAACGCGATATTTTTTCAAATTTATGCGATATCACATTATCAGAGTTACAGAACTGAAATGTTTTTTTTCCATTAATGATGTTTTATATTTTTTTACCTGAAAAGTTTTTTCTTTATTTGCCACATGTACTACAGCCTGTGCAAAATTTAGAGAAACGCATTGAGCTTATGGACTACAGTGTTGCCAAATAATGACATTATTGTATTGTATTATGGTCAAGACACTACACACGGCTCACAGACACTCCCTCTCTTTTTTTCACTCTTCACTCCCTTCTCTCTTATATAACATGCATGCAGCAATGTTTGAACAGATTCGCACAAAGCAATGAGTGGCAGTTATCAGCAAGTTAATTGCGTGTGTGCGCATGTGTGTGTGTGTGTGTGTGTGTGTGTGTGTGTGTGTGTGTGTGTGTGTGTGAATTTAACAATGAAACAGACATCTGTTTACTTTTAAATCATAGAAACCGTTAACTTCAGCTATCACAGCCACTCTTATCAATTTTAATTACTCTTATCTCCACCTATATAGCTGAGTTGTTGACACATTCTTGTACCATGTAAACAAAGGCATACACTGATAGCCAAATGCTGACAGCACAACACAGGATGACTTCACTGAAGGTGATCAACTGCAGTTACTGAATAATATACTGTAACCCTACCTCATGCACAAGGTCATGCATTATGCCGAACTGATATTATTTGTTAGTCATGACTAATGAATTAACAAGTGAGAGTGGGAATAAAGTATAACATGGCAACAACGCTCATAAGAAATATAATTGCCATTAGACCAATGCTTGTTTTCTAAGATTTGCACTTGCTATAGTTTAATGAAATGGCTATAACCAATATGTAAACTGTTTACCTCAAAGAATCACTGATACACTGCATCGATAAACATAATTTCCAATAGGCACATGCCTAGTGCATTTCTACTGGAGAAAATACAGGAACTCCATCTTGTCAATACATTTCTAAATTCTATTGCTACTGTTTTCTTTGTTACTATAACATTGGGATCAATTTGATTTCCCTGTGCTAACAGATTTACCGTATTGTTCCTAATACAAGCCGCAGCCGAATGTAAGCCCCACCCCAAAAATTACCGTAGGTTAAAGCTTAAAAATTTGCAGAAGTGTAAAGTCACCGTTTAAAAATTACTAAATTTTATTAAGATGAAGAACGAAATAGCACGTAAAAGTACATTATTGTTACATAATTATTATTATTTACTAACCGTTCATAAAAATTATACTTTTTTTATTGTTAAGTTATTTTATAGTAGTGTACAGTAGTTTATATTTTGTGCACTTTAAAATATTCCCATACTTAATCACCGTCACTGTCACTGTCACTGTCTTCAATTTCACTGTCAATTGTCCCTGAGACGGTCGCTTCGTCCTCTTCATAAATGACATCGTCTTCCATTCCATCCATGCAGTTTGATATGCAGCACTTTTTGAAACCACGAATTATGAATTCTGGTGGGATGCATTCCCACACACTCTTGATCCAGTTGCCAAGTTCTGTTACGGATGGTTTTTTTATTTTTCCTGTAGGAGTCAAAAGAAGATTTCTTGCCACCAACCAATTATTATATAAACGCTGCAGGTTATCTTTAAAAGGTTTATTTACTACAACATCCATCACCTGCAACTGACTTGTCATTCCTCCAGTAATAACGGCAATATCAGTGTTAATTTTTTGTAAAGAAGCTTTTTTATTTCATCCGTAGTGTGACTACGAAATGAATCTAGCACTAACAAACTGCCTCGTTTTAATAATGCTCTTGGCTGTTTATTCCATACACATTTTAACCAATCTACCATGAGATCGTTTGTCATCCAACCTTTTTTGTGACAGCGAAAAATTACACCCGATGGTAACTTCTCTTTTGGCATGGTTTTCCGTTTTAATATTATGTAAGGTGGAAGTTTTCGTCCATCGGCTAATGCAGCAAGCATTACAGTGACACGTAATTTTTCATTTCCCGTAGTCTTTACTGTTACAGATTTGGTTCCCTTTTGGTCCACCGTAAAGTTAGAAGTCATGTCAAAAAATACGGGCGTTTCATCGGCATTTGCCATGTGTTCAAGTGAATAATTATGCTTCTTGCATAAATTAATGACAAACCGCTGATACTGAATGAGTTTTTCTTCATAGTCACTCGGTAGTTTTTGTGTGAGTGATGTACGTCTTCTAAGCTCAAATTCATTTCGCCGCATCATTTGTCTTATCCACCCGAAGCTGGCTTTGAAACCGGACACTTTTAATTCTTCTGTGATTTCTAAAGCTTTTAATTTTAAAACATGTCCAGTGACAGGGAGTTCTTACCTTCTTACCTTCTATTCACAGACGCTGGACTCTACTGCTACAAAACACCCAACTTGAGGTCCCGTGAATGCTCATTGCGCAGTATTTGCAATTAAAAGCCGTTCCTTCTGTGTTCTCCATTGTCAAATACAGGATTCATCAATATCGAATTTTCTTGTAGCTTCACAATTGCATGTTTTATCTGCATGTTGTATCACAATTAATTTACAATTCGCATTGTACATATTACGTTTATTTTTTCGAATTTGATTTGACTGCATGGCTTTAGTCTCCACAATATCACTCATACCGCAAACGCACTACAAAAACGCCAATGAAAACAAAGTACAGATAAGTTATGTTGTCACTGTTACAACAGAAAACCACACTGGCAGTTTACCCTGTATTTAGAAACAGTTACTCACCCCCTCTACTCATCCTTTGTCTTGCCGCCTACAGAAGGGTTCGACCACGTGCGTACACTTTTTCTTCCTATTCTTCGTTCAGTTTGCTGTTAAAACGTACGGTTGCAGTCATAAATCATAAGGCCAGAGTTAACAACAGCCAGTTATTATAGTTTTTATTCCGTAATTACGTATTATCGTAATTATTTGTGTTATCATCCAGTAACAAGATTTGTTAAAATGGATACTTCTCCTTCAACTAGCAAAAACAGGAAAGTTATTCATAATCAAGCACGGGAAGTAATAATAAACAGTTTTTTGTTGTACATGATTAAAAAGATTCTTGCAATTAAATTAATACAAAGAACACGTTCCTTTATGTAATGATAAACTGTAGAGATAGTCGAGTGTAATAATTATTAATTAAGGAGTGGAAGTATCAGTTTGCAAATTCTATTGAGATAAGAATGGTCAAAAAGGCTGTAGTTTTTTATGTCTCAGCAGTACACAATGACCGAATCAAACAACACTCACATATGTTTATAAAACATTCTGATATGTAACAGCAACAAATTCCGATACGTGTGAACAGTACGTAGTGTTACGACATCACATAACAATCTACATGTTTGTCGAATGTGCCAGAAGAATCTCGCTCTAATGTGTGTAGCATACGTGACTCTAGACGCATTCGCGTAATTTATAATTAACCGTAAACAATGGATGCCAGTCAGATGATGGAAGCTTTCCAATCGCTGCTGCGGCAGACACACGAACAACAAAAAGGAGAACGAAGGCAAGAAAGAGAAGAAGCAGAAAAATGACAGGATGATAAACGCAGGCAGGAGGCGGAAGAAGCTGAGGAACGTCAGACAGCACTAATCCTAGAAACAGAAGAAATACAAAAAGAAGAACGTAAGCAGGAGGCAGAGGAACATAAACATGAAGCAGGTGACATCAAAGCATTAATTCATGAGCAAAAGCAGAGGCAAGAACATACTACCGCAGAATTGGGTCTCCTATGTGGTGACGTAGGTGAGCTTAATAATCAGATTACCAGAATCTCTGACGTAGAAGAATCCATGTCAAATAAAATAGCTGAAGTAGAAAAATCTGTCTTGACTGTGGAAGAAGCTATGTCAACAAAAATATCTGCAGTAGAAAACTCAATGGCAAACATATGAGAACAAATTAACAGTGAAATTGAGCACTTCATAAAGATACAACCAAAACAAATTTCTGAACAGACTGTACCAATGATAAAGACAGAAAAGGATACAGAAAATAAGTCAATAGAGAAAGTAACTTTGCCTGCAGTAGGGACAGTTCATGTCAAAGCTCCAACCTTTGACAGAAGCAGTCACTGGGCAATGTACCTCCGCCAATTTGAAGCTACTGCGATGTGGCAATAATTGGACGGAGAAAGACAAGGCAGTTTCACTCATTCTCTCATTAAAAGGACCTCCGGCAGAAATACTACAGAAAGCGCCACCTGATAGCCAAAACACCTATGCCGAATTGATAAAAGCTCTGGAATTATGGTATGGTTATAAACATTTTCGAGATGTGTACTACGCTCAGTTAGTAGTACAAGATAGTTATAAGTATAGTTAGTAGTAGTTAGTTAGTTAGTATAGTTAGTTAGTAGTATAGTTAGAACAAGACGACAACGTTCCGGGGAGAGTCTTCAAGAGTTTGAAGCAAGTATCGACAGACTGATTAGATTGGCCTATCCTGAAGCGCCAAAAGATTTTCGAATAAGGTTTGCGGTGCAGACATTTATTGATGGCATCGGAGATTGTGAACTTCAGCACGTGTTACGAATGGCAAGACACCGAAATAGTACAGACGCTCTTGTTCACGCCCTAGAGTTTGAAGCTGCCAAGTCAGCGTCCCGCTACATTAATGGGTTTGTGCCATCACACTGCAGTCAGAATATCCCTGTATCACATTGCCGTTACGATGGGTGCAGAAAAACAATGTTGTTGGACAAACAATTCAGAAGTTCAAGAGAGTCGCAACGATTTGAATGATGGGATAAAGACAGAAGACCGAAGTGTCTCAACTGCGGAAAACGTGGTCATCTACAGGTGGACTGTTGGGAGAAGAAGACACCGAGAGAAGAGAGTGATCGCACCAATTGGAGAAGTAAAGCCCCAGAACAGCACACAGTTTCCACGCTACATAAGACCAGTGGAAACTTGATTGTTAATGGATTTGCGGAAGGTAAACCAACAGCATTTTACAGTTGACACGGGCACAACAGTGTCCACTGTGCGCCCTGACTTAGTCAGCAACAGCCAGCCTCTAATTAGCTCTTTACAATACAGACTGTGACTGGAAGCCCCGTCTAGGTGCTAGGAAAGGTAGACGTACGTGTACGCCTGGGTCTTCTTGAGTTTAGCCACCAAATGCTCGTTGCAGACATTGTCAATGAAGTGATTCTTACCACGGACATTATGAATGCCTATGGATTCGTTGTGGACTTAAGAGAGAATGTCCTGAAGGTCGGCCTAGAGAAGATAAAGCTTGCATGGCTAAAATGACAGGGTCTACCAACCATTCAATTAAGCAAGTGGCACTGGCCAAAGAAAAAGTCAACAGGTCTGGTCAAGAGGAACCCTCCCTACTGCAAGCGGAAATGGAGAAATAACTAGCAGAGGAAATACAAATAAGTGTAACGACAAAAGAAGTGATTGGAAAGCCAACTATGGGTGTCGAGACAAAACTCTTGCTTCTTCCTGAGCTGATAGAAGCACCCGAGGGCAAAGTGGCTGAAGATGAGATTATGCAAGAGTTTGGTGACGAGAACCAAACAAACTTGGATCAGCCTGTGGTGTTTAGGTCATCAGTACATGACGCAATGGGAGTGATTCCAGCAAAACTAGTGGTTGAGCGGAAGAGTCGCATTCCTGGGAACGTGATGTTCAGATCACACGAGACTGAATTCGAAGAACTGGAGAATTATCTTTCGCAAGGACATCCACCTAGACTGCCTGGTCGAGTATTACTTCAGAGACGGGTTGCCAGTTCGGAACGAACAGGCTTAAGGAGGAGGCAGTGTTACGACATCACAGAACAATCTACGTGTTTGTCGAATGTGCCAGAAGAATCTCGCTCTAATGTGTGTGGCATACGTGACTCTAGACGCATTCGCGAGAGTTTTCTCGAAGCCGCCAGCTGTGCGGACTGTGTCAAGGCCGCAATTAGTAATGTAGTTCACACTGTCGCTAAGACGCAACTTGGAACTTTCTGGTCTGTGAGCGGAGGTATAAATACATGGCGGCAGCGGCCTTAAGTTTCAGTATAGCTGCGATATATTTACAGTGCGGTTCAAGTTATTGTCGGGCGATTACAAGTGATGTTACTCTGTGCATTAATAGTGAAGTGTTGTGATTTATAACCGGGTGGTATATTGTAATACAATTGTGTTTTAATATTAGTTGACATTTTATGCATGTGAACAATTTTTTTATTTGATTTGTTGTAAGAGACTGTGTTGTTAAATACGAACTGTTTAACTGTGAAAATTAAAGCTGGTGATAAGTGACTTAATTGGTGTCTTATATTTTGTTTCCACTGTACCTACGACGATCAAGTAGACCATCGTAACAGTGGTGTCATAAGTGGGATAGAACCGTTAACAGTGGAAACAGTGAATACTTTGTACAAGACGAGCGTAATTTATAAATAACCGTAAACAATGGATGCCAGTCAGATGATGGAAGCTTTCCAATCGCTGCTGCGGCAGACACACGAACAACAAAAAGAAGAACGAAGGCAAGAAAGAGAAGAAGCAGAAAAACGACAGGATGATAAACGCAGGCAGGAGGCGGAAGAAGCTGAGGAACGTCAGACAGCACTAATCCTAGAAACAGAAGAAATACAAAAAGAAGAACGTAAGCAGGAGGCAGAGGAACATAAACATGAAGCAGGTGACATCAAAGCATTAATTCATGAGCAAAAGCAGAGGCAAGAACATACTACCGCAGAATTGGGTCTCCTCTGTGGTGACGTAGGTGAGCTTAATAATCAGATTACCAGAATCTCTGACGTAGAAGAATCCATGTCAAATAAAATAGCTGAAGTAGAAAAATCTGTCTTGACTGTGGAAGAAGCTATGTCAACAAAAATATCTGCAGTAGAAAACTCAATGGCAAACATATGAGAACAAATTAATAGTGAAATTGAGCACTTCATAAAGATACAACCAAAACAAATTTCTGAACAGACTGTACCAATGATAAAGACAGAAAAGGATACAGAAAATAAGTCAATAGAGAAAGTAACTTTGCCTTCAGTAGGGACAGTTCATGTCAAAGCTCCAACCTTTGACAGAAGCAGTCACTGGGCAATGTACCTCCGCCAATTTGAAGCTACTGCATGCGGAAATAATTGGACGGAGAAAGACAAGGCAGTTTCACTCGTTCTCTCATTAAAAGGACCTCCGGCAGAATTACTACAGAAAGCGCCACCTGACAGCCAAAACACCTATGCCGAATTGATAAAAGCTCTGGAATTATGGTATGGTGATAAAACATTTTCGAGATGTGTACTACGCTCAGTTGAGAACAAGACGACAACGTTCCGGGGAGAGTCTTCAAGAGTTTGAAGCAAGTATCGACAGACTGATTAGATTGGCCTATCCTGAAGCGCCAAAAGATTTTCGAATAAGGTTTGCGGTGCAGACATTTATTGATGGCATCAGAGATTGTGAACTTCAGCACGTGTTACGAATGGCAAGACACCGAAATAGTACAGACGCTCTTGTTCACGCCCTAGAGTTTGAAGCTGCCAAGTCAGCGTCCCGCTACATTAATGGGTTTGTGCCATCACACTGCAGTCAGAATATCCCTGTATCACATTGCCGTTACGATGGGTGCAGAAAAACAATGTTGTTGGACAAACAATTCAGAAGTTCAAGAGAGTCGCAACGATTTGAATGATGGGATAAAGACAGAAGACCGAAGTGTCACAACTGCGAAAAACGTGGTCATCTACAGGTGGACTGTTGGGAGAAGAAGACACCGAGAGAAGAGAGTGATCGCACCAATTGGAGAAGTAAAGCCCCAGAACAGCACACAGTTTCCACGCTACATAAGACCAGTGGAAACTTGATTGTTAATGGATTTGCGGAAGGTAAACCAACAGCATTTACAGTTGACACGGGCACAACAGTGTCCACTGTGCGCCCTGACTTAGTCAGCAACAGCCAGCCTCTAATTAGCTCTTTACAATACAGACTGTGACTGGAAGCCCCGTCTAGGTGCTAGGAACGGTAGACGTACGTGTACGCCTGGGTCTTCTTGAGTTTAGCCACCAAATGCTCGTTGCAGACATTGTCAATGAAGTGATTCTTACCACAGACATTATGAATGCCTATGGATTCGTTGTGGACTTAAGAGAGAATGTCCTGAAGGTTGGCCTAGAGAAGATAAAGCTTGCATGGCTAAAATGACAGGGTCTACCAACCATTCAATTAAGCAAGTGGCACTGGCCAAAGAAAAAGTCAACAGGTCTGGTCAAGAGGAACCCTCCCTACTGCAAGCGGAACTGGAGAAATAACTAGCAGAGGAAATACAAATAAGTGTAACGACAAAAGAAGTGATTGGAAAGCCAACTATGGGTGTCGAGACAAAACTTTTGCTTCTTCCTGAGCTGATAGAAGCACCCGAGGGCAAAGTGGCTGAAGATGAGATTATGCAAGAGTTTGGTGACGAGAACCAAACAAACTTGGATCAGCCTGTGGTGTTTAGGTCATCAGTACATGACGCAATGGGAGTGATTCCAGCAAAACTAGTGGTTGAGCGGAAGAGTCGCATTCCTGGGAACGTGATGTTCAGATCACATGAGACTGAATTCGAAGAACTGGAGAATTATCTTTCGCAAGGACATCCACCTAGACTGCATGGTCGAGTATTACTTCAGAGATGGGTTGCCAGTTCGGGACGAACAGGCTTAAGGAGTAGGCAGCGTTACGACATCACAGAACAATCTACATGTTTGTCGAATGTGCCAGAAGAATCTCGCTCTAATGTGTGTGGCATACGTGACTCTAGACGCATTCGCGAGAGTTTTCTCGAAGCCGCCAGCCGCGCGGACTGTGTCAAGGCCGCAATTAATTATGTAGTTCACACTGGCGCTAAGACGCAACTTGGAACTTTCTGGTCTGTGAGCGGAGGTATAAATACATGGCGGCAGCGGCCTTAAATTTCTGTATAGCTGCGATATATTTACAGTGCGGTTCAAGTTACTGTCGGGCGATTACAAATGATGTTACTCTGTGCATTAATAGTGAAGTGTTGTGATTTATAACCGGGCGGTATATTGTAATACAATTGTGTTTTAATATTAGTTGACATTTTATGCGTGTGAACAATTTTTTTATTTGATTTCTTGTAAGAGACTGTGTTGTTAAATACGAACTGTTTAACTGTGAAAATTAAAGCTGTTGATAAGTGACTTAATTGGTGTCTTGTATTTTGTTTCCACTGTACCTACGACGATCAAGTAGACCGTCGTAACAATATCATTTGCTTGATTTGAATAGTAATACAATTACAATATTATTATTCTTATTATTATTATTTGATTTACGTCGGAAACAATAAACTATAATTCTTTTTTTTAAAGCCAGCTGTGTGACTTTAGACACACACACACACACACACACACACACACACACACACACACACACACACACACACACACACACACACACACACACACACACACACACACACACACAGATAAAGATTCGTGGTGACATATTTACAAACAAACCTTAACAGTCGCGAGTTTTTGTTACTATATTTGAAATAATGTTCATAGGTTGGCTGCACCATCGCTGATAACAACAATTCTCTTCCCACATCTCACAGCGACTCCTTCCACATCGCCTTTCCCATCTGACCGTAGCGTTTCGCGCACTTCCATGCCCTTAACTTTCAATTTTGCTATATATTGCAAATGCTATATAATAAACCTGTTTGTATACTTAAAAAAGAGTTACTACTATATTTATCATACACAGCTGAAAAAATAATAAAACAGCCTAAAAATTAAGATTAACCAAATTTGTCAACTTTTTTTACCCTGGGGGGGGGGTCTGGTCCTGTTCACCCCACCCCTCCCCCTGTAAATACATCTCTGCTCAGATACAAGGGCAGAAATTAAATAAACGTTTAACCAATTTATAACAAGTAAACGTAAAAATACATCTGAATATCATGACGCCAAAAACCCCTAATTCACTGTGGTTATAATTTATTACAACATATTATCCTCTTTACAAATGACTCATGAAAACAGAAATTAATGTACCACCATAGATCTCCTCCTAATACTTTTGATATAAACCTACATAAAAAGAAATTTCTGAATAAAAAAATTCCACTTAAAGTAATGGCCGCAAGAATGCTGCCCCAGTTACCAACAAAACTTGGAAAAAGTACTAATGCAGAGTTACTAAAGCATCCAAATACTGGTTGACTTTAACTGAACTGTTAGGCACGTCGCACACTGGATCCGATCCTCTCAGATCAGAAAAATTCGGAAGCCTATGTATTTAAATGAAATTCCACACACTGCTTCCACTCAGATCAGAACCGGGGTCTCCGCCGCGTCAGAAGTTTTTGCTCGGCGAGCAATTTTGTTCGGATTCGGAAGTGTTCTGAAGGGTCACGCATGCGCACTAGCTCCTCAGCAGTACTCCGCCACACACTGTGTTATGTATTTGGGTTTGTTTGCATTTTGAAATAGTAGATTGCATCAGTATGGCGTGTGCCAACGAAAAACTAATCGTTATGGTAGAACAATATCCTGTACTCTATGACTTAAGTCATAAAGATTATTATAATACAACAATGAAGGAATCAATCTGAGAAGAAATGTCAGGACATTTGAATGAAAGTGGTTAATAAAATTAGGCCTATTTAAAATGTATTAATAACAATTATAATAGTTTAATTATAGTGTGCGTCTGCATGCAATTAATTGATCACATAACATAATTATTAATAACAATTATTCATTAATATAATAATTGATACAATCAATATTAATTAGATAACCATAATGCATTTTGAAACAATTCCAAGAAATCAGTTCATTTATCATTACAGAGCTTGAAACACAAGAAAGATTTCCTGTGTACATAGGTAACAGTATAGATAAGCCTAATTAACATATTAATTCCCAAAACGCAAAAAAGTAGACAGAAATCAAACAGACGATAGTGTAGTTCGTAGACACAAGATGTTATAATTTTTTTTACAAATATGAACTCGGCCACCTGTTATTAGATCATGAGAAAACCATTTTCTACAGAAACTAACGTATGCAACCTTCAGTTATTGTATACACTACTACAGAACGTATAAACAAGTAACAAAAAGTGTAAAACAGTATTGTGTTATTTTCATTGAAAGAATTTTCTATTCGTTATTGTAAAACAAAACATCGTACGGAATTTTATCTAATGAAATATAAAATATATAACTACAACTAAATACATAAATATTGCTTAATTACTAACAGTACTATGTTAGCTTTTTTCTGATATGGTTGAGTGGCTTCAAAAACAATGTAAGTGTCCTTCCTGCCTATATTTATCATATCTTCCTGCCAAGATACTTTACCCTCTTGTGAGTTAAAATTCTTTCTGAATCCAATCCATCCCTTACTTCAAAGGCCTCTAACGTCTCATCCCCACCGTTCTTAGTCAGACGCTGCAACCCACGAATTTCCTCATGCTTTTCAAGCTCACCAGGTCGCCATAAATTTTCGTCATCTCCTCGCAGGAAATTACGTAGACATGTCATTGCTAACACAATGATGTCAGTGTGAGCTGGATTTACTTGGAGTTTTTGGGAATATACCCTGAACGTTTTTGCTAAAATACCAAAAGCACTTTCTTCAACACGGTGAGCATGACAATGTCTGTAGTTGTATGTATACTTTACTTGGAGTATCATTAGCGACCCGAGTTCCAGGTTAACCGACAACTGACAATTGTACAAGTCACAACTTTTAAAGAAACCACTTCAACCGAACACTGTACCCTTGATCTCGACAGACATTCTGTTCTGAAAGGAGCAGATGCAGTGCGTGAGAAAAGTGCCGGATGGCGTTCTGAGTGGAGAAGCCGGTTCTGATGTGAGCTCTGATGTGTAGTGGATCCAGTGTGTGACCTGCCTTATACAGTTCAATCCTTACCAACTAAAAGCATTTTTTCTTTTTACTTTTATATTTTTATACAAACTCATGATTTCTCCTTGCACAAAAGAGCATATCCTCTACCTCAAAATTTAATTTTTTAAGTTGTTGGTCAAATACAGTACATGTATTTTATCCCGCTTTTAATTGTAAACATAATTGTAAAAAGAATTAGTAAAATGAGCCCAAGACCTTGATGCTGTTAAAATGAAAAAAAATCGTGCTACATATCCTCTCTCTCTCTCTCTCTCTCTCTCTCTCTCTCTCTCTCTCTCTCTCCATACATCTATGTACTCTATAGATATAATATGCAATTGAAATATCACAATTTATATGAACTTGAGCTATAACATGATTCAAAATGAATGAAATAAAAATTACCCCATGCCAAGAGAAAACAAAATTGGTTCAGCTAAGTTGATAAGAACCCGAAAAGCTGAGTTCATATTCTGAAATGTAAAATTTGGACCAGCATCTCCAATAACAACACAGTTAGGGTTCAACTGCGTGATATTTTTGAATTCTTCCATGACCTGCAAGTACGAAGAAAATTAATTCAAACAGAGATCAATTGATAATATCAAAAACAATATCTAGGAATTATTGATATCTTACAAACAATAGTATACAAAGGCTATCTAGAAAGTAAAGAACATTTGTGCAATCTTCTGATAATCATAAGAGCATAAGAGTCCAATTAATTCATCATTTCATTGTAGTACGTTATTGCTTCAACACAGGTTTTAATGGTGATATTGAAATTGATTAGGCCTAACTGAAAAGCCTACCAAATGAGAAATAAGAAGTGTGTTTCTAAATGCAAGAGAAGTTTGCCCTGTAGAAATACACAGACAAATAAAATAAGGGAAATATTTGATGACAATGTTATGAATGAAGTAAGTGTGAGAAAATGTAACATCATGTTCAATGAAGGAAGAAGAACTGTTCATGACAAAAAAGGAAGGCAAGACCCTCCTTGTGACTGAGGAACTGAAGCAGATGACTGACAATAAAATCTAGTGGCAATGCTCATCCATACTTGGCTGCAATAGTTCAAGAACTGCTTGAAAAAAATGAACGAAAAGTTACTGAGCACTGCCACCACACAGACCTGATCTGGCCCCACTTTTTCCGCTCATTTCCTAAAGCGAAAGAACCTTCAGGCAGTTGTCATTTTTTAAATAAATACTCTTTAATCATTATTTGTTTTAGATTTACTGTGACATAACATGTTTTACTTTCTAGCTAACCCTTAAATTTTATTGCTACATACAAGGTTATCTTTTAAAGAACATATAGTATATATATTCAGCTGTACAATAATATCATACTGTGATATCACTTATTATTCATAAGTAGAACTTAGTTAATTTCAACTTTATTCATTGCTTTCTTTCTGATTTTTTGGGCGCCATCTTGTGTTACCAACTACAAGAGAAAAATATGTACTTACCAGGGACAGGTCCGATTTTAGGCGAACAGGAGTTCAGAATGGTTTATTTGCAGTAATTAGTTTAATTCACATTTATATTGAACAAAAAAATTTTATTTATTCTATAATGCACATAATAAAAAACATAAAACCTTCTTTTCCTGCGTTTAACTACTTTGCAGATTTAGCTACAAACTCATGAGATGAAATCAATTAAAATTAATTTTCTTACATCTTTTCCATTATTGATTTTTGATTATTTATTAATTATATTTCTTTCTTTTTTATACACAAACCAGCACTTCTTTTATATTCTTATATTCGTACTCTCTCTCTCTCTCTCTCTCTCTCTCTCTCTCTCTCTCTCTCTCTCTCTCTCTCTCTCTCTCTCTCTCTCTCTCTCTCTCTCTCTCTCCCTCCATTTCTGTACCCCCCGGTTTATTAGTTGAGAGTTCATTAATTTAAGTATATTTTAGGCTGCCAGTTCTTTTGTAAAACATTCTCAATTTTTTGAAAGCTTTTACATTTACCCCTGGTTGGTTACTTAACTGCAAAATTTAAGATCTTGACGAGTCCGTCTCTACCACGCATTTCATTTCCATTCTGCACATTTTCCTTATTTCATTCGTTCACTGGAACTATAACGTTATTAAGGGGACCCGGAATGTCCTATGCCTGCAATGTTAAATGTAAGGTACATTTTCTCCTAAACAGTTAGCACTAGAAAGCTGATTTCTTTCCTGTATCTTATTACATGCTTTTAACACTTTGTATAATAGGGATTTCTGTATATTTGCATTTTTCTTAAAAATAATAATTTTTTGTACTTGAAGAATTTTTAACACATTTTTTCACTATATTTTGCAACATAAAATTCGTAATTACTAAGATATGGAAAAAAGCCTATGACACAAATTGTAGTTTGACATTATATACAAACCCTGAAAATTTGAGGTGTCTAGCTCTTATAGTTTACAAGCAAATGTTCCTTACATAGCAAAAAAATAAACTTACGGGAATCGAGGCTCAAAGTTCAAACTGCATATTTAGTGAAGTCCTGGACCATAAGATGGGTTGTCAGGGTCACTAGACATTTCCTCATGTAGTTTTCTCTTTATTCCTTTCATCCTTTGTCTGGCTAACCTCTCACACTCCTTCTGTTTCCTTTCAGCATTCCTCTTCCTCTCATTGTCTACCAATAACACAGAACTAATCATGAATTTTCCCGGCGTTAGTCCCATCCTCTGTAGCACTTCACACTTAATTATGTTTCCTCTGTTGTAGGTGGCAATGACATCATTTACTCCAAAGTGTAAAGTATTTATTTGGACAAACACATTTTTCGGGATTCTAGTCCAGATCACTTGGTTCACGCTCTCGTTTTGATTTTGTGTATGGTTAGAGACATTTCTTCAGAAGTTCAGTTTGAGACAAATCTCTGAAAACTGGCTTTATAGTCTCCATGATAGCGTGTGGCACATTGTGGTGATGTTTATATATTTGTTCAGATTCCTGATACCTGTTATATTTGCACCAGGAATCAGGTCCCGTTGGGCACAGTCCATGTTCTGGCTTCTCATCGGTAGATGAAGTATGAAAGTATAAAGCCCATACAGCTTTCTTCACTGCCTCATCACTCTGGGTATTTTGTCTTATTGCTAGCCCGTAATCTCTCTGCAACCTGTTGATTACCTCATCAGTCAATCTTTTAGTACCTCCCAAAGGTTTTCCATTGCTGAGGGCCTTACCTTTCATCGTGGTTTTCAGTCGACGCAATCTTGCTCCCATACGGTTCTGAACATGTCCTATACACTCCTGTTTTTTGATAGTGACATCATTTCCATATGGTTTCAGTTCAGATACAGCAGCAACAGACTTTGAATCCCCATCACCTAGGTAGTTTATATACCTGACATTGTACCATTGGAGAGAGCGACTGAAAATATCTTTGACACCAGCAACTTCCATGTCCCCACTGGACCCACTGTAATTCTTTTGGCAGTTATGTACATGCTCACCTTTTAGTCTTTTATGACATCTACAATGTTCAGATTTTATTGCAACATCTATAACCTTTGTAGTATCAGCACTTGCTGTTATTACCACATTATGTGATGTGTGCCCTCGCTTCTGCCACATACCATCTAATGCAATAGTCAAAGTCTCGATGGTTAGCAACATCAGGATTACCTTTGTTTTCCTCAACAGCTTCTTCTACAGCTTCCTGCATACTTTCCTGGGCAACATCTTCAACACAGGATCCAATTTGAAAGGTATATTTTTCAAATTTTCTTGGTGGTGGTGGCAGATTCATTACACCACAAAACATTTCACCTGCAGCAGGGCCTTTACCTATTGAACGTAGAGCATACACAAATCTAACATTTGAATAGAAATATTTATTTTTGTAAGTATCACCTAATTCAACAGATTCTGAACTCCAAAATGTAACACTCTGTTGACAGTTTGTACAGTAAAGAGCAATTTCTGCTGCAAGACCAACATGTCGCTTTATACTTAGTGACATACTCATTTGAGAACATTCTTTACACAATACAGAATTTTCAATAACTTTTGATAGCAAAGATATGTTTATAATTTCATTTACATTTTGTTCATTACTCTGTTCCAATAAACTACAATATTTTTCATTTGACCCATGCAATTTCTTGCTTGTACTGGAATCAGGACTAGAAAATTTTTCACACCTAACCTCACAATTTTCAGATATACTTTCTTCACTTATATGAGAAGTTGTTGCAGTTTTATTATTTCTATAATATCTCCCTGGAGGCTTCTTCTTTTTATAAATGTGATTATTGCAGCGAGGCATCTTTACAACACTAAACAATACTACACTACACTACACAATGAAAACCTTTACACACAATGTACACATTAGAAATTAAAAAAAAAACAGTGCTTGCTACAAATAAATATCCCTTTTAATTCATGTTAGCCAACACAAGAAACGTCCTACACAAATATATTCTCTTTGGAATAAGTGGGAGATTTGAATGAAGCTATTCTCTCTGGACACGAGTCTATGGAAAACTGACATGACGTGTTATGCTCATTTTATAATAGATGAGTATATTTTGTAAAATATTTAAAAATACTTACAGTAAGCTACAGACAAGATAATTATGTCATTTTAAACAGGAAAGTCTCTATTTTATAATACATAGAAAAACTCAAAATCCATTTTTTCACCTTCCGGGTGCCCTTAAACTGTTTACTTTTTTGATAAATTTCACATTTTTAAATAATTTGTTACATACGAGCGCCCGTAAACTTGTTTTATAACTTTTATTTGTGGCCGGCCGGCATCACGAGTAGATTTGAACTGGGACTAGATGAACTGTACTATTTTCTGAAGTGGTCGCGGGTTACGTGGCCAAATCTTATTGTTCTTGTTTGTATTACTCCGCCAATCTGTGAGGTCGGGCTGACACACCTCCCATACCAGCATGACGTATGAACTGACGTAACATCGTATGTTGTTATGTTACATAATTTGCTTGTCACTGGAGCTGACCTTGGCACAATTTCGCTCAATACTTATTGCATTGTATAATTCATGAACTCTATTTGTTTACTTTTCCCATAATTAATATTTATATTACTTTTTATGTTTCCCCAAAATTAAAATCACATAATAAAACATTAGTTTTTTATTAAAACACCATATTTTTTATATTACCCCAGGTAGGCCTACATGTCCCGTTACAATACCCCCTCAATGAGATGTTTTATGCCGAAGCATAAAAACTCCCATTGACACACTCATACTTCCTAAAGGGATCAGCTAGGATATGTTGCCACAACCCCCTTTACGGTTTACATAAAAAATATATCTAACTTACCCTTGGCCCAGTGACCGTGACCGCACTTGAATGACCTTACTGGACTTCTCTCTCGAGATCCCAACACCGCAAGGCCAGTCAGGCACTTGACGCTCCTGCTGACGCGCTGGCCAGCTCAGGACCGCCGCCACAGCATCACCAGACACTGAAACATCAAATCAAAATATCAAATAGTGGCCTTGTATATTACCATATCCCTAAGTGATCTGTTTCCCTTTAGCTGTGCTGATTTGCGTTAAGAAGCACTGGTTTTCCTTAATTCTTAACACACATGTATATATGAACACTTAAAATAACATGATACATTTGTAAACTTCCTGAACATCATTCTGTATACTCTCTCTTGTTAACTCTTCTTCCAAATTCAAAATTATTGCCCTGATTCCCATCAGAATTTAAATAAACATTTCCCATTTCATCCTTACAAATATCTCTCATCCCCAATTTACATCTAAAATATTTAAATTCATTATTAAAATTCTCTTAAACACATTTAAATCAACTACACAATAACAAATTATTTGCTTATATCTTTCTCAACTTTTGTTAAACATCTCCATCAAAACATCTCAAATCAACACAAAATCATTTAAGTACATTATAAAATCAACTACATATTCTACATCATTGACCTAATTCAATCTAATATTCAATAACTCATTACTAACAGTTTTGTAACCTCCTTCTACATCAAAATCTAATATCCCACCTTTACCCAGTTACAATTAGGTAAATCACCTCACGGGTAAACCATGCAAGACATTCACCTGGTTGCATAAACACTCTATTGTTTCTGCCCCTGGCTTGTAACTGCCAGCTCCTTTTCCACACACACTATTGTTGATTGATGGTGGACTGTAGCGCCCATTTGCATCCACAAGAACTGCATTTTTAATTAGGGTGTAGACGCTGCCTACCCCGTTCTTGCTTCAGCGTTATATAAAAATTCGGCATTACTGATGTCCGAGGACACCAGTAATCCTACTATAATGATTCATACGCCCTTAATACGGCACTATCACCACCTTCGATGATAGCCGCTGTTCCATAGTGATGTAGATTCCCCTGAGTTACCCCCCCCAGTTAATTTCTAAGTTGTACCAATTTAGAATATTTAGCCAAATCCACAGTCAGGGTTCGGTGAAGCCGTGACCGCCCGAAAATTGGAGAAACTACTAAAAAGACATACAATTCGTTTACACTGACACTGCTACTACAGTTCACAGAAGGTAAACCATTATATGTTACAACAAATTTTACTAACATTATCATTTATTATTACATTTTAACTATGATTTTCTGTTTATCATTTTCATCATTAATTAGTTTGGGTGATTCTCAGTCATTCACAATAATTTGATTTATTGAATAGGCATTTATACATATAACCTTACTCACCTTCTTCCTACCAACAACCACTAACAGATTTGCATAGGGTGACACCAATCTCTTAGTAATAACCCCCTTCAACACTAATTCCACTTAAATCATTTTCCTCTCAAAATAAAATACTTAATACCCTCTTTGTAACTAGGATGTGTGTTCCCTAACCTGGCAATTCCATTCATAACCTTTTGCCCTCCACCAAATATCGGCAAACACTCCTCGACCCTTCACAATCACCTGCCCAATGACGCACATTGACCACTCCTTACCACCTCACCCTTATTACAAAAATTCACCATCAACTTGTCACCAGACAAAATGCTTGCCGCATGACAAATAGCGCCAATCGTACACTCTAGTTATTTTGGTGGCCCTAAAAAGGACCTGGTGGCGAGAAAGCTGATGTTGATAGTGCCGCGCTGAGATGTTCGGTGGCTGCGACCGCTGTTCGTGGCGTACTACAGTCTTCCTCCTCTTCTGGCACCGGTTGTAGAGTCGGCTGCCGGCCCAGCGAAATCCATCGCAGGCGCGGAACTGGAGGGCGAAGACGCAAGAACGCCGGTTCTATTCTTCGGCCGTTCCTTCCGGCTGACTCCGCGCCGATGTCGTCCGAGAGAGGAGAGGAGATGAAGTGCGTCCGTTGGCGTGGCGATGAAGAGTGCGTAAAATTTTCTGCCGGCCCGGGTTTTATTAACTAACCGGGATCGCTGATTGGCTAGCTCCGAACACGTAGTTGGTCACGTCTCGGCGGCTGCTGATGCCAGATTGGCTCCCTGTGTCCACCGCTGGTACCGGAGAGCAGATGCTCGCATACTGCTGCTGTCACAACTCCACCGGGTCTTGAATGCTCTCCGGTAGCCAGCCTACTGCTCTTCTCCAGATGTTGTGGAGGTGTCTGTTGGGCGCCATGTTGATTGGTGTGCCGGCTGGTAGCTCGCTGGCGTGGCTGGATCTTGCATCCGCAAGATGATCCCTGCCCCACGTTGGGCGCCACTTGTCACCGGACAAAATGCTTGCCTCATGACAGAAGGCGCCAATCGTACACTCTAGTTATTTTGGTGGCCCTAAAAAGGACCTGGTGGCGAGAAAGCTGATGTTGATAGTGCCGCGCTGAGATGTTCGGCGGCTGCGACCGCTGTTCGTGGCGTACTACAGTCTTCCTCCTCTTCCGGCACCGGTTGTAGAGTCGGCTGCCGGCCCAGCGAAATCCATCGCTGGCGCGGAACTGGAGGGCGAAGACGCAAGAACGCCGGTTCTATTCTTCGGCCGTTCCTTCCGGCTGACTCCGCGCCGATGTCGTCCGAGAGAGGAGAGGAGATGAAGTGCGTCTGTTGGCGTGGCGATGAAGAGTGCGTAAAATTTTCTGCCGGCCCGGGTTTTATTAACTAACCGGGATCGCTGATTGGCTAGCTCCGAACACGTAGTTGGTCACGTCTCGGCGGCTGCTGATGCCGGATTGGCTCGCTGTGTCCACTGCTGGTACCGGAGAGCAGATGTTCGCATACTGCTGCTGTCACAAACTATTTACTTACCATTTACATTACTCACCTTCTCTACATATATGCACTGTCACTACTGCGTCCCTACTATTACTCTGTTTCTGTATTATTTCTATTCCCAAAATTCTTATTTCTAACTAACACCCATTAAAGTTACCTTTGACTAACTCAAATGCCTTATTTAAATAATCATCCTTACCCAAACTTTTTACAACATTTTACCTTAACATGATCACTGACAACTACCTTAGAAAACTCATCACCTAACTCACAATAACAATATAACTCGATACCTGAACATATTGTATGTGTAATCATTATAGAATCTAAATCTCAGAAAATCATTTAATTCATTAACAAAATTATTTGTATAACAATCATTAATCAATTAATTCATCTCAAATTATTTCATTCAATCAATTCTTGAAAACACAAGTTATTTTAATTACTTTCTTCCAAAACAATTACAATTCATTTATTACAAACTCTCATTATTTATTTAATCTAATAAAATATTATCATTATTATTAAATCAATTTCTACTACATACACACATTGTTTACATAAAATATATTTTATAACACACACAATTAATTTCACTATCAATTTATATACAATTTTTTTTTTCATTATTTTTCTGTTTACCACACCTCATTACATAATCTAGCCAGGTCATTACCATAAACTAAAATATTTAAAATGTCCATTCACTGATTTTTATTTAACCCCCTTCATCATATAATAATCTGATCTTATGACTACACCATTCATTTACAATTAATGATATATCGCTATTATAATTATAATAGTCATCATCATTATTTTTATCCATTATATCAATACTATTGATAATACAAATATTATTGCATCCCATCAATTCAAAATTCCTGTTGACATCGGGTAGGGTAATTTCTCCTTTAGTATTTTCTGTTAAAGTAAGGTAAGTTAATAATTCGTCAACATTATCATTTACTTCTGCTACTACCTCAGTTTCAATACAAGGTGAGTATTCTATATAATTACCAGCTCTCTCTACATCTAACCTTTCCACAAATTCTTCATAATTTCTATTCACCTTAAATAATTTTATCTCTCTATCTACACACAACTCTCTAAATATCTCTCACCATATCACACTTTCTCTACCATCCCATACAGAGGGCACTAACTCATAAAAATTCATAAAAATTCAGGGAACAACTCAAAGACCTAATGTCTTCCAATAATAAGGGACTCTTGCCATTCAACAACAACATTTGTAAACACCTTGGTTCACAATAAACCTGGGGAAAATTTACCCTCTGCAACCCCTCTATCTCTATACTCTCTCTCCACTTTCTCTCTGACTCATCAACAAACACTAGCATTCCATTATTACATCCTACTTCCACTAAAACTTCATCAGCACTATCAATATTCACAACCTTACTCTCTAACACCACATGTTTAATTATATCATCGTAATTCTCACCCCTACTTACCTCATTATGTCATCTGATCGTCTTTATTTTCATCGAATTTATCAGACTTGTCACTATTCTCTACCCCCATTTTAATCTCACAATTGTCAACTACTTTATTCATTTTAAAGTTGTTAATTATGTCATCTACTCTTGCATTTTGTTTTTTGAACACATGATCTATTGATTCTATTATCTCATCTTTTATATTATCAAAACGTGCATTAATTTCCTTAATATGCTTATTAAAATCAAAGTTCTGCTGTTTAATTTTGTTTCTAATTTCGTTAAAATTACTATTTACTTCATCAAATTTGGTATCGTTTGCGTCAAAACGACTCTTTACTTCATTAAATTTAACATTTTGTTGCTCTAAAATTAATTGCAACATATTCATTACCTTCTCATTACTATCTACAGCTTGTTTATTTTGGATAGGTGTTGATTGATGTTCAACGTCTTTCATTATTTTCGACTCTGTTAACTGACTTTCTGTATTACTGTCAGTGAAGCTGACTTCCTCATCATTATTTTCACTCGTATTTATTTATTTAATTTTTACTTATTTACAATATACATTTATCAATCATATTGTAACCTTACTACTTATGTTTACATATTTTTAGTTACCTCGAACAACCATTCTGTTCTCCCAAGTAGGCCTATATTTATATAAAAAATATTTTTATATAAATGTCCCTGTTCGAGCACCAATTGTCATATCACTTATTATTCATAATTAGAACTTAGTTAATTTCAACTTTATTCATTGCTTTCTTTCTGATTTTTCGGGCGCCATCTTGTGTTACCAACTACAAGAGAAAAATATGTACTTACCAGGGCAGGTCCAATTTTAGGCGAACAGGAGATCAGAATGGTTTATTTGCAGTAATTAGTTTAATTCACATTTGTATTGAACAAAAAAATTTTATTTATTCTATAATGCACATAATAAAAAACATAAAACGTCTTTTCCTGTGTTTAACTACTTTGCAGATTTAGCTACAAACTCGTGAGATGAAATCAATTAAAATTAATTTTCTTACATCTTTTCCATTATTGATTTTTGATTATTTATTAATTATATTTCTTTCTTTTTTATACACAAACCAGCACTTCTTTTATATTCTTATATTCGTACTCTCTCTCTCTCTCTCTCTCTCTCTCTCTCTCTCTCTCTCTCTCTCTCTCTCTCTCTCTACATTTCTGTACCCCCCGGTTTATTAGTTGAGTTCATTAATTTAAGTATATTTTAGGCTGCCAGTTCTTTTGTAAAACATTCTCAATTTTTGAAAGCTTTTACATTTACCCCTGGTTGGTTACTTAGCTGCAAAATTTAAGATCTTGACGAGTCCGTCTCTACCACGCATTTCATTTCCATTCCGCACATTTTCCTTATTTCATTCGTTCACCGGAACTATAACGTTATTAAACTGTTTACTTTTTTGATAAATTTCACATTTTTAAATAATTTGTTACATACGAGTGCCCGTAAACTTGTTTTATAACTTTTATTTGTGGCCGGCCGGCATCACGAGTAGATTTGAACTGGGACTAGATGAACTGTACTATTTTCTGAAGTGGTTGCGGGTTACGTGACCAAATCTTATTCTTCTTGTTTGTATTACTCCACCAATCTGTGAGGTCGGGCTGACATACCTCGCATACCAGCGTGACATATGAACTGACGTAACATCGTATGTTGTTATGTTACATAATTTGCTTGTCACTGGAGCTAACCTTGGCACAATTTCGCTCAATACTTATTGCGTTGTATAATTCATGAACTCTATTTGTTTACTTTTCCCATAATTAATATTTATATTACTTTTTATGTTCCCCAAAATTAACATCACATAATAAAACATTAGTTTTTTATTAAAACACCATATTTTTTATATTACCCCAGGTAGGCCTAAATGTCCCGTTACAATACAGCACTTTGTTAACCTCAACACATGTTAACGTGTTATTACAGATGAATGTGGATCCTGTTTGATACTAGACAAGTTAAGATAGCTCATCGAGAAATATGTGGATTCACTTATTAATCTTAATCTATAATCAGCTGGAATCAGCACCTATATGTAGAAAACTATGTTATTTGTAAATGGAGCAGTTAATATAAACGGATGTCTCCCAGGTAATTCTTTCATGTTTAAATAAATTGATACACTAATATTTGACAAAACTGTAATGGACTAATTGAAAAATCAGGTCATGTATTTGGCTCATGTTCTCTTTTCTGACACTTATAGTCAGCGAAGATATAAGATGAAAGTTTTCGTTATATTCTCAGATCACTGGCAGCTTGGAACACAGGCTAATAAAAATTTCCAGTTCGGCTGAGGCATACTGAGCAGTTTAACAAGAGAAGCATCTCTTAGTTTAATCCCTTAATCTTAGTTTATATGGGCCGGTATATAGAAATGTATGATAAAATAACACTTCTTCATGTCACAGTATCTAGCAGTCATTGCACAGGGTAACCGCATCAATGAAGGGATAGGAAGGTGTTTTTTGTATTTACATCCACATTTTAACAGGACAGTCCTGCGTCACTGAAGGATTTGGGCAGCCAGTGCCTCTAAAATGTTTCTACTTATCTTTGAAAAAGAAAACACAGATAAATTGTTATTAATGATAACAAAATAATCAGATCAGCAGTAATATGCAAACAATTACATGCAACAATAAAATATCACATGAAATACCTGTTTATGGACAACTAAATGAGGTCTCAAATTGCTCTTCCGCAACATTTCTACCAGAGTTGGTATTGGTGCAAATACATCTTTCTCTGATACTTTGTATCCAAGTCCATTTAGACTCTTCACTATTTGTGCACGCGTGAACTGTGTTTCATTTGTGAGTAGGCGGAATGGAAGATTACTTGCAATCAACCTGTTACAGGAATAAGATACCGCTTCATATACAGATATAATCAGGTACTTAATTTCAAATAACAATTTTAAAATAGATGACTTTCTAAGTTCTTAGCATATATTTTATTTACCACACCCAGTAGTGAACAATTTTTATTAATTAATGGCTTGTGTCTAATGCATGTGATTTCCTCTGTATTTGTAATTAATATTCAAATAGTAAATTCTTTAAACCTATCAAAAAATCAACTTCAATGTCTTCCTCTTCTCCCCTGTATGTCAGTGTTGGCAAATTGAACCATTATTTTGTATACTATACTGTCCTTCACCAGTTCATTAATTTATCCTAATGAATCCAGTTCATTAATTAATTCTGTCTTTCTGTTGCCTTCCAAATCAACTGTGGGTTTTTCTCAGGGTTTTCTTGCTTCATATTTCATAACAAATATCTTGCCTCATTCATCCCACTGGGTGAAGAAAGAACTGTAAATGTCATGTTTCTACTGTTCCCACAAGTGGTGACAGGAGCATTCAGTTCTCCTTGAATGCTTTTATTTCTAACTGTCTCTTCTCATCTTATCAACCACCCTTCTTAAATATTTCATTTCAGATGCTGTAACATCTGATATATATTTACTCATAACTTATATAGTGTTGAATATAGTTTTATAAATATGAAAGTAGTTTTTTAAAGATCTATTTTTACTCTCTTGCTCTGTTCCTTTTTCCCTATCAATATGTTTATCTGATAATATAATCAATTTTGTCTTAGTTATTTTACTTCTCCATTTATTCTCCCATCTTTGCTAATTATCACACGAAGATATTCTAGTTTTCCTCCTTATTTTAGCTGTTTTCTACCCATTTGCATATGGACATATTTGTCCCCTTCCTCATCTCTTGCTGGAGTTGAAATCATAACTACACGAGCCTGACAAAGTTTGGCTCAAGTGTAGAGCGTTGCCAAATGTTACTGAGCATCAAGTTACACACCATCATATTACATGTGTGACAGCACTCAAATGTTCGAATGTCATAGACAAATTGCAACATATCGCCAGCAGTGTTGCCTAATCAGCTTTTTCGAGAGTAAATCTGTCACACTGATTCGTGTCAACAACCTAGTTTTCTTCGCTTGTAATTTACACTTTCTAATAACTACTAAACAGACTCTAATCATTATTAACCTACCATACTTTTATGTACGCTTACGGGGTCTGTGTTCTGTTCATTTTTTTTTTTTTTTGAGTAGTTACTGAATTTTTTTGTGTAATTAGTGTGTAGATTATACTGAGTGTTACGAGCGAGGATTCTGTTGTAAATACAGACATAAGTCAGCCAGGCCCCTCAATGTCTGTTAAAAAAAAGCCCTGACATTCAGAAACAGAGTCAGGGAATGATTTTATAACGTTTAGTTTTTTTTTTTAAATTAAGGTCTCAAGCAACATTAGTTGAACCAAGTGTGTTTTGAATCAAGAAAGACCTGAATAAGTGTCAAGAACTAATGAGTGAAGCTTGTGATTACGGTAGAACAGTGATACAAAAGATATGTGCAGAAGCAAAAACATGTAAATATTTCCATTCCCCTGAAAAAAAGGACATAAAGTTACACAGTTGGTTGACTTTGATATAGATATAACATGACGTTTAGTTATGTAATTTTGTGATAAAGTCAAATATTCAATGGCAGAAAAAATTCAACAGAAAATGATGAGGGCTTTTTCCTGGCAGTGTTACATAAGCTGTTCTATTTAAAAAATACAGTTTTCATTTAAAAAAGTGAATGATGGACAAATACATTTCATTGAAAGATCTGAAATAGCTCAAGCAAGAATAGTGATTCTACGTAAGATGCACAGAATTAAAAACAAGAATGATGAGTGACCAATTCATTTACTTGGATAAAAGTTGGATTCCTCAAAATCATTCTCCAAATTTCATTCTACAATGTGAGGCAGTTTAAAGGCACCTACTGAAAATGGAGGAAGAACAGTTATGTTCCACGCTGGACCTAAGAATATGGGGTTTTTGAACATGGTTCAGCTTCAACTTCTTCTGAGATGAATGCAAGCGTTATTAAACAATGGTTTAAAAAAACAGTTAGCTACATATAATTAAATCACTACCGACTTGAAACACAAAGTTTTTTATAGGTAAGAACAGAAAACTTTTACCTTAGAACCAGTTTTTGCTTTTAAAAAGCTTCTTCAGAGACTACCGCTGAGAGCACTGTCCGTCTTGTTCTTGGCAACAGTATCGACTTCAAAAGTCGATGTTGACACACATCGATGTTGTGTGTGTGGGGTGTGATATGTTCGAATAATGCGTGTGATTTGAATTGTGTCTGTTTGTTTAGGATGTAGTTTTTATGTGTTTTCGTGTGTTTGGATATTTCCAATTGTTCAAGAGTGACTAGTTTTCGGCCTTTTGTGTGTACGTGTAGAATGTCCACGTGATTGTCAATGTTTTTGTATGTGTGGTTTGCTTCAATGAGGTGGTTTCCAAAGGTGGATTCGGTAGTGGAGTGTAGTGCCTTTGTGTGTTCAATTTATCTTTAGTTGAAGTTACGTCCTGTCAGGCCTATGTAGAATTTGTTGCAATCTGAGCAGTTTAGTTTGTAAACACCAGGTAGATCGAATTTGTTTTGCGCTTTGTGTGTGCGTTCTGTTTGGTTTGTAGTTTTGTATGCAATTCTGCATCCTGCTTTTTTCACTTTGTGGGCTATTTTTTCAGTGTGGTTATTGATGTTTGTTAGTGTTATGAATTACCCATAAAAAACTTTGTGTTCCAAGTCGGTAGTGATTTAATTATATTTAGTTAAATTAATGGACACGTCATGGACAACGAAATCCAAGAATTTAACACAGCAAGACAAGCTATAGTCCAAACCTACAAGAGCATGTAGTGCCCAGTACCCAGACCTCCCACGAGCAACTTCTGTTTTTATTATTTTTCTTTTCGTTTTCTTTATTTGAGACGCAGATGTTCGCCAAGACGCAATTCAATCAGTGTATATGTCAAAACCAAGGCCTATCTAACCGGATACACGTGTGAGCATCTCGCGGTTAGTTACCATATCTGTCCTATCTGTTGTTGTCTGTAAAACCAGAACCACAACGCTTCCTTTTTGGACGAGCGTTAACGCCGCATCTGTCCCTCACCTTTCATGACATTATGTCAAACATCAAGTTTATGTAAACAACTTCAAGGGCGCACGTGGAGTCATACAGCCCCAGATTTCACTAAATACCCGAGTCCTGACCGCAGAGAGGATCATTCGGTCATACGCTACACAGTCGTGACCCGTGTACGGTGCGCTCGATTCAGCCAGAACACTTCTCTACTACAATGGGTTATCTTCCAATTGGTGAGTGAACTACTGTTCGCAGACTTATCGATATACTTGACTTAAGAAACATGAAAAATTCAAAGTCTTATTAAACGAACTTAGAATCTTTGATCTTAACGAACTTAGAATCTTTTGAGAGTAAAACAGAGTCACTACTTGGTTATGTAAAAGTATTATGAATTACTAACTGTTCAAATAAAACTCAATCATTTGAATTAGAGTTCATTACGATTTACTGACTATCCATTTGAACACGAGTTCATTTAGAAATGTACTCGATGGAAGCTGTAGTAGCTAACTAGTTAAGAAGAATGTTAATAAACTTTAAGTGAAGAGCAATAACTGAAGTTGATTTAAGACCTAGTACCACACCTCCGCTCACTATCCCAACATATTTTGGTGTCAGAAGAGTGGGATAGTACTTAGTAATTTTGTACTTATTTAACTCTTTTACGGGGTTAGACGTACCCACATTGGCATGGTAGTAAAACTTGCATGGGAGTCTTTGTTTGAAAATGATGTCGGATTACAGAAATTTTTAAGTGATAAAAGAATTAGAGGACGATTTTTAGCCATTTTGGGATTATTAAAATTTAATAGCATTCGTTTTAAAGAGGCTAGTTACATTTATCAGCATGGGCATCCTCTACAGCCACTCAGATCAGACAAATTTTATCTCAGCTTAAATGAGTGGTTACTGTCAATTAACAAAGAATTAATAGACAAAGAAAAATCTAAAGACGTAATTTTTATTTCTGTCACACGACATCATTGTAGTAATAAACCCCTATTTGTTACAAGTGGAGTTGTAAGTGGTACTAGCTGTTGAACTGAATTTTTGCAATTTGTGTATCTACATATGGGTAGTAAGAAAACTAAAGTTAGTGACACGAACGACCAGTGTATGGAAGTGTTTAGACCTTTCGGTGCTAGCAGTAGTTGTGCGTCAAATGTCAATGTACGTCCTAGTTTGAGTCCAGAATTGTTTATGAAGGTAGGCACTAGAGTAGGTGTCATTACCGTTTATTACGAACACGCGACGCAAAATTTACCGTGTACAGTGCCTTATTGCGAAACCACAAACACATATTTATGACGAACCTAGAAAGTAATGACCAGCCAATCTGGAATTTACTACTTGCCGATAAGTGACCCTGATGTATTATTAGAGGGGTGTGAAACATTGTTGAAAAATTTATTGCAGTGAATTGTTGAAAAGCATATAAACGGGTTTAGTAATTATACTAATGAACCTAACGTTGTGAGAATTAATATAATAAAAATTGAAATTGAATTTAAACGAATTTAATGAGTATTTGGGAATTTTTGTGTTCTATTGTATTAGGAATTATACTAGTAATAGTTTTTCTCTGTACTGTATTGTTTCACGTTGGTTACGAAAGCTTGTTGTATTGCTATTTTAAACACAGCCTTGTGGAAGTGACACTACATCACAATGCCGGATAAATCTAAGACGACTGCCACCTCTTCAGCTAAAACCCGTAGCTACGCCCATTGTTAAAGACTTATCGCTAGTGAATTTAGTTGAGAATTATCGAGGGGGATGGTCCAGTTTCGGCATTCTTCCGGCGAATTGATGACGCAGCCGCGTTAGGTAATTGGAGCGAGGAGGACAAAATTCGCATAGTCGCTATTAAGCTACGTGGTCCGGCCTCACTGTATTATAATTCCAACCCAGACTTTCGAAAGCCTGATTTGCGGTATGAGGAACTTGTGAACTTATTTCTTGACCGGTTTAAGATAAAGAAACTTGATCAATCAAGTTTACTACACCGCATTGCAGAACGTTAGGCAGCGCCGTGACGAGGGTGTTGAAGCTTTTGCTGACAGGTGTCGGGTATTGGCCGAAAAGACCATCTTACAGGTAGATAACCCGAACGAACAGCGCATACTCAATGCGGAGGGTGAACGACGTATGCTAGCCGCTTTTATTAACGGCCTGCATGGTGTACCGGGCCAACAAGTCAAATATAAATTACCGAAAACACTGCAAGAGGCAATACAAATCGCCTTGACAGTCGCTGCCGCCGAATCTGATAAGCATCGCTATGAGCGAGCACCGGCTAGTAATAACAATATTTTCCTAACCGCGGTGACGTGTTACAAATGTCAGGGACAAGGCCATATAGCCAGGAACTGTCGCTCTCGTGATAATAAGGGAGATAGAACTCCGACGACAACCCGTGATCGGGATAACAGAATAAATAAAAATGACAATAATCGTTACAGTAACGGGGCTAATAACAGAAATGCCAATAGGTCAGATAAGAAGTCCCAAGTAAAATGTTACTCATGTAACGAGTTTGGGCACTTTGCGCGTGAATGTCGCAAGAAACAGAAGTCCCCAAACGAAAAGAGTTCGGCGTGGGAAGGCACGCACTCGTCGAACTAGGAAACTCAGTAGTAATAAAAAATTGTTCCTGTAATGGGACTCCATCGACCGACTTAGTTGTTCATATTACAGCGCACAATCGGGTATGGAGGTTCATTACCGATACCGGATCCAGCGTTTCAATAATTAAAGAGAGGGCTTAGTAGACGTGCCATACACGAAACTAGTTTAACGGCTCAGGGAATAACGGGGGAAAAGTTATCTATTATCGGTGAGCAAGACGTTGATATACAAATTGGTAAAACGGCTTGTATGACAATTCGACATACATTTTTGGTAGTAAGCGGAGAATTTTTAGCCGCGTATGATGGGATACTGGGACTAGATATTATGAAACGACTCAAAATTTCGCTGAATTTAGGAGAAGGATATTTGCAGTGCCAAAATAGGTGTTGTAAAGTTGAGTTAGGCCTTCGTGGAGATAATACAATCTTCACCAGAAAAACTCATGAGCTACAGACTGATCATCTGGAAACCTGTGAACACTTGCCAGCTCTGATAACCCCTAAATCACAGCCTGTTTGGAGAGTAGTTAATTCTGTCTCTCAGAGTCTGCCACCAATGAGTGAGTTTATCACTCGCGGTAGCTTAATCAGTCGCTCAGGTGACCGGATAGGTAAAACCTTACCTTCCACTGTCCTAGTAGAACCTCGTGAGCTCGACGTACAGGGCATATGCGTGACTCGTGTTTTAAGTAAAGTAAATAGTCGCGACAAAAGTGTCGTAGTAAAAGTAGTAAATTGCAGCAAAGAAAGAGTAGAGCTGCAAAAGGGTATTTTGTTGGGGTTGGCGGAAAAGTACCCGCAACCTAGAGACGATGTCTCGGCCACCGCTAGTGCTGCAGGTGAGCATACAGATGAAAATAGAGGAAATATAAAACATAGAAAGTGTTAATATTGCGCGCGTAAGTGTTGACTGCTTGGAGCCAGTCATACGTAAGAAATTGAGTCATTTGAGTAAAATAGATTTTGATGTATTGTATCCTGTGTTAATGAAATATGCGAAATTATTTGGGGAAGATACAGGGAATAAAGGATGTTTAAATGGAGTAAAACATCGAATATACACTGGAGATCAGCCTCCGATTAAGAAAAAGCCGTACCGATTTCCTGAAGCCTTGAAGTCAACTGTGCAAGAGCAGATAGACGATATGTTGAGAAAGAACATCATATCACCATCTGACTCTCCTTATAATTTTCCTGTTGTAGTAGTACCTAAGAAGGTAGGTTCCGATGGAATTCTTAAACATAGATTTTGTGTAGATTATCGAGCTCTCAACGCCGTAACGAAGGGCGATGCGTATCCCCTACCGAATATAACGGAAACATTAGATTGTTTAGGTAAAAGTAAATATTTCACAACCATTGACTTAGTGAGTGGATACCACCAAGTACAGATGCATGACGATGATAAAGAGAAAACAGCCTTTTCAATTCCTGGTTACCATTTTGAGTTCAACCGTATGCCGTTTGGTTTGAAGAATGCACCCGCCACTTTTCAACGCTTGATGGACAGCGTGCTAACAGGAATTACCGTAATAGAAGCATTAGTATACCTTGACGATATTATTGTGTTCAGCCCGGATATAGTCGGTCATGCGATCCGACTCGAGAAAGTATTTGAAAGATTAGAAAAAGCCAATCTGTACATGCAAATAAGCAAATGCGATTTTGGTGAGGAAAAAGTAGAATATTTGGGACACATTGTGACAAGTGAGGGAGTAAAACCGGATCCCAAGAAAATATCAGCCGTAAAGGGTTACCCCGAACCGCAAACTGTGCATGACGTTAGAGCATTTCTGGGATTAGTAGGCTACTATCGTAGGTTCATTCCAAATTTTGCCGCTCTTGCAAAACCACTAACCGAACTAACTAAACAATCAGTAGAGTTCAAGTGGACCGAAGCTCACGATACAGCATTTACTACGTTAAAGCAAGCATTACATACCGAACCGATTCTCCGATATCCTGATTACTCTTTGGAATTTCGATTAGCAACCGATGCTTCAGCTACCGCCGTAGGTGCAGTCTTATCTCAGGTGCAAGATGGTCACGAACATCCTGTTGCATACGCAAGTCGTCAGCTAAGTAAAGCCGAAAGAAATTATTCTGTAACTGAAAGAGAACTTCTAGCCTTAGTTTGGGCCACTAAATACTTTAGATGTTATTTGTACGGACGAAAATTTATCGCCATAACAGATCATGCCGCCTTGAGATGGATGCTTAGTTTAAAAGATCCTTCTTCTCGACTAACTAGATGGGCATTACGACTGTCCGAGTTCGAGTACGAAGTCCAACATAAACCTGGTAAAAAGCACAGTAATTGTGATGCATTAAGCAGACACGTAAACAAAGTAACGATTCCCTACCTTTTGCGAGAAGTAATACTGAACGAACAACAGAATGACCAGTTCTGTACCGACGTTGTAAACAGAGTAACGAATAAGGAAAGTATTGACAAACCATACTTTAAAGACCTCGACGGTCTAATCTACAGACGTACCTCCAGCAGTAATCAATTAGTAATACCAAAAACACTAGTTAACCGAGTAATAGAACAGCACCACGATACACCTTTTTCTGGACATCAAGGAATTAAAAGAACTCTAGCTATACTACAAGAAAGATATTATTGGCCTACAATAAAGACAGACGTGCACGACTATATAACTAATTGTTTGGCATGCAATCAACGAAAAACTACAGACTACAAAGTGCAATGGGTATTATTGCACCAGCTGAAAAACCGTTTGCACTTGTGTCATCTCGATATAGTAGGGTCGTTACCAACAGCGAAAAACGGAAACAAATATCTTCTAACATTTATTGACTATTTAACACGATATTGCGAAGCGTTTGCCATACCCAATCAAACCAGTGAAACAGTAGCCAAAGTATTTGTAAAAGGTATTATTACTAGACACGGAGTACCCAAGAAATTATTAACTGACCAAGGTCGAAACTTTGTATCAACCTTATTCAAGGAAATATGTAGATTGTTAAAAATTAAGAAAATTCAAACTACCCCCTATCATCCGCAAACAAATGGGTTACTTGAAAGACTTCATAGAACAATTGTCGATATGATGTCACATTATGTCAATCGATATGCTAGTGATTGGGACGAATACGTACTCTACGCAATGATGGCGTACCGTAGTACAAAACATTCAATTACAGGCTATAGTCCGCATGAATTACTTTACGGGGATAAAATGAACTTACCCTTAGACGATGATTTAGACGTACGACACGTAAGTGAAAATACAGAAGATACAGCAGACCACATGCAGTCATTAGCAAATAAACATAAAGAAGCCCGAGAAATTGCCATAAAAACAACACAAAACGCAAGACAAGTGAACAAACAGCGATATGATAAGAAAAGTAAAACAATTAATTACGAAGTGGGCGATAAAGTGTTTATCTTTAATCCAGCAGTTAAGAAAACTCCCAAGAGAAAATTTGGCAAACCATGGTCAGGACCATACGAAATTGCTGAAAAGATAAGTGAACTTAATTATAAAATATATTTAGACAAAAATACAACTGCTGTGATACATGTAAACCGGTTGAAGAAAGCCACGACAAGCGATAAACAACCAAAATCAACAAGACGGAAACCGCAACAGAGCGCTGATACGCCAAACGACCCACACACGCGGAAATACCGCCTACCGGTATCACCGGCCTTGAAAACGAATCCAACTGCGAAGATGAATTAATTATCCCAGTAACTGGCCGACAGATACCAATCACAGTGGAGTCACTAGACACCGACGCACAAGCCACTGACAGTGAAGATGATACCATAGTCAGTGAGCATGCTAGGGATTCAGATTATGAACCCGATGCAACTCTTTCACCAGATCCACCAGGAAACGCAGACGCGCCGGCGTACAATTTACGTCCGCAACAGAGAGAAATGTAGACTTGATATAATTTTGTTCATAATGTATATATGCAAATGATTCAACCGCTGATACATTATTATTGTTTCCTTTACAGCTTTGGCATGGCATGCGGCAATAATAACCCTTCTTATGGGAAAATGCGCATTACACGAAATAATGAAAATAAACATGGGAATTGTCTTCATTAAGGAAAGCGATCTGATAGTAAGCGATGACAAATGGACTTTAATAATCACTGCCAGTTTCGAAAAATACGACACTGCTTTACAACAGATGGATAAATTGAATGACCACTTTGAAACATACAAGAATGATACCGTTATAAGTAGAATTGTTCCGTGGGCTGAATTAGTCAGATTCCGAGAAATAATCAGCAATATAAGAGAAAAATTAAGTAACTTTGAACTTCTTATGCCACATACCAAACGAAACACGAGAGGTGGTATAAATATAATCGGCTCAGGTATGAAGATGTTGTTCGGAACAATGGACAATAACGACCTCGAAGAGATAACAAAGAAACTGGAACACTTGGAGAAAACCCAGGAGAACGTCATCCACAACAGCCAACTACTATTCTCATACATAAAGGATCTAAGACAAGATGTCCAAGAGAACACGCAAGCTATCATACTCACCGCCGAAATAGCAAAACAAGCCTTGTTAAACGTGACTATAGTGAACGCTACATTGTGGGGAGAAATAGACCAACTAAAAAATGAAATTCAATATTCGAATAAATTATCATCCTTATTTAGAGAAATAGAGTTATCTATAAACACTATAGAAAGAGAGATAACCCAGACTCAACTTGCCTTAGATACTACTTCTAAAACCCGTCTTAGTTCAATCTTTGTAAAACCACATGAATTAGCTAAAATCTTACAAGAAGTAAATTCTGAATTACCAGCTGGATCAACCCTTTTGGCAGGAACAAATGTTAATGATATGTACGTATACTACCAGATTGCGAAAGTTCATGCAGTAGCTATCAAAAACACGATTAAGCTAATAGTGGACATTCCACTAAAAGCTGTAAATAGATACTTTGAGTTATACAATGTAAAACAGTTACCATATTATGAAAAACGATTGCAAAAGTTTGTAAAACTAAGTACTGACTCTGATTATTTAATTTTATCAAAAGATCGTCAAATTTATGGTCTGCCAACAGTACACCACCTATTGCAATGTGAAAGTACTCAGTATTTTAAAGTATGTCCTGCAGATTACCCACTCTACAGGAGGAGTAACACTTCGTGTGTGTACTCGCTGTTCTTCGCCGAGACGGAAAAGATCATCTCGCACTGTACGAGACAAGTACCACTAGACTTCACGGTGCCAGTGTTCTACAGAGATCCTTCTGAGAACCTGTGGATATACAGTCTTCCGCAGCCTACCAGAGTCACCTGGAACTGTCCAGCCAACAACACTGTGAGAACAGAGGTCATCAAAGGTACCGGTACACTAAATAATACCAAGCATTGTCACCTTCATTCCGATTCCTTTGAGCTATTTCCTTATACTCATGGACGGACCAAAATGACCTTGGAACCTGAACATGTTGTCATACCCGACTTCCCAACAATCCTCACTGAACGAGAACAAACGGTCTTCCAAACATATAACCAAACCAACCAATTCAAGGACTTAGAGGCAGTAATGACGACGCTGCATCAGCGCAAGACAGACCAAGTAACTGTTGATCTCATAGCTGCAGAACTGGAACGACTCGGGGCGGAGAGACTACAACATGAGACTGTCAGACTCCAGTGGTTCGTACATGGAACCATTGGACTAATCACGTGTTTCACCATAATACTGGTGATATGGCAACGCGCCATCATATGCAAGCAACTCATCAGACTGACCCGGCGGTGCTGCTTAATCCCACCTGAGGAGGATTTTCGAGGAGAGTACCGGCCAACGCCAGCGCAACCAGAGGAGGAGCAGACCCTCGAGGATGTGTCGACCCCTCGCGTCTACATTCGTCACACGGTGCCCAGTGCAGTGCATGACTAACCAGATAGTGACAGTGGCCTAGAAAGACCCCCAGTAACGCACTATTGTGTGTATAAAGTGTTTAATTGAGTAATAAACCCAAGGGCTCACACCTGGTGAGTACGTGGATGGCGACCACAGGTTCCCTAGCTGTGTCTGATATTTCTTCTTAGTAGGTTTTTGTATCAGATACTAAAAAGAAGCAATCAGTAAAATTCAAAATTTAAACAATTAAAATTAACACGCCAGTAAGTAAAATGACAACACAAGACAAAGAATAATAAATGTATAAGTAAATATATAAATGTATAAGTAAACAATGTAACCATGTAGTAAATAACAAAGCACACAGACAGTGGATATGGGAGAGAGAGACAAAACACTCAGTGAGGTGTAAATTAAGGTATAAAATTAAATGTAAAACTGCATATATATACACATACAAAAGGTGCCACAGCCAAAAGTGACAAAGACAGAAAAAAGTGACATAATTATGATAAAAGGTAGTGCTAGAGGGGCAACGTAGATTAAGGATATCGGTGAGACGAGCTCACCCATACGCCGACAGTGTGGTTGGAAGCAAGTACTCAGCTGACAGGCCACCAGCTGATGACCTGTTATCTTACCGCAATAACCGGTGCTATCTACGAGCGAGGCCATCTCATTCATTCATTCTCTGTTATAATTACTATGTTAAGGAATTGTATTCTTGTTATCGCTTAACCGCATTAAGAAGAGCTTGTTAGCCATTCACCAATTGTAATGTTTATTTTAATGAATTTATCGATGTATTAATGAATTACTTATGTTCTATTCGATATAGATTAAATATGTTTATTATATGTACTGTATGTAAAATGAACCGATGATGATAATGTACTATGCTTATGAGTATAATGATTATTACTGTTACTATGAATAATACTATGATGATGATGATGATGATTTATTACTATATAATTATTGTTATATGAATATTATTGAATAATATGATGTTAATATAATGATGATAGTAGGCTTAAATGAATATTACCATGCTTTAACATTAACAAGCTGTTAATGAATTAATATTTTTTTTGCAATTAACCATATATATGCTTGGAGATAAAGAAAAATGCTCTGAACTAAAGAGAATGGAAACATCAATGAACTTGAGTACTAACTCACATTTTGTAAACATACCAAGAGAAGACTGAGGTTCTTAGTAAAAGAGCCAAGTACGGAAGTACTTACCTCTTTTTTAAAGGGAGGGGTGATGTAGTGCCCAGTACCCAGACCTCCCACGAGCAACTTCTGTTTTTATTATTTTTCTTTTCGTTTTCTTTATTTGAGACGCAGATGTTCGCCAAGACGCAATTCAATCAGTGTATATGTCAAAACCAAGGCCTATCTAACCGGATACACGTGTGAGCGCGGTTAGTTACCATATCTGTCCTATCTGTTGTTGTCTGTAAAACCAGAACCACAACGCTTCCTTTTCGGACGAGCGTTAACGCCGCATCTGTCCCTCACCTTTCATGACATTATGTCAAACATCAAGTTTATGTAAACAACTTCAAGGGCGCACGTGGAGTCATACAGCCCCAGATTTCACTAAATACCCGAGTCCTGACCGCAGAGAGGATCATTCGGTCATACGCTACACAGTCGTGACCCGTGTACGGTGCGCTCGATTCAGCCAGAACACTTCTCTACTACAATGGGTTATCTTCCAATTGGTGAGTGAACTACTGTTCGCAGACTTATCGATATACTTGACTTAAGAAACATGTAAAATTCAAAGTCTTATTAAACGAACTTAGAATCTTTCATCTTAACGAACTTAGAATCTTTTGAGAGTAAAACAGAGTCACTACTTGGTTATGTAAAAGTATTATGAATTACTAACTGTTCAAATAAAACTCAATCATTTGAATTAGAGTTCATTACGATTTACTAACTATCCATTTGAACACGAGTTCATTTAGAAATGTACTCGATGGAAGCTGTAGTAGCTAACTAGTTAAGAAGAATGTTAATAAACTTTAAGTGAAGAGCAATAACTGAAGTTGATTTAAGACCTAGTACCACACCTCCGCTCACTATCCCGACAAGCACGATACTAAAGGTTAAGATCTCCACACACATAACTTTTAACAAAACATGCCTCAACAAATCAATCACACCAAAATACGCACAAATCAAAATCAAACACAACAATCAGGCCGCACAAATAACACAAAACATCGAACAAAGACATACATAAAAGAGTCCATAGAACAATTATACAAGAAAAAAGACACTCTCTGCTACACATACAGATCGCCAACACAATTACATGACCGAATTAATACACTACACAAATGACTGGAGAAAAAACAAGTACAAAACATACAGACAAAACACGAGAGAAAAATAAAAAACTCCCCCAATAAGCACAAATATAATTCCTTCACACAAATTCTACTCACGTACAGTAAACCTCACGAATGTCGCAATCACAGAAAACAAACACTCCTTGATAAAGGCCTAAAACATAACCCACGTTACAAACAAAACAACCAAACACTAACAAAACTCATAGTTGACACTAAAACAAATATACAAAACAGCACCAGAACATCAAGACATATCATAAACAATATAGTACGAGCATATAAGACATCAAACAACAAGAACCACACCTCAGGAATACACACAGCCATCAAGCTGAGAGAAAAGGCACACAACACAACATCACATTTGTAAAAGCAGACAAAGGCAACATGACAGTAATCATCTCCACAGATGACCTACACAATAAAGTACAAAACGTCTGGAACAGAACAAAGTCACAGAACTACAACACGACCCCACTGACAGATACTAAAACACAGTAAAACAACTAATCAACAAACTCAACAATCAACAATCACCATCCTACAAAACAAACTCAAACAGAACAACACACCAGACGAACTTATCAAAGAAATAACAGAAACTCTGAACATAATCACAAAACAAAACTACTTCACATATAACAGTAAATTTTACAAACAGAATGACGGCTCACCCATATCCAGCATATTAGCAGAGGTCTTCCTACAACACTTAGAAAAAACATGAATCCTCATAAACAATGACAGACGCTCACATAAAATACTATATTGGCACAGATACGTTGACGACATTCTAATACTATACAGGGGAAACAAAAGACAATGTGAACAGTTACTAACCCACATAAACAAAATACACAAAAACATAACCTTCACTGCCGAATACAAACACAACAACAGTATAAACTTCCTAGACCTCTCCATCACAAAATTCGAACACAGGCAAAAATTCAGTATATATACAGAAAACCGACTACAACTGACACACTAATACACAACTCCTCCAATCACCCAATACAACACAAACTAGCTGCCTTCAGAACTATGATACATAGACTTAACAACATCCCACTAGATGAAAAAGATTACAAAGACAAACTAAACACAATAAAATATCTAGCAGAATCCAACGGATACAACAGAACAATAACCTACATAAAACACAACACAAACAACAGACAAAGACAAAAAACAACAAATTCATAACATGAAGTATTATCGGTAATTAATTATTAAATTGTCCCTGTTCGGACGTCAACTGAAGTATGTTCAGTAATTAATAATTAAATTTAATATTGATTTTGTAATGGGTCTAAATTTACCTAAATATTATTGTGTAATTTCATAAATTCTATAACATTCAAAGATGAGGCCCCTCTGAGGTGACGCGATAGCCAGTAAATAATTTCCATGGCCATATACGGTTATGAGATTATTTCGAAAGTCTATTTTTAGCCAGTGACCAACACATCAAGTATTTGTTGACGAAAAACATTTCGCAACGAAGTTAAAAAGGTGATGTTAAGATCAGCGAAACTCTTCAATGCTGAGGACGAGACGAATAGTGGGGAGCGGGGTGAAGCAGTTTGAAGACGCAACAAACGGAAATTTGTAATACTGAACGCCAGTCGGCAATTAACAGCAAAACAAAGCGGACGTGGGCAGTTTCGCTCGCCGCCGGCTGAGTACCGTTTTCGCCCGCATAAACAGCATAAGACGTAAATTGAACAATGCGAGATTTCAACCAGTTTTAGACTTTTCAAAAAGTATAAATAATGTATTAACCAGTGATAAACAAAATAAATTGACAGTTCGGCCGTTAGATATAAAAGTGCAAACAACGGACAGTGTACACAACGGGAGACGCCCCAGGTGGCGAACTTCTACGCATCAACAGGAAAGTAGACATTTCAAAAAATAATTAGATACTGTAAATACTGGCTTTTACTTAAATTTTAAAGTTGAGCTCAACAAAAAACCTAAAAGTATGTAAAGGTGTATGATTGTGCGTGTGTGTGTGAAGCAGGCCTAACAAGAAGTGTTGATTTGCATAATTTTGATATACGTAGTAGTACTTTGATGTCGTAGTTTGTTGATAATCAGTTGTACGCCTTAAGGCGGAATAAGTGTGTTCATGATCTTTTTTATGTTCCCAAAGGAAAATAAATAATGTTATATTTTACTTGATTTACGCATTATGTTATTTGTATTTGCCCACCGTTCTCTGCCTAAGTACACTAAACGATTCCCTGGACCAAACATTACATATAATCATATTCATTTTAATAAACAATCACTGAGTAACATGTGTAAAGGTTGATCCAGGACGTCGTTTAGTGTACTTCGGCAGAGAACAATAGGCAAATACAAATAACAAAATGCGTATATCAAGAAAAATATAACATTATTTATTTTCTTTTGACAACATGTAACAGGTCATGAAAACACTTATTCCGCCTTAATGCGTAAAACTGATCACCAATAACTATTACATCAAAATACGAATACGTATATTAAAGATTACGCAAACTCAACACTTCTTATTATTTTCATATTCTTCACTCACCCAATCACACACACTTTCATACTTCTACATTTCTTTTTATTGAGCTCAATTTAATATAATGCCAGTATTTACTTTCCTTACAAATGCGTAGAGTTCCACCACATGGGTCGTCTCCTGGTGCGTGCACTGTTTTGTTGTTTTATCATTTTCACTTTTACGTTTTTACGGCCGAAACTGTCACTCCAATTTTTTACTGATCACTGATTATTTACATGATTTATATTTTTTTACGTTCCAATATTAGTTAAACTTTCACATTTTATGATTTGCAGTTTATGCGGGCGAAAACGGTACTCAGCCGGCGGCGAGCGAACTACCCACGTCCACTATATTTAGATGTTGTTTGCCGACTGGCGTTCAGTGTTAAAACTTCCGTTCGGTGACGTCTCGAAAACCAGTTCATCCCGCTCCCCGCCATACGTCTCGTCATCAGTATTGAAAAGTTCTGTTGGCTTAGTATCACCTTTTCAACTTGCCACGAACTGATTTTCGTCAACAGAATACTAGCGGTGTTAATCACTGGCTATAAATAGACTTTCGTTATGCTTCATAACCATATATGATAATGAAACTCTCACTGGCAATCGCCTCACCTTATGAGTGCCTCATCTTCACATGTTATAAAATTTATAAAATTATACAATAATATTTATGTAAATTTTGCCCCATTACAAACACTAACATACATCAATAACCACACTGAAAAAATAGCCCACAAATTCAAAAAAGCAGGATACAGAATTGCCTACAAAACAGAACACACACTACCAAAACACATACACAAAGCACAAAACAAATTCGATCTACCTGGTGTTTACAAACTAAACTGCTCAGATTGCAACAAATTCTCCATAGGCCAGACAAGACGTAGCTTCAAACAAAGATACATTGAACACACAAAGGCACTACACTCCACTACCAAATCCACCTTTGCAAACCACCTCATTGAAGCAAACCATACATACAAAAACATCAACAATACATGGACATTCTACACGTACAGTGTATACACAAAAGGCCGAAAACTAGACACTCTTAAACAATTGGAAATATACAAACACATAAAAACGACATCCTAAACGAACAGACACAATTCAATCACACGCATTATTCGAACATATTACACCCCACACACACACACAACATCGATCCTTCAAAAGTCGATACCGTTGCCAAGAACAAGACAGACAGTGCTTCCAGCGGCAGCCTCTGAAGAAGCTTTTTAAAACCGAAAACTGGTTCAGGCTATAAGGTAAAACGTTTTCCTTTTTTACCTATAAAAAAACTTTCTGTTCCAAGTCGGTAGTGATTTAATTATATTTAGTTAAATTAACGGACATGTCATGGACAATGAAATCCAAGAAAACCAGATACTTAAGCTACTTAGAAGAGCCATCTTTATAATTATGGACACTGCTAATTATAATTCTTCAGTGCAAATAAATAAGCCTCCAACTATGTCCTCTAGAAAAATCTAAATTGGAAACTGGTTACAATAAAAAAGATAGGCAGTGTCGGACACTGCCGCAGTTATTTTCGTGAAAACGTCAATCGGGTATAGGCCTAGTATATTGAAATTAAATAAAATTTTTGTTTTGAATCGTTTAATTCATTTGCAACTTACATTTATTAAATACAGGGTAGTGGTATGAGAAGTAGGAGACATATGACTTTGAAATTATTTGAATACCTCTTGCAAATGTCAAATCTATACAAGTTTTCCCTTGCGTGGTTGGTTTGTCCAAATCATTCACTAGTTCAAGTTAAAAGAATTTCTGAAGGTATGCACGTAAGAGTTCTAAATTTTCGTCACTAGTATTGAAATCGCCCATCAATACGAGCGGTATGTCACTATTATATTCTAGTTCGAATGTCTCTGCGTATTCACTGTATTGTATCAATTGGCTTATGATGAGCAGCTTGATGTCATTATAAGAGAGTCCAGGGTGTATATAGGCGCTTGCCAAAATTATTTGATGATTGCTGGGTATAGTTATCTTTGTTATGGCAATTCCTCCAATATGCGACCTTACACGCAACACTGCCTCGAAATGTGGCAAGAGTTTGATTTCAACTGGGATACACGACCATTCTAAGTTGACTCTGGAGATGTACACTGCTACGCCACCACCTCGCCCCTCGTTTCTTTCACAACATTTGGATACAATGCGAGAGAAGTCTGCCATGTCGATAGAGTCTCGGTCTCGTAACCAAGTCTCAGTGAGAACGATAATGTCGCCTTCGGTATTAACTCGTCTGTCTGTAGGTCCTCCATATGCGCTTGCAGACTCTGTACGTTTAGATTGACTATGATGAATGTCGACATAGGGCGTGGAGGCTCTCCCGGGAGGCTGTGCTGCCATTCGCAAAATTCTGTGATCGCTTGTGTTACAGTATGGAGCCGATGACTCCCGAGACGCTAGTATTCGTCTCTTATTTCTTTGACTGACGGCGGCCCCGACCCAGAGGCATGGTAGAATCTGTAATCATTCTTCTCATTTGTCAGATAAAGGCCCTCAAGACTCGTGACTCGACTCATGGCCACGTATACAAGTTGTTGTTGTTGGTTCTTATTGTAATCGTACACAATCGAATCGAATGTACCACCGTGAGACTTGTGAATGGTCAGCGCACAGGCCGGAGTAAGTGGAAATTGGATGCGCCTACATTTGATCGTTCCGCCTAGACTTATATTGCTCGTCCATAATGCTATGGGTATCCATGCTCCGTCTAATACTCCTGGCTTGCTCATTATCAAGGGCTTGCTTTTAATTTTTAAACGCCGCCCAATGTTATCTGTAAATTCCATCCACACCCGTAGCGAGGGAGATGCTGTGGTAGGTAGTAGTTGAAGTGGATGGTTGATCGGTTGTGCTGTTGTCGAATATCTCAATGTGCCTCAGTGTTCCGATTGCCCCACTGACGATTCCATCTTCGACATCATTTACAGTAATCGTATACGGATTCCCTGTAGCCAAGTCAATCTTGTATGGCAGGCTGCCGCTCTCTGCGAGACTCATCTTGTGTAAGCGCGTGACTGCTTTGGTGCGCTCCGCGTCACTCTTGAATTCCGTGACCAAGTCATCTGCAATTTTCTGCATACACTCACTTTGTAGGATTGCCTGGGAGTTGAACATTTCAACTTGATGGTTTCGATGAAAGAGACGCACGACTCCTTGCAGATGTTCACTACACCACTCGACTGTTCTAAATCTTCCCTCTATGATTTTCCTCTGTTCGACACTCAGAGCCCGGCCGTCACCTATCACAGTCAATATCTCTGAGAACGCTACGTTTGCCTGTCGCATGACCCGTACGAGTTGGAAGTAATCGAGCGACTGCCACAATCCATTACCACTGATGTTTGACAGGTTGCGCGCAAACTTTTATAACGGTGACGCGTTCACTGGAGGGAGTTGTCTGAAATCACCGCAGAATATCATATCCATACCTCCAAAGTTCTCTCCGTACCTGCCATTTAATGGCTTGAAACCACTCACGTCCTCCGTAGGGAACTCTTCTCGCAGTACGCCAGTGATACTCCTATTGGTAGGCTTCAAATCATTTTTGAACCACAGGCGGTCGCAAATGTCACATTTATGGTCAAAATCGTTGTCTAAGAATGTTTTTTTAAAGTAGTTGTCGGCCCCGGTACAAGTCCAATTTTGAGCCCCCGTCGCCATATTGGGTATGCCAAGGTCTGGGTCGACCTCCATTGCACTCTCCATCTCATCAGCAACGAAATCCACATCCATACTTGACCCAGGCTCGTCAGATGCCACCTGAGTTGTCCGAGCACGCTTACGTTGCCTATATTCGCGGCAGTAGTGTGCGTTGGTTTTGGGTCCGGGCCGGCGTTTTCGCTGTCATTCTCTTTGGAATTTTGTGCTCTACGCATTCGTGCCCGATTTTTGTAATTCTGGTTGTACTTTGCCCTCATATATCACGACATTTTAAGAAAATCGGGAAATTTTCAAACTTTTTCAAATTCACAGCCTCGTATCTTTTTGAGTTTTTGAGATACACACTTGGACCCCAGGACGAGTTGTAACATATACACTCCTCTTCAAAACAACACTTGGTTCACTCGGATCGGATACTTAGTCTCTGAGATATGATCCCGTTTATGGACACGTGTCGAATCCGGAAAGTCGAAAATCATGGGTTCAATTTGCGCGTGCGCAGTTCGCGACGTCCGGCCGCCACGAATGTCGGAGGGATATTGACACAAACGTTCATCCTTATTCTTTAAAACGAAACTAAGATGGCGGCGCTACGTCTATTTTTAGCCAAGTTATTGAAGTTTGAAATTACTTCCACAGAAACTGTCGCTCATTTGCGCGCGATTGCCTCCCCATACCAGGCATCGATTTTAAGACGTTTTCACGTCAAAAAAATACTGAATACATTCAAAATAATTCTGTGTTTGCAGTGTGAGACCATAGTTGAAGCTTATAGCGTCAAGTAAAGCATAGTGGTCCAAAAGTGTACAAGCTGGATGAAATGGTTTTTGAACATATTTAATAAACTTAAGCACATTATAAACTACAGTGGTCACAGTACATATTTTTATCTGGTGTTAAGAATTCTATTTCTAAATTAGAAACCAGACAACAACAACCACAACTCAGAAATACACACAGCCATCAAACTGAGGGAAAAGGCACACAAACACAACATCACATTTGTAAAAGCAGACAAAGGCAACACGACTGTAATCATCCCCACAGACAACCTACACAAAAAAGTACAAAACTTCATGGAACAAAACAACATCACAGAACTAAAACACGACCCCACCGACAGATACCAAAACACAGTAAAACAACTAGTCAACAAAGCCAGACACATAAACAAAAGCCCTACATGAAACAAATCCGACCATCAGCCCCTACCCTCCAAGCGCTTCCCAAAATCCATAAAGTAGACATTCCGATCCGCCCCATTATCAACTACCATAATGCCCCTGCATACAAACTCGCAAAATAACTAGACAAAATTATCAGACAACACACACAACTAGACAACAACATTGCAGTAAAAAACAACACAGACATAGTAACAAAAATAAAAGACATACACTCCCCCATAATGCCACATTAGCCTCCTTTGACATTAAAAACCTGTACAGAAACAGCCCCATCTCTGAAACAATCACCATCCTACAAAACAAACTCAAACAGAACAACACACCAGACGAACTTATCAAAGAAATAACAGAAACTCTGAACATAATCACAAAACAAAACTACTTCACATATAACAGTAAATTTTACAAACAGAATGACGGCTCACCCATATCCAGCATATTAGCAGAGGTCTTCCTCCAACAATTAGAAAAAACAAAAATACTCACAAATAATGACAGACACTCACATAAAATACTATATTGGCACAGATAAGTTTATGACATTCTAATACTATACAGGGGAAACAAAAGACAATGTGAACAGTTACTAACGCACATAAACAAAATACATAAAGACATAACCTTTACTGCCGAATACGAACACAACAATACCATAAACTTCTTAGACCTCTCCATCATCCATCACAAAACTAGAACACAGGCACAAATTCCGTATATACAGAAAACCAACTACAACCGACACACTAATACACAACACCTCCAATCACCCAATACAACACAAACTAGCTGCCTTCAGAACCATTATACATAGACTTAACAACATTCCCTTAGATGAAAAAGACTACAAAGACGAACTAATCATGATAAAATATCTAGCAGAATCTAACGGATATGACAGAACAATAGTCAGTAAACTCCTACACAAAACACAAAACAAACAACAGACAAAGACAGAAAACAACAAATTCTTAACACTAACATACATCAACAAACAAACTGAAAAAATAGCCCATAAATTCAAAAAAGCAGGCTTACAAAACTACTAACAAAACAGAACACACACTATCAAAACACACACACAAAGCACAAAACAAATTCGATCTACCCGGTGTTTACAAGCTAAATTGCTCAAATTGCAGTAAATTCTACATAGGCCAGACAGGACGTAGCTTCAAACAGAGATACATTGAACACACAAAAGCACTCCACTCCACTACAGAATCCACCTTTGCAAACCACCTCACTGAAGCAAACCACACCTATAAAAACATCGACAATAACATGAACATTCTACAAGTACACACAATGATACTTTTCAATAAATTGATAGTTTAATAAAATAGATAAAATGTGGTTGATTTCAAATTTATTAAAATTTTACTGTCAGGCGCCATCTTGTATGAAGAAAGTATATTTACTTACCATTTTTTCGGGTCCTTTTCGGCGAACAGGAGATCAGAATGGTTTATTTGCAGTAATTAGTTTAACTCATATTTGCATTGAACTAAACTTTTATTTATTCTGTAATGAACATCATAATAAACATAAATCTTCCTTTCCTACAATTAACTACTTTTGCAGATTTAGCTACAACTCATGAAAAGAAATTCATCCAGATTAATAGATAACTTGTAAAATTCATTATAGATTTTTAGATTATTTATAAATTATATTTCTTTGTTTTATACAAACAAATTATACAAATTATACAATTATAATTATACAATTATACAAACCAGCACCTCTTTTATATTCTTAGATCACGCTCTCTCTCTCTCACGATACATAATTAAAATTCCCTTATGAGCTCAATAATTGAAATGATAATAAAAAAGAAATGAGGGTGAAATTTTGGTTTTACCCTCTCTGATGTTACTTAACTTTACATTTTTGGTAATCCGAAACCGTCCAGTCTCTGTGCATATTTCCTTTCACTTGACACATTTCTTTCGCTTCACTTTCCGTTTATTTAAAATTGTTAGTCTGACATAATAAATAAAATAATAATAATTCTTTAAATCACATTTTATATGTTGCGGGCGCCTGTGATTTACGTTTCGAAACTTTTATATGTGACCGGCCGGCTCACTGACTGATTTTATACTGGGACTAGGCCACTGGCGCTATTTTTTGTTGTGGCCGTGGTTGGATGATCAAGTCTTATTGTTTTAAAGTTTGTATTCCTACGCCAGCATACTGTTTTGTTACATAACGGCATTCCTCCGTTATGTAACGCGCTGACGTAATATCGCCTGACGATTCGTTACATAATTTGTTGACAGTTTTTGTGTGTCATTGTCTCACCTTGGCACAGTTCCGTCGGTTGTTAAGTTCATAAAAACTCGTTTTATAATTTACATACCATATTGTCAATCAGTCGTACCACCTTCGCTACCGTCGCCTACCACTAAATTTACCTTGGTTTACGTTTGTCCCAATCATTTGAAAAAATGTTATTGTTTTATGAAAATTATACAAACTGCTTTATTATCCCAAAATAGGCCCGTTACAATACCCCCTCAATGAGATATTTTATGCCGAAGCATAAAAAATCTCATTGGCACATTCATACTTGCTAAAGGGATCAGCCAGGATATGTCGCCACAACCCCCTGTATGATTTACAAAAAATATAATCAACTCACCCTTGGTCTGGTGACTGTGACCGCACCTGAATGACAATACTGGACTTCTCTCTCGAGATCCCAACACCGTAGAGTCAGACAGATACTTAACGCCCCTGCTCTGACGCGTTGGCCAGCTCAGGACCGCCGCCACAGCATCACCAAACACTGAAACAACAAATCAAATATCAAATAGTGGCCTTATACAACACCATATCCCCAACTGATCTGTTTCCCCCTAGCGGTGCTGGTCTGCGCTAAGAAGCACTGGTTTTGTTCTTTACTTATTTCTAACATATATATCAAAATACCTAACACAACATGATACCCCTTTTTAAAAGTCCGTAATCTCATTCTATCTACTTTCTCTTATTAACTTTTATCCCAAAATTCAAAATTACTGCCCTGATTCCCATCAGAATTTAAATAAACAGACGATTGACTCATAAACATTTCCCATTACCATATCACATTTCTCTCATCCCCCATTTAAAATGCATTTAAAATATTTAACTTCATAAAATTCTCTTAAATACTAACAAACACAATATAACATAAGAAAACATAGTACATTAATAATTCACATTGTATTATCATCTTAAAATAAACAATTTATATTTAAAATTTCCACACTTTACATCATTGAATTTGCATATAAAATCATAAAATTATCTTTTAAACTCACTTTACTTTTATTTATTCGTTTCTCAAAATTTTTTTTTTTTTCCAATCTTTGTTTTACACATCATTCCATTTATTATTCCCTTTCATTAATTTGGGTGATTCTACGTTATTCATTATAATTCACTTTATCAACTTGGCATTTACTCATAATCTTACCCCTTTTATTACTCTAACGCTCCCTTACAAAATCTTTAACTAGTATGACACCCCTCTATCAAAATCTACTAACCCTTCTCTACCTCTAACTACTTACTACTTTAACTCAATTCGCCACCTTCTCTCTATACATAAAAAAAAAATACTCTCTAACCCTTTGTACATAGGATGTGTTTCCCCCCCCCCAAAAGCTCATTTCCCTTATCTGGTTCCTGGATTCTACCTAAGGCAACCCCGTCTCCACTAAAATCTATCCCTATCCTGTCCCCACTTATCATTATGTGGCGGACTCCCACATTACACTACCCCCTACTACAAAATTGCCACCCCAAAATCTCAATCTCATTACCTTACTACCACTACAACAAAATAACAACATCAATTAATAACATCAATATATCACTCAAAACTCTACATAAATTCTCCATTACGACTGTGTCAACATCAATATTTCTCCAAATTCTATAACATACATTAACTCAAAACAACATTACATTATTTTCATCTCTACTATTTCTTTAACTTCAACTTTGACTTGGACAGCTCTACATGTCCCACAAATATTCATCACCCAACTTCTATCTTTTGCAACCCATTTTAACTATCACACCTTTATTTCATTTTATTTAAAATCTATAAACACATTAAAAACATATTATTATATTTTATAATCCTTATTCCTAACATACTAAATGCAATTAACACAATAAGCCTTAATAAACACATTATAGGAAGTATTTAGTGCATCTATTTTTCAAATCAAAACAAAATTATTGAGTAGCGAATCATCATTATTAATTAAAATATACCAAATTTCTAATACGTTATCCCCCTGGATAACCTCCCTGCCACACACACTATTGTAGCGGGTCACTTTTTAGGGTGTTTTATTTTAATCGTTTGGGGCAATTATATAATTTTATTCAGTTCATTTTCGGGCGGGTTTGGATAAAATATTGCAAAATAAATGTATTATTGTGCAACGTATTTGTCAGTATAACAGAACAGTGAAACAAAGCAATAAGACGCAGGTTGTTGTTGAGTAATGCGGCTGAAGCATTTACCCCCTTCAAAATTCTCAGAAATGTGTACTTGTGTAAACAGCACACAGACGCAACTGTATCACCACAAATCTGAGTGACGCAGCCAGCCACAAAACCGGATGTCCTGGGACGAACAAAATCCAGAAATGTGCTTTTTGAGCGGCAGGAAGTCATGGCTAAATCCGGCTTTTCCAATGACATCAGCAGAGCCAAGTCCAATATTAAGCTCTGGTCACACACATATATCAGCTCCATTCCATATATATAATGGTTACCCAACAGCAAATGAGCAATGAACGACGACGCAAAGCGGGCGGCAGTGACCAACAGCTTCCCTCCAAAGAGAACATGTACCTGTTACGTTCTCGGTGACGGAACGGTCGACATTAAGCAGAGACGCTAAGCGGTCTACAGAAAACACCGTACCGCTACAGACATCTAAAGTTTCGGTTTGGGCCCGGTTGGTCGAGTTTTCGTAAATGTATTTAACTCAATAAGACCGACCGGGACCCCAGAAGGTAATAAACATATCGGAGTGAGTAATACGGACAGTGATGTGGAGAGATTAAAGTGATAAAACAAATATTGAAGTTACGGGACCAACCGCGTGTTCGGCCGGCATCGTGTTCGTGGACGGGCACCGCGGATAACAGTCGGAATATTTAAAATTGAATAAATAAAGGGGAAGGTATAAAAAAAAAAAGTATGGAAGAGTGCGTGGGCAAAATGGGCTGCCTTAGTTGTAAGTATAGTTTAAGGTAATTAAAACTTGATTGTGTAGCATTCTCATTCTGGTAATTATAACAATTAATCATAACTAATTCTTTTGTACTCATAGCAGTGAAAATCGGCTTAATTCAGTAAAGTGATTTAGTTTATTTGGAAAATGTGTTAGTCTAAATTATTTCGTCATTGCCACTTCCTCATTTCTGTGGAAAAAATTCGTCTAACGAAATCGGGGGTTTTCTGAAATTTTATTACAGTCAGATCGCGGGATTTTTTATAAGGGCAAGAGTGTATAAGTTTTCGATATTTTACTTTCTAGAAAAAATATCGTGGCGACCTTGGGCAGTTTTCAAAAGATAAGTTTTACGGGGACCATGACGGTAAGTGAAATTCTGGCAGCGGTAAGTATTATTTTATGAAGAGTGGAATGTATTAAATATCAGGGTAAAAAGTGAGTAACATCACAGCGACGACCCTGCCAGGATGTTCGTATATAAATTCTATAGGAACTAGACCTATTTTAATACACAGAAAATAGGATGTGGTAATGACGAATTTATAAAAACGATTTATCGTATATAATTACGCACGTAGGTTAGGTTTGTATCATTGCGATTTACAGAGATAAAGTAAAAATTACAAAAATGGAAAATAATCAATTTGAGAATAGTGAGGTAATGAGTATGTTACAATTACTTTTAGAACGAAATAAAGAAATGAAGAGTGATTCTGACGCTAAATTCAATGTATTAAAAAACCAGAATAATGAGTTGAAATATGAAATACAAGAAATGAGTAAATGTGTAGAAAGTACTAACGAAATAATAAGATCTAGTTTGAGTAAGTTAGAACAGAGTGTTGAGCGAATGGGAGCGAATGTGATGAATCCAGATAAGAATAATACAAATGAAACTTGTAATGACAAATACAAAAATGTAATGCCAGATAAAGAGTTAACAAATAATGTACGTAATACTGAGAATATTAATGTGTTTGAAGAGTTAGTATCAGAGACTGATACGGAAAAAATAAATAATGAGAGTATTAATGAAAGTGTAGAATGTAGTGATTACGAGATGTTAATGTGCGTCAGTGAGTTGGAGAGAGAGAGGAGAAATAATGTTGTAGTAGAGTGGGGACAGAGGGCAAATTTTCCTTTTATTATCTATGATGATTTAATGTGGTCACAAGAGTTTTTGAAGGGCAAGGGTCCCGTGTTAGTAGAAGATTGGAGTTGTTTATTTTATTTGTATGATATTATACCCTCTGTGTGGAATGATTTTGTAAGTATGAGATGGTGTTATAATGAGAGAGAATTAGAAGTATATAATTTAAAGAGAGATTATGATGAGTTGAAAGAAATATTAGAAGTGTATTTAAACAAGAATGATTTAATTGATAATACAAAAGTAACTAACCCGATATTGGAAATATTTACTGACGGAGATTTAACAGAAATACTTAACGTAGACTTGGTGAATGATTATTATGGTATAACGGATAAATTGAAATTGTTTGGTTATGACACACAAGACAACAATATGTATGTCAATATAATTGAACAGTGCTATACAAAACCAAGATTAATCTTTGACGATGGAGGGTAGACTGTAAAACAATAAAAGACAATTAAACATTATGTTTTATGGTTTGTTGACATGGCAGAATGGGACAATGAAGTGCGGAAAAACTGAACAATAAATAAGAGTGTGTAAATAAAATATAGTGAATTTATATGTGTGTATGCAAGATGATTGTTGTAATAATAATATCAATATTGGCAATTTAAACAAATAACCGTATTAATTTTGAAAACTAATTGGCTAATTGTAAATGTTTAATTAATTTAATTAAAATAATTTGAAAGGTTTTAAATGTTTTGATTAATCCAAAGATTATATAATTGAATTTTCTGATGGATTTAAATGGTTTAACGAGAAGTGAAGTTGGTAATTAAATGATGAATTGTTGATTTGAAATAACTTTTTGTTAAATGTTTCAGAGGTTACTTGGAGTAGTGGTGTATGGTGTATATAGTTATGTATGTCAGTATAGGAATTATGGACTGTAAGTATGAAATTATGAGACAAGTCAAATATCATAAAATGTACACAAATGTTTAACTTAATGGAATGAATTTTAACTTCAACAATGAAAATAACTTTATAATGAAAAAGGAGTGAGTATTGATAAATAAATATGTATATTCCATGTAATTTGTTCAAATTTGAGATGTGTTTTTATTATGTTAGGATATCAGCTGATCAGCAATACCATGTCACTGGTATATTGGTTTGTAAATGTTACAAGTAATTAATGTTTAATGTATTACAGATATTTTGAAGTAAAGATAAAAAGAATATGAGAAATAAAATAACAATAATTTATGCAAATTAATAAAAGATAATTCATGGGTGATAAATGTTTTATGGGACACGTAGACCTGTCCAAATTGAATTAAAAGTTGAATGTGAAATGATAGAGATGAATATGATGTAATGTTGTTTTTGAGTTGATGTGATGTAACAGAGTTGGTGAAGTATTAATGTTGACACAGTTGTAATGGAGAATTTATGTAGAGTTTTGAATGATATATTGTTGTTTTTATAGTTAATGAGGTTATTTTGTGTATTTGTAGTAATGTAATGAGATTGAGATTTGTTGGGGATGGCAATTTTGTATTAGAGGGTAGTGTCATGTAGGAGTCCGCAACAAGGGTTGGGACGGGATAGGGATAGATTTTAGTGGGGAAGGGGCCGCCTTAGGTAGAATCCGGGCCGCCAGATAAGGGAATTGAGTTTTTTGGGTAGGGGAAACACGTATCCTATATACAAAGGGTTAGAGAGTATTTTATATTGGGAGAAGGTGGCGAATTGTGTTAAATGATAAGTTGGGGTTTAGAGTGTCCTGATTAGTAGAGATTTTGATAGAGATGGGTGTCATGGTTGTTAAAGTTGATGAGTATTAGAATCAGAGGGAGAAAGTTCATATATGTATACAGATCTAATACAGAAAAACGAGAATGAATAATGTACATCACCCACAGTAGATTAAAGTAAGATTGTTGAAAAGAAAGAGAGATTCATGATAAAGAATATACAAATGTTTATTTTTTTCAACCAGTGACAGAATTTTGATAAAATTTGAAAATAAGGTAAAATTAAGAATTGTTTGTTTTAAATACTTTAAATATCAAGTTGATGATTGTTTATATTAATATTTTGTTCATTTTAAACATTTTATTTTATTATATTTTGTGCTTTGAGTTAGATTGTTACAGATGTTTAAGGTAGATGTAGAAAGCATACATAACATATGTAGGTCAAGGGTTTTGGACTTGACCTAGTTATGATCAGCTGATGAGGTCATACACCTACTAAGCTTGTATAGTAGGAAGTCAATTTTAATTTGTTTGATTAATTAATTCAAACCAATATTTGAATAATTTTAATAAATATGTTATTTAATTAATAAATTTAATAAAATTTTTAATGAATAAATTTAAATTTTTTTTGAAAACAAAAAAAAAAAAGAAAACTTGATTTTTCGCCTGCCATCGAATGACTATTTCAGATAAGGATTTTATTATATGTGCATTAACCATGTTTCTTTTATTGTATTGTGTTGTATTGGTAGACTATAAGTGGTTCTCATGTTAGAGTAAGGAGGTGTTTATATTAGTAGAAATGTCTAGGTAGTCATGTTAAAGGAAAAAAAAAGAGAGAAGAAGAGGAAGAGAATTTTTTGATAAACGATTATTTTTTTTGAATTTTGATTTTTTTAAATTTTTGATAAATTTTAAAAGAAAGTTTTATTTTTTTTATGTGTTATGGTAGCCTGTAACGTGAGTGTGTGAGCGCCCAGTATTTGTTAAAGGCAGCCCAGCTTGAAAAAAGGGGAACCATATCGGCGGAGGAGCTGGGATAATTTTAGCCAGGGATTGAGGATTTTTGGGGGTAGCATGTTAGAAGGCGAGGCGTGCTGTGGTGCGAGTCTGTTCGATTTCTCGGTGTTGGGATCTCTTACGGAGAAGTCCAGTGATCTCGTTCAGATGAGTCCATGGTCGCTGAACCAGGGGGGGTCGTGTACCCATGAGATTAAGAACCAGGGGGTTGTTGGCACCAGTTCCTCACCGGTCCTCTTCGGGGTTATCGATGAGATTTCTTCTGTCGTGAACAGTAGAATTCTCATCGAGGGGGTATTGTAGCGGGTCAATTTTTGGGTGTTTTATTTTAATCGTTTGGGGCAATTATATAATTTTATTCAGTTCATTTTCGGGCGGGTTTGGATAAAATATTGCAAAATAAATGTATTATTGTGCAACGTATTTGTCAGTATAACAGAACAGTGAAACAAAGCAATAAGACGCAGGTTGTTGTTGAGTAATGCGGCTGAAGCATTTACCCCCTTCAAAATTCTCAGAAATCTGTACTTGTGTAAACAGCACACAGACGCAACTGTATCACCACAAATCTGAGTGACGCAGCCAGCCACAAAACCGGATGTCCTGGGACAAACAAAATCCAGAAATGTGCTTTTTGAGCGGCAGGAAGTCATGGCTAAATCCGGCTTTTCCAATGACATCAGCAGAGCCAAGTCCAATATTAAGCTCTGGTCACACACATATATCAGCTCCATTCCATATATATAATGGTTACCCAACAGCAAATGAGCAATGAACGACGACGCAAAGCGGGCGGCAGTGACCAACAGCTTCCCTCCAAAGAGAACATGTACCTGTTACGTTCTCGGTGACGGAACGGTCGACATTAAGCAGAGACGCTAAGCGGTCTACAGAAAACACCGTACCGCTACAGACATCTAAAGTTTCGGTTTGGGCCCGGTTGGTCGAGTTTTCGTAAATGTATTTAACTCAATAAGACCGACCGGGACCCCAGAAGGTAATAAACATATCGGAGTGAGTAATACGGACAGTGATGTGGAGAGATTAAAGTGATAAAACAAATATTGAAGTTACGGGACCAACCGCGTGTTCGGCCGGCATCGTGTTCGTGGACGGGCACCGCGGATAACGGTCGGAATATTTAAAATTGAATAAATAAAGGGGAAGGTATAAAAAAAAAAAGTATGGAAGAGTGCGTGGGCAAAATGGGCTGCCTTAGTTGTAAGTATAGTTTAAGGTAATTAAAACTTGATTGTGTAGCATTCTCATTCTGGTAATTATAACAATTAATCATAACTAATTCTTTTGTACTCATAGCAGTGAAAATCGGCTTAATTCAGTAAAGTGATTTAGTTTATTTGGAAAATGTGTTAGTCTAAATTATTTCGTCATTGCCACTTCCTCATTTCTGTGGAAAAAATTCGTCTAACGAAATCGGGGGTTTTCTGAAATTTTATTACAGTCAGATCGCGGGATTTTTTATAAGGGCAAGAGTGTATAAGTTTTCGATATTTTACTTTCTAGAAAAAATATCGTGGCGACCTTGGGCAGTTTTCAAAAGATAAGTTTTACGGGGACCATGACGGTAAGTGAAATTCTGGCAGCGGTAAGTATTATTTTATGAAGAGTGGAATGTATTAAATATCAGGGTAAAAAGTGAGTAACATCACACTATGACCCCCCCTGGACTGTGGCGTCCAGTTGCGTCCACAAGGACTGAAGTTTTGGAGGAATTTGACATCTCCGTGTCCTTGCTTCTGCGTTACATTTTAAAGATTTAGATATCATAATATCTCTGTCTATAGTTACGCGCCCTTAATACGGGTCTACCACCTGGCTCTGCTGTTCCTCCTCGAACAGAGTGGCAGCCGCTGTTCCATAGTTCCGGGATTCCCCCTAGTTTCACCCCCCATTAATTTCTAATATAGACCAATTTCAAGCCAGCTATGGTCAAGGGACTTGATATGACCATAGCTAACTGCTAGCCAAAACCACGATTAGTGCTGGTAAGGCAGTAATCGCCCAAAAAGTCGGGGAAATCATCTCTTCCTTCAGGCATGTACACTTCATCATTAATATGCATGACACGGCAATTTATCAAGGTACAATATAAAATTATACAAAAGGTGTGCCGTGCATTTTCACCATGTTGGCCTCCGATGGAGGTAACACTCACTGTTACCCCCAACACTTTCCGCTATCTACTGGGGCACATGCCACCCCAGCAACAGCAACTTACTAATGTAACCTCTCTTTCCTTTCTATGCTTTTAGTTTTTTTTTTTTTTTTTTTTTTTTTTAATTTCTATCTCCCTGCTTATTAGTTTTGAAAGAGAGGCTACAAGTTATTTAGAACTAGGCGAGAGCCTAGAGAAGCTAAAATTGGGCTGGGTCCAGTATGATGGGACTTGCAAATGAAACACTGAACTTAAGATAACAACAACAATTTATTATTCTCTGGTAGTACAACACCTGAGCCCCAAAAGGCTAGATAACTAAATCTTTTCATTGTTGAATATAATTTCCTTAATGTGTGCCTTGCCAAAAGTTGAGCAAGGAATAATAACTATTACCAGCACCAAGTATTGAATGAGTATTAAGATCTGAATGATCAGTGAATATTAATTCATGGAATGTTACATAAATGTCAATAATACAATTGTAAACTGGCACACAATCTCGACCCGCAAATAATCACATATTATAACAAGACATAAATATATAAACATATACACCTGCAGGATTAATATAACAATGTAACAATTATGTAAAACAACACATACATATAATTAACATCAACCACGTTTGCATATAAATAACCCATCACATGTTCACCCTGGTTATCAGCGCATTTAAGTATCTTGTTCAACACCCATAACCCCCTTATTCTGACCAAGTATCTGGCCCCCTTCTGTTTAATTAATAGGTGACTAAACCCCCCCCCCCAAACTTCAATTAAAATATCCCAGGAGTGGAGCAGACATGCCCCCAAGTTTTAACAAGATAAGTGTTAACTGAATGTTCTCTGTAAGCCACGCGGCCAGCGCACAAATCCCATGCCGATATTTAATTATCAATTTAAATCCCATCAATTACTATAATGAAGAGTAGCATCACAAGGTTAACATGGATGTCCGGTTACCTAACTGCATTTTATATTCCTTTTACTTTCAAAACAGAATATGGAAAAATAGTGGAACTTGACCACCATGAGTATTCATAACTGACATTGATCAATCTTGTGTGGTCTTATGGTTAACTAATTGTTATAGGGAGCAATTACAATTATGGTTACAAAATTTTTGCTATGGTAAAATACAATCTGTGACAATGGTAAATTTAAAGTGTGCAAATTAGCTAAACAGTGGAACAGAATTTGTAAAACGGAATCTAAGTCATAAAGGTATTAAATCAGCTCACAGTGTTCCAAAACTTAACTACCGGCAGGGTCAGGCATCGGACGAGATCTAGCAAGATCTGACATAGACAGACTTGCAGTGGACGTCTCCAACGGGAGTCGACCACGGTTTAAAACCACCCCCAGATTATGAATGAATAATAAAATACGTGTCCACATGGAGCAACATCGTTAACATAACTATCCCAACATGCTTAAAACAGAAATAGAATGAGATACAACTCTATCTACCGAACTCCCCTCGACCCGGGCGGTGCGTGACCCCGGCCGAGTTTTCACTCTCAAAACGAGATATACATGATAGTAATAGAGGAGGCGTAAGCCTTACAAATTGCAATTAAAACATGCCACCCATTGTCCGGAAATAACTGTCAAAACTGGAGCGTTTCATGAAAGTCTCACAGAGTTATTCGGCCACAAGATTTAGTTTAACATGGTTAAATTTCACCTGGTTTGAAGGGTGTATGTTGAGGGCTCTGTAGTGTGTGTCCAGTCCATCCTTCCGGCTGACATAGCTGACGAAGGGTTTTGGAATTACATCGCCTGAGGCAGTTGTTCAGCCATCCTTCCAGAGCGGGGCAGATTCCCGGCTACCTCGGAAACCCTGTACAATTATATCTGGGATTACTCATAAGTTCATGAAACACACACTACCACATTTACCCACTGGCATAGCATGGACTGTCCGGTTTATAAACTCGAAAAATTGCCTAAGTCAAGAATCCCATTGAATGTGGTAAATCACTTCAAAAAAAATAACTCCATTGAATATGTTAATATAGAATATGTCTAAATATAGTCACTCCATAATAATGATAATTTTAATTAACCTTTATGCAAAAGTTTTCATGACGCACTTACAGGAATTGGCAACTTTTAACAAGTCCGTGACATACACAGATATCAGAAAATTACTGACTTACGCCCCATCTTAGTTTAGTTAATTTAGTAGAAGCATTACTAGATTAATATAAAACATAATTATATCCTTAACGTTACAATCAATTAACCAGGGTTGAGATAAAGCATACATAAAACAAATTATAACCTGAAACTCGCCATGTGCTAAGGATTCACTGCAATGTATATCTTAACGCATCCACTTTAATATTAAATAAAACCAATTTGTTTTTATAAATAATTAAAATACATATTTTAATGGACTTACCGGAGGTCACGTAGGTTTCTACTTATTCATAGAAGAAGCTGGGAGACGAAAACTGTTCAATCTACTCTGCCAGCCGGGGACTAGAATGTGAAGCGCCGATAGCTGAAGTGGAACTGAATAAACCGGCTGTTGAAAAACCCGTACGTAACAGAGATAGGGCGCGCGCGAGTCGGGCGGCCAAGGGGCAATTCAGCATGACAAAGTCCAACTGACCGTACCAAAGGACAACTTCTTTCGCGTCGACAAATACGTAAATTCTTTAATTAATCACAATATAGACATCGGAATATCGCCGCGTTTTCCAAAACGCGGCACACCCCCACCCCAAAAGGGCAACCCTGTTGCCTCACCTTCAAACTCGGGAAAGTACCCTGCAGTGTACCCCCCTTCTAAAAAACTCCGGTGGACATCGTGGGTAAGTTGGCCCGGCGGCACTCGCTCCCAGGAGAACCGACATCCCCATGCGACCCTCTCCGCTATGCCAACCCCAAGGGACCGCCCCAACACGTCACCCTCTCCGGTGACCATCACCTACTCCCACCGGTCCCACTCACATACTCGTCCTAAGACCCCACAAGGTATCCTACACCTTGATATGTGAGCGACCGTACCACTTCTCGTCCATCTCTTGGACCGACCAGCCACATGCACCTACAAGGCCTCTCCAACCTTGCCATATGGCTGGCCCACTTCCCTACACAAGGGCGGACGGCCCCGCTTGGCCAGACAGAGAGGACCGCACCAAGGGCACACGAACATTAATCCCATCATTTACTCATTAGAATACCACATAACTAGAGGGGGTTTACTTTCCTACGGCACCTACTACACGACTTTCTCTGTCAACAAAATAACACCAGGAAAACCGGAGAATGCGGCATGGCTCGGACCCTATAATGAACAACATCAACAACTATTAACAATCAGCAACAGCACACCCTCACTCCATCTAACCTTTAAACAGGGGAAACTGACGATCTCAAAGACCACGACCATCTCGAGGACCACAATCTACTCACTTCCTTATCAATAGGTTTTTTTTTTACTAAGGGGAGGGGTAGGAAAATCGGGAAGATGAAACGGGGCAAGGATCATTAAAGAGTCAATAGTTAGGACTAAGGGTAAGGACCTGGTTCCCTCCAAAATAAGGATGAATGGAGGAAACCAAGGCTCGCGTGGGCAGGGGCGCAACCCTGAAATAGATGAACACCACTGGGAGTGTGGGGAACATCTACCCGCTACCCGTTAACCTCTGCTTCTTACCTTTCTATGACGGACTTTGGGTACCCGTTCCTTTCGGACACCACTCTCTAAGAAATTATTTCGTGTTGAGCTGTACTGACTGGTTTCTTCAGAATCAGAATCAAAGCAACTTACCTCACTACTTTCACTCCGCCTTTGGATTATGCTCATCGTCTAACTCCTCTGCTACAATTTCTTCCTTTTCTACAACTTCCCCTTCTTCATCCACATAATCCAAATCAACTTCCTGACACTGCACCTCCTCAGCCTCTTCCCGTTGCTCCTCTGATCCATCTTCTTCACCACACGCATCGCCAGCTCCTTCACGAACTTCTTGACTAACCTCTTCTCTGATCTCATTTTCATCAACACGTTCATCACCAACGTCATCGCCATCACTTCCACTACCACCATCTGAACACTGCACATCTACGTCCTCCTCTAGTTGCTCACCTGGTCCACCTGAAACTTCCTCCCGTTCCTCGGAATCCTCAACACTACTTACAGAAGGCGTCTGCACATCTTCACACACTACTTCACTCTCACTCACAAACTCTACAACGCTGCCACCCAATTTCTCCTCAACTTCTACCTCATCTACTTCTACTACACTTGCGGCATGGACATCCCCTTGTCCATCCACAACCTCAGAAACACTTGCAGCCCGGACATCCCTGTGTCCATCTGCAACTTCAGACTCTACAGTCTCCCTAACACCTACAACTATACTCACCTGCGCAGCATCTGCAGACCGCTCTTCTGACTCTTCTGTCGATTCCACTCTTTGACCACTTTCAGCAACCACAACGTCCTCAACATCTTCCACCCTGGAATCCAGCCATCCAGGTTCATGTCCAATGACTACATTAATTTCGACTGGCGATGGTGATGTTACAGGATCTGGATCCCTCACGAACCGAGATGTAAATAGCGGAACAAATTCTGCGGCCTCTGGATTCAACCATGACGTCCTCCTGGAGTCCGGTAATTCAGTATTAACTGACGCGCTCTTATCCTCCTGTATTGTTCCCACGGAGTCATACCGCTCTTCTACTTCTGCTTCCTTTTCTTCATCACTACTCTCTTGGGCACTTGTAATTCCTCTGGAACCTTTAAAGTTTCCTTTTTCTCCGAATAGGGATAACGCCTTGGTACAGGCTCCCTACTTGCCGCTCTGTTCCCTAACATAATTTCTTTTCCCCTGTTAATTTCACGTTTCCTTGTTTTCTGTGCTGTAGCTGTTGTTACCGTCTTCACACTTGCCACCCCCTTGTAGCCTCCATCACTTCCGGAATATTCAGGCTTTCTAACAGTCTCTTGTGTTCTCCTCCAACCACCATGTTTGTCCCTTTTGGCTCTTCCGGAGGAACCGCTGGAGTATTGGACATCGATAGCCTCTTTTCCCCGGGACTCGTCAACCTCCTTGACCGTTCCTGAAAGCACACACAGTCGCTCAAGGTCCGCAAAACAACGTGGATGATCTGCGAATGCCAAACGAGATCTCTCCTGGGGAGTCAGTCCTTGTAGAATTGCTTGGATAACTTCCGTCTCCGGCAACCCCAACCTTAACACCCGGGCCGCTTTCCGTATATCGCGCACGAAGTCTCCTAACGCCTCTCCGTAGGCCTGTGGGCGATAGAATCTTTCCAACTCAAGCTTGGCGCGTCGTCGAATGGGTAGGAAGAAGTTCAACACCTCCCCATGGAAAGCATCAACACTGTCACCCCGACGCAAAGCCTTGGTGACCAGATTAGCCAACGTACTCCGACAATACGGGTATATAAGATAAAAGACCTCCCCATCGGACACCCCTGGGAAATCAGCCACCTGCAGGACCAGGTCCAAGAAAACCAACAGCTGGTCCTCATCAAATCCATCCACCACCGGAAATTTCTGGAGAACGCCTGTAAGAGGGTGGGGCAACTCCTGATAGCATACCGCCGCCAGAATTGCACAATCCAAAACAAACAATCATAAAACAAATTCCCACTAAACACCTAACACAAACACAACCTACAAAAACATTTTAACAAGAATCGGAAAAACTCAAGTACTATCCTTCCTTTGAGTAGACCCCCGGGCTCCTAGCGCTGCGAAAACCTGCCCCGCTCCAGAACTAACTCTCCGTCAGTCGCCAGACTCAAGAAGAAACAACATCAGACACTAACACCAACATACAATCCACACCACCTAACACTAACCACAATATACGACATTTCGACTACAACATTGTCACCATTACAATCGGACGATACCGACTTCCAGTCGGGCCATACCGCATCCCACTAACCGCACGCGCAATTACTTTCAAAAAATAAATACGGGAACCCATCCCCACGCGATCTCCGGCAATGTCCAATTTCAAAACAACAACCCAACTACAACACGTGCCCGTGGCGGCCTCAGATTTACAATTCAAAACATTTAACAATAATTCATAAAAAAAACATATATACTTCTACATTTCATGTCAACTATTAAGTGCCATTTTATTTGCCAGACTATCTCCAAGTTTGCAAGCCCCATCACACACCAGGACCCAAGGGTTCAAGCCTAGAATGAACCACGCTCTGATCTACCATTTGTAACCTCTCTTTCCTTTCTATGCTTTTAGTATTTATTTTATTTCATTTTTTTTTTTTTTTTTTTCTATCTCCCTGCTTATTAGTTTTGAAAGAGAGGCTACAAGTTATTAGAACTAGGCGAGAGCCTAGAGAAGCTAAAATTGGGCTGGGTCCAGTATGATGGGACTTGCAAATGAAACACTGAACTTAAGATAACAACAACAATTTATTATTCTCTGGTAGTACAACACCTGAGCCCCAAAAGGCTAGATAACTAAATCTTTTCATTGTTGAATATAATTTCCTTAATGTGTGCCTTGCCAAAAGTTGAGCAAGGAATAATAACTATTACCAGCACCAAGTATTGAATGAGTATTAAGATCTGAATGATCAGTGAATATTAATTCATGGAATGTTATATAAATGTCAATAATACAATTGGAAACTGGCACACAATCTCGACCCACAAATAATCACATATTATAACAAGACATAAATATATAAACATATACACCTGCAGGATTAATATAACAATGTAACAATTATGTAAAACAACACATACATATAATTAACATTAACCACGTTTGCATATAAATAACCCATCACATGTTCACCCTGGTTACCAGCGCATTTAAGTATCTTGTTCAACACCCATAACCCCCTTATTCTGACCAAGTATCTGGCCCCCTTCTGTTTAATTAATAGGTGACTAAACCCCCCCCAAACTTCAATTAAAATATCCCAGGAGTGGAGCAGACATGCCCCCAAGTTTTAACAAGATAAGTGTTAACTGAATGTTCTCTGTAAGCCACGCGGCCAGCGCACAAATCCCATGCCGATATTTAATTATCAATTTAAATCCCATCAATTACTATAATGAAGAGTAGCATCACAAGGTTAACATGGATGTCCGGTTACCTAACTGCATTTTATATTCCTTTTACTTTCAAAACAGAATATGGAAAAATAGTGGAACTTGACCACCATGAGTATTCATAACTGACATTGATCAATCTTGTGTGGTCTTATGGTTAACTAATTGTTATAGGGAGCAATTACAATTATGGTTACAAAATTTTTGCTATGGTAAAATACAATCTGTGACAATGGTAAATTTAAAGTGTGCAAATTAGCTAAACAGTGGAACAGAATTTGTAAAACGGAATCTAAGTCATAAAGGTATTAAATCAGCTCACAGTGTTCCAAAACTTAACTACCGGCAGGGTCAGGCATCGGACGAGATCTAGCAAGATCTGACATAGACAGACTTGCAGTGGACGTCTCCAACGGGAGTCGACCACGGTTTAAAACCAGCCCCAGATTATGAATGAATAATAAAATACGTGTCCACATGGAGCAACATCGTTAACATAACTATCCCAACATGCTTAAAACAGAAATAGAATGAGATACAACTCTATCTACCGAACTCCCCTCGACCCGGGCGGTGCGTGACCCCGGCTTAGTTTTCACTCTCAAAACGAGATATACATGATAGTAATAGAGGAGGCGTAAGCCTTACAAATTGCAATTAAAACATGCCACCCATTGTCCGGAAATAACTGTCAAAACTGGAGCGTTTCATGAAAGTCTCACAGAGTTATTCGGCCACAAGATTTAGTTTAACATGGTTAAATTTCACCTGGTTTGAAGGGTGTATGTTGAGGGCTCTGTAGTGTGTGTCCAGTCCATCCTTCCGGCTGACATAGCTGACGAAGGGTTTTGGAATTACATCGCCTGAGGCAGTTGTTCGGCCATCCTTCCAGAGCGGGGCAGATTCCCGGCTACCTCGGAAACCCTGTACAATTATATCTGGGATTACTCATAAGTTCATGAAACACACACTACCACATTTACCCACTGGCATAGCATGGACTGTCCGGTTTATAAACTCGAAAAATTGCCTAAGTCAAGAATCCCATTGAATGTGGTAAATCACTTCAAAAAAAATAACTCCATTGAATATGTTAATATAGAATATGTCTAAATATAGTCACTCCATAATAATGATAATTTTAATTAACCTTTATGCAAAAGTTTTCATGACGCACTTATAGGAATTGGCAACTTTTAACAAGTCCGTGACATACACAGATATCAGAAAATTACTGACTTACGCCCCATCTTAGTTTAGTTAATTTAGTAGAAGCATTACTAGATTAATATAAAACATAATTATATCCTTAACGTTACAATCAATTAACCAGGGTTGAGATAAAGCATACATAAAACAAATTATAACCTGAAACTCGCCATGTGCTAAGGATTCACTACAATGTATATCTTAACGCATCCACTTTAATATTAAATAAAACCAATTTGTTTTTATAAATAATTAAAATACATATTTTAATGGACTTACCGGAGGTCACGTAGGTTTCTACTTATTCATAGAAGAAGCTGGGAGACGAAAACTGTTCAATCTACTCTGCCAGCCGGGGACTAGAATGTGAAGCGCCGATAGCTGAAGTGGAACTGAATAAACCGGCTGTTGAAAAACCCGTACGTAACAGAGATAGGGTGCGCGCGAGTCGGGCGGCCAAGGGGCAATTCAGCATGACAAAGTCCAACTGACCGTACCAAAGGACAACTTCTTTCGCGTCGACAAATACGTAAATTCTTTAATTAATCACAATATAGACATCGGAACATCGCCGCGTTTTCCAAAACGCGGCACACTAACTAGTTAATTACAATTGAAACTAAACTTTCTACCGTTGCAGTTCCACACTCCACTGTTCTATCACTTCTTTGAGCACCAATCTACCCCCCAAAATTATCCCCACATCTTGTATTATAACACAACAAACAAATAGAAATTAACCTGGATTATTAGCATACATTAAACAAACAATTCTCCTTTAAATAATTTATATAAAAACTTATAAACATTATTACTTAAAATTTTTCATTAACTCTTTTATATATCATCACTCTATTATTTATCTTTATCTGGAATTAGATTACTCAACATTTCAAAATCATTAGTCACATTTATTTTTAACCATTATGCTATTCCACAAACTAAACCATTTAACATTTATTTATTCATTAATTGTTATTAAATTGAACCTCATAAAATCATTTAAATTCATTAAAAAAATTCAAACATACAGTATAACATTCAATCACAATATTGAAACATCTCAAATTATTTACTTCAATTGATTATTAAAACACAACATATTTCAATTATTATCAAAAATTTACAAATCCTCAATTATTGTCTTCATAATTACTTTTCTTATTTAATTAGAATGCAAAATATTAATAATATTATTATTATTATCACAACATTTTCTACTACATATACACCTAACATTTCATAATACACACAAATGAATTCACTATATTATTTACAAAGTATACGTCAATAACTGTTCAATTGTTTCACACTTCACATGTCTAAGTCTGCAAGGTCATTGCCAAAAAATTACAATATTTAACAATGTCTATACACTGATATTTTAGCTCACCCTCCATCATCATATAAATATCTAATATATTTGTAACATGCATCATTGTTATCCACATACCATTTATTATTATTATTATTATAATAAGCTATCAACTTTATTTCTTTCATTATACCACTATAATTGATAGGGTTATTCCCTATTAATATCTCATAAACCTTGTCAACATAAGTTAATATTGTCCAGTCTCCATCAGTATTATTGGCCAATGTCAGGTAAGTTGTTTCATCATTCTTATATTCCTCAACTACTACGTCAAGTAAGTCATTATCGTTTATAAAGATATTATCAAAATAATTCTCTATCTCTTTTTCACCAGGTAAGTATTTTATATTGTTTATCTTCACCTCTCCTAACCTTTCTCTCAATTCATCATAATTTCTTTTTAACTTATACAATTCTATCTCTCTCTCAATACACAACTCTCTCTCTTCATAACACCACATCACACTCTCACAATTATTACAGACAGAGGGTACAACATTATACAACATCAAAATACACTTCAATTCATCTACTAATATGGGTCTCTCGCCCTTCAAAAACAACAACATTTGTGAACACTCTGGTTCAGAAAAATTAATGGAAAAATTTACCCTCTGCCCACATTCAACTACTATATTATTTTTCCACTCTCTTTCTACTTCATCAACACACCTTAACATCTCATAATCACACTCCACAAACTCATCAGTACTCTCTGATATGACATTTTCAATTATATTATTATTCTCATTACTTTCAACAACATCATTATTATTTATTAATTCTCTATCCAATATCATATTTTCACACTTGTCATTACAATTTTCATTTGTTTTATTTTTCTCTGGATTCATCACAACTACTTCCATTCTCTCCACACTCTGTTCTAATTTACTCAAGCTGGTTCTTATTGTTTCATTAGTACTTTCTAAGCATTTATTTAATTCTTGAATCTCATTTTTCAACTCGTCAAATTTGTCATTCTGGATATTAAATTTAGCGTCAGAATCATTCTTTATTTCGTTAATTTGGTTTTTTAACTCATCCAAACTATTCTTTTGAACATCAAACTTCTCATTCATCTCGTTTTTCTGTTCATTGAATTTAATATTGAAATCACTAGTGTTCATGTCAAATCTATTGTTAATGAGTTTAAATAAATCATGTAATGATAACTCTTTTTCTCTGGTATTTATTTTACTTGGTACGGGAGTAGAAATCGCTCCCGGCGAACTAATTACAGAGATCCCCACATTTTGCTCGTCTATTGACCCCGCTTCTGTTTGTATACCAGAGTCGGTCTGATTGTCAGAGAGGCTGATCTCTGCCATTTTTTATAAATCTTTTAGATATATATTTCTTTAAAAAAATTATTATTAAATATAACACATACTTATATAAAAAATATTCTACTCAATTTACTATACATAATCATATCATAACCTTACTACTTATGTTTATAAATTTTTTGTTACCTCAAACAACCATTCTGTTCTCCCAAGTAGGCCTATATTTTATTTAAATGTATTTATATAAAATTGTCCCTGTTCGGGCACCATTGATACTTTTCAATAAATTGATAGTTTAATAAAATAGATAAAATGTGGTTGATTTCAAATTTATTAAAATTTTACTGTCGGGCGCCATCTTGTATGAAGAAAGTATATTTACTTACCATTTTTTCGGGTCCTTTTCGGCGAACAGGAGATCAGAATGGTTTATTTGCAGTTATTAGTTTAACTCATATTTGCATTGAACTAAACTTTTATTTATTCTGTAATGAACATCATAATAAACATAAATCTTCCTTTCCTACAATTAACTACTTTTGCAGATTTAGCTACAACTCATGAAAAGAAATTCATCCAGATTAATAGATAACTTGTAAAATTCATTATAGATTTTTAGATTATTTATAAATTATATTTCTTTGTTTTATACAAACAAATTATACAAATTATACAATTATAATTATACAATTATACAAACCAGCACCTCTTTTATATTCTTAGATCACGCTCTCTCTCTCTCTCTCACGATACATAATTAAAATTCCCTTATGAGCTCAATAATTGAAATGATAATAAAAAAGAAATGAGGGTGAAATTTTGGTTTTACCCTCTCTGATGTTACTTAACTTTACATTTTTGGTAATCCGAAACCGTCCAGTCTCTGTGCGTATTTCCTTTCACTTGACACATTTCTTTCGCTTCACTTTCCGTTTATTTAAAATTGTTAGTCTGACATAATAAATAAAATAATAATACTTCTTTAAATCACATTTTATATGTTGCGGGCGCCCGCGATTTACGTTTCGAAACTTTTATATGTGACCGGCCGGCTCACTGACAGATTTTATACTGGGACTAGGCCACTGGCGCTATTTTTTGTTGTGGCCGTGGTTGGATGATCAAGTCTTATTGTTTTAAAGTTTGTATTCCTACGCCAGCAGACTGTTTTGTTACATAACGGCATTCCTCCGTTATGTAATGCGCTGACGTAATATCGCCTGACGATTCGTTACATAATTTGTTGACAGTTTTTGTGTGTCATTGTCTGACCTTGGCACAGTTCCGTCGGTTGTTAAGTTCATAAAAACTCGTTTTATAATTTACATACCATATTGTCAATCAGTCGTACCACCTTCGCTACCGTCGCCTACCACTAAATTTACCTTGGTTTACGTTTGTCCCAATCATTTGAAAAAATGTTATTGTTTTATGAAAATTATACAAACTGCTTTATTATCCCAAAATAGGCCCGTTACAACAAAAGGCCGAAAACTAGACACTCTAGAACAATTGGAAATATACAAACACACAAAAACAAATAAAAACGACATCCTAAACAAACAGACACAATTCAAATCGCACGCATTATTCGAACATATCTCACCCACACACACAGCATCGATCTTTCGAAATTCGATTTCGTCACCCACAACAAGACGGACAGCGCTACCTGCGGCAGCCTCTGAAGAAGCCTTTTAAAGGTGAAAACCGGTTAAGGCTGTAAGGTAAAACTTTTTGCTTTTACTTATAAAAAACCTAGTGTTCCGAGTCGTTAAAGTAATAGTGATATTTAGTTAAGTAACGGACACGTCATGGACAACGAAATCCAAGAATTTCTAAATTTTTACCATAATGTTGAACTGTGCGATGACAAGAAATGATTTATGCCATAAGTGTCAACCTGACACTATATTATATACTTGAAATGTTTACGATTGTTGCTGAGTTGTTAATACTGTTAACAACAATTCTACTCCCAACTTGATAAACAGGGGATGAGGTGTTGTTACAACAAATCTATCTGTATGATCTTCCCGAATGTGGTACATCATGTATTCTACTCCACTGTTTAACACCTGTTTCTCACTATTAGACTGGCACATTACTGACAACTTATGTTTAAGGGCTTGATGACACTTCGATGTTAATGCAAAATTCATATCTAAAATAGTTAGAAAATGCCTAATTCAATAAAAGTAATGGAAAAAAATAATTCTCGTGAGGCACCATTGCTTATTAAACGATAAAAACCACACAAAATGAATGGTAATGAAAGACTTATCTCAATAATTCAACAATTTCACTGGTTCAAATTATTAATTACTGTTAAAAATATAACAAATGGTATAAAGTAAGAATTTTTTAGTGCTAAAATCTAACATACTGTTAATACTATAAAAAAATTGGGTAATAGTTCCAAGTGACTACCTTGCCTCTGACAGCCACAAAACTTGCAAAAACCGCATTTTTTGTGTTTCCACATGAAGTACAGGTCAAAACTAGGTGAGGAAGCAAAAAATTCACACAAAATAAGGTACATTTTTAAGGCAAATAAGGTAACATTGATGTTGTTAGGTTAACATGCAAACTAACCTAACTACTAACCTTTCTCGTTTTTTGTGAAATCCGTGAAAAAAAAAACATAAAAAAAACTCGAAATAAGGTGGGATGGCCCATGGAGCACCCACTGCCTGTCGCTATACATGTCTCCCTTTTTTGTGCCAGAACTCATTTTGAACAGTACACGTTTTTCAATAATACCCTGTTTTTTGTGCATGCGACAGGAAAATCAACCAACTCGAAGTAAGGTGGTTGGTTATTACGTATATGTATTATGTTATTATGTAGGCATGTATGTATATGCCTATTACTGTATATGTCTCCCTTTCTGTGGCAGAACTCGTTTTCCACTAATACTCGGTTTTTGTGCAGGTCACTGGAAAAGCAACCAACTCGAAGTAAGGTGGTTGGTTATTACGTATATGTATTATGTTATTATGTAGGCATGTATGTATATGCCTATTACTGTATATGTCTCCCTTTCTGTGGCAGAACTCGTTTTCCACTAATACTCGGTTTTTGTGCAGGTCACTGGAAAAGCAACCAACTCGAAGTAAGGTGGTTGGTTATTACGTATATGTATTATGTTATTATGTAGGCATGTATGTATATGCCTATTACTGTATATGTCTCCCTTTCTGTGGCAGAACTCGTTTTCCACTAATACTCGGTTTTTGTGCAGGTCACTGGAAAAGCAACCAACTCGAAACAGCATTGTGTTTCAATGCTGTATTGCTATAAGTAATTATGCATTTTTTTGCAACCTGCAAATAAACAGGGTGAATTTTTCGCTTCCACACCCAGTTTTGGCCTACAGTTTATGTAGAAACACAAAAAACGGGTTTTTGCAAGTTTTTGTGGCTCCCAGAGGCAAGGTAGTCACTCTGAACTATTACCAAAATTTGTATAAACAGATGGGAAGAGGTAGGAATCTGAGAATTACCTGCTGAATAGTATAATTAATATTCTGGTCTGAATTTTAGGTCACATATATCATTAGTTGAAGTATAGGCTATGTAAAGTCTTCATTTCGTAAACCATCATTCCATACATTTCGAGTTCCTAACATTTTCAAATGTTTTCTGTATTTTATAGCTTTTTACTTTTTGAGATATGTCTATACATGCCTGCAGATTGTGTAAGTACGTGGATTTGTAGTAAAATCAAAACAGAAGAACTTTGTCTTCTTATGATGCTAGAGGTACAATCAGAAATATGAAATAAAAAACTACAGAATTTTTACAATTTGTGAAATTTGCAATTTCTTGATATTTCACAAACAAGAAGGTATTTGTGAGTTTTCTTGACTAAAAAACTCACAAATACCAACAAGAAATCCACAAGACCAGACATTTTAAAGACTACAAAATTTATCAAGTGCACAAAATGTTCTAATAATTTTTTCAATAAATGCTGTTATCATATTAACTGAACTTCTATTTTGCCTAAAGTCACTTCATATTTATTTAATTAGTTATAATTAATGTTATTTTTATTTTACTTTTTTAATAAACTCACATTTCTGTTTTATTAAAATTAAGATTATAACCTGTGTTAATAAATAATTATTTTATTATACTTGAGTGTGTCGCCATCTATGTTTGTCAAATTGAGTTATGTATCCTAGATACCTACATTGTTATTTACGTTATATGTGCGGTTGTCATGAGTGATTCAATGTATTGTTTAATGTACTAATAAATGTCAATTCATTTAATTAGATCATTGTGTTTTATCAGTAATTGCTTCCTGGTAAATATAACAACAGGTTATGGGCCCAGGTAAGTAATAAAACACATTGTTGAATCGAATTGTGGACAGTAAAAATACGCAAGAACCCTTTTTTTTTGTTGCACATGTCAGTAAGAATTGAGTGCACAAAGTCAGTTGTAGAGAAGAAACTACATTAAACAATAGAAATGGATTTAGTCAGATCACATTTAGAAATGTTGAAAGATGATTTGCAAGGAGGTTCCAACTATGATTCATGGATATTCAAACTTAACCTAACCTTAAAATCAAAACGTATTTATCAAATCGCAACGGTAGTTAAAATTAAGCCTGAAGGAGCTGAATCAAGCGCAGCTGTAAAAGAATGCATTGAAAAGGATTTAGAAGCACAAGTTTAATTGGATTGAATGTTGACAGTAATATAGCCAAGAAAATTGCAAGGTGCCAGTCCGCAAATGCTATGTTAGAAAAGTTGGAAACCTTATATGGAAAAAAATCAAACGTTTCAGTTGAAGCCCTGCAAAGATTATTTTTTAATTATAAGTATGATGAGCACAAATCAGTAATAGAAAATTGCATGACAATTCAACAATATGCTGATGAATTGTCTGCACTAGGTGAAAGTGTTAAAGAAACCTGGATTACGCAAAGGATATTAGGTATACTTCCAACAAGACTACATCATTTTAGAACGTCTTGGGATAATGTTATTTCCACAGACAAAACGTTGAACAACATGTTTGAGCGTTTGAAACTTGAAGAAGACAGGCAAAAAGAAAGTGAACAGGCCAATAATGAGTGTCAGAATGCTTTCATGTCAAAGGGACAGAACAATAATAAAACAAAACAAGTGAACGTAAAGGAGTGCTTTAAATGTGGACAAAAAGGGCACATAAAGAAGTACTGCAAGAATAAACCTAGTAAAAGTTATATTGAATATTGTAAGAAAAATTATCCGTGTAATAAGTGTAACGAAAAAGGTCACTTTGCCAAAAATTGTACCAAAAATGTAGATAGTAAGTCAGAAAAATCAGACAACACTACATCAAAAAGTAAATTGATGATTAATGTTGGATTGTCTGTTACTAATATAGAATATATATCAATGAAGAATGACTATCAAGATCTATGGTACCAAGATTGTGGTGCCACTCAGCACGACTTTAAGGAATGACTGTTGAAAAATTATACTGTTTTACAAGAACCAGAAAAAGTCATGATTGGAGATTCAACACTTATAGAAGGTGTTGGTGTCGGAGACATAGATTTGTTAGCTTATAATGGTCAAGATTGGTGTAACATAACACTGAAAAATGTTTTGTATACACCAAAAGATACCCTTTAACTTATTTTTCGTCACTAGTGCCTTGGACAAGGGTTATCGTCAGGAAGCAGACACAAATTGCTCGGATTTTTTTTATTCAGACACTGGTGAATTAACAGCCATGGCAAACAGAGATGGAAGATTGTTTAGAATGATGTTTCGCTATGAAAACTTAGAAAAGTGTATTGTTGCTATGTCAATTAAAAAGTGGCATGAAAAATTAGCACATCAGAATATTAGTTATGTAAGAGACATTTTGAAGAAAAATAATATAAAGTATGTAGACGATTGGGATGATTATGTGTGTGAAGGATGCGTTTATGGCAAACACCATCGTCTCCCACATCCAAGAAATTTTGAAGTGGCAAAAGAGGTACTTGATGTAATTCATGTAGACTTGTGCGAAATGAATATAAATTCTTTTGGAGGAGCAAAATATTTTTTATGCTCAAAGATGATTTCTCTCATTTTCGCACTGTCTATTTCTTAAAAACTAAAAATGAAACTTTTGAGAAATTGAAAATCTTCATGACTTTAGTTGAGAATCAGTTTAGAAAGAAAATAAAAGTTTTAAAGTCTGATAATGGGAAAGAAATTAAAAATGGAGATACTAAGAAGTTTTGTGAAGAACTTGGAGTTTTCCACATTAAGTCGAACCCATACACTGCACCACAAAATGGTCGAATTGAGAGAGAGATGAGAACCATTGTAGAATCTGCTAGATCAGCTATACATGCAAGAAATCTAAATGTAAACTTATGGGCAGAAGCAATTAGTTATGCTACATTTACACTGAATCAGACTGGAACAAGTTCTGTGAAAGGTAAAAGTCCTGTGGCTTTATGGTTTGGACGCAGAATTGATGTAAATAAGCTTAGAATCATTGGATGTGATTATTGTTTTCATTCAGGATTTTAAGAGAGCCAAAACACAGAAGAAATCAGAAAAAGGAATTTTCTTAGGATACAGTTTAGATTCAAGTACCGTAGTTACCGAGTTTACTTAAGAGACAAAAATGAAGTTGTAACATCAGGAGATGTGATATTTGATGAAAAAGTAAACAGTAAGTCTAGTTGAACAGAAATTGAAGCTACCTTGTCAAATGAAGAAAAGGAATACATAGTGTCAAGTGAAGAAGAAAAATCTGATAGTAATGTGTTTATGAAGGCTCTGTGTCTGACAATAATATGCAAAATGAATGTCAAGAAAATCATTGTGTAAAGTGTTTGGAACGAGATCAAACTGTTTGTATTCAACCAGAGAAAAGAAGTCTTCGAAACAGGGCTACTTTAAGGATGCCAGCAAGGATGGTAGATTATGTAGTTGAAGACAACAGAAACCAAAATGTAAATATGGCCATGATAGGTGGGGTAGAAGATATTTCCATTTTACAAGCACTACAGGATGAAAAGTGGAAGAAAGCAATGTTAGAAGAGTATGAATCTTTGATGAAGATGAGAACTTGGAAACTAGTAAGTCTACCAAAAGAAGAAAAAGCCTTGACTTGTCGGTGGGTTTTATGCCAAAAACAAGATGGGCGATACAAAGCCAGGGTAGTTGCAAGAGGGTTTGAGCAAGAACAAGGAATCCATTATACTGAGACCTTCAGTCCTGTTGCCAAACATGCATCCTTTCGACTGATACTCAGCATTTTAGCCTCCGATGGAATGCATCTGATGACGTTTGATGTGAAGACAGCGTTTTTACATGGATCTTTGGATGAGAAGATTTACATGTATCAACCGGTAGGCTTTGATGATGGCTCAGGTAGAGTTTGTGAGTTGCTCAAGAGTATATATGGACTTAAACAATCATCGAAAAATTGGAATGTGAAGTTCACAAACGACCTAAGGAAATTAAATTTTGTTTGTTGTGATGATCCTTGTATTTATTATAGCCTAATGGTGACAGAAGCATTATAATTGCACTTTTTGTAGATGATGGTGCTATTATAGGAAAAGAAAAACATAAAATGATAGATATACTAGATAAACTTAACAAAGAATTTGAAATTACATATAAATCTGGGTCAGACAACAAATTAACTTACCTTGGCATGAAAATTGAAATTAGACATAAGGAAATTTTTGTAAGCCAACATCATTACACTGAAAAGATTTAGAATGGAAGATTCAAATCAAAAGTCAACTCCAATGGAAATAGGTATGTTAACCGAAAAGAACAACATTTTCATAATGATCAGCCACTCGATAAATCTGTGTAAAGCCATATCGTGAGGCAATAGGCAGTTTACTTTACTTAGCTACAGTATCTAGGCCAGATATCAGCTTTGCAGTAAGCTACCTAAGTAGATATTCAAACAATCCCATGGTACGGCACTGGAATATGGTAAAACATGTATTTCGATACTTGAAAGGCACTGTAAACTTTGGAATAAGTTTCAATGGAGATTCTGAACTCATTGCTTATTCAGATTCAGATTTTGGAGGAGACATTGTCTCAAGACAGTCAACTACTGGAGTAATTATTATGAGAGGCGGTCCTATTGTATGGTTCACCCAAAAGCAGGGACTTGTTGCTACATCAACTGCAGAGGCAGAATTTCGAGCTGCTGTTTCATCGCTTGATGAAATTTGCTGGATAAAGAGACTTGGTATCGAACTTAGATATTTCAAGGATATTCCTACAAGGCTCTGTATAGATAATCAATCTGCAATTTTAATGTTACAAAATACTACAGAAGGCAATAACAAAAGGGAAGAAGCACATTGACATTCCTAGAAAATTTATATAGCAACACATTGGAAATACTGTTTCTTTGGACAAAGTATGCAGCGTTGACCAGTTGGCAGATATCTTCACAAAACCATTGTCGAAGAAAGTATTTGAACGACTCAGAAATAAAATTATTATGGAGGAGTGTTAATAAATAATTATTTTATTATACTTGAGTGTGTCGCCATCTATGTTTGTCAAATTGAGTTATGTATCCTAGATACCTACATTGTTATTTACGTTATATGTGCGGTTGTCATGAGTGATTCAATGTATTGTTTAATGTACTAATAAATGTCAATTCATTTAATTAGATCATTGTGTTTTATCAGTAATTGCTTCCTGGTAAATATAACAACAACCTGCAACAGTTACATTTGTAAGACTGGGCTACAGTCCACACACACACACACACACACAAAATATATACCACACCCAACACTGTTGTATAATTACCATATGTCCGCCCATTTGGAGTAATTGTTTGCTTTTACTTAAAACTATGAAGTTTTAATTTTTGTGCATTTTAATTTTAATTTTTTTCTTTTTACATACAAGGACATAATGATATTGTGATCTGACAATTACAAGTCACGTGAGATGTCTATCAACTTACACAGCCATGACCTTCACAAAGTTGACTGTCAACCTGTAATTATTTAATTTTGCACCACGATCTCCATGTACCAAATCTGAATGAGTTAGTCATTTTAACAACATTTTCATGACATACCAGAGCTAATACTTTCAGTTTTATAATGACAGGTTTAAAACTCTATAATACGCACTGAACCACCCAAATATTCCAAATTTGTGGCTAATATCTGATGCATAATTGCTGGAGTAGTTCTGACAGTTCAAACTACTGTCCAATAACTTCTGGAACTACAAAATGCACTTTGTAACTTTTTTATAAAAAATAAAATACAATAATTTTACTCCGATAAAATGTTAGTTTTAGTACCATTACGTGAAAATAATATTTAGAGGGAATATCAAAATCTAAGTGTACTTACTTCTCCATTGCCAATGTAGATCCAGGTATTGCATTATTTCCATCTTTCAAAACACCACTGATATCCAATAAAACTCCTTTAATGGGGTCTTGTAACCATTTCGAATTGAAAACATTATTCATTTTCTACGACAATTAATAAGCTTTCAGAAAAATTTGTATAAACCTATAACACATTTACAATCATATACCGTACTTCCTTTAAAATATAAACATAACCTAATAGAATATTTTGTAATTCTACAATTTACGTGTATAAAACGTGTTGTTACGCAAAACTAAATCACATAATGAACGATAGGTCACTAACGTGTTAAGACACTAAAAATTTATAAGCCTGTAACGTTCAAACGTTATCAATACACCTACATTTCTACATTATCACAACTTGCACTTCAAAATACAAGCCTTCTGTAGTGTCCTCCGTTGCCATCTACTGAACAAACTGCTAACTACGTTGAAGCAGAAACTTTCAAAAATATGGAAGATTGTTTCAACATTACTGTTTTTCACAATCCAAGCATAACACAAAATTTTTATAAATACGGAAATATTCCATTACTTTACGGAAATGAAAACCAAATGTTTCCATATATTTATCAACTTAGCATAAAACTGAACTTGAAATCTACACAGTTTATTCAACACGATTTGTTAATTTTCTATTAAATATATATTGACGATTTGCATTTTCTATTACCAATGGTGTTTTGTAAACAGTTATTTATCGGTTCCGTAATAATTCCTGCGACCGAAGGGTGCAGATTCGATGCCTATGTAGGGAGAGCACAGAGGTCTGTCACATACGGTGTGGGTTCAGTATGTAGAGAGAAAACGAAAACACGTGTTTTTTAGCAAACAAAAAAAGACAACTGAACAGACACAATTCAAATCACACATATTATTCGAACATATCACACGCACAACATCGATCTTTCAAAAGACGGCGCCGTCACCAAAAACAAGACGGACAGCGCTCCCAGTAACAGCCTCTGACGAAGCTTATAATAAGCGAAAACTGCTTCAGGCTATAAGGTAAAATTTTACATTTTTACCAATAAAAATCTTTGTGTTCCGAGTCGGTAGTGTTATACTTATAATTAGTTAATCAACGGACAGGTCATGGACAACAAAATCCAAGAATTTAACAAAAAAAGTTATCTGGTTTATCCCATACGCAGCTAATTTAGACATGAACTGCACTTAGAAAATAAAATAAAACGAGTTTTTACGGTACGTTATTTGGAACTTATTTTTCAATACAAAAATTTTGTGGGTTTTTCGCCCCTGCACCTCGTATTGACCTGTAGTGTGTATAGAAACATAACACGGTTTTTGCAAGTGGTGTGGCTGCCAGACTAGTTAGTGACAACTGACTATAACCCGAATATTTTTTAGAAAAGAGAAAAAACATTACCTAGTAAAAGAAAATATTATTAGTCTGAGTACGAATATGCATTTGAGTAAACTTTCAATGTGGTGACAGTGAGAAGACAAAAAGGTCTTTCCTATTTAATTTTGACACAAAATGTCAAAAAAAAAATTATCGTTTTCAAGTTAAGTGATGACAAAAAAATTGTATAAATTGGTATTAACCTAATTTTTGAAATTTAATTTTAAAACTAAACTTTCATATATTGTGACGTAGCGAGGCGAAGATCTGCTCTTGGCGCCAGCCGAGACGTGACACGAGAAGGCGAGGCGAGCCAATCAAGGATCAGCAGCAGCATGATTGGCCTCGACGTGACCATGTAACGTGCTCGAGGCGAGCCAACCAGGGACCAGCGGCACTCTGATAGGTTCATGGCACACGACCTGTCAGGGCATAAAAAGAGCGCCGTCGCTTCAAATTCACCGTCAGGAGATCCTCGTGGAACTCCGTGACCTCGGGTACCCAGTGCAGGCAATTTTCTGCCTGTTCACGCACTCAGAAACCCGAGTACCTCTCCCGCTCGTCCGTCTCCAGCTCGAGAAGGGCGAGGCAGCTGACAAAATATTCCAACTGACGCGGCTGTTTGGCTTCCGCGTCAGGGTGGAAACCAGTCGTCCCCAGGGCAAGCTCGCGCTGTGCCACCGGTGCCAGAGGTTCGGCCATCACACCGACGTCTGCCGCAATGCCCCGGCCTGTCTACGTTGTTCTCTGGGACATTCAACCCAGGCCTGCACTGTGGCAGACAAGACCAAATTCCGCTGTATTAATTGTGGCCAAGGCCATGCAGCAAGTAATGTAAACTGCCCGGTCTATAAGGCGGAGCTCCTGCGGAAGCAAAGGCCGCAGGGGCCCCTCCCGAAGCCAAGGCAGCCAGCTATGCAGCCCCAACCCCAGAGACAGCCTACAATTCAGGCAAGGCCTCAACCTCAGGCACAACCGGCACGGCGCGCGCCCTCTCCGGCTCCACCTCCAGCCCCTGCAAAGGCAAACAAACGTACCGCGTCTCCTTCCGAAGCAGAGACACGCCCAGTAGCCGCTATCTCGGTTTTGGAGCCGGAGAAACAACCCTCCACCTCCGCGGAACCTCCTACCCCCGCCTCTGAACCAGAGGCAGCCTCGCCACCCTTGCCACCTCCGCGATTTCCGCGAGCAGGCATCACAAAACCCAGGAACAAAGGGATAACCACACCGGATGCTCGGCCCCGAGCTCCTGCCGGCCCACAGCCCAAGAAAAGTCCTGCTTCCCGGTATAAGTCCGACGAAGCGCAACAGCGTACTTTTCCTGCCGCTGATTCAAAACCGCCTGCCCCTGGTCCTGTGGCTTCCACCACGACCCGATCTGCCGTAAAACCTGGTCGCTCTTACGCGGCCTCAGTTTCCAGGCAAACCGCCCAGTCCGTCATTTCCGATGACGCACAGTTCGTCCGCGACTTTCTGTCTGGCTACGACCTCAAGAAAGTCGCATCTACCTTCAGGTCCATCCGAGACCGCCTGGAAACTGCTGACCCAACTGAGAGATTTATGCTCTTGGTGGAAGACTGCGAAGTGATAGGTCTTCTATGAACCGAGCCCTTAGACGAGATCTCTCGCTCGTAGCCTGGAATGCTAACAACATCGGTTCCAAGCATTCCGACCTTCTTGAATTCCTGGCTCGGTTCAAACCCGACGTACTTCTCCTCGGGGAAACCCACCTGACCCCGGCGAACCGGTTTCGATTACCAAATTACGTGGTCTATCGGGATGACCGAGTTGGCCAACGAGGAGGCGGCACGGCGATCGCGGTGAGGACCTCCATAGGTCATCATCGTGTCGCTTTGCCGCAGCTTACCAACCTAGAGGCCACCGCCATTGAGGTCCACGGAGCTCTTGGCGGCGTCCTCGTGGTTTCAGCATACAAGCCCCCACGAGCTGAACTCCTTGTTGGCGACCTGGAAGTCATCTTAGATTCTCATCGAAGGGTAATTTTGGCCGGCGATCTGAATTGCAAGCATCGCGTTTGGAATAGTCGCCTGACTACTCCGAACGGGAGGCGCTTGCTCAGTTTTGTTGAATCGCGCCGGGCGATGGTGTTTGGTCCAGCGCAACCCACGTTCTTTCCGTCACAGCCTAACGCGGCTCCCGATGTTCTGGACATCGCGGTGACCCAAGGAGTTGTCTGTCCGGTCGAGGTATTCTCACTTACGGAGCTGACATCCGACCACAACCCTATCTTGGTCCACGTCGCTACCCAGCACGCCTATGCACGTTCTGACCAGAAGAAGGTTATCGATTGGGATCGCTACGGCCCGGCCTTGTGCCGTAGATTGCCGCCAGCGGCCCCACTCGATTCCGTTCGCCTCCTAGACGAAGCAGTTGCGGGAATCGAAGAGGCAATCATCTCGGCTATAGGCGTGTCTTCACGTACGCGAGCTGGTTTCACGCCTGGCTACCAACGCATCCCTGAGGAAGTCTCTCTTCTCGCTCGCGAGAGGAATTACTTCCGGAAACGTTGGCAGAGGACCCGTGATCCAGCCGATAAGGCAGCATACAATCGGCTCACCGGACGACTGCGTGGCAGTCTGAAGGCGTTCCGACGTAGCTGTTGGGAACTCGACGTGGCCCGAACGGGGGATGCGGACCCGCTAAGTCACCCGTACAGAATACCTACCGCATTGACGGGACGGAGGCGCCGACCTCCACTTCCCGCCATTGTTGGACCGTTCGGTCGACCCCTGGGTCGCCCGGAGGAGAAGGCCGAGTACTTGGGCTTGTGTTTCGAGCGACAGTTCGCTCCCAACCCGCCCATGGACTGGGACTTCGACGAACAAGTCGAGATGGCTGTGGAAGACTTTCTGTCACTTCCGATCACGACGGAGCCCGAACCCATCTCTTTGGAAGAGGTCTCAGATCGGCTCGCTGAACTTCAGCCAAGAAAAGCTCCAGGCCCGGACGGTGTTACCAACACCGCTCTACGACTTCTTCCCGAGCCTGGAGTTCAATTCTTGACTGATTTGTTCAACGCGTGTCTTAGACTGGCCTACTTTCCCAAGAAATGGAGAAAGGCGACGGTTATCGTGATCCCGAAGCCGGGAAAGGATACCACCCGCTCGGAAAACCTCCGGCCTATCAGCCTACTCTCCGCTACGTCCAAGGTTTTTGAGCGCCTCGTACAGCGTCGTGTACGAGAACATCTAACCAACTTTGACGTGCTGGTCCCCGAACAGTTCGGCTTTCGTGTGGAGCATTCGACCACTCATCAACTGATGAGACTGGTGGAAAGCATCACGGAAGCCGGGTGTCGGAGAGAACGCACCGTTGGCTGTTTCTTAGATGTTGAGAAAGCCTTCGACAGCGTATGGCATGATGGCCTGTTATTCAAACTTAGGGAAGTCTAGCTCCCGGACTGCTACCTCCATCTGGTTGCTAGCTTTCTGACGGAGAGGACCTTCTGCATGAGAGTTGGCGATTCAGTCTCTTCCGAGAGGCGAATCACAGCCGGCGTCCCTCAAGGTAGTGTTCTAGGCCCCCTTCTGTACTCGATCTACGTCAACGACGTGCCGAGACAGCCTGGAGTCCAGATGGCCCTCTTCGCTGACGACACGGCCGTATTTACGGCCGATCGTCATGAGGAAAGGGCCGTCCTACGACTGCAGCGCCAGCTCGACACGCTCGTGGACTGGACTGAGAATTGGAGAGTGCTCCTCAACGCCACCAAGAGTGTAGCCGTCGAATTCTCAAAGCGACGGAAGAACCCCGTTTGGCAACTACGTATCGGCAGAACGTACTTGCGCTGGTCCAACGAGGTCAAGTACCTCGGCTTACACCTCGACCGTCGGCTCACCTGGCGTACCCACGCACAGACAGTTCTTAAGCGAGCATCCACTCGCCTGTGCGCACTGTTTCCACTCCTGATCAGCTCAGCCATGACCGGGAAATTGGGTAGGATGATCGTCGGCGCGTATCTGCTGCCGGTCATTACCTACGCCTGCCCGGTCTGGGGTTACCTCGCCGCAATGCATAAAAAGAAGTTGCAGAGCGTCCTCGACAGGGGGCTTCGGCTAGCGGCCAAAGTCCCCCGTCGCTTCTCATCTCGCCTTCTAAGGAGAGGACTTGGCGTCCGCTCCTTAGACGACACTTTCAGGCGGCTTGCACGCAAATTTTATGCACGTGCGGCGAGGTTCCCAGACAATCCTCTAGTGACTGGGCTGGGAAGGTACCGTATACGCCCAGGTGATTCGTGGAAACGCCCTCGGTGTATATTGCGCTAGTGCAGGCTAGCACAACAGCCGAGAATCGGCCTGCTATAGAGCACACGCCCTACTTGGGCAGGGCCACGAGGCAGGAGCTCCAGATGGTAGCTCGGAACTCAGTTCCCGTGCGGTTCGTCTCTGCGACCCACAACCGCAAAGCCCAGAGCAAAAAAAAAAAAAAAAAAAAAAAAAAAATTCACCGTCGTCCACTGCCCGGGCAAGGAGAACGAGTTGCCGGACTTCCTCTCGAGGGAACCTGGGCTTGAAGATACTGCCGGCGTCCAAGAAGAACCACGGATGCAGCCTGAAGAGAGGCCACTTCGCAGTGTTGCGGCAGCTGCACCGAGACTACAAGAAATCACAGCTGTCGGCATCCATCAGGCAGTGCAGGAGGCGCAAGAAGGCGACCAGGAGTGCCAAGCGTGGAGAAACGACCCTGCGGCGGCTACAGCGAGAGGATACCGGGTGGACAACGGCCTGGTTTGGAAGGACAGACGCAACCAAGAACCAGGGTTGTACGTGCCGCCGAGTGTCCGCATGGAGGTCATCAGGCACTTCCACGACTCCCCTGAAGCCGGTCATCCGGGAGCCGAAGAAACGTTTCGGGCCATCGGCAAGGACTTCGTCTGGACCGGCCTAACCATTGATGTCCGCAGATACGTCCGGAGTTGCAGAATATGCGCCCTACACAAGCGCGGCGCAAATCCCGAACAGGACCAACAGCAACCTCACCGACCCAGGAGATGTTGGAATACTGTCGCCCTGGACGTCATGGGACCATATCCGCTGACTCGAGCTGGCAACCGGTACATCGTAGTGGTCACGGATATGATGTCGAGATGGGTGGAAGCAAAGGCCGTGCGCAAGGCGGACGCCGACACCATTATCCGCTACCTGGAGGAGGAAGTGTTCCCTCGTTGGGGATACCCAGAGGCGCTGCTCACCGACAACGGGAAGCCGCTCACGGGCCACAAGTGGAAGCAGATGTGCGACAAGCTGCACATACGACCGTGGACTACAGCCAACTACCATCCCAGGGCGAACCTGACCGAGCGGCGCAACGGCGATATCAAGAAGGCGCTGCGGATCCAGCTCCATGACTGCAAGGACCATGGCGACTGGGACAAGCGTTTGCCGGCGGTTCTGTTCTCGCTGCGGAATCGTGCAAACGCCGCCACTGGAGTGACACCGAGCGAGCTTCTGCTGGGCAGAGACCTACGCCGACCAGGCGACTGGAGTCGGCCCCACGCAGAGCAGGACGTCCGGCCAATTGAGGAACGAGAAGAGGCAGCCAGGTCACACCAGATCAAGTATCAGCAACGGCGGTATCCGGAACGGAGGACACAGGATCCTACACTGGCCGTAGGGCAGCTGGTGTACGTCAAGAGCCACGCCGGACCAGCCAAAGGACGGAGGTACCCTGGATGGGAGCCAGCCTGGGAAGGTCCCTTTAGCGTTGCCGCAACCCTCGGCGGCCAGATTTACACAGTGGAGAAGGACGGACGCCCATACAAGGTTCACCGCCAACGGCTCAAACCCGCCGGAGAAGAACAATGGGCTGGCCACCGGAGAGTATTCAGACCCGGGGGAGTTGTGACGTAGCGAGGTGAAGATCTGCTCTCGGCGCCAGCCGAGACGTGACACGAGAAGGCGAGGCGAGCCAATCAAGGATCAGCAGCAGCATGATTGGCCTCGACGTGACCATGTAACGTGCTCGAGGCGAGCCAACCAGGGACCAGCGGCACTCTGATAGGTTCATGGCACACGACCTGTCAGGGCATAAAAAGAGCGCCGCTAGAATTTTTGGCGCAATCCATCGGACGCCTTGAAGACAACCGGAAGAAGAGGAAGAAGGAAGAATGAAGAGCCAGTGATGGAAATCGACTGGGACAGCAGCGGGCTCTACATACCGCTGCTGAAAGAAGAGGACAGCAGTACGCCCGGAACAGCGGACGCAGCCGCCGAACATCACAGCGCGGCTCGGGCGGCGTACGCAAATGATGTAGCGTCCTCGACAAACGGTCCTTTTAAGGACCACAAAAACGATAGTGTGTACGATTGGCGCCATTTGTCCTGTGACAATATAATTACTTAACGCTTCCGGGCTGAAAGGCCGTGGTCGAATGCTAATTGTTACAGTGCTAGACGTTTCGGCCACACCACCGGTGGCCATCTTCAGTAGCAAAGAAAAGTTCGTGAAAGATGGAATGCCGAACAATTCGCCCAGTGAAAAGGGACAAGCAATAGTAAGAGACGGCTACGCTGATTCTATTTGTCGTGCGGGGTGTATAGTATTACTTGTACGTGTGGCCAAGTATACATAGGCACCACAAAGCGTAGTGTCCGAACGCGCCTCTCTGAACATCGGAGATACTGCCGCCTGGGCCAGCCGGAGAAGTCCGCAGTTGCTGAACACACTCTTTCCCATGACGATCACCTGGTAATGTTTGATAAAGCCCGGGTGTTGTCTTCTGTCCGGGGTTACTTCACTCGCCTGCATTTGGAGTCCATCCATATTCATAAGAATGCGTCTGTCGCTATGAACCGCCGATCCAGTGGTCCAGTGGTGTACAGAGCAGCAGCTAGTCCTAGTCGTGCTCCGGTGGTCGCAGTGTCCGGTCCAGTGGTCCAGTGGTGTACGGAGCAGCAGCTAGTCCTGCTCCGGTGGTCGCAGTGTCCGGGTGATACCCGATGACTGCATGTTGCCTTGCTGTTACCTTGGCTAGCGATCTCGCGCTTTCATAGGAATGGAACCTCCATCAATTTTATTTTGGAGGGACAGGATGTTCGATTTTTCTTGGACCCTGGGACCTCGAACACCCGTGACGGCTGAATGGGGGAGACCTCGAAGACTCTTCGCTTAAGAAGCAGGAATTACCCTCCCACAACGGGTAGGGCGCCCCTAGCCGCTCAGGAAAAGTCTCCGAGGGCTGCCAAGCGGGAATGTCGGCGCACGGGAGAGAGCGTAGGAGGAGGCAGCGTCCACCAGAGGTGGCACTAAGCACACCTAGGGCGAGCGCAGACCCCCCTCTAGTCTGTCACCGAGTGCAGCACGGCAAGAGAAAGAAGGAAGGAGGAGGAGCGTGAAAATACTCAAGGTCGGGGGGATTGGGCAGATGTTCTGTAAATGCTTATGGGGGGTCGTCGAGCAATGCTCGGGGGCGTTTGTGTCGTCTAGGTGGTGGGCCGACATCTGTGCTTAGTCGACGGATGTGGGGATGGGTCGAGACATAGGCTCGGGAGAATAGTTTGAGGGCTAGGGACCGAACGAATTCGGTAAGTGAAGGAACCTTCAACCCTCGCCTGATGGCATCATTTCTGACAAACCAGGGAGAGTTGGAGATGTAGCGGAGGGTTCGGGATTGGAAAGCTTCCAAACGGGCGACAACGGATGGGCTGAGTAGTACCCAAAAGGCGGGGGCTGCATAAGTCAGGATTGCCCTAAGAAAGAGCAAGTAGATGGTGAGTTTAGTGCGCACAGGCACTGAACCCCGATGAGAGAGAAGGGAACTAGTTTGGCTCTGACGCCTCTGGCGCGCTGGAGACTCAGAGAGACATGAGGTGCAAAGCTTAGGCGTCGGTCAAGAGTGACGCCCAAGTACTTTACAGTCCGTTTCCACTCGATTGGGCTATCTTCAAGGGAGAGGGACTGGCAGCGGGAAGTTAATTTATGAGAAAAGGCGATCGCCTCGGATTTCTCCGCATTGACCGGCATCCTCCACTTCCTTAGCCAGTCCGGAAGTACGGCGAGCTGACGTTGCACCAGGCCAGCCGCGAAATCAAGACTCGCTGAGCTGGCGTGGTACATAGCGTCATCCGCATAGAGCGAGAGAGTGACTCCAGGCTGAACAGGCAGATCGTTCGTGTACACGAGGTACAGAACGGGGCCAAGGACAGATCCTTGAGGTACGCCAAGCAACGACTGGTCGGACGGATGAGTACGACCCATCGACGCATACCCTAAAGATACGATCGCACAAGTACGACCGGAGAAAATGAACGAATGAGGCAGGGAGGGGGGAGTGGGCCAGTTTGTAGAGAAGGCCTTCGTGCCAGACTCGATCGAAGGCCTTACTCACGTCGAGCAATACAGCGATAGAGGACAGATGCTTGTTGTAGGCGTCAATCAAATGGGTAACAACCCGGACGAGTTGAAGGGTCGTCGAGTGCTCTCTGCGAAAGCCGAACTGCTCCTGCCGAATGAAACCATCCAGCAGAGGCGCGTACCGACCGTGCAGGAGGCGCTCGAGTACCTTCGACATGACTGGCAACAGTGAGATGGGTCGATGGTTTGAGGGGTCAATACGCAGCTTGCGAGGCTTGGGGATCATGATGATTTTCGCACGCTTCCACAGGCTGGGGAAGTAATGAAGCCGGAGACACCCATTGAACAGCTCGTGGACCAAGTTGATAAGGCTAGGGGGAGCGTGTTGTAGCGCCGCCGCTCCGATACGATCATCGCCGGGCGCCCTCTGAGGGCGAAGTCGACCAATAGCCGAGACAACATCGGTCCGGTCGAACGGGTCAGGGATGTCAGCTGGAGGGCAGGAAAAATATCCAGATAGGAAGTCTGCGACCTCGGCCGAGTGGACGGGGTCGCAGACGCCTCCGTGGACGGTGAATTGCTCCTCCATGGTTGCGGCAAAGACTTCAGCTTTGCCGGCCGCGGAGTACACAATGCCGTCCGGTGATCTGAGGGGATGGCGGGTCCTTTTGTCGCCATTAAGTCGACTCGCAGCCTGCCAGACAGACTCGGGCCGGACTTCAAGAGACTCGAGATACGAGTCCCAACGATGTGCAGTGGCATCAAGCAGAAGCTGCTTGACAAGGTCAGATTGGGCGTTTAACCTGCGTTTGATAGCAGGATCCCGGGTTTGTTGCCATCTCCGGCGGAGTTGGCGCCGAGTTTGGATGGCGAGGAGCACCTCTTCAGGTAGTTGAGACCGGCGATTTGTCTCTGGGACAAGATAGGTGTGTGTGTCCATAGCGGACGTAACGACTTCTTGAAGGTAGTCGGCCATACGGTCCGCATCAGCCGGGGAGGCGATGGGGGCCGGGGGGTCAGATGGCACTGTTCGTAGGAGTTCGTCATGATAGGAGCGCCAGTTGACTCTCCGTGGACGAGAGGGGGGTTGGAGAGGTGTGTCCAACAGGGGACGAACAGTGGTAAGTACCGGGTCGTGGTCGGACGAGAGGTCCGATACAGCACTTACAGTGATAGGAGTGGCCAGGTCCTTGACAATGACAATGTCAAGGACATCCGGAAGGCCCCTAGTGGGCACGTGGGTCGGTGAGTCAGGACCAATAACTGAGACCTGCAGATGACGCTGAACGTAGCTGTAGAGCGAGCGGCCACGCGGGTTCGTGACACGGCTGTTCCAAGAGGGATGCTTGGAGTTGAAGTCTCCGGCAGCTATAGTAGGTAGTTCGTGATCGAGGAGGGCGTCCCACTCCTCAGGCGGCGGAGGCCCCCCGGGCCCGGGAGGGAGGTACGCCGAAATTAGGCGAACCTCCCGATCCCCGATCCAGAGGGCCACCGCCGTCGTCTCCAAATACCTAGTATCTGGAGGGGGTAAGAGACGATGGGCAATGCGCCTGTGGACGAGAATGGCAGTACCCCCGCTGGGACGAGCGGGGGGTTGTAGCCGGGGCCTATCCGTGCGATATGTAGTGTACGCCGGAAGCTGAAAGGAAGCAGCAGGGGTAAGGAACGTTTCGGAGAGTAGGATGACATCTAGGTCATGTTCAGTGGCAAAGTTAGCCAATTCGGCTCGGCGAGACGGAACGCCACACGCGTTCCATGCCACCAGCCGAAGAGGCCTAGACATTGAGAGGCAGGAGAGTCATGAGGGAGGTAAGAATGGTGACTAGCAGAGACTGGACGTCCTTGGCAGCCAAGATTTGAGGGATGAGGGTCTCAACCCAGACACGCAAACGATCGGCAAAGGTCGGGTCCGAGGACCCTTCCTCCGTCGATGGCGCCTGCGGCGTGGGCGGGGGCACTCGATACATTATACCATTATCGGGCCGAGGTGTAGTTGTAGGCTGCCGAGGCTCTTTGGGAGCTGGGGCAGATGCTGACCTAGTTGCAGCGGGCTTGTGCTGCGTGAGGATGGTGGTCGATGACTTTTTCTTCTTTGGCGCGGGTTGCTTTCGCGACGAGGCCAAAGGAGGGAAAGATGCATCGGAGGCGGCGGCTGCCGCGTAACTGAGCGCTCCGGCAGGCGCTGGGCAGGTCGGGGGGACTACAGCGGCTGCAGGCGCAGACGAGGTAGCCGGGACTGGGGCCGCCTGGGCGGCAGATGCAGGGGCTGAGGGTCTCTTGGGGGCAGGTGGGATAGGTTTTTGGGCCTTGGTGATGCGCTTTAGGGCGTCATGATAGTGTTTGCACTGGCGAGAGCTTGCCGGGTGTGGTTCACGACAGTTTGCACACGTGGCAGTGGCGGTGCGTTCACGAGGACAATCGCCCTTGTGATGACCTTCACCACAACGAATGCAGCGTGTCGGGTAGTGACAATAGATACTGCTGTGCTCGTACCGCTGGCAGTTGTAGCACTGCTTGGGTCCGGGTCGGGACTCGAAAGCTGAAACTTTTACCCGGAGGTAAAAGAGAGAGTCTACCTGATATATGGTCTGGAAATTCCCTACCTTGAGGATTTTCACAAGGAAGGCATTTCTGGGAATGCGTTTGCCGGGGGAGAAGAGAGGAGTCACTGAGCTGACAGTAAAGCCCAAAAGTTCAAGGGCGTGAGAAATTGTAGGCACGGGAACATCGGCGGGGATGCCGATGATCTCGACCTTGAGTTCCCTCTCCTCCGGCAGGGCGTAGGTGTAATAAGGGATACCACGATCAGTCAGCAGTTTCTGGGCGAGCCGGAAACTGTCGATGGTCGTGGTCTCAATTCTGACGGAGCGGCCACCCTGACAAACTGCAGTCAGAGTATTCGCAGGAGCGGCCCGGTGAAGTCGCCGCATGACCTTATCCCAGACAACAGGCCGGTCAAAGATCAGAGGCGGCAACCGCCGGGGCGGGGTAGGTAGTGACGTGGCCGTAGCGGGTCTATCCGTGGCAGGACCCAGCTGGGAAGACCGCCCGGACCCCGCGGAGTCGCCACTGTTTCGCCGTTTCCGGCTACTTACAGTCTGCCACTCCTCGGTGTCCATGGCACTCGACCCAGCCGACACTGTCTCGGGTTCGGTCGGCAAAGGTTGCGCCAAAGCGCCAGGTGGGATTTCGTGGCCCTGAGAAGGACCGACGGGAATCTTGGTTGCGGTCATCGGCGAGGTTAACCTACGCCTAGGCTGGTGAGACTTTAGGGATCGCTAGCTGGGTAGTGAGGTATACTACTTAAAAGCTACAACACTTACCAGGCAACAGTCAGCAGCGGAGAACACCAAAACACCACTAACACCAGAAACTCGAGTTCACCACTGCCCGCACGATTGTAACACAGAGCACTAATTATATATAACACTTTATGAAAGTTTCAAAAAGATTGATTGGTAATTAGCGAAGTTATTGTGCTCCAGACTAGCTGGAGCCAGTGTTGTGCAATGGAAAATTCCACACACAAGAACAAGAAAACGAACGACGCAGCCTACCTTGGCAACAGCTCATGGTAGACTCTCGACCGTCACCTCTCTTCTGAACCGCCGAGGTGAAAGCATCTCCTTAAATAGTGTCTGGCATGGTTTATTTTCCACGGCCAATCAGAGTGGAGAATGATTAGCTGGCTTCTGAATGGTTCACGTTAAATATCTGAAGTGGCCAAAAAGTTATAAATAGAAACAGCGTAGCCGTTTGTCCCTTTTCACTGGGCGAATTGTTCGGCATTCCATCTTTCACGAACTTTTCATTGCTACTGAAGATGGCCACTGGTGGTGTGGCTGAAACGTCTAGCACTGTAACAACAAGCATTCGACCACGGCCTTTCAGCCCGTAAGCGTTAAGTAATTATAGTGACACCGGCCATGAAAGCCTACGTACTAAACTTTCATATGTTTCATCCTTTTTTTAATTTTACTCATCCTTTCAAGATTTTTACTAATTTCTGTGTCAAGAACATTTTCACTTGGACTTTGTGTACATTTTACATTAGGTTTCACATATTGGGTCTTTTATTTTTAAAAATAATTACATGTAAGTATATTACTACCAACTCGGAACACAAAGTTTTTTATTGGTAAAAACATAAAAGTTTTACCTTATAACCTGTACCAGTTTTCGCTTATTATAAGCTTCGTCAGAGGCTGCCACTGGGAGCGCTGTCTGTCTTGTTCTTGGCGACGGCCCAGACTTATGAAGGATCGATGTTGTGTGTGTGGGGTGTGATATGTTCGAATAATATGTGTGCTTTGAATTGTGTCTGTTCGTTTAGGATGTCATTTTTATGTGTTTTTGTGTGTTTGTATATTTCCAATTGTTCAAGAGTGTCTAGTTTTGTCCTTTTGTATGTACGTGTAGAATATCCATGTTGTTGTCGATGTTTGTGTATGTGTGGTTTCTTTCAATGACGTGGTTTGCAAAGGTGGATTCGGTAGTGGAGTGTAGTGCCTTTGTGTGTTCAATGTATCTTTGTTTGCAGCAACGTCCTGTCTAGCCTATATAGAATTTGTTGCAATCTGAGCAATTTAGTTTGTAAACACCAGGTAGATCAAATTTGTTTTTTTCTTTGTGTGTGTTTTTTGATAGTGTGTGTTCTGTATTGTTTGTAGTTTTGTACGCGATTTTGTATACCGGTACGGCTTTTTTTAATTTGTGGGGTATTTTTCAGTGTGGTTATTGATGTATGTTAGTGTTATGAATTTGTTGTTTTCTGTCTTTGTCTGTTGTTTGTTTTCAAACAGGGCGTTGCTTCAAGCAAAGATACATTGAACAGACAAATGAACTACACTCCACTACTGAATCCACCTTTGCAAACCACCTCATTGAACCAAACCACACATACGTAAACATCGACAAATAACATGGATATTCTACACGTACACAGAAAAGGCCGAAAACTAGACACTCTTGAACAATTGGAAATATACAAACACATAAAAACGACATCCTAAATGAACAGACACAATTCAAATCATAGTACATATTATTCGAACATATTACATCCCACACACACACAACATCGATCCTTCAAAAGTCGGCGCCGTCGCCAAGAACGAGATGGACAGCACAGCACTCCCAGTGGCAACCATAAGCGGAAACTGGTTCAGACTATAAGGTAAAACTTTTACGTTTTTACCAATAAAAAACTTTGTGTTCCGAGTCGGTAGTGATATACTTAGATTTAGTTAATCAATGGGCACGTCATGGACAACAAAATCCAAGAATAAAAATAATTATATTAAAAATTAGTAGGTAGATTTAATTATGTGAACTCTTGTTATTTTAATTGAAGTAAATGGACACTTATGGGCCTACAAACCACCTTGTGAATATTTTTATGTGTACTACACGTCTGACATTTTTATTTAAAACTACTTGTAACGGCAGCTTGATTGTCGTAGTCAGTCAATTTTTGTTGTTGTTGTAATGTTTCATAAGTTTTTTGCCATTGCAGGTTACGGCACTGAAAATATTCCATGCAACACACACATAACCAAACAAAGAACATTTTACACTACACAAAACAAAAACGACACATAACATCACGGTAAAAGAAAAATTCCAGCCAATCGATTTGGATTTGTTACATTTTAATTAAAACAAAATGTGAGGGTATTAAATTAAAATTATTACTATTAAATATAATAATACAATAAATGTTAAATTAATATTAAAATAGATTACATTAAGATAATATTTAATTTTAAAAAAACAACACGGTAATCAGACCTATGTTAACAGATGCAAGCAAGACATGGGTGCTGAAGTTGGAAGATACAAAAAATCGTGGTGTTTTCGAAAGGAAAATCCTGAGACGATTTATGGACTTGTGTTGGACGGAGATGTGTGGAGGATAAGAAAGAATCGTGAGCTAAGCGACCTTTATGGAGGAGTGGGCGTATTTGTGGCAGTGCAGGTGCAAAGGTTGAGATGGTTGGAGCACGTGGTGAGAATGAGAAGTGATCGAGGCCTAAAAATGGCATTTAAAAGGAAGCCTGGGGGAAAAATGAGGAGAGGACGTCCGAGGAGGAGATGGTATGAAGGTGATCTGAGGGGAGATGCGAGTGACAGGTTGGAGGAGTAAGCCTCTGGATAGAGAAGAATGGAGAAGAATCACTGATCAGGCTAGGGTTCTACAGGGACTGTAGTGCCAGAAAAAGAAATATATATAGGCTTAGCTATAGTAATAGTATGATTCCCTAACAGTAGTAGTTATAGTAACTGCCTATTATTTACATTTAGACTATCACAACCAGTGGGGTATCTGGAATTTGGTATGGGGGGGGGGTCCGGTCAAGTCTGCTTCATACAAAGAAAAAAACAAGTTAAGACTACTAGTCAACATTTAAAGTTAGTCAACATTCCTATCGTTAAAGTGGTTGAAAAACATGTGATAAGATCCTGAAACCAAACTCATTAAAATAGACGGTAATAACACAAATACGCATTATTGAAACATTGTTTAGAAGATACAGACTGTGACTGAATTGATTTTCATATATTTCATATTTCGAATGTTTATGCAAATGGTGTGAAATGAACTTGTTCCTATATTTAAAAAACAGTTACTATTATGTTGGCGTACACAGCTGAACAAAAAAATAAATAAATAAATAAATTTAAAAAAAAACTAAAAATTATGAAACTACCAAATTTTTAAACGTAATTAATGCGGTCCAAGTCACAGTATGATAATAATATAATTTACCTTGTGATTTCCGTCAAGTGACTTCCAACGTAATTTGAGCTGGGTTACGCGTTTCAGGCCATATGACCCATCTTCAGACCTTCACTCCTAAGGAGCTCGTTATATATTAAAATCCAGGTTAAAACAAAAACACAACAAATAAACACGTAAAATACAATGAATGATCAGCTTACTAGTAACCGACACGGTGCACCGCGTGTAGTATGTCAAGACTGTGTTGATGGGCACTATTATTACTTCCATGTTCCTTAAGGAAATGGAAGTATGGTGATGGCAAAAAAATCGTGTTCAAGATTATTGCAGATTCTGATTGTACTACACTCAGAACACGAAAAAAAGTCAGTTTTCGAAAAGTGTCTGAGTGTGTGTGTCTGTCTGTGTGTCTGTCTGTCTATCGGTAGATATTTTTTCTATGGCAAACGATAACAGCCGCAAATTTAAACAAAATCAAATAATTTTTTGCATACAACGCTGACTTGTAGAGTACTCAAGACCTATTGTTTTTGGTGAAGATCGGTTAACGGAAAGGGGTAGTTTACCGACACGTTTTATGTTTTAAAAAAGGTATTTCATATGGCAAACCATAACAGCCGCAAATTCAAACAGAATCAAATATGTTTTTGCATAGAGCCCTGATTTGTAGAGTACTCAAGATATATTGTTTTTGGAGAAGATCGGTTAAGGGAAAGGGGTAGTTTACCAGCTACGTTTTATGTTTTAACAAGGGTATTTTCTATGGCAAACTATAGATGCCGCAAATTCAAATACAATCTAGTAATTTTTTTCATACAGCCCTGAATTGTAGAGTACTTAAGACCTATTGTTTTCTCAGAAGATAGGTTAAGGGAAAGGGGTAGTTTACCTTCAGCATTTTTACTTCCATATTCCTTAAGGAAATGGAAGTATGGTGATGGCAAAAAAATCGTGTTCGAGATTATTGCAGATTCTGATTATTCTACACTCAAAACATGAAAAAAAGTCGTTTTTCGAAAAGTGTGTGTGTGTGTGTGTGTGTGTGTGTGTGTGTGTGTGTGTGTGTGTGTGTGTGTGTGTGTGTGTGTGTGTGTGTGTGTGTGTGTGTGTGTGTGTGTGTGTGTGTGTGTGTGTGTGTGTGTGTGTGTGTGAGTCTGTCTGTCTGTCTGTCTGTCTGTGTGTCTGTGTGTCTGTAGATTTTTTTCTATGGCAAACGATAACAGCCGCAAATTCAACCAGAATCAAATAATCTTTCGCATACAGCCCTGAATTGTAGACTTCTCAAGACCGATTGTTTTTGGTGAAGATCGGTTGAGGGAAAGGGGTAGTTTACCTGCAATATTTTATGTTTTAAAAATGGTATTTTCTATGGCAAACGATAACAGCCGCAAATTCAAACAGAATCAAAAGATTATTTGCATACAGCTCTAAATTGTAGAGGTCTCAAAACCGATTGTTTTTGGTGAAGATCGGTTAAGGGAAAGAGGTAGTTTACCTGCAACGTTTTTTTATCATGGGTAATTTTCTATGGCAAATGATAACAGCCGCAAATTCAAACAGAATCAAATACATTTTTGCACACTTCCATGAATTGTAGATATCTCAAGGACTTTTGATTTTGGTGAAGATCGGTTAAGGGGAAGGGGTAGTTTACCAGCAACCTTTTAGGTTTTAACAACAGTAAAGTACTTGAAAATTCATTTAAACTTTTTCAAACAATGGTAATTGTTAAAAATAAAATAATTTTGTTGCCAGGCAATAAAATTATATTTTTTTCATTTTAATGTAAATCATGTATGAGAGAAAATATATCGTTCGTGGCAGGCAAGCATATCTCAATTATGTAATGTTTACGTTTCCATTTATTATTATGACTACCGCAATAAAAAGGCAGGGAAGACACACACAAAGTTCGCGTTATTTCTGGCCTCATTCATGTTTATTTAATTACATTTGCAAGCTTTTTAAATAGAAACCCATGTGCCGAAACCCATACCAACATAACGCGTGCAAGCCGAAAAAGTGTCCAGCGTGCATAGCGATTTGCTTCCTGTGGATCGCTGGGCAGTGTAACTACTCTTGTTTACAGAGGAACGATTCATAGACAGACTTTTCGTCTTTAGGGAATGAACCCTCTGCAAGATGCTGAGTGACTTCGGAGCCCTAATCTTTTCCGCGTGTTTGTTCGAAACGTACACTGTAGATTCGCAGCTTTACTCTAAGCAACGCTCAATAGGAAATGTTGAAATTTTTGTCCACGGTGTACCCTCATACACACTAAACCTGCTCTGATGTTTTAATTACGGACTTCATAATATTAAAACTTTGGAAACTTGAGCAATACTTAATGGAGATCAATCATTAACTTATACAAGCCATTAATTTTATGCATATTTTTTATATATATGTGTACAACGTTATCGGCAACAAAGAAGTAGTTTTTGTTAAAATTCCTTCCCGGGATATTTGGCCGTAGTCCAATATTTTCTACAAAACCAGACGTTTCGGCAATGCCATCGACTTCCATCATCAGTGAAAATCGAGTGCGGTAACGTGAGGTGGTATACATTAGTGGCCACAGTACTGTGGTTAAGGCTGAAGCAGTAAGTAGAAAGAAGTAGTATCTATAGTAATATTTCATTTCGAAAATGATTTTAAATATAAATCTTAGAATATGGAAGTCTTGTATGGTTCTCCATACCGATATTTACTTCCATATTCCTTAAGGAAATGGAAGTATGGTGATGGCAAAAAAATCTTGTTCAAGATTATTGCAGATTCTGATTGTACTACACTCAGAACACGAAAAAAGTCATTTTTCGAAAAGTGTCTGTGTGCGTGTCTGTCTGTCTTTCTGTAGATTTTTTTCTATGGCAAACGATAACAGCCGAAAATTCAAACAGAATCAAATAATTTTTTGCATGCAGCCCTGACTTGTAGAATACTCAAGACCTATTGTTTTTGGTGAAGATCGGTTAACGGAAAGGGGAAGTTTACCAGCAAGATTTATGTTTTAAAAATGGTATTTCATATGGCAAACGATAACAGCCGCAAATTCAAACTGAATCAAATGTGTTTTTGCATACAGCCCTGATTTGTAGAGTACTCAAGACCTATTGTTTTTGGAGAAGATCGGTTAAGGGAAAGGGGTAGTTTACCAGCTACGTTTTATGTTTTAACAAGGGTATTTTCTATAACAAATGATAATGCTGCAAATTCAAACACAATTTAGTAATTTTTTTCATAGAGCCCTGAGTTGTAGAGTACTTAAGACCTATTGTTTTCTGAGAAGATAGGTTAAGGGAAAGGGGTAGTTTACCTGCAGCATTTTTACTTCCATATTCCTTAAGGAAATGGAAGTATGGTGATGGCAAAAAAAATCGTGTTCGAGATTATTGTAGATTCTGATTATTCTACACTCAAAACATGAAAAAAAGTCGTTTTTCGAAATGTGTCTGTGTGTGTGTCTGTCTGTCTGTCTGTGTGTCTGTGTGTCTGTGTGTCTGTAGATTTTTTTCTATGGCAAACGGTAACAGCCGCAAATTCAAACAGAGTCAAATAATCTTTCGCATACAGCCCTGAATTGTAGAGTTCTCAAGACCGATTGTTTTTGGTGAAGATCGATTGAGGGAAAGGGGTAGTTTACCTGCAACATTTTATGTTTTAAAAATGGTATTTTTTATGGCAAACGATAACAGCCGCAAATTCAAACAGAATCAAAATATTATTTGCATACAGCTCTAAATTGTAGTGTTCTCAAAACCGATTGTTTTTGGTGAAGATCGGTAAGGGAAACGGGGTAGTTTACCGGCAACGTTTTTTTATCAAGGGTAATTTTCTATGGCAAACGATGAGAGCCGCAAATTCAAACAGAATCAAATACGTTTTTGCATACTTCCCTGAATTGTAGAGATCTCAAGGACTATTGATTTTGTTGAAGATCGGTTAAGGGGAAGGGGTAGTTTACCTGCAACCTTTTAGGTTTTAACAACAGTAAAGTACTTGAAAATTCATTTAAACTTTTTCAAACAATGGTAATTGTTAAAAATAAAATAATTTTGTTGCCAGGCAATAAAATTATAATTTTTTCATTTTAATGTAAATCATGTATGAGAGAAAATATATCGTTCGTGGTAGGCAAGTATATCTCAATTATGTAATGTTTACGTTTCCATTTTATTATTATGACTACCGCAATAAAAAGGCAGGGAAGACACACACACACACACACACACACACACACACAAAGTTCGCGTTATTTCTGGCCTCATTCATGTTTATTTTCTTACATTTGCACGCTTTTTAAATGGAAACCCATGTGCCGAAACCCATACCAACATATCGCGTGCAAGCCGAAAAAGTGTCCAGCATGGATAGCGATTTGCTTCCTGTGCATCGCTGGGCAGTGTAACTGCTCTTGTTTACAGAGGAACGATTCATAGAGAGACTTTTCGTCTTTAGGGAATGAACCCTCTGCAAGATGCTGAGTGACTTCGGAGCCCTCCTTCTTTTCGGCGTGTTTGTTCGAAACGTACACTGTAGATCGCAGCTTTACTCTAAGCAACGCTCAATAGGAAATGTTGAAAATTTTTGTCCACGGTGTACCCTCATACACACTAAACCTGCTCTGATGTTTTAATTACGGACTTCACAATATTAAAACTTATGAAACTTGAGCAATACTTAATGGAGATCAATCATTAACTTATACAAGCCATTAATTTTTGCATATTTTTTATATATATGTGTACAACGTTATCGGCAACAAAGAAGTAGTTTTTGTTAAAATTCCTTCCCGGGATGTTTGGCCGTAGTCCAATGTTTTCTACAAAACCAGACGTTTCGGCAATGCCATCGACTTCCATCATCAGTGAAAATCGAGTGCGGTAACGTGAGGTGGTATACATTAGTGACCACAGTACTGTGGTTAAGGCTGAAGCAGTAAGCAGAAAGAAGTAGTATCTATAGTAATATTTCATTTCGAAAATGATTTTAAATATAAATCTTAGAATATGGAAGTCTTGTATGTTTCTCCATACCGATATTTACTTCCATATTCCTTAAGGAAATGGAAGTATGGTGATGGCAAAAAAATCTTGTTTAAGATTATTGCAGATTCTGATTGTACTACACTCAGAACACGAAAAAAGTCATTTTTCGAAAAGTGTCTGTGTGTGTGTCTCTCTGTCTATCTGTAGATTTTTTTCTATGACAAACGATAACAGCCGCAAATTCAAACAGAATCAAATAACTTTTTGCATGCAGCACTGACTTGTAGAGTACTCAAGACCTATTGTTTTTGGTGAAAATCGGTTAACGGAAAGGGGTAGTTTACCTGCAAGTTTTATGTTTTAAAAAGGGTATTTCATATGGCAAACGATAACAGCCGCAAATTCAAACAGAATCAAATATGTTTTTGCATACAGCCCTGATTTGTAGAGTACTCAAGACCTATTGTTTTTGGAGAAGATCGGTTAAGGGAAAGGGGTAGTTTACCAGCTACGTTTTATGTTTTAACAAGGGTATTTTCTATGGCAAATGGTAATGCCGCAAATTCAAACACAATCTAGTAATTTTTTTCATAGAGCCCTGAGTTGTAGAGTACTTAAGACCTATTGTTTTCTGAGAAGATAGGTTAAGGGAAAGGGGTAGTTTACCTGCAGCATTTTTACTTCCATATTCATTAAGGAAATGGAAGTATGGTGATGGCAAAAAAAATCGTGTTCGAGATTATTGCAGATTCTGATTATTCTACACTCAAAACATAAAAAAAGTCGTTTTTCGAAATGTGTCTGTGTGTGTGTCTGTCTGTCTGTCTATCTGTGTGTCTGTGTGTCTGTAGATTTTTTTCTATGGCAAACTCTGACAGCCGCAAATTCAAACAAAATCAAATAATCTTTCGCATACAGCCCTGAATTGTAGAGTTCTCAAGACCGATTGTTTTTGGTGACGATCGGTTTACGGAAAGGGGTAGTTTACCCGCAATGTTTTATGTTATAAAAATGGTATTTTCTATGGCAAACGATAACAGCCGCAAATTCAAACAGAATCAAAAGATTATTTGCATACAGCTCTAAATTGTAGAGTTCTCAAAACCGATTGTTTTAGGTGAAGGTCTGTCTATCTGTCTATCTGTGTGACTGTAGATTTTTTTCTATGGCAAACGATAACAGCCGCAAATTCAAACAAAATCAAATAATCTTTCGCATACAGCCCTGAATTGTAGAGTTCTCAAAACCGATTGTTTTTGGTGAAGATCGGTTAAGGGAAAGGGGTAGTTTACCAGAAACGTTTTTTTATCAAAGGTAATTTTTTATGGCAAACGATAACAGCCGCAAATTCAAACAGAATCAAATACATTTTTGCATACTTCCCTGAATTGTAGAGATCTCAAGGACTTTTGATTTTGTTGAAGATCGGTTAAGGGGAAGGGGTAATTTACCCGCAACCTTTTAGGTTTTAACAACAGTAAAGTACTTGAAAATTCATTTAAACTTTTTCAAACAATGGTAATTGTTACAAATAAAATAATTTTGTTGCCAGGCAATAAAATCATAATTTTTTCATTTTAATGTAAATCATGTATGAGAGAAAATATATCGTTCGTGGCAGGCAATTATATATCAATTATGTAATGTTTACGTTTCCATTTTATTATTATGACTACCGCAATAAAAAGGCAGGGAAGACACACACAAAGTTCGCGTTATTTCTGGCCTCATTCATGTTTATTTAATTACATTTGCAAGCTTTTTAAATAGAAACCCATGTGCCGAAACCCATACCAACATAACGCGTGCTAGCCGAAAAAGTGTCCAGCGTGCATAGCGATTTGCTTCCTGTGGATCGCTGGGCAGTGTAACTACTCTTGTTTACAGAGGAACGATTCATAGACAGACTTTTCGTCTTTAGGGAATGAACCCTCTGCAAGATGCTGAGTGTCCATGAGTGACTTCGGAGCCCTAATCTTTTCCGCGTGTTTGTTCGAAACGTACACTGTAGATTCGCAGCTTTACTCTAAGCAACGCTCAATAGGAAATGTTGAAAATTTTTGTCCACGGTGTACACTCATACACACTAAACCTGCTCTGATGTTTTAATTACGGACTTCACAATATTAAAACTTATGAAACTTGAGCAATACTTAATGGAGATCAATCATTAACTTATACAAGCCATTAATTTTATCCATATTTTTTATATATATGTGTACAACGTTATCGGCAACAAAGAAGTAGTTTTTGTTAAAATTCCTTCCCGGGATGTTTGGCCGTAGTCCAATGTTTTCTACAAAACCAGACGTTTCGGCAATGCCATCGACTTCCATCATCAGTGAAAATCGAGTGCGATAACGTGAGGTGGTATACATTAGTGACCACAGTACTGTGGTTAAGGCTGAAGCAGTAAGTAGAAAGAAGTAGTATCTATAGTAATATTTCATTTCGAAAATGATTTTAAATATAAATCTTAGAATATGGAAGTCTTGTATGGTTCTCCATACCGATATTTACTTCCATATTCCTTAAGGAAATGGAAGTATGGTGATGGCAAAAAAATCTTGTTCAAGATTATTGCAGATTCTGATTGTACTACACTCAGAACACGAAAAAAGTCATTTTTCGAAACGTGTCTGTGTGTGTGTCTGTCTGTCTATCTGTAGATTTTTTTCTATGGCAAACGATAGCCGCAAATTCAAACAGAATCAAATATGTTTTTGCATAGAGCCCTGAATTGTAGAGTACTCAAGACCTATTGTTTTTGGAGAAGATCGGTTAAGGGAAAGGGGTAGTTTACCAGCTACGTTTTATGTTTTAACAAGGGTATTTTCTATGGCAAACGATAAATGCCGAAAATTCAAACACAATCTAGTAATTTTTTTCATACAGCCCTGAATTGTAGAGTACTTAAGACCTATTGTTTTCTGAGAAGATAGGTTAAGGGAAAGGAGTAGTTTACCTGCAGCATTTTTACTTCCATATTCCTTAAGGAAATGGAAGTATGGTGATGGCAAAAATAATCGTGTTCGAGATTATTGCAGATTCTGATTATTCTACACTCAAAACATGAAAAAAGTCGTTTTTCGAAAAGTGTCTGTGTGTCTGTCTGTCTGTCTGTCTGTCTGTCTATCTGTGTGTCTGTGTGTCTGTTGATTTTTTCTATGGCAAACGATAACAGCCGCAAATTCAACCAAAATCAAATAATCTTTCGCATACAGCCCTGAATTGTAGAGTTCTCAAGACCGATTGTTTTTTGTGACGATCGGTTGACGGAAAGGGGTAGTTTACCCGCAACGTTTTATGTTATAAAAATGGTATTTTCTATGGCAAACGATAACAGCCGCAAATTCAAACAGAATCAAAAGATTATTTGCATACAGCTCTAAATTGTAGAGTTCTCAAAACCGATTGTTTTAGGTGAAGATCTGTCTATCTGTCTATCTGTGTGACTGTAAATTTTTTTCTATGGCAAACGATAACAGCCGCAAATTCAAACAAAATCAAATAATCTTTCGCATACAGCCCTGAATTGTAGAGTTCTCAAAACCGATTGTTTTTGGTGAAGATCGGTTTAGGGAAAGGGGTAGTTTACCAGTAACGTTTTTTTATCAAAGGTAATTTTTTATGGCAAACGATAACAGCCACAAATTCAAACAGAATCAAATACATTTTTGCATACTTCCCTGAATTGTAGAGATCTCAAGGACTGTTGATTTTGTTGAAGATCGGTTAAGGGGAAGGGGCAATTTACCGGCAACCTTTTAGGTTTTAACAACAGTAAAGTACTTGAAAATTCATTTAAACTTTTTCAAACAATGGTAATTGTTAAAAATAAAATAATTTTGTTGCCAGCCAATAAAATTATAATTTTTTCATTTTAATGTAAATCATGTATGAGAGAAAATATATAGTTCGTGGGAGGCAAGCATATCTCAATTATGTAATGTTTACGTTTCCATTTTATTATTATGACTACCGCAATAAAAAGGCAGGGAAGACACACCCAAAGTTCGCGTTATTTCTGGCCTCATTCATGTTTATTTTCTTACATTTGCACGCTTTTTAAATGGAAACCCATGTGCCGAAACCCATACCAACATAACGCGTGCAAGCCGAAAAAGTGTCCAGCGTGCATAGCGATTTGCTTCCTGTGGATCGCTGGGCAGTGTAACTGCTCTTGTTTACAGAGGAACGATTCATAGAGAGACTTTTCGTCTTTAGGGAATGAACCCTCTGCAAGATGCTGAGTGACTTCGGAGCCCTAATCTTTTCCGCGTGTTTGTTCGAAACGTACACTGTAGATTCGCAGCTTTACTCTTAGCAACGCTCAATAGGAAATGTTGAAAATTTTTGTCCACGGTGTACACTCATACACACTAAACCTGCTCTGATGTTTTAATTACGGACTTCACAATATTAAAACTTATGAAACTTGAGCAATACTTAATGGAGATCAATCATTAACTTATACAAGCCATTAATTTTATCCATATTTTTTATATATATGTGTACAACGTTATCGGCAACAAAGAAGTAGTTTTTGTTAAAATTCCTTCCCGGGATGTTTGGCCGTAGTCCAATGTTTTCTACAAAACCAGACGTTTCGGCAATGCCATCGACTTCCATCATCAGTGAAAATCGAGTGCGATAACGTGAGGTGGTATACATTAGTGACCACAGAACTGTGGTTAAGGCTGAAGCAGTAAGTAGAAAGAAGTAGTATCTATAGTAATATTTCATTTCGAAAATGATTTTCAATATAAATCTTAGAATATGGAAGTCTTGTATGGTTCTCCATACCGATATTTACTTCCATATTCCTTAAGGAAATGGAAGTATGGTGATGGCAAAAAAATCTTGTTCAAGATTATTGCAGATTCTGATTGTACTACACTCAGAACACGAAAAAAGTCATTTTTCGAAAAGTGTCTGTGTGTGTGTCTGTCTGTCTATCTGTAGATTTTTTTCTATGGCAAACGATAGCCGCAAATTCAAACAGAATCAAATATGTTTTTGCATAGAGCCCTGAATTGTAGAGTACTCAAGACCTATTGTTTTTGGAGAAGATCGGTTAAGGGAAAGGGGTAGTTTACCAGCTACGTTTTATGTTTTAACAAGGGTATTTTCTATGGCAAACGATAAATGCCGAAAATTCAAACACAATCTAGTAATTTTTTTCATACAGCCCTGAATTGTAGAGTACTTAAGACCTATTGTTTTCTGAGAAGATAGGTTAAGGGAAAGGAGTAGTTTACCTGCAGCATTTTTACTTCCATATTCCTTAAGGAAATGGAAGTATGGTGATGGCAAAAATAATCGTGTTCGAGATTATTGCAGATTCTGATTATTCTACACTCAAAACATGAAAAAAGTCGTTTTTCGAAAAGTGTCTGTGTGTCTGTCTGTCTGTCTGTCTGTCTGTCTATCTGTGTGTCTGTGTGTCTGTTGATTTTTTCTATGGCAAACGATAACAGCCGCAAATTCAACCAAAATCAAATAATCTTTCGCATACAGCCCTGAATTGTAGAGTTCTCAAGACCGATTGTTTTTTGTGACGATCGGTTGACGGAAAGGGGTAGTTTACCCGCAACGTTTTATGTTATAAAAATGGTATTTTCTATGGCAAACGATAACAGCCGCAAATTCAAACAGAATCAAAAGATTATTTGCATACAGCTCTAAATTGTAGAGTTCTCAAAACCGATTGTTTTAGGTGAAGATCTGTCTATCTGTCTATCTGTGTGACTGTAAATTTTTTTCTATGGCAAACGATAACAGCCGCAAATTCAAACAAAATCAAATAATCTTTCGCATACAGCCCTGAATTGTAGAGTTCTCAAAACCGATTGTTTTTGGTGAAGATCAGTTTAGGGAAAGGGGTAGTTTACCAGTAACGTTTTTTTATCAAAGGTAATTTTTTATGGCAAACGATAACAGCCGCAAATTCAAACAGAATCAAATACATTTTTGCATACTTCCCTGAATTGTAGAGATCTCAAGGACTGTTGATTTTGTTGAAGATCGGTTAAGGGGAAGGGGCAATTTACCGGCAACCTTTTAGGTTTTAACAACAGTAAAGTACTTGAAAATTCATTTAAACTTTTTCAAACAATGGTAATTGTTAAAAATAAAATAATTTTGTTGCCAGCCAATAAAATTATAATTTTTTCATTTTAATGTAAATCATGTATGAGAGAAAATATATAGTTCGTGGGAGGCAAGCATATCTCAATTATGTAATGTTTACGTTTCCATTTTATTATTATGACTACCGCAATAAAAAGGCAGGGAAGACACACCCAAAGTTCGCGTTATTTCTGGCCTCATTCATGTTTATTTTCTTACATTTGCACGCTTTTTAAATGGAAACCCATGTGCCGAAACCCATACCAACATAACGCGTGCAAGCCGAAAAAGTGTCCAGCGTGCATAGCGATTTGCTTCCTGTGGATCGCTGGGCAGTGTAACTGCTCTTGTTTACAGAGGAACGATTCATAGACAGACTTTTCGTCTTTAGGGAATGAACCCTCTGCAAGACAAGATGCTGAGTGACTTCGGAGCCCTAATCTTTTCCGCGTGTTTGTTCGAAACGTACACTGTAGATTCGCAGCTTTACTCTAAGCAACGCTCAATAGGAAATGTTGAAAATTTTTGTCCACGGTGTACACTCATACACACTAAACCTGCTCTGATGTTTTAATTACGGACTTCACAATATTAAAACTTATGAAACTTGAGCAATACTTAATGGAGATCAATCATTAACTTATACAAGCCATTAATTTTATCCATATTTTTTATATATATGTGTACAACGTTATCGGCAACAAAGAAGTAGTTTTTGTTAAAATTCCTTCCCGGGATGTTTGGCCGTAGTCCAATGTTTTCTACAAAACCAGACGTTTCGGCAATGCCATCGACTTCCATCATCAGTGAAAATCGAGTGCGATAACGTGAGGTGGTATACATTAGTGACCACAGAACTGTGGTTAAGGCTGAAGCAGTAAGTAGAAAGAAGTAGTATCTATAGTAATATTTCATTTCGAAAATGATTTTCAATATAAATCTTAGAATATGGAAGTCTTGTATGGTTCTCCATACCGATATTTACTTCCATATTCCTTAAGGAAATGGAAGTATGGTGATGGCAAAAAAATCTTGTTCAAGATTATTGCAGATTCTGATTGTACTACACTCAGAACACGAAAAAAGTCATTTTTCGAAAAGTGTCTGTGTGTGTGTCTCTCTGTCTATCTGTAGATTTTTTTCTATGGCAAACGATAACAGCCGCAAATTCAAACAGAATCAAATAACTTTTGGCATGCAGCACTGACTTGTAGAGTACTCAAGACCTATTGTTTTTGGTGAAGATCGGTTAACGGAAAGGGGTAGTTTACTTGCAAGTTTTATGTTTTAAAAAGGGTATTTCATATGGCAAACGATAACAACCGCAAATTCAAACAGAATCAAATATGTTTTTGCATACAGCCCTGATTTGTAGACTACTCAAGAACTATAGTTTTTGGAGAAGATCGGTTAAGGGAAAGGGGTAGTTTACCAGCTACGTTTTATGTTTTAACAAGGGTATTTTCTATGGCAAATGATAAATGTCGCAAATTCAAACACAATCTAGTAAATTTTTTCATACAGCCCTGAGTTGTAGAGTACTTAAGACCTATTGTTTTCTGAGAAAATAGGTTAAGGGAAAGGGGTAGTTTACCTGCAGCATTTTTACTTCCATATTCCTTAAGGAAATGGAAGTATGGTGATGGCAAAAAAAATCGTGTTCGAGATTATTGCAGATTCTGATTATTCTACACTCAAAACATGAAAAAAAGTCGTTTTTCGAAATGTGTCTGTGTGTGTGTGTGTGTGTCTGTCTGTCTGTCTATCTGTGTGTCTGTGTGTCTGTAGATTTTTTTCTATGGCAAACGGTAACAGCCCCAAATTCAAACAGAGTCAAATAATCTTTCGCATACAGCCCTGAATTGTAGAGTTCTCAAGACCGTTTGTTTTTGGTGAAGATCGATTGAGGGAAAGGGGTAGTTTACCTGCAAAATTTATGTTTTAAAAATGGTATTTTTTATGGCAAACGATAACAGCCTCAAATTCAAACAGAATCAAAATATTATTTGCATACAGCTCTAAATTGTAGTGTTCTCAAAACCGATTGTTTTTGGTGAAGATCGGTAAGGGAAAGGGGTAGTTTACCTGCAACGTTTTTTTATCAATGGTAATTTTCTATGGCAAATGATAACAGCCGCAAATTCAAACAGAATCAAATACGTTTTTGCATACTTCCCTGAAGTGTAGAGATCTCAAGGACTGTTGATTTTGGTGAAGATCGGTTAAGGGGAAGGGGTAGTTTACCAGCAACCTTTTAGGTTTTAACAACAGGAAAGTACTTGAAAATTCATTTAAACTTTTTCAAACAATGGTAATTGTTAAAAATAAAACAATTTTGTTGCCAGGCAATAAAATTTTAATTTTTTCATTTTAATGTAAATCATGTATGAGAGAAAATATATCGTTCGTGGCAGGCAAGCATATCTCAATTATGTAATGTTTACGTTTCTATTTTATTATTATGATTACCGCAATAAAAAAGCAGGGAAGACACACACAAAGTTCGCGTTATTTCTGGCCTCATTCATGTTTATTTTCTTACATTTGCACGCTTTTTAAATGGAAACCCATGTGCCGAAACCCATACCAACATAACGCGTGCAAGCCGAAAAAGTGTCCAGCGTGGATAGCGATTTGCTTCCTGTGGATCGCTGGGCAGTGTAACTGCTCTTGTTTACAGAGGAACGATTCATAGACAGACTTTTCGTCTTTAGGGAATGAACACTCTGCAAGATGCTGAGGGTCCATGAGTGACTTCGGAGCCCTCCTTCTTTTCCGCGTGTTTGTTCGAAACGTACACTGTAGATTCGCAGCTTTACTCTAAGCAACGCTCAATAGGAAATGTTGAAAATTTTTGTCCACGGTGTACCTTCATACACACTAAACCTGCTCTGATGTTTTAATTACGGACTTCACAATATTAAAACTTAGGAAACTTGAGCAATACTTAATGGAGATCAATCATTAACTTATACAAGCAATTAATTTTATGCATATTTTTTATATATATGTGTACAACGTTATCGGCAACAAAGAAGTAGTTTTTGTTAAAATTCCTTCCCGGTATGTTTGGCCGTAGTCCAATGTTTTCTACAAAACCAGACGTTTCGGCGATGCCATCGACTTCCATCATCAGTGAAAATCGAGTGCGATAACGTGAGGTGGTATACATTAGTGACCACAGTACTGTGGTTAAGGCTGAAGCAGTAAGTAGAAAGAAGTAGTATCTATAGTAATATTTCATTTCGAAAATGATTTTAAATATAAATCTTAGAATATGGAAGTCTTGTATGGTTCTCCATACCGATATTTACTTCCATATTCCTTAAGGAAATGGAAGTATGGTGATGGCAAAAAAAATCGTGTTCGAGATTATTGCAGATTCTGATTATTCTACACTCAAAACATGAAAAAAAGTCGTTTTTCGAAATGTCTCTGTGTGTCTGTCAGTCTGTCTTCTGTCTGTCTGTGTGTCAGCAGATTTTTTTTTCAATGGCAAACGATAACAGCCGCAAATTCAAACAGGATCAAATAATCTTTTGCATACAGCCCTGAATTTTAGAGTTCTCAAGACCGATTGTTTTTGGTGAAGTTCGGTTGAGGGAAAGAGGTAGTTTACCAGCAACATTTTATGTTTTAAAAATGGTAGTTCCTATGGCAAACGATAACAGCCGCAAATTCAAACAGAATCAAAAGATTATTTGCATACAGCTCTAAATAGTAGAGTTCTCAAAACCGATTGTTTTTGGTGAAGATCGGTTAAGGGAAAGGGGTAGTTTACCGGCAACTTTTTTTATCAAGGGTAATTTTCTATGGCAAACGATAACAGCCGCAAATTCAAAAGGAATCAAATACGTTTTTGCATACTTCCCTGAATTGTAGACATCTCAAGGACTATTGATTTTGTTGAAGATCGGTTAAGGGGAAGGGGTAGTTTACCAGCAACCTTTTAGGTTTTAACAACAGTAAAGTACTTGAAAATTCATTTAAACTTTTTCAAACAATGGTAATTGTTAAAAATAAAATAATTTTGTTGCCAGGCAATAAAATCATAATTTTTTCATTTTAATGTAAATCATGTATGAGAGAAAATATATCGTTCGTGGCAGGCAAGTATATATCAATTATGTAATGTTTACGTTTCCATTTTATTATTATGACTACCGCAATAAAAAGGCAGGGAAGACACACACACACACACACACACACACACACACACACACACACAAAGTTCGCGTTATTTCTGGCCTCATTCATGTTTAATTTCTTACATTTGCACGCTTTTTAAATGGAAACCCATGTGCCGAAACCCATACCAACATAACGCGTGCAAGCCGAAAAAGTGTCCAGCGTGGATAGCGATTTGCTTCCTGCGGATCGCTGGGCAGTGTAACTGCTCTTGTTTACAGAGGAACGATTCATAGACAGACTTTTCGTCTTTAGGGAATGAACCATCTGCAAGATGCTGAGTGACTTCGGAGCCCTCCTTCTTTTCCGCGTGTTTGTTCGAAAGTACACTGTAGATTCGCAGCTTTACTCTAAGCAACGCTCAATAGGAAATGTTGAAATTTTTGTCCACGGTGTACCCTCATGCACACTAAACCTGCTCTGATGTTTTAATTACGGACTTCATAATATTAAAACTTTCGAAACTTGAGCAATACTTAATGGAGATCAATCATTAACTTATACAAGCCATTAATTTTATGCATATTTTTTATATAATATGTGTACAACGTTATCGGCAACAAAGAAGTAGTTTTTGTTAAAATTCCTTTGCGGGATGTTTGGCCGTAGTCCAATGTTTTCTACAAAACCAGACGTTTCGGCAATGCCATCGACTTCCATCATCAGTGAAAATCGAGTGCGGTAACGTGAGGAGGCATACATTAGTGATCACAGTACTGTGGTTAAGGCTGAAGCAGTAAGTAGAAAGAAGTAGTATCTATAATAATATTTCATTTCGAAAATGATTTTAAATATAAATCTTACAATATGGAAGTCTTGTATGGTTCTCCATACCGATATTTACTTCCATATTCCTTAAGGAAATGGAAGTATTTGATGGCAAAAAAATCGTGTTCAAGATTATTGCAGATTCTGATTGTACTACACTCAGAACACGAAAAAAGTCATTTTTCGAAAAGTGTCTGTGTGTGTGTCTGTCTGTCTATCTGTAGATTTTTTCCATGGCAAACGATAACAGCCGCAAATTGAAACAGAATCAAATAATTTTTTGCATGCAGCACTGACTTGTAGAGTACTCAAGACCTATTGTTTTTGGTGAAGATCGGTTAACGGAAAGGGGTAGTTTACCTGCAAGTTTTATGTTTTAAAAAGGGTATTTCATATGGCAAACGATAACAGCCGCAAATTCAAACAGAATCAAATATTTTTTTGCATACAGCCCTGATTTGTAGACTACTCAAGACCTATTGTTTTTGGAGAAGATCGGTTAAGGGAAAGGGGTAGTTTACCAGCTACGTTTTATGTTTCAACAAGGGTATTTTCTATGGCAAATGATAAATATCGCAAATTCAAACACAATCTAGTAATTTTTTTCATACAGCCCTGAGTTGTAGAGTACTTAAGACCTATTGTTTTCTGAGAAGATAGGTTAAGGGAAAGGGGTAGTTTACCTGCAGCATTTTTACTTCCATATTCCTTAAGGAAATGGAAGTATGGTGATGGCAAAAAAAATCGTGTTCGTGATTATTGCAGATTCTGATTATTCTACACTCAAAACATGAAAAAAAGTCGTTTTTCGAAATGTGTTTGTGTGTGTGTCTGTCTGTCTGTCTGTCTATCTGTGTGTCTGTGTGTCTGTAGATTTTTTTCTATGGCAAACGGTAACAGCCGCAAATTCAAACAGAGTCAAATAATCTTTCGCATACAGCCCTGAATTGTAGAGTTCTCAAGAGCGATTGTTTTTGGTGAAGATCGATTGAGGGAAAGGGATAGTTTACCTGCAACATTTTATGTTTTAAAAATGGTATTTTTTATGGCAAACGATAACAGCCTCAAATTCAAACAGAATCAAAATATTATTTGCATACAGCTCTAAATTGTAGTGTTCTCAAAACCGATTGTTTTTGGTGAAGATCGGTAAGGGAAAGGGGTAGTTTACCTGCAACGTTTTTTTATCAATGGTAATTTTCTATGGCAAATGATAACAGCCGCAAATTCAAACAGAATCAAATACGTTTTTGCATACTTCCCAGAAGTGTAGAGATCTCAAGGACTATTGATTTTGGTGAAGATCGGTTAAGGGGAAGGGGTAGTTTACCTGCAACCTTTTAGGTTTTAACAACAGGAAAGTACTTGAAAATTCATTTAAACTTTTTCAAACAATGGTAATTGTTAAAAATAAAATAATTTTGTTGCCAGGCAATAAAATTTTAATTTTTTCATTTTAATGTAAATCATGTATGAGAGAAAATATATCGTTCGTGGCAGGCAAGCATATCTCAATTATGTAATGTTTACGTTTCCATTTTATTATTATGATTACCGCAATAAAAAAGCAGGGAAGACACACACAAAGTTCACGTTATTTCTGGCCTCATTCATGTTTAATTTCTTACATTTGCACGCTTTTTTAATGGAAACCCATGTGCCGAAACCCATACCAACATAACGCGTGCAAGCCGAAAAAGTGTCCAGCGTGGATAGCGATTTGCTTCCTGTGGATCGCTGGGCAGTGTAACTGCTCTTGTTTACAGAGGAACGATTCATAGACAGACTTTTCGTCTTTAGGGAATGAACACTCTGCAAGATGCTGAGGGTCCATGAGTGACTTCGGAGCCCTCCTTCTTTTCCGCGTGTTTGTTCGAAACGTACACTGTAGATTCGCAGCTTTACTCTAAGCAACGCTCAATAGGAAATGTTGAAAATTTTTGTCCACGGTGTACCTTCATACACACTAAACCTGCTCTGATGTTTTAATTACGGACTTCACAATATTAAAACTTAGGAAACTTGAGCAATACTTAATGGAGATCAATCATTAACTTATACAAGCAATTAATTTTATGCATATTTTTTATATATATGTGTACAACGTTATCGGCAACAAAGAAGTAGTTTTTGTTAAAATTCCTTCCCGGTATGTTTGGCCGTAGTCCAATGTTTTCTACAAAACCAGACGTTTCGGCGATGCCATCGACTTCCATCATCAGTGAAAATCGAGTGCGATAACGTGAGGTGGTGTACATTAGTGACCACAGTACTGTGGTTAAGGCTGAAGCAGTAAGTAGAAAGAAGTAGTATCTATAGTAATATTTCATTTCGAAAATGATTTTAAATATAAATCTTAGAATATGGAAGTCTTGTATGGTTCTCCATACCGATATTTACTTCCATATTCCTTAAGGAAATGGAAGTATGGTGATGGCAAAAAAAATCGTGTTCGAGATTATTGCAGATTCTGATTATTCTACACTCAAAACATGAAAAAAAGTCGTTTTTCGAAATGTCTCTGTGTGTCTGTCAGTCTGTCTTCTGTCTGTCTGTGTGTCAGCAGATTTTTTTTTCAATGGCAAACGATAACAGCCGCAAATTCAAACAGGATCAAATAATCTTTTGCATACAGCCCTGAATTTTAGAGTTCTCAAGACCGATTGTTTTTGGTGAAGTTCGGTTGAGGGAAAGAGGTAGTTTACCATCAACATTTTATGTTTTAAAAATGGTAGTTCCTATGGCAAACGATAACAGCCGCAAATTCAAACAGAATCAAAAGATTATTTGCATACAGCTCTAAATAGTAGAGTTCTCAAAACCGATTGTTTTTGGTGAAGATCGGTTAAGGGAAAGGGGTAGTTTACCGGCAACTTTTTTTATCAAGGGTAATTTTCTATGGCAAACGATAACAGCCGCAAATTCAAAAGGAATCAAATACGTTTTTGCATACTTCCCTGAATTGTAGACATCTCAAGGACTATTGATTTTGTTGAAGATCGGTTAAGGGGAAGGGGTAGTTTACCAGCAACCTTTTAGGTTTTAACAACAGTAAAGTACTTGAAAATTCATTTAAACTTTTTCAAACAATGGTAATTGTTACAAATAAAATAATTTTGTTGCCAGGCAATAAAATCATAATTTTTTCATTTTAATGTAAATCATGTATGAGAGAAAATATATCGTTCGTGGCAGGCAAGTATATATCAATTATGTAATGTTTACGTTTCCATTTTATTATTATGACTACCGCAATAAAAAGGCAGGGAAGACACACACACACACACACACACACAAAGTTCGCGTTATTTCTGGCCTCATTCATGTTTAATTTCTTACATTTGCACGCTTTTTAAATGGAAACCCATGTGCCGAAACCCATACCAACATAACGCGTGCAAGCCGAAAAAGTGTCCAGCGTGGATAGCGATTTGCTTCCTGCGGATCGCTGGGCAGTGTAACTGCTCTTGTTTACAGAGGAACGATTCATAGACAGACTTTTCGTCTTTAGGGAATGAACCATCTGCAAGATGCTGAGTGACTTCGGAGCCCTCCTTCTTTTCCGCGTGTTTGTTCGAAAGTACACTGTAGATTCGCAGCTTTACTCTAAGCAACGCTCAATAGGAAATGTTGAAATTTTTGTCCACGGTGTACCCTCATGCACACTAAACCTGCTCTGATGTTTTAATTACGGACTTCATAATATTAAAACTTTCGAAACTTGAGCAATACTTAATGGAGATCAATCATTAACTTATACAAGCCATTAATTTTATGCATATTTTTTATATAATATGTGTACAACGTTATCGGCAACAAAGAAGTAGTTTTTGTTAAAATTCCTTTGCGGGATGTTTGGCCGTAGTCCAATGTTTTCTACAAAACCAGACGTTTCGGCAATGCCATCGACTTCCATCATCAGTGAAAATCGAGTGCGGTAACGTGAGGTGGTATACATTAGTGACCACAGTACTGTGGTTAAGGCTGAAGCAGTAAGTAGAAAGAAGTAGTATCTATAATAATATTTCATTTCGAAAATGATTTTAAATATAAATCTTACAATATGGAAGTCTTGTATGGTTCTCCATACCGATATTTACTTCCATATTCCTTAAGGAAATGGAAGTATTTGATGGCAAAAAAATCGTGTTCAAGATTATTGCAGATTCTGATTGTACTACACTCAGAACACGAAAAAAGTCATTTTTCGAAAAGTGTCTGTGTGTGTGTCTGTCTGTCTATCTGTAGATTTTTTCCATGGCAAACGATAACAGCCGCAAATTGAAACAGAATCAAATAATTTTTTGCATGCAGCACTGACTTGTAGAGTACTCAAGACCTATTGTTTTTGGTGAAGATCGGTTAACGGAAAGGGGTAGTTTACCTGCAAGTTTTATGTTTTAAAAAGGGTATTTCATATGGCAAACGATAACAGCCGCAAATTCAAACAGAATCAAATATTTTTTTGCATACAGCCCTGATTTGTAGACTACTCAAGACCTATTGTTTTTGGAGAAGATCGGTTAAGGGAAAGGGGTAGTTTACCAGCTACGTTTTATGTTTCAACAAGGGTATTTTCTATGGCAAATGATAAATATCGCAAATTCAAACACAATCTAGTAATTTTTTTCATACAGCCCTGAGTTGTAGAGTACTTAAGACCTATTGTTTTCTGAGAAGATAGGTTAAGGGAAAGGGGTAGTTTACCTGCAGCATTTTTACTTCCATATTCCTTAAGGAAATGGAAGTATGGTGATGGCAAAAAAAATCGTGTTCGTGATTATTGCAGATTCTGATTATTCTACACTCAAAACATGAAAAAAAGTCGTTTTTCGAAATGTGTTTGTGTGTGTGTCTGTCTGTCTGTCTGTCTATCTGTGTGTCTGTGTGTCTGTAGATTTTTTTCTATGGCAAACGGTAACAGCCGCAAATTCAAACAGAGTCAAATAATCTTTCGCATACAGCCCTGAATTGTAGAGTTCTCAAGAGCGATTGTTTTTGGTGAAGATCGATTGAGGGAAAGGGATAGTTTACCTGCAACATTTTATGTTTTAAAAATGGTATTTTTTATGGCAAACGATAACAGCCTCAAATTCAAACAGAATCAAAATATTATTTGCATACAGCTCTAAATTGTAGTGTTCTCAAAACCGATTGTTTTTGGTGAAGATCGGTAAGGGAAAGGGGTAGTTTACCTGCAACGTTTTTTTATCAATGGTAATTTTCTATGGCAAATGATAACAGCCGCAAATTCAAACAGAATCAAATACGTTTTTGCATACTTCCCAGAAGTGTAGAGATCTCAAGGACTATTGATTTTGGTGAAGATCGGTTAAGGGGAAGGGGTAGTTTACCTGCAACCTTTTAGGTTTTAACAACAGGAAAGTACTTGAAAATTCATTTAAACTTTTTCAAACAATGGTAATTGTTAAAAATAAAACAATTTTGTTGCCAGGCAATAAAATTTTAATTTTTTCATTTTAATGTAAATCATGTATGAGAGAAAATATATCGTTCGTGGCAGGCAAGCATATCTCAATTATGTAATGTTTACGTTTCCATTTTGTTATTATGATTACCGCAATAAAAAAGCAGGGAACACACACACAATGTTCACGTTATTTCTGGCCTCATTCATGTTTAATTTCTTACATTTGCACGCTTTTTAAATGGAAACCCATGTGCCGAAACCCATACCAACATAACGCGTGCAAGCCGAAAAAGTGTCCAGCGTGGATAGCGATTTGCTTCCTGTGGATCGCTGGGCAGTGTAACTGCTCTTGTTTACAGAGGAACGATTCATAGACAGACTTTTCGTCTTTAGGGAATGAACACTCTGCAAGATGCTGAGGGTCCATGAGTGACTTCGGAGCCCTCCTTCTTTTCCGCGTGTTTGTTCGAAACGTACACTGTAGATTCGCAGCTTTACTCTAAGCAACGCTCAATAGGAAATGTTGAAAATTTTTGTCCACGGTGTACCTTCATACACACTAAACCTGCTCTGATGTTTTAATTACGGACTTCACAATATTAAAACTTAGGAAACTTGAGCAATACTTAATGGAGATCAATCATTAACTTATACAAGCAATTAATTTTATGCATATTTTTTATATATATGTGTACAACGTTATCGGCAACAAAGAAGTAGTTTTAGTTAAAATTCCTTCCCTGGATGTTTGGCCGTAGTCCAATGTTTTCTACAAAACCAGACGTTTCGGCGATGCCATCGACTTCCATCATAAGTGAAAATCGAGTGCGATAACGTGAGGTGGTATACATTAGTGACCACAGTACTGTGGTTAAGGCTGAAGCAGTAAGTAGAAAGAAGTAGTATCTATAGTAATATTTCATTTCGAAAATGATTTTAAATATAAATCTTAGAATATGGAAGTCTTGTATGGTTCTCCATACCGATATTTACTTCCATATTCCTTAAGGAAATAGAAGTATGGTGAAGGCAAAAAAAATCGTGTTCGAGATTATTGCAGATTCTGATTATTCTACACTCAAAACATGAAAAAAAGTCGTTTTTCGAAATGTCTCTGTGTGTCTGTCAGTCTGTCTTCTGTCTATCTGTGTGTCTGTGTGTCAGCAGATTTTTTTTTCAATGGCAAACGATAACAGCCGCAAATTCAAACAGGATCAAATAATCTTTTGCATACAGCCCTGAATTTTAGAGTTCTCAAGACCGATTGTTTTTGGTGAAGTTCGGTTGAGGGAAAGAGGTAGTTTACCAGCAACATTTTATGTTTTAAAAATGGTAGTTCCTATGGCAAACGATAACAGCCGCAAATTCAAACAGAATCAAAAGATTATTTGCATACAGCTCTAAATAGTAGAGTTCTCAAAACCGATTGTTTTTGGTGAAGATCGGTTAAGGGAAAGGGGTAGTTTACCGGCAACTTTTTTTATCAAGGGTAATTTTCTATGGCAAACGATAACAGCCGCAAATTCAAAAGGAATCAAATACGTTTTTGCATACTTCCCTGAATTGTAGACATCTCAAGGACTATTGATTTTGTTGAAGATCGGTTAAGGGGAAGGGGTAGTTTACCAGCAACCTTTTAGGTTTTAACAACAGTAAAGTACTTGAAAATTCATTTAAACTTTTTCAAACAATGGTAATTGTTACAAATAAAATAATTTTGTTGCCAGGCAATAAAATCATAATTTTTTCATTTTAATGTAAATCATGTATGAGAGAAAATATATCGTTCGTGGCAGGCAAGTATATCTCAATTATGTAATGTTTACGTTTCCATTTTATTATTATGACTACCGCAATAAAAAGGCAGGGAAGACACACACACACACACACACACACACACACACACACACACACACACACACACACACACACACACACACACACACACAAAGTTCGCGTTATTTCTGGCCTCATTCATGTTTAATTTCTTACATTTGCACGCTTTTTAAATGGAAACCCATGTGCCGAAACCCTTACCAACATAACGCGTGCAAGCCGAAAAAGTGTCCAGCGTGGATAGCGATTTGCTTCCTGCGGATCGCTGGGCAGTGTAACTGCTCTTGTTTACAGAGGAACGATTCATAGACAGAATTTTCGTCTTTAGGGAATGAACCATCTGCAAGATGCTGAGTGACTTCGGAGCCCTCCTTCTTTTCCGCGTGTTTGTTCGAAACGTACACTGTAGATTCGCAGCTTTACTCTAAGCAACGCTCAATAGGAAATGTTGAAAATTTTTGTCCACGGTGTACCCTCATGCACACTAAACCTGCTCTGATGTTTTAATTACGGACTTCATAATATTAAAACTTTGGAAACTTGAGCAATACTTAATGGAGATCAATCATTAACTTATACAAGCCATTAATTTTATGCATATTTTTTATATATATGTGTACAACGTTATCGGCAACAAAGAATTAGTTTTTGTTAAAATTCCTTTGCGGGATGTTTGGCCGTAGTCCAATGTTTTCTACAAAACCAGACGTTTCGGCAATGCCATCGACTTCCATCATCAGTGAAAATCGAGTGCGGTAATGTGAGGTGGCATACATTAGTGACCACAGTACTGTGGTTAAGGCTGAAGCAGTAAGTAGAAAGAAGTAGTATCTATAATAATATTTCATTTCGAAAATGATTTTAAATATAAATCTTAGAATATGGAAGTCTTGTATGGTTCTCCATACCGATATTTACTTCCATATTCCTTAAGGAAATGGAAGTATTTGATGGCAAAAAAATCGTGTTCAAGATTATTGCAGATTCTGATTGTACTACACTCAGAACACGAAAAAAGTCATTTTTCGAAAAGTGTCTGTGTGTGTGTCTGTCTGTCTATCTGTAGATTTTTTCCATGGCAAACGATAACAGCCGCAAATTGAAACAGAATCAAATAATTTTTTGCATGCAGCACTGACTTGTAGAGTACTCAAGACCTATTGTTTTTGGTGAAGATCGGTTAACGGAAAGGGGTAGTTTACCTGCAAGTTTTATGTTTTAAAAAGGGTATTTCGTATGGCAAACGATAACAGCCGCAAATTCAAACAGAATCAAATATGTTTTTGCATACAGCCCTGATTTGTAGACTACTCAAGAACTATTGTTTTTGGAGAAGATCGGTTAAGGGAAAGGGGTAGTTTACCAGCTACTGTGACGATTTCATTAATAAAAATATGTTAATTAATTAAGTTGATAATATATAATCGGAGAAATTTTAAATTCTTAATAAAATCTCACATTGTAAACTAAATCTTATGGCAATCATTTAATAATAATAATATTTAATATAAGTCTAATAATAAAATTAAAAGGGAATGGAATTGTACAGAAAGGGTAAAGCTTATTAATTTATCCTGTATAAACAAGAACTGACCAGAAGTAACTTGTTTTCTGACCCCTAAATAAACTAAGTATTATTGTAAATTTGTTATTATTTAAATAATTAATTAAGACCATTGTTACGTACTTTGATAACTTCTGCAACTAAGAATATCACGATTTATTTATTTAATCAACCGTAGTCCTTTAATTAAAATAAGAAAAACGGAACTACTTTTATGTTGCCTAGTAATTGTCTTGAGATTACTACGCTCCCCTTAACTATTTTCTTTGACTTGTAATGGAGCGCTCACGCCGTAAGCAGCGTAAAGCGTTGTTTCGCTACGTATATATATAAAAATGTGAAAGGGTTGATACCATGACTATTTAAATAAGTAATTTGTGTGGTGATGACATCTCTCTATATTATAAAATAACGGACTATGTAATTTATACAGTATTACAACCTAGAAGGTGATAGTCAACTAATCTATCATCATGTGAAGTGTATAACAGTGAAACAAACTTTCTATCTATGTATTCTAACTACAAGAATTACTATGAATAACTACAGTCGCCGGAGATGAATGTACCACACCAGGAATGATTTCACATACTTCTAGAACTTCACCATCACAGTATGATAAGGTAACGACTGAACTTCAAGAAACATCAGGAGGACCGAAGAACTAATTCTGCAGCAACTTCAGGAAACACACAGGTGACATGGAGGCTTGTCTTCCATGGTTAAGAGTTACAAAATTATAAACCCAAAAAGACAATTTAAATTATCATATTAAAGACTTTAAAACTTATGTTTAAATGTAATAACATTAAAGACTTTAGAAACCTGACATTTTAGGTAACATGTAGTATAAAATCTAATAACGCTAGTTATAGCAAAAAGGTAAAGTTTAAACTAAAAGTTTTGTTGTTTTAGAAGATTAGTAAAAAACCATTCTTCAAATGGTTAGAGTTTCAATATTGTACATGGCAAGGTGACCATAATTCATTTATGATATTTAATCCCGGATCCGTGGAATTAATCAATAAGATGTACATCATATTTTGAAGCCCCTTTGTAAAGTAGTAATTTATATATTTAATCATGTAGTAAACTATATTGTTTGAGAACTTTCAATAGAGAAATTAATCACCAAATGTAATAAAGAGATGTCATCTAAGTACCAAGTAAAATGAGTGCATAAATCAACAGTCTCCCCTTCCAAATATCCTGCTATATAAATTGTTTATTTTTTGTGATTATTTTCAGTGCTTCACAACGAAGGCAGCCGGTATAATTGGCACATCCAATTATTACTGGTTCCCTACGTTATAACTCAAGAGAAGAGGTTATAATTTTCGCAACTCTGCTCTGCTGCTAATTTTGCTAATTTGCTATTTTGCGTAAGAGAAAAGAAAGAAGTAATTGCGTCCCGATATCCCACGCACAAAAGCTGTTGATCTATACACTCATGTATTTCAATATGTGTCAGAGTTTGAAATAAGATAAAAATAATAATTAATATTATAGTAATATAGTATAAATAACTTTATTAGTAAATATAATATGTGTAACGTAATATTAGCATATAATCCCATGTAAACAAACCATGTCGGTACTTGTTAAGAGTCCCATTCATAAACGTGCCACATTCTCGACAATCTCGGACGGGTAGTTTCCTGCTGCCGTTTGTTTAAAATTGTCATTGTGTCATTGTTTAGTTGAGTTGAAAATAAGTCACCCTCCTTGTGTGGTCTATTGTTATAAGAAGCGTGTCTGTTCATGTGTTAGTAACCGAAGAGGGAATCTTTTGTCGTACGCATATTCATGCATGTGTGAAATTTCTCTCTCTCTCTCAAAGTAAAACGATAAAGGTTGTCATAACATTTTATGTGTTTATTTGTAAAAAAAGAAAAGAAAAGGAGTAAGAACACGATTGGTTTATAGTTTTATATTTTTGTGTGTAAAAAAAAAAGGGATAGCGTTGTATCGTAACTAATGCAAATGTTTAATAATAACTGTTAATAAATGTTTACCATGTACTAAAGTGTGTAGGCGATAATTGTGTATAGGATAGTAGAGCAAATAATATTATGACTTAAAGTTCAAATGAATAAATGACTTAGTTAACCCTCCCTTGTTAGATAAAGTATTAAATCCCAGGTCCAAAAACAGTAAACTTGTAAACTGAGCCAAATAAATTAATAATAATAAATAAAGTGTGCTAAATAATTATGGTAAGTCGATAGGAAATAATTCTAGGTAAGTTTTTTTAAAACCCCCAAAGTAATAGTAAGTGAATAATAAAGGGTGAATAAATCTTAAGTTAAACTAAATTTGTGTAACGTGTAGCAGTAAATAAGAGAAAGGTAAATAATAATAAAAGTATAGTTGAATAGTCAACAACCAGTTGTGGCCAGTAAGAGAACAATAAAGCGTGTTAAGAAATTGTAGTAAGCAGCCACACACTCTCCCTATTGTGATAAACCGTTGCCTCCCTAAACAATGAATACCACCGCGCGTGAAATACAATGAATTGTGTAAAGTCTCTCCCCTTCCGCAAAGTTGTCTAGTTATGGTTAAAGAGATAATAAGAATTACCATCGTGAGATTCCGCTTCTCTCAAGTAACTATAATCTAGAGTGGAGTATGGGATCTTCTTTAGATTATTTTAGAAGTAAGTCTATGGTATATAATCAAGATAGAATTATATACATGCAAAGTAACTAGTCACAACGGCGCCGGCTGAAAAGGATAATGATGAGGCAAAAAGGTGCCAAGAGTTCATTTATGAATGCTGAAAGCTAACGTGTAGAGTTAGAGTAAGCTGATGTCAGTCGGGCCACGATATTGTGAGTTACTGTAATTAGGGAAATTAGTATTATAAGTTAGTACTGTAAGAAGTGAGATAAAGGGAATTTCACGAAGGCGAACATTTAAATGAGAACTAGATCATTTAAAAAAGAATTAGAAAAAACAAACTGTGTACTACTAATAATAAATAATAATAATAGAGAAATTACACACGGAAATCCCTAAACATACTCTCGGTATATAAAAAAAAATTATACCGGCGTCTGTGGCTTAAGCGGCGGAGTATGTGACGATTTCATTAATAAAAATATGTTAATTAATTAAGTTGATAATATATAATCGGAGAAATTTTAAATTCTTAATAAAATCTCACATTGTAAACTAAATCTTATGGCAATCATTTAATAATAATAATATTTAATATAAGTCTAATAATAAAATTAAAAGGGAATGGAATTGTACAGAAAGGGTAAAGCTTATTAATTTATCCTGTATAAACAAGAACTGACCAGAAGTAACTTGTTTTCTGACCCCTAAATAAACTAAGTATTATTGTAAATTTGTTATTATTTAAATAATTAATTAAGACCATTGTTACGTACTTTGATAACTTCTGCAACTAAGAATATCACGATTTATTTATTTAATCAACCGTAGTCCTTTAATTAAAATAAGAAAAACGGAACTACTTTTATGTTGCCTAGTAATTGTCTTGAGATTACTACGCTCCCCTTAACTATTTTCTTTGACTTGTAATGGAGCGCTCACGCCGTAAGCAGCGTAAAGCGTTGTTTCGCTACATATATATATAAAAATGTGAAAGGGTTGATACCATGACTATTTAAATAAGTAATTTGTGTGGTGATGACATCTCTCTATATTATAAAATAACGGACTATGTAATTTATACAGTATTACAACCTAGAAGGTGATAGTCAACTAATCTATCATCATGTGAAGTGTTTAACAGTGAAACAAACTTTCTATCTATGTATTCTAACTACAAGAATTACTAAGAATAACTACAGTCGCCGGAGATGAATGTACCACACCAGGAATGATTTCACATACTTCTAGAACTTCACCATCACAGTATGATAAGGTAACGACTGAACTTCAAGAAACATCAGGAGGACCGAAGAACTAATTCTGCAGCAACTTCAGGAAACACACAGGTGACATGGAGGCTTGTCTTCCATGGTTAAGAGTTACAAAATTATAAACCCAAAAAGACAATTTAAATTATCATATTAAAGACTTTAAAACTTATGTTTAAATGTAATAACATTAAAGACTTTAGAAACCTGACATTTTAGGTAACATGTAGTATAAAATCTAATAACGCTAGTTATAGCAAAAAGGTAAAGTTTAAACTAAAAGTTTTGTTGTTTTAGAAGATTAGTAAACACCATTCTTCAAATGGTTAGAGTTTCAATATTGTACATGGCAAGGTGACCATAATTCATTTATGATATTTAATCCCGGATCCGTGGAATTAATCAATAAGATGTACATCATATTTTGAAGCCCCTTTGTAAAGTAGTAATTTATATATTTAATCATGTAGTAAACTATATTGTTTGAGAACTTTCAATAGAGAAATTAATCACCAAATGTAATAAAGAGATGTCATCTAAGTACCAAGTAAAATGAGTGCATAAATCAACAGTCTCCCCTTCCAAATATCCTGCTATATAAATTGTTTATTTGTTGTGATTATTTTCAGTGCTTCACAACGAAGGCAGCCGGTATAATTGGCACATCCAATTATTACTGGTTCCCTACGTTATAACTCAAGAGAAGAGGTTATACTACGTTTTATGTTTTAACAAGGGTATTTTCTATGGCAAACGATAAATGCCGCAAATTCAAACACAATCTAGTAATTTTTTTCATACACCCCTGGGTTGTAGAGTACTTAAGACCTATGGTTTTCTGAGAAGATAGGTTAAGGGAAAGGAGTAGTTTAACTGCAGCATTTTTACTTCCATATTCCTTAAGGAAATGGAAGTATGGTGATGGCAAAAAAAATCGTGTTCGAGATTATTGCAGATTCTGATTATTCTACACTCAAAACATGAAAAAAAGTCGTTTTTCGAAATGTGTCTGTGTGTGTGTCTGCCTGTCTGTCTGTCTATCTGTGTGTCTGTGTGTCTGTAGATTTTTTTCTATGGCAAACGATAACAGCCGCAAATTCAAACAGAACCAAATAATCTTTCGCATACAGCCCTGAATTGTAGAGTTCTCAAGACCGATTGTTTTTGGTGAAGATCGTATGAGGGAAAGGGGTAGTTTACCTGCAACATTTTATGTTTTAAAAATGGTATTTTTTATGGCAAACGATAACAGCCGCAAATTCAAACAGAATCAAATACGTTTTTGCATACTTCCCTGAATTGTAGAGATCTCAAGGACTGTTGATTTTGGTGAAGTTCGGTTAAGGGGACGGGGTAGTTTACCTGCAACCTTTTAGGTTTTAACAACAGGAAAGTACTTGAAAATTCATTTAAACTTTTTCAAACAATGGTAATTGTTAAAAATAAAATAATTTTGTTGCCAGGCAATAAAATTATAATTTTTTCATTTTAATGTAAATCATGTATGAGAGAAAATATATCGTTCGTGGCAGGCAAGATTATCTCAATTATGTAATGTTTACGTTTCAATTTTATTATTATGACTACCGCAATAAAAAGGCAGGGAAGACACACACACACACACACACACACACACAAAGTTCGCGTTATTTCTGGCCTCATTCATGTTTATTTTCTTACATTTGCATGCTTTTTCAATGGAAACCCATGTGCCGAAACCCATTCTAACATAACGCGTGCAAGCCGAAAAAGTGTCCAACGTGGATAGCGATTTGCTTCCTGTGGATCGCTGGGCAGTGTAACTGCTCTTGTTTACAGAGGAACGATTCATAGACAGAATCTTCGTCTTTAGGGAATGAACCCTCTGCAAGATGCTGAGGGTCCATGAGTGACTTCGGAGTCCTCCTTCTTTTCCGCGTGTTTGTTCGAAACGTACACTGTAGATTCGCAGCTTTACTCTAAGCAACACACAAATTTCGCGTTATTTCCGTCCTCATTCATGTATATTTTCTTACATTTGCACGCTTTTTAACTGGAAACCCATGTGCCGAAACCCATACCAACATAACGCGTGCAAGCCGAAAAAGTGTCCAGCGTGGATAGCGATTTTGCTTCCTGTGGATCGCTGGGCAGTGTAACTGCTCTTGTTTACAGAGAAACGATTCATAGACAGACTATTCGTCTTTAGGGAATGAACCCTCTGCAAGATGCTGAGTGACTTCGGAGCCCTCCTTCTTTTCCGCGTGTTTGTTCGAAACGTACACTGTAGATTCGCAGCTTTACTCTAAGCAACACTCAATAGGAAATGTTGAAAATTTTTGTCCACGGTGTACCCTCATACACACTAATCCTGCTCTGATGTTTTAATTACGGACTTCATAATATTAAAACTTTGGAAACTTGAGCAATACTTAATGGAGATCAATCATTAACTTATACAAGCCATTAATTTTATGCATATTTTTTATATATATGTGTACAACGTTATCGGCAACAAAGAAGTAGTTTTTGTTAAAATTCCTTCCCGGTATGTTTGGCCGTAGTCCAATGTTTTCTACAAAACCAGACGTTTCGGCAATGCCATCGACTTCCATCATCAGTGAAAATCGAGTGCGGTAACGTGAGGTGGTATACATTAGTGACCACAGTACTGTGGTTAAGGCTGAAGCAGTAAGTAGAAAGAAGTAGTATCTATAGTAATATTTCATTTTGAAAATGATTTTAAATATAAATCTTAGAATATGGAAGTCTTGTATGGTTCTCCATACCGATATTTACTTCCATATTCCTTAAGGAAATGGAAGTATGGTGATGGCAAAAAAATCGTGTTCAAGATTATTGCAGATTCTGATTGTACTACACTCAGAACACGAAAAAAGTCATTTTTCGAAAAGTGTCTGTGTTTGTGTCTGTCTGTCTATCGGTAGATATTTTTTCTATGGCAAACGATAACCGCCGCAAATTCAAACAGAATCAAATAATTTTTTGCATGCAGCACTGACTTGTAGAGTACTCAAGACCTATTGTTTTTGGTGAAGATCGGTTAACGGAAAGGGGTAGTTTACCAGCAAGTTATATGTTTTAAAAAGGGTATTTTCTATGGCAAACGATAACAGCCGCAAAATCAAACAGAATCAAATATTTTTTTGCATTCAGCCCTGATTTGTAGAGTAATCAAGACCTATTGTTTTTTGGGAAGAACGGTTAAGGGAAAGGGGTAGTTTACCAGCTACGTTTTATGTTTTAACAAGGGTATTTTCTATGGCAAACGATAAATGCCGCAAATTCAACCACAATCAAGTCATTTTTTTCATACAGCCCTGAATTGTAGAGTACTTAAGAGCTATTGTTTTCTGAGAAGATAGGTTAAAGGAAAGGGGTAGTTTACCTACAGCGTTTTTACTTCCATATTCCTTAAGGAAATGGAAGTATGGTGATGGCAAAAAAAATCGTGTTCGAGATTATTGCAGATTCTGATTATACTACACTAAAAACGTGAAAAAAAGTAGTTTCTCGAAAAGTGTCTGTGTTTGTGTCTGTCTGTCCGTCTATCTATCTGTGTGTCTGTGTGTCTGTAGATTTTTTTCTATGGCAAACGATAACAGCCGCAAATTCAAACAGAATCAAATAATCTTTCGCATACAGCCCTGAATTGTAGAGTTCTCAAGACCGATTGTTTTTGGTGAAGATCGTATGAGGGAAAGGGGTAGTTTACCTGCAACGTTTTATGTTTAAAAAATGGTATTTTCTATGGCTAACGATAACAGCCGCAAATTCAAACAGAATCAAAAGATTATTTGCATACAGCTCTAAATTTTAGAGTTCTCATAACCGATTGTTTTTGGTGAAGATCGGTTAAGGGAAAGGGGTAGTTTACCGGCAACGTTTTTTTATCAAGGGTAATTTTCTATGGCAAACGATAACAGCCGAAAATTCAAACAGAATCAAATACATTTTTGCATACTACCCTGAATTGTTGAGATCTCAAGGACTATTGATTTTGGTGAAAATCGGTTAAGGGAAAGGGGTAGTTTACCAGCAACAGTCTTTTATCAAGCGTAATTTTTTTCTATGGTAAACGATAACAGCCGCAAATGCAAACAGAATATAATAATTTTTTGCATACAGCCCTGATTTCTTGAGTACTAAAGACCTATTGTTCTTGGTGAAGATCGTTTAAGGGAAAGGGGTAGTTTACCAGCCACGTTTTTTGTTTCATCAAGGGTATTTTGTTTGGCAAACGATAACAGCCTCAAATTCAAACCGAATCATATAATATTTTACATACAGTCCTGAATTGTAGAGTTTTCAATACCTTTAATTTTTGGTAATGATGGGTTAAGGGAAAGGGGTAGTTTACCTGCAACGGTTTTTTATCATGGGTAATTTTTTTCTATGGTAAACGATAACAGCCGCAAATTCAAAAAGAATCAAATGATGTTTTGCATACAGCCCTGTATTGTAGAGTTCTCAATACCTGTTGGTGTTGGCGAAGATCGGTTAAGGGAAAGGGGTAGTTTACCTGCATAGTTTTATGTTTTAAAAGGGTATTGTCTATGGCAAACGATAAGAGCCGCAAATTCAAACATAATCAAATACGTTTTTGCATACCGCCCTGTTTTGTTAAGTACTAAAGTCCTATAGTTTTTGGTGAAGATCGGTTAAGGGAAAGGGGTAGTTTACCAGCAACGTTTTTTTGTTTTATCAAGGGTATTTTATATGGCAAACGATAACAGCCGCAAATTCAAACAGAATGATATAATATTTTGCATACTGCCCTGAAATGTAGAGTTCTCAAGACCTGTTGGTTTTGGTGAAGATCGGTATTGGGAATAGGGTTGTTTACCAGCAACATTTTATGTTTTATCAAGGGTAATTTTTTTTTTTTACGAACGATAACTGCCGTACATTAAAACAGAATCAACTACTCTTCTGCATACCTTTTTGAATTATATAGAACTCAAGGTCAGTTGATTTTGTTGAAGATCGGTTAAGGGAAAGGGGTAGTTTACCAGCAACGTTTTATGTTTTAACAAGGGTATTTTTTATCTGACGAACGATAACTGCCGTAAATTCAAAGAGAATCAACTAATGTTTTGCATACAGCCCTGAATTGTAGAGTTCCCAAGACCTGTTGTTTTTGGTGAAGATCGGTTAAGGGAAAGGGGTAGATAACCTGCAACGGTTTTTTATCATGGGTAATTTTTTTCTATAGTAAACGATAACAGCCGCAAATTCGAACAGAATCAAATGATGTTTTGCATACAGCCCTGTATTGTAGAGTTCTCAATACCTATTGGTGTTGGCGAAGATCGGTTAAGGGAAAGGGGTAGTTTACCTGCATAGTTTTATGTTTTAAAAGGGTATTTTCTATGGCAAACGATAAGAGCCGTAAATTCAAACAGAATCAAATACGTTTTTGCATACAGCCCTGTTTTGTTGAGTACTAAAGACCTGTTGTTTTTGGTGAAGATCGGTTAAGGGAAAGGGGTAGTTTACCAGCAACGTTTTTTTGTTTTATCAAGGGTATTTTATATGGCAAACGATAACAGCCGCAAATTCAAACAGAATGATATAATATTTTGCATACTGCCCTGAAATGTAGAGTTCTCAAGACCTGTTGGTTTTGGTGAAGGTCGGTATTGGGAATAGGGTTGTTTACCAGCAACATTTTATGTTTTATCAAGGGTAATTTTTTTTTTTGACGAACGATAACTGCCGAACATTAAAACAGAATCAACTACTCTTCTGCATACCTTTTTGAATTATATAGAACTCAAGGTCAGTTGATTTTGTTGAAGATCGGTTAAGGGAAAGGGGTGGTTTACCAGCAACGTTTTATGTTTTAACAAGGGAATTTTTTATCTGACGAACGATAACTGCCGTAAATTCAAAGAGAATCAACTAATGTTTTGCATACAGCCCTGAATTGTAGAGTTCCCAAGACCTGTTGTTTTTGGTGAAGATCGGTTAAGGGAAAGGGGTAGATAACCTGCAACGGTTTTTTATCAAGGGTAATTTTTTTCTATAGTAAACGATAACAGCCGCAAATTCGATCAGAATCAAATGATGTTTTGCATACAGCCCTGTATTGTAGAGTTCTCAATACCTATTGGTGTTGGCGAAGATCGGTTAAGGGAAAGGGGTAGTTTACCTGCATAGTTTTATGTTTTAAAAGGGTATTTTCTATGGCAAACGATAAGAGCCGTAAATTCAAACAGAATCAAATACGTTTTTGCATACAGCCCTGTTTTGTTGAGTACTAAAGACCTGTTGTTTTTGGTGAAGATCGGTTAAGGGAAAGGGGTAGTTTACCAGCAACGTTTTTTTGTTTTATCAAGGGTATTTTATATGGCAAACGATAACAGCCGCAAATTCAAACAGAATGATATAATATTTTGCATACTGCCCTGAAATGTAGAGTTCTCAAGACCTGTTGGTTTTGGTGAAGATCGGTATTGGGAATAGGGTTGTTTACCAGCAACATTTTATGTTTTATCAAGGGTAATTTTTTTTTTTGACGAACGATAACTGCCGTACATTAAAACAGAATCAACTACTCTTCTGCATACCTTTTTGAATTATATAGAACTCAAGGTCAGTTGATTTTGTTGAAGATCGGTTAAGGGAAAGGGGTAGTTTACCAGCAACGTTTTATGTTTTAACAAGGGTATTTTTTATCTGACGAACGATAACTGCCGTAAATTCAAAGAGAATCAACTAATGTTTTGCATACAGCCCTGAATTGTAGAGTTCCCAAGACCTGTTGTTTTTGGTGAAGATCGGTTAAGGGAAAGGGGTAGATAACCTGCAACGGTTTTTTATCAAGGGTAATTTTTTTCTATAGTAAACGATAACAGCCGCAAATTCGAACAGAATCAAATGATGTTTTGCATACAGCCCTGTATTGTAGAGTTCTCAATACCTATTGGTGTTGGCGAAGATCGGTTAAGGGAAAGGGGTAGTTTACCTGCATAGTTTTATGTTTTAAAAGGGTATTTTCTATGGCAAACGATAAGAGCCGTAAATTCAAACAGAATCAAATACGTTTTTGCATACAGCCCTGTTTTGTTGAGTACTAAAGACCTGTTGTTTTTGGTGAAGATCGGTTAAGGGAAAGGGGTAGTTTACCAGCAACGTTTTTTTGTTTTATCAAGGGTATTTTATATGGCAAACGATAACAGCCGCAAATTCAAACAGAATGATATAATATTTTGCATACTGCCCTGAAATGTAGAGTTCTCAAGACCTGTTGGTTTTGGTGAAGATCGGTATTGGGAATAGGGTTGTTTACCAGAAACATTTTATGTTTTATCAAGGGTAATTTTTTTTTTTGACGAACGATAACTGCCGTACATTAAAACAGAATCAACTACTCTTCTGCATACCTTTTTGAATTATATAGAACTTAAGGTCAGTTGATTTTGTTGAAGATCGGTTAAGGGAAAGGGGTAGTTTACCAGCAACGTTTTATGTTTTAACAAGGGTATTTTTTATCTGACGAACGATAACTGCCGTAAATTCAAAGAGAATCAACTAATGTTTTGCATACAGCTCTGAATTGTAGAGTTCTCAAGACCTGTTGTTTTTGGTGAAGATCGGTTAAGGGAAAGGGGTAGTTTACCTGCAACGGTTTTTTATCAAGGGTAATTTTTTTCTATAGTAAACGATAACAGCCGCAAATTCGAACAGAATCAAATGATGTTTTGCATACAGCCCTGTATTGTAGAGTTCTCAATACGTATTGGTGTTGGTGAAGATCGGTTAAGGGAAAGGGGTAGTTTACCAGCAACATTTTATGTTTTAACAAGGGTAATTTTTTATATGACCAACGATAACTGCCGTAAATTCAAATAGAATCAACCAGGTTTTTGTATACCTGTTTGAACTAAAGAGAACTCAAGGTCTGTTGATTTTGTTGAAGATCGGTTATGGGAAAGGGGTAGTTTATCAGCAACGTTTTATGTTTTAAAAAGTGTAATTTTTTTATGACGAACGATAACTGCCGAAAATTCAATGTGAATCAAATAATTTTTTTCACCCCCTGAGTTGCAGAGGGCTCAAGGTCTATTGTTTTTGGTGAAGATCGGTTAAGGGAAAGGGGTAGTTTACCTGCAACATTTTATGTTGTAACAAGAGAAATGTTTCCATGACGAACGATAACTGCCTCACATTCAAACAGAATCAAAAATATTTTTGCATGCTTCCCTGAATTGTAGAGGACGGAAGGTCTGTTGATTTTGGAGAAGATCGGTTAAGACAAAGGGGTAGTTTACCTGAAACATTTTATGATTTAACAAGAGTAAAGTACTTAATTTTTATAAATAAAGTATACTGATAAGAAGCTCATAGTAATCCACTGTAGAAACGTAGATGAAATGTCTATAAATGAAGAAGTTAGGTGAACGGGGTGGGGCTAATTTTCTGTTATTAAAAATTATAGTTGTAGGTGGAGGGGAGAATTTTTTATATGTGTACTACGTTATCGGCAACAAAGAAGTAGTTTTTTGTTAAAATTGCTTCCCGGGCTCTTTAGCCGTAGTCCAATGTTTTCTGCAAAACCAGACTTTTCGGCAGTGCCATCGACTGCCATCATCGGTGAAAATCGAGTGCGAAAACGTGAGGTGGTATACGTTAGTGACCACAGTACTGTTGTTAATGCTGAAGCAATAAGTAGAAAGACGTACTTTCTATGGAAATATTTCATTTCGAATATGATTTTAAATATAAATCTTAGAACATGGAAGTCATGTACGGTTCTCCATACCGATATTTTATATAGGCCAGACGGGGAGACCTTTCATAAATAGGTTCAAAAAACCCCCAAAAAAGACTTTGGACAAACTAAATCCAATTTTGGACGACATTTGATTGACAATAATCATAATTATACGGATTTTAGTACAAACTTTAAACCAATACACATATGCAATAAAGGTAGGAATATGAATGCGAATGAAGAATTTGAAATATATAAGGCCTTTAGAACCAGTCCAGATTATTTATTAAATGATCAGTTGAATTTTCGCTCTAACTCGTTGTATGACACTGCGATGTAAATCTCAGAACAACTAAGGTCCACGTCACACATCATGCGCGAGCAGCGATAGTGGTGAACTGATAGCGTTAGTTCAGTGTTGTCACGGTGCGCACCGAAAACGTATCGTGCGCGTTAGAGGCTGAATACAAACTTATGTTTAGTGTTTTATGTGTTTGTGATATATTTTAATGTTTCAACGACCTCGCAAGAGTAATCGCACCTGATGATGGAACATACGTTCCGAAACGCGTAGTGTTGTTTTAAAAAGGGAAGTTACAAGACGGATAATAAGGTAAAATATTAATATATTAATTTATTCAAAGTGTAACCCCTCTTTCCTTTTATGTCTTTTATATGTATAAAACAAACTTCTTTTTATTTAATTTTTTTTGAAAGAGAAGCCACAAGTTAATTAGAACTAGGCCGGGGCCTAGAGAAGCCAAAATTGTGCTGGGTCCAGTATGACGGGACTTGCAATGAAACTCGGCTGTAATATAACAATAACAGTTTTTATTGTATCCCATCATTCACTACATGTAGATGAAACTTTATCACATAATTATCACAAATACATCATAAATAAATAAGCCCCATGTTTTAATAGTGTGAAAAGACAAGATCTGTATATCAGTAACAAGTATTTATATATATATATATATATATATATATATATGTGTGTGTGTATAGAATGATGTTCAGTAAATATATAATTCTCCCCCATTTTGTGACTAGCTTAACATAGACAGAAACATAACAATACGAACAGAAACATAAAGGCACATATACTCACAATTATACACAAATATTCTAAACACAAATGCCCCTGGAATGCACCAGCTTTGCAGGCAGTGTTACTACCTTGCCCAGAAACCAGCAGTGATAAATGTTCGCCCATCAGTCACCGTCATTCATCAGTTTCTATTAATCTAAATAAATGCGAAAACCCCAGAAAGGATGATAATCACTCATAACCCATAAGCAAGACCGGACCGCCCATATGTATAGAATTCCACAGATAATTGCCCCATCATGAGCATATGAAACTCTAAGTTCCTTCAACAGCATTAAATAAAAATTAAAAAGGAAACTACATCACCTGATTTTAAGTAATTGTTATACGGTTCTAAAATGTTAATTTGTTTTACAAATTCAGAAGGATTCAATTAATCAGTATATACTTTACAAGTAGGAAAATTAATCAGTAGTTGCTTTACAAATTAAAAAAAATTAAACAGTATATGTTTTACAAGTAAAAAAAAATTAATCAGTAGAGACCTTGTAAGGTACAAAATTAATTAGTATATGCCCAGAAAAAAATGTGCAAATTCTTTTCTATTAAAAGCCGACTGGCTATATATATATATATATATAAAATGAATTTACCATAAGGACGGTTGTGCCCTAGCAGCTGTGGGAGCGCGCCAGCATGCGCTTAACCAAGTTTGACAGGAATCATACCTGCCTTAAACTGTATCAACATGTGCCAGGCAAAAACTATGTCCCTTTTTATACCCCAGAAAACAGCCCAAAAGAAAACAAAAAACACCCCAGCCCTTAAATGTTAAACCCAAGGTGAATTTTTATATCAACTCCATTCTGTTCCAGCCGGAACAGAATTCCTAACATGTCATATAAATTTTGTAGAGAGTAAGATGATGACTATATGCAATCTGTGAGAATGTCTAAGTGTACTAAATATCTCTAGCACGCTCCCCCAGTGCAGCACACAATTACAAGCATTGTACTTAGTGTTAGGTAATTCAGTTATTAAAGTGTTCCTTGAAATTAACTCATAATGTTCAGAATGATGTTCAGCTGACACCCTCTATAGCAGGCTGTCTGGCCACGTGGGCACATGGATTCAAAAGATATTTACGGTAAAACAGGTGCACTGCCGGCCCGGCCCCAAAAGGAAAATAAAAGAGTGCATATCACCTTAGTTGTGCTGACTAAGTGTTACATCTTGATCTGGTCACCGACTCCTTCTCCGAACAGGATTGTTTCTAAAGGTCCATGGCCGATGAGGATGGAGGTCAATCAGCGAGGCCAAATCTCCGTCTTAATCGAGAACCCTGTTAATTCATAAAAATTAGAAAGATGTTCACAAAAAAATGTACACCCAAGTTCAGGTAATTAACCTCAGAACGGGCCTTCAACCAACTCAAAATAAATGCACAAAGTTTCGGTAATAAAGTCTTTGCAAACTGCTTAAAGAGTAGAAAAAGTCTGCCATGGAATAATTAATTCCAACAATAAAAGATTTTATCAAAGGGCGTAGAGTGAAAGACATTAGCACACTCTCAACACGCATCGACAGAAATCAACAGGTTAGCTGGCCACGTGGTGACACCATAATTGCAATTTGTCCCAAAAAAGATTAACTTCAAGGCACTCCCAGAATTAATAATGTTTTAATATTAATAAGGTTTCCTCTAAGGATGTTCTCACAAGTAATTTTTCACTGCAAGTTAATTAAAGAGAGCATACCGACAATCTGATGCATGACTGAGCATAAGTTCATTACCTAACTACGCACTAACTTTAGCTTCGAATTTATATAACATTCCATACATTTACCATGACAATGACAATTACAGTGACTCTTACAATATTATAGTAATAATAAAAGGAACATGGGCTATATACTGAACATTAAGTAAATTTTCTTTTAATATAGAAACTGTCGGATCGCACCCACATGCATACGTCTTTTTCATACGGTTGCATACATTTTGTTATTAATTATTTATTTAATTTTAATTATTTTTAACGCATACAATAATATAATCTCTTACCGGGAGTCTCGTAAGTTTCAGCCAGCCATAAGAATGGAAGAAAAACTACGCAGTAAACTGTTCGGAAACCAGAGTCGATGTTTTTCTGAGCCGGGCAGTGAACTGAATACAGCTGTTAGAGTCTGACCAAGCCGACCCTTTCTACGAGTTGCGCGCGCAACCGTACCCCCTCACGTACACTTACGTAGCCGTACAAGGGTCATTCTGACCCTTGTCGTGTTATTTTACAATTAAATATTCTACAATTTTCAACGGCCGGAATAATACCGGCACAAAAGTATGACTTGGATACGAATATCATGGACTCTAAATTTTAAAATTTACAGAAAGCCTACCACCACAGACGTGACCTTACATGCAGACTCACACCACCCTTTCTCTCAAAAATTAGCGGCCTACAACAGTTTCATTCACAGGCTTTTGATGAGCCCCCTAAATAATGATGATTTCGAGAGTGAACTCAACATAATTAAACACATAGCTATGGCCAATGGCTATGAGTGCCAAATGATTGACAACATCCTTAAAAAACACAAAGCCCGTCATTCCAGACAGACACAACATAATACACGTAATAACAAATTCATCTCAACAACATACACCGAGCTGATGCCCAAGATCCTATCATCCACCTTAAGTAAAATATGTTACACCGTTACCTTTAAAACAAACAACCGTCCACGGAATTTGGTTCGTCCAGTCGTTCAGACCAACATTGAATCTAAAACCGGTGTCTATAAGCTTATTTGTGATGATTGTGACCGTTTTTATATCGGCCAAACTGGTAGACCTTTCATCAAACGATTCCGTGAACACACACCACACAACCACTTCAACAGGGGTGATTTTTCCCTATAAAATATTAAATCTAATTTTAAACGTCATCTAATTTCAAGCAATCATTCATATACCAATTTCAACACTAACCTTATACAGTACAACCTGTCATATCCGGACTAATATGGCGACCGGCCAATCCAGATATGGAAAAATCCGGATATCACAAGGTCATTTATAAATACTGTATTTTCTCGCATAATTAATCCACTTTTTTGACGAAAAATACCGGCAAAAATTTCGGGTGCGTAAATTATTCAAGGATTTTAGACATACCCAAATTTCATTTGAAATTTATTGACATTTAAAAGATACATTAAATATACTGTATTATACACAAAATCAGTTCAACTCATTGAAGTTATCGTCATTTGGCGTAAAATTACGGTTAAGTTTTCTTCTGAACAATCAAATAGAGTACATTAGGCAAGTTGGATTTAATGATGTTAATAATAGAGCAAATATTAGAGCAAACTAATAAATAATCAATTTTTTTTATACCGAGGAGGGGTATATATAACGATTCATAATATGTCGTCATATCTGAGTGTTATATGAAAGGGACAGACTGTGCGCCGTAAGCAAGACAGAGAGCATATAATAAGCAACTATCTCACTCTAACTTCGTCACAGTGAAGCACGCGGTCGGATCAGACATGAATTTTACTCAATTCATTTTTGCAGTTCAACCTGCGATAACTTCAAAACCAATAAATATACAGCAATTCTGAAAACTGCATTGTGTTCAGTAATTAAAGCTCTATAAGTAGCGAAAATCTCAATTAATACAATTAACAATTACAGAAGATACACAGAAGAAGAATGTGTTTTTTTAGACGTTTCTATTGGTTTAGCATTTGTATTTGCGTCGGCTGGACGCAAGCTAAGACTCAGTTGCCCCAAATAAAGTATTTCAATTGTAAAAACTTAAATATTCAAAAATAGTGAACCATATCGCAGAATGACGTAAGTGTAGTGAAGAAAAAGTGGTGAACAGCCAAAACATCAAGAGTAGTATCTTTACATCCCTAACCATTTCACTAACCAAAATTGAAAAATTAGTTTGGAGATACGTCCAGATATGGGAGGGTCCGTATATCACAGGTCCGGATGTGACAGGTTGTACTGTACCTCTACATTATTGTAGTAAGGGCCGTTACATGGATGCACTCGAAGAATTCGAGATATATAGAGGTCATAATAACCCCGATGTATGTGATGACATACTCAACAATAAACTCAACTTCAGGTCCAACCCACTGTATGATACCGCGCTGCGATCGCTTAAAGATAAAACTAAATAATAGTGCCCATCAACACAGTCTTGACATACTACACACGGTGCACCGTGTCGGTTACTAGTACGCTTATCATTCATTGTATTTTACGTGTTTATTTGTTGTGTTTTTGTTTTAACCTGGATTTTAATATATAACGAGCTCCTTAGGAGTGAAGGTCTGAAGATGGGTCATATGGCCTGAAACGCGTAACCCAGCTCAAATTACGTTAGAAGTCACTTGACAGAAATCACAAGGTAAATTATATTATTACCAAATTTTATCAACTTCTTTCGACCACCTGGGGAGGAGGGGTCCAGTCCCATTAATCCCCCTGTAAATACGCCCCTGATCACAACATTAAAAACATTGCTTGAAATGGTGATACAAAGAATCACTGATAAAAGTTATAATTCAGTGGCAGCAGTAACGAGACTCGAGTGCTGACAATCAAACTGGCAATCATGTATTGTATATCATAATACAACGTTGCTAATTTATGTGTTAAGGCGTTCACTGTACGAATTTCAGCGTAAAACTCTGTAAAACCCTTCTACTAGCATATTGTTTTTTCCATTTTTTTTTGGTTCGGATTTGTTTCCTTTTTTTATTAAAAGTGAACCAATAATGGAGGATGCCGTAATTCATGAAATTTTGATAGTTTCATATCCAGATGCTCAGTACAAGATATGGCAGATTAGAACTGAAAAACATACTGTTTATTAGATTCCTGAAAGTGTTTTGTATTATTAAAATTATAGGCTAAAAAAGTAAGTAGTAACTTTACTTTTATAAGGATTTCCATGAATGTATTATATGATGAATGGGTACAATTGCCCCAAAAGTGTTTAAAAAAAAATACTGCTAAAACTGAGTGTTCTTGAATGTCAAACAAAATATTGCCTTGCCAGATGGATGTCCCGGTGTGTGCGCTCAGAGACTGTATGTTCCTAGCTACAGACTCAAGCTACTGTCCAGTACAAGTCTTGGTATCCTCAAAGCAGGTTTTCAATGGATTGTGTTAAATCATTTCAGCGAAGTATATAGAGATCGTTTCTATGTTTCACCTGAACGTACTGGCTGGGGGGATTGTCTTGGGCATTTGCCGCTCGTATGTAAGAGTAACGAACTAGGCACTTCACGGTGTCGTCCAAGCATAGGAATACAAGTCGTCTTCTCAGCAAAAGAGAAGAGAATTGGCGGGGGGATTTTAACTACGAAAGCAGAAAAGTTGATGTAGGTGATGACTGGCAGCAGATACGTGCCAATGATTGCATTAACTAGTTTTCAAATCATACCCAGGCTGGTAAGTACCGAAACATTTGGCCCAGATGAGCAAAAACTCTTTTAGTAAATACCTGTGAGAAAGCGTATCAGATGAGTCAACGATTTAGTGGACGCTGAGATTCTTGACTTCCATGGACAAGTGAAAGTACCTCTACCCATTCCCAGATGCTGTCGCTGTTATTGCCTCTGCTTCGAGAATAGTAACGCAACATTCATGGTAGCGTTGATGACGCTTTCCAATCCACGAATGCATCAGCTGGTGCTACAGTCATATGATGGGTCTTCTTTATGCTCAGATGTGTACCCTCCGCTACCTGGACTCCAGACTTCCTGAGTCTGTCATTGGCAAAAACAAAGAAAACAAAGGGGAGAGGACTTGAGGAATACTGATGGTGACACATCTCTCAGAAGAGACGTAATCATCTACTCTCCATCAGAAACCTTGCGGTCAGGTCAAGATAACAGTCATGGACCTGGACTTCACAGAATTAGTGTAAGACAACGATTTATCAGATTATCCCTTGATGCCTAAACTGTTCTTACAGTCAGAAACGCTTGTTGTCACTGCCACAGCAACTCTAGGCTGTGCAGCACCTGATCCGATGAGGTAGCTGAGTAGCAAACCACCGACATAAGCTGCTGTCTCAATACCTGGTCCAACATGGAATTTGCACTACAATAGCTGAACACATTAAATCACTTTAGTATAGTGTTCACCTAGGTTGTTTCCAAGAATCACCTGACACATGAAATATCTGCCAAAGCTGGCTGTGAGGAGTTGTTCAGGTCTTGGGCCTTGCCGTTTGGACATGAAATTTATGCTCAAATACATTTCATAGTATCTTCCAAGCATACAACACCAAGTCAACTTCTCAGCAAGCTAAATAGGAAGTGACAGGAAACTTGGACACTTGTCATAGCAATTGCGTGCATAATACCAATTCAGATGTTCCAAATAGTACCACTGTATCAGTACCGATGTGCAACCTACTGTTCAAATCCTGTTATGTATGTTTTTCCTGAGACCGAGATAGTCACACCACTATTACAAACTGTATTTGATGTTCCAGAAAATTCTTTGGAGTAATGAGAGAAGTAATAGTCTAGCTTTTATCCCACACTATACACAATCCAAAAACTTTTTTAGTGTTGGTAAAGAAACTTACTACAAAAAATTAAGGTACTTGCAATTACACACATAATAGTTACATTTTCAGAATGTGAATAGTTAAGTATGAAGTTGATTCCATTGAAATAATGAATGCTTTCTAACTATTCTGTAGTTTTCTTCTGACAGTATTAAGGCTGGTAGTATTTATTGCAGCACAAGTAGAACATAAGAAAGTCCAGAAAGTATTCAAGCATTTTGAATACTCGATAATGCGCCATGTGACTTTCATGAAACTGTGTAGCCAGACACAGGAGACCTTACTGCGCATGAACAAACAGTCACACATCCATGTGACTTTTCAGTCAGCAGCGAGATGCCATTAAGTAAGCTTGCATTTTGTTTGATGGTCACATTCACAATTATTGAGCGAGTACATAAGAGATTTGCATCAAATTTTGCTTAAAACTTGGATATTCATTTGAATCCATGACATGCTGCAGAATTCATTTGAATGATTAATAGGGTGTTAGCAGGGTCCATAAGGCATGCACACATTAAAATGTGTTATTGATAATTTCAAGATGGCTGGAAATTTATATAAAGCAACTCACAATCTGAAAGCAACATCAAGGACATGTTGAGTGTTTCTATTTGCCAGTAAAGGTCTGGTGCATCATGAGTATGCTTCTCCAAGTCAGACAGTATCTAAGGACTACTAAAGAGAGATTCTTCACATGCTGAAGGATGCTGTGAGGAGAAAAAGGTAGCAGTTGTGGGCACTTTTGCCATGCCAATGCACTAGCATGTTCTTCCATGCACAGGTTGCTTAGCTAACACACAGACCTGATTTGGTTCCCTCTGACCTCTGACTCTTTCAAACGATAAAATCATTACTGAAAGAGAAGGAGATTTCAGACAACAAACAAGATTCAGAAAAATGCAAAGAGACAGCTGATGGCAATTCCAAAAGAAGAATTTGCATACTGTTTTGAGAAGTGGAAGAGACACTGGGATAAGTCCATGAAATCCCAAATGGAGTGCTTCAAAGGGGACTAAGGCCCCCATTGTGCTAGTTAAGTTATTTTTTTTATGGTTGGATACTTTCTAGACAGACCTTGCATATGGCATGGATACTAAAGCATATTCATTTAGGTGAATTATTTAGTAACTGACTGTAGTAGCTGGAATTATGATACAGTGTGGTTTATTGGAGTGAATTTATTTTGTGTGTTCTGAATTTAATTTGTATACGCTACTATTGTTTTGTTACTGACAATAATAAAAACTAGTAGGTGGTATTAAATGAACAGAGTTAACTCTCTGCAAAATAATAAAACTAACAGAACTAAAGATTTAACCATTTCTTCTTTAATAGACATGGACAAGAGAAAGGTACATTAGAGTGAGAGTTCATTGATGAAGGAGAAAGAGCAACCAAGTCCAGTAGTTGAACAAACTCTGTAGATTTATAACTGCTGTTTGTGTCTAATTAAAGTTTGCAATTAGTGACTTCATTGGTGTCTGTTATTCTATTTCCACTGTACCATGACAATCTGTGAGACTTTCATAACAGTATTATACCTAAATACAACTATTTCATTAATGACTCGGAACACAAAGTTTTTTATGAGTAAAAACATAAAGTTTTACCTTACAACCTGAACCGGTTTTCACTTTTAAAAAGCTTCTTCAGAGGTTGCCACTGGTAGCGCTGTCCGTCCTGTTGTGGGTGACCGAATCGAATTTCGAAAGATCGATGTTGTGTGTGTGGGGTGACATATGTTCGAATAATGCGTGCAATTTGAATTGTCTGTTCGTTTAGGATGTCATTTTTATTTGTTTTCGTGTGTTTGTATATTTCCAGTTGTTCTAGAGTGTCTAGTTTTTGGCCTTTTGTGTGTACGTGTAGAATGTTCATGTTATTGTCGATGTTTCTGTATGTGTGGTTTGCTTAAATGAGGTGGTTTGCAAAGGTGGATTCTGTAGTGACGTGGAATGCCTTTGTGTGTTCAACGACATCCTAAACGAACAGACACAATTCAAATCACACGCATTATTCGAACATATCTCACCCCACACATGCAACATGTGGGGTCGAACCTTTCGAAATTCGATTCCATCACCCACAACAAGACGGACAGCGCTACCAGCGCCAACCTCTGAAGAAGCTTTTTAAAAGTGAAAACTGGTTCAGGTTGTAAGGTAAAACTTTATGTTTTTACTCATAAAAACTTTGTGTTCCGAGTCATTAATGAAATAGTTGTATTTAGTTAAGTAACGGACACGTCATGGACAACGAAATCCAAGAAGTATTATACCAGTACATCACTCGTTAAAACCATTAAGTCTCTGAACCAATTTTATATAAACATTTTCAATACTAGAAAATTGTATAATTTTATAATAAGATGTTGATTCTAAGAGCAAATAATAGTGGCCTGGAAAGAAGTAAGAAGACCAAAATGAAAAAAAGTACATGAAAAGGTAGAAAGGTGAGAATAATGAAAAAGAAGGACATAGTGCAGATGTATTTGAAAGATAATATCCAAAATTTTAAACATTAAGTGGATATTTTTTTATCTTTAGATACATATAATTTTGTATTAAAACGTGCTAGAAATTTGGGTTTTTTTATTATTTTGTCTCATAAAAATGCTAGTTCTAAACCTTAAATTAAGACTGAAGACTAATGTGAATGTGTAAAATGTTTTCAACAAGAAGTTAAAATTGTGTATTGTATAAAAGCCTTTTTTTTGAAAAATCGTCATAATTATTTCTGTGTGTGTGTGTGTGTGTGTGTGTGTTTACAGAATCGTTTATGATATTTAGCTTTTAAAGGGGGAAAAATTCATAAATTGTATCTTGAATGGGATTTGAAAATAAATCTACCTAACTGAGAAGTGAAAATCTATTTAATTAACATAGTACAGACCTCCACGATATTGTTCTTCAAATGATCTTGATCTATACAATCTTGTATAGATAGTAGTCTTTCATGTTCTTTATAATACATTGTCTATTATAACCTGAAAGCATAATAAGTATGATACTCGTGAGCCAACAGCAGATGTGCAAACAACATGTCTCTATAGTTGTTTTGATTGTTCATCTTCTTTTTTCTTTTTTCACAGTACTAAATAATATAGAATATAGAACTTTCACTTGTGAAACTTACTTGTTTTTTCTTTCCGTATGCGTTTCGGCGTGGTGTGCGCCTTCGTCAGCAGTTTGAGACAGACTGGCCAGTAACTCGTAACGGTTTTTATTTGGAAGGTTTAGTGGGGGTGGTGTGTGGAGGAGGGGGATTGGGGATCTACACCAACATAGATACTAATCTTGAGATATTACACTACTTACCCAAAAGTCGAAAACTTAACACAGCAGAACAATATGAAATATACAAACACTACAAAACACAACCAAACAACATACTTAACGACCAATTAAACTATAAATCACACACACTTTTTGACACAATTATACATAAAACTAACAATAATTTGGAAAAGATGGGAAGATCTTTTTCATCTCGTTACTCTGAACACCTAAAAGCTTTATCCAACAACAATATACATTCTGCGTTTGCCACACACATACACACAAAAAACCACAGCTACACCAACATAGATACTAATCTTGAGATATTACACTACTTACCCAAAAGTCGAAAACTTAACACAGCAGAACAATATGAAATATACAAACACTACAAAACACAACCAAACAACATACTTAACGACCAATTAAACTATAAATCACACACACTTTTTGACACAATTGTACATAAAACTAACAATAATTTGGATCTCCGCACCAATCCCCCTCCTCCACACACTACCCCCACTAAACCTTCCAAATAAAAACCGTTACGAGTTACTGGCCAGTCTGTCTCAAACTGCTGACGAAGGCGCACACCACGCCGAAACGCGTATGGAAAGAAAAAACAAGTAAGTTTCACAAGTGAAAGTTCTATATTCTATATTATATAACATGTCTCTGCCAACACAGTGAAGTAAAATAATATTTTACACAGTGGCCATAGCAATTTTAACCCCCACTACCACAGAATGGGAAAGGTGCAAGGCTCAGCACGCCTGTATGGTGACTCTTCCCACAAAGATGCCTTGCACAGTTTTTTCAAGTGCAGCAGATCTACAAGAGAAAGGAGGACACTAGAGAGTAGCTCAGGAAGTTCATGCCTAAGAGTGTAGTTAAGATTATGTTTTTGGCATGGAGAAATGGGACAATGTTTCTGCATTCATTCAGTCAGTTCTCCAAGAAAAGAAAGACAGGCCCAGCTTGCACTTAACGAGTAGTAGCAGAGACAAATTAGAAGGAGCCCAATATGGGCACAAACGGCTCCAACCTGAAGTAATACATAAGTGGTTACAAGTTTACTGGTGTACATGCAGGATCATGTAGACCAGTTGAGAGATGCATTGAAGTTGCCAGCCTCAACGCTGACGTTCTCAACTTTTTTTAGTAACAAAAAGAAGTTTCGACAGGCAGTGGGGAATGGAATTATCTGACTGCACTTATTTGACCTGCCATATTAATTTTGTGGCGTGAGCATGACTTGTTAGAGGTGAAGTATTAATTTAGAATTTACTGTCTCCTAGTCTTCCTTGCCATAATTGTCTTTTTACTTGACATTCCTGAGATTACTGTCTTTTTAAAGTCTGATAAACTAAGGTTCTATGAACCATCCTATCATACTTATCCCCTGTTCCTCTGCTGGATCCCAGAGGGTTGATCAGCAGGATGCAGGGGTGTCTGAGAGCCTTGGGAAAAAAATGATTGTAACTGTCTAGTCCTTCCTATTTAATTATAATTTTTTCTATAGTAATATCAAAACTACGGAAGAATAGAATACTGTTACATATAAGGTGGTAGTATAATTCCAGTCGTTTATTTTGTCTGGCAAATTGATGTTCATAGTTGGAAAAGTGCATTATGTAGAATTTGTCGTGTCATTGATTATTACATACTACTTATAATTAAATATGGTTAAAATATTGTCAATTATATTGTTCATTTTTTAAACAATCGAAAAGTAAATTACATCTTGCACTTGATTTTTGTATATAACAAATTTTAACGAAATAAAAATGAATTTATGCATGTTGTTGGCATCATTGTACAAACTTGTATGAAATGAAATATGGCGGGAGAAAGTGATACTGAAATGAAAACGAATCCGGAATGTAATGTTGATATTGATAAATACAGAAATCTCGTTAGAACTTATATTGATATGGTAAATATAAGCATTTCTACAGTTAGTGTTAGTTATGTTCTTATAATTATTCAAGTGTTACCGGTATTCATCGTTCAGTAGTGTGTGCTGAGAAGTGAGGTTAGATGGGTATTCGTATTTATTTACAGTCTATTGTAATTTAGTGAGTGTTTTTGTTTTTATTGTAATAATATTAATATATTCAAAAATTATATCAAATATTAAGTGCCATAAAGTTTTTGTATTATAAGAGTGTTGTGGAATTAAATAAGGTACACTTTGCAAGTGAAGTTCATGTGTCACGGTAAGATGAAAACTAAATACTATCCTGTGCTTTTGTTAATATAAACTATCAGGAAGACTGACTAGTACAATAGGTATACCGTACAATATTATAATGTAGCTGATACGTTAACGGTTGTATTTCGTAGCAGTTGCTGTAGTTTTTGTAAATCTGCCCCAAAATCAGAATAACTAACCACATAAACTTACCCAACCTTTCACATTTTTTCTTCATATATTTGTAAAAGTAAATTCGGAAATATGTATAGTTTTCATAATTAGCCATACTCACAATACTTTCAAATTGCATAACATTTCTTTTTTGTTGGGAGGAACCCAAGAAATTATTAGAATAAATATATTGGTTAATGACAATATATATCAAAGTAGGATAACAGTAATACTGGAAAGAAGTTTTGGTATGTTTAGGTTAATAAATACACCAATTAAAATTTTTATTGGTTAATATTTACCTGTGCTCCACCATACAATCTTGAAGTGAAATATTTTTTTTTTATTCTTCTATGTTATATAAACACGCGAAAATTAATTTTAAACGGGGGTCGAAGCTATTTACGAAGAAAAAAATAAAATAAATACTCCCATAAGGATGCATGCAAAAGTGAATGATCGCCATATTGACTGTGTAGACGGTGAGCCGAATTTGACTGGAAATCATGTTGATGCGTTTCCAAAACAAAATTTACATGATTCTTACATGTTCAAAATTGCGTTGAGCCCAAACGGCGGTTTAAAGCTTTGCGTTGAGCCCACCGCGAGTTTATTATTAGTAACCTCGGAGGCGCCGAAGGCGCCGTAGACTAAAGCATGTGCGGTGAGCCGGCTACCCAAAATCACTCTCAGCGGTGGATACTGTAGGAAACTGATGAGTCGGCCACCCACGAGTCTGAAATGTAATGCTTTGCGTTGTAGGCAATTGAATTACGTTAAGGCAAAATGTAGTGGTGATCCCACTAACTACTCAGTTAATATGGCGTATGGTGTAGCACAGGTAAATATTTACCTTTTTATTTAAAAAAATGAATAAAATTTGAGTAAACAAAATGATTTAATATATCTCCTGTGTTGCACATACTATTAATGTAAAAGTAAATACCCCCTCCATTAACAAAGAAGTACTGTTTAATGTTTAAACAGTCAGCTTGAACTAGGATTATGTCAATAATTTTTATATAAATCAGATGATGATATGACACTGAAGCCTCACAATATGGTATGTGCATGTCAGTGGGTGTATATTTGCATCATGTTAACTTATGTGTAATTGAATTGTAACGGCCAGTTTAGGTTTTCACATATGCTTATGTTTTCACTTCCAGGAGCATGTTAACTTTTCCATTGTCAGTTTACTGAAGATTCATGTCATAGAGTTTGGTGTTTTTTTAACACCAGACACTGGCTTCTCAAGCCTTTGTCCTGTACAGGAAGCAGATTGTAGAGGTAATTCACAGAGCACACTGCTTGAACAATTTATATTATTCAGGGAAAGGAAATGTGTGTATGTGTGTATGCACACCAAGTGTAGTGACACCACTGTTAACCAGGCTGTTTGGTCCAACTGTCGTACTGTCATATTACTTCTATACAAGGTAGTGGGGAGGTGAACCCATAACAGATTTACAGTGAACGATCACTGAGCAGCAAACTACTACTGCCACTACCCAACCATTATTTCATAAATTCGAGAAGAATTAAATATTGACCTATTTTTTATATAAATCCAGTTTAAGTTCTGTAGGCCTGTATGATGATAAAAATCATTGAATACACTATATTCAAAAAATGTGCCATAAACAACTGATGATTCAGGTATCAACAATAAATAAATAAAGTCGACTCATACAACTGGATAAGTATATTTTTTTTCTGAGTTATTTGTTTATTATTTTAATAAATAGGAGGTATTTACCCATATTTTTTCTATTTCTGTCAAAAATAATATGAAAGAAGCAAGATTCACAAAACGCATTTATTCTTTTTTCATAAAATTTTTAACTTTGTTTTATTCTGAATTAAAATAGGTGTAAATATAAAATTTGACAACTCCTAAATATAAAACTAGATTATAAAACTAAGTATAATACTACTGACTCGGAACTCTAAGTTTTTTATAGCCTGAATCAGTTTTCGCCTATTACAAGCTTCGTCAGAGGCTGCCACTAGGAGTGCTGTCTGTCTTGTTCTTGGTGACAGCGCCACTGTTTGAAGATCAATGTTGTGTGTGTGCGGTGTGATACGTTCAGATAGTATGTATGATTTGAATTGTGTCTGTTCGTTTAGGATGTCGTTTTTGTGTGTTTGTGTATTTCTAGTTGTTCAAGAGTGTCTAGTTTTTGGTATTTTGTGTGTACATGTAGAATATACATGTTGCTGTTTATGTTTGTGTATGTGTGGTATGCTTCAATGAGGTGGTTTTGCAAAGGTGGATTCGGTGGTGGAGTGTAGTGCCTTTGTGTGTTCAATGTATCTTTGTTTGAAGCAACGTCCTGTCTGGCCTATATTACAGTTTGTCTGGCCTATATTACAGTTTGTCTGGCCTATGTAAATCAAATTTTTTTTGTTCTTTGTGTGTGTTTTTAGATAGTGTGTGATCTGTTTTGTTTGTAGTTTTGTATGCAATTCTGTATCCTGCTTTTTTAAATTTGTGGGCTATTTTTTCAGTGTGGTTAGTGATGTATGTTAGTGTTATGAACTTGTTTTCTGTCTTTGTCTGTTTGTTTTGTGGAGGAGTTTATTGATTGTTGTTCTGTTGTATCCATTGGTTTTTGCTAGATATTTTATTGTGTTTAGTTCATCTTAGTAGTCTTTTTCATCTAGTGGGATGTTATTTAGTCTCTATATCATGGTTCTGAGGGCAGCTAGTTTGTGTTGTATTGGGTGATTGGAGGAGTTGTATATTAGTGTGTCAGTTGTAGTGGGTTTTCTGTATATACTTTGTGTCTGTGTTCAAATTTTGTGATGGTGAAGTCTAGGAAGTTTATGCTATTGTTGTGCTCGTATTCAGCAGTGAAGGTTATGTTTTTGTGTATTTTGTTTATGTTGTTTAGTACAATGTAGTACATGTAGCTGTTCGCATTGTCTTTTGTTTCCCTTGTATAGAATTATGATGTCGTCAACTTATCTGTGCCAGTAGAGTATGTTATGTGAGTGCCTGTCATTGTTTGTGAAGATTCTTGTTTTTTTTTAAGTGTTGTAGGAAGATAATGTGTTGGATATGGGTGAGCCCATGGGTAATCCATCATTCTGTGTGTAAAAGTTACTGTTATATGTGAAGTAGTTTTGTTTTGTGATTATGTTAAGAGTCTCTTTTATTTCTCTGATTAATTCTCTGGTGTGTTGTTCTGTTTGAGTTTGTTTTGTAGGATGGTGATTGTTTCAGAGATAGGGATGTTTGTATATAGGTTTTTAATGTCGAAAGAGGCTAGTTGGCATTATGGGGGGATGTGTATGTCTTTTATTTTTGTTACAAGGTCTGTGTTGTTTTTTACTGCAATGTTGTTGTATAGTTGTGTGTGCTGTCTGATGATTTTGTCTAAATGTTTTGCAAGTTTGTGTGCAGAGGCATACCGGTAGTTTATAATGGGGCGGATTGGGATTTCTTCTTTGTGTATTTTGGGACGTGCTCGGAGGGTAGGGGCTGATGGTCGGATTTTAAATCTGAGATGATGAAATAACCATAGCAAGCTATAACAGTTGTTCTAAAATATTGTTATTATTATTATGTTGTTATTGTCATTAATAAAATTGTGTGTTTGAAATGTTTCAGCACTTGTACAGTGCAGCCTTATTTTGGGCGGACAAAGTTGTAAACTTGAGTGATGGTGAACCAAGAGATGTTTACTGGCTGGCGCAGTGTATGTTTTTAATGAAACAGTATCACAGAGCAGCAATTCTTATACGGAACAAAGGTTTAGAAAAGGTGTGATGTTTATGTTCAAAGTTGTTTAGTATTCAGATATTAATATTACCAGTGTTTCAGCAGACAGGTATGACAGATACATCAGCGGTCTCAAACTTGGCCACATGCAACTCAGCATGTCTTTCTGCAAAGTATTTTCATTTTATACAAAAATGAAGACATTTATTATTAGATCACTAAAAAATAGAAGATACAGAAGTTTTTTAAACATTAGAATTAAGCAGATTTTTGGATGTTATGTCATTACTTTTGTATAATGACCCACAAAGTAGATTTAGAGAGTAAGTAGTAGTTCTTCTTATACAGCTTTTCTATAGTTGGGTTTAAGTTAGTTAGTTGATAGTAGTGGTTTATTCATTTTTTTGACGGTTCACGCTTGTTAGTGAACAAATCTCGGGTAGGCTTAAGTTTGTATTTCTAGTTTAATTTACACCTGAAGATAAGTACAGGTTGTTTAGTTGTTGAAACATTGTGTGATTAATTCTAACGATGGTAATAGTCTGATCCAACCCTTCTGATAATAGTTTGTGTTTTGTATTCTTGAAATTACTTCTACCATATCTGAAGATTAAGTTACTTTTCTATTTCACATTATTTAACATATTTCCATCACACTTTACTTACTGTAATGTATCTGGAAGAAGACTCCAATCACAAACATATTTTCTAAAGTCTTTATTTTAATGAAACACCAAAAATTGTGTAGACTTTTGTATAGCGTTTCAGTAAGGTATGGTTGTGTTACTTGCAGTGGGTAACCAACTAATGTCTTGTAAACCGTTAGAAGGAGCAATTTATGCTTATAACTCAAATACAATTGTATACGTTTAGAATACAATAATAATAAAAAAAATCATTTGACAAACAAATACAAACAGAATACAAAATTATTCTTAAAACTACAGCACAATACTTTGGTCAAAAGACCATCCGAGGAGTTGCATGCTATCTAATACATTTGTGGACTGAAGAGTGATTACAAAGGAAACTAACAGTGCATACACGCACTGTGCAGTTTTAAGAAATACTGTAGTATAATGTATGATAAACTGATTCTGTTTAAAAACAATTAAGTAAAATTGTTAAAGTCTTAATGTTCTTGTTATATAAAAATGAAATAAACAGAATAGTTCCAGAAGATAACAAGATAACACGTCAGATACTGCTCTCATTATAAATAACACTACATGTTTATACCTGGCACCCTATTAATTAATAGCGGTTAAGGCTTTATACAATGGATTGAAAGCGCACATAAAAATTGGAAGTAAAGTCTCAAAAGGATTTAATGTTAGTAAGGACCTGAAGCAGGGATGTTGTCTCTCACCGACGCTTTTTAAAATATACCTGGAACAAGCCCTCAAAACCTGGAAAAAGGAATGTCACAAAGTGGGGATACCTCTAATTGACAACACAGTGTACACACTGTGTTTCGCTGACGACCAAGTCATGGTAGCGCAGGACTATCACGATGTGGAATACATTACACGAAAACTTATAGAGGAATATAAGCTATGGGGCCTTGAAGTAAACACAAAGAAAACGGAGTATATGTGCATTGGTGGGGAACAGAAGAATTTAATTTTAGAAGACGAACAAGAAATAGTAAATTGCAGTAGCTATAAATATCTAGGAACACAGTTACACAAGATGGTAGTCTAGATAAAGCGATAAGAGAAAGAAATAACCTGGGAAGAAAATCAATAGCATTGCTGAACAACATATTGTGGGACCAACAAATATCAAAACAAAATAAACATCGTATGTACAATACAATCGTGAAACCAACTACGCCATATGGGTGTGAAATATGGCCAATAATACAAAGAACAGAAAAGTTGTTGGAAGCTACTGAAATGGATTATTGGCGAAGAGCGGCAGGGAGGTCAAAACTGGAAAAAGTAAGAAACGTCAGAATCTGGGAGATAATGGAGGTACAGTACTCTATTGTCGACGACATAAAAACAAAACAGCTAAGATGGTTTGGGCGTGTACAGAGAATACCGGATAATCAACTCCCCAAGCAAATTTTGAGATGGACACCATACGGTCGTAGGCGAAGAGGAAGAACTAGGTTGAGTTGGAGAGAAGGCATCAACCGGGCATTGAGAGACCAGGAATTGGAAGAAGAATCTTGGGTAGATCGAGACCAATGGAGACTAAGGATTGGAAGATGTAGGATAATGTTATGAACTGATTTATAATGCGACAGTACAAATAAGTGATGTACTGAGCATTGAATATAAAAATTTAAATATACCTAATAAACTGTAAATAATTAATAATGTATTAGAAATAAGCATGTCAGGGATTGCAAGCTTGGCTCAGACAAAAATATGAACAGGTGTTTCGACCTGAATCGACGTGCACACACACACAAATGTAACTGAAAGTGTGTACACCAGTATTTTGCTAGTGTGTGTGAACGCAGGTCTATGCAGGCGAGTTTACCACCCCAAGATGAATAATTGCATAATTACTGTTTTTCCGTAATTATTCATAAACTATAATTAAGAAGTGAAATCCAAAAACACAATAAAATGTAATAAAATTTACTAAATACTGTGTACGAAAACCACGTGAAAGTGACACACCGTATGAGTGTAATAGTGAAATAACTGTGTACAAATCGAAAGGGTTAAGTTGCAATGTCCAAAATTACAGTGAACATGTGTTGTAAAAATAGTTATAAGATAAGTATAAGAGTATACTTACAGGACTCTGCAATTCGCAGAAATATAAGAAATAGCGAAATTGACAAAGAGTGGGGGAACTGAATCCAGAGACAGTTTCTGACATGTCGATTTCGTACCACTGCAGGTCGACCAAGACATAGGTATAAATAGGACACACAAGCTACAGTGGTTCTCTTTCGTAAATCATCCACGGTGCAGCGGGAGCTTCTGCCCGTCCGCACGGCGTATTTATTTTTTTTGTAAATAGTTTAATTTTTCCAGTTACATACAACTATGTAACTAAGTTGTAAATACAATCACTTTTAAATAATAACAAAATAATAACAAAATTTCATAAGAAGATATACATAAGAAGATCCACATGAGATCCATTGACGTCAGAAACAGCACGACAAGAAGTTCCAGAGAGTGATACGATGCTGGACAAGAAAGCGATTCGACGCTGGACAAGAAGAGCGAGTCGACGCTGGACAAGAAGAGTGATTCGATGCTGGACAAGAAGAGCGATTCGACACTGGACAAGAGGAGTGATTCGACGCTGGATAAGAGGACGCTGGAGTGCGAGACGAGGACGACTACAGATGGATCAAAATGATCGAGTACGATTGACGACAATAAGGTGATAAACAACTTATTTATATCTTAATCGTACAATTAACTCAAAGACAATTAAAGACATTTCTATTTTATTTAAAAGTAAGAGCAAATGTTTATTGTAAAGTAGAATTAAAATCATAGATGTTTTAGAAATACGATTAACGTAACAAGAGCTCAAATTAATATGAAATAAAATGAATACAAAGAATTTAAATGAAAACAATTAGTGTTTGATATAAATCAGTACTGAGAAACAAAAGATAAATTCAATAACTATTAATATTTTGAGTACATTACAATATATAAAAAGATATTTAAATATTGATATTTTGAAACACATTAATTGACTGAGTAGTCTGGAAATGAGATTTTTCTTTAATACAATAATTAGTAGAATAGAATATTTAGTCAGTAAGGATGTATATAGCATAAGCCTTACGGCATATTAACAAATAATAACGAATGTTTTAAATCGAAGTCAGTGCCATGTGCACAATTTTTAATAATATCAAATAAATTTGAAATACCATTACAAGTTACATAGAGTTCTTCTTGCAGATACACCTGAAACCCAATTTAAATGCTATATTGTTACATAATTTGTCAATCTTGAACGTGAGACCGGTCATGCTAAATTTATGTATATGTATATGTATTTATGTATATGTATTGTTGCATATTTAGGCTCCCAAAGAACGTGGGGCTATACAAATTAAAGTACATATAAATTTGTACACATAAATACGTTGCATATAACGACATGCCTAAATTTATGTACAAAAATTTGTTACATAAATTGTAGCCCATGAACGTATGGCCCGATCCCCATCATTTAACTATTAAAATTTTTTATGTAGCTAAATGTTTGCTCTAAAATATAAAGAGTGTGTTAAATGAAAAATGTATAATATGTAATTTTTATTTATATTAAACAGTAACTGAATGTAATGTTAAATTGTTGTGTAATCACACAGCTGGCGCCCACAAATGATATTGTTTGTCTATGTAACAGGTGTAACTGTAATGAGTATTAATAATAACTATTAATAAAAATACAGAAATAAATAAATAAGTAGGGAACGGTTATCAATAATAATTGTTAAAGAGTTACTACTAAATAAATATTTTAATAATAATTCACCATGGCAATATCGGGAAGTTTGAGGATGGGAGAGGCACTTCAAGCTATGATGCAAGCCGTATTTGGTGAAGTAGAGAACAAACAAACAGAAAAAATAAAGAAAATAATATTAGAACGCAAATAGAAGAGTTAACAGAATTTTTTACAAAACAGACCGAAAAATTAAGAGAAGAAAGGAAAGCAAAAGAGGAATTAGTAGAAAGAATTGACGATTCTAATATGCACATTGCGGCAGTAGAATATAAACAAACCATAAGAATTAAAAATAAGAGAGAAAATACGTTCGTAATTACTAACGATAATTATAAAAAAGTAATTAACATTAAGGAGGAGAAGCAAATAAAGGTTAATAAAACATACCTTATTAATAGCGATATCCCTATTGTGAGACACACACACACACACACACTAGTAAGTCACATAAGATGACACACTTAAGGCACCACACTTACGGAGATAAATATCACTGTAGGCCTAACAATAAACGTAGTAAATTATCTATACAAAGCTACGCAAAATTGTGGTAAGCATGATGTTAGATATACGCACGATAATTATAGTAACGATAATTATATCTGCAAGTATGAGAACTACGGTGAGTATTATCATAAACGTCGAATGAAAAAACCGTCGACAGCTGTTCAGGTAGGTGCACTAAGCCAAACTAATGAGAGAGAGAGAAACGTTTGTAAAGAGAGACGAAAGAGAGTAGATTTTGTGTGGCCGAGAGGCAAAACGAAAATGTTACCCTATGAACAGGTGACTTCTACAATAAAAACAAACATCGCAGTAATACAATGGAACGCGGACGTTGTTTACAGGAGGGAGAGAACAATGGTAAGCACGGCGACTATGTTACAAAGGAACAATATACGTCCGGTAGACGACGGACAATGTAATTGTTATAATGAGGGGTGTAAGATCGAACTACACACTGAACTCAGAACTCAATACCCGAATGGAATGAATAATTATTTTTAAAATAAAATAATATAACTATTAATTATTAATAATAAGAAATAATATGTGTAATAATATAAGAGAATATAATTAAGAAATGTTATTTATTAAGGATATGATAGCAAATAAAAAAAGAAATATTAGTGAAAAGAAATAAGGAATATTATTTTAAAGGGTTAATTAAGAAATGTATTATTGATGGTAAGGAATGCTATTTTAGAGAAATATTTAAGAAAGTAATGGTAAAAGATGTTATTGTTGTTATTAATATGAAGAAAGGGTTAGGAATGGAAAATAATTGCTATAATTATCAGAACGACTGATCAAGCGAAAACTTAATGGAGATACAAGGACACAGAAGAAAGCAAGAGTGAAAAGTCAAAAGGGCAGAGACTACTTAGGATTAAGGACTTCGAGAAAAATATCGTTGTTTTCCAAGACAGTTCCTCTGTAACCGATCATGCAACACACTACAAAGCTAAAAGAGTATTCTGTTACGGAAGTGTATTTCAGGAAAGTAGTAGCGATCAGAAAGGTAATGTTAAGGAAATGTAATAAAAGGTAATGAATGTTAATGTATTGTATAAGTAATGTATTAGATAAAGTAATGTCATGTTAAGAAAAGAGTTAAGGAAGATTAGAAGCAAAGGTAAGAATGTATGAATAAGATAATGTAAAATTAAGGACCGAATTTACACACATACGTAGGAATGCAGAGTGTACAGAAGGAGAACAAGGGAGAGCTAATTGCAGTGGATTTTCTGGGACCACTACCACGATCAAGTCGAGGTGTGAAGCACATATTGGTATGTATCGATGTGTTTTCCAAGGCAGTCCGACTGTACCCAATTATGCGACCCACAACCAAAGTTGTTCTAAAGATACTCAAAGCTAATCCAGTGGGAAAACGGAGTGATAATACGGCGAAGAAATTCTTCAGACTTTATAATGGACCGTATACGTTAAGACAGCGAGTAGGACAACACACTTTCATCGTATATGATGAGATACAGAAGAAAGAAATTGGTAAATTCCACGCAACGTCATTATGAAGTTCTACATATGAAAACAACGAGGTCTATGAAACCAGTCAGATCAGCTGTTTGTTAAAGCCACCCTACTACAAGGTCACGAGCAGTGAGCGTATAAGGAGGGGAGGTAAGACATTTGTATACACTCCAATTAAGGGTGAAATGACAAATATTATTCTTTATTATTTGTTACATTTTTTTTCAATTGTAATAATAATAAAAAAATTTTAATAAATAAATTTATTAAATTTTTTTTGTTACCAAGCAGAGGGATAATGCGACAGTACAAATAAGTGATGTACTGAGCATTGAATATAAAAATTTAAATATACCTAATTGTAACGGGCCAAATTTATGGGTTATTTTATTTTATTGCATTTTTCGGGGATTTATAAAAATATGTATGAAGTCTAATTCCATTGTGACAGACTACGTGTTGTAAGAACCGTTTTTAACAAAGGCGACGCAATATCACGTTGTGCAATCGGTAACCAAGAATTCAACCAGCCTTCATTTCCAAGAACTTTGTTTGTGTGTGACCGTGCGCTCGGATGCATGACACGAGCATACGCACGGGGCGACGCTACTTGTACAACTCAAGATGGCTAAGAAGCAATTTTTGGTCGCCTTCATCTACCATGCGGCCGGACATAAAAATTAAGTCACGCCTATCTTGTGACGTTAGCCAGTGCCTAGCCAATATCCTGATACAACTAACACAACACCAACAGCATGAGTTAAATGGGACGAAACTACGACGAACAACTACAAGGCATTGGTTTCCACCTGAAAACGACGAAATTGAGTTGGCAGTGAAACATAGACGCTTCTCCCCAGTCCACGAGAAACCACAACAGCTTACAGACGTAGTTAGTGACACGTGGGCCCGGTCGGGTAGAACTTTTTAAATATGAATAATTCAGTGTAATAACGTTTTAATACCGACCGGGACCCAAGAAATTAATAAACATATTACAGTTATAAATTGGTGCAGTGACGTGGAGTGAATCATAAACGGTTAAAGTACGGACATTGGAATCGCGGGACAAAACACGTGTTCGGCCGGCAACGCGTTAGTGGACGGTTTTAAACAATAAACGATAAAGGAATTTATAAAACATAATAATAAATAAGGGTAATGTATAAAATTGTGTGAAAGCGTGCGTGAGCAGAATGGGCTGTCTTAGAAGTAAGAATATTTAAATATGGTACCAAAAATTATATTTCAAAATTGGTCTTGTAGTGCTCTTGTAATAATAATGAAAACTGATTTGAGTCATTAAAACTATTTAGTTTACGGCATAACCATGTGTTAGTCTAAGTTATTTCGTCAGTACCACTTTCTCATTTCTGTGCTGCAAGATTCGTCTAAACGTTCCGGGTATCTTCTGAATTATTATTGAGGGTGGTCAGATTGCTAAATTGTCCCGTTTTATTTAAGGTGGAGTGTTAAGGTTTCGGTATTATAACCTATAAAAATACCGTGGCGACTCTGGGCTTCTGAGAAAAATTTAGGCAGCAGGTAAGTAAAAATGAGTACAGGTAAGTCCTGGCAGTATATTTTTATTTATTTATATATTTCGATCTATTTTGTATCATTAAATTTAAAACTGTAAATAATTAATAATGTATTAGAAATAAGCATGTCAGGGATTGCAAGCTTGGCTCAGACAAAAATATGAACAGGTGTTTCGACCTGAATCGACGTGCACACACACACAAATGTAACTGAAAGTGTGTACACCAGTATTTTGCTAGTGTGTGTGAACGCAGGTCTATGCAGGCGAGTTTACCACCCCAAGATGAATAATTGCATAATTACTGTTTTTCCGTAATTATTCATAAACTATAATTAAGAAGTAAAATCCAAAAACACAATAAAATGTAATAAAATTTACTAAATACTGTGTACGAAAACCACGTGAAAGTGACACACCGTATGAGTGTAATAGTGAAATAACTGTGTATAAATCGAAAGGGTTAAGTTGCAGTGTCCAAAATTACAGTGAACATGTGTTGTAAAAATAGTTATAAGATAAGTATAAGAGTATACTTACAGGACTCTGCAATTCGCAGAAATATAAGAAATAGCGAAATTGACAAAGAGTGGGGGAACTGAATCCAGAGACAGTTTCTGACATGTCGATTTCGTACCACTGCAGGTGTCGACCAAGACATGGGTATAAATAGGACACACAAGCTACAGTGGTTCTCTTTCGTAAATCATCCACGGTGCAGCGGGAGCTTCTGCCCGTCCGCACGGCGTATTTATTTTTTTTGTAAATAGTTTAATTTTTCCAGTTACATACAACTATGTAACTAAGTTGTAAATACAATCACTTTTAAATAATAACAAAATAATAACAAAATTTCATAAGAAGATATACATAAGAAGATCCACATAAGATCCATTGACGTCAGAAACAGCACGACAAGAAGTTCCAGAGAGTGATACGACGCTGGACAAGAAAGCGATTCGATGCTGGACAAGAAGAGCGAGTCGACGCTGGACAAGAAGAGTGATTCGACGCTGGACAAGAAGAGCGATTCGATGCTGGACAAGAGGAGTGATTCGACGCTGGACAAGAGGACGCTGGAGTGCGAGACGAGGACGACTGCAGATGGATCAAAATGATCGAGTATGATTGACGACAATAAGGTGATAAACAACTTATTTATATCTTAATCGTACAATTAACTCAAAGACAATTAAAGACATTTCTATTTTATTTAAAAGTAAGAGCAAATGTTTATTGTAAAGTAGAATTAAAATCATAGATGTTTTAGAAATACGATTAACGTAACAAGAGCTCAAATTAATATGAAATAAAATGAATACAAAGAATTTAAATGAAAACAATTAGTGTTTGATATAAATCAGTACTGAGAAACAAAAGATAAATTCAATAACTATTAATATTTTGAGTACATTACAATATATAAAAAGATATTTAAATATTGATATTTTGAAACACATTAATTGACTGAGTAGTCTGGAAATGAGATTTTTCTTTAATATAATAATTAGTAGAATAGAATATTTAGTCAGTAAGGATGTATATAGCATAAGCCTTACGGCATATTAACAAATAATAACGAATGTTTTAAATCGAAGTCAGTGCCATGTGCACAATTTTTAATAATATCAAATAAATTTGAAATACCGTTACAAGTTACATAGAGTTCTTATTGCAGATACAACTGAAACCCAATTTAAATGCTATATTGTTACATAATTTGTCAATCTTGAACGTGAGACCGGTCACGCTAAATTTATGTATATGTATATGTATTTATGTATATGTATTGTTGCATATTTAGGCTCCCAAAGAACGTGGGGCTATACAAATTAAAGTACATGTAAATTTGTACACATATGTATTGTTACATTACATTAACATAACATTACATTTGGAACAACTTGATGTCGTACCAGATTTAATGAAGACTATGGATAAGAAACTAAACAAGAAGAAAAATATCTTTCAAGATGATAGTGAAGAGGAACGAATAACTAGACTAACTAGTACTACAACTGACCGTACCCAAATTAATGATTAGGCAAAGTGATGCAAAATACCCCGATTATGACATGAACCTCAAATAATGACAAAATAATAATTATAAAGACAGGCAGCTTATGTACCAATACTATAAGGAAACTAATGGTTCCATTAAATGTATCAAAATATAAAGATAATCAAAATGCAAATTGAGGGATAATAGGCCCAAACATACAATACAATGTAAAAAGAAATATTAGTAAGTTATTAATTTGAATGATATAATGAAATAATATAACCAAACCATTATTATAGATACATGAAACATGCAACTAATTGTAATGAATAGTGGACATAATGTTGTCAAGAGAATAATGAATAATAAACCATGAAGTACACTACAGAAAGTAAAGAAAGACTAATGTACCATAGTTTATAAGATAATACGTAAATAATATTTTATAACAAGAGTGAAGTGATGAGGGAAAAGTTAACAATAATTAATCAAACAGAACAGACTGTATAGATTAATTAGTTCTTTTAATGACAATAAAAATGTAAACCAAACACAAAAACAATGAATGTGACAAGTAGAAATACAATACAATGTATTATAGTATTAAATGTATTTTAATGAATAAGGAAGTAGCTGCATATTATGTATCAGGGAAACCAAAACAATCAGTGACAAAGTGTATAAACAAGTGAATTATAGTAAGTGTTAATCACTCAGACAGGACTGGGGAGATTAATACCAGTGTTAAGGTGAGCCTAAGAAAACTTATTTACATTGTTAATAATAAATAATCATTGATTTATGTTATGTGTATGTTAGTGAAAGTTGAAGTAGACTATCAAGAACAATTTACAATAATTGTCTGTGATTAATAATGAGAACTGTAAATAGTAGGAAAGGAATTAATGCCTACAAGACTATAGGCTGTGATGCCAAGTAAAGGTAATTATGTTATTAGTAATCACATATTCTTAATTTTGTTAGTAAAACTATCACAAAGGTTCAACTGGATAATCAGGAACAATTGTAGTTACTTATATAATCAGGTAATGAAGTAATGTTTGTATAATAAGGAAAAGTATAGTGTCATGTAATCAGATTTGAGTAGGCCTAGAAAGCCGAATATGATTTTTAGCATATCCTGATACTCTTATTATAAATCATGTAAATCACAATATATAGTGAGTAATTACCAATTTTGTTATTATAATTACGTATATAAGTCATAATACTTAATATTTTATGTAAAATTTTTAAGCCAATGTTAAAATAAACAAACTATTATCAGAATAGCCAGTGAAGTAACAAACATTATAAATTAATAAGAAATAGTAAAACTAACAAAGCAGACAGTAGTTCTATAAGGGTAATCACATTTTTTGAACAAACAAATGAATTAGCAAATGTTTTTGTGGATGGCAAACTGTATGAAGCTATGTAAAACCAACTTTTGTAAATTTTAGGAAATACTGTTAGAATTTTGTAAAACAAATGTTGAAGGATGACTAGATTGATAGTTAATGGTATACACAACAAATCTAGAATCAAAATAATCCGTTTTAAGTTATTTAAGAAAAAAAATAGCAAAAATGTAACATCTGTATTTCTTAAGTAAAAGTAGGCATGTTTAGTGTCTATATGTCACAAATGTAAAGACCAAAATAATGATGCTAGTAGTTTTAAATTCCCAATCAGTACAGAAAAGTTATACTAATTTAAAAGTTTTGAACAAATTCAGACATTGAAATAATGAATTTGTATGACAATGTATATCTGAATCAACCAACCAGATTTCAAGTTTTACCTTAGCAACCAAAAATTTCAGATAAATAAAAGAGGACTTCTTTAACAACGGTCATTGAATACAGACGCGTTAGCAAAACGTCTTATATAATTATACTTTAAACTGTGAAAACACATACCAGACTTAGTAAAACAAATCGATGTACATAATACAAAATATTACAACCAAGAGAGGAACATCCAGCATTTAATATAGAAGAATTGAGATCCAGGGAGAAGAACTGAAGAAGACGTGGACCCTATCTTCGTCCTAGAATCATTTAAGGAAGAGGATCTGGTGAATTTGAACAATTTATTATCTTATGTGTCAAAACCAACATTTGTGTACACGACTTTCTAGGAATTAAACAAAATAAAACTACAGACACTATATCACACCAACACTAAAGAACACTCACAAATAACACGAATTGAGCATTACACTTTTTTGAACACCATAAGAATTTTTAACGATAACTAATAAGCACATAAACTGGTCATAACCTCTAATAACAAGCAACCAATACTCGACTGCCTGTGTGCACTTTACACACTAAAACTTTGTAATATCCTTGTACTGTGAAATTTGTATTTTGATTTAAAGAATAGTATTATTTGTTTAAACGTAATTCCCGAACCAGATACGCCCTGAGATAATTTATTTTAATAGAAATAATAAACTTCATCATTATTTTGGCCTGGCTGACTACTGAATAATATTTACAACTACTGTACCAACTGGTAAAGAAGACGCATAATTTTGCCACAAGTGTAATTACCATAAAAATAAAACGAGAAATAATTAACCAGTGCTTCACTGAATAAATGGTTTCTATAAAGATATATGTTTGGTGTTTTATTTGCGTCATTATTATTGCTGTTTCATTTTAAAAATAAGTTTACATAGCACAGCGGACACAACAACGGTTGGCAACTGTGGGTGACGTCATTGAAACTGCATGTATAGTGGGAGCGAGCGGCAGAATACAAAATAATTCGCCGTTCAACAGATCATATTAATGGTTACAGATTGACAACAACAACGGTGTGGTTGAATAATTTTAATACATATATATTGAATTTGTTAAAATTTGACGCATGCTACGTGGAGCGTAAGAACCCGTATCTCAACACAAATTGTTATATTGTTTACTCGCGAGACCTCATCTCATTTATTTATTACTGTTACAAATTGACGACTCCAGTGTGAGGCGGAAATAAGTAGTACACACGCACATATTTAAAATAATTTGTAACAATATATATATATATATATATTACATTTAATTCCTGTAAATAAAGGTTTTTTTGAACACATAAATGCATACAAAAAACCAGAAATACATAAATCCAATTTAGCCACACATGCAATGAACACAGGACATGAATTCCCAGACATAACCAATGTGACACTAATAAAACATATACCACACAAAGGCACCTTAATGAACATTTGGGAAAATTTAGAAATATACAAACATAAAACAAAACAAACTAATACCTGAACAAATACAAATCAGTACAAAACATGACACAATATTCAAAGCACTCAACATCGAAAATACACAAAATACAAATACAACAATCACACACAATAATACAACTTTAAAATACCAGAGACCAACAAACAACCTTAATAGCATCCAGCCAACACACAAATACTTCACCAGACGCAAGATTGCGAAGGCTGAAGATGAGAGCACGGGAGCTCTCGAAACATGTTCCTAATAAGGAAAAAAAGTATATCTTGAGGTAAATTTATTTATAAATATTAAATGTAATATATATATATACACACACACACACACACACACACACACACACCCTATTAATTAAATTTTGTAACTAGTAACTAGTTCATGCTGATGTGGCCATGTTGATTGGTAGTATTCACTCAGCAACATCCAGTTTTTACCATTTAACAAGTCTTTCTCCTCTCTAACAATTAACACGGATCTTTAAAAATATTTTAAACAACACTCTTTTTATACTGAACAGTTACAAATGAATTGGATAAAATCCTCCTCTTCTTTACTATTATACAAAGAACATAATTTGGATGGAGTTGTAGTACCAACACTTCTGCTCTGGCTTTAAATAACCAATTTATTAAGAAACAATTAACAGTACTATCTACATATTCCAGCCTTAAATTAAGCTCTTTATTCAGTAATTGTTACTGACTATTCCTAACTTGTAATGTATATTTATCCAAATAGTGATTCTTAAATTTATCAACAGCAGCATTAATATTAAAGTCTGTATTCTGAAAACGGTCCATTGCTATTTCAAGTAACTTAATTTCCTCCAATTGTTATGGAAATACAGTAGAACTCCATTTATCCGAACTAATGAGTCTCAGACATAATTCGGATATGCAGAAATTCGGATAACTGGGACAAACATAAGAAAAAGGTTATGTTATGAAAGAAAACGTGAAAATTTCTGAAAAATCACTTATGTTTATTTTTATTACATGAGTACAGTATCTTAATAAAAACCAGGCCACACGTGTTTTGCAAAAAGTTTACTTTTACAAAAAAAAAATAAAAAAATACTCGCACATAATTATAATTTTTCTGTTGAACATGTCAAACAAAGTTAATTGTTTTGTCGTAGAAGCTCATTTGCATGCATGCAGCCAGGTCCCACAAATGCTTGGCGTAAAGAAGCTGCAGGCGGTTGCATTCAGGTTGCCATTCCATTCACTTTAAGACAGTGTCAAAACAAGCGAATGCCTCATTCGCCCTAGGTTCCTTTTCCGGTTCAACTGAAGCAACATTGTCATCGCCTTCGTCCACCTGCTGAGGTTCATCGTTTACACTTTTGATAATTTCTTCATCGTCCAAAAATTGATATCCAGGGTCCGGTGAATCGCACTGCAACCACTCGTTTATGTCGTCCACATCACACTCGGAACAGCCAGGAATATGTACAATTTCTGGATGTCTTCAGTTGATACAGCTTCGTTTTCTTCAACACTTTCTTTTGCTCTTTTTTCCTCTTCCTTCTTGTTCAGTGCCTCTTATTTTTATTCCTGGATTTGTTATTTTGTCAAAATCCCTTTAATTTTATTCCATGGCATTTCCTAATATCGATTCAGATAATTGGCAATTCAGATAACTGAAGTTCGGATAAATGGAGTTCTACTGTATACTTTTATTTTAACTATCTCTTGCAACAAAATCTTTGGATACTGATCTGAAGTTAGACGCAAGATCTGATGGATATATTTGAAATGCAGTGATAGTATGTGCAGAAATGTAGGGAATAAATGTGTCTCTGGATACGGACAATACTCTGAAGAATTTTTGGACAAATTAAAAACTTTTTTTATGAAGAATGATTTAACTACATCAACGGCTGTATTCATTTTATATCCCCAACTTGTGCAACACAGCACATTATCGCTCTACAGATGGTAATTAAATATTTCAAGTTTGCAGAAAACTGATTCACAAAATCAAACATTTTTTGTAAATATAAGTCACTTTTGTTAACATACACATGTACAATGATAACTAGTTTTACATATATCATACTAACAAGGAAATAGAGCAAAATTCACTGTTGTATATTCTTCTAATAATATTGGGGTACTCTGAAGCAATCAGGCAAACACAGTCCAAGTTCACATTCAGGGCACCACCGTGTTGACTCTTTTCTTTGACGTCCACTAGTTTGGGTTTGAAATCTGTCCGGATCTAACATTCTAGATATCTGTTGTTGTTGTTTTCCAATGGCTCCCCCTTGGTACATTTAACCCATTTGGTACCGAGCTTCCCAATAAAGACCACTGTAATTTCTGAGTTCTTGCATTTCCCGGTTCAGCTTCACACACTCCAATAGATGATTTTTGTTCATTTTTGAGTATTCTCTACTGCACAATACACATTCTTCTGTGGTGGAAATTTTTAATTTGTAGAGATGCGCTGAGAGACAGTTATGGCCAGTTTCCAGTCTAAAGTTGGCGACTGATTCCTTCCTGGGTTTTCTACAGTTGTTATTCCATAACCGTTCAATCCCTGACCATGTTTTTCCCTCTGATATGTTTCTTGCTTCTTCCAGGAAGCGAGAGTTTGTTTTCCTTGTCATTAGTCTTCTTAGGGTGCTGAAGTCATGGGTACTTTCCTGGTGGTAGAGCATTGTCCCTCGCTTTGCCAAGGTGTCCGCTGTCTCATTTCCCGAGATGCCTATGTGAGATGGGATCCACTGAATAACTATCTCCTTGTTAAGTGCTGTAAGCTGCTTGGTGAGTCGTCTTGCTTCCAGTATGCTCCTGGATGTTGCTCCTGTATTAGAGAATGTTGCCTGGATGGCAGACTTAGAGTCCACTAAAAGGACAGCTTTTGAAAAGGAATTTGGCCTCCAAATGAGGTTTTGCAATGCCACTTTGATAGCCTCTGCTTCAGCATCATAACTTGATTTATTTTGTCCCACTGCAATGTAGTGAGAAAACAATGAGAAGAACACTCCTGCTCCAGCACAACCCACTTTATCCAGTTAATTCTATATATCTATTAACCTGACATTCAAAAGAAGCAAATAAAATGCTTTCCGTCCTTGCATAGCCACACGTGGACTTTGCACAAGATTGCGAATGACAGCCTGAGTTAGACATGGGTGCGCACCGTTGACTAAAGCACCTAGCCTAAGTTGGGCTCGGGTTTGGCATGGAAAGTGTTAAACAAATAAAGTGAAATGTACTGTACGTTTATTAGTGGACCAGTGAATCTGTTTTTTCGTAGGTTTCTCTTGCAAGATCATTGTCAGTTAAAATAATAGTGTATTATTCATTTATTTATTAAAATAAATAAAGTAATTATTAAAGTGGTTTAAGAAAATAAGGTCTCAGCCCACATGTACCACCAGGTGGAAATCACTTATCTATTCTGTAATGCTGCATGCTTGTTTATCGTGTGTGTGGTTATGTTTATAATTTTGAGTTATGTGCAAGAGTGATGGTAAAGTTTTTATGTTTGATTTATATTTTACACTAGCGGCTTTTTGGATTAAATACATTTTATTATTCTATGTTAAAAACACCCTAAAAATTCTCGTGATCTAAAAGTATTCGAAACAATAAAAGGCTTCATGAAAATGAACATAAGACATTATGGTACAAAAATTATAATTTTTAGTTATCAGTAAATATATCTACTTTGTTTGCACAGTCATAATCGTTTCCGTATAAAAAAAAGTATGAGATGTAACACAGGTCAGTTATATCGTCTAATGTTTGCTTGTGTTTCAGGGATTGTAAAACAAAAAAGTATACTTAAGTGTCACTTTATATTTTATATATGTTGTTACAAATAATAAATGGTCCATAATAAATGAGGCTGGATTTACAATATGTGACTTCGTAAATAAAGATGTTAAGGAAATTTTTACATGCGTAAGGACCAAGATTTTTATTTTAATTTAGTCAGTAATGTGTTTATGGTAAGAATTTGTAATTGTGTTTCAGACACATGCTCTCTGCCTATATCTGGCAGGTAAATGCCTTTTAGAAGCTCGTGAGTTCAATGAAGCACTTCAACTGTTATCAGATATTGATGATCAAGCAGGAACTCCATTGAATTCATCTTCAAATAATGTAACGTTCACCATCAACAACTCACATCTTTTTGTAGAAGGATCAACACCAGCAAATGTAAGAAAACTTTTTTTACTGAGGTCTAAAAGCTAATGACTGTAAATTAAATTATGTGTATATAGTAGCCACTGCAGTGAATAGGAGTAATATATCAGAAACTTCATGCTAATGTTAGGGGCATCTCTGACTACATGTTGGAATGGTTATTTATTTTAGTAAACATTTCTCATCTGGTCCCAAGCAGATAGATTAGAGCAACCCTTCTTCGAACGCCCCACACGTCTCTATACTTTTGGCTTATAATTCTTGTATCAATTTTGTAACAGGTCCAGTTACCAGTTGTGATAACAAATGCTCTGGTCAATTCATTCTAACTGTAACAGGCAACATTAGTTTTAATTGATGTAGACAGAAATTACATAAGTTATTAAAATCATAATTTTTTCTACTGTTTCAGCTGAAAAGTTCATTGTTGTATTTGAAAGGTAGAGTCTATGAAGCATTAGATAATAGAAGTCTTGCAGCAGACTGTTATAAACATGCTTTGCAATGTGATGTCTACAATTTTGATGCTTTCGAGGCACTTGTCCAGCATCAGATGCTCAGTGCATGGGAAGGTATTGTTTTATTATCATTACTATTATCAAAAATAATTTTAAATAGTTATTATATATAGTTAATCTCATAATCAGTGGTGGCTAGTGTTATGGATGCAAAGTTGCAGTTCAGAATAATTAAATTAAAAAGTAAAAGAATGAAAACATGAAGCTGAAGTGAGTGTCATTAATTGAAATGGAAGCATTGATATCCAGGTATAATTTAGATGTCCCATTGGTGGTGTACTAGCAGTCTGCAAGTTTAATAGTGAATGACAGAGCTCATTGTACAAACACTTGCTCTTCACAAGTTCTCAGTGAAGCATTTGTAAGCTTAGTTGTTGCACTTGATTTGCAACATTACCACTAATATCACAGTGGTGCATCCTTTGTTGTGTTGGTATAACAGTACAACATTTCAAACCTGTTATTCACACTATAATGTTTTGCCTTGTTGAAAATAAATGTGTTCCCCATTGTTTGAGGTTCTAAAATTATAATAATTTCATGAACTGTGTAAATAATATTAAGTATTCTTTTTATTGAAACGTAGTATGTTTTTATTACTGTTGTATGCTTTTAATAGCACAAAAAAAACTTTATAAGTTTTTTTCTTGCAAAGAATGAAGGAGGAATAGTGAAACATATAAACAATATACAAAGCTCTTGTTATCTTTTTCAAGTGTAATTGTAAAATTGTAAGGCTTTACAACGCACCCTTTTGGCACATTTAACACAGCATAGCAGCTAGGCAGTGAATATAGACAAAATATTGTTAAGAACAATAAAAAAGTATGTAGGCTTGTCTACTGTTTAAATGTGTCCTTTTAGCCTCACACCCACCTGCACCCAACCAACATTAATATCCACCTGGAACCACCAAAATTTGGAACAATCAGCTACCACAGATTATAATAATAAGTTTTGCTGTGTTGAGGACATAGGGAATGTACACTTTGCACGTATAATATGCATGGAGGAATTATGTAACACTTTAGATCATTTGAGATGCTCCTTCCAAACATTGCTTAACTATTCTAACGGCTTCCAGTCCTGCTGTATCAGTACAATGCCACACTACCAGGGTATAAATACTGGATTTAAAAGCGGCCAACTTCAGTAAACCAGCAGTATTAAAGTGCGGTTTGTTACTGTGACATGTGGTTTAATGATTTTTGTGTGTTAGTGCAAAACTGTAGTAAGGTGACACTTATTGTTAGTGACATCACTGGTGTTGGACATTCTCTAGTTTGAAGAATTTGTAGTCTCTGGTTTGTAACGATACAAATAATAATAATAATAAGAAGAAAGCCTCCTATACTACTTTACTTACCTCATCAGAAGATTCCAAAAAAACCAAAAGACTTTGGATCACCACCACATTTTGATAGGTGGAATGTGGAAACCGCAAAACTGTCCCTGGGAAAACAAAATAGCAAACTTTCCCTTATCAGAATTTCCAAGGTCCGTGAGACGAACTCATTGAGCACAGGGTAGGTTAAGAGGAGATGACATTGAAAATAACTCATATTCATTATTATTCACTTAAATTTATTCATTGATATTATTAATATAAAATATTCCACAAATAATAATAAGATGTTTTGTAAAATATATTGTCTTTTATAAGGTAATGTATTAGAATGGTTACGTGTGAAACTATTCACCTTCTACATGCGAGAATTTTGAAAAACTTTATTGTAATATAATTAAAACATTTAATTATTATCAATATAACATAAAAAGGGAATCAATTCAAATCAGTACTTTTTTATTTACTCTCTCTCTCTCTCTCTCTCTCTCTCTCTCTCTCTCTCTCTCTCTCTCTCTCTCTCTCTCTCTCTCTCTCTCTCTCTCTCTCTCTCTCTCTCTCTCTCTCTCTCACACACACACACACACACACACACACACACACACACACACACACACACACTTCCTCTCTTACCCCCTTTTTCTTTGTGCTTTCTCCCCGTGTACACTGTGACACTCCTGATTATTGTTTATTTCATATTTTTTATTTTATTTAGCAAAAATTTTCCCACTTTTGTTACTTAGCTGTGTGTGTCCAATGATTGTGTTGTATTTTGGTTCAACGAGGTCCTTTGTTCCCTCGCACACAACACTAGGCCATTACTATGCACTGAATGTACTTTGTCCTTTTGTTACACCTTTTGATATGTAACCTGTTTACAATACAATTATGTGACTTAATTAAATCAACAAAACTTTATTTGTCAATCACTGATGTTCTTTTTCTATTAAGACGCCAACGTAAGCTTTCACGTCGCCCACGGGCATCGAATTGGTATACTTCATAACATGCATACTGTTCCAAAGTTACAAGGCAACTGACTCACACGTTAGGCTTAGCGGCTCACAATTCTGCTGCGCTAAACTGTTTTTTCCAGCTCTTTCCAGGTGTGATGTTGTTTGTCTGATGAAATACTTCTTGACCTTGCAAAACTTATTCTTTAGCACGCATAAATAATTACACCCTTGCCAGGCCTAGGTCACTTACACAGTTCAATGCTGTCTCTCACCCATGAAAATTCCAATGAAATGGTACCATTACTAGTTTCAAATACTGTAGTATTTTGAATGTTATTGTTTAATTCTAATTGTAATTAAAGTTGTAATTGTTGTTGATCAAGCAAGTTCTTGAGTGGAACATTACCTCGCAGCCACTGGGATCTGGAGGTGGGCCTAACTAAAAGTACATATGAGGCCAATAGTGAGAATGTGAGAGCACGGCATGAAATCAGAAAATGAGGGATCGACCTGACACGACAGCTGTCAGGCATGGAGGAACCATACAGACAAGACAGTTATTAACTTCTCAGACTGGCAGCTGAATAACATCGAAAAAGCTGTTTTGGTGAAAAAGGAGAAGTTTGGAGTGACTCTGAGAAAGATATCAGTCGAAGACATCATCACCAATGTGGAAGCAGTTGTAAGAGAGCTTCCACTGGCCCAAACAGACAAGATCCGTTATGAAGCTGTTAAGGCCCTTAGAAGGTCTGCTATGTTAAGGCCGTTTATGGTCTGCCAAAAAAACAACTTCTCATTAGTGGAGCTACAGGTGTTGCGGGAACTAAAAGTGGACGGCTCTTTCGTGATCTTACCAGCAGATAAGGGGAGTGAGACAGTTGTTATGAACACCAGGGACTACCAGAGGAAGGTCAAGAAACTTTTGGATTCACAAACATATAGGAAACTGAGGAAGGATTGCACAGCGGTGGTCCTTAGAAGGACCGATTTTCTTGTGAAGCAATCTTCCCTGGCGCCTGCTATGAAGACTGCTGTCAGAGGCACTTCCCCCGAGACTTTACAGCTTACCTAAGATACATAAAGCCAGTGTTTCACTGCATCCCATTGTCAGTGCATCGGTTTGCCAACTTACAACATTCATGGGGTGACTGATCGCATTGGCAGACTGCTGAATCAGCTGGGCATGAGGACTATCTGCAAGCCGACCAGGAAGATACTACAGTTCTTGAGTCCGGTGAAGGACACCAGGGATCCGCTCTTGTTGGGAGGCGTGTACAGTGTGCCTTGCTTGTGCAGGGAAATGTACATCAATATCACGAAACACAGTGTCTGCACTCGTGTTGGTGAACACAGCCTCTGTTGTCGCTGAGGCAGCCGGAGAAGTCTGCGTTGGCTGAGCATGAATTCTCCAATGCTGATCATCACGTTTTTTTACGGAGACCAAGATCTCGTCCTCGAAGAGTGCCTACTACCCTCGGCTGCACATAGAGATCTTCAAACATGGTTCTGTCACTATGAATGGAAGGGGAGAAAGCCTCCTATTAATAGGATTTGGCAGGCTGTGTTCTCCCAAGCCAATCAGATAGCATTTGATGCTGATTTGTTAATGCTGCTTTCCAGTTTAGACCGTGATGGTATTAAAGTTTATATAAGTGAGCCTTTCTAAGCAAAATTATATGTAATACCTTGAAGTCACCTTTGACACCACACTGACCTGGTGACAGCACATCAAGAGAACCTATGACCAATCACAAGCCTATATTCGATCACTACATATACTAAGCATAAACGACTGCTGCTCCAGTGAACTACTCAGCAGGATCTACACTACATGCATAAGATCAATTCTGACTTACACACACCCGGTCCTGCTGATGACAGACACAACCAAACTCAAACCTTACAGAATTACAGAATGGCGTGCTCTGCGCTCGATTTACCGACGACCTCCCATCACCAAAACCTCAAATACGGCTTTATGTGCCCTCAACACACAATTCCCCGACCTTGACACCTTCCTACAGAAACTACACTGGAAATACACTACAATAGCTAAAACAAGAGCTGTGCTACAAACCCTCCTCACCCCCCTTAATAGACCAGACCAAAATGCCAGGCCTTCTCACTTCCTAGTTAACTGTCCCCTGACTCTTGCAGACGAACCTCCGCCCAGGCTACCACGTCGAAGACCACAAAACAGAAGGATCCCTGGACCCGTCTAGCGTTCGCCTCTGGCCTTGCAGACTTGGAAAAACACAGCAAAATAAAAATAAATAAATGATATAACACCAGTCCCAACTCCCCCGCATCGTCCCACTACAAGAACTACCTCAACGTGAATACAGATAATAAATAAAAATAAAACACCCTCTCCTGTTAATAAATTCTCCAATCATGTAACCTAAAAACCTGTCCCCCACCGTTCCCATGAAGCCACTACGATGCTACTTTCCACCTTTAGCGTCACTAGCTGCACGACCCTGGCTATCTAGTCTATAAGTTTGGCACTAAACACCCCCACACCCTCTCCTAGAGGCTTCTCACACTATAACACTAACATCCTCTCTACGCTGGTACCACCACCTTCTCATCGGCCTGTCACCGCTGGCTTACAAATCCTACCCGCTCAACCGTACCCACACGGCTAAAGGGCTTGCTCCAGAACAGCCAGAGAGGTCCAATCGGTCCTCTCTCAATGAAAATTTATATATAGTCTGTACATCATCAGTGGGGTGGATTGGTGGATATCATGCCAGTTGTTTCTGACACTGAAGATGGCCTCTGATGGTGGGGCTGAAACGTCTCTCCACACAAACAATAGATGATGGCTTAACAACTTCCCAAATAATTTTCCAACTATGTTAACAGTTGTTGTTAAGTTGAACAATAACTACTTAATTTATTAAGTGTTAGTTTAGTATTAAGTGTTAGTTGAATACATTTAATTTTACTTATAGAGCATTTAAAGCTTATCTGTGTCATAGATTAGGTAAAATTATATCTGTAGACCAAAGTTATTAGAAGGTTTAATACAAATACCATATTATACAGTACATCACTGAATAATGCAAGAGATGAGGTGAACATAGCAATGGCACATGCTATTGCTTCCTAACAATTTCTTCCCACCCTTAGAACAGAACAATCTTCTCTATAATAACTTTGCCCCAGACAGATGTTTATGACTGAGCTCTGAAGAATGTCAAGGTTCTTAATATGTGTAGTATTTTACACACATATTTATTTTTAAATACAAATCAGAAAGGAAGAGTGGGGAGATTGCACACAGTAATACTAATTGTAATCTAATGAAACGTCAAATGTAAATTCATTTGAAAGTCTATAAGTTTACTGCACTCAAAATGAAAGTATTACATTGCAAACATTTTACAGAGAAGCAGTTGATGGCATCTCTTCCGTTTGGTGAGCAGTGTGGTAATGAAAATTTTGTGCGACCCGTTTACCAGACTTTATTGAAGAAATATCATGCGTCACCAAGGAGTCCTTCACCGCCTATTCCACACCCCAAACTTACAGACAATTTGGATTTGGCTGTGGCAAGAGCAGAGAGACTGTACTATATATGCTCGTACAAGGAATGTTTCAGTATCACAGAAGAGTGAGTAGTCAAAGTAGATTATAAATAATTATCAGTTTTTAGTCCTACAGCCTTTAATCAGAAGCAGTTTGTTGCCAGTTTTTCAAATACGTTTTCATAGTAGCAATTATTTAAATGTTCATAATTTGTGATTATGGTCTCCAAGCCGCATTATTGAAATAAAACTTATAGTTTTACCTTATTTACAAAGCATCAAGAACACAAAAAATCCTAGTGCTCAACGATCAATTGTCGTTTAACTCGAACAGCTTGTATGATACTGCGTTACAACATGTTTATCAGATTATAGACGAATGAGAAATCAACAGTTGCGATTATGAACCCGAACAGTGCGCACTGATTCTTCGTGCGGTACGTTATTAATGTAGTGTGTTTTTAATGATGTTAGTAAAAGTTTTTATTTACGTTGACAAGTTCTTCATGTGAGAACGAAAAGTTTTTAAACCTGAAGTTGGGAACATGTTTCCCGAAACATGTCGTGTATGACATATAACAAAGTCGCAAGATGGAAAGAAAATAAGGTAACATTATAATGCGGTATGCTTTGTTTCTTCTTCCTGTGGATTTATAAACACACACACGTTTGTACATAATATTAAAAAGGGTGCTATGAATTAATTTCGTATTTTATATACTCATGGCAGTAGTAAAAAAAGTTTATGTGTAATGATTTGAAAACACAAGAATATTTATATATTCATTATGTGGCATTCTTCCAGTTGGGAATTCCTGTATACTAATGTTGCCTGCAATCGCCAAGGCCTGATCTTTAATTCTGTAATACTTTCCTCTCCTCCTAACACCGTCTACCATTGTTAATCTCTTCTTTCCTTTCTCCTTGGCCTTCCACTATACATCAAGTGTAATTGGTGGTAATATTACTTTTCTTCTTATAAATGTCCCATCCAGTTTCTTCTTCTCCTTCAGGGTTGTACCTAAAAGTATTGTATTTTCTATTATTTTGTTCAGAACCTCCTTATTCTCTTATTCTTGTTCGGAGTATGTGAATCAATTTTATTCTCTCAAATTTTCTCCAGGCTCTTACCTCGAAAGTGTCATTCCTAACTTTATCTCTCTCTTGCCCACAGTCCTCCTTTCCCACTTTACCAGTCTCATTTTTCATTTCAGAATCTAGACTGCTGCATATTTTGCTCATGTCTTATTAAAGTCATCTTTAGCCAAGGCAATTATTGTTTTAATCTCCTCTTTACTCGTCCAGTCGTTTGTTAGAATACTCCCCAAATATCTTTAATTTTCAGCTTGCATTTCCCTTCCCTTGCTACGATTGTAACATTCTCATTGTTATTAATTCTCATAACTTTTGTTTTCTGTAATTTTCATTCCACATCGCAATCCCATCCCAAATTTCCTCATTCTTTCTTCCAACTTTATAATTGCATTGTTTTAGTGTTGTTAGCTAGAACTGCTACATTGATGACAAGTTGAGACAAATAGTTACAAATTTGTTTTATGTACTTTTAATCTTTTTGTTCAGTGTTTTCCACTTATGACATGGTACAGTATATTATATAGTACAGTATTTGTATCGTGACCTTCGCAGAAACACGCATCGTTGGGCTAATTGAGAAGCTTGTAGAACGACATCATCGAACGCACGATACGTTCCGTATTACATAATACTGCCTCGCATGTCAAGCGTCACGTACGCATCACAGCTGCGGGAGTAGCTGATAAAAAGAGTAGAACAACGTTCTCCACTGTACCAGAACATACTGGCATAACACTTTTCCCTCATTCTGTAACAATACTATATGCTATAGTAATGTATCAGGCGCAATGTGCACAGAATCCATGAAATCCTTGTAACAATATCAGTTTTTCAGAATATGTGTGGCTCGTTGTAAACATACACAATAATAAAACATGGAGAAATATGTAGCTTAAAATTTTATAAGGTTCCTGCTTTATTTTATGGACATGGAACATGGACATTAACTGAAAAGAATTGCCAGTATATACAGGCCATAGAAATGATGTTTTTGCAAATTGTAGGAGGTTGTAAGCTTAAAGACCACACAAAATTTAATAAATCTATGCTGAATTAATGATCTGTAAGCTTTGGGGTAAAAGAATATTGAAAAATAGATGTAAGGATAGAATATATGGAAAGAAGGAATGAGTAGGTAGAATATATAAGGATAGGATTTTATTTGGCATCTAGACTAACAACTACCAAATTATATAACAAGGCAGGTGCTAATTATACAGCAAAAAGACAATATAGTTTGGGGCGGCCAAGGATATGTTGGATTTAGTAGAGTACATAGAACATGTTAATCCTGTGGTGACAGTTCAGACAGTGGTACCTAGTGCATGTAGTAGACAATAAGAACAATGATAGTGATGATGATGATGATGATGATTTGGAACCTACGATATGTTACCGTTCTGTAGATCCATTGCAGTCTGGGCTTATCAGATCAGTTAACCAGACGCTTGTTCCCCAACTAATCTGAGTACTGTTGCAGTAGCTCTCAATAACCGACTGCAGCCTAGAAAATCCTATTTTGTAAGACTAAGTCTGGTACTGACGGATTTACTTACTTACCTTTCCACTTTTCTAATAGTTCATAAATTATATTAATAATTAATTATGGCACAATTATAAAATGTAGTAGTACATTTATATATGAAAAATCCTTAAATAACGCAAATGAGAAATTTCAGAACCTCTCGTCAAGGGTGTATTTGGGGGGGGGGGTTTGAATAGGTTTAAAATAACCTATACCTATAAAACACCCTATAACCTGTAACGGGACAGAATTGGGGGATTGATTTTATTAAATTGTAAATGCTACGAAAGGGAGCTACCCACACGGGGCCTCAGTTTCACTTACGGAATGCCCAATTGCACATTTGTTCGTTCAGAATGGGTTCACGCTACAATTCCTGATGCTGAGGAATGTGAAAGAGTGCGCGTATGCTTGCCCGCACAGATGAATTTGCACGAACCTTTTTCGAGCCTCTGAACGCTAGTTAATGGTACACAAACTCGCACCCCAGAAGATATCACGTGACGCCTGATCAGCCTATGAGATTGGAAGTTGCCACGGACCGTACAAATTTTGGCCATCTTGAAAAACTCACTCAGCGTCAACTAGTAGAACCACGCGGTTCAATATACAGGCTTGCGAGCCGAAAATTTATTAAAATGTGGTAAATAGTGACTAAATTGCAACAACAACAAAAATGATAAAATAATATTAAATTGAAACATCAAAGTAACTTTAGTGAACTAGTGAGAACTCAATCTGGACGAACTAAAATACGGAGTACGACGTGGTCTGCAGGAACGCTGCCAGTCAAGTAACCGAATATAAATAAATCAAATGTGAAAATTTCTAATAAAAGCGCTAAAATTAAATAAAGGGGGTAAAAGACGTGAGTGTGTGTGGGTGTGAGCAAATTGCTGGTTTGCCTTTAATTAGTTTAATAAATAATTTAATTTAATTATAAGGATTAAGAAAGGTTGAAATTGTGTCTGTTTTGATTAAATGGGGCCTTTACCTCAATGGTGAAATTTGTTTGATTTAAATGGTGGAGAATGTAAAAGGAGAAGTCATAATCTTATTTGATTCACCAAAAAAAGAGAATAATAAAAAAGAATAATAAATGAAGTTGAAATAGTTAACTGTAAATGAGAGTAATTATTACAACACATAACCCTAAATCACGTTTATAGGCTGCGAGTTCGTGTGTAGAACCCTGGCATCCGAAAAGGTAAGATGAGCTTTTATTAATTATTATGTGGTAGGTAAAGTGTATAATTACAATTGGCGCCCGAACAGGGACAGTTTGTGCAAATAAATTTGAGGTATACCAAATTTGATACAAACCACACCTACAAGTGGATATAAGCGTGATTTGGAAGTACGTATAAATTACGTGAAGGTTATGTGATGTGTATACTATAGTTAAGTAATACATATAATAATAAATTAATGCTGAGTACATATAAGATTAAAATTTTGTAAGATTAAAATCTAATAAATAATATAAAAAATGAGTACATATGAAAATATTAACAATGAAGTCAGCTTCACTGACAGCCAGACGGAAAGTCAAATTGACTGACAGCAACTTAAGCGAGACCGAATCAGTGATTATGTGCGGGGTAAACGCTAAGTTGACACCTACAGTCAGTAAAGTGTTGTTAGACGACTTGTTCAATTTTATGAAAGCTCAAGATGTTAAAAGTGAAAGTAGACTTAATGAAATGAACAGTAATTTCAATGGTAAATTTGATAAAGTAAGCAGTGAGATCCATGAACAAAAGAACGAAATTAAAGAAATAAAAAGTAATTTTAATGATAAATTTGATGAACAAAAGAGTAGTTTTAATGCTAGATTTGATGAAGTAAACGCTAAAATGAATTAGCAAATTAACGAAATAAGAAATGAGATAAAACAACAAAATGTCTATATTAATAAGAGTTTAAAAGAAGTTGCTGAACGTCTTAGTGCTATGGTAATGCAGATAGTAGACGGAGTAAACGAGAGTAGAAAACGAAAGGTAAGTGGTAGTAATGGTATTAATGATAATTATGAGAGTATAGAGGGGGTAGAAAGTGGTGAAAAGACCGAGAAATTAAACGAAAATAAAGACGATCAGTTAACATATAATACGGTAAGTAGGGGTGAGAAAAGTGATGATGTAATTAAAAATGTGGTGTTAGAGAATAAGGTTGTGGATAATGAGAGTGCTGATGAAATTTTAGTTGGAGTAGAGTGTAATAATGGAATGTTAGTGAGTGTTGATGAGTTAAAGAGAGAGAGTAGAGAGAATTACAGATAGAGGGGTTGCACAGGTAAATTTTTCTCGTGGTGTTGTGGGGGATGAAGAAAGGTCTTCACGAGTGTACTTGGGAGACGTATGGTCTACAAATAGTTGTCCCTTGATTTTTTGTGCATCTGGTAGATGGTGTAGTAATAAAGTTGTATTACCTTCTGCGTGGATTAATAGAGGAAATGTGAAATGGCATGATGATGAGAGATTTTGAGAGAGAGAGAATGATAGAGATGTTTATGTTAAGTAGAAGTTATAAAGACTTGATAGAGAGGTTAGAATTGAAGAAAATAGACGATATTGTCGATGTACCTTGTGCAGTAAATATTGATGATTATTTTGATGATACCACTGTAGATGATGAGCACTTACCTTATGATGTGATTGATATAGTAGACGAGTATGATGATATAACTTACCTGAGGGTAACCAAAAATACTGACGGAGACAGGACGAAAAGGACCAGTGTAGACAAGGTTTATGAAATAATAAAAAGGAATAATCCTATAAATTATAATGGTATAACGAATGACACAGAGTTAATGGGTTATTATATTAATAATAATAATAATGTAATGTATGTAGATTAAGATGAGTTGTGTTATAAATACATCAGGCTAATTTACGATGATGGTGATTAGAGATAAACTGTGAATGAACATTTAATTATTTTAGTTTATGGTTATGACTTGGCTAAATTATGTAATGAGGTGGGGTAAACAATAATGATATGACAAATAATTGTAGATAAATTTATAGTGAGGTTAATTGTGTTTATGTAATAGGTTATGTTGCACTTTGTAGGTAAGGTAAACAATGTGTATATGTAGTAGGAATTGATTTTAATAATAATAATAACATTTTATCAGACTAAATAAATAACGAGAGTTTATGATGCAAATGAATTGTAATTGTTTTGGAATATGGTAATTAAAAACTTAATGTTTTAGAGACTGATTGAATTAAATAATTTGAGATGAACTAATTGATTAGTTAATGTTGTATAAATAGATTTTGATAATGAATTTAAATGATTTTATATGATTTGAACTGTATAATAAACAGTAAATGAGTAAAAGTAAAATGTGTTTAGTTGTGGAGTCATATGGTTGTTATAATGTTTCAGAAGGTACATATGGTTGTACGTTATATTTGTGGTGAGAATCGTTTATAGTTTGAGTCTATGACAAGTGATTATGTGTTCATTTGATGGAGTGATTGACCATATGTAAGTATGAATTTTGATAATGACTTTGAAGTAAAGTAAAATGTTTGAATAATAAATTTTAAATGAGTTTAAAAGGTTTTAAATTAGGTAATTAAATGAATTTGAGGTAGTTGTGAATTGTCTAGTGTAATTTTCAATGGTTAACTTAATGTAAATGTTGTAAAAGATAGAGTTTGGGGTGATAATTATTTCAATAAGGCATGAAGACAGTCATAGTTAACTTTAATGGGTGTTAGACAAAATAAGAATTTTGGGAATAAAAGTAATACAGAAACGGGTTAATAGTAGGGACACAGTAGCGGGAGTGCATGTATGTAGAGAAAGTGAGTGATATAAATGGAGAGTAAATAGGTGGTGGTGAAATTTTGTAGTGAGTGTGGAGGTGTAAGGAGTCATCAACGGCAGGCGTTATGGCGGGAGGTGAAAGATTTAAAGAGGGTTACGGGTTACCTGGAAGGGCGAGGAACCGAAAAGGAAATGAGCTGGTAGTGCGGGAACACACATCCTAGGTATAAAGAGGGTATCAGATATTTTGTAATAAGAGGAGAATGATTTAAGGTGAGTTAGAGAATTTAATGGAGGTAAATATTTTTGAGAGATTGGTGTCACCCTATGTAAATCCGTTAGTGGTTGTTAGAAGGAAGAAGGGGGTAAGATTATATTTAAATACCCATTCAATAAATCAAATCATTGTGAATGACTGGGAGTCACCCAAACAAATAAATGATGAAAATGTTAAATAGAAATTCATAGTTGAAATGTAATAATAAATGTAACAAGTTAACGAGTTAATAGAATTTAACGCTAAAATAAAGCTGTAAGTTGTGTAAATTTTTTGATAAAATCTGAATTTGAAATGTTATATATAATGAATGTTGATAATAGATTTGAAATTTTGGAGAATTTAATGGTACAACAAATGATAAATAATTAAAGGTTGAGAAATAAAAGGTTCAATTGAAATTAAAGTGGAAATGTTTGTAAATTATATTCTAATGCAAATGAAATGTTTATTTAAATGAAATGAGTTTTATGTTCTTTATGAATGTTTATGTTGTATTTGTGTTATTTATATTCAATGTGCCTATAGAAAGGTCACTCACCTGATAATGAGGCATCAGCTGATGACTGGTGTGGACTGTACATTGTTTAATGTCATCAATTCATATGTTCTTTTATTAATTAATTTAATTTGGTAATTTTGTTTCTTTTATTAATTGTCAGAATATGTATTTCTGAAAGTTAAATTTATAAAAAAAAAACTAATTTTTTTTTTGAAATTAAAGATTATGTATGTTGATGAGGTATCAGCTGAGTAATAGTGTTTATATGATATGTTTTGTAACCAAATGTAGTGGTAAGGGAGTTGATGATAGAGATAAGTTGTTTATTTTATTTTGTTTATTATGATTGTTAGCATCTAATTATGAGAATTTCTAAGGAAAATTAAATTCATTTAATGACTTTGAATTTTGAAAATTGCGATTAAAATAATTAATTGAAAGAGATGATGTAAATTAACTTTAATGTGGATCTTTGGTAGTGAACTTAAATTTATTTCACTACATGAATGAAGTTTAAATAGTTTATTTTCGTTTTGAGATGATCTTTGCCAGACAAACAAGTAACAGTTGAGTAAAATAAGGGAATTGTGTTTATATTTGAGGATAAAATGTTTATGTTAATTTAAAAATGATTACAATTGTTTTGAAGTTAGGGTTTGGTACAGTAAAGAATGTTTAGTTGAGTTAAGATACTGTATTTAAGATAGTAAGGCATATATGTACGCACCCAGTACTTTGCTAAAGGCAATCCAGTATTTATAAGGGGAGATATATCGGTTGAGGATTTGGTTTGGTACAAGGCCAGTTGTTGATTTTATCTGGAATGTTACAAGGTTAGGTGATACTGTGGTGAGTGCTGTCTGATTTTACGGTGTTGGGATCTCGAACAGGGAAGTCCAGTAACGTCATTCAGGTGCAGCCATAGTCGCCGAACTAGGGGGGTACAGTACCCATGATCTAAGAAGGAATTAAGGGGGGTTGTTGGTGCCATATCCTCGCTGGTCCTCTTAGGGTTTAGCAATGAGAGTTTTTCTGTTTCGGCAGAAAACCTCTCATTGGGGGGGGGGGTTATTGTAACGGGACAGAATTGGGGGATTGATTTTATTAAATTGTAAATGCTACGAAAGGGAGCTACCCACACGGGGCCTCAGTTTTAACAATCGACATTCACTTACGGAACGCCCAATTGCACATTTGTTCGGTCAGAATGGGTTCATGCTACAATTCCTGATGCTGAGGAATGTGAAAGAGTGTGCGTATGCTTGCCCGCACAGATGAATTTGCACGAACTTTTTGCGAGCCTCTGAACGCTAGTTAATGGTACACAAACTCGCACCCCAGAAGATATCACGTGACGCCTGATCAGCCTATGAGATTGGAAGTTGCCACGTACCGTACAAATTTTGGCCATCTTGAAAAACTCGCTCAGCGTCAACTAGTAGAACCACGCGGTTCAATATACAGGCTCGCGAGCCGAAAATTTATTAAAATGTGGTAAATAGTGACTAAATTGCAACAACAACAAAAAAATGATAAAATAATATTAAATTGAAACATCAAAGTAACTTTAGTGAACTAGTGAGAACTCAATCTGGACGAACTAAAATACGGAGTGCGATGTGGTCTGCAGGAACGCTGCCAGTCAAGTAACCGAATATAAATAAATCAAATAAAGCGCTAAAATTAAATAAAGGGGGTAAAAGACTTGAGTGTGTGTGGGTGTGAGCAAATTGCTGGGTTGCCTTTAATTAGTTTAATAAATAATTTAATTTAATTATAAGGATTAAGAAAGGTTGAAATTGTGTCTGTTTTGATTAAATGGGGCCTTTACCTCAATGGTGAAATTTGTTTGATTTAAATGGTGGAGAATGTAAAAGGAGAAGTCAAATCTTATTTGTTTCACCAAAAAAGAGAATAATAAAAAAGAATAATAAATGAAGTTGAAATAGTTAACAGTAAATGAGAGTAATTATTACAACACATAACCCTAAATCACGTTTATAGGCTGCGAGTTCGTGTGTAGAACCCTGGCATCCGAAAAGGTAATGAGCTTTTATTAATTATTATGTGGTAGGTAAAGTGTATAATTACAAACCCTAACGTAACCTATAAAATAACCTCCTTGAAATTTGAATGCACAGAATAATCAAGGTATAAATATGTACAAAATATTACATTATTAAAAACATGGAAAAATGTCCTCTCAGAATCAACTCAGATAATGTTTAATTGTTAATAGTATGATAATAGTTTAATATAATAGTTTTTCATTGTCATTCAGTTTTTGCATTCTTAAAAATGAGAATTTTGTTACGACGGTCTACTCAATTGTCGTAGGTACAGTGGAAACAAAATAATTACAAGACACCAATTAAGTCACTAATCACTCCTTTAATTGTTACAGTAAAAATAGTTCGTAATTAACAACGCAGTCTCTACAACAAATCAAATGAAAATTGTACACACGTAATAAAATGTCCACAAATATTAAAACTCAATTGTATTACAATTATGCCGTCTGATTATAAAACGCAACACTTCAATAATAACTACTTGAACGTACACAGTAATAACTCGAACCGCTCTGGAAATATATCGCACTAATACTCTCGAACCGCACTAACCAATATCTCGCATGGAACTCAAAACCCGATGTATTTATAGTTACGCTCACACACCAGAAGCTTCCAAACTGCGTCTTATCTCTCGTGAACTACGTAATTACTACGGCCTTGACACAGTCCGAACGCCCGAGCGAAGCCCGGCACAGTCGAGAAAATGCGTCTAGTAGCACGTACACCACACGATTACATCGAGATCTTTCTGGCACATTCGATAAACGCGTAGATTGTTCTGTGCTGTCGTAGCAATACACTGTTTTTATGATTCCCCATTAAATAAATTCGTGCTCCACACACACACACGTGCGCGTGCGCATGCATGTACGCATGCACACGTGTGCGTGTACATATGAGTTATGTTTCACGTATATAAATAATGCAATTTCAGCATGATATTTTATTATTATTATTATGACATACTTGAGTATATTGTTACGACGGTATACTTGATCGTTGTAGGTACAGTGGAAAACAAAATAAGTACAAGACACCAATTAAGTCACTAATCACCAGCTTTAATTTTTACATTTAAACAGTTCGTAATTAACAACACAGTCTACTACAACATATCAAATAAACATTGTTCACACACAATAAAATGTCACTAATATTAAACACAATTGTATTACAATATACCGCCCGATTATAAACCACAACACTTTACTAATAACCACTTGAACGCGCACAGTAATATCGCCCGAGAATAACTCTCAAACCGCAATGTAAATATATCGCCACTATACTGAATTGAACGTCGTTGAGTACTGGTTTATAGCCGCCGAAAAACTAGACGATTCCACATACTACGTATTACCTTTAAACTACGACGTAATTGCTTGCTGCCGTGACACAGTGAGAGCGGCCGTGTGAATTATCGCACCGTCTAGCAAATGCGTCTACAAGCACATACGCCACATGCTTACATTCTGGATCTCTCTGGAACGTTCGATAAACAAGTAGATTGTTCTGCGATTTTATAACACTGCCCCCTCCTTAGCCCTGTTCGTCCCGAACTGGCAAAACGTCTCGGAAGTAGTACTTAGCCAGGCGATCTAGGTGGACGACCTTGAACTTTCACTGTCCTTCCTGTTGAATCCGTTAAACAACATCGTTGATTCTTTTTTTCACAGTGTAGGGTCCTTCCCAGTTAGACTGAAGCTAAGGTGAGCGACCACGACGGCGCTTTGGATTGAACAACCAGACCTGATCTCCTTCTTGGAAACCTACACTATTGCTGTGAATGTCATACCAAGTTTTCATTTATCACTGGCAATCTTCAGCCGTCCTCTTACGAAGCGATTCATTTCTCGCAGTTGGTTTTCTAATTGCGAGGAATAGTTCTTCGGCTCTTGGGACTGAGTCTCAGGTGATCCGAACATTAAGTCCCCAGAAAGACGAATCTCCCGCCCAAACACCAATTTTGCTGGAGTCATGCCGGTTGTGTCATGTACTGATGATCTATATGCCATGAGGAATAGTGGTATACGCTGGTCCCAGTCTGTTTGGTTCTCGTCAACAACCTTCGAAAGATGCTGCTCAAGTGTCCTGTTGAATTCTCAACCATCCTGTCTGACTCAGGATGCAGAGGCATTGTCCTGGTCTTTCGAATTCCGAGTAGACGGCATAATTCTTTAAACACTCCTGATTTGAAATTTCTCCCTTGATCCATATGGATTTCCATAGGGGCTCCATAATGGCAACAGAAGTTGTGAAGTAAGTGCTTTGCCACAGTGGTAACCTCCTGATTTGGAATTGCGTAGGCTTCCACACACTTAGTAAAGTAGTCACCTACAACCATGATGTAACGGTTTCCATTGTCAGTAACTGGGAATGGTCCAGCAATGTCTATGGCAATTCTCTCGAAAGGCAGTCCAACGTTATACTGTCTCATTTTACCACTGCTTCTGGTTTGTGGGCCCTTGCTTGCAGCACATATTTCACACGTCCGAACCCATTCCTCTACGTCATGGCGAAGGTGAAGCCAATAAAATCGCTTCCGTATTTTGTCAAGGGTTTTGTTAACGCCAAGATGGCCTCCAGATGTTCTATCTTGCATCTCCTTCAAAACAGACTGCACTTTACTTCGGGGAGCTATCAACTGCATGACCACGCCTCGTCCATCTGCACTTTCCCAAGCCCTTTTCAACAATCCGTTTTCTAAGGTGAGAGATTCCCATTGTGCCCAGTAGCCCTTCAGCACTTCGGAACCATGGCAGATATCTTGCCAATCCGGGCGGTGACCTTCCTCTTTTGCTGTCAAGATCGGTCCAATATCTTCATCAGTCATCTGTTCTTGTTGACAGTCTTGTGTTGTCCAGCCGTCTGCCTGGAAATTTACCGTGATGGCTTGAACATGTTCGCTTGAGTTTTGTTCTTCCATTTTGTGGCAATGTCGGCAGTCTTCCGGACACAGTCTTTGTGATAAGCCATCTGCATTGCCCCCGCCGATGTTGTACCTGGAAGTTGTACTCTTGCAGACGTTTGAGCCACCTTGCCAACTGTCCTTCCAGATTTTTAAATCTCAAGAGCCATGCAAGCGTGGCATGGTCGGTACGTAGTGAAAATTCTCTCCCATAGAGGTATTTATGGAAGTGCTCCAAAGCTCTGACAATTGCCAACAACTCCTCCTTTGTAACACAATAATTTCTCTCTGGTTTAGAAAGTGTCTTGCTGTAATACACTATTACTCGCTCTTCACCGTTCTGCACTTGAGACAAAACTGCTCCTAGACCAGTATTGCTTGGGTCTGTGTCCACAATGGACTTCCCTTCCCTCGACCACTGGAAGTTTCGTGTATTTTCCGTTAGCTCATGTAGTGGTTTAGCAATAGTAGCGAAGCCTTTCACAAAACGTCGGTAATACGAGCATAACTCCAGGAAACTCCGAACTTCGTGTTTACTCTTCGGAACTGGCCAGTCTCTTACAGTGTCTACTTTATTAGGATCCATGCTAACACCCGATGCCGAAACCAGATGGCTCAGATACTGTACTTCCTTCTGGAATAGAGAACACTTATTCGGGCTCAGCATCAGTTGTGCACCGTGAATTATAGTTATAACTTCCTTAAGGTTTTCCAAATGGTCTTCGAAAGTCTTCTCGATCACTATAACATCGTAAGTAAACAAGGCAAGTTTTCCATGTCAGGCCTCGGAGTACCAGGTCCATCAATCTCTCAAATGTTGCCGGTGCATTACTGAGTCCAAATGGCATGACGTTAAATTGGAATAAGCCACTTGGGGTCGAGAAAGCGGTCTTTTCCTTTTCTTCTTGATGAAGACCCACTTGCCAATATCCACTCTTCAGGTCCAATGTGGAAAACCACTGTGCTCCGGACAACTTGTCGAGTGTATCGCCAGCGCGAGTTAATGGATAGCAGTCTTTCTTTGTAACGTCATTTAACCTCCGGTAGTCTACGCAGAAACGCAATCCACCATCCTTCTTCACTACCAGCACTACAGGAGAAGACCAAGCACTTGATGAAGGTTCGATTACTCCCTCTGTCAACATGTCCTGTATTAACCGAGACATTTCCTCTTGCTTAGATAATGGAGGCCTTCGAGGAGGTTGGCGTATCGGTGTTGTGTCTCCTGTATTGATGCGATGTTGCACAAGAGAGGTTGTTCCCAGTGACTGTCACCGAACTGCAAAACAATCTTTGAGTTCGTGTAAGAACTGTGCGAGTCTTTTACCTCACCACTTGAGAGGTCATTAGAAGATCTGTTCAATAATTCTTGCAGTTTCTCTGGTAATTTGGAATTATCCGAAGCACTGAATCTTCGTTGCGTTATTGGCCCAGTACACAAGAGTCAGTTTGCCTAGGAGCGTATTGCTTTGTAAAGTGATAGCTTGATCCAAAATATTCGCCACTCTAATAGGTACATTTCCGGTTTCATCAGGATTTATTAAACTTGTGGCAATTTGTATGCCCGGTGTGCTGACTACCTGGGGTTCGAATATAGAGCACTTGTTGCCCCTAGTATGTACCTCGGTTCTAACCATGATGATCTTTTCAGAGTTTGGCGGAACAGTTACAGCCACTTGGTTTTGACGTCCATCGATGTTTTGCTGTCGTCATTGTTGATAGCATTACCTCTTTGCCTCCGATTCTCAAGACATTGTTTCTGAGGTCGACTATGAATCCATATCCATTCATAACGTCCACACTAAGAATTGCTTCATCAACAATGTCAGCAACAAATACTTGATGATTAAACTCAGGTCGACCGAGACATAGGTGTATCTCCACTTTTCCATACACTTTTACAGGCCGTCCAGTAGCTGTTCGCAAGCTGCAAGAGCAGCAGATTGGCTTGAGATCTTTCACCACGTCGGGGCGCACAATAGAACTGTGGCGCCTGTGTCAGCTGTAATCGAGGTTGGCCTTTCTTGAACAAACCCGGTAACTACCAAGCTCCCGCTGTTTTTCTGAAGTGTAGAAATTGCGTATTGTCTAGGGGCTTCGTTCCTCCAGTTAGTCAGTACACGCCCCTTCGTACCGACTACTGCTCGTTTCCCCGCTGCTGAACTCTAACCCGAGAATCCCGTTGTAGATGTCCAGGTTTCCCACATCGATAAAACTTCGGTCTTCCGTCCTTTCTTACTTTATTCTGTGGCGCCAACTGTCGAGTCTCTGTTCCTTGTTCTTCTTCCTTATCATCTGTGCCGTCGCGATCTTTTAGTGTGCGCACTTTATGACTTGTCCAACCAGACGCTGTATGGCGGCCTCAAATTGAATAGCATGTACCAGGGCGTTCGCACTGTTTTGGTCTCTTGCCATTCGTAACGCTTGCTGTAGTTCATTATCTCGGACACCAGCAGTAAATGTCTGCATCGCTAAGCTTGTTTGAAAATCTTCTGGCGCTTCAGGATAGGCCAGTCTAATTAGTCTGTTGATAGTTGCTTCAAACTCTTGAAGGCTCTCCCCGGAATGCTGTCGCCTTGCTCTCAACTGGGTGCAGTACACATCTCGTAAATGTTTTCACCATACCGTAATTCTAGAGCTTTTATCAACTCGGCATAGATGTTCTGGCTGTCAGGTGGCACTTTCTGTAGTAATTCTGCTGCAGGTCCTTTTAATGAGAGAACGAGTGAAACTGCCTTGTCTTTCTCCGTCCTTATCATTGGTACAGTCTGTTCACAAAGTAGTTTTGGTTGTAACTTCAGGCACTGCTCGACTTCATTTTTAATCTGCTGTTTTATATTTGTAATCAAGTCTTCTATTTTTGTTGACATAGCTTTTTCCACACTCAAAACAGATTTTTCTACTTCAGCTATTTTATTTGACATTCAGATATTCTGGTAATTTGATTGTTAAGCTCACCTCGTAATTCACCTACATCACCACATAGGAGACCCAATTCTGCTGTAGTATGTTCTTGCATCTGCTTTTGCTCTTGAATTAACGCTTTGATGTCACCTGCTTCACGTTTACGTTCCTCTGCCTCCTGCTTTAGTTCTTCTTTTTGTCTCTCTTCTGTTTCTAGCATTAGTGCTTTCTGATGTTCCTCAGCCTCTTCTCTCGTGACACAGTGAGAGCGGCCGTGTGAATTCTCGTACCGCCTAGCAAATGCATCTACAAGCACGTACGCCACACGCTTACATTCTGGATCTCTCTGGAACGTTCGATAAACACGTAGATTGTTCTGTGATGTCGTAACAATATAATACTTGTACATACCATGTTGTTCCGAATATAAGTTAATAATTTTTTCCTTAAAATGCTCTTCAAAAATTCTACCCATCATATATGTGCAACCTAACATACAAAACTTCTCTGTTTGTATCTGCAGAGTGAACCGTACTTTGTATGATCGCCAGCTGCGTAGGCTTGCCACGTCTGTAGTGTGATTCAATAGGCATGTGTTATAATGAGTTCAAGGACAGGACATACCTGAATCTGTTTCACCTTATTCTGTGAATGATTGTCCATGAAACACTACTAAACTCCCTTAATCACTGAGGAGTTGAACAAATTCGCTTTGCTGAATTTGTTCGTAGAGTTTCCACGAGACGTGAGACGTCTCCTCGCTCCATCGACCAGGGAGTTTGACGAATCCGTTTGGCCAGATTCATTCAAAGATTTTCCACATGACCTACAGAGAAAAATGCTTCCAAATGAAAGTTACCAGTTAGGATAGTTGTTAAAGCTCAAGAAAAGGAGTGGATGATTTATGCCAGATTGGCCAAAGTTGTTTGGGGACGTTGACCAGGTGTTTTACTAGGGCAGAGAGTCATGTTAATTCTTGATGCTTTTCATGGTCAAGTGAGAAAATGAATCTGGTTGGAGAAATGAACACTGATCTTTTTATAATCCCTATCAGAATAACTTCTTAGCTTCAAGTTCTAGACATGGTTGTTAATAAATCATTTAAGGACCACTTATGGAATAACTACAGTGACTGGCAATGGATATTATGCATTGAGACGGACAGGCAAGTTGAAGAAACTAAGTATACAGTTACTGGCCCAGTGCATAATCATCCTGGGGGAAAACCAAAAGTGAATCCATTGTAAAGGGGTTTTAAAAAATGTAGTATTTCTAATAATATGGATGGAAGCAAGGAAGACATTTTGTGGAAAGACTCCAGTCGTAATTCCAATTCCAGTAGCAGTACTGAAGAAGAACTTTGAGAAGAATAAAAAATAAGGATGATGACTAGAAATAGAAATAATAAGAGACTTTATTACTTATAATTTAACCTTTAATGTAAAATACCATATTTACTTAGTTTCACCTCAATGTATGGTATTTAGCCCATTTAATTATCTTTCTCATATAACTCCTCAAAAAATTCAGGATTGTCTTATATGCAGCCTCTTTTTTCTTGTAAAACACCTTCAAAAGTCTAGGGTCATCTTGTGTGAGGCCGGTCTTATATTTGGGCCAATACAGTCTGTTAAAATAATTTTTTCATTAATGAATTTTCATCATGTTTCATTTCCATTACTTGTCTATCATGAAAAATCTCCCCTCTCCCCTATTTCTTTATATATATATATATATATATATATATATATATATATTATAACAACACAAACATTGATATATAATTTAATTTGTGTAGCCCCACGTTCAGGGCCAATTTATATAACATAACAAATTATATAATGTATTGAATTCATGGGTGTAATCGTAATAAGAAGATGATGCGTTATTTAAGTTTGAAATTGTTCCATTATTTATTTTTTTATTAAACAAAATTTTTCATTTCTCATATAGAAATACTACTCATTATTATATCGTTTGTACGACTCCTTCGTACACAACTTATAGCTAACAATTTACATACACAGGGTATACATAAATCTTATTATCTAATTTTAATTAATTAAATATTTATTTTGCTCTCGGCTTACTCATTGTGTGATTATCTTTTTGCAATTTCTGATTAATTTACTTTAATAATGAAGTTACTTGTATTCCACTTTCTTTAATATTAATTAGTTTAAAACTTTCTACTGCATATGCATTCTCCGTTATCAACAAAGACTTTATTAATTACGTGAACTTAAAAATCAAATATTTCTCTTATCACTTATGTTACTCTCAATTACTAAATTTTATACAAGAGATATTATTCTAAATTCTGCTCTGATTTTACATTTATGTACAATTAGTTATTTTAATACAGGTTGAATGTCTTTCATTCTAACTTTAATTAGTGTCTTACAAATGTCTGTAATTACATTGGTTTTTCATCACCTCGTTTGACGTGGTTAATCGTCCGTACGTCCTCCTTTGGTTCTCAGTCTGTGTCCTCCGTGTCCTCTTTGTCTTCTGGTTGGATTCTACTACATGTACGGTTTACTAGTCGTCACGCCTCATCATATGCTGCGGGTGTGTCTATAGACCTCCTCGTATGTGCTCTGCTGCTCTGGTTGGACTTCAGTTTGTCCTGTGCCTCTTACTATAAATTTAAATTAGCGTTGTCGACTGACATAGCCTACTGTGGCAAAGGTTGAATCGAGAAGAAGAAACTTTATTAGCGCGACCTGGTATTTATAGTCAGGTCGTGCAAAAACTCATGTCTGAACAATTTTTAACTTGTCAGATTTTGTCGAAGCGTCACTTCCCCCAATCTGGTTCAATTCACTATTTTCGCCTATCTTCGCAAATTACGAAGTTTGTTTCACATCACTCGATGCTTAATCAATCACCAATTTTTATGTGATTACTATATGTAAATTGCACTTATTTATGGTACTCACAAAAAGAGTTATTCATTTTTACATATAGTAATTGCACTTTTCGGTTTTTTAACACTTTATTCACCTATAATTTCTACACACTTTGGTGTCTTTTGTTTTATCTTATCGTACATAGTTTTCTTATAATTAAAATAAAATATAAAACTATTCTACTTGAAAAGGGTTGGTTACATTTCAGGAACGGACAGGCTTCACACACACAAACAAAATACGCGTGTACACAACGCTAGTGACAGGTGCATCGGGAATGGGTGTCCATGCATGAATTCTGCGCTCCCTATTTTTAACTACGATACAGCTTATGCAATCTGAATCATGTTTATTAATTCATATTTATTTATTTTTATTATTTATTCCATTTATTTTGGCAATGCACAGTACCATTAATGGTTGTACCGTCGTTAATATACCTCTGTAAAATGTAACAGTGTGTCTGAGTGTAACTTGTGTATGTGTTTCTTACCACTTCGTCCTCGCACAGTAATGTAACTCACGATGCTTGAGTCCGTAGCGAACGTACGGATAACCAGGTATCGTAGTTCCCGATCTGAGGTTCAATAGTAGTGTATAATTCCCGGGTGGCGCCAAATTGTTTATTTAAAACAATTAAAATTGTCTCCTTATCAGTGATTTATTCAAACGGTGTGAAGGATTCAATTTGTCCCGCCTTTTCTCGTTTTGTATAATTGAGTTGGCAGTTACAATATTCGCTGCTTGCGCGCTAGGTAGCACATCAGAGACATTCGCAGTAAATTATATTTTTACGAATGCACTTTCCTAATGAAAATAAAACACATTTTAACATACACAGTATTGATTTATTATCGATTTGATATTATTGTTTTATAGACACAAGTTATAATTGATTTTTTATATAATTTTGCACCGGATAATTCTTTTCTCTGGGTTTAACCAATCGATTTTGAATGCAAATAAACATACAGCATGGCGTTCTATTACACCGATCAACTAATATTTACGTTCGACTGTTGTGGAATCTTTTGATCACGTTAAAAGGCTCAGATGCAATTACAATAATAAAAATACACAACCTTACAATGTTTTTACTTAAGTATTGTAATGTGTAATGATAAATGGTTTGTTGAAGTGTCGTACAAGTGGTTTAAAAGTTGTACATTAATACTAGGTTAGTTTTATAACTTAACAAATTTTCAGTGTCTTAATATTATGATTTAATCTTTAAAAGAGAATAAAATTGATTCAGTGGTATTTCAAAATATAGTGAGAAATATTCAAAGTGCGTTATTTTGGAAGTTGAGATAATTTAATGGATATTTAACCGCATTGTAGCATGTAATTACTCTGTTGGTCGGGAAGGAAGGACTGTGGCTGCAATATAATTCATTTTTCATTTATTCAGGCTTCGGGCATCTTTTTCAAAGTTTTTTGGATTTATTTATTCACTTCGTCTTGAAATAAGCATCTTCTCCATCAGGTAATTGTGTTCAGTATTCATCAGACTCCGTTTCGTTCAATTTCTATAAGTTATTTTACTTTTATAACATTTTAAATATGAAAATGTGTTGTTCTGAATTCTGGCTTCTGATTTCGGTGAGCGTCACTTTCTGAGTAATTGTATTCAACGGTAATTACCTCTTCAAACCGTCGTTTCCATGGTTACACCATTATTCTGATTGGGCGAGCTTGATATAAACACATTGTTATCAATATTTGAATTCCTTTCAAATCTTCCTATATCTTCTGACTTTCTTCCTCCTCTTATCTTCCTTCTTAGTTATTATCTATTAGCACTGTCATTTGTATTTTCTCACAAAGATTATTTTGGTATCCCACAGTATTGAGTTTTATTCATGTTTTCTAAGTTTACAATTAATTTCATACTTACTAATTACATTTCTCTGTTTATATAATTCCTTAATTTAATATTTTGTTTTTAATAATATTTATTATTCATCCTTGGTTAATTAGTCACCTTGGATTTGTCAATTACATGGTAATTTTTATACAATCAGCAATTGTTTATGTTTGACTGTTAGGCCTGTTTCACCTCTAAGTAGCCATTACTGGTTTTTGATGGTTTCATACACATTATATTTCATTTAGTCCTAGATTGTTATTTTGTTTTTATAATTAGGTTTAATATCTCTGGAGGTGTTTTAATTTAGGCTTTTTGTGATCTTTGTATGTAACAACTGTGTTATTCAATATTTCTTGCTAATTATTTACTAACAGTTTCCTCCTTTATAACTCAAACATTGTTTTCTTTCCTTATTTTAAGTACTCTGCCAGTGTCAGTAACATGGCTATTAATTACTATTTATTTCTAATATAACATATAACATTTAGGTTTATGTTTGGGATATTTACCCCATCCATCTCCTATTCATAAACAATAGTTTATACAATTAATCAACACTTATTATTTAATATGTGTGTGCAATTCATTATTTCTTATTTATTGTTCGGGTGTTAAACAATCTCACCTCTATTGAACTTGTTTCATTACTCTTCCCTTATAACATGGGTATTTACTTAAGGTTAATACATACTTATTTTCTAAGGCTCTTTGCTTTCCCTTCCATGTTAACATCATCTTATTACTTTTTCTTGTGATTCACACCTTTAAACTTTACAATACATTCTTAAGTTCTATAACAATATTATTTCATATTCATCACAGTTAATATCACTCCTTAGTGTTCATTATCTACTGATTCAATGTTTTATTCTAAATATTATTCATAATAACTTTATTAAATGTTATTGTTCACTCTTAAATCTTAAACATTGGTTATTTTACTAAGTCTTTATCTTAGCCTTTTCTACTCTTACTATTTTTATTACAGACACTATTTTTATTTATATATCACCTGCACTTTTTTAAATTATTTTGGTGTTCATTATAATTTACTTAGTGTTTCTCTTTGTATTATATCACTTTAGGATAATTCACTTTCACTAGTTCAACTTCCGTTTATTTCTCACCGTTTTATTCTTTTTCTCTACCCACCTTATATATATAATTATCAATATTATGTCTTTCTTTGTTAACAAATTACATACATTCCTAACTCTTTGGTTAGTGTACTTTTATCTATCGTTTTTTATTACTGACTATTTACAGTTGTCATTCAATCAATACTAACATTCATTAATTATTTTGGTTCTTAACCGGTTTCATTTTCTTTATTATTTTGGATTACATTATTTCTCCCTTCTCTATTTTTTATTCCTTGTCTGGTTTTTCTTGACGTGTTTCATTTTGTTTTCTTCATCGCGGGTTTGTTCTCTCTTGGTTTTCATTTTTCTCCTCCTTCACTCGTCTAGTTTACTTTATTGTGTTTCTTAACTGGCCAATCTCTGGGGTTGGGTCAATGTCGTTTGTCTGTCAGTCTATTAGTTGAGTTTCTTTATTAATCACTTTTGGTTTGTTACTCTTTCTCCTTCCATGTTAATTACCTTTTCTATATTTTTTACTCTCCATATTATTTATTTATTAAAATATAGTATTATTTAGCATTTTTTATACATACTTATTGTTATCAAAATTGATCTGAATTTGGCGATGTTATATAATGCCCTTCCACCAAAATTGATCATTTTATAAAACGTGATTCTAAGTTTGATGAAATTATCAATTGTATTGTATCAGTTTCTTCTTAAATTCTCCTGCTTCTCACTCATTATTTATGCTTAATTCTGTATCTTTTATTTCCTTTCTTCTGATTCTTTTCTTCATTATTTTTTCATATTACGCACTGGCTTATTGATTTTTTATTATAAATTATTCCCTATAAATCTTATTTTCCCTAACTATCTCTACTTTGTAGTTGCAATCGATTCGGATGGGCTCTATTGGCTTACCTAACTCCGTCATTCAAAACTACTCTTATTCTGAGATCAGGGGAACATCATCCTGCTCAGTTAAATGATTGCTGGACTTATTCAACAGTCAATCTCAATTAATGAATCTTAAATACAGTCATCTCGTGATTCATAATAATAATAATAATAATAATAATAATAATCATAATATTTGTTGGGAATCCTTTACTTTTGTATTTCATTATTGCTCAGTTCGAGTCATATATTTTTTCATCTTTCTTTATATATACTGCTTGATAATACTTGAAGCATTGTTTTTCATTGATACAATTCACATTTTTATTCATTTTTAATTACTCTTTGTTTCATCTCATTTCATATTATAACTCTTAGAATGTTTATTTTATTTCTTTTGTTTTGATCATTGGCTTGTCTAATTTTACTTCCCATTTCTTTCTTAATAGTTGTGGAAGTTGGTCATTTGGATTGATACTTTTTTTTCATAACTTTTTAAATATCATAGTAAGTTAGTGTTTCTTAGTAGTTAGGAATTTTTGTAGCTTATTCCTTTATAGTATGTTTTGCTTTTTTGTGCCTCATATTTTGGCTAAAGATTATTGTAACTTAATCTTATTTTGTTAGGAATGTTCTGTAACTTCACTCCCTTATTATTATTTTTTATTCAAAGATTATAGTAAGTTTGTGTTTCTTACTTTATGTGGATTCTTGGTAACTTTATTTTTCCATTTTATAATTGGTCTAAAATATTCTCGAAATATTTGTGTAAGCTGTCCTTACATAACTTTTTTGAATTTTGAAATTCATTTTTTATATTTTTTTTTATTACTTATTAGCAAACTTATTTGTTTGTATTATTATTTCTTTTTATTCCAAATAACTTGGTTGGCTTTTTCAATTTTAAGTTTTTTCAGTCAAGTTTGGCTGTCATAATATTTTTTAATTGATCTCTATTAATTTAGTTTTACCCCTTTTTCGTTGTTGGCTTGGTCGGTAATCAGGAAATCAGTCCCATATTCCAGTGTTTATCTGTACCTGGTTTATCCATGGTCCATGATGACGTGAGTTACCCCCGTTGTTCGGATTGCTCTGGTGTGCATAGTTGTTTCTGTCCGTATGCTATATGTTTCTTCCACCTGGTACTGCCATTCTTCTAATACCATGTGTTCCTTGGCATCAGTGCCTACCACAATCACTTGATGATGTTGTTTATTACTCAACGATGTTAATCGTATCTCCGTCATTGATTTTCTCCTTGATATTGGTTGATTTCGTAGTTCTATCTCTGATAATTTCTCTTTTCTTATAGACTTTCTTAATTGGTCATTCATTGTTTTGTAGTGATGCTTTTCAACCTTGGATATCCTCCATCTAAAGATATGTTTACTGAAGTTTTTATTCACTGGTTGATTGTTGATCCCTCCTAGAATTTTCTTCAGAGTTCTCCTATATTCCATAATATTCCTCATTTCCGCATGGTTGGTAATTGGTAGATTAAACGTCTCAAGTAGTCCGTTCATCATCTCCAATTCTTCTGTGGTATTGATTAATTTTCTTTGATACATTTTCTTAGTCTTTATAATTATCTGTTTCTTCTGTACTCCTCTACGGTTGGTTCCTATGTGTTTACTTTTCTCTTTGTACCTTTATTTTGAGGTAACAATGTATTTGGGTCTTCCTTAATTTCTATCTTTCCATTGGTTCCTTCTGGAGTGCTGTCTAGCATTCCATTCCCTTTCTTGAACCCGTTACCTAATGTCTCATTAAGTAGATCTATTTTGTAATTGGTTTCTTCCCATTTCTTATTCATCTCCGTTTTTGTCTGGTCGCTTTCTTCACGACGTTCTCTGAAAATTAGTCTTATTTGCTGCTTCATTTCTTCCTTGGTTATTTCATTGATTTCCTTCAGCTGTTGTTGGAGTGCTTCGTTATTTTGGTTAATGATTTGTCTCAACTCTTCCTTAGTACTTTCTTTGGTACTAATTATTTTTTCATTGATTTGTTTAAAGCTCTTCTCACTCTTGTCAAATTTTTCATTAATTTGTTTTAGACTGTGACTGGTTTCTTTCTTCATGCCGTCGAATTTATTGGTCATCTCCTTCAAGCTCTCCTCATTCTTGTCGAATTTATTGTTCATCTCCTTCAAACTCTCCTCATTCTTGTCGAATTTATTGTTCTGTTTCTTGAAATTTTCGTTAATCAATTCCCATAATTTTTGTAAATCCATGCCTCCTCTGGCCTCCTCCCTGTCACCCGCCTGTGGTTCCATTTCTTCGTCTTGGGTTGGTTCTGTGGTGGTTATCGTTGTCTCCACTTCTTCAATTGATGTTCCTTCCTCTTCTTCCTCTCTATTTTCTTCCATTTCCTTTTCCTTCGCCAATTTTTTTGATAATCCTCTTGTGAGCATCTTGATATCCTTTCGTGACCGCCGCTAAAACTTCGTATCTTCCTTTCTTCTAGCTCCACCGGTTGGTCGCCAATTTATAATGTTATTGCTTTGTGTAGCCACCCGGTTATTTTGCCCCACGTTGGGCACCAATTTCTAATGTAGTCCAAGACGTCCTCCGTCGTTAATATACCTCTGTAAAATGTAACAGTGTGTCTGAGTGTAACTTGTGTATCTGTTTCTTACCACTTCATCCTCGCACAGTAATGTAACTCACGATGCTTGAGTCCGTAGCGAACGTACGGATAACCAGGTATCGTAGTTCCCGATCTGAGGTTCAATAGTAGTGTATAATTCCCGGGTGGCGCCAAATTGTTTATTTAAAACAATTAAAATTGTCTCCTTATCAGTGATTTATTCAAACGGTGTGAAGGATTCAATTTGTCCCGCCTTTTCTCGTTTTGTATAATCGAGTTGGCAGTTACAATATTCGCTGCTTGCGCGCTAGGTAGCACATCAGAGACATTCGCAGTAAATTATATTTTTACGAATACACTTTCCTAATGAAAATAAAACACATTTTAACATACACAGTATTGATTTATTATCGATTTGATATTATTGTTTTATAGACACAAGTTATAATTGATTTTTTATATAATTTTGCACCGGATAATTCTTTATGAGACTTTTCTCTGGGTTTAACCAATCGGTTTTGAATGCAAATAAACATACAGCATGGCGTTCTATTACACCGATCAACTAATATTTACGTTCGACTGTTGTGGGATCTTTTGATCACGTTAAAAGGCTCAGATGCAATTACAATAATAAAAATACACAACCTTACAATGTTTTTACTTAAGTATTGTAATGTGTAATGATAAATGGTTTGTTGAAGTGTCGTACAAGTGGTTTAAAAGTTGTACATTAATACTAGGTTAGTTTTATAACTTAAAAAATTTTCAGTGTCTTAATATTATGATTTAATCTTTGAAAGAGAATAAAATTGATTCAGTGGTATTTCAAAATATAGTGAGAAATATTCAAAGTGCGTTATTTTGGAAGTTGAGATAATTTAATGGATACTTAACCGCATTGTAGCATGTAATTACTCTGTTGGTCGGGAAGGAAGGACTGTGGCTGCAGTATAATTCATTTTTCATTTATTCGGGCTTCGGGCATCTTTTTCAAAGTTTTTTGGATTTATTTATTCACTTCGTCTTGAAATAAGCATCTTCTCCATCAGGTAATTGTGTTCAGTATTCATCAGACTCCTTTTCGTTTAATTTCTATAAGTTATTTTACTTTTATAACATTTTAAATATGAAAATGCGTTGTTCTGAATTCTGGCTTCTGATTTCGGTGAGCGTCACTTTCTGAGTAATTGTATTCAACGGTAATTACCTCTTCAAACCGTCGTTTCCATGGTTACACCATTATTCTGATTGGGCGAGCTTGATATAAACACATTGTTATCAATATTTGAATTCCTTTCAAATCTTCCTATATCTTCTGACTTCCTTCCTCCTCTTATCTTCCTTCTTAGTTATTATATATTAGCACTGTCATTTGTATTTTCTCACAAAGATTATTTTGGTATCCCACAATATTGGGTTTTATTCATGTTTTCTAAGTTTACAATTAATTTCATACTTACTAATTACATTTCTCTGTTTATATAATTCCTTAATTTAATATTTTGTTTTTAATAATATTTACTATTCATCCTTGGTTAATTAGTCACCTTGGATTTGTCAATTACATGGTTACTTTTATACAATCAGCAATTGTTTATGTTTGACCGTTAGGCCTGTTTCACCTCTAAGTAGCCATTACTGGTTTTTGATGGTTTCATACACATTATATTTCATTTAGTCCTAGATTGTTACTTTGTTTTTATAATTAGGTTTAATATCTCTGGAGGTGTTTTAATTTAGTCTTTTTGTGATCTTTGTGTGTAACAACTGTGTTATTCAATATTTCTTGCTAATTATTTACTAACAGTTTCCTCCTTTATAACTCAAACATTGTTTTCTTTCCTTATTTTAAGTACTCTGCCACTGTCAATAACATGGCTATTAATTACTATTTATTTCTAATATAACATATAACATTTAGGTTTATGTTTGGGATATTTACCCCATCCATCTCCTGTTCATAAACAATAGTTTATACAATTAATCAACACTTATTATTTAATATGTATGTGCAATTCATTATTTCTTATTTATTGTTCGGGTGTTAAACAATCTCACCTCTATTGAACTTGTTTCATTACTCTTCCCTTATAACATGGGTATTTACTTAAGGTTAATACATACTTATTTTCTAAGGCTCTTTGCTTTCCCTTCCATGTTAACATCATCTTATTACTTTTTCTTGTGATTCACACCTTTAAACTTTACAATACATTCTTAAGTTCTATAACAATATTATTTCATAATCATCACAGTTAATATCACTCCTTAGTGTTCATTATCTACTGATTCAATGTTTTATTCTAAATATTATTCATAATAACTTTATTAAATGTTATTGTTCACTCTTAAATCTTAAACATTGGTTATTTTCCTAAGTCTTCATCTTAGCCTTTTCTACTCTTACTATTTTTATTACACACACTATTTTTATTTATATATCACCTGCACTTTTTTAAATTATTTTGGTGTTCATTATAATTTACTTAGTGTTTCTCTTTGTATTATATCACTTTAGGATAATTCACTTTCACTAGTTCAACTTCCGTTTATTTCTCACTGTTTTATTCTCTTTCTCTACCCACCCTTATATATATATATATATATATATATATATATATATGTATAGAATTATCAATATTATGTCTTTCTTTGTTAACAAATTACATACATTCCTAACTCTTTGGTTAGTGTACTTTTATCTATCGTTTTTTATTACTGACTATTTACAATTGTCATTCAATCAATACTAACATTCATTAATTATTTTGGTTCTTAACCGGTTTCATTTTCTTTATTATTTTGGATTACATTATTTCTCCCTTCTCTGGTTTTTCTTGACGTGTTTCATTTTGTTTTCTTCATCGCGGGTTTGTTCTCTCTTGGTTTTCATTTTTCTCCTCCTTCACTCATCTAGTTTACTTTATTGTGTTTCTTAACTGGCCAATCTCTGGGGTTGGGTCAATGTCGTTTGTCTGTCAGTCTATTAGTTGAGTTTCTTTATTAATCACTTTTGGTTTGTTACTCTTTCTCCTTCCATGTTAATTACCTTTTATATATTTTTTACACTCCACATTATTTATTTATTAAAATATAGTATTATTTAGCATTTTTTATACATACTTATTGTTATCAAAATTGATCTGAATGTGGCGATGTTATAATATATATATATATATATTACAACGCTACTTTTTATCTAACACACTTATATAATATATTTAATGATAGATAAAACGTTACTTACCCGTGATTTTACTTTACCTGGGCGCCAGAACAAATCCCAGATATTGTAACAGTACGAAAGCCTGATGTCAGATTTATGGTACGAAAGGTATTGAATTATTGTATTTCACTGTATTTTTGCATTCATGTGTATGGATGGTACAATTTTCCCTTGTTTTGCCGAAAACGACGCAGATTCAACAGAGCAGAATGATTCCAAGGTCAAAGGCGGACGTGCGAAACAGAACACTTTAAATGGTTGCATGAGTTAATTCAGACTCTAAATACGTTTGTTTCATTGGTCAACAATGCCAGACGTCATTAACAATAAGAATGACGTAAATAAAATACGCATAAACCAGGGTGTTTCCTTGCCTTGAGAAAAAGAACAATGACGTACGCACACACACACGTACGTAAAAAGTGCGCAGTGCCTCACCCCAGTCTTCACAACGCCGCCTAAGCGGTAACACGTTACAGAAATTCGCCGGCAAGTAATGCCAGCCAAGTGTGTTTAAAACAACATAAATGTAATTAAGAAGTAGCTATGAGTTAAAATGAATTAGCATCAGTGCATAACAGTTTTCAAAATTAATAAATTAGAGTCAGTGCCACAGGAAAGAGTACAAATGTAACCAAGGAATCTCGGCTGAGCAACCATGTAAAATCATCCACTAGAACTTCAAGTCTACAGTCAGGAAAGTCAAACTTATCATAAATCTATTTGAGCTCAAATTTAACCATCCAGTAAACCAAAAAATGTATTGAATGTTTCCATAATGAGCGAGTGAGAGTGCGAAAGAAAGCGTGTCTGCTATACTGTCGACAGCCAAGCTGAGGCGTTGGTTTGCGTTTAGTATCAACATAAATTAAATAAAAGCATTTTATTAAACTAGCAGCTGCTAAGTAACCAAAAAAGTGTTGTAGTCTGATCAAGAATATAATAAAATTTTAATGTCATGCTTAATGAAGAAATGTAAGGAACGACCGCCATTTTGTTTTGGGTCGCTATGAGACGTCCATTGTCTAATAATTACGATTCATGTGTAAAATTGGAAAATAATAAAAACTAAATTGATTTCAATACATATAGATGTTGGTACTTTTATTCAAGGCCCAACTCAGTCTCTATTTACGCTTAATTCGAAACTCTGGACCCACAGTAAACAAATAAAATTAGATAAACAGGTACAGTATAGTTATGGTAATTACGATATTTATTGTATGGCTATCATACATAAATAAATATGCAGAAGTAACTTATAAAAAGTAAAGGATAACAATTGTCGACCCGAACTAGGGACTTATTTATTTAAAAGTTAACAATTGGTGCCCGAACTGGTGACTATATAAAGATATTCTTTGATATTTTTATATAATAAGCCTAAATATAGAGACGGAGTGGGTATTGAAGTTAGAAGTGCAATTGTAGGTTATGTTATTGTTAGACAACATAGCAACAGATTAGAGAGAAATAATTTTTTTGCATAATATCAAAATGGCAGACAACGAAAGCATTAATATGAATAACACAGCAACAGAATCGCTATTATTGAGTGAACCTGAAGGAAACTCAACACCCATTATAAATAATAAAGTGTCATTAGAAGACCTTTTTCAGTTAATGAAAGTACAGAATAATGAATTAAATGATAAATTAAACCAGTTTGATGAACAATTTAATGATATAAAAAAGGAAATTAAAAGACAAAATTGTAATTTTGATAAAAGATTAAATGAGATACATGCATGGTTAGACGAGATAGAGTTAGAAAAAAAGAGGGGCGTAGACAAATTAGATATAAACAAAGACAAGGTAAGTGGGGGAGAAAATTATGACAAAAGAAATAAAAGTATGATATTAGAAAATGATTATGTAAACAGGGGTATGATAATGAGATTTTATGGGGAATAGAATATGATAATGATGGAATGATAGTGTGTGTTGAAGGGTTAAAGAGAGTGTGTAAAGAAAATATAATTGTAGGGGGATTGCAGGGGGTAGATTTTTCCCTTAATGATGGAGTAGGGGGTGAAGTAAAAACTTCACATGTTTTGAGGAAGGACGAGAGTACCTTCAATGTATATTTGGGAGACATATGGTCTACAAATAAAGTTGTCCCTGGTTTTTTTAGTGCACTTCACAGATGGTGCAGTAATTGTGAATTAGTGTCCCCTGCAAATATTGAAAGAGAGAATGTAGCTTGGTGTGATAGAGAGAGATATATGAAGAGAAAGAGTGTAGAGAGGTATTGTGAGAAATATGGTGAGAGAAATAGAGATTTTCAAGATAAGTAGAAAGTATGAAGGATTTAGGGAAAAGTTAGGAGAAAATGATAATGAAAATAATGACTTTATAACGTACCCAGTGGTGACTAATAATACAGAAGGTGACAGGACAATAACCAATCATGACAGATTATATGAGTTTGCGGAAAATGATGAAAATTTGAATGGTATATGCATTTATGATGTTAATATAAGAGATTCAATAATAAGCAATGTATATAGATATAAGATAAGATTATTGTTTGACGATGGAGGTTAGATATTTTATTGTGTTAATGAACATTTAATTATGTGGACAGTGTTTTTGAGATGGACTGTTTATGAACTGATTTTTGGTAAATGATTAAATGATAATTTTGGATTGTGTATTTTTGTGTGTATTAATGTCAGTATAGTTGTGTATTTTGCTGTTGTGTATTTTATGTATTTTTATGTAAACCATGTGCTGTAGAATTTTGAATAATTGAAGAAAGTTTGATGATGATTTTAAATAATTATGAGATTTAGATTCGAAGGGATAATAAATTATTAAGCATGTAATATATTTGGATATTGAGATGTATTGTTATTAGTAGGTGAGGGATGAATTTTCTAATGATTATATTAAGGTTAAAAAGGGGATAGAGTTTGGGTAATAATGATAAAATAAAGGCATTTGAGTTAGTAAAATAAAGGCATTTGAGTTAGTTAAGCAGGGTTATTGGGAGTTAGATGAATAAGAATGTTGAAAGACAGATAGTACGCAAAGAGGGTGTTAGATATTTTAGGGACACAGTGGTTAGTGATTATATGTAGAGAGGTGAGTAATGTGAATGGTAATTATATTTGTTGATGATGATATTTTGTAGTAAGGATCCGGTGTAAGGAGTTATCAGCGTGCGATGTGGCAAGAGACCAGCGTGCGGCATTGTGGCAGGCGGAGCAATTTAGGTTAAGGGAGTGTTTGCCGATATTTGGTGGAGGGCAAATGGTTAGGAATGTGTATGGCCAGGTAGGGAACACACATCCTAGTACAAAGACGAGCGGTGCCAGAGGATTTAAATGGGATTAGTGAAGGGGATTATAATTGAGTGATTGGTGTCGTAATATGTTAATGGTTGTTCGGAGCGGTTGTTAATAGAAAAAAGAGGTGAGTAAGGTTAGATAGGTAAGTGCCAAAATAAGATATAGAGATAATAGTGAATAACGGTGTCACCCAAATGAATTAATGAAAGGGTTAGAAAAAGAAAATTCATAGTAGAGAGATTGATAATAAATTTGAAATTTTTTTTATAGAATCTAAGGATATAACAAATGTTAAATAATAAAAGTTAAATAGAGAGTTAATGATAAGGTGATAAAGTTTGATACAAGTTATTTAAATATGAATTGTGTAATGTAAATGTAACAATGTTAGTGTTTAATGTACAATGTTTTATTATGTTTTTATTATGTTGATGGTACAACAGTGTGTGTGGTTACGAGGTCGTTACAGGGGTAGCAACGGTAATAAATGTTAATATGTGAAAAAGATAAGATTAGAAATGGTTTTGAACAAAAGATATGATTTAGTTCTGTTGCAAAGAAATGTGAGAATAAAGAAAAATGAGTAAAGAAATTTTAAAATGCTTGAAATATTTGCCATAATGGTTACATTTTGTTGATGTAATAAAGATGATAATTTGTTGTTGTTTTGAAATTTGAAAGATTTGTTTTACTTATTAGGGTATTATTATAAGAATATATATATTTTCTCTTGTTAGTGAAGGAGTGAGTTAGTAATGATTAGAGGCCAGTTTTGGAGAAAATGGCAAGATAAAAGGAGAAAGCCATTCTATTTTAAATCTTGTGAATTGTTGTATGAAAATTTTAGAGTTAAGCAAACCAATGCCTCAAAACGCAAACCAGTGCACTAAGGGGAGACATATCGGTTGTGGATATGGAGATAGGTAAGGCCACTATTTTAAAATTTGTATTGCATGTTTCAGAGTTTGGTGGTGTTGTGACAGCGGTCCTGAGCTGGCTGGTGTGTCAGACCAGGAGCGTAAAGTGCCTAATGGCCTTATGGTGTTGGGATCTCTCCTGAGAAGTCCAGTAAGGTCAGATGGTACGATCATCATCATTGGACCCAGGGTAAGTGATTGTATTTCTTTTATATTAACACTACAGGGGGTTGTGGCACCAGATCTGGGCTGATCCCTTTAGAACATGTGAATGGGTCAATGAAAGTTTTTATGCTTCGGCATAAAACCTTTCATTGAGGGGTTTTTGTAACAGTACGAAAGCCTGATGTCAGATTTATGGTACGAAAGGTATTGAATTATTGTATTTCACTGTATTTTTGCGTTCATGTGTATGGATGGTACAATTTTCCCTTGTTTTGCCGAAAACGACGCAGATTCAACAGAGCAGAATGATTCCAAGGTCAAAGGCGGACGTGCGAAACAGAACACTTTAAATGGTTGCATGAGTTAATACAGACTCTAAATATGTTTGTTTCATTGGTCAACAATGCCAGACGTCATTAACAATAAGAATGACGTAAATAAAATACGCATAAACCAGGGTGTTTCCTTGCCTTGAGAAAAAGAACAATGACGTACGCACACACACACGTACGTAAAAAGTGCGCAGTGCCTCACCCCAGTCTTCACAACGCCGCCTAAGCGGTAACACGTTACAGAAATTCGCCGGCAAGTAATGCCAGCCAAGTGTGTTTAAAACAACAAAAATGTAATTAAGAAGTAGCTATGAGTTAAAATGAATTAGGATCAGTGCATAACAGTTTTCAAAATTAATAAATTAGAGTCAGTGCCACAGGAAAGAGTACAAATGTAACCAAGGAATCTCGGCTGAGCAACCATGTAAAATCATCCACTAGAACTTCAAGTCTACAGTCAGGAAAGTCAAACTTATCATAAATCTATTTGAGCTCAAATTTAACCATCCAGTAAACCAAAAAATGTATCGAATGTTTTCATAATGAGCGAGTGAGAGTGCGAAAGAAAGCGTGTCTGCTATACTGTCGACAGCCAAGCTGAGGCGTTGGTTTGCGTTTAGTATCAACATAAATTAAATAAAAGCATTTTATTAAACTAGCAGCTGCTAAATAACCAAAAAAGTGTTGTAGTCTGATCAAGAATATAATAAAATATTAATGTCATGCTTAATGAAGAAATGTAAGGAACGACCGCCATTTTGTTTTGGGTCGCTATGAGACATCCATTGTCTAATAATTACGATTCATGTGTAAAATTGGAAAATAATAAAAACTAAATTGATTTCAATACATATAGATGTTGGTACTTTTATTTCAAGGCCCAACTCAGTCTCTATTTACGCTTAATTCGAAACTCTGGACCCACAGTAAACAAATACGATTAGATAAATAGGTACAGCATAGTTATGGTAAGTACGATATTTATGGTATGGCTATCATACATAAATAGATATGCAGAAGTAACTTATAAAAAGTAAAGGATAACAATTGTCGACCCGAACTAGGGACTTAATTATTCTATAAGTTAACAATATAAATGACACGGTTTCAGCTTAGCTCAGAGCATAGAGACACAATTTCTCAGGATTTTTTCAGTGATTGTGGAATTCAAGGGGAATCGTTACAAATAACAATTAAAATTTTTGTTGAAGTTTGTTTAATTACCGTTTTAATTATTTTGTTAACTTCTTGAAAAATGCTAATTGTAGGACTTATTGCTACCCTAACTCTTATAATATAATTAATGAGTGTGCGTGAAAAGTGAAGATTAAAACGTCCAAACGACCTATTGCTCTTATCTGGTTTAATTAAGAAAATTTATATCTCCCAACCCAGTGCTAAAGAACAGGTCTGCAATAATTTGCACGTTCAATACTACACCTCACTTTCTATTCAACACTCCTATACTATGTTATAACTAATCTTACTAACTAAATACAAAGTGTGAAGTTACATAGCGTCTTTTAAAATTGTTTATATTTTTTATTATTTATTTATTATTTATTTCATTGATCAATGAATCTATTTCTTACTGTTTGATGCGTCGACCGTAGATAGGAATCCGTAGAGATCCTACTTTTGATGGTTCAGCACAGAAGAAATGATGTTGACCAATCCTGTTGAACGATGATCTGGGCAATTACAGATGCTGTAGCTCTCTGTTGCACCAGTCACTTCACAATTGATTATTAATTATTTAATTAATTAATGTGGTGTTACACAGCGAGAGTTGTCGAACTGTACTAGTTCCTCTGCAACTGCGGACTACTTCTCGAACTTTTTACTTAAATGAAACTTTGCGTGTTTGTGAAATTAAGCATGTAATTTACACACGTCTAGCGCATTGAAGATCCGAACGAAGAGTGCTCACTACCCTCCGTCAGAGTTGGCATCTGTTCTATATGCAGGATTCTGATTGGTTGTTCCAAATAAATCGTGCGTTTTTCCAGTTGAAACAATATCGGACAGGTCGACCAAACGCCCCTTGACAGGTCTGAGATGGCACAGAATTACTGGATAAAATCGTACTTCCTTTGTTTGCAAATCATTTGATTACAGGTATTTGCAAACGTGTTTTCAAAGATCTGACCACAGACTATTGTTGCTTAGGTCTTTATCTGTGTGTGTGTGTGAAAACACCTAATTCGTACCTAGCCTAATTCTTGAGTTATTTCGCTTGGCATTCTTCTTCTGTATATCTTCTGTAAATGTTAATTATATTTGTTGATATTTTGGCTACTTATAGAGCTTTAATTGCTGAACACTATGCTGTTTTCAGAATTGCTGTATATTTATTGGTTTTAAAGATATTGCAGTTTTAACGCATACATTCAATTGAGTAAAATTTCGTGTCTGTACCGGCATTTGTCGTAGCAGTGACGAGGTTAGACAGAGATGGCTGCAATTATACGCTCTCTCTCTTGCTTATGTCGCTATACTCACTCCGTTGAACACTTTCATATAACGCTCAGATAGGACGACAATATGAATCGTTATATATACACCCACTCGGTATAAAAAAAATTGATTATTTAAAAAATACATTAATTTTTTTTCTTAACGTATAGTTTTACCCTACTTAAAATTTTGCACATAATCTTTCGCACTTATGGTTTTTCCCGCACAAAACTTGCACTAATACAATTTTGCTTACATCTACCTTATAACTAAATATTACAATATGTTACTTAACCTAACATGGCATACACATATTGGAAGTTTATATGACCATTAATATTTTAATCACCATTTTGACTCAATTAATGTCAATAATTTAAAACAACAATACTAACATTTATTTAAATAATTTTTTTTTTATTAACATTGACCTTGATTCAAAACAATTATAAATTTTTTATTTGACCATGTTTGATTCACATACCTTATTGGCTCCAACTATTGTTTCTTTATTGGTCAATATTTTGTCTATATTTCCTCCTATGGGAACATAGCTTATATAGCTTCCCTTCATATATGGAAAATCCTGGTTTGGTGTTGGTAACTGCACTTCTCCAAGCTACACTAATCTTGTTGATGAGTCCCTATTTCCTTAAGTCGTCTAACTACTTCAGGTTTTGTTATATGCCTTACCGCGTAAATACCAATGTCAGTGCTACTAATTTTACAATAAACTGTATCCATGTTGTTTTCTGATGGTGGATTTCTACTGAGTACATCTGCTACCAAGTTATCTTTCACTTTACAATACTGTATTTCAAACTGGTACTTTTGTATAGCTAAGACCCAACGAGTCAGACAAGCACCTAGCAATTTACACTTTAATAAAAATACTAACGCCTTATTGTCGGTGATTATAGTAAGTTTAGCACCCAGAATATAACTTCTAAACTTGGACAGGCTATGCACTATCGCTAATAGCTCCTTTTCTGTCGTAAAATAGGTTAATTCCGCCGCTTTATGTGTGCGACTTACAAATCCTAATACCGCTTTTTGGCCCTTCTCATCTGTCTGATACAAGTGTGCTCCTATAGCAATATTGCTGGCGTCTGTTTGCAAATAAAATCTTTCTCCTACCCTTGGATGATGTAATACAACAGTATTTATAAAAAGACTTTTCACTTGTTGTAGCGCTTCATCGTGGTCCCTTGTCCACCTCCATTTAATCCCTTTGTTTAACAACTTCAACAATGGAACAGTACTTTCCGCGTATTTACTTGTAAACCTCTGATAGTAGTTAGCTAAACCTAGAAATGATTTTAGCTGCTTGCAGTTCTTTGGAGTCGGAAATTCTTGTATGGCTTTTACCTTCTCTGGGTCTGTGGTTATTCCTTCCACTGAGATTCGGTGACCTAAAAACTTAATTTCCTCTTTACCAAACTCTGATTTCCGTAGATTCAGCGTCATGTTTGCTGATCTTAATTTTTCAAAAATATTTCTTAAATGTTGTAAGTGCTCCTCGAATGTTTGTGACACACATAGAATATCATCTACGAACACCAGTGTGTACTTCTCTACCTCATTACCTAAGGCACTGTCTAAACACCTTACCATTGCAGCTAAGCTGGTGCTCAGGCCAAAAGGTACCACTTTAAATTGGTAGCACTTGTTTTTATAGAAAAATGCCGTATACTGTCTATCTCAACTGCGGATTGGAATTTGCCAAAATCCTGATGTTAAATCCAGTTTGGTCATGTACTTAACTCCATTACATTTTTGGAATAATTCTTCCACACTCCTTGCGCACTCGTAATCAAGTACTAATAAAGAATTTAATTTCCTGGCATCAAGGCATAAGCGGATACTCCCGTTCGGCTTTGTGACAACTACTAAAGGGTTTATATAGGGACTACTTGCCCTCTCTATAACACCATTCGCTAACATCTGTTGGACCTCTTTTTCCACTTCTTCTCTATAGTGTAAAGGGATTGGATAAGTCCTTTGCACAAATGATGCGTTTTCAGTAAGTGTTAACTGATGTTCATAGAACTTAGCTCTTCCACGCTCTGTTCTGAAAACATCCCTATACTCACAGACGAGTTGCTGAATTTGGTTCTGTTGCTCGTTGTTCAACTCAGTCCCGATGTTGGTTTCTGGAGTATCATCAATACAGTGCTGGTCACTCCTAACGTCAACTACCGGTTTCTCTCTGTACCCTTTCATGACACTTATCGACTTCCAATGCTTAAATTCTTTAATGTTTATATTGATTTTCTTAGTATCAATTTCCATCGTGATGGTATTTCTTTTGAAATTTATTTCTGCCTTCCATTCAAGTAACGTATCTACCCCAATAATACAATCATAAACGAGTTTCGGGACTATAAGAGCTACAATTTGGGTTTGGTTACCATTTAACTTGACAGATAAATAAATTTATTCAGTGATCTTTTGCATTTTGGCTCCAGTGGCTCCCTGTACATTACAATTTTTTACGGGTAGTCTGGGACAATTACGCAACTGACTATTATTTTCTACAAACTTTGAGCTGACACAGGTTACTTCACTGCCAGTGTCTATTAGCGCTCGTACTATAGCTCGACCGCAAACAAAAAATAGTTGGAGTAGGGATTGCCGCCACAACCGCCTCACAACAAAGGGGGAACGTTACCCCCTCCATTATCATCAGTCACACTGTTTACTGCAGTATTTTACAAGTGATATTTGTATACCGGCAATAACTCGTTCCTAGTGTGCGGTAACTTACGTGTACTATTAATTTGCAACAGACTATGGAAGTAACAAATCATAATATAATTATGCACGTTCCTATAAAATATATTAACAAATTCTAAAAATCCTTTTTTTGTACATAATTTAAAAATAATATTAATAGAACCCAACCCTAAAATTTATGTAAGGCATACTATAAAAACAATTCATAAAGCAACCGCCTGTGTAAATCGAGGTGCCTATCACAGTAGCAAAAATTAATGTTCATTAAACATTTTAAATGATATACTAACTTTAATTATTTTTAATTATTGTAATAATAAGAAAATAATTGATAAATATTTATGGTATTCATTTTTCTTGCCTATTCGTCATCTGAATATTTATTTGTACTTGGATGTGAATTTCTCTCATAAAAATAATTATTTTGTCCATTTCTTCGTCTATAAAATCGTCCGTAATCCACTACAGTTCTTCAATTTTTTTTGTATGGCACAATACTTTTTCAACTTTTCTATTGTACAATTTTTAAATATTTTGCACAACAATTCTGCTTTTGTCTAAAGATAATTCACTACAATTACGTGCAAGTTCTCCTTTAATATCTCCCCAGACGAGGTCTGTAGGATTCAGATCGAGATGGTAATGAGCCAGACAAAGTGAAATACGGCCTTTTGCACGAATTATTTCGTCTAGAATAGATGTATTTTCACAGTTAAATGTTTTTAACTAGTAACTGAAATTTTGCTAATGTAATATCTACTTTAATAATTTAAATACATTCTCAATCATCATCGTATGTCGTAAAACACTTTTGCTGCCGAAAAAACGTTGTTTGACACAAAATCAGCAAAGAGAGAATGACTACTTAATGCGCTACTATCGCTGCCGGTACGCATAAATTAAAACTGCAAGTTTTAGAGAAAGCAAAAAAGCAGCTATGTTTGACGAAAAATTGACACAAGTCTTTTGGTAATTCATTATTATCATCTTATTATCATCATCAAAAAAGGTGTTCATATGGACAGACACATTTTAAAATCATGGTTTTAAACAGTTGTCATTTTGTTTACTGACTAAGGCAGTTTTATTAATTGATAACGTCCTTCTCCACCCATTATAATCAGATCTATTATTGGATGATGATGAAATAAAAGCAGGTTTTAAATTCAATTTTCTTTAGTTTTTGTGAGTCCTTGAACCAGGGTGTAATTGCGGCATTGAAAAATTATTACCGTTTTAATTTAATGGAAAAGCTCGTAGTGTTTTTGTGATTTTATGCTCATCGTTACAATTTCCGGGAGCCACAACGACACATGGAAGGATCAGTGGATTAACCGTGTTTTCTGACAACCGTGCTTTGCACATTCCGAATTAAAACGAGTAATGGATGTTTTGCTGTAGGCTATTTGTAAAGAAATCCTATATATTAAACAAAATCTCAAATTATTCATAAATATGTATAAACATTGTAACAGACCTGTATATGCGGTTACAAATAAATATTTCTGTACTGTACAAAAAAAATTTTAATTGAATTAAAAAAAAAAAAAAAAATTTTTTTTTTTTTAATTTTTTGTTTGTTTATTGTTTGAATAATTAATAAATAATTCTTGTTATGTGGTTTCGTCGAAAATTTAAAATTCTGTAAGTTTTTTATGTCAATATATTCACTTCTGGCTAACTGTAAATAAATCCGGAGTTAATAAGATCGTCTCACTTCACTAATCGATTGGCGATTTTCTTCTATGCTCCAGTATATTACTCTCCTTTAGTAATGGTCGCCTTCCAGTTAGTCCTGTGGTTAATTGAAACTCTTATATTAACTTTTGAAATAAATTTAAAACCAGATAATTGAATTATTATGATTTATTGACAATTATGGTGAAAATATCGATTTAAAATCGATATGTATATAAAGCTCAACTCTTTCACAGGGATAATCGATTCTCAATACAGGTTATATTATATAAATATTTTCGAATGGTTCTTTGAACAGTTATAATTATAATAGTCAGAGAAGGGACAAGTATAGAAAGTATAACATTAACAAAATAATTCTTAATAATTAATAACTGACAAAGTTATTTATGATATATAATGTTTATAAAATTGAATTTGTCAAACCAATGCAGTGGCGATGAATCTTTGCTGGCGGACACTTTGAATGCTGGGAGTTCCAAAATGGCTGCTCGCCTCCTTGTTGAAGTAAACCGAGAAAGTTGTGGTTGGAATTTCTGACAATAAAATTGCCTTCTCAACTGCTTCCTTGTCTCCGTAATATTGGATAATGTCTATTGTGTTATTATAGGTATCCTGGTTAAGTGTTCTGCATTCTCTGGCTTTAAATGTGTTGTATTTGGCATGTTCACTTTTGTCTGTGTGTGGCAAAAAATCGTGAAGTTCGTTGTAATGTGAATTATTAATGTTTGATAGTTTTATTGGTTTATTTCACTTGTATTCGGTTACGTATTGTTTGTTTTCACTGTTTGTGGTGGTGTTGTTCACTGATTTTATGTTTAATATACCAATTTCGGTAACTCTCGGTTGTTCACTGATTTTATGTTTAACCTTTATATGCAATTAATATATACACTATACAGGTTCTTAGCGCGAGCTAAAATCAACCGTTCGCTTCGAATGTTAATTAAGAACTGTTTTACTTCCTTCGTCTCCTGAAATATCTTGCCAAGTTAATATTAGAAAAGTATTGTTTCATATATATTTCACTTCCTATTGCATGTGACTATAGTACATTATACTCAGAATATATTTTGGTTATTGATTACTTTCGTGAACTAGTAATTACATATTTGGTTTCTTTAACTCCTTCTGCTTAATTTGACATACAATAGTCCATATTTATAAAGTTTTTTTTTTAAATTGCTATATTTCTGTCATTTTGGAAATATAGGCTCAATATCTGTTTCCTGTTCTTGTCCAAAATTTTAGCCATCTTATGTGTTATAAATATGATTATAATAAATTTCAGATTGATATAAATCTTTACCTTTCCTTAATTTCTTACAAATTTATCAATTGATCATTCTTTTAGTTATAATTCATGAATTTACTATTCCTCCTCTGAAATAGTTAGGTATTACATTTTGAAATTTTTTAATAATTTTATACATCTTTTTATATTATTCCTTTAAAGTATAGTTTCAGTTATAGTAGTTGGTGATTGATTCACCTTATATAAATCTCATTAGTTTACTTGGTTTATTAAACTTCCTTACTCAATTATAATGTTATTTGGAATTCCTTATTTTGGCCTAGATTTTATTATTTTACATATACTGTTTTTCAAGTAATGTTATTTCTATACCCCTTCTGACCTTCTAAAATTAACACAATATTAAATAAAATTTCCTTATATAACTATTGGTACATGTAGCAATGTATTCATGCTCATAATACAAAAACAATATTGAAAATTAATTTCTAGTCTTTAAAGTTAGACATTTTAGTTTGAACTATTTTTAAAATACATAACAAACATTTTATAAACTGGTATAGTATACATACATAAACATTTTAGGCTGTATGAAGACTGTTATATTAATAAACATTCTTATACTAATTATAATTCTTATTCTATTACCACTTTGAAATGTGGAGTTCATTGGCTTTAAAGACAAACATAATTAGCCATTTCAATTTTTTATTTTTTGTTAAACTTAAGTTAATTGCAGTCCTTTCTGTTTATATGGTGTATTATAATTTAATCCCCTGTCACAGTAATTATTCCCCCACCTGCTGTCTTTATCATTTACATTTCAAAGAATGTTTTTTGATAAAAAGTGGCCTCTTCTATGAAACATTAGAAATATTTTCACAACAATATTTCATGACATGTTATCTCTGTATTTATATAAAATATAAAAGTTATTTAATAGCACATAGTTCAAGTAACAGTTACACCTTTACTTGAAGTTTATTATATTAAAATCACTTGCACTGGTTCACTTACACTGTTGGGTCTGATTTATATTTAAGTTTTACAATATTCTAAGACCAAACCTTTAGTTATAATGGACTGTGAAGATTTGTTTATTTTATTATATAATAACTTTAGTTGTAACGGGGCATTTTTTGGGCCTAATTTTGGGGCAGTTTGTATTTTTTTTTATAAAACAAATAACATTTTTTTGATAATAGGGACAAACGTAAACAAAGGTAACTTCAGTGGTAGCGACGATAGCGACGGTGGTAGCACTGCTGTTGACAATATATAAGTGAAAATTATTGAAGCGATAGACTTAACAAGCTGGAATTGTGCCAAGGTCAACCAATGACACACAAAACTGTCAACAAATTATGTAACGGAACATCAGGCGATATTACGTCAGCGCCTTACATAACGAAGAATGTAGGTGTGTCAACGCCAGCAGCGTTGTCACACTCAGAGAACAAAGCAGTCGGCTAATAACATCTACAAGTGACGGACGCGAGCTGTTTTGTGCGTCCGCCGGCTCGCCGGTTTTGGGCGAAGTTTTACGTCGCCCGCAACATATAAAATGTAAAAACTTTTGATATGTGATCATCTAAAACAGTATTTTTGAAACGGAGTAGATACAGTGAGAAAATAATAAGTAAATAATCATATAACAGTTCGGCGATAAATCAGTGCAGGTATACGAGAAGACATTGTAGGAGGGTACTTTCAGCGTAATAACAGGAAAGTAAACTAACAAATTTTATTATTTTCATACAGTACAAGAACAGAGGGGGAAAATTAATTTGAAATATGAGCTCTAATGGGAATACAACGTGTCTAATGTGAAAGCATGTGAGTGTGTATGGGTGAGTTTGAATTACGTAATTACAAAGGCACTGGTTTACGTTAAGAGAAGTTAGTTTAGTATTATTTCTTTACAGCATTTGTTTTAGTGTTCAACAGTTTAATTATCAATAATATCTTGAAAGTTGTGGTCAGAATAAAGCATGTACACTGTCAATGTTAAAATAGTAAAAGTGTAAAAGATGAGAGGAGTAATTTTGTCATTGTCATTAATATGCAACAGTAAAACTAAATCATGAATAAACTCAAGTTTGTTTGAATATGGTAGATCGAAGTAGTCATTTTAAACAACCAATTCTGGTCTCCTGTGTTCGCCGAAAAGGACCCGAAAAATGGTAAGTGCATATATTTTTTTTTCATACGTACTTGGTAATACAAGATGGCGCCCGACAAAGTTAGACATTAAAGATTGAAGTCAATCATATTTTATTTATTTTATTAATATCAATAGAACAAAACATAACATTGGCTTCTGAACAGGGACAATTTTATATAAAGAAATTTATATAAAATACGGCCTACGGGGAGAGCAGAATGGTTGTTTAGGGTAACTAAAAAATGTGTAAACATAAGTAGTAAGGTTATAATATGATTGATAATGTGTATTATAAATAAGTAAGAATTAAATAAAAATGATGAATACTAATGAAAATAGTAACAATGAAGTCAGTTTCACTGATAGTCAAACTGAAAGTCAAATAAATAGCAATTTAAGCGAGACTGAATCGAGAATAATGGAAGGCGTAACTAGTCAATCGACGCCGACCTCAGTTAAGAAAGAGAATAATAGTGATATGATGAGTATCATGCTCAGTCAATTCGAGAAAATGAATAGTAATTTTGAGACCAAATTTAATGTGATAAGTAGTGATATGAATAGTCGTTTTGACATGAATGATGCCAAGTTTGAAGTATTAACTAATTCACTGTGTAGCATTGAAGACCGAATGAATGAAATATGTAGAGAAATAAAGGAGTCAAGAGAGTGTGTATGTGCGGGAGAAAATAAAACAAATGAAAATTGTAGTGACAAATGTAACCATATGATACCAGATAAAGAATTAATAAATAATAATAATGTTGTTGAAAATGTCATATCAGAGAGTACTGATGGGTTTGTGGAATGTGATTATGAGATGTTAAGGTGTATTGATGAAGTAGAGAGAGAGTGGAAAAATAATATAGTAGTTGAATGTGGGCAGAGGGTAAATTTTTCCATTAATTTTTCTGAACCAGAGTGTTCACAAATGTTGTTTTTGAAGGGCGAGAGACCCATATTGGTAGATGAATTGAAGTGTATATTGATGTTGTATAATGTTGTACCCTCTGTCTGTAATAATTGTGAGAGTGTGATGTGGTGTTATGAAGAGAGAGAGTTGTGCATTGAGAGAGAGATAGAATTGTATAAGTTAAAAAGAAATTATGATGAATTAAGAAAAAGATTAGAAGGGGTGAAGATGAACCATAGAAAATACTTACCTGTTGAAAGGTAGATAGAGAATTATTTTGAGAATATTTTTATAAACGATAATGACTTACCTGACGTAATAGTAGAGGAATATAAAAATGATAAAACAACTTACCTGACGTTGACCAATAATACTGATGGAGACTGGACAATAATAACTTATGTTGACAAGGTTTATGAAACATTAATAGGGAATAACCCTATAAATTATAATGGCATAATGAATGAAATAAAGTTAATGGATTATTATAATAATAATAATAATAATAAATGGTATGTGGATAACAATGATGCATGTTATAAATATATTCGATATATATACGATGATGGAGGTTGAAATAAAAAATCAGTGAATGGACAATTTTAATATTGCAATTTATGGTAATGACCTTGCAGATTTGGACATATGAAGTGTGAAACAATTGAACAGTTAATGACGAATAGTTTGTAAATATAATGTAGTGTATTCAATTGTGTGTATTATGAAATGTTAGGTGTATATGGAGTAGAAAATGTTGTGATAATAATAATAATATTATTAATAGTTTGCAGTCTAAATAAATAATAAAAATAATTAATGATTTGTAATTTTGATAATAATTGAAATATGTTGTGTTTTAATAATCAATTGAAGTAAATAATTTGAGATGTTTCAATATTGTGATTGAATGTTATATGTTTGAATTTTTGGAATGAGTTTGAATTGTTTGATGAGATTTCAATTTAATAACAATTAATGAATAAATAAATGTTAAATGGTTTAATTTGTGGAATGACATAATTGTTAAAATAAATGTTAATAATAAATTTGAAAATTTTGAGGAACCTAATTACAGCAAAGGATGAATAATGAAATGATGATATATAAAAGAGTTAATAAAAATTTAAAATTATAATGCTTATAAGTTTCTATATAAATTATTTAAAAAGAGAATTGTTTGTTTAATGTATGCTAATAATCAAGGTTAATGTCTATTTGTGTATTATGTTATGTAATGTATTATACAAGATGTGTGTGCGTGTGTGGCAGGGAGGTTATCCAGGGGGGTAACGAATTAGAAATTTATCGTGTTTTAATAATGATGACTCGCTACTAAATAATTTTGTTTTGATTTGAAAAATAGATGCACTACATACTTCCTATATTGTGTTTATTATGTCTTATTGTGTTAATTGCATGTAGTATGTTAGGAATAAGGGTTATAAAAATATAATAATATGTTTTCAATGTGTTTATAGATTTTAAATAAAAATTAATAAATTTGTAATAGTTAAAATTTTCAATGGGTTGCAAAAGATAGAAGTTGGGTGATAGTAATTGTTTGAGTAAAACGTTCGAGTCAGTCCAAGTTGAAAATATTGGGGTATTAAAGAGAATGAGAGATGAAATACAAGTAATAGAGTTTTGAGAAGTATTGATGTTGACACCGTAGTAATGGAGAATAATAGAGTTTTTGAGTGATATAGTGTTGTTTATAATTGATGATGTTATTTTGTTGTAGTTGTAGTGAGGTAATGAGATTGAGATTTTGGGGATGGTAATTTTGTAGTAGGGGTAGTGTAATGTGGGAGTCCGCAACATAATGATAAGTTGGGACGGGATTGGTATCGATTTAGCGAGGAGGGGTTGCCTTAGGTAGAATCCAGGAACCAGATAAGGGAATTGAGTTTTGGGGGGGGGAAACATATCCTATGTACAAAGGGTTAGAGAGTATTTTTTTTATATATTGAGAGAAGGTGGCGAATTGAGTTCAAGTAGTAAGTAGTTAGAGGTAGAGAAGGGTTAGTAGATTTTTTAGTAGAGATGGGGTGTCATACTAGTTAAAGATTTTGTAAGGGAGCGTTAGAGTAATAAAAGGGGTAAGATTATGGGTAAATGCCAAGTTGATAAAGTGAATTATGATGAATAACTGAGAATCACCCAAATTAATGAAAGGGAATAATAAATGAAATGATGCGTAAAACGAGGATAAAAAAAAAAAAAAAAAAAAAAAAAAAAAAAAAAAAAAATTGAGAAACGAATTAATAAAAGTAAAGTGAGTTTAAAAGGTAATTTTATGATTTTATATTCAAATTTAATGATGTAAAGTGTGTAAGTTTTTAAGATAAAATTGATAATAATAATAATGTGAATTATGAATGTACTATGTTTTCTTATGTTATATTGTGTTGTTAGGTATTCTGATATGTTAGAAATAAGTGAAAAACAAAACCAGTGCTTCTTAGTTCAAACCAGCACCGCTAGGGGGAAACAGATCAGTTGGGGATATGGTGTTGTATAAGGCCACTAGTTGATATTTTAATTTGTTGTTTCAGTGTTTGGTGATGCTGTGGTGGCGGACCTGAGCTGGCCAGCACGTCAGAGCAGGGGCGTTAAGTATCTGTCTGACTCTACGGTGTTGGGATCTCGAGAGAGAAGTCCAGTATTGTCATTCAGGTGCGGTCACAGTCACCGGACCAAGGGTGAGTTGATTATTTTTTTTGTAAACCATACAGGGGGTTGTGGCGACATATCCTGGCTGATCCCTTTAGCAAGTATGAATGTGTCAATGAGATTTTTTATGCTTCGGCATAAAATATCTCATTGAGGGGATATTGTAACGGGGCATTTTTTGGGCCTAATTTTGGGGCAGTTTGTATTTTTTTTTATAAAACAAATAACATTTTTTTGATAATAGGGACAAACGTAAACAAAGGTAAATTCAGTGGTAGCGATGGTGGTAGCACTGCTGTTGACAATATATACGTGAAAATTATTGAAGCGATAGACTTAACAAGCTGGAATTGTGCCAAGGTCAACCAATGACACACAAAACTGTCAACAAATTATGTAACGGAACATCAGGCGATATTACGTCAGCGCCTTACATAACGAAGAATGTAGGTGTGTCAACGCCAGCAGCGTTGTCACACTCAGAGAACAAAGCAGTCGGCTAATAACATCTACAAGTGATGGACGCGAGCTGTTTTGTGCGTCCGCCGGCTCGCCGGTTTTGGGCGAAGTTTTACGTCGCCCGCAACATATAAAATGTAAAAACTTTTGATATGTGATCATCTAAAACAGTATATTTGAAACGGAGTAGATACAGTGAGAAAATAATAAGTAAATAATCATATAACAGTTCGGCGATAAATCAGTGCAGGTATACGAGAAGACATTGTAGGAGGGTACTTTCAGCGTAATAACAGGAAAGTAAACTAACAAATTTTATTATTTTCATACAGTACAAGAACAGAGGGGGAAAATTAATTTGAAATATGAGCTCTAATGGGAATATAACTTGTCTAATGTGAAAGCGTGTGAGTGTGTATGGGTGAGTTTGAATTACGTAATTACAAAGGCACTGGTTTACGTTAAGAGAAGTTAGTTTAGTATTATTTCTTTACAGCATTTGTTTTAGTGTTCAACAGTTTAATTATCAATAATATCTTGAAAGTTGTGGTCAGAATAAAGCATGTACACTGTCAGTGTTAAAATAGTAAAAGTGTAAAAGATGAGAGGAGTAATTTTGTCATTGTCATTAATATGCAACAGTAAAACTAAATCATGAATAAACTCAAGTTGTTTGAATATGGTAGATCGAAGTAGTCATTTTAAACAACCAATTCTGGTCTCCTGTGTTCGCCGAAAAGGACCCGAAAAATGGTAAGTGCATATATTTTTTTTCATACGTACTTGGTAATACAAGATGGCGCCCGACAAAGTTAGACATTAAAGATTGAAGTCAATCATATTTTATTTATTTTATTAATATCAATAGAACAAAACATAACATAGTTGGTGCACTTGCACTTCTATTCACACTACTAAACACTTTTGTTTATAATTAATTTACATTTCTATGAGGTTTTGGGGTGTTATACTTTCTTTGGGTGACATTAAAATTTGGTTTGGGGTTTATCATTGTTATTAATAGGTTTATCATGGGTATTCCTCGTAGTTCTCCCATCCTACATCTTCTTTTCTTCTCTTCTTCCTTCTTGGGTTTTCCAAGGTAATTTGGTTTTATTTTGTCTGTTGGTTGGTTCGGGGTATCTTCTTTATTACCTGCTCCTAACCTACCTGGGTATTATCCTGATTTTATTTAGTTTCTTCGGATTTAACTTTCTTGATACTTTACTGTTACATTTTTATGATTTAAGTTTACTTTTTTACTTTATGGTGGTATTTTTCTTTGATGTTTAATTATTTTCATTTGATTGTTCTTCTGAGTTATTTGTAATTTAAATGTATTTATGATCATAATGGAATTATTACTTAGTGGATTATCTGTCATGCTACAGATTGCCCTCCTCCAGAAGTGATTAGTTCAGACTATACTTGGTTTGTGTGAAATAATTGCTTATGTAATTATTATATTTTTTATTATTCTTGACTTCTTTCCATTTCTAAATTTTTTCTCCTCTATATTCGAGCTTACATATATTTCATTCTTAATTGATCTTCCTTGATAGTAATAGTCATGTGAGTTTCATATTTATTATTTTATTTTCATTTTTCTTCTTGGTGTTTTATCCCTGGGATATTTATTCCCTATCATTCCCTAACACGTGAGCTGGGGCAGTTCAGAGAGGCACTGTAGGCTATATACTCTGCTGGCCAATACTTCACTTCTAATTGAGTACAGAGGCAAATCATCTCTGCTCAAAAACATATTAATACTGCTGGACTTATCTACAGACAGTTATTAAAAAAATTATTTAAGAATAGTACACTTTATGACTATTTAAAAAATATCTTTGGATACTTCACTTCGTATATTGCTCAGAGATTTTAATATTCCTATCTCAGTTATTCTTCTGACTTGTTAGCTTTATCGTTATCTCAATTCTTATTATGATGGGAAGCTCTTTTATTAATATAATTATCATTGTTTATTCTAACATAAAGTTTTTGTTATTAATTCTTTATTCTTTTTTGGTTTTTATTACAATCTGCTTCTATTTATTGATAGCATATATTTTCTGATACTTTTTGTTTGTTTCTTAGCTTTTATTTATTCCACTAGTTCCATGTTCTAGCACTTTCTTCTAATTGTCTTTATTATACTCGACATTTATTTCATGATCATACTCATTAGTGATTTATTTAATTACATTTATTTTTTGTTCCTTTTCTCAAATTACTTCTCTCTGATTTTTTTATTCAAATGAATTCTTTAATTAATTTTTTAATGAGGTCATTGTTTCTCTTCGTATTACTTCACAGTGTTATTATTTTTATTTCAACACAAGGTTATTCATTTAATCGTATCACTGGTTTTTATTTCCTTTTATTTAATTTCATAGAATGTTTTTGTAAATCATTGGTTGTAATTTGACATTACTATATATTTTAGAATTGACTTGTTTTACATCTCTAAATTCTTTTTCTTTTATTTATCATAAATATTTTTCATTAATACTTTGTTTGTAATTTGATATTACAATATATTTGAATTTTATTGACTTTAACAAAATTCTTTTCTTTTAATTATTCCAAATGGTTTCTTTCAAATTTATTTGTAGAAAGTTGTTCTTACTTTATTTTGGAATTTTGTGGTTTTTTATTCAAAATTCTTCTTCTTCCTTTTAATTATTCCAAATGGTTTCTTTCAAATTTATTTGTAGTAAGTTGATCTTACTATTATTTTAGAATTTGGATGTTTTTTAACAAAATTCTTTCTTTTTATTTTCTATTTCAAAATGATTTTCTTTCAAATTTATTTGTAGTAAGTTGATCTTACTTTATTTTAGAATTTAGTTGTTTTTTAATTCAAAATTCTCTTTTTTTATATTTCCAAAGCACTTTCATAAATCATTGGTAGTAAGTTGTTCTTACTTTGTTTTGGAATTTGGATGTTTTAACCAAATTCTTTTCTTTTTTTTTCTACCACCTCATTATGTATCCGTACTCTTCTTTATCAGACCCATACTTATCGATGTTGACTTTGGAGTAATCATTTTCCTTCTTCTGGCTGGGATCGTTTTTAGGTTTTTGGCTATATTCTGCTTTGATATGGTTGATTTGAGCTATTCAGCATCCTCCATCGTTATTTGGTTCGTTATGCAGTATTGAATGACTAGGATATTCACTGACAGTTACCCAATTCTCATTAGCACTGTTATTTCGGTTAGGCCCAACCGGGGTGTTGGTCGGTAAACCTTGAGTGGTTGCCTGCCGCTCCGTACGAGGGTTAGATGGTTGATCTCGGTTCATGTTCCGTTCTGGGTCATCTAAACTGTTCGGATTATTCCTTGGATCCTCCCATTCTCGGCTTCTCCGTCGATCCTCCTCCTCATGGAAGCTGTTACGCCGCTGATAGTAGTTTCTTCGTTGGCGATCATCTTCAGCTCGTATGAAGTTCACCCTCGGTCTGGAAAACCTATTATTACCATTGTTATTATTAGGTTGATACCCACGATTATTATTATAATAACGTTCCGGGTTATTATAGTGGGGGTTTCTCTGACTATTATTGGAATTTTGGTAATATGGTTTTTTATTACCTTGGTAACCATAATTTGTTCTATTGGTATTTTGGTTACCTGAAATGTTATTATTATCATTATTACCATTGTCGTTGTTTGCGTTATTTTGGGGATTGGCACTGTTTCCCTGATAGCCATTGCTGTTGTTGTTATTATTATTATTGTTGTATTGATAGTTCCTTGGTTCTGGCCGATCATTCCCCCTCCGGCTTTGTCGGTAATACTCCTCGTTCTCATAATTTTCGAGAAGTTCAGTCATGGCCTGTATGGTCTTGATTTGGCTGCCTCTCCTTGCTCGAATTACCTCTTCATCATAGTGATATGATAACTTGTTTATGAGTGATTCTTCTGGTATGGCTGGTTCCAAATTCTTAGCCATACATACTTTGCCGAGGAAGTATGCAGTCATTGAGCTACCCACCTGTTGTTTGTAACGGTCGTGACAGATGTTGTCACGGATTAAATTTTGGGTAGTCTCAGACCAGTATTTCGCCTTAAATAAGCTCTTGAACTGCTGGTAATCTTCGATATCACTACGGTTGGCCATCCACCAATGATCGGTCATTTCTCGGAATGGTTCATCTAACAACTCCCGGTTGTTTACCCATCTGTTGCCCCTATGTTTGGCCATGTACTCCTCTATTCGGGCCAAGAACTCCATGGGCTTTCTTTTATACTGGCGGAAGTTCAACCACTCTCGATTCTCATTTATGGGGAATTGTGTGAAGTTTGTTGGTCGGTTTCGGATCACTTCCATCTCTTCCTGGCTCTGCCGCACTTGACCGGTGATATTGGTCATCACCGCTTCCATCCCGTCGCATCTTTCTGTAACTTGGTTACGCACCTTACTTATTTCCTCCTGTGTTTCCATTCGTTTTTCTTCCAACTTTGTCTTATGGTGTTCTTTGATCTGGGTACTTTCGGTATTTACTACTTCCCTAACTTCCTGTACTTCACATTCAGTCTGGCGACATCTTTCGTCAACTTCCCTGATTTGTTGATTTATTATTATTGTCTCTTGTTCCAATTTTGTAATTATGGATCTCTTATTGTCGTTGATTTTCCTACTCAACTCTTCCTTTGCCAACTCTATTCTCTCGTCTACCTTGTTCATGTTTTCCTGGTTGACTTCCCTTAATTCTTCTCTAAGTAGTTGGTTATCCTCTCTCAATTCTTCCAACTTCTCCCCCATCTTCTCTTCCATTTTCTTGTTATTTTGAATAAAGTCTTTTCTAATCAACGTGTTGTCTAACTGTATTTGGCAATATAATTCCAATATTAAATAATATCTCTCACATTAATCGGGCCCATTAGTTGCGGCGCCAAATTTATACAACACTACTTTTTATCTAACACACTTATATAAATATATTTAATGATAGATAAAACGTTACTTACCCGTGATTTTACTTTACCTGGGCGCCAGAACAAATCCCAGATATAAATGACATGGTTTCAGCTTAGCTTAGAGCATAGAGACACAATTTCTCAGGATTCGTTCAGTGATTGTGGAATTCAAGGGGAATCGTTACAAATAACAATTAAAATTTTCGTTGAAGTTTGTTTAATTACCGTTTTAATTATTTTGTTAACTTCTTGAAAAATGCTAATTGTAGGACTTATTGCTACCCTAACTCTTATAATTAATGAGTGTGCATGAAAAATGAAGATTAAAACGTCCAAACAACCTATTGCTCTTATCTGGTTTAATTAAGAAAATTTATATCTCCCAACCCAGTGCTAAAGAACAGGTCTGCAATAATTTGCATGTTCAATACTACACTTCACTTTCCATTCAACACTCCTATACTATGTTATAACTAATCTTACTAACTAAATTCAAAGTGTGAAGTTACTTAGTGTCTTTTAAAATTGTTTATATTTTTTATTATTTATTTATTATTTATTTCATTGATCAATGAATCTATTTCTTACTGTTTGATGTGTCGACCATAGATAGGAATCCGTAGAGATCCTCCTTTTGATGGTTCAGCACAGAAGAAATGATGTTGACCAATCCTGTTGAACGATGATCTGGGCAATTACAGATGCTGTAGCTCTCTGTTGCACCAGTCACTTCACAATTGATTATTAATTATTTAATTAATTAATGTGGTGTTACACAGCGAGAGTTGTCGAACTGTACTAGTTCCTCTGCAACTGCGGACTACTTCTCGAACTTTTTACTTAAATGAAACTTTGCGTGTTTGTGAAATTAAGCACGTAATTTACACACGTCTAGCGCATTGAAGATCCGAACGAAGAGTGCTCGCTACCCTCCGTCAGAGTTGGCGTCTGTTCTAAATGCAGGATTCTGATTGGTTGTTCCAAATAAATCATGCGTTTTTCCAGTTGAAACAGTATCGGATAGGTCGACCAAACGCCCCTTGACAGGTCTGAGACGGCACAGAATTACTGGATAAAATCGTACTTCCTTTGTTTGCAAATCATTTGATTACAGGTATTTGCAAACGTGTTTTCAAAGATCTGACCGCAGAATATTGTTGCTTAGGTCTTTATCTGTGTGTGTGTGTGTGTGTGTGTGAAAACACCTAATTCGTACCTAGCCTAATTCTCGAGTTATTTCGCTTGGCGTTCTTCTTCTGTATATCTTCTGTAAATGTTATTTATATTTGTTGATATTTTGGCTACTTATAGAGCTTTAATTGCTGAACACTATGCTGTTTTCAGAATTGCTGTATATTTATTGGTTTTAAAGATATTGCAGTTTTAACGCATAAATTCAATTGAGTAAAATTTCCTGTCTGTACCGGCATTTGTTGTAGCAGTGACGAGGTTAGACAGAGATGGCTGCAATTATACGCTCTCTCTCTTGCTTACGTCGCTATACTCGCTCCGTTTGACACTTTCATATAACGCTCAGATAGGACGACAATATGAATCATTATATATATATATATATATTTATTGCAACAGAACACAGGATGATAAGATATGCTGTTTATATCAGAGTACATGAATGACGAGCATTTTCTTGTTTAAATTTGTTTTGTGTAATATTTTGTCTTTTAGTCATAAGTTTTGTATTTAAAAATTGATAAGCATATAGGTTGGTTACACCAAACTCTTCATAAAAAGATGTACTATATTGTCATGTATTTTTTGTATGAATTGGTGCGTATGTGCGGGTGTGATAATCTGCGATTACTATAGCCAGTGGCGCAACCAGGATTTTTTTTTGGGGGGGTTCAAAAACTTCATTTTTTCTCTAAAAGCAGGGCAGTCGTGAGTAAAAATTATGTAAGCACATAAGCATACTAAATAATTTCAGACTTAATCCGTAGATACTGATTTTATTGAAATAATTGTTTTTAGTTTATAGTTTATCCTTTAGTAACAGTAAATACAGTCATTTATTTGTGAGGATATAGTCAGTTATTTATAAAAACAACATAACTAGTCAGAACCAACTCTTTTGTAGTTGGAACACAATCATTCACTATTTCAAACTAATGTCAATTTTTCGTGTCTTTTCTGCCATTTTATCTAAAATGGATTCAGTTGATGGAGTCATTTGTCGATATAAGTGTAGAAGAGCTAGCCCATTTAACCTAGTCTCAGAAGTAGAATTTCTTAAATAATTCTTTAGTCTGTGCAAAGTGGAAAATGTCCTTTCATTTTCAGAAGTGGACACAGGTAGAACTGCTAATATGTGCAACAATGTTTTAATGTTTGGAAGAATATTTTCTTCGCAGTGCCGTAAAGCACTTAACGCATCCTTTGGCCAGTCATCCTTCTTCAGCCTAGCAATGGCTCTGTACCAAAACTTCAACTCTATTTTTAGTTCATCAACTGTCCCGTTTAAGTCACTGTTGTAGAGTGAAACCAAATATTGAAACTCATTTAAAGTTTCCTCAGAAAGTCTGTTAGGATCTGCTGGCAAGAGTGATTGGAATCCTATCAAAATAGACTTGTGTTTTGAAAATCTTTGTTCCAAATTATTTAAAAAGGCATCTAAAAATGGGATGTATACTGACACTCGATAATAATCTTCTGAACTAGCAGCATCCACATTACATCTTAATGTTTGTTTGTTAGCAATTCTTGGTATGTTCAGTGGGAAATCAAAATTTTTCACCTTTCATTTTAGCCCTTAAAAATAATTTAGTGAACTCTGAGTTAGCATTTTTCCTTAGCATTCTTATCTCCAGCGCTGTGTCTTCGGCAAGATCACATGTCTTTTTCAGGTCAATACTTCTTTGTTGCAGTGATTTACATAAAATGCTACTGTAGGAAAAGATATGATTTATAACATATAGAGCAATAACAAAATCTGCTCTTTTTACTATACAGTTTAACTGGTGTGCAGCATTAGCAGAATCTTTATCTGGCCATTCAGCAATCCTGTCTAAAGCCAAAACTATACCATCGTACAATTCAAGAAAAATAGCAACAGAAGTGTATCTTTCCACCCACCTAGTGGCACAAAGTTGTTTTAGTTTTCCGTGGGTTGAACGAATTTCTGCTTGTTCTAAACATTGCTCCAAGACAGACTGTCTTTTTGGAGTATGAAAAAAGTCATACAATTTTCCAATTGTACCTAAACAGTTCCTAATTGAGGGAACTTCACAAGAATTTGAAGCACAGCTAAGTTTAACGAATGTGCAGCACAATGAACATATAATGCTTTTGGAAACAAAGCTTGAACATGGGCTTGTACGCCATTAAATTTTCTGCTAAGAGTAGAGGCTCCATCATACCCTTGCCCGCGCAACTTGGTCATATCTATTCCAAGATCCTTCAGTTTGTCAATAATTGTAACTGCAATTCCCTTGCCTGTAACATCATGGAGTGGTACAAACTGCAAAAAAAGTTCCTCCACATTTGATATCGAGAAATCGGTACAACGAATGCAAAGCGACATTTGCTGTATACCAGCAATATCAGTTGTTTCATAAACGAGCACAGGAAAATATGATGATGAATTTATCTTTGCCAGCAGTCCATCAAGAATTAGGGCATTGCTTATTTCGAGAATTTTGTTTTGTATTTTCCAACTAGTGTATAATGCATTACTTTTTCTATTAGATAACGACTTTTGTAGGTTATCATCATACTTTGCCCGGTACCGTAAAAGCTATCGGAAATTTCCCTCATTCTCCTCTGCATCTTCGCCAACTCTGCCGGTATCTCTATGACCCCTTAAACTTAAACCTTGTTTCCCACAAAAAAGCACAGTCTCAATGATTGGTACTAGTTTGTTTCTGTTGTCCATAATTTGCTTTTTTCTTTCTTTATCTAGTTGCAAGTCAATTGAGTCTTGCTGTTTTGTTTCAATTTTCATTATAATGTGAGCGACCTCAACATTGTTTCGGTGATACGAACTTTGCTGGTGCTCACTGAAACGTTCTTTTGCTTTTTTCCAATTACAAAATTTTTCAGAACATAACTGGCCCTTATTTTCTGGTGGCTTCCTTTACCAACAAAATCTATGTTGAACAATACATAAAACTTGCAAAATGCTCCATCAACTTTCTTTGAGTAGCTTAGCCACTTCCATTCAATCAACCATTTTCCTTGAAATTTTAAATTTCTTTCCTGATGATGGGTAAATAAAAGTTTCTGGTGGTGACCACAGTTTTGTCAAGACTTCATTTTTCTCACTATTTGACAGTTCATTGTCAACAAAATTAGCGATGTCATATGCGTCCCACTGCCACTGTAGTTCCTTGTCTTCTTCACCCACGGATCTCATCTCGATTTGTTCAGTCTCCCCAGCAATTGTTTTCTCTTGATGGGAGTCTGAAATAAATGCAATCATTAATTATCCGTTATTCTCTAGTCCATTACATTCGATTCCATTAAGTCTCTACTATTATTTAATACATACTCATCCGATTCCTGATCATTTTATTCAGGGATTACAGCAGTATCACTGTGAGTCAAACTCACAAGCAAAGATTTTATTATTGTTTCCTTTCTTGAGTCACACAGTTAGACCTTTTTCAGACGAATTAGGTTTTACATTGAGATAATAGTTTGCAATTACAAAGGGTTAATTACACATATAAAGGCGTTTGCAAACTGTTAAAAGTAATAGAGTAAGAGCTGCATTATAATTTTGCAGAGGTGATATCGTGAGCTGTTCTCAGACAAGCTAGGTAGAACAGGCATAACTTGGGAGGGGCAAGGGGGGCACTCGCCCCCTCAATGTTCCGAGGATTATAAAATTTTGTTTCCAGTTGTTATAAATAAAAACTAACAAATAGTCAAACAGGAGACAGTTTTTAAACTTGCGAGCACAGTATAAGTTTATTATTCCTATTTCTTTTGAAGAAACTTGTAAGGAGAATGTTTGACAGATTTGAATGATATACGTCAAAATAATATTTATGTTCGAAAAAAAACCCTAGAGACCTAATTAACTGGAATACAATGCGTATCTTTTACACAAACAAAGATTTGTTTTGGAACACATCATAATGAAGTAATAAGCGCAGCTGTATTTCTAGGAATTTGCTATCTTTACATCGTCTCTTTTGTAATAATATAATAAATTTTATTAATTTTATAATATAGATGGTCTCACTACACACTTGAATTTATGAAGCCTTACCCCCCCAAAGTTAGGCCCCAAGTTACGCCCATGCTAGGTAGCCAGGTACCTAAACAAGATCATAATTCACTAATAGTAATCCAAATTTAAAGTGGTATACTATACACTAATTATTTACTACTTTACTGTACAAAACATAAAAATTATTTCATTTATAAAATTACAAAATGAGACGATCTATTTTTTCGGTTGGGCTAATATGAATTACGATACGATATAGGTATTAATGGGGTTTTGGAGCAGAAAAATAATGTTCAGACTCAGACAACGTTAGGTTAAGTTTGGTTTGGTATAATATGATTTGTAAGTTCTTTTCTTATATTTGTAATATGAGTTTCGATAGATTGACAGAATTTGGTTGCTGTAAGGGGATACAGTTTACATGTATGCGTGATCAGGCTAAGTTTGATTCGGTTAATCCGTTTAGTTGAGTACTGTATATAATAGGTCTATACATTTATGACTCACGTAAAAAATACGGTGTACTTTTTCCAAGAGATAAATTAAATATGTTCCCTAGACAAAAAAGAGAAAACGAATATGAAATAATAACTTAAATGAAATCGCGTGTGTCACTAAAACGTATTTTCCATAATTAAATAATTTTTACTTAGAAAATACACTCCAATCGTAAAACAGCCAAACCACTGCCAACACAAACAGCCGCACAAAAAAGCACTCGAATATAGTAAGCCTACAAAGCTTTAAATCTTTTACATATGTTTGTAGATGTTAGAACATTTTGATTACTGGTATCTTTTTGTTGCATTTACGCTGATTAAACAAAACAATCAGTTCGATTGTTAACCTTGTTTTTGCCATGTGACAGAACGTGAATACAGTTACATTTTAGGTTAATATTAATTGTAAAATATGATGTCGTTCGTTTGGCTAACAGACAAGTAGGCCTACCGTTCTTTGTAACAAAATAATTCCTTCAACTAATTTAAAAACAAAAGGCATTTACATCAATATAGTTGTGTTGCTGCTTACTTTCATGTTTACTAGTTCCTGGCTTCGGCCGTTTGGAAAAAAAGTCTAGTAAATCAAGCTGATGTTTTGACATATTCTTAGTGCTGCAGTTCTGTTGATCTTGTAATGTTGATCTGTTCAAATGAGTGAAGAAACACGGATGAAATCACAGCGATCTTTAATGATACACTTAACAGTGAAATACGTATCTATAAACAACACGCAAGGTCACAAGGTACACTGAAAATAGAAGAAATTAACGCGTTGTATGGAGAGCTCGTACGAAAAGATTTCGAACTACCGACGCTAAATGACGTAAAAGTGTTTCGTCGTGTAGCCTACAGAGATCGTTAATACAGCTTACTATTTATATATTTGTACGTTCATTGATTACAAAATTTGATTTTTCATATTTTGGGGGGGTTCTAACCCCCCTGGTTGCGCCTCTGGCTATAGCGGCAGTGGTAGTTAACCGATTTACATGAAAATTTGACAAGGACTTATTTAAGTAAATAGCTTCGATTTGTGTATACTCTGAGGTTTGTAACTATTTTAGAAATATGGTTTTTTAAGTAAAGCAAAACTCAAGTGTAACTCTTATCAATGATAGGGTAATAAAAATTGTAGATAATTTCCATGCAGGACTGTGCAAAATTATACAAAGTTTTTCATGAAATTTTGTATCTGGTCGTTCCATCAATCATGTGACTTGGGCTTGGCCTATCAAAATACACCAAATTCAGTGAGATTCATACGTTGCAGAGCTAGGATGGACACAGTCTGTCTGTCGACGTTGCTAGGGGAAGTTGTCCCCGGGTAAGAGAGTTGTTCTCTTACAAACGTAGAAATGTCTTATATAAAATAAACCATAAACCTTAAAAATTCTTAACGAAGTTTTGCGGTAAGAACCAAGAAGGAATAGAGGAATATTTTATATAAAATAAACTGTAAACCTTGAAATTCTTAACGAAGTTTTGTGATAAGAACCGAGAGGGTAAATAATTAAATAAAATTTAAAATATAATACAGTGCTGTCTCGTGTAAGTTAAGATATCCGCTTAGGGAACTTAAAGACACTACAAGATATCGTTGGAAGGTGTACATTAAACGCACCGCATTAGTAAATACCCAGTTAAATCCTGAGATTAAGAAATTATAAAATATAAATTAATAATAAACTGAATGAATGAAATTCATAATCATTGTGAGTGAAAAATTTATCAAGAAACTAATCAATGTTAGCAGTCAAACATAACTACGAGCCTCTGTGAAATATCGCCGCTGGAGCCGCTTGCTGTAGAAGAGGACGACGAAACGAAGAGGACGCCAGGAAGAAGAGTACACCAGGAAGGAGTGAAGCTGTAGAAGAGGGTACGACGAGACGAAGAGGACACCAGGAAGGAGGGACAGGAAGAAGAGGACGCCAAGACGGGACCGATGAGACGAGAGGAGGACGTTGCAGCAAACAAGTAAAATCGAATTATATTATCGAACAATACAAACAATTAAATATATTATCAATACATGACAATTTGAAATACATTATACATCTTTATAAACAATATTGGTATATAATAAATAATTTTTCATCTCCTCCATAATAGACTTGTATCGATTTTTACACACTCACAATATCCTTATTAGAATAATAAAGTTTGATCTGTTGCATAAGGATATTTGGCGCTTGCCAACGTTGGGCTCGATTTTTGCATTAATTTTAAAAAAGAAATATTTATTTGAGTGTGTAGAGACTAAATTCATTGAACTATTTATATGTGCTGTTCTATGTTATCAGGGAGTGTTGATAAAAGTTTGAATACTCTCTCTTATCAGATATTTAAACAATAGTAGTAAATTGTCTATGTGGAGATTGAATTATTATTGGTATTTATGTTAAATTAAGCTTGTTTACATTTGATTGAGAGACGACTATAATAATAAATAACATAAACGGACATTATTAGTAATAATACGTATAAAAAAATATTGCCGTTACTATAAATAAAACTATAATATTTGTTAAATTTATAAAAATAAATAATCAATATGGCCGAATCACTAGCATTACAGAATACGTTAGCGGCATTATTGGCCAATATGCAGAAAATGTCTGAGGACAGTAAAACAATTAAAGAAGAAATTAAATCTAGTAAAGACGAAGCAGCAAAACAAAATAAATCGCTTCACGATGAGAATAAAAGAATCTATACAGCCGTTCATGACCAGGCTAAACAAAATAAACAACTTTTAGAATCAACTGAAAAACGAATAGCTGATAAATTAGAATTAATTTGTAGTAGTAGTGAGACCGCCTTAGAAAGGAATAAATCTCACAGTAGGGAATGTGAAGCCAAAATTAAGTTGAATTATTCTCTTAGGCAGGAAAGTGAATGTGACAATGTGATTGACCGATGTAGTCCCATCGACATACAGAAACCAGCTGGTAATCGCATAGATAAGATAGCGGGTAACGGTGGAGCGCCCGATAAGGAGATAACAGCTGATCAACGAAAACAATTAAATAATATTTTAAATAAATATGAAAAGAGAAATAGGGAAAACCTTATCTCAGTGTTGGTTCACATCTATCCAGATTGGTATGATCAACGGGTAAACGGTGGAGTATTTAAAAACAATAAATGTTATTTGCTGTACCGTGTCTGTAAGATGCAGATCCATTCTGGTAATGTTTTATCAGTCAGTAATGAAATGTATAAACACTTGAGAAGTCCATACAGTTGTAAAAATGAATATTTAAATAAGATATTTGATGAATACTTGGGTAAACAAAGTAGTTTTGTTCCTGAAGCTGGTGCATTTGAGGAAAAGCACACAGGTAAGGTTAATTCTGACGGAAGATCAGAACTGTCTTAGTGTTTTCAACCACATATGAAATGTAATACAGGTGTTATTTATACAGTCGGAGATTCACTGTACTGCACTGTGTGTTCGTCTTTTATGAATGCGTATGCAGACAAATCCGAGACATTAAAAAATTTTAAAGTGCACTTAGATACTGATCACTGTAAAAACTTGATGAAAATAATGTTTGAGATGATACCAGAAAAATTTCAATCAAACAATGAGTTCATATTGTACAAAGGAGATTATATTATGTGTAGCCTGGGTAATACAACTGGCATTACATATAAACCTTTAAAAATTAAATCAAAGCAATGTATCGGCAATTACCGAAACAAATGCAAGCGAAGAGCAATCAAAAAACGAGAAAGGTTGCGCGGCATGAGTCTGTGCGATAAATTAAAAATTAAATTAAGGATAATTGAATCTAATATGCCAGGATATAGGAGTATGTGTGTTATGCAATTGTATAAAATTATGTGTAAAATAAGAATAATTGTAATCATGTTGAAAAATGTATGGTTGAACTGTAGATATAGCCGAATGACGTCTGACATTGACATCCTTATCAGTGTTCAGGAATTTTGGTGATAGCAGCCATGTGCGGTTGTTTGTTTACAATTAGGGCTGTCAAAGTGACAGTTGGGGAAATGTTGTTTGATGGAAGATACTCAGTTATTTTGATTTTTGAAGTTATTATGGTATTATTTAGATGATTATGATTATTGGGAAGAAGTTATGTCAATAGACAGTATGAACAATAAATTCGGCGGCATGAAGAAAGAAACCAGTCACAGTCTAAAACAAGTTAATGAAAAATTTGACAAGAGTGAGGAGAGTTCGAAACAAATCAATGAAAAAATAATTAGTACCAATGAAAGTACTAAGGAAGAGTTGAGACAAACCATTAACCAGAATAACGAAACATTACAACACCAATTGATGGAGTACTGGATAGAAACTAAACAACAGATCACTTAAAAAAAATGAAAAATTAGAGGAGACGGAGAAACTAGAGAAAACCACGAAAATGTTTCTGAAATCCATGAGGAAGTACTCAATAAAATGAACAACCTCGAAGGAGAAAATAAAAGAAGAATTGAGGAATGTCACGAAGAAACAGCCAAAAGATGTGCACAGATGGATCAGGACATACATCTAGTCTGGGAAGAAAACCAGAAGGAGATAGCAACTATACGGACAGACCTGGGAGAAAGAATGGAAGGAGTGTACAGCAATTTAAATAAAATCAACGGTAAAGTGCAACAATTCAAAAAAGGAGGGTATGATGATACCTATAATATCAAGTCAGAAATTAGAAAGGGTATTCCTTGATATATGTGGTCCGTTTCCTCGCAGTGGAGGAAGACACAGATTCAGATGCATAGTCATCATGTTCGATCACTTCACCAAATATACAAAGTTGTACTCCATTAACTGTGCGACAACAAAGAAAATTATTGAGATTATCTTAATCAAGTTTATACCAGAAGTAGGGAAACCTATGGCCATAATAACCGACCACGGGACCCAATTTAAAGGAAGTCATTGGAAAAGCAAACTCTGGGAACATGATATTAAAACTTACAAAACATCCGTTTATCACCCCAGCAGTAACCCAGCTGAGAGAGTACTTAGAGAAGTGGGTCGAATACTGAGGACCTACTGCCACGATAAACAAAAAGAGTGGCACAATTGCGTAAAATCCACTGAAGAATTTATAAACCTAGCTTACCACAACTTCACTGAAGCCACACCATACACAATGATGTTTGAGCGGCCACCGCCTAGAGAGATAACTGATATGATTCAATTTCCCACCAACACCGAATATCAATTCGAGAAAAGAAAATTCTACAACAGAATAGCCGAAAAGGTAGAGCAACAAAAGAATAAATACTTTAAGAACCAGAAAAAGACTATTAAATACAATGTAGGAGAAAGGGTACTAATAAAAAACAGAGAATTACCCAGCTCCATAGAAGGCATTACTAAAAAGTTACTATTATTATACGTGGGACCATACACTATAACAAGAGACAAGGGCAATAACACTTATGAGTTCACTCACCCCATCACTAAGAAAATAAAGGGTGTATACAATCAGGCATCAATTAAGAAATATTATGACGATCAGCAATGACTGAAAAAACTCAAAGTAAAAAATCAACCGAAATACTTTAAATAAAGAAAAATAACAAGACAAACGAACAAGTTTGCCAATATCATAAAGAAAAAAGATCTCAAATGAATTTCAAAATTGTAACGGGCCTATTTTGGGGTAATAAGGAAATTTGTAATTTTGTATTTTTTTTATAAACAGATAACATTTTTGATGATAGGGACAAAGATTTATAACCGAAAGGTAAATTCCGTGGTTGCGATGAAAACAACAGTGGCAGCACTGACTGTGAAGGTTCTTCAATAATATTTTATATAAACAAGTGAGACAACCGACAAACTGCGCCAAGGTCAGCTCCAGTGACACAAAATCTGTCAACAAGTTATGTAACGAACATCAGGCGAGCGTTACGTCAGCGCATTACATAACTAGGAATGTGGGTGCAGCAATGCCACTAGCTTTGTCAGACTCTCAGCAAACAGTCCAGTCTCATTTCAACGCTCGCGCGAGCAATACACATAAAAGTTTCGAAACATAAATCGCGGGCGCCCGCAACCTAAAATGTAATTACCGCAGTTCAAAAGGTGTATTAAAACTTCAAATGGTTTACATATTAATAATATAAACAGACTGTGTGGTGACCAACAAAAATGTAATAACTATTCGGCAATAAGAACTGTGTAAAACAAAAAGTGCGAGACAACAATGCGGAGGGGACGATTTCAGATCAACTCTTCGAACAGCTAAGTATTCTGCTGAATACCACCATATATTTGAAATCCAATACAAAAAAAATTATTAAAATACTAAATTATAAAATGAGATCTCTAAAGTAACTTCCCGTAACTTTGTGTGTGTGTTTGCGCGTGTATGTGAGAAATATATTTAAACAAGGAAGTGCTGGTTGCATAATTATATAGTAGTTAAGTTCATTTTAATTTCTTGTTTTTATATAAGTTTGCAATTAATTAAATATGAGTTTTTTTTTTTTAATTGAGCCTCGTGGCCAAGTATAATCACAATATTATAAAGAAATTGACAAAATGGGAATAAAGTAAAAAGGGTTCGTTAACCATAAATGTGTGTTGATCATTTGCGTTAACCTGTTTCTCTCTGCTAATGAGTACACCTGACGAGACCCTGGAAATTCATGAAAAGTAGTAAAATAATCAATATTTCTTCTTCTTCTTCTTTCTATGGCACTACAGCCCTTGTTGGGCCCTGGCCTCCTTCAATTTTTCCCCCCATTCTCCTCTGTCAGCAGCCATCCTCCTCCAGGAACGCACTTTTAATATCTCTCTTGCATCCTCATCCACCGCATCCTCCCATCTTCTCCTTGGTCTTCCCACTGGTCTTTTTCCATGGATTCTGGTATACAATAGTTTTTGTGGTATCCTTTCTTCTCCCATCCTGGCTACATGACCAGCCCACCTTAGACGCTGTAGTTTTATGTACCGTGTTAACGGTGGTTCTTTATACATTTGATACAATTCATAGTTATATCTTATTCTCCAGCCATGTACGTCATTAACTGGTCCCAGGATTCTTCGTAATATTTTTCTTTCAAAGGTATCGAGAGTGTTTGCTGCCTTGGAGTTCAGGATACACGTTTCGCAACCATATGTTAGGATGGGTCTTATTATTGATTTGTATATCCTTAGTTTCGTGTTTCTGTGGATGTCTTTGGATCTGAAGATACTTGATGTGGCGAAATACGCTTTATTGGCTTGGACTATCCGGTTTCGGATTTCGGCTTCTTCTGTGCCGTTTTTTTCTAATATGGTTCCCAAGTATTTAAAGTTGTCCACCTTTTCGATATTGTCGATTGTTCCGTAGTTTCTTTGTCTTCTAGTCTGCACTAATATTTTTGTTTTATCTATGTTGATTTTGAGGCCTATATTGCTAGCATTTTCTTTGAGTTCAGAATACGTTTCCTCTGCTGCATTTTTTGTCCTACACATTATATTGATGTCGTCCGCATAGGCTACTAATTGGACCGATTTGTTTGTCAGTACGTTGTTTCTTCCTACTGACAGTTTTCTGATCACATATTCTAAAGCTAGATTAAACAAGGTCGGGGCCAGCCCATCTCCCTGTTTTAACCCTCGATTGATTACAAATCCTTCTGTTTTGTGTCCTTGTATTCGTACCTGAGCTTCTGTATTAGTCATTGTCAAGTTTATCATCCTTACCAGTTTCACTGGTATGTCGAATTCGTATAAAATATTAGATAGTTTATCCCTATCTATCGAATCATAGGCTTGTCTAAAATCAACAAAAATATTATAGACGTCTATATCTTGTTCCCACGCTTTACTCAGAACTTGTCTGACTGTATATATTTGATCTATGGTGGATCTTCCTTTTCTGAAACCGGACTGGTATTCGCCGATAATCTCTTCAGCATATGGCTGTAATCTTTTATTGATGATGTATGTAAAAATTTTATATCCGGAGCATAGTAGAGAGATTCCTCTGTAGTTCTGGCATGATAGCTTGTCCCCTTTTTTATGTATAGGACATATGATGGTTTTCCTCCAATCGTCAGGGATTTGTTCTGTACTCCATATAGTGAGTATTAAGGCATGCAATTGTTCCACGAGTTTCCCCCCCCCCCACTTAAGTAGTTCAGAGGGAATTTCGTCAATTCCTGGAGCTTTGTTATTTTTCTGTGCTTTAATTGCCTCTTGTATTTCCTGCATTGATGGTGGCGGTTCGTCATCGTGTTCATTTCCTCTTCTAGGCTCTTGTCTATTTCTGTCCTTTGTTTCGTCCGTTAGGACCCTTTTGAAGTATGTTTTCCACGTTATCTTAATTTCTTCTATGTCACTGATTATTTCTCCATTTTGATTTTTGCATATATTTGTATTTGGTTTATATCCTTGTTTTAAATTTTTAATAAATTTATATGCATCTCGTGAGTTATTTTCTATAAAGTCTTTTTCCATTTTCAGTATTTTGTTATTCTCGAACTTTCTCTTTTTCTGTCTGCACGTCTTATCTGCCAGCTTCCTTTTTATTCTGAACTCTTCTTTTCTTTCTCGTGTCCGTCTTGTCATATATAATCTGTGTGCTTTGTTTCTTTCCCCAATTGCCCTTTTGCACTCTTCGTCAAACCATTGGTCCATTTCATTTCCTTTGTTTATTCCTAATATTTCTTTTGCCGCTGTTTTTGTAGTGTTTTTAATGTTTTCCCAGTATGATTCTAATGTTGGGTTTTCCTTCTCTTGAAGTTTTTCGCTAATTTCTTTTTCAAGTTTATCCCGGATGTCTTGGTCTTTCAGTTTATCTATGTTTAATCTTTCTTTTCTCTCTGTTTTACTGCTTTTGTTCTGGTTAATTTTGCACCTGAAGGTAGTTTGCACTAGCATATGATCTGAGTTACAGCATGCCCCTCTTCTGCTTCTTACATTTAATATACTTGTTGCTGCCCTTTTGTCTATCAGAACGTGGTCTATCTGATTTCCTGTTTCTCCGTCTGGAGATATCCACGTTATTTTATGTATATCGCGGCGGGGGAAGTATGTTGAGCTAATGACCATATTTTTACTAGTCGCAAAGTCTATTAGAAGGTTTCCGTTCTCATTGGATTTGTCATGCAGGCTGTGTTTTCCAGTTGTTCTTATGTATTCTTCTTCTTTCCCGATTTTGGCGTTCATGTCTCCTATAATCATTTTTATGTCATTTCTAGGTGCTGAGTCATATACTTGTTCTAACTTTTGATAAAATTCTGTCTTTAAAATCTCATCTTGGTCTTCTGTGGGACAGTGCACATTTATTATTGTAAGATTAAAGAAATGAGTTTTTATTCTGATTTTGCACATCCTTTCATTGATTGGTGTAAAATCCTTTATATGTTGTTTTATTTTGTTATCTATAATAAAGGCTACTCCAAATTCTCTTGTTCCACTATTTTTTCACTTTGGAGTATAGTGTGCCTCTTCGTGTCTCTTATTCCTTGTCCTAACCACCTTGTCTCTTGTATTGTGGCAATTCTAATTTTATATCTTTCGAGTTCATCACAGAGTTCTCTTTGTGCTCCGGGTCTGTTCAATGTTCTGACGTTCCATGTTCCTAAAGAGTATTCCATATTCCTTTGCCGTAGTCGTTGCCATTGTTTCCGTCCAATCCGAGGCTTTCTTGAAGGTTCCGTGGTGTGGTATTTTTTCCGGGGGTAGGTTACCGGCCTACCGCCCAACCCCCAACCTGGAGGACCAGGGATTTTTCTGGTAGGGTTCCCTTCCCTTAGCCGATGGGTCCCAGTTTTCTGGCGCCGGGAACTCGCCATTCACCCTCTCTCGTCTGCTACATTACGTACTCAGGGGCCACGCAACTTTCGTCTTCGAAATCAATATTTACACAATAATAAATTTAATTAAAGCTCGTAGAGCTTCAAAATTCAAAAAAGTTATGTAAGGACAACTTACGCAAGTATTTCGATAATATTTTAGAACAATTATAAAATGAAAAAAAAAGTTACAAAGAATCCACATAAAGTAAGAACAACAAACTTGCTATAATATTTAAATAAAAAATAATAATAAAGGAATGAAGTTACAGAACATTCCTACAAAATAAGATTAAGTTACAATAATCTTTAGCCAACATATGAGGCATAAAAAGCAAAACATACTATAAAGGAATAAGCTACAAAAATTCCTAACTAGTAAGAAGCACTAACTTACTATGATATTAAAAAAAAAAAAAAATTATGAAAAAAAAAATATATATCAATCAAAGTGATCAACTTCCACAACTATTTAGAAAAATATGGGAAGTAAAATTAAACAAACCAATGATCAAAAAACGAAATAAATAAAATAAACATTCTAAGAGCTATAATATGAAATGAGATGAAACAAAGAGTAATTAAAAATGAATAAAAGTGTGAATTGTATCAATAAAAACCAACACTTCAAATATTATCAAGTAGTATCTATAAAGAAAGATGAAAAAATATATGACTCAAACTGAGCAATAATGAAATACAAAAGTAAAAGATTCCCAACAAATATTATTATTATTATTATTATTATGAGTCACGAGATGACTGTATTGAAGATTCATTAATTGAGATTGACTGTTGAATAAGTCCAGCAATCATTTAACTGAGCAGGGATGAAGTTCCCCTGATTCAGAATAAGAGTAGTTTTGAACGACGGAGTTAGGTAAGCCAATAGAGCCCATCCGAATCGATTTCAGCTACAAAGTAGGGATAGTTAGGGAAAATAAGATTTATAGGGAATAATTTATAATAAAAAATCAATAAGCCAGTTCGCAATATGAGAAAATAATGAAGAAAGGAAATAAAAGATACAGAATTAAGCATAAAAAAATGAATGAGAAGCAGGAGAATTTGAGAAAAAAATGATACAATACAATTGATAATTTCATCAAACTTAGAATCACGTTTTATAAAATGATCAATTTTGGTGGAAGGGCATTATATAACATCGCCAAATTCAGATCATATTTGATATCTATAAGTATGTAAGAAATGCTAAGAAATAATATATTTTAATAAATAAATAATAAAGAGAATAAAAATAGTAAATGTAATTAAAAGTGAAGGAGGAAGAATAGTAAACCAAAGGTGATTATTAAATAAAAAATACAAACTAGACTGACAGACAAATGACATTGACCCAACCCCAGAGATTGGCCAGATAATAACCAAGATAAATTGAAACAAGATGGAAGTGAAGGAGAAGAAAAATGAAATTAAAAATGGAACAAACCAACTATAAAGAAAATAAAGTGAACCAAGGTAATAAAACACAGACAAACAGTGTAGAATAGGGAAGGGGGAGATGATCCCATCAAATATCATAAAGGAAACGAAACCAATGAATAACAAATATAAAAAAGAAATATTAGTATTGTCTAAGTGACAAATGTAATTAATAATAAATAAAACACCGTTAAATAAAAATACACTAACCCACGAATTAGTAGTATATGTAAGTAAGAAATCTAGAAAAAGACATGGACTTATTAGATATAAATAAAATTTGGAAAGATAGTGAGATAGTGAGAAAAATAATAATAGGGATTACCCACCAATAAATGCTTAAAATAAAAAGTTTAAAAAGTGATAATAGTGAAAGGGTAAATACCCCAAAATAATGAGTGTATCAGTGATAAACAATAATTAATTAAACGTGAAAGTGATGTATGAAAAAGGATATTATAAATGATAGTATGATTAAAAGGATAGTAATAGGTAAGAAAACACTTAATAAATTAATGATGAAACAATAAATGATTTAAGAGTGAGCTTATAAAAATTATATAGTTAAGGGTAATTAGAAATAGTATTTAGATTAGAGATAGATAAAGGACACGATGTTATTCAGGGGAGAAAGCCCATGTAAGATAAACAGTTTGTGTTAACATGGAATGGAGAAAGGGATTAGTAAAGATTTAAGAAATTAAGAATATAATTAATCAACACCCTATGTTATAAGGGAAAATAAATTAAGTAAGTTTGAAGGAAGTTGAAACTCTACTAATTAGTTTAAATAATAAAATACCCTTCGAGTCCCTGTATTCGGGCACAACTGAAACTCTATTAATTATATCAAATATGTTAAACTCTTACCTTATGGATATCTCCCAGGTTCTACAGACGAACACAGCTGCAGAAAGGATTATTTGAAGGTTATCGGTACACATATAAATACACTATTCGTTTAAAACCAATCGTTTCTGGTTTATTAACCAAATTAATTACTTCGTCAATTAAACACTAGTCTATTACTTTGTATCAGTAATACATTGAATTTAAACAAATTAATAAATGAAGTCTTTCTTAACCTATAACAAATTATATATTTTGAATAAACCAGTATGTTTTTACCTCTTTTCCCCTTACTATTATATTTAATATAATAAAAAAAACCTTTTTCGTAGAGATCTCTTTGTTTTTTACGTTTTAAGCTTTCGTTTTATGATGAATAATCATCATTTATTTAACATTGGTTTAAGTGTGAGTTTAGTTACCCATCCGTTACGTCTTCTTATGGTTTGTTACGCCATCTCGTGATAACCGCTTTCTTCGTTTTTTACGCACTCCGGCACTATTAACATCGAGTTTGGTTATTGTGAAATACTTTTTGCACTATAATGTTTTATTTTCAACTGTATGCACTGGAAGATGTGTGCTGTATATTTATTTATATAGCCGGCCGGCTTTTAAGATTCGCCCGGGCACTTAGATGTTTAATGGCCGCTACATTGTTTGCGCACTGTTAGTTGTTTTTGCTGGATAGGCCGACTATTAATTACGGCCTATCCTTCACGTCTGAGGCCACTGTTTTTAAAGTAAACTAAACTGTATGCTGCACTTTACTGTCTGTGTTTCTTCTGTGGTGACAATCTGCATACTGTTGAAGGACTCTGCTTACTTTGATTCCCAAAGCCTGCTGCTGGGGCAGTTACATAATACGTCTAGTCTAGTTGTCTAGACAGTTGTTTATGCTAACAGTGTGTTGCTGGTTAAACTGGGGCACATCACAGGTGGAAGCTAACAATTGAAAATTAAAACTGAATTGATATAAAATAAAATTGAAACTGGGGTAGCACACAATTCTGTACCGTTACAATACCCCCCCAATGAGAGATTGTAGGCCGAAGCATACAAACTCTCATTGCCTAAAACCTAAGAGGATCAGTGAGGATATGGCGCCGCAACCCCTGAACTCTACTAAAATCATGGGTACTAACCCCCCTAGTTTGGCGACTGTGGCAGCACCCATCCGGTCTTACTGGACTTCTCTTTACGAGATCCCAACACCATAAGCTCGGACAGATGCCCGCCACAGTATTACCTGACTCTGTAACATTTAATTAAAAAATTAACAAACGGCCTTCCATCACTCCATATCCACAACTGATTTGTATCTTAGTAATACTGGTTCATTCTCAAAGTACTGGCTTGGTCTAATATTGATAATATAAACTTACTATCTACTTACAGTTTAATCATATAAATTTCATACAAATGGAATAATGTTCACAATATTGTTACTCCTCCAACGTAACATTGATTATACAAAATACCAACCAAATTTTTTTTTTTACCCCCCTAATAGTCCCTTAACCCCTGATACCCATTACAATCTACTGCGTTCAGCACTAGGCTTCTTGGCCCTTGCGGACCTCAACCTAGCCGTAATCACATCTCCCTCGTGACCTGTAACTGGGTCACCCCCTAATCCACACTCACTATTACCCACCCTGGACTGTAGCGCCCAGTTGCTTCCACAAGGACTGATGCGGAAGGGGTGGACATTTTTGTCTTTTATTCCACCCCCATCCTTGCTTCTGCGTTACAATAAAAATTCAGTATTGCACTTACTAATAATGAATGATACGCCCCTAATGGACTACCACCCCTATCTGGGTGAAAATAGCCCTGTTCCAAAATTTGGTAGATTCCCCCAAAAATAACCCCCCTACTAAGTCTAACAAACCACCGGGTTAACAAAACAAACAAACCACAAGCCGGTTATATCAAGTAAAATTTATGATTTGTCACCATTAACTACTTTCACGGTCATGATCCGGTGAGGTCATGGCCGCACTTAGGTGGAGAATCTACAATCAAACATAAAACATGGATTGACATTTATAAAGGTTACATGAGCAGTTATGTGCACATGTTATTTTCCAAACACTATCTCAGCCTGAACATTTTTTATTATATCCATACAAAATTTCCTTCAGTTTTCAATTTAAATAAAGTACATATTTTATTCATTAATTATTATTTAATTTATAATTACAGTTTCAATTTGAATCAAAATAAAGTTGAATTCATTAATTTAATTAATTTAATTATCAATTTCATTTAATTTAACTTCTCAAAACTCATTGTATCCATCTCATTTGTTCAACACAAAATATTAATTGTATTACAATAAAAGGCTACCTCCATTTCAGCACATCTTACATTTCTTTTGTTTCATAATAAGGTTTCACTGCTGGCGATGATTCAGCAGAATACCACAGTTATCAACTTTCAACACCTGGCTGTAAACATTACTCAAAACATACAACACACCTGTTTACATCAACAATAGTCTGCAAGACTTGTTTTATAAACACTGTTATAAACACTCACTCAGTCTAAACATTCTGCTTACCACATACTGACACATGTGCTTACTTCAATTTTTTCAATTTCTATAAATCTTTTAATGCTGACATATTAATAAAATTCACATTTTTAAATTGGTTTCATTTTAACTCAAATCCAAACCATATCTTTAGTTGCATTATTTAAAACACTGGTAATTTAAATACACAATTCAAAATAAAATCCTTAATACCTCCTGTTAATTATTATTGTTAATTAACAAAATAAAATATTATTATTAAAATCAATTTCTACTCCATACACACATGGTTACATAAAACATTTTACAATACAAACACAATCAATTTCACTAGAATTTATTTACAAATCTTCATCATTAATTGTTCAATTTTACCACACTTCATTTCCAAATTCAGCAAGGTCATAACCATAAACTAAAATGTTTAGAATGTCCATTCATTGAGTTTATATTCAACCTCCATCATCATGTGACAGTCTTATTTTTATATAATATTTATCGTCCTTACTCACACTCAATTCATTATTATTATTTATATAATGATTTTCTAATATTTCAAATTGTTCCATACAACCCACATAATAATTTACTGGATTATCCCACATTATTATCAAATCATAAAACCTGTCTACATCATTAATTTTGGTCTTGTCTCCGTAAGTACTTTTATTCAACATCAAGTAATTTATTTTCTCATCATATTCATTTACTATACTCATTAAAACATCAGGTAAGTTATTATTATTTATACAGGTATCATCAAAATAATTATCAATCTCTATTTTACAAGGTAAGTCAATTTGTTCCTCTCTCTCAATACATAAACTCCGTACTAATATTTCGTAATCTCTATTCACTTTAAATATTTCTGTTTCTCTCTCTCTATTTCTCTCATCACAATATTTCTCACAACATTTCACATTCTCTCTCTCACTCCATGCAGAGGGTACCACTTTATTACTACAACATCTGGCTCTACCAGATGCACAAAAAATCAAGGGACAATTATTTGTAGACCATACATCTCCCAAATACACTCGTGAAGCATTTTCTTCACCCACAACCACACCACGGGAAAATTTTACCCTCTGTATACTCTCTTCATACTCTCTCTCTGACTGATTAACATTTGTTTCTCCCCATTTACAACCCATTACTCTCTCACTCTTGCTCACTCTTTCACTAACTATTATATCATCACTATCTGATATCACATTTTCAATTACATTACCCCTTTCAACATCATTATTATCGCTTATGAACTCTTTATTATAACTGTTGTTACTACTACAAACATTACTACTGTTAATTATTCCTTCACTACTTTTCGTTATGTTACGTATGTTAACTATCTGATTTAGCTTACTTTTAACTTGTTTCTCTACTGATTCTACCACTTGTTCTTTAATAGTGTTAAAGCATTCCTCCATCTCATTTAGATGTTTATTCATACTAATTTCGAACTTAACATTTTGTGTATTCATTTCATCAAATTTAGCATTAAAATGACTTGTTTGTTCATTCATGTTAATATCACTTACATCAAAACGACTATTGATTACTTGAAATTGTTTCTGCAAAAAACTCATTACATCATTATCGAATTGGCTATTACATTTTGTTGAGGTTGGGGTTAATTGAACCCCAGAGTCCTCTGTAACCATTGTTTCATCTGTAATATTTGTCTTTCTATCTTTTTCATCTTGATCTACATTCAGGGTTGAATGTTTTTCAAGACTATTACTAATATCTGATTCGTTAAAATCAATTGTTACGTTTATATACAGTTTAAATATATAAAATACAAAAATATAATTTATTTTTACCTACCTGTAAAGGTTCTTTCTTTATCTGGGTCCAGAACGCGATCGCACGTACATCAGACGCAAAAATGTGTTTCATAGTTTAGTGAAATGACTTACTCTACACATTTTATGAAGAGAAATTATGATTTTTTAATTATCAAAATATTGCAACGTTAAAGGTTCATTTTTTCCAATAAGTTTTATCACATGGTTTTCCAAGTTTGGTTACTCTGTTTCACACATCTTACCATGGTACACTTAAATTAAATTACTTACGTCTATTGTAGGTAGCCCAGCCTGCCTTTCATTCACTCTCACATTCTTAAAAGAAAACCCCCGTTACCCTGATTTATTAATTTAGTACATTGTATAAAACCCCAGCCGGCAACGCGTTCATCCGTTGACCTCGCGGCCGCCCCGTTGTAAGGTTGTAGTCGTCCCGAAACAAAAAAAAAAACAAATTTGTGTGTTGGTGTTCTGTTGTTAATCTCGCATCACTGCCACTGGTTTTAAAAAACGGCTAGTTCACTTTTACTGACACATTTTAAAATTTTGGGAAAAGGTGACCCCGTCGAGTTGCACCGGCCGGTACTACTTGGGACGAACTGCGCAAAGAGTCTCTTGCAAGCGGGAGGAAGTCGATGTTCACCGCCAACGGATTTCGTTGACGCTCATATTTGAGTTGTTGCAGTTGATCGACGCTGTTCATGATACATAGTGGGTTTTTCTGTAGTATGCACCCACGATATTTAGGCGCTTTTGGCTTGATGTCACGATATGGGCGGGCCTTAAGTTTTCATATCCGCCGTTTCGGATTGTAAGTCTCACAAAAACTTCGTTTCTGCGCCATTTTCGACAGCGTCGGTTGATCTGCGGTGCGTCCCTACCCGCGCGTATACCTGTGTCATGCGTACAGGCGCATGACCACACATAAGCACAGTTCTTGGAAATCGAGGGTGACTGCATACCTCAACTGATTTCGCAACGTAATATTGCGTTGCGGCTTTGTTACAAAACTGTTCTATTCACCACGTGTTTGGTCAACGTTGAAAAATAAAACTTTCACAATACATTTATAAATCCCCAAAAATGAAATAAATTTAAAAATACAAAGACCCGCATTTTGACACGTTACAATACCCCCTCAATGAGAAGTCTTCTGCCCAAAACAGAAGACATCTCATTGATAAAACCCCTAAGAGGACCGGTGAGGAACTGGTGCCAACAACCCCCTCTTGTTCTTACATCTTATGGGTAAACGACCCCCCTGGCTTGGCGACTATGGACGCATCTGAACGAGATCACTGGACTTGCCTGTAAGAGATCCCAACACCGAAATTTCGAACAGACACGCTCCATAGCGCACCTCGCCTTCTATCATGCTACCCCAAAAATCCTCAATCCCTGGCTCAGATTATGCCAGATCCTCCACCAATATGTTTCCCCTTATATGCAAGCTGGGCTGCCTTTAGCAGATACTGGGCTCACACACACTCACAATACATATTGAAAATTGAAAAATTCTTTAAACATTTGTTTAATTTACAACTCATTGGTTGTTTTCATTTAAAATCAGATCACAAATATTGTATCTATTTTGAATTATTCTCTTCATTGGTTTTTGTTTTTTATTTAAAATAAATCGATTTAAACATTTCTTACCATTAAGAACATCCTTAACCTAACATGTGATTACATCTAGAGTCTAACAATACAATTCAATACAAAATAATTCCATAATAATAAACATGGTTAGAACAACAACAATAAAATAATCAAAGTTTAAAATCATCCATTAGCTGGCAGGCGCAAAAATCAAGACATTTTTTTTTTTTTCAAAAAAAAAAATTTTTCAAAAAATTTTAAAATTCAAAAAAAATTTAAATTTCTTAAAATATTTTTCTTTTCATACGGAAATTATTTAAAATTTGTTTAAATTGATCAAAACCCAAAATTGAATTAACTTCCATACTAAACATGCTGAGTATGTATATGACCTCACTGTCAGCTGATCAAAACTAGGTCAAGTCCACAACCTTGACCTACATACGTTATGTACCAGTTACATCTGTGAATACATTAAGCTTCTGGAAAATTCTGTCTTGAAACATAAAACATAATAAAACAAAACATTTAAAATAACAAAATATTATTATGAATAACAATCAACTTGACATTTAAATTATTCAAAATAAACACTTTATAACTTTACATTTCCAGATTCTATCAAAAATTTGTCACTGGTTTTACTTAGAAATTTTATATTCTTGTTATAAATCTCTCTCTTTATTTGACAATCTTATTCTCCATTACTGTGGGTGATTTAAATACTTGTAACAATTTAATTTACCACTTGACATTTATACATATATCATCTTTATCTCTCTCTGACTCTAACCACGAACAACTGTAACTACCATGACACCCATCTCTATCAAAACATCTACCAATCAATCTCTAAACCCAACTTATCATTAAACTCAATTCGCCACCTTCTCTCAATATATATAAAAAAAAATACTCTCTAACCCTTTGTACTTAGGATACGTGTTCCCCCCCCAAAAAAACTCATTTCCATTAATCTGGTCCCTGGATTCTACCTAAGGCGACCCCTTCCCCCTAAATCGGTCCCATCCCGTCCCAACCATTGTGTTGCGGACTCCCTCATTACACTACCCCCTATTACAAAATTACCATCCCCAATAATCTCAATCTCATTACCTTACTTCAACTACAACAAAATAACATCATCAATTATGAACATCAATATATCACTCAAAGCTCTACATATCTTACCCACAACTACTGTGTCAACATCAATACTCCTCAATTCTATAACATTAACTCACAACAACATTACATTAACTCAAAACAATATTATTCTCTCCTATTTCAACTTTAACTTGGACTTGGACTGATCTACATGTCCCACCAAAATATTCATCACCCAAAATCTTTTATTATTTCTAACAATTCCTTTAAAATCTTACTACATTAAACTACTTTTCTCATTATTTTCAATAGCATCTGTAATACATTGACACATTACATTAAACATCAATTACCTGGAACATTTATAAACAATATAACAGTGACATTTTATTGCTGATCAGCTGACATTCTTAACAAGTGGAAACACATCTCATAATTTAGCAAATCACATGAAATATATATATTTATCAATCCTTACTTCTAACCGCCTTGTTTCCCCTTTTTCTGATTCTGATACTTTATGTTAACCGCCTGCCATTCGGTTTAGTTATTTGCTTAGTTTCAAAAATACACAAATTATATAAACACATATTTGTTATCAATTCTTATATCTAACCTACTACAGTAAAATACTACATTTAAAAAAATATAGAATGAACACCTTATACTGAATGTATGAGCATCTAGTTATTTAAACGGAACACAAGCATTTTCATTAGATCAAAATTAGAGTTAGCAATTTTTATGTTATAAATTTAAATTCGTGGCTCATCTGAGCCACCCCCTGATCCACACACAAAAATTTCCAAATTTATTATTAATAATTATTATATACCATCTTTCAGTTATTATTAAATTTTTTAATTATCATTTTTATTTAACACCATTATTTCGAATCATCTCATTATTTAATTAACATCTTTTCATCTGCGTTACACCTGTAAACATTTTTTTTTTTTCATACTTGATTCATACTATAAAATTTCTATACTTACAGTCCATTTAAAATGACATACACAAAACATATTCACCATACCAATACTTTCCCCTCACCTCTGAAACATTTAACACAAATGTTAGTTTAAATCAAACAATTTATCATTTAATTACCACATTCACAAATCTCGTAAAATAATTTAAATTCGTTAGAAAAGTTTAATTAATTAACATTTAAATAATCAATCAAAATATTTGAAACATATCCAATTATTTTAATTAAATTAATTACTGAAAAATACAAGTGTCATTTCTACCAAAACAATTACAGTTAGTCAATTACTGTTTTCAAAATTAATTCTGTTTATTTATTTAACTTGCAAACATTAATGTTATTATTATAACAATCATCTACACACTTGTTTACTTAACATTCTACAATGCACACAAATAAATTTACTATAATTATTTACAAACTTTTGTTATTAACTGTTCCGTTTTTTCGCACTTCATTGTCCAAATCTGCCAGGTCAAAACCACAAAACAAAATGTTTATAACTGTCTTTAATTGTTTTATAGTCTACCCTCCATCGTCCCAGATTAATCTTGGTTTTGTATAGCATTGTTCAATTTCATTAACACACAAATTACTCTCTTCTGTGGCATGACCATAAAAACCAAATGCATTCATTTTACCAGAATAATCATAAAACAAGTCAACGTTAAGTATTTTTGTTAAGTCTCCATCAGTAATTATATTCATTATCGGGTTATTTATTTTTGTATTATCAATTAACTCATTATTTCTTAGACACACTTCTAACCTTACTTTCCATTCATCATACTCTCTATTCAATTCATACAATTCTGTTTCTTTATTAACATACAATTCTCTACTTAAATCTCTCTCATCATAATACCAAATCACACTCTCAAAATTATTCCAGACAGAGGGTACAAAATTATACAACAAAAATAAACACTTCAAATCTACCAACACGGGACTCTTGCTCTTCTTAAGCAATACTTGTGAACACATTAAATCATCATCATAAATAATAAGGGGAAAATTTACCCTCTGTCCCCATTCTACCACTATACTATCTTTTCTCTCTCTCTCTAACTCATAAGCATACATTAACATTTCATTATCACATTCCACAACTTCATCATTACTCTCAGATACTACATTTCCGATTATATCCCTATTCTCAATATTACATTCATTATTTTCGACATTGTCATTATCATTTGTTAACTCTTTGTCATTATAATTTTCATTCGTATTGTCTTTATTTGGATTTATTACAACTACTCCCATTCGCTCACTACTCTGCTCTAATTTACTCAAACTAGTTCTTATTAGTTCAATATTATTTTCAAAACATTTGTGCATTTCTTGGATCTCATTTTTTAATTCATCGAATTTTCTGTTCTGAACTTCAAATTTTACATTAAAATCACTTCTTTGTCTATCCAATTTGTCATTCTGTATATCTAATTTTTCATTTACACTACTTTTAAATTCTTGAATTTCGTTCTTCTGTTCATCAAATTTCACGTTAAAACTACTCAAGTTATCAGATATTGTTTTCATGAAATTACACATATCTTCCATTGACACCTCTTTAATTCGTGTCGTCATTGGAGTAGATTGTGCTGCTACATTTCTATCCACCAAATTGACTTCGTTATTACTACTTGTTAACATTGACTCTGTTTGGATACCTGAGTCGGTATTTATTGACTCAGTCTGACTGTCAGAGAGGCTGACTTTATTATTATCTGCCATTTCTTATAATTGATATTTAGAATATTTTAATTAATCTAATTTTTTGTAATGTACTTTCTATCTCATATTAATTTTTATTTTGTTATGCTAACCCTAAAACACACGTTTGCCTCTTTTTAGGTGCGGAATTTAATTTATTAAATTCGTCCCTGTTCGGGCGCCATTGTTACGTTTATATACAGTTTAAATATATAAAATACAAAAATATAATTTATTTTCACCTACCTGTAAAGGTTCTTTCTTTATCTGGGTCCAGAATGCGATCGCACGTACATCAGACGCAAAAATGTGTTTCATAGTTTAGTGAAATGACTTACTCTACACATTTTATGAAGAGAAATTATGATTTTTTAATTATCAAAATATTGCAACGTTAAAGGTTCATTTTTTCCAATAAGTTTTATCACATGGTTTTCCAAGTTTGGTTACTCTGTTTCATACATCTTACCATGGTACACTTAAATTAAATTACTTACGTCTGTTGTAGGTAGCCCAGTCTGCCTTTCATTCACTCTCACATTCTTATAAGAAAACCCCCGTTACCCTGATTTATTAATTTAGTACATTGTATAAAACCCCAGCCGGCAACGCGTTCATCCGTTGACCTCTCGGCCGCCCCGTTGTAAGGTTGTAGTCGTCCCGAAACAACAAAAAAAACAAATTTGTGTGTTGGTGTTCTGTTAATAATCTCGCATCACTGCCACTGGTTTTAAAAAACGGCTAGTTCACTGTTACTGACACATTTTAAAATTTTGGGATAAGGTAACCCCTTCGAGTTGCACCGGCCGGTACTACTTGGGACGAACTGCGCAAAGAGTCTCTTGCAAGCGGGAGGAAGTCGATGTTCACCGCCAACGGATTTCGTCGACGCTCATATTTGAGTTGTTGCAGTTGATCGACGCTGTTCATGATACATAGTGGGTTTTTCTGTAGTATGCACCCACGATATTTAGGCGTTTTTGGCTTGATGTCATGATATGGGCGGGCCTTAAGTTTTCATATCCGCCGTTTCGGATTGTAAGTCTCACAAAAACTTCGTTTCTGCGCCATTTTCGACAGCGTCGGTTGATCTGCGGTGCGTCCCCACCTGCGCGTATACCTGTGTACAGGCGCATGACCACACATAAGCACAGTTCTTGGAAATCAAGGGTGGCTGCATAGCTCAACTGATTTCGCAACATAATATTGCGTTGCGGCTTTGTTACAAAACTGTTCTATTCACCACGTGTTTGGTCAACGTTGAAAAATAAAACTTTCACAATACATTTATAAATCCCCAAAAATGAAATAAATTTAAAAATACAAAGACCCGCATTTTGACACGTTACACAATTACAGTACTTTCATTATTATTACCTGCCATTTTTATCTTATTTGTGTAATGTTACCTAGAAATTTTTTATCTTATATGTATTCAGTATTACCTCTACACAATTATGACCCTCTTGCTATCTATTTTTCATAATATTTCATTATGTTTATGTAATTTACAAAACGTCCTCCCTCTCAAATAACCCGTTCTGCAGCTTAATTAGGCCTGATCTGTGTGATTTATAAATCACACAAATCGTCCAACTGGTCGGGCGCCACTGAAACTCTATTAATTAGTGGAGATACGTTAAACTCTTATCTTATGGATATCTCCAAGGTTCTATAGACGAACACAGCTGCAGAAAAGGATTATTTGAGGGTTATCAGTACGCATATAAATACACTATTCGTTTAAAACCAATCGTTTCTGGTTTATTAACCAAATTAATTACTTCGTCAATTACACACTAGTCTATTACTTTGTATCAGTAATACATTGAATTTAAACAAATTAATAAATGAAATCTTTCTTAACCTATAACAAATTAAGTGTGAGTTTAGTTACCCATCCATTACGTCTTCTTATGGTTTGTTACGCCATCTCGTGATAACCGCTTTCTTCGTTTTTTACGCACTCCGGCACTATTAACATCGAGTTTGGTTATTGTGAAATACTTTTTGCACTATAATGTTTTATTTTCAACTGTATGCACTGGAAGATGTGTGCTGTATATTTATTTATATAGCCAGCCGGCTTTTAAGATTCGCCCGGGCACTTAGTTGTTTAATGGCCGCTACATTGTTTGCGCACTGTTAGTTGTTTTTGCTGGATAGGCTGACTATTAATTATGGCCTATCCTTCACGTCCGAGGCCACTGTTTTTAAAGTAAACTAAACTGTATGCTGCACTTTACTGTCTGTGTTTCTTCTGTGGTGACAATCTGCATACTGTTGAAGGACTCTGCTTACTTTGATTCCCAAAGCCTGCTGCTGGGGCAGTTACGTAATACGTCTAGTCTAGTTGTCTAGACAGTTGTTTATGCTAAAGTGTGTTGCTGGTTAAACTGGGGCACCTCACAGGTGGAAGCTAACAATTGAAAATTAAAACTGAATTGATATAAAATAAAATTGAAACTGGGGTAGCACACAATTCTGTACCATTACAAAGTGATGATGTTTCTCACTCAAAATAATAGTAAAATAATGAAATGTATGTTAAACCAACAGTAACTAATAACTTGTAAAGAATTGTTCATTTTAATTTTATGGATAGGATATGGCTGAAGGAAGCTTACATTCCATAGGCCTAGTTGTTATATTTTAGGTATTAAGATAGAGAAAATAATCTTGACACATAATCAGAACACAAACAAATTCAAGACACAACAACCACTAAACGAATCAATTATAACAACAGAACAAAACACTTTGTAATAAAATAAAATATAATTAGAATATGATAAGTAAAAATAATCAATGGCTACTTAGGCCTAGGAAATGTATAACTGTCAATAACAAATAATTGCAAATTGTATAAAAACAACCAGGAAGTTAATAAATTCAAGGCGAGTAAATAGCCGAGAATAATTTATAAATCAGTTTAAAGGAAAAATATTAGAATAAGAACTTAATTTAAAGGAGAAATGTAAATACCAAATATTAACATAAATGTACAAATATTGATATCTCATAAAACCATACATTATGTGGTACCAAATTAATCTTTGAAAGGAAATAATAACAGTGGTGATAACATTTAATATGTAGGGAAAAGGACAGAAGAACTTAATCAATAAGAAGATATACAGCTATTTTGAATAAAAATTCAAATTTGATAACAATAGTCATAATTCAGAATTAACCAATCAGGATTGATTGGTTACTATGACAACAGTCGTTTGGTTACTAATTTACCGTTAGATTTCTTTACTCGTAATATGACGCTCTTGTTGAATAGACGCCACTTCTTGAATGATCAAAATTGTTAATTAAAACATCAAAATATCAAACAAAATTACTAACAAGTGAATACCAAGGAAGCAGACGATGGCTGAAACTATTTAACTGATGTCGAAGCCGAATTAAAGAAAAAAGAAAATAATATGTTGCCGATTAACTTGAAAAAGATGCCCAAAGCCCCAACAATTGAAAATTAAATATTATTGCAGCCTAATTCATTACTACCAGATCAACTGAGTTCATCCAGTCTACTGAAGTGTTAAGTATTTATTAAATTACCCCAAATTTCTGAATAAACTCACATTAATTATTTCTCACTGAAAGCTTAACTCTCACTAAACTGGACATAATTACTTTCAAAGATTAAATTAAAAAACTAAGACACTGAAACTTTATCAACTGGCAAAGTTAACCTGTCATTAGTTAGCGATATTTTGTAACACTTTTACTACACTCCAATAAACAAATTATAACTACACAGTATATTATTTAAGTTTAACTGTTGTAAGGGTGTGTATTTTTATTGTCGTAATCATTAATAATCCTTTTAACGCAATCTCAAGAACCCGAGACGATCGAACAATAATAATTTTGTGTACAATTCCAACGGACACCATTACTGAATATCTGTTGTTAAGTTCAAAGATCGATTTGTCAAACCCCAGAGATGTGTCTCATATAATCTACCGGTGCAAATGTATTACCAAAGAAAACATAATTTGTATTAACTGAATAATTAATCGTTAACCGAAAATAAATAAGTACTGAGTGTAACCAATGTGTTATAATTTCATTAGGAGGTGGATAAAAATTTGTGTACATTTTAGCAAATAGGTATTGACGACGAGCGATCGCACAGCCAACGCAACTAACTACTGGCCCAATCCAGATGGCCAAGGCGAGGCGGGAACAAATTGAATTCTTCACACCGCCGAGCTGCGCTTGTCATACAAACTTAAAATTTTTTTAATTGTTTTAATAAAACAATTTGGCGCCACCCGGGATTTTCACACCCCTAGTGAACAACAGGTAAGAACATCAAGCCCTGGTTATTCATACGTTCGCAACGGACGAAATTTGCGTAAGTTACGTTCTAAAGCGACGACGTATAGAGAAGACACGTTACACCCATTATACTCATACACGTGTATGATTAGACGGACGTTCAACACGTAACAAATTGACGTATCCAACGTGTGGTAAAATAACACGGCAGCTACACTCCACAACGAGATACATTATAAATTGGCGACCAACCGGTGGGACTAGAAGAGAGGGAAATATGAAATTCTAGCGGCGATTGCGAAAGGTTACAATATGCACACCAGAGGATTGTCGAAAAAATTGGCGAAGGAAAAGGAAATGGAAGAAAATAGAGGGGAAGAAGAGGAAGGAACGTCGATTGAAGAAGTGGAGACAACAATAACCACAACAGAACCAACCCAAGACAAAGAAATGGAACTACAGGCGGGTGACAAGGGAAAATGTAGAAGAGAACCAAATTGGAAACAAATAATAGAAGCAATGGCTGAACAAAGCAGACTAAATGATGAAAGTTTGATAAAACAAATTAACCAAAAATTCGACAAGAATGAGGAGAATAATAAACTGACGAACGAAAAAATAGACAGTATGAACAATAAATTCGACGGCATGAAGAAAGAAACCAGTCACAGTCTAAAACAAATTAATGAAAAATTTGACAAGAGTGAGGAGAGTTTGAAACAAGTCAATGAAAAAATAATTAGTACCAATGAAAGTACTAAGGAAGAGTTGAGACAAACCATTAACCAGAATAACGAAACATTACAACACCAATTGATGGAGTACTGGACAGAAACTAAACAACAGATCACTGAAACAAATGAAAAATTAGAGGAGGAGACGGAGAAACTAGAGAAAACCAACGAAAATGTTTCTGAAATCCGTGAGGAAGTACTCAATAAAATGAACAACCTCGAAGGAGAAAATAAAAGAAGAATTGAGGAATGCCACGAAGAAACAGCCAAAAGATGTGCACAGATGGATCAGGACATACATCTAGTCCAGGAAGAAAACCAGAAGGAGATAGCAACTATACGGACAGACCTGGGAGAAAGAATGGAAGGAGTGTACAGCAATTTAAATAAAATCAACGGTAAAGTGCAACAATTCAAAAAAGGAGGGTATGATGATACCTATAATATCAAGTCAGAAATTAGAAAGGGTATTCCTTGATATATGTGGTCCGTTTCCTCGCAGTGGAGGAAGACACAGATTCAGATTCATAGTCATCATGTTCGATCACTTTACCAAATATACAAAGTTGTACTCCATTAACCGTGCGACAACAAAGAAAATTATTGAGATTATCTTAATCAAGTTTATACCAGAAGTAGGGAAACCTATGGCCATAATAACCGACCACGGGACCCAATTTAAGGGAAGTCATTGGAAAAGCAAACTCTGGGAACATGATATTAAAACTTACAAAACATCCGTTTATCACCCCAGCAGTAACCCAGCTGAGAGAGTACTTAGAGAAGTGGGTCGAATACTGAGGACCTACTGCCACGATAAACAAAAAGATTTAAACATAATTAATGCAGTCCAAGTCACTGTATGATAATTATATAATTTACCTTAGAATTTCCGTCAAGTGACGTCTAGCGTAATTTGTGCTGGGCTACGCGTTTCAGGCCATATGACCCATCTTCAGACCTTCACTCCAAAGGAGCTCGTTTTATAATAAAATCCATATTAAAACAAACACATAATAAACAAATACATAAAATACAATGAATGAACATATTATAAGCGTACTATTAACTGACACGGTGCACCGTGTAAGATTAGACAGACATTCAACACGTAACGAATTGCCGTATCCAACGTGTGGCACAATAACACGGCAGCTACACTCCACAACGAGATACGTTATAATATATATATCTCCAAAATCTATATATGCCCCTGCTTGCCATAGTTCAGAACAATTGATGCCAGAGCCTTGTGTCAGACTATGCCCCAATGATGGAGAATCACTGTTCTACTCTAATTCAATGTATTCTGTGGTCCCACTGTGTTCACATATCTCTATGTTCCCTACTTCTCACTGTCTTCTCCTCCCCCCTCTCAACATACACTCGTGTTTTCTCAATTAATGTGTTCAGAAGTTACTTGTGCTATTTTTTATTTAACTATTTTTAAAAATTGTTTAATTTTGTTTTTTTTTTCAATTTATTTTTTATTTTTAAACAGGGAAGAGATAATAATTAGAAGGTACAAGAAGGTTTATGAAGCAGGCCAAAAGTATTTGATGTCTTTAAGTAAATTAAATAGGGTAACAAACCCTCCAATTTTCCTAGGGTTGGACCTGTCTACGTGTGGGCAGTGGTTGATTTTCAGCTTCTTTTCATAAAATTTCATACTGGTGTACGAAACAACCATAAATAAACAAAACTATGGTTCTGAACAGTAGTCTAGATCCTTGAAACCATGTCTTCTGTCAAATTGACTTGTACTTGCAGCAAGAGCTTTCTTCCTACAGCTCCAGTGGTCTTCATTTCCAGTTGCAACACCATGGCATGCCCATTAACGCAACGATGGGGTTTATAAAGCAATCCTTTACTTGTAGAAAAGAAACTGCATCCTCATCTGTATGAGTTATATCCAGCAGTTCAAGAAAATTTATCAATCTGAATAATTAGAACAAATTAAAGTAACTGCTGAGTAACAAACAAATTAACAGCAAATTCTATAAAACAGATAGAGAGTGGAAGTCGTGGTGGTGTGAGGTCAGTCTGAAAAGTTCTCGGCCTAACAGCGAAAAAACGAACTTATAATCTCAAAATATTTCTATTTTTCAACATAATCTCCTTTTAGTGCAACACATTTTTTCCAGCAATGTTCCAATGCCACTATCCTGATCCTGAAGTGGCTTTCTGTAAGGTCTGCAAAATGCCTCTCTACAGCTAAAATCACCTGTTGATCTGGTGAAAAACGCTGACCACTGAAAAAGAGTTTGAGTTTTGGAAAAAGATGGAAGTCTTAGGGAGCCAAATTTGGGGAATAGGGAGGATGTTCCAACAATTCATAGTGAGATCTCTTAATTTTCCCATTACCAAAACACTTTTGTGGACAGGTGCGTTGTCTTGGTAAAAAATGATTTTTTTCTTCTTCTGCAAACCGGGTCTTTTTCACGAATTTTTTCATCTAGTTTTGATAAAATGTTGGAATAATATTCCCCAGTTATTGTTGCGCCCTTTTCAAGGTAATTGATGTACAAAACACCCCAATCAATGTTTAACAGGCAAAAAAACTGATGCTATGTCTTTTCCTGCTGACTGAATTGACTTTGGCTTCTTTGGTGCTGAACAACCAGCTTCCGTCCATTGCTTTGATTGTTGTTTCCCTGGTTTGTAGTGGTGGATCCAACTTTCATCCATTGTAATAAAACGATACACAAACTGCTTTGTTCTTATTAAAACGCTCCAAGCACTGTTCAAATATTTTCAACTGAATGCATTTTTGATCGGCTGTGAGCAAGCGCAGCACCCACCTAGTACAAAGCTTTTTCATTTGCAATTCTTCATGTAAAATATGTCCGAGAATTTTTTCGGAATGCCTATAGCCTCAGCAGTTTTGTGCACTTTATTTCGCCGATCGTCAAAAACCACATCATGTACTTTTTCGACCGTTTCCATTGTTGCTGTTTTTGGACGTACTTCATGTCGATCATCTTCCAGGTTGATATGATCACATTTAAACTTGGCAGCCCATTTTTTAAGTGTTGAAAATGATGGAGAAGAGTCCCATACACTTTAACAAACCTTGAATGAATTTCGATTGGTGTTAAACCTTCTTTCACAAAAACTTTATGACCTTACAATAGTCAATTTTCTCCATTTTAAGGAATATGTATAACATATCTGGCTATATAATACAAATTATTTGGTAGAATGACCATAAATTGCATACGCATGCTAACAAGAGATGTATTATCAACATAAGGAAAAAAATTCGCGATAGTTCTGCTGTCTATGGTTGAGGCTGAGAACTTTTCAGACTGCCCTTGTGTATTACTGTTGCATGGTGGTATGAAGTATTATCGGTAATTAATTATTAATTGAATATTGATTTTATGTGTAAAGGTTGATCCAGGACGTCGTTTAGTGTACTTCGGCAGAGAACAATAGGCAAATACAAATAACAAAATGCGTATATCAAGAAAAATATAACATTATTTTTCTTTTGACAACATGAAACAGGTCATGAAAACACTTATTCCGCCTTAAGGCGTAAAACTGATCACCAATAACTATTACATCAAAATACGAATACGTATATTAAAGATTATGCAAACTCAACACTTGTTATTAGGCCTATATTCATATTCTTCACTCACACAATCATACACACTTCCATACTTTTAGGTTTTGTTGAGCTCAACTTGTAAAATTTTGTGAAAAACCAGTATTTAATTATTGTCAAAATATTTCCTTTCCTTTCATGGTGCGTAGGGTTTCATCACATGGGCCGTCTCCTTGTGCATGCACTGTTTTGTTGTTTTACTTTTACATTTTATGGCCGAACTGTCAATTTATTCCCAATAGTCACTGATATAAATGAACATTTTATCCCAACACTGTTTTTTATTTTTAAATATATTAAAATTAACATTTTTTGATTTGCGGTTTATGCAGGCGAAAACGGTACTCAGCCGGCGGCGAGCGAACTGCCCTCGTCCGCCGTATTTAGATGTTATTTGCCGACTGGCGTTCAGCATTACAATTTCCGTTCGGTGGCGTCTCGGAAACCAGTTCATCCCACTCCCCACCATTCGTCTCGTCCTCAGTATTGGAAAGTTCTGTTGGGCTTAGTATCACCTTTTCAACTTGCCACGAACTGATTTTCGTCAACAGAATACTAGCGGTGTTAGTCACTGGCTATAAATAAACTTTCATTATGCTTCATAACCATATATGGTTATGAAATTCTCACTGGCAATCGCCTCACCTTATGAGGGCCTCATCTTCACTTGTTAAGTTATTTATAAAATTTAAAAAATAGTATTTATGTAAATTTAGATCCATTACAATACCCCCCAATGAGAGGTTTTATGCCGAAGCATAAAAGCTCTCATTGACTTTTGTACTTCCTAAAGGGATCAGCATGGATATATCGCCACAACCCCCTCTACATTTTATTCAAAATCATGGTTAACTTACCCCTGGTTCAGTGACTGTGACCGCACCTGAATGACCTTACTGGACTTCTCTCTCGAGATCCCAACACCGCAAGGCCAGACAGGCACTTGATGCTCCTGCTCTGATCCGCAGGCCAGCACAGGACCGCTGCCACAGCATCACCAGACACTGAAACATAAAATCAAAAATATCAAATAGTGGCCTGGTATAATAACATAACCCTAACTGATCTGGTTCCCCTTAGCTGTGCTGGTTTGCGTTAAGAAGTACTGAGTTTTTTTTTCTTTTTTACCATACACATGGATGGATACTTAGTCTAACATAATACATTATAAGAATTCCATACCAACATTCTGTACAACCTTCTCTCGTTAACTCTTATCCCAAAATTCAAAATTATTGCTCTGATTCCCATCAAAATTTAAATAAACATTTCCCATTACAACGTATAAATACCTTCCATTATATAATTCACATTTCAAAATTAATAAACTCCTTATATAGAGTAAAACACATTAAATCAACATCAGAACAAATTACTTACTTAACAATCGTTAAGCATCTTCATATTACTCCTTAATACATCAAAATAAAATACTCCTCGTCAATACAACATCATTCATTTACATCAGAAAATCAATTACACACTCTACGTTATTGATGTAACTCATTTTAACATTTAATAACTCGTTACTAACAACCTAGTAACCACCTTCTCCATTATCACATAACTTATTATAATTTATTAAATTATGAATTTATTTTAAATTCCTCCTTCCACACACACTATTGCCCCCCCTGGACTGTAGCGCCCAGTTGCCTCCACAAGGACTGAAGCGGAAGGGGTGAACACTTTTTTCTTTTCTTTCTCCCCATCCTTGCTTTGGTGTTATACAAAATTCGGCATTACTGATATCCCGGATACCAGTAATCCTACTAAGTTAATATTCACACTCCCTTAATCGGTCTATCACCCATACTTAGGTATATAGCCGTGTTCCAAAGTTATGTCATCTTACATTCCCCTGATCTTACCCCCAGTTGTATTTCCAAGTTCACCAATTTAGAATATTAAGCCAAACCGACGGTCAGGGTTCGGTGAAGCCGTGACTGCCCGAAAATGGGGAATCGCATTTAAAAACATACAATTCATGTTTAAGATTCCTGCACACTAACATAATAAAACATAGTAAACACTCACAATGAACATAAACCTCATTACATTAAAATAAACATCTCAGTTGCATCTGAATAAAATTTCCAAACATTCCAAAACTTTAATTTCAATTGGACCTGTTAATACTCAACCTTTAATTATTTACCACTTCTTATACCATTAGATTCTCCAAAAATTAAAATTTATTATCAACATTAATTTTACATAACATTTTATTCATTAAACATTGCGATTATTACCTCAAGATAAACAATTCATCTTTAAATTTGCATATAAAATTATAAACATTACACTTTAATTTCAATTGAACTTTTTACTACTCAACCATCAATTATTTATCATTTAATACATACCATTAAATTCTCCGAAATTTGTAATTTGTTATCAACATTCATCTTATACAATATTTCATTTATTATCTTCTTTCAAATTAATTCAATTATTTTATCAAACACCTTTCATTACTTTAACAAAATTCACAAAGTTGAGTATACTTTACCTTGTTACATCATTACATTTAATATCAACACAAAAGTATATACAATCCACATTATTATCTGTTATCATTTACCACAAATCATTTCATAAAACAGTCCAATTCAAAACCACTACTCACATAGTTAAATGTTCATAAACACTAATTGTTTACCCCCCATCATCGGATAATAACCTGGTCTTACATCTACACAATTCATTTTTTCTTAAATACATTATATTATTTCTATCAATATAACGACTATTTAAATTCTCATACTTTTCCACAATACCATAATAATCAACAGGATTATCCATATTATTACATCATATAACTTGTCACCATCGAGTATAGTCAAGTCTCCCTTAGTGTGATTTGTCACAGTTAAGTCAATTATAATTTCATCATTATTATCATCTGCTGCTATACCAGTTACATCACAAGGTAAGTAATCAATATCATCAACCTTATCATCATTTGCTGCACTAATTACATCACAAGGTAAGTACTTAATATCACTAACTCCCCCAGTATCTAACCTCTCTACTGATTCTTTATAACCTCTATTAACCTTAAACATCTCTATCTTCCTATCAAAATACCTTTCATCATAACACCATTTCATACTTTTTCTATCATTCCCTGCAGAGGGTACTAAATCATAAAAACACCTCCTGGCTTTTCCAGGGCAACTACAAAAAATTAAGGGACTACTTGAAAACACAGTGTTTTCCTCTAAGGGACTCTTGCCCTTCAAAAACATTTGTAAACATCTTGGTTCACAATAAACCTGGGGAAAATTTACTCTCTGCCCTATATCCACAAAATAACTCTCTTGATACTCTCTCTCTAACTTATAAACACTGATTTATACTCTCTCACTCTCTCTCTCTCACTGTTTCTATATTATCGTCATCACTATTTACTTTCACTGTATCACTTTTATATATCACGTTTTCCACTATCTTACCACTATTGCTTGTTAATTCATTTTTATAACTAACACTTACCTTGTTAATTATTTCTTCATTATTATTCATCATCATATCATCATTATTTTATTTTGTATACCATTACTACCACTTACCTTATTATCTGTCCAATTTTCTACCCCCTCATTTCTCTTTCAATTTTCGTTTACATCGTCTTGTATTTTATTTATATTTATAGTCATTTCATCTTTCATTCCCGCAATAGTCTTACTCTGTTTCTCTAGTTTATTATTTATTTCCACGATCTTCTCTCACTCCATTAAAACTCTCACTTATACTTTTAAATTGGTTATTCATACTTAAATTACTCATTTTTATTTCGCTTCTTATATTCACCAATTCGTTATTTATGTCTCCTAACTTCTCGTCTTGTTTGTTAAATCTATTATTTATTTCATTTATCTCTGCTTTTATTTCAGTTTTCAGCTCTACGTTACGTGCATGTATCGCTGACTTGATTTCAATGTTACGTGCATTTATCGCTGACTTGATTTCAGTTTTAAATTCATTCAAACTTGTGTTCAAATTATCTTTTAACTCTATGCTACTTGCATTTATATCTGACTTTAACTCTACGCTATTTGCATTTATCTCACGCATCACTTTTATATTCTCTGACCTCATTTCAGTTTTAAATTCCTTCAAACTTTCCATAATCATTGATAATAGATTAAATATATCTACATTATTGCTTTTACTACTCTTGTCTTCTACCGTTTCAATTACATTTGCTATTTCACCTATGCTCTCTTTAACATTTTCATTTGTTGTTACTAAATCATCTTGTGTAACGTCCAAGATGGACCCCACATCTATATTCTCGCATAAATTTGTATTTGCATCCTTCTCTGCCATTTCGACTAAATTGTAAATTTTCAACTTTAATTTACAATGTCCCTGTTCGGAAGCCAGTTGAAGTCTTATCGGTAATTCATTATTAATTGAATATTGATGTTATGTGTAAAGGTTGATCCAGGACGTCGTTTAGTGTACTTCGGCAGAGAACAATAGGTAAATACAAATAACAAAATGCGTATATCAAGAAAAATATAACATTATTTATTTTCTTTTGATAACATGAAACAGGTCATGAAAACACTTATTCCGCCTTAAGGCGTAAAACTGATCACCAATAACTATTACATCAAAATACGAATACGTATATTACAGATTATGCAAACTCAACACTTCTTATTAGGCCTATATTCATATTCTTCACTCACACAATCATACACATTTCCATACTTTTAGGTTTTGTTGAGCTCAACTTGTAAAATTTTGTGAAAAGCCAGTATTTAATTATTGTTGAAATATTTACTTTCCTTTCATGGTGCGTAGGGTTTCATCACATGGGCCGTCTCCTTGTGCGTGCACTGTTTTGTTGTTTTACTTTTACATTTTATGACCGAAGTGTCAATTTATTCCCAATAGTCACTGATATAAATGAACATTTTATCCCAACACTGTTTTTTATTTTTAAATATATTAAAATTCACATTTTTTGATTTGCGGTTTATGCAGGCGAAAACGGTACTCAGCCGGCAGCGAGCGAACTGCCCTCGTCCACCGTATTTAGATGTTATTTGCCGACTAGCGTTCAGCATTACAATTTCCGTGTGGTGGCGTCTCAGAAACCAGTTCATCCCACTCCCCGCCATACGTCTCGTCTTCAGTATTGGAAAGTTCTGTTGGGCTTAGTACCACATTTCAACTTGCCACGAACTGATTTTCGTCAACAGAATACTAGTGGTGTTAGTCACTGGCTATAAATAAACTTTCATTATGCTTGATAACCATATATGGTTATGAAACTCTCACTGGCAATCGCCTCACCTTATGGGGGCCTCATCTTCACTTGTTAAGTTATTTATAAAAATTAAAAAATAGTATTTATGTAAATTTAGACCCATTACAGGTAACATGGAAACACATTGCGGTCTTGAAATCGAAGTGATAGATACTACACTGGCAGGGTCTGTAATGGGACATTTTATATAGCATATTGTTACCACGGTCTACTGATTGTCGTATGGTACAGTAGAAAACAAAATACAAGACACCAATTAAGTCACTAATCACCATGTTTAATTATCACAAATAAACAATTTGTAATCAACAAGCTAGTCGCTTACAACAAATCGAATAAAAATTGTTCACACGCAATAAAATGTCAACTAATATAAAATAAAATTGTATTACAATGGTCCCGCACAATTATAAAACACATAACACTTCGCCACAATAATTACTTTTCACTAATAACCACTTGAACGCACAGAGTAATTGCCTGACAATAACTCAACTGAGCGTCGCTGAGTACTTGTATTTATATCCCGCTGAGGTTCCAGAATATTTGCTACTAGAAAACACTAGAACATAATTCATTGCGACCTTGAACACAGCACGCACGGACCGGTATGATCTGGTATAGACCCGATAGTTGACGCGTAATTGTCTTTCACTGCAAAGTTCATTATATCATTATATCATTGTCAAACTGCAAAGTGCATTATATACGCGCACACACATTACAGCTGGAATGTTCGAGAAACTTGTAGAATGTTCCGTATTATATAACACTTTCCTGCATTGTGTAACAATAGTAAAAAGACAGATTTTGTGTGTGAAACAGAACATCAGACCGCATATAATTTTTGTGCGACTTTGGCCTGGGAAGTGCATAATTTTTTAGCAGGTGTACATGCTCAAAACACATTTTCACTCACTTAAGGAGTCTTGCATCAGATGAAAGATGTCGCACCTGCTAATTTTCCCACAGAAGAGCCGGAAAAAACCAGTTTAGCACGGGATTGGGGTAAGAGACGCCAAGCCATGTGTTCCACCAGTCATAGGTTGAACATCAAACTGCATGGATGGAGAAAGCAGCGTCAGGGACTTGAGAAGGCCATGCTTCAGTAAAAAATGTAACATTGGAGTGGAAGAATACAGTCAGTAAACATGATTAAAAAATTTTAAAAGTATTGTACAGTGCACACATTAAAAGTACAGTGAAACGGTGTCCGCAGGCAGATTGTAGGCCTACTATATAAAACATCATAAGAATGACTGATACGTAAATTTTGGACATTAGTGCTCATCTACAGTTTTTCAGACACAATTTTATATTTAAAAAAAAAAAAAAAAAAAAAAAAAAAAAAAAAAAAAAAAAAAAAAAACCATGCAGTATGTGTAACAAAACAAAGGAACTGCAGAGCATATGTGGCAGTAAACTGCAATAAGGACGACCACTATGTAACCTACGTACAGCTAAGTGTATAGAATAAAACTACTCCAGTGATAGCGGGAAATTGGTGATAGAAGACAAAAATATGAAATAAACGAAAATCGGGAGCATCAGAGACTATGTGAAAGCTTTATATTTAATCCGCTAAGCGATCTTCTGTTATATGTTTTTACAACATGTTTCGGGGATAAATCCCCATCCTCAGGTAAAATGTTTATTCACCCTAATGCATAGGAGTCGTCAAAAATGTTAACGCACATAAAATGTAACACATAAAACTAGATAAAAACACATACAACACACAAGTGCGTGATACGTGACCCAGTGCACTGGTCCAGCTTTCGATCGTCAACTAGCTTTTACACGTGTTTCACTTCTTATTTTCAATGTGGTCTCATAGAGCGTGTTAGACTTAAATATCAGCTGGTCATTAAGTAATCGTTCTTTATATATTTTTGAGGCCCTGTAAATTTCAAATTCTTCTAGGGCATTCAAAAGATGACCTTTATTACAGATGTGTATAGGTTCCATGTTTTCTTTAAACCCGGTGTAATTATGGTTTTTATTTATAAGGTGAAGTGCGTAATTTGATGTGGTTTTGTTAGGGTTCTTCTTTGGTAGATGTTCTCTAAATCTATCGATGAATCTTCTGCCCGTCTGTCCGATGTAGAAACTATCACATTCACTACAGCTAATTTTGTACACACCTGAACAATCTTCTGTTAAGGTTGGAACTCGTGGTTTAAGTATATTTTTTAATTTATTAGTGGTCCTGAATGAAACATTGATATTTAACTTTTTTAACTCATTTTTTATTATATTAGGGAGTATATTTGTGTATATTGCTGAAACATATTGAGTTTTACTTTTTGCAACATTTTTACTATTTAATTTTTTCAGGTGTTTATATATTATTTTATCAACCATTTCACTTTTATAATCATTTTTTATGGCTGTGTTTTATTGTGTTCACTTCGTCATTATAATCCTCAGTGTTCATAGGTATATTCACTAATCTGTGTGCAAGTGCATTAAACACCGCCATTTTTTGTGTATATGGATGATTTGAATTAGCATGTATAACCAAATCTGTTATGGTGGGTTTTCTGTATATTTTGAAAGTGAGAAGAGTATTTCGTTTTCGTACAGATACGTCAAGGAAATTCAAGCAGTTATTGTTTTCCATTTCCATGGTGAATTTAATGTTGTGATTAATGCTGTTCATAAATTTGAAAAACATATCTATTTGTCTGTGAGTGCCGTTAAATACTAAGAGTGTGTCGTCCATGTAACGTGTATACGAAATTATTTTATCATAAAAACGGTTATGATCAGATAATAAATATTTATTTTCATAATAGTTAAGATAAATTTCAGCTAAAAGTCCACCGAGAGGTGAGCCCATTGCTAATCCGTCTTCTTGGTTAAAAAACTTATTATCATAAGTAAAATAATTCTGTTGTAATATGATCTGTAATAGAAATAGGAGTTCATCTATTTGTATCTGATTTAGAATGCCTGTCTTAATTAAATTGTTCTTAAGAAATGTTACTAAAACAGGAATATTTGTATATAAATTAACTATGTCCATGGAAACCAATTTATAGTTAGGTAAAATCTCTATAGTTTTAATTTTTTCTATGAACTCTAATGTATTTTTTTACACTATGAACGTTTTCCATTTTTATACTGTTTTTGATAATATGTTGTAATTTTTTAGCTATTTTATAAGTTGGGGCGGACGTGTAGTTAATCAAGGGACGTACGGGTAAATTTTCTTTATGTAACTTAGGCAATCCTGTAAACTCGGGCGCTTTAGGTTTAATGTGTTTGACGTTACGTCTGGCTTGTGTGTCAAGCAAATTGACGCATTTATTGATTGCTGAATTTATGTGTTTTGTATATTTATCCGTGGGGTCATTATTTAACATCGTTATATTGTTATCATTAATGAAATCGTAACATTTTTGTATGTAATCTGTTTTGTTTATAATGACTACTGTAACCCCTTGGATAATAACTCTTGTTCCTCTGTAGATAACATTCTATAAACGCATAGCTAATTATACTAATGTCATGTTATCTACAGAGGAACAAGAGTTATTATCCAAGGGGTTACAATACAATCTACCCGACTTTAGAAAAAACGTTTTAATATGTGAAATCACAAATACTGAGGCGGTTATTAAGTGCATTAAAGACCAGGACATTCAGTGTGAAACGCGGTCGTTAATTAACAATAAATTGAATCGTATTTTAAAATTAGATAGCACAAACAACACAAAACATAGGAAAGAGTCAAAAATAGCAAGAAACATTAAACAGAAGATAGAAAAGAATAACACCATGATAACAAAAGCAGATAAAGGGAACATAGTAGTCATTATAAACATAACAGATTACTTACAAAAATGTTACGATTTCATTAATGATAACAATATAACGATGTTAAATAATGACCCCACAGATAAATATACAAAAAACATAAATTCAGCAATCAATAAATGCGTCAATTTGCTTGACACACAAGCCAGACGTAACATCAAACCTAAAGCGCCCGAGTTTACAGGATTGCCTAAATTACATAAAGAAAATGTACCCGTACGTCCCTTGATTAACTACACGTCCGCCCCAACTTATAAAATAGCTAAAAAATTACAACATATTATCAAAAACAGTATAAAAATGGAAAATGTTCATAGTGTAAAAAAATACATTAGGGGAGACTCGCCCAGTACCGGACACCTTAGCTTTTTTGAAAATAAAAATTTTTTAAAGTAGTGTAGGGGAATGAAAATGCAGCAGTCGTGAAGCTTAAATGTTTTTTTATTAGAAAAATTTTAACATATCTGCTAATAGCAAAAAGTTTAATGATAAAATAAACAAATTGTGTCTGTAAATGGCCATTTTAAAAAGTATGCGCCCATTACCGGACACTATGAAATTTTCAAAATTATTGTTAAAATTTACTGTTATTTTGCTTAATACATGGTTAATCTAAGTAAGTAAGAAGTAATTATAATAAAAACCAACATATTAGAAGCCAAAACGAAATTTACATGTAAATAAACTAAGAACAATTGTCACATTTATAATACAGGAGATTTTCTTGATCAGTGCAAGCAACATGTGCCCACCCTTTGCAAGAGGTGCACTGAACCCAATCTTCATCAGTTGTCTCGTTGCAAACTGTGCACTCAGTAAGACCATCCGGTTCGTCGGTGTCCATTTCTGTTGTTATTTTATTCAGGACAACTTTCTTAAAGTGAAGTTTTCTTTTGACAGAAATCCTCTTGTATTCATTTTTACGCTTAGGCTGTTTCACTTTTTTTGGTTGTGCTGAGCCACCACACTTTTTTTTTTTGATTTTCTCATTGCTACTTCCTTCATGTTCTCTTCAGATTTCTTAACTTTCTCCTCCAACTGTGCTTTGTACGGACTTCCAGTTAAAATTTCACTTTTTTCACTTCTTCCCTTCCTCTGACTAATTTTTTTCGTAGCCTCACCTGTAATAGGAGAAATTTCTGCAGTCACACGTTGGAATAAAGGGGACATGAAGATTTTAGGCCGACCAAAAGAGTGAGAAGTGCTAGGAGTAGCCAGAGATGTTTGGGTAGGCCTAGCTTCCATTGTGGAAACACCTGAAGTTGACGCCATGCCTGGACAGGGCGGGGAGGTAGGCCTAGACGCTAAGGTTGAACATGAAGGCACTACTTCAGACAATGAGGTTGAAAAAGAAGGGTTGGCGTTCTCTTTTGCAGGCACTGATTCTTCAGAATCCATGGGGGAGGGGCCAGAAACCGTGGGTCTTACGAGAACTTCACTGTCTGAAATAAAATGAGTTGCAGCAATGTAGTCCAAATCTGAAAATATGCCCTTGTTCAACGGATAGAGCCCAGTACAGGCGAAACCAGACTTTGCAAGCTCCATCCTGCAGACTGCCATAAATGCTGTGTTCACCAAACTCGCAATATCCCTTTGAGCTATCTTCAGAGGACGGTATTTTTGCATCCACCTTGCACAGGCTTCGTTGTAAGCAGCTTTAAATGGTCTCATTATTGTACGGTCGAGTGGCTGTAGTTTGTGCGTGGTATGGGGAGGGAGGCTTATCATGTGCACGTTATGTTCTCTTGCATACAATATTACTTTCAGTTCCTTGTGGGAACTGTGGCCGTCCAAAATTATAAGAGCAGGGCTCTCCTTTGTTGGGTTGACACGGGTAACAAACATCTTGAGCCAGAGCAAAAATGAGTTACAAGTGATCCACCCACTTTTTTCACAAGCAAAAATACTTCCATCTGGTGCATCTTTTTTCAACTCCTTGGCCAGCTTCTTCCTTCCAAATACAAATAAAGGGGGTATGAATGTGTCACCTGTAGCATTGATTGATAGCAACACTGTAACGTTCCTTCCTCTTTCTCCCGACGTGATTTTACTAACCTGCTTCTTTCCTTTTTGTGATAAACCATTGTAGCATTTTCATGAACAACTGACACACCTGTTTCGTCGCAGTTGAATATTTTGGAGGGAGAGAACTTAAACTTTGCTGAAATGGCTTCATACTTGTTAAAAAACAAGTCAACCTGTTCTTTGTTGAAACCAACAGCCCTCTGAATACTAGTTGATTGTGGTTTCTGCAATGTGATGTCAGGATGGCGGCTCAAAAATTCATAATAAAACTTGTCACCTGCTTCCCTCTTTTCTTTGTTGAATTGGTGGGGAATTTTAAGGTGTTCCGCCATTTCGAACACAAATCTTAGAAACTCTTTTTTGTTAAGTGGCATCATTCTGTTATCAAGATCTTTAAGATGGTCAACCAAATACGATTCTAACTCATCAGAAAAAGTCGGCTTGAAGCGTCCGAGCTGGGGCCTTAAATCTACAGCCCTACCATCTTTCAGAAGTTTTATCCTGTCAGACAAAGTGCTTTTTGGTACCTCAAAATGAAATGAAGCCTCCCTTATCCTCATTTTATTAGACATAACCTGCTCAACAGCCATTTTCATAGCATCTTCGGACCAATTGCCCTTCTTCTTTTCATTGCCCATGACGAGGATTGGGCCTGTAAAGAAAAAAAGTATTTGTAGTGTTTTAGGTCATAACACCAACATTTGCTACTGTCGGTACTGGGAAAACACTAAGTGTCCGGTCCTGGGCGAATGAGGTTGGAAAAGCTTTTAAATTCCTAACTGTAAACTAACGTAATAAACTAAAATACACTGACTGCTTTCTACTCTCTATGAAAGTGGGGTTCACATAAAAAATAGTTAATCTCATTCTACTCACCAAGACTCACAGAACAGTGGATGAAAAGTTTCGGCGGGAAGCAGCCAACCACCGCACATAAAGACTTCACTCACTCACTACTCTGACACGACTGGTGCGAGAGGTCGCTAAACTCTACCATGTAGTTGATACTACGATGTTGAATGACAAAGAGCTTTGTGCGCAATAGTTCATCTATCTGCCATCTAGCGGCAATTTGTATAAACACCCTCCGGCCGGTACTGGGAAGTGTCCGGTACTGTGCGGGCCTCCCCTAGAGTTCATAGAAAAAATTAAAACTATAGAGATTTTACCTAACTATAAATTGGTTTCCATGGACATAGTTAATTTATATACAAATATTCCTGTTTTAGAAACATTACACATTCTTAAGAACAATTTAATTAAGACAGGCATTCTAAATCAGATACAAATAGATGAACTCCTATTTCTATTACAGATCATATTACAACAGAATTATTTTACTTATGATAATAAGTTTTTTAACCAAGAAGACGGATTAGCAATGGGCTCACCTCTCAGTGGACTTTTAGCTGAAATTTATCTTAACTATTATGAAAATAAATATTTATTATCTGATCATAACCGTTTTTATGATAAAATAATTTCGTATACACGTTACGTGGACGACACATTCTTAGTATTTAACGGCACTCACAGACAAATAGATATGTTTTTCAAATTTATGAACAGCATTAATCACAACATTAAATTCACCATGGAAATGGTAAACAATAACTGCTTGAATTTCCTTGACATATCTGTACGAAAACGAAATACTCTTCTTACTTTCAAAATATACAGAAAACCCACCACAACAGATTTGGTTATACATGCTAATTCAAATCATCCGTATACACAAAAAATGGCAGCGTTTAATGCACTTGCACACAGATTAGTGAATATACCTATGAACACAGAGGATTATAATGACGAAGTGAACACAATAAAACACAGCCATAAAAAATGGTTATAAAAGTGAAATGGTTGATAAAATAATATATAAACACCTGAAAAAATTGAATAGTAAAAATGTTGCAAAAAGTAAAACTCAATATGTTTCAGCAATATACACAAATATACTCCCTAATATAATAAAAAAAGTTAAAAAGTTAAATATCAGTGTTTCATTCAGGACCACTAATAAATTAAAAAATATACTTAAACCACGAGTTCCAACCTTAACAGAAGATTGTTCAGGTGTGTACAAAATTAGCTGTAGTGAATGTGATAGTTTCTACATCGGACAGACGGGCAAAAGATTCATCGATAGATTTAGAGAACATCTAATAAGGTAAATTATTTAAATTTGGTTCTAACAGCGGTCTGGAGACTATACATAAAATGAAGTATGTGAAAGAGCGAGAGAGTAAAAAGGGAGGTGAGAGAGAAGAGAAAGAATGTAATTAAAAACAAAAAAGTACTGATTGGCATTGATTGTTTACATAGTAATAAGTTTAAATCAACAGAATGCAATAAAAGTTTTTCAAATAAGTTTATGTATTAATCTTTATAAATTTGTATATTAAGTAATTGAATCTGAGTTTAAATGGTAACTTTTGTAAGTTAGGTAACATAAAATAACATAATACAGTGTTTTTAGGTAACATAAAAAAAGATAAAATAAAAGTTTATTATGTAAAATCAGATTGTTGACTATTAACAATTGGTAGTAAGTTTGAATTATAGATGGGGTGCAACTATATTAAGTAACAACAATGGTTATAAAATGCAGTTGCAGTGATTATTAATAAATGAGTATATTTGGATTACAATGTATATAAGTAAAGTTATTTCTAATGTCACCTTAACCTAACGTGTGCTCAACGAGTTTGTCTAAACGAATCTGGAAAATTCTTTTAAGTGGAAATAAGTATTTAACCTGTTTCCACATTCTACTTGTCAAAATGTAGTGGGGGCCAGGGCTTTTGGTTTTTTTTGGGGGGTTTCCTGAAGTTGTAAGGTAAGTGAATATTGGGGCCTTTTTGTTTAAACCAATAGGGATCCTTCATTATTTATTGTTTTAATAATTTAATATAATTACTTCACTACCGACTCGGAACACAGAGTCTCTCTGAAGAAGCTTTCTAAAAGCGAAAACCAGTTAAGGCTATAAGGTAAAACTTTTATGTTTTTACCTATAAAATACTTTGTGTTCCGAGTCGGTAGTGAAGTAATTATATTTAGTTAAGTAACGGACACGTCATGGACAACGAAATCCAAGAATGTTTTAATAATGTTTGTATTTGCAGTAAAGTGACAAGTAATGAAAGGTACATTTGTCATGTAATTGTTTCAGAGTGTTGAAAAAGGATCCATACCATACAACATGTCTTCCTCTACATATAGGTTGTCTTGTAGAACTCAAAAAAACTAACAGTAAGTTTATAATTCAAACTTAACAATTATTTAATAAATACCAACAAATTTTGTATTACTGTTTAACAAGCTAAGCCATTTTACTTCCATTTTCCATAAGGAAATGGAAGTGTGGTGATGGCAAAAAAATCGTGTTCGAGATAAGGGCTGATTCTGATTATACTACCCTCAAAACATGAAGAAAAGTCATTTTCTGAAAAGTGTGTGTGTGAGTTGTAGAGGACTCAAGGCCTATTGATTTTGGTGAAGATCGGTTAAGGGGAAGGGGTAGTTTACCTGCAACATTTTATGTTTTAACAAGAGTAAAGTACTTAATTTTGATAAATAAAGTATACTGAAAAGAAGATCATAATAATCCACTGTAGAAAGGTAGATGAAATATCTATAAATGAAAAGGGTAGTTGAAGGGGGAGAGGGAAATTGTCTATAAATGAAAATTATAGTTGAAGGGGGAGGGGATAATTTTTTATATGCGTACTATGTTATCGGTAACAAAAAAGTAGTTTGTTGTTAAAGTTCCTTCCTGAGCTGTTTGACCATGGTCCAATGTTTTCTGCAAAACAAGACATTTCAGGAGTGCCATCGACTGCCATCATTAGCGAAAATCGGGTGCGCTAACGTGAGGTGGTATATGTTAGTGACCACAGTACTGTGGCTAAGGCTGAAGAAAGAAATAGTTTCTATAGAAATATTTCATTTTGAAAATGACTTTAAATATAAATCTGAGAACATGGATTTCCATACCGATTTTTTGCTAATGGACAACAGTGATACACAGACTGAAATTGCTCACAGCTATAGATAAGCCGTTCATGAAGTGTCTTCTGCTTGTAAACAGTACTTAACTGCTCCTTGCTTTAAAAAATAATTAGATTTGTTTCATAAGTTTTTCGATATTTCCTAAGTTTAGCTCAGTTGTTTTATGGCATTATAGTGTTTAATTTATGAGAAATCAAACTTACATCTATCTGTTTTGTTGTAGAACTCTTCTATCTGGCACATGATCTGGTCGATTTACAACCAGAGATGGCAATTTCATGGTTTGCAGTTGGATGTTACTACTATCTTATTGGTAAGTGTTAGTCTTAACAAATCCCTATTCAATTTAAAATAGGATTAATACAAACAACATATACTAGGTTTTATACGTTATCCACTCTCTCTCATTCGTATCGCTTTTATATCCACTTCAGTGGTTATGTTCAGATTTGAATGGAAAGAGTATGAACACAATAAAATTGTCTTTTTTTTTCACATAGTTACAAGAAATTTGAGTTATTTGTAGTTTACGTAATTATAGTGGCCTGAGTATCCACAATAACTAAAATACAGACATATAATTCTTCTAGTTTATTTAGTTTTTTAAATTCGTGATGCCAAACTAGATTCAGTTTTTTTTAAAACAACTCTGGCAGCATTTCCTAGCTCTGTAGAGTTCTTCATGTTTTATGCTAATCAATATATTGTTAAGTTAAAATATGTTCTTTATGGTACAAAATTCTAATAACCTAGTCAACTAATATTAAAAACAAGCATCCTCTAGAAAGTGGTAATTGAACAGTATTTCACAATATTGATTGAAGACTTGTTGGGCACTTGGTGAAACATATTACTACAAAAGTTTTAAAAAATACAAACACTTGTTAGTTTCACAATTTATTGTTAACCTCTGACAATTGTTTCAGCGTATTAGGCTATTCTCAAAGAGCTGCTAAAAACAACTAAATACAAAGAATGTGTAGGAGGGTAACACATGTTACGGGTGTGTATATGAACATTTGTGTGTAGTCAAGTGACTGTAAAAACTAAGTATAATAGTGTTACGACGGTCTACTCGATCGTCGTAGGTACAGTGGAAACAAAATAAGTACAAGACACCAATTAAGTCACTAATCACACCTTTAATTTTTTTCATAATTAACAACACGGTCTCTACAACAAATCAAATGAAATTGTTCACACGCAATAAAATGTCCACTAAAATTAAACACAATTATATTACAATTATACCGTCCGATTATAAAACACCACTCTTAACTAATAACGACTTGAACGCGCACAGTAATATCGCTACTATAACTCTCGAACCGCACTGTCAATATGTCGCATTAATACTGCACTGAACGTCATTGAGTACTGGTATTTATACCGCCCCAAATTACTAGATTATTCCATAATGCGCGATAGCACCAGTGTAGTTACAACGTAATTACTTGCGGCCTTGACACAGTCCGTGTGCCCGAGCGAAGTCTGGCACAGTCTAGACAATGCGTCAACAAGCATGTACGAAACACACGTTACATTCCGGATCACTCGGAAACATTCGATAAACACGTAGATTGTTCTGTGATGTCGTAACACCGCCCCCTTCTTAAGCCTGTTCGTCCCGAACTGGCAAACCGTCTCTGAAGTAGTACTTAGCCAGGCGATCTTGGTTGACGACCTTGAACTTTCACTGCCCTTCCTTGTAGCGGTTCATTTTTGGGTATTTTTCATTTTAACCGTATGGGGCATTTATATATTTTTACTTATTTCGTTTTCGGGCGGGCTTGTGTAAAATATTGTAAAACTGTATTATTGTGCAACGTATTTGTTCGTATAACAGAACAGTGTTAAGCAACAATTTGAAACAAAAGAATAGACGCAGTTTGTTGTTGAGCAATGCGGCTGAAGAATTTGCCCTCTTCAAAATTCTAAGAACTTTGCAAGTGTGTCGATGCACAGGCGCGAATACCCACGCAAGCGCACTCAAAAGGACGCTCCGACTAGAAACTCAAGATGGCCAGAGTGTAAAAAAATATTCGTCGTCTCTACAAGATCTCCCAGAAATACTGCCAAGACAGTGCTTACTATCAATGACGTCAGCAGAGCCCAAGCCAAAATTGTACTTTGGTACATGGAATATAACTTCAATATTCCATATATAAAATGGTTACCTAACAGCAAATGAGGCCTGAGCGACGAAAGCATCGTGGCAGTGAACAACAATTCCCGCCAGAGAAAGGAACATGTACCTGTTACATTCTCAGTGACAGTCGACATTAGTCAGAGACGCTAAGCAGCAGATTGTACAACAGCGTGTAGATGTAGTTAGTGAGCCGCGGGCCCCGGTCGGTCGAAACTTTCTAAATATGAATAACTCAATGTAATACCGACGTATTACCGACCGGGACCCAAGGAAATAAGGAGGTTATACAGGAGAAGTGTAGTGAACTGCGGGCAAATTATTCAAAGTGACGCGAACTAACGAACGAAGCAACGTGTACCCGGGTGGTGTCTCGAGATGTATACAGTTTTAAAGTAAAATGGGGTGTTTCAATTAAATGGTTCTAAATCGTGTGAATGTGTGTGTGAGCAGCTGGGCTGACCTGTATAGGGTAAGAAATATCTAAATGTAAGGCATATCTGTATCTATTTCAGAATTTGTTTCTCTCATGTTTGTGTCATAATGATTTTGATCCGTCTTAACAGTAATTAAAACTATTTGCTTCACTATAATTATGTGTTAGTCTAAGTTATTTCGTCATTACCACCGTCTTATTTCTGTGTTGAAAAAATTCGTCTAACGAAATCGGGGGTTTTCTGAATTTCTATTACAGTCAGATAGCGGGATTTTTATAAGGGCAAGAATATATAAGTTTTCGATATTTTACCTTCTAGAAAAAATATCGTGGCGACCTTGGGCAGTTTTCAAAAGATAAGTTTTACGGGGACCATGACGGTAAGTGAAATTCTGGCAGCGGTAAGTATTATTTTATGAAGAGAGGAATGTGTTAAATACCAGCTTGCAAAAAGAGTAACTTCACAGCGACGACCCTGCCAGGATGTTCGTATATAAATTTTATAGGAACTAGACCTATTTTAATACACAGAAAATAGGATGTGGTAATGACGAATGTATAAAAATTTTATCGTACATAATTAAGTAGGTTAGGTTTATGTTATTGTGATTCACAATGTGTTAGGTGTGAGTAGAGAAAAAGAGTAATTTTATATATAAAAGTGTTATACAAACGAACTTTAAAAATGTCTATAATACAATGTAACGATAGTGATTTTGCATGGGACGAGTGGGAGAGTGAATTTCGAGGTGTTGTGGGTGAGATGACAAACGAGGAATGGGGTAAGTTAGACAATAGGTTAACACGAATGGAAGAACAAGAGGAAGGAATATTTGCGGAAATTAATAAACATAGTGAAATAACCAATGATACAGGTAAGATAGTTGAAGAGGTAGTGGTAGAAAATAAGGCAGTAAATAGGCCTAATGACAACGGTAGTGTAGGGGTGAAAGAAAAGGAGTATACATTGAATGACATATTTGACCTTTTAAAGAAAGGTTTTGACGAAAATAACAAAATATTGAAGGAATGGGCGCAGGAACTAAAGACAGACCGATTAAGGGAGGATACAGTTGAGTCAAATCAGGTAAGTGGTAGTAATGTTGTAAATGATAGTGAAGAAAGAATCAACCAGGTGAGTGACAGTGATAATGAATTCGTAAATAACAGTGACCAAATAATGGGAGAAGTAGGGTTAACTAGTGAAAATAATGATGGTGAGTACAATTCAGAGGTAAGTGGTGATGTTGATATAATTATTTCTAATGATGAAATAATGGTAAATAATAAGAATAATGATTATATAACTGAAAATGGGGTATCAAAAAGTGATACAATAGACGATAGTGAAAATGAGAGTAGAGTGAGAGTTGAGGTTGATCATGGAGTGTTAGTTAGTGTTTATGAGTTAGAAAGGGAGTATAGGGGTAGTTTAAATGTAGAAGGTGAACAGGGGGCAAATTTTGATGGGGTTAAATGTGAAGCAGAGAATTCACAAGTGTTGATGGAGGACAAGAGTTCCTCGATAATTTTTGTAGAAGACGAGAGTTCTTCAGGAGGTTATATAAGTTTTTTGTGTTTATCTGGTAGGGCCAGATGGTATTTAGATAATTTTAGGGTATTTCCCTCTGCATGGAATGGGAGAGTTCAGTGTGGTTATGAGAGTTGTAACAAAAGAGAGAGAGAAATAAAAATTTTTGAGGTTAATAGAGGGTATGAAATGTTGGTGCAGGTGTTAGATATGGAGAGAGATGATGAGAGAGAGAGAGAGAGAGGAATATCTGAATAACACTGTTATAAATAATGATAAAATAATTGACTGGGTATTGAGACAATTTACTGACGGAGACTGGACAAAATTAACTGATAGCGACAAGTTGTATGAAATAATAAATGGTATGATGAAGGATTTAGAAATAATGATTCATGAAGATAATAATCATAAATTCAAGGTAAATAAAAATCATTTATGCTATAAATATGTGAGGTATCTTTTTGACGATGGAGGCTAAAATAGAAAACAGTAAAAGACAGTTAAATATTTTGTTTTAAGCTATTTGACTTGGCTGATTTGGAAATTGAGATGTGATAACTGACTAAATAATGAATCAGATTTGTAAATAAATATGTAGTAAAGCCAATTGTATGTGTTGTGGTATGTAGAAATAGTGTGTGTGGCTGGGAGGTGACGCAAAGGAGTCACGAATGTAAAGTTTAATAACATAACATTTTTTTTTTATTCAAAGTTGGATCCAATAAAACTGCTTATGCTCTGTTCAATTAACTAGCTGGTCAGATATGTAATATAAGGTGTTCATTACATGCTATGATTTTAAATGTATTATTTCATTGTTGTATGTTAGGTATAGGCATTGATAAGAATATGTGTTTTCATGATATGTGTATGCTTTAAATTAAGCCAATAATTAAACGCCTGGCAGGCAATCAACATAATAGAAGTAAGTATTGATAATATATTCCATGTAATTTGTTCAATTATGAGATGTGTTTTAATTGTATTAGGAGAGCAGCTGATCAACAATAAGAGTCACTGGTATATTGGTTATAAAGGTTCCAAGTTATTAATGTTCAATGTAATGTTTGCAATGTATTACCGATGTTTTAAAATGATGATACAAATAACTTGAGAAAATGAGAAACAAAGTAATAATTTATGCAAGTTAATAAAAGAGAGTTTTTGGGTGATAAATATTTTATGTGACATATAGATCTGTCAAAGTTAAAGTTGAATTAGTAGAGATGATATAAGGTAATGTTGTTTTGAGTTTATACATGTTATAGTATTTTGAGAAGTATTGATGTTGACACAGTAGTAGTGAGTATATGTAGAGATGAGTAATGTGAATGAGATATAAACATATTTGTTGATGATATTTTGTAGTAAGGGTGAGGTGGTAAGGTGTGAGCAACGTATGGCGTTGTGGCGAGAATAGAGTAGTTCGCGTGAGTGTTTGCCGATATTTTGGAGGGGCATTGGCTCGTATGGTTATAGCCAGGTAGGGAACACACATCCTAGTACAAAGATGAGCGGTGCCAGAGGTAAATTGAATTTAGAGTGTTTTGATAGATATTTTTATAGAGAGGGGTGTCATGTAGTAAAAGTTAATAGTAGAGTCAGGGGAATAAAGATTATATATGTATACAGATCTAGTAGTACAGTCAATGAGAATAAATAGTTCAAATCACCCACAGTAGAATAAAGTAAGATTGTTAAATAGAGAGAGTGATTTATGATAAAGATATAAAATTTTCATTTTGTAAAGCCAGTGACAGAATTGTGATAAAATTTGAGAATAATATAAAATTAAGGTGTTTATTTTCATAATTTAATTTTCATAATAATTTAAATGGCAATTTGTTTATTATTTCTATTTAATATTTTGTTCATTTTAAATATTTTATTTTATTATGTTTTGTGCTTTGAGTTAAGATTGTTACAGATGTTTAATGTAGGTGCAGAAAGTATACATAACATATGTAGGTCAAGGGTTCTGGAACTTGACCTAGTTTCGATCAGCTGATGAGGTCATACACCTACTAAGCTTGTATAGTAGGAAGTCAATTTTAATTTGTTTGATTAATTAATTCAAACCAATATTTAAATAATTTTAAATATGAGGAAAACATTTAAATAAATTTAATAAATATTTAATGAATAAATTTTTTTTTTTGAATTTTAAAATTTTGAAAATTTTAATTTTTTTTTTTGAGAAAAAAAAACTTGATTTTTCGCCTGCCAGCGAATGAATATTTTAGATAATGATTCCTTTGTTATGTGTGCATTAACCATGTTTATTTTATTGTATTGCATTGTATTGGTAGACTATAAGTGGTTCTCATGTTAGAGTAAGGATGTGTTTAGATTAGTAGAAATGTCTAGGTTAAGTCATTTGAAACAAAAATTTAGAAAAACAAGGAAGAGAATTTTTGATAAAATATTATTTTTTTTGAATTTTGAATTTTTTGTTAAATTTTTAATAAATCTTAAAAGCAATTTTTTACTTTTAATGTGTTATGGTAACATGTAATGTTAGTGTGTGTGAGCCCAGTATCTGCTAAAGGCAGCCCAGCTTGCATAAAAGAGGGAACACATCGGTAGAGGATCTGGAATAATTTAAGCCAGGGATTGAGGATTTTGGGGGTAGCATGTTAAAAGGCGAGGTGCGCCGTGGTACGAGTCTGTTCGATTTCTCGGTGTTGGGATCTCTTACGGAGAAGTCCAGTGATCTCGTTCAGATGAGTCCATGGTCGCTGAGACAGGGGGGTCGGGTACCCATGCAGATTAAGAACAAGGGGGTTGTTGGCACCAGTTCCTCACCGGTCCTCTTCGGGGTTTATCGATGAGATTTCTTCTGTCGTGGACAGCGAATTCTCATCGAGGGGGTATTGTAGCGGTTAATTTTTGGGTATTTTTCATTTTAACCGTATGGGGCATTTATATATTTTTACTTATTTCGTTTTCGGGCGGGCTTGTGTAAAATATTGTAAAACTGTATTATTGTGCAACGTATTTGTTTGTATAACAGAACAGTGTTAAGCAACAATTTGAAACAAAAGAATAGACGCAGTTTGTTGTTGAGCAATGCGGCTGAAGAATTTGCCCTCTTCAAAATTCTAAGAACTTTGCAAGTGTGTCGATGCACAGGCGCGAATACCCACGCAAGCGCACTCAAAAGGACGCTCCGACTAGAAACTCAAGATGGCCAGAGTGTAAAAAAATATTCGTCGTCTCTACAAGATCTCCCAGAAATACTGCCAAGACAGTGCTTACTATCAATGACGTCAGCAGAGCCCAAGCCAAAATTGTACTTTGGTACATGGAATATAACTTCAATATTCCATATATAAAATGGTTACCTAACAGCAAATGAGGCCTGAGCGACGAAAGCATCGTGGCAGTGAACAACAATTCCCGCCAGAGAAAGGAACATGTACCTGTTACGTTCTCAGTGACAGTCGACATTAGTCAGAGACGCTAAGCAGCAGATTGTACAACAGCGTGTAGATGTAGTTAGTGAGCCGCGGGCCCCGGTCGGTCGAAACTTTCTAAATATGAATAACTCAATGTAATACCGACGTATTACCGACCGGGACCCAAGGAAATAAGGAGGTTATACAGGAGAAGTGTAGTGAACTGCGGGCAAATTATTCAAAGTGACGCGAACTAACGAACGAAGCAACGTGTACCCGGGTGGTGTCTCGAGATGTATACAGTTTTAAAGTAAAATGGGGTGTTTCAATTAAATGGTTCTAAATCGTGTGAATGTGTGTGTGAGCAGCTGGGCTGACCTGTATAGGGTAAGAAATATCTAAATGTAAGGCATATCTGTATCTATTTCAGAATTTGTTTCTCTCATGTTTGTGTCATAATGATTTTGATCCGTCTTAACAGTAATTAAAACTATTTGCTTCACTATAATTATGTGTTAGTCTAAGTTATTTCGTCATTACCACCGTCTTATTTCTGTGTTGAAAAAATTCGTCTAACGAAATCGGGGGTTTTCTGAATTTCTATTACAGTCAGATAGCGGGATTTTTATAAGGGCAAGAGTATATAAGTTTTCGATATTTTACCTTCTAGAAAAAATATCGTGGCGACCTTGGGCAGTTTTCAAAAGATAAGTTTTACGGGGACCATGACGGTAAGTGAAATTCTGGCAGCGGTAAGTATTATTTTATGAAGAGAGGAATGTGTTAAATACCAGCTTGCAAAAAGAGTAACTTCACATCCTGTTGAATCCGATAAACAACATCGTGTGTTCTATACCAACATACAACTTTTTTTCAAAGTGTAGGGTCCTTCCCAGTTAGACTGAAGCTTAGGTGAGCGACCATGACGGCGCTTTGGGTTGAACAACCAGACCTGATCTCCTTCTTGGAAACCCACACTATTGTTTCAAATGTCATACCGAGTTTTCGTTTTATCACTGCAATCTTCAGTCATCCTCTTACCAAGCGATTCATCTCTCGCAGTTGGTTTTCTAATTGTGAGGAATACTGTAGTTCTGTGGCTCGTGGGACTGAGTCTCAGGTGATCTGAACATTAAGTCCCCAGGAAGACGAATCTCCCGCCCAAACACCAATTTTGCTGGAGTTCTGCCAGTTGTGTCGTGTACTGATGATCTATACGCCATGAGGAATAGTGGTATACGTTGGTCCCAGTCTGTTTGGTTCTCGTCAACAAGCTTCAAAAGATACTGCTCAAGTGTCCTATTGAATCTCTCGACCATCCCGTCCGACTCAGAATGCAGAGGCGTTGTCCTGGTTTTTCGAATTCTGAGTAGACGGCATAATTCTTTAAACACTCCTGATTCGAAATTTCTCCCTTGATCCGTATGGATTTCCATAGGGGCTCCATAACGGCCACAGTAGTAACCTCCTGATTTGGAATTGCATAGGCTTCCACCCACTTTGTAAAGTAGTCACCTACAACCATGTACTGGTTTCCATCGTCAGTAACTGGGAATGGTCCAGCAATGTCTATGACAATTCTCTCGAAAGGCAGTCCAACGTTATACTGTCTCATTTTTCCCCGGCTTCTGGTTTGTGGGCTCTTGCTTGCAGAACATATTTCACATGTCCGAACCCATTCCTCTACATTGTGGCGATGATGAAGCCAATAGAATCGCTTCCGTATTTTGTCAAGGGTTTTGTTAACGCCAAGATGGCCTCCAGATGTTCCATCATGCATCTCCTTCAAAACAGACTGCACTTTACTTCGGGGAACTATCAACTGCATGACCACGTCTTGTCCATCTGCACTTTCCCAAGCCCTTTTCAGCAATCCGTTTTCTAAGGTGTTAACAAACTCCTTTAATAATATTATAATAATTATGGATTCATAGTTACTTACCATATGAGCGAGGTTAACTGTTCTCTGTTTACACTTTAGTTCAGGCGCCATGTTGGTGTTACCAACCTTACGTATTTGATATTATTCGGGTCCAAGGTTCTTATAAGCGAGGCTGAGACTGAACGGTTACCAGAAATAACGTACAATGACAGCATTTGTATTAAAATAAATGGTTGTTTTTTATTGTATCATATTTGCATAATTTGTCTTCTAAACATCAAAATGGCTACAGGCATATTACATAAAGCAAAATGGCGTTCCTACTTCCGCCTCTCTACACAATTAATAATTCTTTTTGATTACCCTACATATTAATTTTATTTCCCCAAAAGATTTTAAAATAAGCTGCAGCTCGACTAAACTGATCATTAAAACTGTAACATGACTTCTATAAACAATTAAATAAGGAACACAAACCAACGCCTCATGGCGTCTCGCCAGTTTAATATTCGGCCTTACATTTACTCAACTACACACACACTCATTCGTTTTCTTTAAAGCACTGACAATTTGGATTGAATTGATCTTTGAAAATTGAGCTCAAAACTTATTTTCATATGTAAAAAGGGATTAGTGCACTTTCCTGTTCTGATGTGGCGTAGTCCTTTTTGGGAACCTCCTCTTCGCCGACTTGTGTTTTTCTTTTGTTGTTTTACTGCATACTGACGTTAGTGATGTTTGTTACTGCACTGAATTTACACTCTGTTTACATTTTTCTCACTAATTACAATATTGTTACATGTTCTCTGCAATTTGTAGTTTGGCTGGTATTAGTTGCCGGACGACCTTTTGCCAGGTGTTGTCGTCTCGGTTGTAGTATGAAGACTGGGGCGGATGCAATGTACATTATTTCGTATATGTGAGTGCATCACGTCATGGTTCCTTTGTTTCGAATGGTTCACACCCTGTTTCATGTCATTGTTGTTACGTCATTGTTATATTTTTTAATGACGTCCTGCCTTCTGGACCAATGAAAATTGATATTAATAGTCAGTTTGCACTTATAACGCCATCGTATATGCTCGGCTCCACACGTCCGCTCTTGACCTTGGAATCGTTTCGCTCTGCTGAAATCTGCGTCGTTGTCTTTTTACAAAGGGAAATCGTTCTATCTATGTGTGTGTATGCAAAAATAATGAAATACAATAATTTGATACTACTCATACCATAATTCCGATATCAGAATTTTCGTACTGTCACAAAACCCCCTCAATGAAAGATTTTATGTCGAAACATAAAAACTTTCATTGACTCATTCACACGTTTTCTAAAAGGATCAGTCCAGATATGTTGCCACAAACCCCTGTAGTGTTAACATAAAAGAAATCTAATCACTTACCCTTGGTCCAATGATGATGCTTGCACCCTCTGACCTTACTGGACTTCTCAGGAGAGATCCCAACACCATAAGGCCATTAGGCACTTAACACTTCTGTTCTGACGCTCCGGCCAGCTCAGGACCACGGTCACAACACCACCAAACTCTGAAACATGCAATACAAATTTTAAAATAGTGGCCTTATCCATTCCCATATCCACAACTGATATGTCTCCCCTTAGATGCATTGGTTTGTGTTTTGAGGCATTGGTTTGCTCCATTAATAAATTTTCAAATAACAAGAGACAAGATTTAAGATAGAAAAACCCTCTCCATTTTTTAAACATTCCTGCATTTGTAACAGCTCTCTGACTTCAGTCAGCCATAATTACTCTCTTTACCACATGAACGTATGTTCTTATCCTAAGCAGAAAGCAAATTGTAACCTTTCTAAGCAATAACCACTAACTCTACTATTTTACTTCATATAACCTTGAAACATATACCTATCATGGCAAACAACTTCAAAACTCTTTATTTTCTTTACGCATTTTCTTTATTCTTATTTTCTTTGCAACAGAACTAATTCATTTTTCTTTGTTCAGAACCACTATTCTCTTTATATTTTTAACACATTAGCAAATTTGCTGTCGCTACCCCCGTAACGACCTCCTAGCCACACACACTATTGTACCCACACTGGACTGTAGCGCCCAGGTGCCTTCACAAAGACTGAACTGGTGGAGGAATTTTGTCATCTCCTTGTCTTTGCTTCAGCGTCACAATAAGAAAAATAATAAGATATAATATCTACAAGCTATAGTTACATGCCCTTAATGCGGGTCTACCACCTGGCCTTGCTGTTCCTACTCGAACAGAGTGGTAGCCGCTGTTCCATAGTTCCGGGGATTTCCCCTACAATCACCCCCCATTGATTTCTAAGTTCACCAATTTCAAGCCAGCTATGGTCAAGGTTCTTAATTTATGGCCATAGCTGACCGCCATCCAAAACCACAATTAGTGCTGGTAAGGCAGTAATCGCCCGAAAAGGCGGGGAAATCAACTTAATTAGCATGTCTTACATCACATCATTATTATACACTGTACCGTCAAGAATCACATATAATATAAAATTATATAAAAATTGTACAGTGTATGCACGCCTTCTGGAGGCCTCCGATGATGGCAACGGTCTGTGCGTTACTCATCAACCCATTTCGCTAGCTACAGTAGCACATGCCACTACTGCACTAGCCCAATTAATTCTAACTTAATTCCTCCTACATATACTGTCCTTACAGTCCATTTTGACTTACATTTTTACTAACACCAAACAACTATAAAAAACACCTTTTAACCTTGCTCAAAAACAAGTTCTTTGATTATTTAAAAATTTTCACATAGACACTTTGCAAGTTCAAACTTTCACTTTCACTGACAATTTCTTCCAAGACAAAATAGGAATTATAACAATGGATCATCTGATAAGTTTACATTAAAATAAAATACACTCCCTTGCTTTCTAAAGGAAAACAAGCACTTGAAAAAAAATTTGTACCATTTAAATTACAATAATGTTAAACATTTCGTTTCACAATTTCTGAACGAAACTACTTTAGTTCGTGGAACACATTTTTTTTTTATATATATATCTACTTTATCTTTCTATGAACTCTGGGTCCCCCTCCCCGTTCTTGTACGTAAAATTTCTACTCACACCTTTTTGTGGAGCCAGACCACCGTTAGTTTCACCCCGCTGTTGAGGCTACCGCCAACCATGGTCTGCCTCCCTAGCCAAAATCCACGATCAGAGGTGGTGAATCTGTGATCGCCCGAAAATGGGGGAGTGTCCCTCCTGGAAACATAAATATTAACATTTAAACTCATTCATGCTTTAATACAAACCCATTATCGCCTACCTAAGATGACCAATATAACTTTAAGTTTGTTGCATTGTGTGTTCCTACTATTTCTCTAGTCTCCCTGTCCTGCACACATATGAATTTTTCATTTTGATCTCTATTACCTCATAAGGTCCTTCATAGAGCAGGAAGAACTTCTTAATTTCCTTGTCTTTAGCGCTCGATAAGTCGTGCCTCCTTACTAATACCAACTGTCAAATTTCATATTTTACCCACTTACCTTTTGCGTCGTGCCTACGTTTTCTCCTTTCACCCTTGCTTAACAAATTCTCGTTGGCCAACCGGATCTTAATGCTCACATCCGTACGCTCGCTCTCCGTTGGATAATCAAACAGCTGCTCCAAAATTCTTGGGGGGCGTGTTCCCTTTACCAATTCATGAGGTGTATAGCCGGTGGACTCGGTGGTACTGTTCAGCCAATTTTCTACCCTTTTTATATACAACAGCCACTCACTGTGTTTAGCGTGACAATAGGCTCTAAAGATCCTGCCTATCTCTCTCATTACACGCTCAGCCTGGTTTGACTTGGGATGGTACACAGCCGTATGCTTCGTGATGATTCCTTCCCATCCTAAGGTCTGGCGCCATTTTCCACTGATGACCTGTGGCCCATGATCCGACAAAATCACCTTCGGCTTACCCACGTGAATCATATAATCTTTAGTCACCTTCTCACTCAATACCTTGCTGGTAGCTCTCTTTACGCTATACAATTTCACATATTTTGAAAAAGTGTCAAGTAATACAAAAATATACACAACTCCGCCTCTACCCTTCGGCAATGGTCCAAACAAATCTACCGCAACTAAATCAAATGGTCTTTCTACCCTTATAAAATTCAACTCACCTTCAACCCTGTAGTTCACTACCTTCGACTTCTGACACAAATCACAACTCCTCAGCAATTTTTTCACTCGTCTCTCCATATTCCTTCAACACATGATTCCTTCAACACATTAACACACTTTTACGCCCCAAAATGACCGTATCTCAAATGACAATCCCAAATAATCTTTTCTTCCAACTCTTCTGGTACTACTAACCTCCAGTCACGCTCACCCCCTACTGCCTTCTTAACCAACAATCCCTTGTAAACTTGGAAAAATTGGCTGTATTCTGATTCCTCCAATTCCGTCTCTAAGCTGTTTATTATCTTCCCCGACTTACCATCTGCTCTCTGCATGGTGCTGATATCCTTTAACTCTTCCCCAAAGATCTTATCCTCCCTACTAATTCTAAAAATTTCAATTTCCTTTAAATCCCTACCTGTCTTGTTATCCTCACAGTCTACTCTGGAAAGAGTGTCGGGTACCTTCTTCGCTGTCCCTTTAATGTATTCCCACTCGAAAGTGTATTCCTGTAGTACGAGCACCCATCTTGTTAGACGGCTGTGAGCAAGCTTGCAAGTGTTCAGAAAAGATAACGCCTTGTGATCCGTCCGTGTGATGGTCTGGTTTCCCAAAATGTAAGTTCTGAATTTTCCAACGGCGAATACAATACTAAGTAATTCTTTTTCAGTCGTTGTATAGTTCTTCTTGGCAGGCAGCAGTGATCTACCTGCGAAGGCTATAGTGAGGTGCTCCTGCTCCTCATCCTCTTGATACAGCTCTGTGCCGACTGCTACATTACTGGCGTCCGTCTGTAAGTAAAACACTTTTTCAAAATCCGGGTGGTTCATCATGATCATCTCACTAAATTTTCTTTTAATTTCCTCAAAAGCTTCACGCTCTGCGTCACCCCATTTCCATTGTCGGTTCTTTTGAAGTACAGCACTTAACCTTGCTGTTATGTGTGCGTAGTTCCTTTGAAATTTCCTGTAGAAGTTGCACAACCCGAGAAAACTCTGAAGTTGCTTTATGTTCCTTGGTTCAGGGAAGCGCATGATAGATTCGACCTTGTCCTGGTTTGCTGAGATCCCTCCTGACGTGATGATGAAACCTAAAAAGTTAATTTCCGTTTGTAAAAATTTAGACTTGTCCCAATTCACCGTAAGTCCTCCTGTCTTCAATTTTGCCAATACATACCTTAAATGTTCCAAATGGTCCTCAAAAGTCCTGGATGCAATCAAAATATCGTCTACATAAACTGTCAAGAAATCCAAGTCCTTGGGTCTTAAAATTTTATCCAAACATTTGATGAAACTTGCCACACTGGTGTTTAATCCGAAAGGTAGTGTCCGAAACTGGTAATTCTTTCCATTGAATAAAAATGCGGTGTACTTTCTACTCACCTCAGCTAACGGTACCTGCCAATATCCTGCAGTAAGGTCCAGCGATGTCATGTACTTCACGCTGCTGAATTTCTGGAATATCTCATTAATCGCTTCTGGTGACTCTCGGTCGGGTATAATGATCTGGTTTATTCATCTCGCATCCAAACACAATCTGACTCTGCCGTCCTTCTTGATTACCACCACCAATGGATTCGAGTAGTGCGATACTGATCTCTCTATAATTTTTCCTTCCAGCATTTTATCTAACTCCTCTTGCACCGCTCGTCTTTTGGAGTAAGGCACAGGATAACTCCGTTGCATGAATGGTGTGTGTTCCCTTATCTGTAACATACATTCATAATCTTTTGCCCTACCTGGAACATCGGCAAACACTCCCTTAAACTGCTCTATCACCTGCCATAACACCGCACGCTGGCCACTCCCTACACCGGACCCTTCACTACAAAATTTATCTGCCCTTATCTCCCACACTGCATCATTAATATTACTCATTTCGCTATCATCATCATAAATATACTCCGCCTCTCGACACCAATTAATTCTAGTATCACTATTATTCTCATCTACTCGTTTCTTTAGTAACTTTACACCAGTGGTTCTAACCCTATCCATTACCCTTTCAAAATTAACTCTCACCGACCGGTCACCCCCCGTCTAATTCTATCACTTTCTCTTTAAAATTTTTCACTGCTCTATTCCTCTGTAAAAAATCGTTACCCAAAATAATGTCCAAACTCAAACCCTTAACTACCAAAAATGCATTATCAAAATCTATACCATTAATCAAAAAATTCAAATGTATCTGTTTCATCACACGCTTGCTTCGTACCCCAGTGACTCCTATCACCGTAACCCCTGCTACTGGCAAAACTGGAATATTCTTGTTAAATTCTCTTAACTCACTTAAAATATTTTCTGCTATAACTGAAATCTCGCTCCCGGTATCCACCAATGTTCTAAAATGCTTACTTTCTATAGTTACCTGGATTTCTGTTAATCCTGCTCTCACCTCTGTCGTAGTATTGTTCTCCTCCTCTAACAAATCAGCTACTATGTCCGTCTTGATGACGTTACTTGGGATGTCTTCAGTTGGTTGGACCTCATGTGCTTCTCTGAACAGTGGTCGGGTCCTGGCTACCACTGTTGGTTTTAGTTTTCCGGCTGTCGTCCAGTGTCGCTCATATTTTGTTGTTGTTGACCACTTGGTCGTCCTTGTTTGTGGTTTGATGTCCCGCTGGTACTCGGTGTTCCTCTGTCAGTTAGTGTATACGGTTTCGTGTGTTCTCTCCTCCTCTGCTCTTCTTTCGGTAGTTTACACCGGAAACACTGTTTTATTCTTCGTATTGTTTAAATTAGCAGCCATCCTTACTATTTCTTTTATGAATTTGCTAACTTCAACCTAAACAACCGTTCTAGGTTGTTTAAGACCTGAAGATGTCAGTTATGACGAAAAGCTTAGTCGAACAATAAAAATTATAGCAGTTAGCAAATTCATAAAAGAAATAGGAAACACTGTTGTCTGTAGGCGTAGTTCTCTCTCCCGCACCTAGAACAACTCCACTCACCTGATTGCTGGAAATTATTTCTATGTCTATAATTATTATTAATATCACTATTTCCCTGGTAATTATTCCTAGGTCGGTTAAATTCCGTGTTACTATTATTGTGGTTATTCTGTATAGATCGTCTAACTGTTTCATGATCCCTAATACTCTGCAAAATGTCTAAAATTCGTTCTAACTCGCTTAAATTCTCTATCTCCTTAGTCATTAAGGTAATCTGTGCTTCTCTAGGTAGATGTTTACTCACATACCTGACGAACGATTTGAACGGTATAGGCGGTTCGAGGTATTTCGCCTCGTTGTACAGCTTTGTCACATACATCGTTATATTATTGTATCCTACAAAGTTACCTACTCCCATAATACGACTTCTTAGACTCTCTTGTTCTTCTTCCGCCCAAAATTTATCTTTAAATGCCCTCTCGAAAGTTTCAAAATTGTTCCATTCTACTCTGTGCGCCTCCGCCCATACGATTGAATTACCCTTAAAACATTTGACAATTTTTGTTAGCTGTATTTCCCAGTTATGGTTGCTAAAATGATTGTACTCTCGTGTCTGGTTTAAAAATCTCATAGGGTGTATTACTCTGTTCTCATGGTTAAAATTTTCTAATTCTATTTCATTGTACATGTCCCTAGTTACGATTACTCTTTCTGTAATACCGATACATTTTTTATTAATTTCCCCCCGTAACTCATTTTTCACTTTAATTAAATCATTTTCAATCACATCACATCTAACATGCATATTATTGTTGTTTTGTATAGATAGGTCATCAATTTCTTTAATCTTACTTTGTAACATGCTCATTCTATCACTAGTATTAGTCTCATGTTTTGATACTGTTTGGTCTATTGTTTCAATATGTTTGGTTATGTCTATTACATTTAATTCACATTTCTCTATTTTATTTTGTAAAACACTGGTTTTTATTTCTATTTGTTTATTTACTTCACATTTAGTTCTACTCTCTATCTGCTCATTAACTGTGGTTAAACATTTATTCTCTATTTCTCCATATTGTGTTTCTATTTGGTTCTGAACTGTCTCATTGATTTGCTTAATTTTGTTGTCTAACTTACTTATTTTGTTATGAAATTGCTCATTACTGGTTTCTGTTTGTTTTTGAATACTGTCACACTGTATTTCTATTTCGTTTATTCTTTCGTCAAAATTACAACTTTGTTTTTTAATTTCTTTTTTGATATCATTAAATTGTTCATCAAACTGGTTTAATTTATCATTTAATTCATTATTCTGTACTTTCATTAGCTGAAAAAGGTCTTCTAATGACACTTTATTATTTATACTATGTGTTGAGTTAGCTTGTGGTTCATTTAATAACAGCGACTCTGTTGCTGTATTATTTATGCTAATGCTTTCGTTATCTGCCATTTTGGAGTTCTAAATATATATTTGAAATATTACTGTATATACATATTGTGTTGTGGTCTCCAAGTTGCATATAACTAACTATATTTAATATTACCTTGTGTATCCAGTGTAAAGGTACTCATTTTTTACCTTTTTATAATTAATAACACATTCATCATACAATAATACTTACCGCTGCCAGAATTTTACTTACCATCATAGTCCCCGTAAAACTTACCTTATTAAATTACCCAGGTCGCCAACATGTTTTTTAGTTATACATGTAAACTTTGTACACTCTTGCCCTTATAAAAATCCCGCTATCTGACTGTAATAAAATCTCAGAAAACCCCCGATTTCGTTAGACGAGTTGTCAGCACAGAAAACTAGGAAATGGTTATGGCATAATAACTAGGCTAACACATGTTTATAATAATTTAAATACTATTTTATTTAACATAAAAATTTACTTCTTTCTTTTCCCTTTTTTTTTCTTTACTTATAATTTTTATCAATAAGTTTGCAATATCAAAATATGTAAATTATATATCTACTATACGAACCAGTACTCTCCTTAATGTTTTCTTTCTCCCCCTTTATTACCTCACTCACTCTCTCATTCTTTTTACACTTTGTTTTTAAACCCCACTGTTTGAGATCTCATTATTTATTTGTGTACACTTTATAAAAAAACAAATGATGGATTATTATTTGATGGACTGTTTTCACTGCTGCTTATCTACACTTGGTCACGTACTGCAATTACGTCTTTGTACTCCAACAACAAAGTTTGTTTTAAAGCTTTTCGTATAACCGGTACTGTAGTTAGTTTACTGTTGTATTGCGCACTTTACTCGATAGGCCGATTATAGTACTTTCGGCCTATCTTGCACCCGAGGCCACTATTTAACTTACGACCGCTCTAGTTGAAGAGTGCTATCTGCTACTGGCTGATGCAACAACTGGTGATAGACTGCAGACTGTGATTCACAAAGAGCCTGCTGCTGGGCGGTTACGCAATATGTCTGGCAATTGTTTAGGCTAACAATGTGCATTGCTGGTACTGGGGCTCCTCACAGGTGAAAGTCTGGCAATTTGAAAAGTGATTGAATTGATGCAATATAAAATTAAACTGGGGTAGCTCACAATTCTGTACCGTTACAATACCCCCCCAATAAGAGGTTGAAGGCCAAAGCGTTCAAACTCTTATTGCCTAAACCCTAAGAGGATCAGTGAGGATATGGCGCCGCAACCCCCCTGAACACTACTAAAATCATGGGTTCTTACCCCCATAGTCTGGCGACTGTGGCAGCACCCATCCGACCTTACGGGACTTCTCTACTCGAGATCCCACCACCATAAGCTCGGACAGATACCCGCCCCAGTATCGCCTGACTTTGAAACATTCAATTAAAAAATCGACAAACGGCTTTCCATCACTCCATATCCCACAACCGATTTGTATCCTCTTAGCCGTACTGGTTCATTGACAACGTACTGGCTCATTTTATATTATAGAATATATCTTAACCATAGAACATAGTGTTAATAAAACAATATAGGTTTACAATGGTACACATAAATTCCAGTCAAATTGAATAATATTCCCCGTACAATATTGCCCAGCCAAAATGACACATTAATTATGCAGGATTACATTAACTCATAGGAATAGTACCTAAAATACAAATTATGTCCTTACTTGCCTACTATATTTATATAGAATAAACAAAAAGTTTTTTTTTTTTTTTTTTTTTTTTTTTTTTTTACTACCCTCCCTTTTACTCCCTTAACCCCTGATACCCGTTACATATTAATGTGTTCTGCGCGAGGCTTCTTGGCCTTTTCCAGCCTTATCCTAGCCGTAAACCACATCTCCCTCGTGACCTGTAACTGAGTCACCGCCCATCCACACTCACTATTACCCCCCCTAGACTGTAGCGTCTAGTTGCTTTCACAAGGACTGATGCGGAAGGGGTGGACATTTTTTCTTTTATTCCACCCCCATCCTTGCTTCGGCATTACAATAAAATTCGGTATTACACCTACTAGTTTTTATTTATACGCCCCTAATGGACTACCACCCCTATCTGGGTGAAAATAGCCCTGTTCCAAAATTTGGTAGATTCCCCAAAAAATAACCCCCCTACTAAATCTAACAAACCACCGGGTTAACAAAATAAAACAAACCACAAGCCGGTTATATCAAGTGAAATTTATGATTTGCCATAATTAACTATTTTCACGGTCATGATCCGGTGAGGTCATGGCCACACTTAGGTGGGGAATCTACAGTTAAACGTAAAACCTAGATTGACATTAATAAAATTTATATGAACAGTAATATACACATCTTACTTTCCAAACCCTGTTTCAGCTTGAACATTTTTGATTATATCTATACAAAATTTCCTTCAGTTTTCAATTTTAAATGAGTATTGTAATCATTATCTCTTTTCATCATTTTATTATTTGATCTACAATTACATTTGAAATTTGAATCAGAATAACTTTAAATTTATTATTAAAAATCATCTTTTCAATTGATTTAATTACCAAATTAATTGAATTCTATTTACTTTCTCAAAGTCTGAGTTGCAGGAATTACCTCATTATTATTTTATCTGTAAAATTTAATTTCAATTCTTTTATGTCACAGTAAGATTTTACTCAAGATACTGATTCATCAAGCTACAACAGTTAGCAGCTTCAACACTTGGCTGTAGACATTAGTCAAAACATACAACATACCTGTTTACATAAACAGTTGTCTGCCAGACTGGTGTTATAAACACTCTCAGTTTCAACATTCATAGTTACATCATATACTGACATATATACTTCCTTCAAATTTTTTGGTTTCTGTAAATCTTTTAATGTTAACATATTTATCAATGTCTGTTTGTTACAATTCAAACCAAATATACTTTAATTCACCTTTCAGTTATTATTACTTTTTTAATTACAGTTTTTATTTAATACCATTATCACAATTCATTTTTATTATTGAATTAAACTCTTTTCACACCTGTAAACAATTTACTCTATCTGATTGGTATTATGAACTTTATACTTACAATACATTATCCACCTATTGACCTGAACACAAAATACACACCACACACACACACACACACACACACCAATATCTCCACGTAACCTCTGAAACATTTAACAACAAATGTTATTTCATACAAACAATTTAACATTTATTTATTAATATCAAATCTCCTAAAACAATTTAAATCCATTAGAAAATTCAATTATACAACATTTAAATCAATCAAGGATATTTAAACAGTTCAAATTATTTTAATTTAATTACTTATTGAAAATACAAGTTCATTTGTTATCCAAACAATTATAATTCGTTAATTACTGTCTCCAAAATTAATTTTGTTATTTATTTAAATTGCAAAATATTAAAATTATTATTATCACAATTACCTACATACACATTGCTTACCTAACATTTTACAATACACACAAATAAATTTACCAAACATTTATTTACAAATCGTCATCATTAATTATTCAGTTATATCACACTTCAATGTCAAAATCAGCTGGGTCATTACCATATATTAACATACTTAAACTGTTCCTTCCGCGATTTCGTAATCTAACCTCCATCGTCATGTAATAGTCGTACCTTTTTGTAACATTTCTCTTTCTTACTTATACTCAATTTGTCATTATTATTATTATTATTATTATTATAACACACCATTATTTCTAAGTCCTTCGTTATACCATTCATTAGGTCATAGAACTTGTCACGATCAATTAATTTTGTCCAGTCTCCCTCGGTAATTTCTCTCAACATCATGTCAGTTATTTGTCATCATAAATTATCTTATTGTTATTTAAACGTACTTCTAACCTTACTTTCCATTCACCATAATCTCTTTTTAAATTATATACTTCTATCTCTTTATCAACCCACAGCTCTCTATTTAAATCTCTCTCATCATAACACCATCTCATATCTTCAATATCACTCCAGACAGAGGGTACAAAATTATACAACAAAAATAAACACTTCAAATCTTCTACTAACATGGGACTCTTGCCCTTCAAAAACACTTGTGAACACACTAAATCATCATAAATAAGGGGAACATTTACCCTCTGCCCCCATTCTACCACTATACTATCTTTCCACTCATTATCTAATTCCTCAACATTAATTACTACGCCTTTACACTCTACTTTCTCTCGCTCACTCACTATCTCTATCTCATCATTATCCAATACTTCATTATTATTATTTAACATTATTACATCATTGGAATTAATTATATTAACATCACCACTTACCTCAGAATTGTAATCACCATCATTATTTTCACTAGTTAACCCTACTTCTCCCACTATTTTGTCACTGTTATTTATTAATTCATTATTTGAATTATCACTCACCTGGTTAATTATTTCTTCACTATCATTAACAACATTATTATCACTTACCTGTTTTGATTCAACTTCTGTATTCTCCTTTAATTTATCTGTCTCGGGTTTCCGCAGTATTTTGTCCCATATTTTGTCCCTTTCGTCAAATCGTTTATTCATCCTATCAAAACCCTTGTTTATAACACCCCTTAGTTCATCAAAACCCTTAACCATCTCTGCTTTTATAAGGTTCAACATATACGTCTTATATTCAGATTCACTCATATTATCCCTACTTACCTTATTATCTGTCACCTGATCGACATTATTTTTGTTAACTTGGTCTGTCTCTCTACCTTTATTTACCACCACCACACTATCATCATTATCACTAGGCATATTTACTGCCTTATTTTCTACCACTGTTACTTAAATCAAAATACCCCACACATAAAACAGTTAGCAATACTTAAAAGTAAACACACAATAGCTCAACCCAAACATAACCTTATTTAACGTAATTATGTACGATAATTTTTTACAAATACGCCGTTACCAATTCCTATTTTCTGTGCTCTAAAACAGGTCTAGTTCCTATAATATTTATACGAACATCCTGGCAGGGGCGTCGCTTGTTAAGGTCCTCGCCTTTTACCCTTTTAATTAATACTAATACACTCACTCATAAAATAACACTCACCACTGCCAGAATTTTACTTACCGTCATAGTCCCCGTAAAACTTACCTTATTAAATTACCCAGGTCAGCAACATGTTTTTTAGTTATACATGTAAACTTTGAACACTCTTGCCCTTATAAAAATCCCGCTATCTGACTGTAATAAAATCTCAGAAAACCCCCGATTTCATTAGACAAGTTGTCAGCACAGAAAACTAGGAAATGGTTATGGCGTAATAACTAGGCTAATATATGTTTATAATAATTCAAATACTATTTTATTTAACATAAAAATTTACTTCTTTCTTTTCCCTTTTTTTTTCTTTACTTATAATTTTTATCAATAAGGTTGCAATATCAAAATATGTAAATTATATATCTACTATACGAACCAGTACTCTCCTTAATGTTTTCTTTCTCCCCCTTTATTACCTCACTCACTTTCTCATTCTTTTTACACTTTGTTTTTAAACCTCACTGTTTGAGATCTCATTATTTATTTGTGTACACTTTATAAAAAAACAAATGATGGATTATTATTTGATGGACTGTTTTCACTGCTGCTTATCTACACTTGGTCACGTACTGCAATTACGTCTTTTTACTCCAACAACAAAGTTTGTTTTAAAGCTTTTCGTATAACCGGTACTGTAGTTAGTTTACTGTTGTATTGCGCACTTTACTCGATAGGCCGATTATAGTACTTTCGGCCTATCTTGCACCCGAGGCCACTATTTAACTTACGACTGCTCTAGTTGAAGAGTGCTATCTGCTACTGGCTGATGCAACAACTGGTGATAGACTGCAGACTGTGATTCACAAAGAGCCTGCTGCTGGGCGGTTACGCAATATGTCTGGCAATTGTTTAGGCTAACAATGTGCATTGCTGGTACTGGGGCTCCTCACAGGTGAAAGTCTGGCAATTTGAAAAGTGATTGAATTGATGCAATATAAAATTAAACTGGGGTAGCTCACAATTCTGTACCGTTACACCAGGTACACTGGTGTTCCTCCTTGCAACTTCAATGTTTCTTTAAAAACCAAGTTTTTAAAGAAACATTGAAGTTGCAAGGAGGAACACCAGTGTACCTGGATACACAAGGTAATATTAAATATAGTTATTACTGTATACTCTACATAACATAACCTACTCTCTCACTTATCGTGTCACACCTTGATCTAATAACCGTTCTGTCTCTTTTTGCCGGCTTATTTATATAAACTTTATTTATATATTGTCCCTAGTTCGGGAGCCATTTGTTAACAAACTCCTTTAATAATATTATAATAATTATGGATTCATAGTTACTTACCATATGAGCGAGGTTAACTGTTCTCTGTTTACACTTTAGTTCAGGCGCCATGTTGGTGTTACCAACCTTACGTATTTGATATTATTCGGGTCCAAGGTTCTTATAAGCGAGGCTGAGACTGAACGGTTACCAGAAATAACGTACAATGACAGCATTTGTATTAAAATAAACGGTTGTTTTTTATTGTATCATATTTGCATAATTTGTCTTCTAAACATCAAAATGGCTACAGGCATATTACATAAAGCAAAATGGCGTTCCTACTTCCGCCTCTCTACACAATTAATAATTCTTTTTGATTACCCTACATATTAATTTTATTTCCCCAAAAGATTTTAAAATAAGCTGCAGCTCGACTAAACTGATCATTAAAACTTTAACATGACTTCTATAAACAATTAAATAAGGAACACAAACCAACGCCTCATGGCGTCTCGCCAGTTTAATATTCGGCCTTACATTTACTCAACTACACACAAACTCATTGGTTTTCTTTAAAGCATTGACAATTTGGATTGAATTGATCTTTGAAAATTGAGCTCAAAACTTATTTTGATATGTAAAAAGGGATTAGTGCACTTTCCTGTTCTGATGTGGCGTAGTCCTTTTTGAGAACCTCCTCTTCGCCGGCTTTTGTTTTTCTTTTGTTGTTTTACTGCATACTGACGTTAGTGATGTTTGTTACTGCACTGAATTTACACTCTGTTTACATTTTTCTCACTAATTACAATATTGTTACATTTTCTCTGCAATTTGTAGTTTGGCTGGTATTAGTTGCCAGACGACCTTTTGCCAGGTGTTGTCGTCTCGGTTGTAGTATGAAGACTGGGGCGGATGCAATGTACATTATTTCGTATGTGTGAGTGCATCACGTCATGGTTCCTTTGTTTCGAACGGTTCACACCCTGTTTCATGTCATTGTTATATTTTTTAATGACGTCCTGCCTTCTGGACCAATGAAAATTGATATTAGTAGTCAGTTTGCACTTATAACGCCATCGTGTATGCTCGGCTCCACACGTCCGCTCTTGACCTTGGAATCGTTTCGCTCTGCTGAAATCTGCGTCGTTGTCTTTTTACAAAGGGAAATCGTTCTATCTATGTGTGTGTGTGTGCAAAAATAATGAAATACAATAATTTGATACCACTCATACCATAATTCCGATATCAGAATTTTCGTACTGTCACAAAGGTGAGAGATTTCGATTGTGCCCAGTAGCCCTTCAGCACTTCGGAACCATGGCGGATATCTTGCCAATCCGGGCGGCGACCTTCCTCTTTTGCTGTCAAGATTGGTCCAATGTCTTCATCAGTCATCTGTTCTTGTCAACAGTCTTGTGTTGTCCAGCCGTCTGCCAGGAAATCTACCGTGATTGCTTGAACATGTTCGCTTGAGTTTTGTTCTTACTTTTTGTGGCAATGTCGGCAGTCTTCCGGGCAAGGTCTTCGTGATAAGCCATCGGCATTACCATGCAGGCGCCCCTGCCGATGTTGTACCTGGAAGTTGTACTCTTGCAGACGTTCGAGCCACCTTGCCAACTGTCCTTCCGGATTTTTAAGTCTCAAGAGCCATGCAAGCATGCAAGCACTTGCCAATATCCACTCTTCAGGTCCAATGTGGAAAAGCACTGTGCTCCAGACGTGTCGAGTGTATCGTCAACGCGAGGTAATTGATAGCAGTCTTTCTTTGTAACGTCATTTAACCTCCGGTAGTCTACACAGAAACGCAATCCACCATCCTTCTTCTCTACCAGCACTACAGGGGAAGACCAAGCACTTGACAGTGGTTCGATTACTCCCTCTGTCAACATGTCCTTTACTAACCGAGACACTTCCTCTTGTTTGGGATAATGGAGGCCTTCGAGGAGGTTGGCGTATCGGTGTTGTGTCCCCAGTATTGATGCGATGTTGCACAAGAGAGGTTGTTACCAGTGACTGTCCCCGAACAGCAAAACAATCTTTGAATTCATGTAAAAACTGTCTGAGTTCTTTTACCTCACCACTTGAGAGGTCATTAGAAGATCTGTTCAATAATTCGTGCAGTTCCTCTGGTAATTTGGAATTATCCGAAGCACTGGATCTTCGTTGCGTTATTCCGGCTACCCAGGCCACAGGAGTCAATTTGCCTAGGAGCGTATTGCTTTGTAAAGTGATAGCTTGAGCCAAAATATTTGCCACTCTAATAGGTACATTTCCGGTTTTGTCAGGTTTTACTAAACTTCTGTCAATTAGTATGCCTGGTGTGCTGACTACCTGGGGTTCAAATATAGAGCACTGGTTGCCCCTAGTATCTACCTCAGTTCTAATCATGATGATCTTTTCGGAGCTTGGCGGAACAGTTATGGCCACTCGGTTTATGACGTCCATCGATTTTTCTGCTGTCGTCATTGTTGATAGCATTACCTCTTCGCCTCCGATTTTCAAGACATTGTTTTTGGAGTCGACTATAAATCCGTATGAAGAATTGCTTCATCCACAATGTCTGCAACAAGTACTTGATGATTAAACTCAAGTCGACTGAGGCGTAGATGTATCTCCACTTTTCCATACACTTTTACAGGCCGTCCAGTAGCTGTTTGCAAGCTGCAAGAGTACCCGATTGGCTTGAGATCTTTCACCACGTCGGGGTGCACAATAGAAACTGTTGTGCCTGTCTCAACTGTAATCGAGGTTGGCCTTTCTTGAACAAATCTGGTAACTACCAAGCTCCCGCTGTTTTTCTGAAGTGTAGAAATTGCGTATTGTCTAGGGGCTTCGTTCCTCCAGTTAGTCAGCACACGCCCATTTGTACCGACTATTGCTCGTTTCCCTGCTGGTGAATTCTAACCTGACAATGTCGTTGTAGATGTCCAGGTTTCCCACATCTATAACACTTCGGTCTTCCGTCCTTTCTTATTTTATTCTGTGGCGCTGACCATCGAATCTCTGTTCCTTGTTCTTCTTCCTCATCGTCTGTGCCATTGCGATCTTTTAGCGTGCGCACTTTATGACTTGTCCAACCAGATGCTGATTTGGCAGCCTCAAATTCCAAAGCATGTACCAGGGCCCCCACACTCTTCTGGTGTCTTGCCATTCGTAACACGTGGTGTAGTTCGTTATCTCAGACACCGGCAGTAAATGTCTGCATCGCAAAACTCATTCGAAAATCTTCTGGCGCTTCAGGATAGACCAGTCTAATTAGTCTGTCGATACTTGCTTCAAACTCTTGAAGGCTCTCCCCAGAATGGGAATGCTGTCGCCTTGCTCTCAACTGGGTGCAGTACACATCTCGCAAATGTTTATCACTATACCATAATTCCAGAGCTTTTATCAATTCGGCATAGGTATTTTGGCTGTCAGGTGTCACTTTCTGTAGTAGTTCTGCCGTGGGTCCTTTTAGTGAGTGAACGAGTGAAACTGCCTTGTCTTTCTCCGTCCAATTATTTGCGCATGCAGCAGCTTGAATTGGCATAAATACGTCGCCCAGTGCATGCTTCCATCAAAGGTTGGGGCCTTTACATGAACTGTCCCAACCACAGGCGAGTTGACCTTCTCTATTGACTTATTTTCTGTGTCTATCTCTGTCTTTATCATTGGTACAGGCTGTCACAAATTTGTTTTGGTTGTAACTTCAGGAACTGCTCTCTTATGTTTGCCATTGAGATTTCTACTGCAGATATTTTATTTGACAAGGTTTCTTCTGTGTCAGATATTTTTGTGGACATCGATTCTTCAACACTCTAAACAGATTTCTCTGCTTCAGCTATTTTTAATGTCATTGATTCTTGTACCTCTGATATTTTAGTAACTTGTTTATTAAGCTCATCTCGTAAGAGACTCAATTCTACGGTACTGTGTTCTTGCATCTGTTTCTGCTCGTGTATTAATGCTTTGATGTCTTCTGTTTCATGTTTATGTTCCTCTGCTTCCTGCTTACGTTGTTCCTCTGTTTCTTCCCTTTCTTGTCTTTGTTCTTCTTGTTGTCGTCTTTCTGCTTCTTCCACCTCCTGTCTGCATTTCTCATCCTGTCGTTTTTCTCCTTCGTCCTGTGTCTGCTGCAGCAGTGTTTATAAAGCTTCCATTATTTGACTGGGATCCATGTTTACCGATTAATTACGAATGACACTCGTCTTGTACAAAGTGTCCACTGTTTCCACTGTTAACCGTTTTATCCCGTTCTGACACCACTGTTATGACAGCCTACTCGATCGTCATAGGTACAGTGGAAACAAAATAAGTACAAGACACCAATTAAGTCACTAATCACACCTTTAATTTTTTTCGTAATTAACAACACAGTCTCTACAACAAAACAAATGAAATTATTCACACGCAATAAAATGTCCACTAAAATTAAACACAATTGTGTTACAATTATACCGTCCGATTATAAAACACCACTCTTAACTAATAACCACTTGAACGCGCACAGTAATATCGCTACTATAACTCTCGAACTGCACTGTCAATACTGTCAACACATTGTTTTCCTCTAACGGACTCTTGTCCTTCAAAAACATTTGTAAACATCTTGGTTCACAATAAACCTGGGGAAAATTCACCCTCTGTCCTATATTCACTAAATAATTCTCTTCATATTCTCTCTCTAACTTATAAACACTGATTTATACTCTCTCACTACCCCCCACTGTTTCTATATTATCATCATCATTATTTATTTTCACTGTATCACTTTTATATATCTCGTTTTCAACTATCATACCGCTACTACTTGTTAATTCATTTTTATAACTAACACTTACCTCGTTAATTATTTCTTCATAATTTTTCGTTATTTTACCCCCATTATTCTCACCTGTATTGATGCCATGGTCGTCTGTTACTTCGTTATTTTCATTTTCGTCACGCTCACCCGTGTCGTCATTATTTTCGACACCACTACACCCACTTATTTGTTTTAATTCAACTTCTATATTCTCTAGTTTATTATTTATTTCAACAAATTTCTCACTCACTCCATTAAAACACTCACTTATACTTTTAAATTGGTTATTCATACTTAATTTACTCATTTCTTTTTCGCTTCTTATACTCACGAATTCGTTATTCATGTCTCCTAATTTCTCGTCTTGTTTGTCAAGTTTATTATTCATTTCAGTTTTGAATACATTCAAATTTGTGTTCAACTTATCACTATTCTTATTCTGTTGGTCAAACTTATTATTTATCATTTCCATATTCTTATCATTATTCTTATCTTGTTGGTCAAACTTATTATTTATTACTTCAAACTTATTATTCATTACTTCCATAATCAACGCTAATTGATTAAATATATTTATCTCGTTATTTCTACTACCCTCAGCTTCGACCGTTTCATTTACATTCAATATTTCGCCTATGCTCTCGACATTTTCATTCGTGATTACCATACTATCTTGCGTAACGTTCAGCGCTGACCCCACATCTGCATTTTTATCTAAATTTGTATTTGCGTCTTTCTCTGCCATTTTTCGACTAAATTGTAAATCTACTTTAATGTAAATAATGTAAATTTCAACTTTACTTTACAATGTCCAACTGTTACCAGGTGCCAACTGAAGTATTATCGGTAATTGGTAATTAATTAATTAAATTTGTCCCTGTTAGGGCGTCAACGTGGCAGAGAAAAATATGCAAATAGGATTAACACAATAAGTGTTTCGAGTAAAATATAACATTATTTATTTTCTTTTGATAACATAAAAAAGGTTATGAACACACTTATTCCGCCTTAAGGCGTAAATCTGATTTTCAATAACTATTACATCAAAATGCGAATACGTATATCAAAATTACACAAACTCAACACTTCTTGTTAGGCCTATATTCATATTCGTCACTCACACAATCATACACATATACATATTTTTTGATTTTGTTGAGCTCAACTTTAAAATATAGTGAAAAGCCAGTAGTTAATTATTTTTGAAATGTCTACTTCCCTTTAATGTTGCGTATGGTTTCATTCTACGAGATGCCTCCTGTTGCGTGCACTTTTTGTTGTTCTCACTTTTATATCTTACGGCCGAACTGTCAATTTAGTTTTACTGATCACTGATTAATACATTATTTACATTGTTTTAAATTCCAATACTAATTAAATTAATTAATTTAATTAAATCACATTTTTTGATTTGCATTTTATGCTTATGCGGGCGCCCGCGATTGCTGCTGCACAGCGCAAAAGATGGTGGTCGACTGACTTTCAGTGTTAAAAATTTCCGTTTGTGTCGCCTCTAAACTGGTTCACTCTGCTCCCCGCCATACGTCTCGTCCTCAGTATTGAAAAGTTTCGCTGAACTTAGTATCACCTTTCTGACTGGCCACAAACTGTTTTTCGTCAACAACATTCCTTCGTTATTAATCACTGACTACAAATAAACTTGAAATTTGCTGCATAACCATATATGGTCATGAAAACATGTACTGGCAATCGCGTCACCTTAAGGGGGCCTCATCTGCACATGTTATAGAATTCATAAACTTTGAAAATAATATTTATGTAAATTTAGACCCATTACAATACCCCCCCCAATGAGAGGTTTTATGCCGAAGCATAAAAGCTCTCATTGAGTTTCATGCTTCCTAAAGGGATCAGCCAAGATATGTCACCACAACCCCCTTACGTTTTATTAAAATAGTGGTTAACTTACCCCCAGTCCAGTGACTGTGACCGCACCTGAATCACCTTACTGGACTTCTCTTTCGAGATCCCAACACCGCAAGGCCAGACAGGCACTTGACACTCCTGCTCTGGTGCGCAGGCCAGCACAGGACCACTGCCACAGCATCACCAGACACTGAAACATGAAATCGAAAAATATATCAAATAGTGGCCTGGTATAAGAACATATCCCTAACTGATCTGGTTCCCCTTAGCTGTGTTGGTTTGCATTAAGAAGTACTGAGTTTTTTCCATACCAACATTCTGTACAACCTTCTCTTGTTAACTCTTATCCCAAGATTCAAAATTATTGCTCTGATTCTCATCAAAATTAACTCCTTATATAGAGTAAAACACATTAAATCAACATCAGAACAAATTACTTACTTAACATTCGTTAAGTGTCTTCCTATTACTCCTTAATACATCAAAATGAAGTACTCCTCGTCAATACAGCATCATTCATTTACATCAGAAAATCAATTACATACTCTACATTATTGATGTAACTCATTTTAATATTTAATATTTTGTTACTAACAACCTAGTAACCAACTTCTCCATCATCACATAATTTATTATAATTTGTTAAATTATGAATTTATCTTAAATTCCTCCTTCCACACACACTATTTACCCCCCCTGGACTGTAGCGCCCAGTTGCCTCCACAAAGACTGAAGCGGAAGGGGTGAACACTTTTCTTTTCTTTCTCCCCCATCCTTGCTTTGGCGTGATACAAAATTCGGCATTACTGATATCCCGGATACCAGTAATCCTACTAAATTAATATTCACACTCCCTATGGGTCTATCACCCATACTTAGGTATATAGCCGTGTTCCAAAGTTATATAATCTTAGATTCCCCTGATCTAAACCCCCCAGTTGTATTTCTAAGTTCACCAATTTAGAATATTAAGCCAAATCAGGGCTTAAGCCGTCAGGGTTCGGTGAAGCCGTGACCGCCCTGAAATGAGGAATCGCATTTACCATATATCTTATATACAATATATGTTTAAGATTCCTACACACAAACATAATACAACTTAATAAAACATAGTAAATACTCATAATGAACATAAACCTCATTACATTAAAATAAACATCTCAGTTGCATCTGAATAAAATTTCCAAACATTCCAAAACTTTAATTTCAATTGCACCTGTTAATACTCAACCTTTAATTATTTACCACTTCTTATACCATTAGATTCTCCAAAAATTCAAATTTATTATCAACATTCATTTTACAATATTTCATTTGTTATCTCCTTTCAAATTAATTCAATTATTTTATCAAACACATTTCATAAATTCACAAAGTTGAGTATACTTCACCATGCTACATCATTACATTTAATATCAACACAAAAGTGTATACAATTCACATTATTATCTGTTATCGTTTACCACAAATCATTTCATAAAACAGTCCAATTCAAAACCACAACTCACATAGTTAAATGTTCATAAACACTAATGGTTTACCCCCCATCATTGTATAATAACCTGAACTTACGTCTACACAATTCATTTTTTATTAGATACATTATGTTATCTCTATCAATATAATGACAGTTGAAATTCTCTTACTTTTCTACAATACCATAATAATTAACAGGATTATTCCTTATTATTATATTACATAATTTGTCACCATCGAGTATAGCCAAGTCACCCTTAGTATGGTTTGTCACAGTTAGGTCAATTATAATTTCGTCATTATTATCACCTGCTGCTATACCAGATTCATCACAAGGTAAGTAATCAATATCATCAATTTTATCATCATTTGCTGCGCTAATTACTTCACAAGGTAAGTACTTAATATCACTAATTCCCCCAATATCTAACCGCTCTACTAATTCGTTATAACCTCTATTAACCTTAAACATCTCTATCTTCCTATAAAAATACCTTTCATCATAACACCATTTCATACTTTTTCTACCGTTCCATACAGAGGGCACTAAATCATAAAAACACCTGACTTTTCCAGGACAACTGCAAAAAATTAAGGGACTACTTGAAAACACATTGTTTTCCTCTAACAGACTCTTGCCCTTCAAAAACATTTGTAAACATCTTGGTTCACAATAAACCTGGGGAAAATTCACCCTCTGTCCTATATTCACTAAATAATTCTCTTCATATTCTCTCTCTAACTTATAAACACTGATTTATACTCTCTCACTGCCCCCCACTGTTTCTATATTATCATCATCATTATTATTTATTTTCACTGTATCACTTTTATATATCTCGTTTTCAACTATCTTACCGCTACTACTTGTTAATTCATTTTTATAACTAACACTTACCTCATTAATTATTTCTTCATAATTTTTTGTTATTTTACCCCCATTATTCTTACCTGTATTGATGCCATGGTCGTCTGTTACTTCGTTATTTTCATTTTCGTCACGCTCACCCATGTCGTCATTATTTTTGACACCACTACACCCACTTATTTGTTTTAATTCAACTTCTATATTCTCTAGTTTATTATTTATTTCAACAAATTTCTCACTCACTCCATTAAAACTCTCACTTATACTTTTAAATTGGTTATTCATACTTAATTTACTCATTTCTTTTTCGCTTCTTATACTCACGAATTCGTTATTCATGTCTCCTAATTTCTCGTCTTGTTTGTCAAGTTTATTATTCATTTCAGTTTTGAATTCATTCAAATTTGTGTTCAAATTATCACTATTCTTATTCTGTTGGTCAGACTTATTATTTATCATTTCCATATTCTTATCATTATTCTTATCTTGTTGGTCAAACTTATTATTTATTACTTCAAACTTATTATTCATTACTTCCATAATCAACGCTAATTGATTAAATATATTTATCTCGTTATTTCTACTACCCTCAGCTTTGACCGTTTCATTTACATTCAATATTTCGCCTATGCTCTCGACATTTTCATTCGTGGTTACCATACTATCTTGCATAACATTCAACACTGACCCCACATCTGCATTTTTATCTAAATTTGTATTTGCGTCTTTCTCTGCCATTTTTCGACTAAATTGTAAATCTACTTTAATGTAAATAATGTAAATTTCAACTTTAATTTACAATGTCCAACTGTTACCAGGCGCCAACTGAAGTATTATCGGTAATTGGTAATTAATTAATTAAATTTGTCCCTGTTAGGGCGTCAACGTGGCAGAGAAAAAAATATGCAAATAGGATTAACACAATAAGTGTGTCGAGTAAAATATAACATTATTTATTTTCTTTTGATAACATAAAAAAGATTATGTACACACTTATTCCGCCTTAAGGCGTAAATCTGATTTTCAATAACTATTACATCAAAATGCGAATACATATATCAAAATTACGCAAACTCAACACTTCTTGTTAGGCCTATATTCATATTCGTCACTCACACAATCATACACATTTACATATTTTTTGATTTTGTTGAGCTCAACTTTAAAATATAGTGAAAAGCCAGTAGTTAATTATTTTTGAAATGTCTACTTCCCTTTAATGTTGCGTATGGTTTAATTCTACGAGGTGCCTCCTGTTGCGTGCACTTTTTGTTGTTTTCACTTTTATATCTTACGGCCGAACTGTCAATTTAGTTTTACTGATCACTGATTAATACATTATTTACATTGTTTTAAATTCCAATACTAATTAAATTAATTAATTTAATTTAATACATATTTTGATTTGCGTTTTATGCTTATGCGGGCGCCCGCGATTGCTGCTGCACAGCGCAAAAGATGGTGGTCGACTGACTTTCAGTGTTAAAAATTTCCGTTTGTGTCGCCTCTAAACTGGTTCACTCTGCTCCCCGCCATACGTCTCGTCCTCAGTATTGAAAAGTTTCGCTGAACTTAGTATCACCTTTCTAACTGGCCACAAACTGTTTCTCGTCAACAACATTCCTTCGTTATTAATCACTGATTACAAATAAACATGAAATTTGCTGCATAACCATATATGGTCATGAAAACATGTACTGGCAATCGCGTCACCTTAAGGGGGCCTCATCTGCACATGTTATAGAATTCATAAACTTTGAAAATAATATTTATGTAAATTTAGACCCATTACAATACCCCCCCCCCCCCAATGAGAGGTTTTATGCCGAAGCATAAAAGCTCTCATTGAGTTTCATGCTTCCTAAAGGGATCAGCCAAGACATGTCGCCACAACCCCCTTACGTTTTATTAAAATAGTGGTTAACTTACCCCCCGGTCCAGTGACTGTGACCGCACCTGAATCACCTTACTGGACTTCTCTTTCGAGATCCCAACACCGCAAGGCCAGACAGGCACTTGACACTCCTGCTCTGGTGCGCAGGCCAGCACAGGACCACTGCCACAGCATCACCAGACACTGAAACATGAAATCGAAAAATATATCAAATAGTGGCCTGGTATAAGAACATATCCCTAACTGATCTGGTTCCCCTTAGCTGTGTTGGTTTGCATTAAGAAGTACTGAGTTTTTTCCATACCAACATTCTGTACAACCTTCTCTTGTTAACTCTTATCCCAAGATTCAAAATTATTGCTCTGATTCTCATCAAAATTAACTCCTTACATATAGTATAACACATTAAATGAACATCAGAACAAATTACTTACTTAACATTCGTTAAGCATCTTCCTATTACTCCTTAATACATCAAAATGAAGTACTCCTCGTTAATACAACATCATTCATTTACATCAGAAAATCAATTACATACTCTACATTATTGATGTAACTCATTTTAATATTTAATATTTTGTTACTAACAACCTAGTAACCACCTTCTCCATCATCACATAATTTATTATAATTTGTTAAATTATGAATTTATCTTAAATTCCTCCTTCCACACACACTATTTACCCCCCTGGAATGTAGCGCCCAGTTGCCTCCACAAAGACAGAAGCGGAAGGGGTGAACACTTTTTTCTTTTCTTTCTCCCCCATCCTTGCTTTGGCATTATACAAAATTCGGCATTACTGATATCCCGGATACCAGTAATCCTACTAAATTAATATTCACACTCCCTATGGGTCTATCACCCATACTTAGGTATATAGCCGTGTTGCAAAGTTATATAATCTTAGATTCCCCTGATCTAAACCCCCCAGTTGTATTTCTAAGTTCAACAATTTAGAATATTAAGCCAAATCAGAGCTTAAGCCGTCAGGGTGCGGTGAAGCCGTGACCGCCCTGAAATGGGGAATCGCATTTACCATGTATCTTATACAATATATGTTTAAGATTCCTACACACAAACATAATACAACTTAATAAAACATAGTAAATACTCATAATGAACATAAACCTCATTACATTAAAATAAACATCTCAGTTGCATCTGAATAAAATTTCCAAACATTCCAAAACTTTAATTTCAATTGCACCTGTTAATACTCAACCTTCAATTATTTACCACTTCTTATACCATTAGATTCTCCAAAAATTCAAATTTATTATCAACATTCATTTTACAATATTTCATTTGTTATCTCCTTTCAAATTAATTCAATTATTTTATCAAACACATTTCATAAATTCACAAAGTTGAGTATACTTCACCATGCTACATCATTACATTTAATATCAACACAAAAGTGTATACAATTCACATTATTATCTGTTATCGTTTACCACAAATCATTTCATAAAACAGTCCAATTCAAAACCACTACTCACATAGTTAAATATTCATAAACACTAATGGTTTACCCCCCATCATTGTATAATAACCTGAACTTACGTCTACACAATTCATTTTTTATTAGATACATTATGTTATCTCTATCAATATAATGACAGTTGAAATTCTCATACTTTTCTACAATACCATAATAATTAACAGGATTATTCCTTATTATTATATTACATAATTTGTCACCATCGAGTATAGCCAAGTCACCCTTAGTATGGTTTGTCACAGTTAGGTCAATTATAATTTCGTCATTATTATCACCTGCTGCTATACCAGATTCATCACAAGGTAAGTAATCAATATCATCAATTTTATCATCATTTTCTGCGCTAATTACTTCACAAGGTAAGTACTTAATATCACTAATTCCCCCAATATCTAACCGCTCTACTAATTCGTTATAACCTCTATTAACCTTAAACATCTCTATCTTCCTATAAAAATACCTTTCATCATAACACCATTTCATACTTTTTCTACCGTTCCATACAGAGGGCACTAAATCATAAAAACACCTGAGTTTTCCAGGACAACTGCAAAAAATTAAGGGACTACTTGAAAACACATTGTTTTCCTCTAACGGACTCTTCCCCTTCAAAAACATTTGTAAACATCTTGGTTCACAATAAACCTGGGGAAAATTCACCCTTTGTCCTATATTCACTAAATAATTCTCTTCATATTCTCTCTCTAACTTATAAACACTGATTTATACTCTCTCACTACCCCCCACTGTTTCTATATTATCATCATCATTATTATTTATTTTCACTGTATCACTTTTATATATCTCGTTTTCAACTATCTTACCGCTACTACTTTTTAATTCATTTTTATAACTAACACTTACCTCGTTAATTATTTCTTCATAATTTTTTGTTAGTTTACCCCCATTATTCTCACCTGTATTGACGCCATGGTCGTCTGTTACTTCGTTATTTTCATTTTCGTCACGCTCACCCATGTCGTCATTATTTTTGACACCACTACACCCACTTATTTGTTTTAATTCAACTTCTATATTCTCTAGTTTATTATTTATTTCAACAAATTTCTCACTCACTCCATTAAAACTCTCACTTATACTTTTAAATTGGTTATTCATACTTAATTTACTCATTTCTTTTTCGCTTCTTATACTCACGAATTCGTTATTCATGTCTCCTAATTTCTCGTCTTGTTTGTCAAGTTTATTATTCATTTCAGTTTTGAATTCATTCAAATTTGTGTTCAAATTATCACTATTCTTATTCTGTTGGTCAGACTTATTATTTATCATTTCCATATTCTTATCATTATTCTTATCTTGTTGGTCAAACTTATTATTTATACTTCAAACTTATTATTCATTACTTCCATAATCAACGCTAATTGATTAAATATATTTATCTCGTTATTTCTACTACCCTCAGCTTTGACCGTTTCATTTACATTCAATATTTCGCCTATGCTCTCGACATTTTCATTCGTGGTTACCATACTATCTTGCATAACATTCAACACTGACCCCACATCTGCATTTTTATCTAAATTTGTATTTGCGTCTTTCTCTGCCATTTTTCGACTAAATTGTAAATCTACTTTAATGTAAATAATGTAAATTTCAACTTTAATTTACAATGTCCAACTGTTACCAGGCGCCAACTGAAGTATTATCGGTAATTGGTAATTAATTAATTAAATTTGTCCCTGTTAGGGCGTCAACGTGGCAGAGAAAAAAATATGCAAATAGGATTAACACAATAAGTGTGTCGAGTAAAATATAACATTATTTATTTTCTTTTGATAACATAAAAAAGATTATGAACACACTTATTCCGCCTTAAGGCGTAAATCTGATTTTCAATAACTATTACATCAAAATGCGAATACATATATCAAAATTACGCAAACTCAACACTTCTTGTTAGGCCTATATTCATATTCGTCACTCACACAATCATACACATTTACATATTTTTTGATTTTGTTGAGCTCAACTTTAAAATATAGTGAAAAGCCAGTAGTTAATTATTTTTGAAATGTCTACTTCCCTTTAATGTTGCGTATGGTTTAATTCTACGAGGTGCCTCCTGTTGCGTGCACTTTTTGTTGTTTTCACTTTTATATCTTACGGCCGAACTGTCAATTTAGTTTTACTGATCACTGATTAATACATTATTTACATTGTTTTAAATTCCAATACTAATTAAATTAATTAATTTAATTAAATCACATTTTTTGATTTGCGTTTTATGCTTATCCGGGCGCCCGCGATTGCTGCTGCACAGCGCAAAAGATGGTGGTCGACTGACTTTCAGTGTTAAAAATTTCCGTTTGTGTCGCCTCTAAACTGGTTCACTCTGCTCCCCGCCATACGTCTCGTCCTCAGTATTGAAAAGTTTCGCTGAACTTAGTATCACCTTTCTAACTGGCCACAAACTTTTTCTCGTCAACAACATTCCTTCGTTATTAATCACTGACTACAAATAAACATGAAATTTGCTGCATAACCATATATGGTCATGAAAACATGTACTGGCAATCGCGTCACCTTAAGGGGGCCTCATCTGCACATGTTATAGAATTCATAAACTTTGAAAATAATATTTATGTAAATTTAGACCCATTACAATACCCCCCCCCCCCAATGAGAGGTTTTATGCCAAAGCATAAAAGCTCTCATTGAGTTTCATGCTTCCTAAAGGGATCAGCCAAGACATGTCGCCACAACCCCCTTACGTTTTATTAAAATAGTGGTTAACTTACCCCCCGGTCCAGTGACTGTGACCGCACCTGAATCCACCTTACTGGACTTCTCTTTCGAGATCCCAACACCGCAAGGCCAGACAGGCACTTGACACTCCTGCTCTGGTGCGCAGGCCAGCACAGGACCACTGCCACAGCATCACCAGACACTGAAACATGAAATCAAAAAATATATTAAATAGTGGCTTGGTATAAGAACATATCCCTAACTGATCTGGTTCCCCTTAGCTGTGTTGGTTTGCATTAAGAAGTACTGAGTTTTTTTCCATACCAACATTCTGTACAACCTTCTCTTGTTAACTCTTATCCCAAGATTCAAAATTATTGCTCTGATTCTCATCAAAATTAACTCCTTACATATAGTATAACACATTAAATGAACATCAGAACAAATTACTTACTTAACATTCGTTAAGCATCTTCCTATTACTCCTTAATACATCAAAATGAAGTACTCCTCGTCAATACAACATCATTCATTTACATCAGAAAATCAATTACATACTCTACATTATTGATGTAACTCATTTTAATATTTAATATTTTGTTACTAACAACCTAGTAACCACCTTCTCCATCATCACATAATTTATTATAATTTGTTAAATTATGAATTTATCTTAAATTCCTCCTTCCACACACACTATTTACCCCCCCTGGAATGTAGCGCCCAGTTGCCTCCACAAAGACTGAAGCGGAAGGGGTGAACACTTTTTTCTTTTCTTTCTCCCCCATCCTTGCTTTGGCGTTATACAAAATTCGGCATTACTGATATCCCGGATACCAGTAATCCTACTAAATTAATATTCACACTCCCTATGGGTCTATCACCCATACTTAGGTATATAGCCGTGTTCCAAAGTTATATAATCTTAGATTCCCCTGATCTAAACCCCCCAGTTGTATTTCTAAGTTCACCAATTTAGAATATTAAGCCAAATCAGGGCTTAAGCCGTCAGGGTGCGGTGAAGCCGTGACCGCCCTGAAATGGGGAATCGCATTTACCATGTATCTTATATACAATATATGTTTAAGATTCCTACACACAAACATAATACAACTTAATAAAACATAGTAAATACTCATAATGAACATAAACCTCATTACATTAAAATAAACATCTCAGTTGCATCTGAATAAAATTTCCAAACATTCCAAAACTTTAATTTCAATTGCACCTGTTAATACTCAACCTTCAATTATTTACTACTTCTTATACCATTAGATTCTCCAAAAATTCAAATTTATTATCAACATTCATTTTACAATATTTCATTTGTTATCTCCTTTCAAATTAATTCAATTATTTTATCAAACACATTTCATAAATTCACAAAGTTGAGTATACTTCACCACGCTACATCATTACATTTAATATCAACACAAAAGTGTATACAATTCACATTATTATCTGTTATCGTTTACCACAAATCATTTCATAAAACAGTCCAATTCAAAACCACTACTCACATAGTTAAATGTTCATAAACACTAATGGTTTACCTGGGGGGTAAAGTATTCTTATCTTGTTGGTCAAACTTATTATTTATTACTTCAAACTTATTATTCATTACTTCCATAATCAACGCTAATTGATTAAATATATTTATCTCGTTATTTCTACTACCCTCATCTTCGACTGTTTCATTTACATTCAATATTTCGCCTATGCTCTTGACATTTTCATTCGTGGTTACCATACTATCTTGCGTAACACTGACCCCACACCTGCATTTTTATTTAAATTTGTATTTGTGTCTTTCTCTGCCATTTTTCGACTAAATTGTAAATCAACTTTAATGTAAATAATGTAAATTTCAATACTGTTACCGGGCGCCAAAACTGAAGTATTATCGGTAATTGGTAATTAATTAATTAAATTTGTCCCTGTTAGTGCGTCAACGTGGCAGAGAAAAATATGCAAATACGATTAACACAATAAGTGTTTTGAGTAAAATATAACATTATTTATTTTCTTTTGATAACATAAAAAAGATTATGAACACACTTATTCCACCTTAAGGCGTAAATCTGATTTTCAATAACTATTACGTCAAAATGCGAATATGTATATCAAAATTACACAAACTCAACACTTCTTGTTAGGCCTATATTCATATTCATCACTCACACAATCATACACATTTACATATTTTTTGATTTTGTTGAGCTCAACTTTAAAATATAGTGAAAAGCCAGTAGTTAATTATTTTTGAAATGTCTACTTCCCTTTAATGTTGTGACGGTACAAAAGTCCGTCTTAGGATTCATTGGTATAGAGAGAATAATTTTATTGTATTTCTATATATATATTTAAAAGTGGTTAGGTTAACATTCCCAAATGTATTACACACGACGCAGTTTTGCCAGTACCACTCTACTTCAAGGTCATGGCGTACGTGATGTCCGGCACCCATGTTTTGTACAAAGCCAGTTAAAAACACTGTTGAAACGTCATCAATCATGTAAAACGTAACAACTGTGACGCATAACAATGGCGTTATCCGCTTAAGACAATAGAACGATGACGATATAATCCCTTCCACCTGTGAAAATTATGCAAGTATGGCGTCCCCAGTCTGCAGAATACCTTCATGGCGTTAATACGCTAAAATTTCGCTGGCGTATTTTTACCAGCTAAAGGGTTTTTGAATCATCAATAAAATGTAACTACAAGTAGACAGTGTTATTAAAGTAATAATCAGCATAATGTAAATTCAGTGCACAGAGGAGAGACAAAACTGGAGAGTACACCGACCATCTAAGTACGCCGAACACCGGGCCTGCCATGGAGAACATCTGAACCGCAACACTCCCACTAATTCAGGAAAGTCAAATTTACAGTAATATCCTTTTATAAAAATCGAGCTCAAAATTATGATAAACAAAATAAAATGTACCATTGTTAAAACTTGTAATGAGAGAGAGAGAGAGAGAGAGAGAGAGAGAGAGAGAGAGAGAGAATGCCGGCATTTACCAAACCGAGGCATTGGTTTGTTTTAAAATTTCATATGAAACTGAGTGAATAATTTAAATCATAACTGCAGTATATTAAATGTTTTGTGTCTAATGACATACCAAAAAGAAATAATGAGAAGTAATTAATAGCTAGTGGAGCGGAACTGCAAAGCCGCCATCTTGTTGAGTATATCACTCCATTTTGATTTTGCATTTTGTAACTTTGATCATGATACGTGAGAAAAATTAAAACTAGAGTTCTATTGTATATACATGTGTGCGAATCTTTATTTCGACAATCCCAACTTTTTCTGTCTCTCGCTTAACGATACCTTGGACCCAGATAAGATAACTAATGTTGGTGATAGAGCCACGTGGCAAACCGGAAGCTGCATGTGAACCGCATGGTGAGTACAGGTTAAATATGATAATTAAAAATATAAAATGTGCAAAGATAGTGTTAAGTAACAATGTTGCGTATGGTTTCATTCTACAAGATGCCTCCTGTTGCATGCACTTTTTGTTGTGTTCACTTTTATATCTTACGGCCGAACTGTCAATTTAGTTTTACTGATCACTGATTAATACATTATTTATATTGTTTTAAATTCCAATACTAATTAAATTTCACATTTTTTGATTTGCCTTGTATGCTTATGCGGGCGCCCGCAATTGCTGCTGCACAGCGCAAAAGATGGTGGTCGACTGACTTTCAGTGTTAAAATTTTCCGTTTGTGTTGCCTCTAAACTGGTTCACTCTGCTCCCCGCCATACGTCTCATCCTCAGTATTGAAAAGTTTCGCTGAACTTAGTATCACCTTTTTAACTGGCCACGAACTGTTTCTCGTCAACAACATTCCTTCATTATTAATCACTGACTACAAATAAACTTGAAATTTGCTGCATAACCATATATGGTCATGAAAACATTTACTGGCAATCGCGTCACCTTAAGGGGGCCTCATCTGCACATGTTATAGAATTCATAAACTTTGAAAATAATATTTATGTAAATTTAGACCCATTACAATGTACCACCACATTGAACTCTCCATCACCACACTTTCAATTATGTCATTATTATCACTTGTGATATCGTGATTATTATCACTTTTACTTACCTCATCATCCACTATCTGATTATTTTTATTCTCCTTGGACTCGCCTGTACCTGTACCATTTTCTATCATCACTACACTCTCATCATTATAATCATTATTCACTATTTTGTTCTCTAACACCCCATTATTATTCATCATTTCGTTATTATCGTTATCACTTATAATAACCCCACCTTCAAATACTTCGTTATTATTATTATTTTCACTTTTAAAATCGCTTACCTGTTTCAATTCACTTTTTCTCTTCTCCTTTAATGTCTCTGTATCTCGTTTCCACTTCTCATCTTGTTTTTTAAATATGTCCTTTAATTCTACGTTTTGTTTATCAAATAGTTCGTCTAAATACATTTGCCACCTTTTCAACCTCTTTCAATCAGCCTCACTTATACCATCATCACTTACCTTACAATCTGTTTTTATAACCTGATCGTCTTTATTCTCGTTCAATTGATCTGTCTCTCTACCATTTCCTACCCCCATTACACTATCATCGTCCATCACAAACTTTTGCGCAAATTCCGGAGTATTCCCTGCCTCCCCTGATCCGCCTACTTTAGTCTCTTGTGCCACAGCCATGTTCAAAACTATTTTTTATAATACTTTTATATAACACCCACTATAACCCTTTCAAACGCACACTAATTATTCAATTTAACTCAAAATACCCCACACATAAAATCGTTAGCAATACATAAAAGTAAACACACAATAACGCTACCAAAACATAACCTTATCACACGTACTCAACATAAATCTATACTATAATTCAAAATTTTACTAATCCGCCATTACCAAATCCTACCTTCCGTGCCTCAAAACAGGTCTAATTCGTATAATATTTATACAAATATCCTGGCAGCACAAACCTTTTACAACTACAGAATAATAAAAAATCAGTGCTGCCAGAATATTACTTACCGTCATAATCCCGCTAAGCTTACCTTTTGAACACCAAAAAAACTTCAGGGCCGCCACGATATTTTATGGTTCAATATCGAAACCTTTACACTCTTCCCATTTTAAAAACTTAAATAATCCCGCTATCTGACCACCCCTTACTTCAGAAAACACCCCGGAACGTTAGACGAGTTTTTCAGCACAAAGACTAGGAAGTGGTTATGACGTAATAACTTACTCTAACACATTTTTTATATTAAACCAAATCTTATTTTATTCAAAACGCAATATTCCCTTGTTTCTCTTTTACTCTTTCTTAACAATTAGAAACATAAACTTGTTTAAACAAAATTCTTTTATTAAATATTTTTTTGTCTAGAAACCAGTACTTTTATTAATGATTTCTCCCCTTTTTACTCACATACACTCTCTCACTCTTTACAGATTTATATATATATATATATTATAACAAAAACTAACTAAATCGGGTTTACATCTGTTTGAGCTCTACGTTGTTAGCGTCATTTGTAACGTCTCGCGAGTATAATTTCGTCTTCACTCTTACGATCGCCTGTAATAGTTACAAAGCTTGTATTCTGACAATGTTATTTACTTTTAATCGAGAGTGTGTGATTATGAAAATATTGATCACAGTTTTCTTTATTAGGTATTATATCAGTGCCGTTGTTTGAAAATGTGTAGGAGAGAGAGTGAGAGAGAGCGAGAGAATTTCTCTCTTTGTATACGATTTAACCGTTTAATTTTTCCGCGCGTTGCATCAGCTGTTTTCTATTTACGAACCCATTCCAGGTTATGTTATTTGTAGTACTTCATAATTTCTCATGATGGAGCTAATTTTCTTACTCTTCTCTGCTATTCCTTCGTTTCCTGTAACAAAACTGCTATCTACCAGAAATAATACACAGTCAGTTACCTAAAAGAAAGGTATTTATTGAATTTATTTTAATTCAATGGAAATTATTGTCTCCAAATCATGAGTTTACAATCGATTATTTTTCGAAATCACAACATTTTTTCGATATTAGTTTTATCATACGTATAACACAACAGATGTATTCAATTACATTTATTAGAAAACATTAATTAATTATATATCTCAGGGTTATTTGAGGGTTCTTTGAACTCTAAGAAAGTCAGAAATGCATATTGATTAGTATCATACTTTACATTAATTAATATTTGTTTATTTAAAATCTGATTCAACAAGTTCGTTTTTTAAACGCTAGAGCGCAGACTACGTATCCTCACAGAAAGCTATGGAAGGAAGATGGCTGCTATAGATTCACAATGTACCCATGACAAAGTTTTGGTTAAATAAAATAAAGTTTATAATGTTCACACTCAGTTTTCTTATAAATTGGAAGATATGGTACTGTTTCTAGTGTTCGTTACTTATTGGTGATGTGTAATTTTTTTATTATTTAAAGGAGGCGATCTCACCCAAAATTTATAGTTCTGAAGTCTAGGCCAAGAGATGTTTCGATGAATTTTCTGTTTTCGTTGATTTTCTGGCATGAATTATTGTGGTTCCAAGGATGTCTCAGATGTAGTGGCTGGTGCTGACTCGTTTCATTAATTTTGTATGGGTTTTTTCTGAATGGTAGTTATTACATTTTTTTAAATTTTACTGGACATAACTTTTTGTTTCATCTGCTCACTTCGAATACCATTTAACAATTAACTTAATTTCTTGTTGATTAGTTACTCTTAGTAACCAAGAAATTGATGATTTTTTATTGGCTAACCTAGGTACAGTTTTAGTAAATAGGCTAGTATTAATTATTATTTCTTTCCTTCTTTTAGAAAAAATACTCCTTTACAATTTTTTGCTATATAATTAAATTTAATTTATATAAGGTTTTTCTTCACATCTTTACTTAAGCTTGGCTACTTGTATTTTATAATTTAATGATTTTTAACTTTGTTTATTTCTGACTTAATTTCTGTTAATGTATTTTACTCTACACAATTTTGTTTTCTCCCCCCATCTCTTTATTTTATATTAATTAGCCATTATTAATTTCTGATATAACCCTGGATTCCTTAAACATAAACAAAAATAATATATTAATTACAGTGATATTGCCTTTGTGGCCTAACAGCACAAAACTACAACAACTTATTATTAAAATTATAGTTTATTACTATAATACTGCATCTTCACTTATTTGTGATTGATGTCCTTTTCAGTTTTTAACATTTCCACATACCATACTATGTTGCACTTGGTACACACCCCACTTTTATGATAACACTTAGTACATTGTTTTTAATTGTTACAGTGTTTTATGGTACTAATGTTTTCATAGCATGATACTTAATCTCCCATTTCTGACTTTTGGAATGGGTACCTACTGACTTTTTAGTACTATTATTATATAAATACTTCTTTATTTCTTATCATTACTGAGCCCAGGTTATGTAATGTTACATAAAGCTCCCCCACTACAGCTTGGCAACTCTTTCTGAAGCCCTGGCTGGCAGCGCTAGCTCCGCGTCTGTGGGGAGGGAGTAACCCTACTTTGGAGTGAGAGAGAAGGCAATACGAAAGCGCTGTTGCCAAGTCAACAGTGAGTTACAGACATGCCAGTCACAGTCAAAATGCAGTTAATTATATAAGTAATAAATAAATATTAATAATAATAAAATAAAATAAAAAATAACAACCCCGTACCTTCACTATTCCAGAGCTTCAATTCCCAAGATTCCGCTAGCTACTGAATCGCTGCTGGAGTCATTTCCGTCCAACTCAGTACTGCTGTCCGAATCGCTGTCACTCTCATTGCCAAGTCGGATGATCAGCTGCTCCTGGACTTCATCCACCAAAGCATCGTTCACCCAATAACTAGACCGCAGTTCATCCACATGCCCACATACTTTCTTCCATTCATCACCTGTTACACTGGCAAACGCTTCTTTGGTAAGCTGTTCTATGTCTGCATTTGACTGGGCCACATTATTCTCGGCGACTCTTCTTCTCACGGCATGGGGTTTAAGTCGCAATGATACGGGGGTAATCTAGCAACAGTATGTCCAGCACGCTTCAGGAATTCGTCCACAGCGAACGTAGGAGTCGATTTTTTACGACGTATAATGTCAAGTAATTCGCACTTCTTGGCGTCAAGTGGAAATTCTATGTTATTCTGTGACAGCCATGCCTTCATTTCTTCTTTTCTGCTGTTCGAAGTGGGTGGTTTATTTATCTGTTGGCTGTGATATGGTGCATTGTCCATAACAATTATAGAAGCCTCTGTAATGTTCGGCAGTAATTGCATTTTGAGCCACTTTGTGAAGTTTCCACTGTTCATCTCGTCGTGATAATCCCCTGATTTTGTTTTTGACTTGAACATGCAGAGTGCACCAGGGACAAAACCTTCCTCACTGCCAGCATGAACAATAATCCACCTTTGGCTGGCACTATCAGATGTTAAAACGCCATCCGTATCATCATCTTGCCAACACTTTTTAACTGTATAGGACGGATGGATGTAAGTTTTGTCGAGGTATATGACAGGTCTTTTCTTCTCCCCTAATTTGTCATTTGCCCGCAGACTTCTTAGGTAACACGATCGCTTGAACACAGTGTCATTTCGTTCCATGAGAAGTTTCCTTTTGTTTTGACACTTCTTAAATCGAAAACCGATTGCATGCAATGTCTGTCTAAGATGTTCCTTGCTTCCTTCATAATTTATAGCTTCTTGTAGAACCGCGCGCAGTTTCCATAAGATCGGAACTTGTTTCTTTACCGAATAAAACTCCTGTACTTTTCTACGAATGATACATTTACTCATATCATCCAAAGCAATGCGTTTTCTGACATTTCGTTTCTTCCCGGGGGTGTTTAATTTCGTTCCACTCTCCTGGGACACGTTAAGTTCTTTTCTAAGTTTCTTAATGAAACTAACCGACTTGCCAGTTGCTTCAGCAGCTCTCTTTGTTGCTTGGGTAACTGGCAAGATAAACGAATTACTTTCTTTCTCAGCATCGCAGAAAGCTATAACACTCGCCACAATTTCTCTTCCCTGGCTATGAACGACTTTATTCTTGTCAGTGGACATTGTAATAAGAACACTTTCATGAACCAAATATTCCTTAATTATATTAAAATAAATCGTTAAAGAAAATACACTTTCTATTACATTCGGTTTTAAGGCAGAGTAAGCAAGAATGCAATACAACTGACATCGTTGGAAACACATCAGCACGTCACACCCAGCGCCTGGCCTGCAGTGTTGTCAGACTGCCGTAAATCAACACCAGAGCGTGATGTAGCCACAAGAATGCCACAATGCTCGCCTTATGGACCTTTACCGTGGGACGACTTGGAATGGAATGAGCATATTGTAGTATCTGACAGAGCTGCATGAACAGCATATGAAACGAGCTCCTATTGGCTCACGCGGCAACAAATAGAGTGGCTCGAGTAACATGTGGACTGGAAGGGCGAAGGGAGGCTCTTCAGCTTCGAATTTCGTCCGGGGACTCAGATAAAGTTGCCAGACTGTAGAACAGATTTATTTTTATTTCTTTATTAAAATTAATTGTTGAGTTCCTCATTCTTCGCCTTCTTTTATCAATCTTCATAATATATTTCATTTCAGTTTGGTTATATACACCTTTTATTTTGTTATTAGTAATCGACTTTATTTCATATCTATTATTTCCCTTCACCTGGGTTACTAGGTATGGCCCAGTATAAAGTAAAAGTAACTTCCTCGCTATACCCTCTATAGAACTGGGTAGCTGTCTATTTTTGATTAGTACCTCATCCCCTACTTTATATGGGTTAATTCTTTTCTTCTTACCGGTTTCCCTTTTATATAAAAGTTCAGCTTTATGCAGCAACCTATTATACATTTCTATTTTATTAAACCCTACTCTCTCTCCTGGAGGAAAATTCACTAATGATATGATTTCTCGTGGTAGTCGTTTTTCAAACATCACTTGATAAGGACTGGTCCCAATAGTTTCATGGTATGCCCAGTTAAGGAAGGTTTCAGCTGGTTCAAGGTACTGGCTCCATTCACTATGTTTATGGTGACAATAGGTCCGTAAAATTCTCCCAACTTCCCTCAAGACACGTTCTGTAGGATTACTACTCGGGTGATATACTGATGTTTTATATGTTCTTATGTCACATTTCAGCAATTCCTTCTTCCACTTCTTTCCTCGAAACTGGGTCCCATGATCAGTTACTATGGTTTCTGGTTTTCCCACTTCTTGCAGGTACTTCTGAATAATAACTTCTAAAATTTTCTTTGTGGTGGCTCTACTGATGGGGTATAGAGTTTTGTACACTTGGTATAATGATCAAAAATAATTATTATATATTTAAATCTATGTCTCCCTCCACTTCTGGGAAAAGGGCCACATATGTCTAGGAAGGTTTTCTCAAGTTTACGGTTAGATGTTATTGTAATCATAGCTCCGGTTCTTTTTTCATTATTTATTTTTACTAATTGGCATATTTTGCAATTTCTTAGTACTAATCTCACTCGCTTATTGATTGCTTTTATGTAACAATGTTCTGATAACGCTTTAATAACCTTGAGTGGTCCCATATGACCATATCTTTCATGGTAGTCCTTTATTATGGCTACTTCAGTTACGTCGGGTACATACATTCTCCACACATGATCCTCAATTGTTAGACGGATAAAAAGGATTTCTTCATGAACACAGAAAAATGTTGTTATAATAGGATCATTTTGTAGTATCCTGTCTGTGATATAACTTTTATGTCACAAATTACAATTGAATTACTCATTGTTTACTTTATAAATTTCTTCGGGCGCCATCTTGCCTATGCAAGAAATTAATTATTGCGAGAATATAAACTGTACTTACCCTGTCAGGCCAGATTCTTTTCGGCGAACTTAGGAGCAGAAATGGTTATTCAAAAAGGTACCACTGCATTGCCATCATACCATGCTTATAATTTATTTAATTAAATTCCTTTACAACAAAGGTAAACATAACGAAAAAAATCATTTTTTAGATATTCCCATAAACCCAAAATATTCCCATTTTTACTTTTCTCTACTACTATTTTTTATATGGACAATAATAACAGCTGTTGTACATGGTATTTTCCTTTCTTAGAATCGAGATAAATCCCCAAAACATAAAATTAATTTGACATAACACAAACCAGCGCTTCGTGTTTTAATATGTATACTTAAACAAAACCCCCACACACGCTCACATACCACATACTTTAAATGTTTCCCTTGAGCTCATATTTGAATTTAATTTTCCCCATCAGTTACTTATCTGTTTAACTGTCCGTGAGACGCCAGGCCATTTGTATATGCACTTTCGACCTTTTCACGTACGCTACCTCGATTACTCGGTACTTCGTTCACTGATTCTACTGTTGTTTCACTTTTAAAGAAATTTAACTGTTAATGTGTTCGAATGTTCCATTTTATGATTTACGTTTATTCTTTTATACGTGCAGTATTCACATTTTAGTGCGGGCGCCCGCAATTTACGTTCCAGAACTTTTATTTGTGACCGGCCGGCTCACGGAGTAATTTTATACTGGGCTGAGGCAAACGGCACTATTTTGTGAAGTCGCCGTGGTTATATGACCAATTCTTATTGTTCTGAAATTAGTATCACTACGCCAGCATAATGTTTTTGTTTACAAACCCGAATTCCACTGCAAGGATGGGCTCTGACGTATATCTTGACGTCACATGGTCCGATGTTGTTATATAACTTGTTTACCGTTTTTGTAAGTCATTGGTTGACCTTGGCACAGTTTTGCTGTCTGTTTAATTCGTTTTATAAATTTTCATGCATAATGTCACAAGCAGTGCTACCACTTTCGCTATCAATGAAATTTACCTTTTTGTTTACGTTTTGTCCCAATTATCGTAAAAAATGTTATTTGCTTTATTCAAAATACAAATTTATTCATTACCCCAAAAATAGGCCAAAATGTCCCGTTACATGTCTCTAATTTTAATTAGTTTGGGGTCTGTTCTTTGATCTACTTTTAATGTACTGATTATTTCGTGTAACTCTCTCTTCAATTTGATAATGTAATATATTTTACCAATACTCTCCTGCTCTACTTCAAATATTCCCTTTGTAGGTTTACTCGTGACAGGCTGTCTGCTATGATATTCTTTTTTCTAGGGATATATTCCCAATCTAAATTGTATTCTTGGAGTATCAACACCCATCTGGTGAGCCTACCGTGGTTAAGCTTACAGTTTTCCAAAAATGATATTGACCTATGGTCGGTCCTTATAGTTACTGGATAGCCCAATATAAATGTACGGAATTTTAAACAAGAAAACACAACACTCAGTAGTTCCTTTTCAGTCACTGTATAATTTTGCTCACAACTGCTCAATACCCTGCTTGCAAAGCTGATCCAATGATTGCCTTCCTCATCTTCCTGATATAATTCACTTCCAAGACTAATATTGCTGGCATCACAATTGATGAAAAAACGTTTATTGAAATTTGGGTGGTGTAGCATTATGCTATTTAAGAATTTATCCTTTATTAATTTAAAATTATTGTCTTCATTTTCTTTGTCTTCATTTTCTTCCCTCTTCCATTTGTTTTTCTTTGATAGTAAATGTTAGAAATTTGCTGTCACTTCTGAATAACCATGTTGAAATTTCCGGTAATAGTTGCATATTCCCAAAAAATATTGTAATTGTTTTAAATTCTTTGGTTTCGGAAAATCCTGGAAAGCTTTTACTTTTTCGGGTGATGGTGTTATCCCAGTAGCAGACAGAATGAATCCTAAAAATGGTAATTAGTGTGTGATAAATTTCGATTTGTCTAATTTCAATGTTATATTATTTTGTAGTAGCTTACTTAATACTGTTTCCACTCTATTACAATGCTCCTTCCAAGTACATGAAGTAATTAATATGTCATCGACATATACTGTTCTGAAATCTAAAACTTCTTTACCAAGAATTTGGTCCATACATTGAATGAACACGGCCACAGAATTTACCAATCCAAAAGGCAAGCGTTTGAAATGATAATTTCGTCCTTCAAATATAAAAGCGACATATTGTCTACTGTTAGGGTGCAATTCTATCTGCCAATAGCCGCAAACGGCATCCCAAGTACTCATGTACTTACATCCATAAAATTTCTTCATTATCTCCTCAATCTCACCTGGAGACGTGCGGTCATTAATGAGCATCTTATTGAGCTCTCGAGCATCGAGGCATAATCTAACTTGACCATCTTTCTTTGGTATAGCTACCAATGGGCTGGTATATGGGGAGTTGCTTCTTTCAATTATATCTTCCATTATCATCCTTTGAATTTCTTTTCGTGCTGCTTCTTTCAAAGCTTGAGCGATGGGATAAGACCTTTTATTAAAATTGACATTGTCCTTGAACTTTAACTCACACAGGATGTTTTTAGCTTTTCCTGGTGATTCCGAGAATACCCGTTCTGTATTTATCATAAATTTCTATAAGTTGATGTTTTTCTTCTATACTGATTGTTTCCTGGGCCTGCCTATCTTGAAACTCCATGATCTCTTCTATCTTCCCTTGCCACATCTCTGGCTCTGTTACTTTAGTATTTTTACCTATGGTTAACCTATTATTCTCCCTAATATAGTATGAGCTCAAACACTGAGGGGCACTTTGGCAACCAATTATCTCAGCCGATAACTCACCTTCTTCTGTACTCAGTGTAACCTTACCACTGGCCAGATTTATAACTGCAGTGTGTCGCCGTAGCATATCACACCCTATTAATATCCTAAAAGGTAACCCTTTGGCTACTAAAAATCCCATAGGTATTCCTATCCCACTGTTGGTAACATTCAGAGATACTTGTTTTCTAATTGTCTTATTTTGTTTCCCGGTGGCGCCAATAATTGTCATGTTGTTAATTGGTAATGTAGGTATTCTTTTGGTGGTTAATTCAGTAATCCTGTCAAGCTCTAATTGATCAATAATTGAAACATTTGCTCCCGTATCAATCATAGCTTCTGCTAATACTCCATTTAATTTTTTTTGTATATAAACTATATCATTAATTAATGGTGACTCTTTAATTGCTCTTTCTTCCAGTAATTCCGCCTGTAATTTTTTTAAATAATTGTTTCTCATAATTGTTATCGGTTTCTTTAATTTATTATTAGGACTTTGGTAAATTCTGTGCCCGGTTGTCTCTAGCAGTGACGGGCTGTCACTTCTTCTCACTGCTGGTACCCGTTTCCCCGACTTCCGTCATTGTTATTAGATTGTTCAACATTCTCACTAGGTTGAGGTTCGTTTGAATGCCTTCTTTCTTCCTCACTGGTTCTAGATCTTGGTTGTCCTTCGTTCCTACTTTTTGGCGGACCTTCCTCTCTTTGATACGAATTGTTTTGATAGTTTCGGTTATTAAAATTTTGCCTTCTTCCTTGGTAACGGTTATTGTAATAATTATTGTTGGCCCTTATATAGTTTACTCTTTGTCGAGTGTCTCTGGGTTGTTCATTTCTCCGATCCTCTGTATTTCCGGATCTCCATCTACTCCTCCTGTAATACGATTCTTGCTCATAATTCTCTAAGAGGGTTTCCATACCTCCGATTATCTTTATTTGTCCGCTTAATCGAGCACTGATAATCTTCTCCTCAAAATGATACGCTACCTTGGTTACCAGACACTCTTCTGGGATTTTCGGGTCTAAATACTTTGCCACACATACTTTTCCCAAAAAATAAGCTGTAGGTGTCGGTCCTTTAATGCTGTCATACCTCCCATGACAGATATCGTCTCGAATAATATTTTGTACTGATTCGGATCAGTACTTCAGCTTGAACAACCTTTTAAAATTTTCATAATCACACACTTCATTTCTAATGACAGTCCACCAGTTGTCATTAATGTTTTTAAAACACTCATCTAGGTACCTTTGATCATATTCCATCGGTTTTCTTTCGACCGGGTTAATATTTCGTCCACTCTTCCTAAAAATTCTAGTGGGTTCCTTCGATAGTCTCGAAAGTTTACACTTTCTCTACTATCTTGGATAGTATGTTGAGCGTTACATGTTGATCTTAAACCCATTCTATCTACCTCCCCTTGTAGGTTTGTTTGTAAATGTTGTAAATTTTCTAGTTTTTCTCCCTGATTATTAAACTGGTTCTTTACGTGTTCTATTGTCTCATTAAAATCGGTGAATTTACTGGTTATGTTGCTTTTCATACTGTCCAATTGATCATTATTTTCCTGGCGTATTGCCATTATTCGAACTTGATTACTTTGTTCCTCTCGATCCATTCGGGCATCCATTCCTGTTCTGATTTGTCCGATCGTTTCTTCGGTTTTATCTAATCTTTGGTTGGTTTCTATTATTTTCTTTTCTGTCATCTCCTTGTATTCCTCTACTTTTTGGTTAAGCATTTTGTTAACATTTTCAGTCTTTCCCTCGAGATTTGCCCTTAACTCCTTATTGAAATTCTCCATCTTACCCTCAGTTTGTTTTAACTTTTCATTATTCTCTTCAAATTTTGTGTTCATATCTTCCCTTTGTCCGTCAATAATTTCTCTCAATTTGTGGTATTGTTCATTCATGGTTTGTCTGATATCTCTATGAATGGTCTCAATTTTTTCGTTTAGTTGTTTTACTAAACTTTCCTGAATACTGTCTATCTTATTAGTTTGCTTGTTTTGTTCCTTCAAAGTTTCGTTTTGTTTCTTTGAAGTTTCCTCCTGTTTACTAAAATTTTCATCTATTTTATTAAATTTTTCACTCTAGGTTTCATTTTGTTTCCTTGAGTTTTCATCTATTTTGTCAAAATTTTCAGCCATAAATTTCATTATTTCTTGCCAATTTGGTTCTCTGCTGGCTTCCGCTTTGTCACCCGCTCTTTTTCCGTGTTTATAACTACTTCCGTTTCTTCTTTATCGCCCGTCTGTTGGTCCATTTCACTGTCCGTGACTAATTCAATTTCTTGTTCCTGTCCACCTTCTTCCTTCTCCGTGTCTTCTGCCCTCTTCTTTGACTTGCCTCTGGTATTATGCATTTCTTGGCTTCTTACAGTTGCCGACAAAAATTAGGTTTTTCGTTATTATTTACTTATATATTTCGAAATTCTTCCCTAATTTGAGCCCTCTAAGTTGAGCGCCATTTATAACAAAAACTAACTAAATCGGGTTTACATCTGTTTGAGCTCTATGTTGTTAGCGTCATTTGTAACGTCTCGCGAGTATAATTTCGTCTTCACTCTTACGATCGCCTGTAATAGTTACAAAGCTTGTATTCTGACAATGTTATTTACTTTTAATCGAGAGTGTGTGATTATGAAAATATTGATCACAGTTTTCTTTATTAGGTATTATATCAGTGCCGTTGTTTGAAAATGTGTAGGAGAGAGAGTGAGAGAGAGCGAGAGAATTCCTCTCTTTGTATACGATTTAACCGTTTAATTTTCCGCGCGTTGCATCAGCTGTTTTCTATTTACGAACCCATTCCAGGTTATGTTATTTGTAGTACTTCATAATTTCTCATGACGGAGCTAATCTTCTTACTCTTCTCTGCTATTCCTTCATTTCCTGTAACAAAACTGCTATCTACCAGAAATAATACAAAGTCACTTACCTAAAAGAAAGGTATTTATTGAATTTATTTTAATTCAATGGAAATTATTGTCTCCAAATCATGAGTTTACAATCGATTATTTTTCGAAATCACAACATTTTTTCGATATTAGTTTTATCATACGTATAACACAACAGATGTATTCAATTACATTTATTAGAAAAAATTATTAATTATATATCTCAGGGTTATTTGAGGGTTCTTTGAACTCTAAGAAAGTCAGAAATGCGTATTGGTTAGTATCATACTTTACATTAATTAATATTTGTTTATTTAAAATCTGATTCAACAAGTTCGTTTTTTAAACGCTAGAGCGCAGACTACGTATCCTCACAGAAAGCTATGGAAGGAAGATGGCTGCTATAGATTCACAATGTACCCATGACAAATTTTTGGTTAAATAAAATAAAGTTTATAATGTTCACACTCAGTTTTCTTATAAATTGGAAGATGTGGTACTGTTTCAAGTGTTCGTTACTTATTGGTGATGTGTAATTTTTTTATTATTAGGAGGCGATCTCACCCAAAATTTATAGTTCTGAAGTCTAGGCCAAGAGATGTTTCGATGAATTTTCTGTTTTCATTGATTTTCTGGCATGAATTATTGTGGTTCCAAGGATGTCTCAGATGCAGTGGCTGGTGCTGACTCGTTTCATTAATTTTGTATGGGGTTTTTCCGAGTGGTAGTGATTAAATTTTTTTAAATTTTACTGGACATTACTTTTTTTTCATCTGCTCACTTCGAATACCATTTAACAATTAACTTAATTTCTTGTTGATTAGTTACTCTTAGTAACCAAGAAATTGATGATTTTTTATTGGCTAACCTAGGTACAGGTTTAGTAAATAGGGTAGTATTAATTATTATTATTTCTTTCCTTCTTTTAGAAAAAATACTCCTTTACAATTTGTTGCTATATAATTAAATTTAATTTATATAAGGTTTTTCTTCACATCTTTATTTAAGCTTGGCTACTTGTACAGTCGACTCCCTCTCGTTCGGACTCCGATGGTTCGGACGCCGGATGGTCCGGACTACTTCTTGGAAATGAGTCATCAGCGCGCGCCGGGTTTCTCACGGCCGAAAACGACAGGATTGAGCGTGTCTGTTTATTTCCGGCCTACATGTAAACAAAGATCCTCAGTTCGGCTTACGATTGCGTTTGCTCCGGATCGTCATACAGTGTACTGTAGCTGTTTTTACTAATTACTACTGATATTGTTGTGTGTTTTAATAATTTTCAATGTGAGTTACATATGTTATTATAAGTGAGTTTATTTGTTAGGTGAAATTGTAGTTTCAGTAACTCTGATTATTTGACAGTAAAATTCTCAAAAATGAGTGAAAAACGGAAGCATAATACGGTTAAAATGCAAGACAGACTTAATATTTTACAACGTTTAGATAAGGGTGAATCAGTGCAAAGTATTTGTACGGAGTTTAATGTAGGGAAAAGCACAGTTTATGATTGGCGGAAAAACAGAAAATCGATCGAGGATTTTTGTATGCAAATTGAAGTCGAATCCGTCCTTTCTACTCGATCTACCTTGAAAAAAACCACACCATGAACTTGTTGATGACGCATTATGGTTGTGGTTCATGCAGGAACGTAGAAGAGGGACTCCTATAAATGGGCCGATTTTGAAAGAAAAAGCCGTCATTCTTCATTCAAAACTTGGGGAAAAAGGAAACTTCTCGGCAAGCGATGGGTTGCTAACGAGATGGAAAAAACGGCATGGAGTGCATTTCCTTGGAGTTTGCGGGGAGAAGCTTTCAGCAGACCAACCGGCAGCTAATGATTTTTCTGAAAAATTGAAGCGTATCATTGAGCGTGAAAAACTAACCCCAGAACAAGTGTACAATATCGATGAGACCGGGCTTAACTATAAACTTTTGCCTAATAAAACCTTTGCCACTCCTCAAGAAAAGTCTGCTTCGGGCTTTAAAGTAAATAAAGAAAGGATCACTGTTGCACTATGCTCAAACGCAACTGGGACACACAAGATGCCGCTATTTGTGATTGGAAAGTCGGCCAAACCCAGAGTATTCAAAAACTTAAACATGTCTTCCCTTCCAGTGTATTACAGGTCACAAAAGTCTGCCTGGATGGATTCTTATTTGTTTAAGGAGTGGTTCGTGGCTCAATTTGTTCCGTCTGTAAAAGACTGGCATCCTTGAAATTGCCAGTAAAAGCAGTTCTTGTGCTTGATAATGCCCCTACGCATCCAGAGGAAGGTCTCGAATGTGATAGTTACAGTGACATCAAGCTTTTATATATGCCTCCAAATGTAACAAGTATCGCACAGCCCATGGACCAGGGTGTAATCGAATGCTTTAAGAGAAAATACCGGAGGAAGCTTCTTTCAGAAATTTTGGATAAGATGGATGGTAATGACAATGCAGGTCTCATCCAGACGCTCAAGACAATTAACATTAAGGACGTCATTTATATCGCTGCTAAATCGTATGATGAAATCCCATCATCTACGTTTACCAAATCCTGGAGAAAATTGTGGCCAGATGTTGAAACTCTCGTTGAGAAGAGACAAGAAGACAACCCAAATACAATAGGGTTAAATATTCATGCAACTGAACCTGATGACAACCACTCAATTTTAAAGGATTTACAACGGCTGCCTGATTCTGCTAGTATTAATGAGAATGACGTTGTGGAATGGATTTCGCGAGCTGATGATGAACTGGCTAATGAAATCCTGAATGATGACGAAATCGTCGATGTAGTCCTTCGTCAAGAGGAAGAAAAAGAAGAAGACGATGACGAAGGTGATAGTGAAGCGGGAAATGGCGTGGGAATTTTGACTCATGCAGAGGGTAGGGCAGCACTGGAACTGCCAACTACCTACGTCGAACAACAGCCTGGCGTATCAGCTGTGGATGTTATGTTTCCAAGGAAGTGGCGTGATTATGCCTTCAAGAAAACAGTTGAAGTAAAGAAGCAGAAGAAAATAACAGATTTCTTTTAATATTGCAAAGCCAAGTTTTTCATTAGTTTTAGGTTTAAGTTTATTCGTTTGGGACAATTTTATGAACCTAAAATTGTGTTCCGTACACTTGAAAATTGTCTTAAAATGTGATTTATAAATATAGATACGCTATTACAGGTTGTAATTTACATAAGTAAAAAACCGCCGGATGGTCCGGAAATTTTTTAATCCGGACAGGGATCCGGTCCCGAGGTGTCCGGATTAGAGGGAGTCGACTGTATTTTATAATTTAATGATTTTTAACTTGGTTTATTTCTGACTTATATTTCTGTTAATGTATTCTTACTCTACACTATTTTGTTTTCTGCTTTAAAGATCGCAGGAGTACCTTCTCGCCAGTTTTGAACGTTACCAGTTTGTGATCCGCATTAAACTTCTCCGTCTGTTCTTTGCCACACTTTTTAATGCGTCTCCTGGCTTCTATCTTTTTAACCAAATTTGGAATAAGCAAGTTCTGCGTTGCAATCCTCCTGATGCACCAATCCCAGACACGCTTTGGCGTTCCTCCGGTTTGTAGTTCGTTAGGTGTAAATCCTGTCGTGTAATTGTAATTCCCGTTGATGGACGCCTCAAAAAACTTGAGATAATCCGACCACCTACTCTGGTTGGTATTACAATTTGTGCGCAACAGACGCCCTAACTCCCTGTTGACCCTTTCAGCGAGATTGCCTTGCGGTCTCTGGGTTGCTGTCAATACTGCCTGTATATTATGCTTCTCTAATTCGAACTGCCACTTCTTTTTGGTGAATTGCTTACCCTGGTCAGATAGAATTTTCTTCACTGGACCATATTTTGGAATTTGTTCAATACAACATTTAATACTGCCATCATGGTAGGTCGTCCAATTGCATTTAAACTTACATTCTTAGAAAATGCATCTGTGCAAACAACCAGGTTCTTCATACCCCTTGCAGCACGTGGTAGCGGACCTAAAAAATCAATACATAGTAGATCACTTTTATTCTTTGTAATGATGTTACCCATCTCCACATAGGTGTGTTGATTTGGGTATTTAGCTGTCTGGCATATGTGACATGTTCGCAAAATAGACTTAACTTTCCTTGCCATGTTCAACCATACGAAGTCTTCCCGTATCGCCAAATAACATTTATAAACTCCAGCATGAGCAAGACTCTCATGACAAGTTCATGTTAAATCTTCTACGAGATTATCAGGAACCATAATCTTCCATTGTCCGTCGATTATTTTATATAGTACATCTCTGTCGATTTTATATTTCGGGTTGTCTTGACTTTGTATTTCCTCACTGTTTTTCCTTAACTTTGCATCTCTCTGTTGTTCATTATTTACCAATTTTAATCTATTTTTTAAATCATCAGGTAATGTATATTTGACTACCAGAATTTTTAAAATCGATTTATGTTTACTTAAATTATTATTTTTAATTGATTCTCTTGACCAGCTGTCTGCTTATCGCCAGTGCATTGCCCGTTGCTCGTTATCTTATGTATGCGATAAACAGCTGGCTTTTGTATGTCAATGTGCTTACATCGATCAGCTGAGTTCTCATGTATTTGTCCCAACCTAATAGTACGTAGTTCATTTCGAATTACGCAGGTTAGTTTTTGTCCCCAAAATCGATTGTAGCGTTTAAATTTCTTAAAGTGTCGGTGCCTAATACATCATAAATTCGATTTTTCACTATAAGAACTGGTACTTCCATTTCCACACCTTGTGAAGATATTGTGATCAGTGCTTGCTTACAAATAGTTTGAATAGTTTGTGAGTCTCCTGTTGCTGAAGTGACTAGTGTCATTGACAGGTAAGATCGGTGTTTTTTTAAATTGGTGTCTGTGTTCGTCAATAAATTTCTTACTGATTAGAGAAATTTGAACCCCAGTATCGAATAATATATTACCGACACATCCATTAATTTTCGTGCCCACAACAATATCATTATCATTCTTACTTCTAACACATTCCACACCATCATCACCACAATTATTATATTTTAATTCATCTCTGATATCTACAGAATATAGGCCTGATGCAATGTATACACTCTTACCACTAGTATTGCTAACATAAGATTTTTGACACTGCTGTTTGTTACGGTATGTTTTATTTGTATCAGTAATTGCCGATACATTACTTTGATTAACCCTTTGGAAATTAGGTTTGTTTTTAAATTGTGTGGTTGTTGTTGTTGTTGTTGTTTTTGTGGTTTATTGCAGCTGAAATTGTTTATGAGCCGGTTCAGTATTATTATTACAGTAGAACCTCATTATAACGGACTAATTGGGGCTAAAGGTTGTCTGTTGTTATGAAAGTCCGTTATATAACAAATAAGTCTTGTTAGGTCTTATTTACATCAATAAAACTCGGTAAATTAGTATAAAACATGTTTATTTTTACTTGCCATCATTTTACATAGCATACATGACAAATGAGATCATACTGTTCATATTTACATTATAGACCAGAATTGGAACTTTCTATACATTCTATTGTTTTATTCTCTTGAACAAGAAGGGCCTGGTTCATTATTATTCATTAGGTTATTACTACTAACATTAACTGGTTTGAAAAAAGTATTGATTTTTTGTTGTGTTTGTTTGTTATTTATTTCGTTGGTCAGTAACTGACGAAGATGTTGCAAGTGTTCATAGTAAGCAAACACATTTTCATTTTTTGATTGTTCAACATATTCAATGACAAAATTTAAATGATCTTTCACTTCACTCACTTTTATTGTTGCCTGAGTATTGTCTTCCTCTTGTAAGTCTTCCTCCTCGTCCTCCGAAGAGTCTTCTTTCTCAGTGACACTGCCAACAATCTCCTCTTCTGTCAACAAGTGGAATCCAGGGTCATCTTCATCTTCTTCAAGCCAGGTCTCCACATCTTCCAATAAAACTTCTTCCTCCCCTCCTCTTTGCAAAGTTTCACGGAAATCTTCTGTCACACAATTTTCTATTTCTAAACATGCTTCTTCATTCTTTAACAGTTTTTTCCATGAGTTCACCAAAGTAGTTGGGTTAATTTCTTTTACAGCATCAGCAAAGTTGTGAATCATAGATCGAATGTTGTAGGCCTTCAAGTTTTGAAGAGTCTTTTGGCCCCTTCTATCTTCTTCAGCAGTGGATGGCTCATCAGCTTGTAAGATTTTATTGAGAAATTTTTTTCTATAAAGCCGCTTGGCAGTATAAATTACTCCTTGGTCCATGTGCTGAAACACGGGTGTTGTGTTTGGAGGCAGGAACTTACACTTTATCTTCTTGTCTCGACTGCAGAGTTTGTCAACATCAGGGTGGGTTGGTGCGTTATCCAAAAGAACCAAAGCTTTTACTTTTTCTTTTGGAATGTTCAAAATTTCCATTTGGTGGTTTATAATTGCTGGCACAGCTTTCTTATGAAACCAATCACTTGTTATTTCAGTTGTAAACCACGCATTTCGGGAACTATAATAGTGAACTGGTAAATGGTCCATCACATTTTTAAGTGCCCTTGGTTTTTTGCTTTTACCAACAATAGCAGGTTTAAGCATATGAATGCCGTCTGCATTTGTACACAACAAAACTGACACACGCTCCTTGCTGACTTTTCTACCAGGTGTAGTTTTTTCGGCTTTTGAAGCTTGTGTATTGTCAGGTAGAGTTCTCCAAAACAAACCTGTCTCATCAAAGTTATAAATTTGCCTCAATTGATAACCTTCTTTTTTAATCAAATCGTCTAATTCTTTTATAAAAGGCTCAACAGCTTCAAAGTCTGCGCTAAAAATTTCCCCACTAATCTTCTTGTTTGAAATGTTGTGACGTCGACGAAACCTAAATAGCCAACCAGAGCTCGCTTTAAACTGTTCAAGTCCCATCTGTTTGGAGAGTCTTTCGGCAGCCGCTTGAATTTCAATTCCTCTAACAGCCATTCCACATGAACGAAGCTGAGAGAACCACTTGTAGACTGCATCATCTAGTGTTGCCATAGAAGGCAGCCACATACGCTTAGCTGCACTCTTCTCCTTTTCTACACTGAACTTGAGAACAAAGTTACGAATGTCATTTTTGGATTTTTTAATGTCCGATACGGTTTGTTTTGCGATTTCATACTCACGACAAATGCTAGAAACAGACGCTCCTTTTTCTAATTTTTCTATAATGGAGAGTTTATCTTGAAGACTGAGTGCCTTACGCTTCCGCTTCCGCTTCCGTTTCTGCCCTACACTTGGCTTACTTAACGACATGATTTGAATAAATTAAAAAAAAATATAGGCAGGACGTGTGACTGTGCGCGACAAACAACTAAACAATACTGACCAGTAGTGGTGGGAGTGAAAATATACCTAGCTAAGGCGTTAACCTTTCTTTGTTTTCAACTCCCTTTCCCTTATCATTCAAACAAACAGTTTCCTGTATTTGTTGTTATTATCTCAACAGTTAATTCTCAAACCAGTTAATTCAATGGTGGATTGGGGTTGGATTTTAACTTTTAACGATTTATACCTGACAAGGGTGTTTGTCTCTGAAAAAACTGTCATTCGGCACTGGTGGGCGGACATGAGTCATTCCGGTGCATTGACTTAGTTACTAGGGAGTGGGGGTATGACGTAAAAGACGTGTCCGTTGTAAAAGAAGTCCGTAGTAACGGGATCTGTTATAATGAGGTTCTACTGTACTATTATTTTGACTGTCAACATTATCCCATTTGGTTAACAATAGGAGTAGTTCCTCCAATGATTTAATACCTTGTGTAATTACAGCGATTTGAATACCGCATCCGAAATGACGAGCTAATTTATTTACCATCTCTGGCTCTGACATTTCTGGTTCTAGATACTTCGCACGAGATATGAGTTGGATTAAATAATTTTCTTTAGATCCTTTTAAACTGGAATACCTACCAAACTCCATCTGTACGTGTATTTTTCGCTGTATCTCGCTGTTCCAGTATCTCGCCCTAAAATGTTGTACCAGATCTTGGTATGTAACTATTTTATCTTGTATTACCGTGAACCACTCAGCTGCAGTACCCTTTAATCTTCCGACTACATAGTTTATTTTATCCAACTCACTCAGGCTGTCACCTATTGCTTCTATGTCTCGCTGGCAGCTCTTAAGGAAATGAAGTGGATTCTCAGTGTCCCTACCGAAGAATTTGTTTTCTTCTAAAGTTTTATAGATTAACGTGGTCTGGTTCGCTGTTGTCAAGGTACTCTGGAGTCGGGTCAGCTGTTGTTTCAATTCTTGTATCTGCTGATCTTGTTCAGCTACGAGCTCACTTACCGTATATGTGTGTTGAACTACTCTTTCCTCTATCCAAGTGATTTTAGCTTCACAGTCACTAATGCAAGACTTGTTCGCTTCTAAAGCGGTCTCAATATTGCTGTGAATTATTTCTACCTTTTCGCCTATACGTTTTTCTGTTGACTAATAGTTGTTTACCTTGTTTAGCCTGCTCATGAACAGCGGTAAAAATTCGTTTATTTTCATCATGAAGTGATTTATTTTGTTTGGTCGTGTCTTCCTGTATCTTTTGGATACTCGCCAATATTGACGCCAGTGTAGTTTGCATATCAACTGATGGTGTTTGAAACTCAGCCATATTTACAGTTGTTTTTAAAATTTAATAAATATTAAAATTTTTTATTTATCGTAACGGCCCTATTATTAATACTTATTATTATGAATATGGTCAGTTTATATGTAATTAATTGTAACAGTTCAGTATCTCAATCAAATGTATACACTTAATCTAACACAAATGCAAATAATAATTCAACCTCCATATAAACAATTACTACTATTGCAAATATCTGATAACAGAGTGTATTCAATTTTTATCTACACTCCCTGATACCAAAGAACTGTACACACAATAGTTCAATGAATTTACTATATACACACTCAAAATAATATTTCTTTTTAAAACTGATACAAAAAAATCATGCCACACGTTGGCCAGCACCAAATATCCTTATGCAATGGTTCAATTTTAATTATATCTAATAAGCATATTGTGAGTGTGTAAAAATTACAAACACGTCTATTATGGAGGAGAAGAAAAATTATTTATTATACACAAGAATATAGTGTTTTACGATGTATATTGTATTACAAATTGTCATGCATTTATATTTAGAATATAAGTTTATATTGTTCGATAATATATCGATTTTACTTGGTCGATGATACGTCCTCCGTACGTGCAATGCTCCTCTTGCTATCGGCACTCCCGTCCTGGTGTCCTCGTCTTCAGCATCACTCCTTCCTGGTGTCCTCTTCGTCCTGGCGTCCTCTTCTACAGCGGGTTGATCCAGTGGCGATATCTCGAACAGTCTCGTTGGTGTTTAGGTCTAACTGTTAACATCAATTAGACTCTTCACAAATTGTTAAACTCACAATGATTATTGGTTTTACTCGAACCGTTTATTATTAATTAATATGTTAGATGTTATCAATCTCAGGGTAAATACGGGTATTATTTGAATGCGGTGTATTAGTCTTACACCTTCCAAGAAATCTTGAAGTGTCTTTAATTCCCTATGCGGATATCTTAAACTAACATGAAAAAGCACTATCATATACTATAATTTTATTTAAATAATTAACCCACTTGGTTCTATACGCTGAACTTCGTAAAAAATACCAAGGTTTATTTGAAGTTAGATTTTGCTATGGTCGTACGAGAAAAACTCTCTAATGCCGAGCACAACTTCACCTTGCAGATGCTACAGACGAACTGTGTCGATCCTACCTTAACAGAGAATGAATGTTACTGAATTTAGTGTATTCTGATTGGTTAAACCCAAGTCACATGATTGATGCTTTCAACAGATATAAAGTTTTCCAGAAAAAGTTTGTATAAACATGCACTAGCTTGGATTGAATTTATCTACAATTTTGATTACCCTATTAATGATACGCGTTTCAACTTGAGTTTTTCCATACTTAAAAAAAAACATATTTCTAACATAGTTATGAACCTCAGAGTGTACACAAATTGAAGCTATTTACATACATAATCCATTGTCAAAGTTTCATGTCGATCGGTCAATTACCGCGGAAGATATAGCGATCACACGTTATCACACCCGCACACACGCACAAATTCACACAAAAAATACATGACAATAAAGAACACTTTTTTATGAATAATTTGGTATACCCTACATGCTTATCCATTTCTAAATACAAAACTTATGGCTAAAAGACAAAATATTACATAAAACCAATTTAAACATGAAAATGCTCGTCATCTATGTGCTTAGATACAAACAACATAGCTTATCATCCTGTGTTCCGTTGCAATATATTGTATTCTATTGTAGACATACTGTTTAGATGTACTCAGATTTCAGCAGCACAGTTACTTTTGTTATTAATGTTATGAATAGGTAAGAGTGACCCTGCAAGAAGATACCTAGGCAAGGCTACATCACTGGACCGTTTGTTCGGACCAGCGTGGCTTGCGTATGGCCACTCGTTTGCAGTTGAAAATGAACATGACCAGGCAATGGCAGCATATTTTAAGGCTTCACAGTTGATGAAAGGGTAATTTTTTTAACTGCATTTTAATAAGTGACTAGCCATAACAAAGAGATGTGTTCTGAATATTATTTATCACACTGTGAAGACATAATGTCATACTACGTTTTAAATAAATTTAGTTTAATCAAGGATGGAGATAAATGTTATATGTTTGTCACTCACGGTTATGTCTCAGCTGGGTGTAACTAATTGCATCTTATCACATTGTACGTATTGTGAGAATGACCACAGTGTAAGTATTATTTATTAGGACATTATATTGATCAAATTGGTTTACTCCCTTTAACAAAATTGACTCTGGTTTTTATACTCAATTATGAGGCGATAGCACACAGAAAGTGTAGTTCTTACTTAACTGCTTGACTCCCAGTGTCGTGCATGTAAGTGGTGAGGCAAGACACGATGACGCCACTACTCCTCCCCTTCCTGGACTGCTGTTATGAGAATTAGATACAACAGTCAACCAACCACTACATATAAAAAGACTAATAAGTACTAGAGTGCAGTAAAACACATTAACTTATCCAATAGTCTACAAAATGAAGAGTGTCAACAGTTGACGATGTACTATGCGTACATCCTGGTAGTCAAAGGGTTAATATGCGTAATACACATGGTGTTATGTTATGCCATTGGTCTCTCCCCAGATGTTGGAGACATAATGTGAAGTTTGACACTCAGTCAGGAATATACTGCCTAACTTATTTTCCTTCTTTTGGATAGTTAATTTCTCTATATCATTTTGAAAAGTGTCATTAGAAAGCATATTTATACTTTGTTGTGTGGTTATTACCATTAATATGGAATTCTCATAACCATATGTAACAATTATTTAACCAAAACCATTTTAAAGTGTAATGTATATCAATAATTAAAACAGAAACAGCACTTTGTAACATTCACATTATTTACTTGCTAATACACACTGATCTTGTTTTGGTTCTCAAAGAGTATGCAATAGTTACTGAATGTTTTGCTAAAAATTTTAGTGTTTGGTGGTCTGTACTCTGTACGCTTGTGCATGCGTGTGCGTGCATGTGTGTGCGCATGCGTGTGTGTGTGTGTGAGGGGTGTAGGAAACAAGTTTTCTAAAGATACTACAGATGAGAGACGTTAAAATTAAAGGGATGGCCTAGCTGCTACACACAAAAACCAAGGGTAAGCCTCCAGACATACTAGAGATGCCAAAAACTCTGTAAAAGACAACAGAAGTGTTATAAATGACCAAATACAGGTTTTATAAGGTATGACTGGAAACTATCCGACTATTCAGTATTAAAACATAAATAATGTACATAGTGCAATTTCACCTCAGTGCCCTTCAAAATAAACCTCTCTGGACCTCACACATTTATCCCAACATCTTTTCCCATTTTTTTTAACAATCTGCGAACTCCTATTTTGGGCTTATCATTAACTGCCTGTCACATTTTCCTTAATTTCATGTATGGTAAGAAATATGTTTCCTTTCAAAGAAGATTTTAGCTTCAGCAAAAGCAAAAAGTCATGGGAAACCAAGAACAGACTGTAGAGGGCTACAACATCTGTATGATATGTATTAATTGTTATTGGCTGTCTGGCCTGGAAGAGCAAACTTGTGTGATTGACCACTCCTTCACAATCAGAAAGCGTCATTAACGTGCCTCCACATTGCTCTGACTTTGCCACGCCTTCTTTGAACATGGTGTCCCAGGCATCTCCATTGGGAAGATTGGGCTTCTGTTTTGGGGTCGTAGCAGTAAACCCACACCTTAACTCTAGTTATAAATTTTTAGTTGGTCATGTTCTCCTATCACAGTCTGTGAAACACAAGTTCACAGAGCCTCCAGCTCTTATAATTCTCGCACTGACACCCATTCATTTTTTTTTTTTTTTTTTTTGCAGCCTGCACACATTCAACATTTATTCTGCGTGTTAAAAGCCTTCCAGAATGTGAATCACTTTTAACAGATTCCCGGCCATGTTTAAAGAGTTAGTTCATAATTTTATCTGTGTATCACTCATTGACTTCTCTCCGGAAGTCTTCGTAATCTTTCTTGTAGTTTCTGCAAGGAAGTGTTCAAGTTTTACGCAAACTTTAATACAAATCCATTTTTAACATTCACGTCTGATTTGGTATCCAAGTCACTTCTATCAAATTAACCTTTAGTAAACTAAACTTTAGTAATCGACTGTATGACTTCAAGTAGATTTTTGATACTACACATTTTGGAGCACATGCTTCATCATCAGGTAACTTAAAATAAACTACTCACTCTAGGAGTAGTAGATTGAGCTTGAGTGGGTGCGCACCTAACACCGCGTACAATCCATATGCTGAATTGGATTTTAATTAGTGACAACGTCAAAAGTTGATGTAATTACTGTGAAGTTATCTTATGATGAAGCATATGCTCCGAAATGCGTAATATCAAAATCTACTAGAAGTCACATGGCAGATTACTAAAGGTTAGTTTGCTAACAAATTTGCTGATCTAGTCAGTCACAGACAACATGCTATTTTCACAACAGTCTCATAGCTAACTGAATAGTCCTAATAGGTTAATGAATGTTCACACATGCGTGAAAATATCCCTTCTGATAGGCTACCGAATTACACTGCAGTTGCACATCCAGTCCCATAAAATTCAAGATATTGGGTTCCTTCCAGTTAGACCTTGTATGTTGTGATGGCAGTGAGGCGAGCGTCTGCTCTCCGGTACCAGCAGCGTGGCGCGTGACATCTGATGAACAAACAGCGAGCCAATCAGGGATCAGCAGCCGAGACGTGACACCTGACGTGCTTGGAGCGAGCCAATCAGCGATCCCGGTCAGGGCATAAAAAGAGCGCCGCTAGAATTTTTTGCGCACTTTGCCAGAGCACTAGCTATGCCATCGGACGCACTTCATCTCCTCTCCTCTCTCGGATGACATCGGCGTGGAGTCAGCAGGAAGGAACAGCCGAAGAGTAGAACTGATGTTCTTGCATTCTTCGCACTCCAGTTCCACGCCAGTGATGGATTTCACTGGGCCGGCAGCGGACTCTACGCAACCGATGCAAAAAGAAGAGGAGGACTGCAGTACACCACAAACAGCGGGCGCAGCCGCCGAACATCTCAGCGCGGCTCGGGCAGAACAACCAACATCAGCGTTCTTGCCACACGGCCCTTTTCAGAGTCATAAAAAACACTAAGAGTTGTACGATTGGCACCATTTTTCATGCGACAAGCCTTTTGTTCAGTGACAATGTCTCTATGTATACAAGCAGCTTTTGTAAAGGACACCACACAATCTTGCAAAACTCATACCTCGCCTATATGCGTTATTATTTTTATCTTTTTAGAAACTGATAAATCCAGTTGCAGGTCTTCCCCCTCCCTTTCCCCTCTTTCTCTTTGACACACACATGCAGTGAAGGACACGACATTTAGCAAAACCTTCAGTAACTACTGAACACTCTGTGAGAATAATCTGACTGTATGAAACAATTGTAAGAGGTTATGTATGTTAACAAATGAATACTGTGATTTACCAAGTGTTTGTTGTTTGTGTTTTAATTAAGACATTTGTCATGTGAGTGGTCGATGAAATCTATTGATCTTCCCAGTAGCATGTCATTTTAACATATCTGGTCATTTTACAGTTTGAAATCCATAGGTTGTAATAGGAAAAATTAGGGACTGTATTGATGTTTGCTACCTTACCTGATGCTCTTTCCAATTGTTTTGTTTTTAAAATGTTTTTAGCACTTCTTTCCTTGTCGTGTTCTCCTCACAAAGTTCCCATTCTTTGGTATTTGAGCCCCAAAGTAAATAATCTGGCTGTAACCTGTGATTAAGTTTCCATGTGATGACAGGAGTCATGCTATAGTCATGGCCTCCTCAGGAAGCATATGAAGCAGCTGAATTTTTAAAAACCATCTTAGTGCTTGTAGACTCATATATTTGTGACATAATTGAATGACCAAAGCGAGAACTCAGTTTTATCTCAACCTTTTGGCATTTGTCTGTCTGTCATTTGGGATATGTCTAACAATGCAGTTTGAACATATCAGCTAGTTTTTCATAAAACTTTGCAGCATATTCATACTTTTACCCTACAGAACCCTATGTTTTTGATATTGATCCTCCCAAAATTAAGTGGGAAGAAGGAAAAAATGTGCGGGATTAAAAATTATGAAAAAAATCGCAAAAGCCCATGTGGTCTGTCAAATTAAAGGTAATTTTAACCACAATTTGAATACAGTGTAAATTTTTGAAACTTTCAAAATTTTTAGATACCAGAGCCCAAAAAGTGGGTGAAAATTTTGATAAAATAGCAAAAATTCATGTGGGCTATGAAACTAAAAATAATTTTAACCCTTAATTGCCCGGGTAGGCGTATAAAGTACGCCAGCCACGCAAGTTTTGCTGTAAATGAAAACCTACCAATCATCGAGGCACGGCCCCCTCAGTACCCTTCTACCAACTCCCTCCGAGCACAATGATCCGTTTGAATTTCACCAGTCTGTTATCGCAAGCCGAAGTAGTGACGTCTTTTACTTGCCGGTCGGTTTGGCGTACTCTGTACGCCGCCCCTCCAACTATGTTGCGGAATGAAATTGTGCGGCCCGAAGATTTCGAACGTGTTTTATGTGAACTGTCGGATGAAGAGAAGCAAAATTCAGGCATTGACACTGACATTCAATCATCTGATATTGATGAACGTGAGATTATCGAACAGAGTGACCACAATAGTGATTCCGAAATAGATGGTGATCTTCCTCAACCACTTCCAAGGACTTCTGACAACAAGGTGAGTGATACCGATGACAACGATTTTTTTACTAAAACTATTTACAAAAAGAAGAAAGTAAGAGGAAGGGTCGTAAAGGAAATCAGTGAAATTTATAGATGGAAGAAGGGCCCTATAAAAAGTAAATTTTCGCGTACGCCTAGTAAAAATATTGCGAAACAAGTACTTCCGGCTTCCAAAGACTGTGCCGACATGAAAGACGAAATTTCCGCTTTCTTGAAGATTATAAACTTAGACATGATTGATTCTCTAGTGAAATACACTAACATGTACATACAGTGTAACAGAACAATGGAGGACCCTAAGAAAATCTCAAAAAATAGTGCAAAGGACACAAGCAGATCAGAAATAATGGCTGTCATTGGGATTTTATTCTTATTAGGATACAAAAAAATGTCTAAAATACATCTTGACGAAGCATGGGCTCGGGATGGCACTGGCATTGAAATATTGCAAGGGGTGATGGGGCTGAAACGATTCAGATACCTTCTAGCTTCCATAAGATTCGATGACACATCCACAAGACTTACTCGAAAAACAGCCGATAGGTTAGCCGCAGTACGGGAGTTTTACGACTCTTTCAATGACAACTGTGATAAATTTTATTCGCCTGGGGATCAACTGACGGTTGATGAAAAGTTAGAGCCATTTCGTGGCAGGTGCTCTTTCATTCAATACATTCCTAATAAGCCGGCCAAGTATGGCCTAAAAATATTTGCAGTTGTTGATTCGCGAACTTTTTATTGCTTGAAATTGGAAATGTACTGTGGCACTCAACCTCCTGGACCGTATGAAGCTTCGAATGCGAGCTTGGATATCGTCAATAGGCTGATTAGCAGCTATAAAGGTTCTAACAGAAACCTGACTACCGATAACTGGTACACTAGTTATCCTTTAGCCAAATCTCTCCTCGCCAGTGGTATTGCCCTCGTGGGTACACTAAAAAAGAATAAAAAAGAAATCCCTTTTCAATTACAGCCAATGAAAACAAGAGAAGTTGGAACTTCAATTTTTTGTTTTCAAAAAGATGTCACGATGGTTTCTTACATGACCAAAAAAAATAAATGTGTAATTCTTCTCAGCACCGCGCACGACGATGATAAAATTGATTCAGACACAAAAACCAAAAATAATCATGGACTATAATAAGTTCAAAGGTGGAGTGGATGTAGTAGACCAACTCGGTGGCAACTACACTGTAGCCCGTAAAACAAAGAGATGGACGATGGCAACTTTTTTTGAGCTTCAAAACGTGGCAGGCATAAATGCACAAATCCTTTTGAATTTCTCTGAACCCAGTGCTTCTCCCAAGTTTAGAAGAATATTTTTGAAAAACTTAGCGACGTCTCTTATGAAGCCACACCTTCAAGATCGTGCAAACTTACGAAGCCTATCTGTGCATTCAAAAGCAATAATTCGTAGAGTGCTTTCTTCGGACGGAATAAACGAGGAGCAGGAAATACAACCACTCGCAAAAAAGGGAAAAGGACGATGCACTTCATGCGGAAGAGCAAAAAACAACTACACTACGATTAGGTGCTCAGAATGTTCTGCTTTTACATGCAAAACTCATTTGGTGAAAACAGTTTATCTCTGCGGAACATGTGCCAATAAAAATGAACTGGATGACGAAGATTAAGTTTTTGACAATAATTACTGAAAACGTTGTTTGTGCTTTTGTTTTTATTTTTGAAATGTTGTTTGAAACTTTTTGTAAGAAAAAAAAATATATATATGTAGGACAGCCATTTCCTCTTTCATATTTCGTTTCAATAAATGCATATAATTACCCGCTTTTTTTTTTTTATTATTTCGCTTTTTCAATGTTCTCCCGTTCACTTCGTTGTGCAAAAAAAAAACATGTTCTCTTGGTAGTGTTCTGTTTGTTGCGGCTTATCTCAACGGCTTAGCTCATTTGTTTACAAACGATAATTACAATTTTGTTTATAACCAAGATAATTACATTGAAGGACAAAGAAATAATATTATGAAACGAAAAACGTTCTAGAGCAGAGAAAAATAAATTGTTTTATTTTCTGGAGCTGAATTACTTGGAATTGTTATCAAAATGACACACGGTGTGTCATTCATAGTCACCGTGTTAAAAAATTACAAGCAGTTGATGATAATTTGGTGGGACAGACCAACAAATGGACTGGCGTACTGAGTACGCCGCCTGGGCAAAATTGTATCGCCAAACCGCCCGGGCAATTAAGGGTTAACTGACATCTGAATGCAGTGTTCAATTTTGGAAATTTCAAAATTTTGGTGCCACAAGGGTCCCAAAAAGGGATTCAAAAATTTTGAAAATTAGCATGGTGTCAGACTAAAAGGAATTATAACTCAAATCCGAATGTTCAAATTTGTAGTGTTAATGTACGATTCTGTGATGTACAGTTGTTATGTTACTAAAGAAATAGTAATATGGATTTTTGTAATTTTTCCCATAGTTGAAAAATGTCTAACAACAAAATTAATGTAATAATAAATGTACTTCATTCAAAACAGTGACCGAGTTCTGCAAGCATATTAGTTATTATCATTAGTTCTAAAATTCATAAAATCCATTCGGTGAAGGTTTAATACTTACTAAGTGTACTTTCTAGTTCAATCAGTCACCTTCATAAATGTCTGTTTTCTTACTAGTAAATGTACAGTAGTTGTATTTGAGATAAACTATTGTCATTTGTGATAGTTATATATTTTACTTTCAGAAGAAATGTATTGATTCATTGCTTTTATAAACATTATTATTTGTACGGTCCAAGTCACTTTATATAGTAAATAATTTACCTTAATTGAAACCGTCCCGTGACTTCAAGGTGAAACTACTCCCTTAATTACAAAATTATAATTAACTCTTACCTTAGGGTTTTATTCCAGAGTCGTACAGACGAAACTGCTGCAGAAAGGATTATTTGGATTTGATATGTGCAATAATTACGTTAACACATTTGATGCTGTCTAAATCACATACTTATTTTTATTTATCAAAAATTCACGCCTTTCTTTTACGTTAGTACAACCTTTCAACGATAGTACAACTGGTTGAAATTATTTCTTATCTCTATTGAGTTTTATTTTGACTACTATTATAAGTGATATTGCTAAATAATTAAAACATTGAAAATGAACCAGTGTATAACCTCTATCTTATCACACACACACTCATTCTGTTACATTGATCTTTAAATAAACTCCGCCCCTTAGAAAACTATCGTACAAAGTATTGGTGTTTTATATTTTCCTATTATAACGAACAATCACCGGTTAGTTGGCATTGGTTTTAATATGCATATTAAATGTTTCTAGTTACCCATACGCAGCGTACTCATAGGGTTGGCTGCACGAACTGGTGTTGAATACTTGCTTAGATCTGACGCACTCCGGTACTCATGGATTACGTTTATTGATTGTGTTTAAAGGTTTTTACTGTTTTATTGGTTCCACCTTATACAATATGATAAAGTCGGCCGACGTAATTTTATTCGCACTTAGAAATTGTTGTAGGCTGGCCGCGCGTTCGAGAGTTACAATAGCACTTGTTTTTTAAGTGAATAGATAGGCCCATTTAATCTAGGCCTATCTTGCATGCCCGAGGCCACTGTTTAAATTTAAATTGCACACTTTACTGTCTGAAGCTGGCTTACTACTGTGTGTTGTGCACTATCTGATGACACACTGTAGACTGTATCACAAGGCTGCTGCTGGGCGGTTACACAATACGTCTGGCAATTGTTTTGGCTAACAATGTGCATTGCTGTACTGGAGGCTCCTCACAGGTGAAAGTTAACTATTGAATTACTGAATTAAATACTGATTTATATAAAATAAAATTCCCATTTCTGTACCGTTACAATACCCCCCCAGTAAGAGGTTGAAAGCCAGAGCCGGGTTCAAACTCTTATTGCCTAAACCCTAAGAGGATCAGTGAGGATATGGCGCCACAACCCCCCTGAACACTCTACTAAAATCATGGGTTTTTACCCCCCTAGTCTGGCGACTGCGGCAGCACCCATCCGATCTTACGGGACTTCTCTACTCGAGATCCCACCACCATAAGCTTGGACAGATACCCGCCCCAGTATCGCCTGACTTTAGAACGTTTAATTAAAAATTTGACAAGCGGCCTTCCATCACTCCATATCCCACAACTGATTTGTTTCCTCTTAACTGGTTCATTGACAACGTACTGGCTCATTTTATATTATAGACAAAAAAATAGTGATAATGAAACAATATAGGATATATACAATACATGTACAATAGTACATATAAGTTCCAGTTAAAATGACACATTAATTATACAGAATCGTATTTACACAAAATTTCCTTGAATGTTTTAATCATTATGTTTTTTATCAATTATTTATTTTATCATTACAATCAACATTCAGATCAAAATAGATTAATAGATTTAAAGTCATTATTAAAACTTATCTTTTCAATTAAATTAATTTATATATCAATTTCATTTAATTTAAATCTTATTGTTTTAATTAATGATTTAATAATTACATTTTTCAAAAGGATCCGACAAAATATTACCTACATTATTCAAAAAATTTACATTCCTTTCTTCACATATGGTATTTCTTTTTGTTTCATAATAGGATTTTCCTACTGGCAATAATTCAGCAGACTACAACATTTTTGTTATTGTCACCAAGTATGTCTGTAGACCTTAGTCACAACACACCTGTTTATATAAACACTAGTCTGCAAGACTTGTTTAGTAAGCACAGTTATAAACATTCTCAGTTTCAGCATTCATGGTTACATCATACACTGACATATATCCTTCCTACAAATTTTTTGGTTTCTATACAGCTTTTTGTTAACATATTTATCAAAGTCAATTTATTACAGTTCAAACCAAATATAATTCTAATTCACCTTTCAGTTATTATTACTTTTAATTACCGTTTCTGTTTAATACCATTGTCTCAATTCATTTATATTATTGAATCAAAAATTCTTTCCACACCTGTAAGCATTTTATTCTCTCTAATTGGTATTATAGACTTTATACTTACAGTACATTATCCACCTATTGACATGAGTACAAAATACACACCACACACACACCAATATCTCCGTGTAACCTCTGAAACATTTAACAACAATGTTATTTCATACCAAACAATTTAACGTTTATTTATTAATATCAAATCTCATAAAACAATTTAAATCCATTGGAAATTCAACCATATAACATTTAAGTCAATCAAACTATTTAAACATTTCAAATTATTTTAATTAAATCAATTATTGAAAACAACATTTTTAATTACTTTCACTCATTGCAATAATTACAACTCATTCCAAATTATTTTTGTTATTTATTTAAGCTGCAAAATATTAATATTATTATTATCATCACAACAATTTCTACTACATACAGACATTGTTTATCTAACATTTTATAATACATACAAATAATTTCACTAAACATGTATTTACAATTCTTCAGCAATAAGTATTCAGTTATATCACACTTCATTGTCAAAAGTCAGCTAGGTCATTACCATATATTAACATATTTAAAATTGTCCATTTGTGAATTTAAGGCTCAACCTCCATCGTCATAGATAAGTCTTTGTTTTATATGGCATTGTTCAATTTCATTAACAAACAAATTACTGTTTTGTGTGTCATCACCATAAAAATCAAATTCATTCATTTTACCAAAACAATCATAAAACAAGTCAACATTAAGTACATCGGTTAAGTCTCCATCAGTAATATTCATTATCAAGTCAGTTATTTTTTCTGCATAAGGTAAATTATTATTCTTTAAACATGTATCATCAAAACAATTCTCACTCTCTATTTTAACAGGTAAGTACTTCAAATCATTTAACATCTCTTTCAACTCATTATAATCTCTCATTAGTTTATATAATTCTATCTCTTTATCAACACACAACTCTCCATCTAAATCTCTCATCATAACACCATGTCATACTTTCAACATCATTCCACACAGAGGGTACTAATTTATACAAAAAAAGGAAACAATTCAAATCTTTCACTAATAAGGGTCTCTTGCCCTCCAATAATTTTTAATAATCTATTTTGAAGTCTAAGCAGTGGTCTGAAAGATGTATCATAAAGACCACCCTAGGCAACAATACCATAAACTGCAATACTATGGAAAAGCCCGTAGTATATTTGAATCATCTGTTTTCTAGATAATATTTGCCGGAGTCTGTAAAAAACAAATACTAGATATTTGGTCTTACTAACTACATTATTGACATGCAAATCCCACTTAATATTATAATCATATATAACACCTAGATATTTATAGCTAACGACTCTCTTCAACCGACCACCATTCAAAAAAACATCCAATTCATCAGGAACAGAGTCTTTATAATTGCCAAAAGTGACATAAACAGACTTGTTTATATTAAGTATAAGTTTATTTTGATAAAGCCATGAAAAAATAGAGTCAAGTTTATCTGACACATGAACTGAAAGTTCCCTCCATGAGTGCCCATTCATTGGGACAGCTGTATCATCAGCATATGCAATCAATTCTTGGTGTATTTCTAATAAATCATTTATGAAAAATAAAAACAGTAATGGACCAAGAATAGATCCCTGAGGAACTCCTAAATTGGTATAGACTGGTTTACTTTTAACACCATTGACCTTAACAACTTGAACTCTGTCTTGTAACTAACTTTTAATAAGATTTAGCACTATACCCCTTATACCCATATTATGTAGGTTGGACAGAAGGATTTGATGATCAACAGTATCAAAAGCTTTTGAATAGTCAAGAAACACAACTAGTGTTGGATTGCTGCGGCAGAGACTGTCATATATAAACTTGCTTAACAGGGCAAGAGCATCATCAGTTCCTTTACTCTTCAGAAAACCAAACTGTTTAGCACTTATTAGTTTATGCTTCATAGCAAAATCATTTACTAGTAACTGGAGTTGCAGTCTGAGTCATCATCACTGTCGTCTGCAACATGAATGATGAGGCGGTCTTCTTCCCACATGTCTGCATAATATCCCCGTTCTACCTTCATAGTTTTTACCACACATTTCCTCCAGTATTCGGCATCTATGTTCTCAGTACAGTTCCGTAGGGCTTCACAGACACTTGCACTTAACTGAGGAGTTATGTTGCTCTTCCTGACGTTAGACTTTAACCATGCCCAGACTAATTCGATTGGATTTAATATGCAGTAATAAGGGGGAAGTCGTAACACTTCATGACCTGCCTTTCAAGCCATCTCATCAACTACGTACATTTTATTTATATTCGCCGCTTTTATTCTTTCGATCAAGATTAATTTAATGGGGACTGGATCCGGTACTGGTAAATCAAATTTCTTCATAAATTCAATAATTTCGGACTTGTTTGACGATTTAGTTGGGATTTTGATAAGTTGTCTAGAATGGTAACTCGCATTGTCTAAAACTATGACATACTTCCTGTCTTTTGAAAGATTTTGCAGTAACAAATTTTTAAACCAATTCTCAAAAACTGTAGCATTCATCTCATCGTGGCTGTCAGCTTTAGCATCTGAAATATTTTTGGCAGACAAAGACAATTAGGAGCCCACCCCTCAGCTCCACCAGCATGTAGCACCATGATGCGCTTCCCTCTAGATACAGGGGCGTTAATAGTGCAGCCACATGTTCCATCATCCCATCCCTTCTTCACGGTGTCATGTGTATCGAACCAAGTTTCGTCTAGATACACAACATCATAACCCTGTGAACGCAGTTGGTGTAGTCTATAGAGGTATTTGTATCTCCAAGACACAATTCTTGATGACTCCATTATAACACGCCTCTTATTAAGTGTCCGAAATCAAAAGCCGAGCTTCTTCACAAGGGATCTTAGCATTGTTTCTTTATAAGGAAAACTTGAAATGTTCTGAACATGCTGGAGTAGTTCGGAAATTGTGGGTGGCTGTCCTTTCTTGTAAAATTTGTAAATTTCTTGGCGGATAATGTCGCAAACAAAATTATCAATTTTATTAAAACGCGCTCTTTTGTTACCTGGCTTCTTGGGAGTCACGGGAACTCTAGAAACAATTTTACGAACAGTCGGGCGGCTTAATTTCACAATTTTGGCTGTTTCAGTAATTGAACCCTTACCTACTTTGTTATTTACAACATATTCATGCACGGTACACACTATAGTTTGGCTGTGTTTCGAAATTGTTCTAATCGAATTTTTGATTAGCCTACTAGTGCCTGGAGTGGCCGAGATTTTCCCGTCGTTCGAAAACTCCCCATTATTGTCACTTGCGTCACCACTATCATTGTTGCTAACTACATCAACAACGATTTCTTCACTATCACTATGACGATGATTCCCTTCTTCATTATCAGCGTGCTGAGGATATGGTTGTTCTCTCTCTCCCAAGGTCTCCACATTTTAAACACGTGAACACGGAACCGAAAATTACAACTATAAATAAAGTAAAGCAGTATTGCTGTGATATTTAAATATAAATATACTATGTAAAATACTGTGTGCTGTAAGAACGTAACAAATTAATAATTCCTAAAGCAGTGGTTTCTTTGGCAACGGACTCAAAATTCAGACAAGCGGGCACTTCCGATGTCGCGCAAAGACTGGTCCACATTTCATTCAAGTTCAAAATACGTTTGGCATATTGGAGATGTTTCAGAAGCGGCTAGCTTTGTTCACAGCTGTCAGCAGCAGGGGGTGCCTTCGCTAATTGGGCTATTTAACTGTTCTTTGATGCCGCCTGGAAACACATTCAGCGAGGCTACTATACCTTGTGATATAGCATTGTTTATTATATGAGCCAGGACAGGTTCAATGTATGGAGCAGCAAGTTTTAAGATGACAGCATGGATACCATCGCATCCACCAGCTTTATTCTTAAGTTAACTAATGATTTTTGTGATTTCTAACTCGTTTGTAGGAAAGAGGAAAAGAGTATGCTGATTAAATGGTATATCAGGGGTGGTGTTGCAGAATTACTTAGCCTTGAGATTACTGTACTGAAAAATTCATTGAAAAAATTTGCTTTACATAGGTCATCGTTATTCAGAGAGTCATCATGATTCCATTAATTTTGGGATTCTTAGTCTTATGATCCAATTTACAGTGCACATATTGCCAAAGTCTTTTAGAATTGGCCCCTTGGATTTGATTCTGATCATGTCTATCTTTGGCAGTTCTTAGTAGGCTCTTAAGTCTACTCTTGTGACAGTACAAAAAAGTCCGATATAAAAAATATGGTATGCAAGGTAGCAAACTATTGTATTCCGATGTTTTAAAGTCATTTCTATGGGTGACATAATTTCCCTTGGTTTTGCCGACAACGACGCAGTTCCGAGACGACAAAATAATTTCAAGGACAGCAGTGTACGTGCAGCTAAAAAGACTTATAATGGTTACAACTACTAATAACGGCGCTACTTGCTCACGTTTCATTGGCCAACAACGCCAAACGTCATAAAACCACCATGACGTTATAAAAATACGTAACTAACCAGGCTATTATATAATGAGAAACAAAGAACGATGACGTTTTACTCACACACACATACGTAAAATTTGCATAATTTTCGTCCCAGTACACAGAACATCATCATGGCAGCAACACGTAACAATTGTGCTGGTCTAATTAGTCAGCGAGTGTTTTATTTAAATTGACAAAATTTAATCACAAGTAACAGTGTTAACCAGTAATTATAACCCACATGTAAATTCAGTGCAAAGGACAGACGAAAGCTAGTTAAACGTCTAGCCCAGTACACAGAAGTTCATCATGGCGACCACACGCTAACAATAGTGTTGGCTTGAAATAGTCAAGTTTAAAGTATTCCAAAGTGTTAACAATGTAATCAAAAGCAAATCAGTGTTAGTTACTTTCAGAGTTTGAGCAGTATAAAGCAATATTAAAAGTGTTATATGTAAATTCAGTGTAGCCAAGAAAATGTAACCACGCCGTTTGGAATCAACATGTGACACTCTACTAGAACGTCCAGTTTACTGACAAAGGAAGTGGCAACCAAAATTTTTATTTAAAGAGCTCTTTTAATCATAAAAAATATAATCATGATGTGTACACAGTCAAAAGTAAATTCAAAAATGTTTGTATGAATGTGAGTGAGTGAGAGAGGTGTGAACGTTAAATGTCGACTTCCAAATGGGGGTTGGTTTGCGTTGGCTATAATTAGATATTATCAAAGCACATGATCATGAAACTAAGTCATAGCCAGTAAAATTAATTGTTTGAATTAGCCATTAAAATTAAACATAAAGGAGTGGTGATAGTAAAGGGCGGAAATTAGTAATGGCCGCCGTGTCAAGTTGTTATATGGTGTACACGATTAAAGAAATTCCTGAATAAATTACGATTGATAATAGTTACTGCAATTAAATGTATTCTCATTTCAATGACCATCTCTGTCAGCATTCTCGCTGAGCAGAATCCTGGATCCTTAGGTAATAAAAATTTATATAACGAAACTGAAATAAACAGGTGCTATAATTATGGTAGATACCATAATTATGGTAAATGTGACACACGTGTTTAACTCGAACAATGTAAACAGACCCGAATATAAGTTACTAGAGATTTTATCTGACAAATACATTTATAAATATATTTATTTAAAAAAAAAAAAGAGAGATATAACAAATGCCGCCCAGAACTAGGGACATAATTATGAGAAATAACAAATGGGCCCGAACTGGGACTATATAAAATATATAAATACATTTTATATAATAAGCCTGAATTGCGGCAGAGTGGACATTGAAAATGAGAATGCGGTTGTAGGTTAGGTGGTAACGATAATATAAAGCGACAAACCATTAACAAATTTTATAATGGCAGAGAATAAAGAAAATAGTTCTTTATTAAACATAACTGATAGTACAAATAATAGTCAAATAAGCATGACAGAATCAGCAGTTATGAGTGAAGGAATAGTGCACTCAACACCAGTCCCAAATAACAGGGCTGAGAATAACGAAATTATGAAAATGATGCAAATGCTTTTCAATATACAGAACAATAATTTTAATATAAAATGTGAAGAAATAAAAAACGAAATCGAAAAACAAAATTTTAATTTTGATAAACGAGTTGATGAAATGCACGCACGTTTCGATAAAACGGAAGAGAAAATAGTTGCATTAGTTAATGAGAAGTTGGATAGACAAAAGAATAAAGTAGATGAAAATTACGAGAGTAAAATGGGGGTAGAGAATCAGATAAATTGAATGAAAATAAAGACAAGGTAAGTAGCGGTGAGAATTATGATAATAGAATTAAGAATATGGTGTTAGAAAATAATTGTGTGAGTATTGAGAGTGTAGCTTGGTGTGATAAAGAGAGATATATTGAGAGAGAGAAGTGTTATGGGGAGAGTTATTATGAGAGATATTTTAAAAGAGAGAGATGTTTTGAAAGTGAGAGATATTGTGAGAGAAAGAGGGAGATAGAGATTTTTAAGATGAGTAGAACTTATGAAGAATTTATGGAAAAGTTAGGAACAGAGATGAGATATAATAAAAATAAGAACTTACTTTGTAATGAAGCTGATATAGCAGTAGGAGAGGATGATAATGAAAATAATGACTTTATAACGTACCTAGTGGTGACTGATTATACTGGAGGTGACAGGACCATAACCGATCGTGACAAGTTGTATGATAAATTGATATGGAATAACCCTATTAATTATGATAGTTTTGTAGAATATAAAAATTTAATTAAGTACTATATTCATGATGGTGATATAATGTTTTCCAGGGAAAATAAGTTGTATAGACTTAAGATAAGATTATTATTTGACGATATGGGGTAGTTGTGTATTGTTTATTGTGTTATGAACATTTAATTGTGTGGACAGTGTTTTTAAAAAATGGACTGATTATGGTAAATGATTTCATGATTAGGGGAATTGTATATTTTTGTGTATTGATGTCTATGTATTTATTGTAATTTTGCTATTGTGTATTCTATGTATTTTTTGTGTGTAAACTATTGTAGAATTTTAAATAAGTAAAAGAAGTTTAATAATGATTTTGAAAGGATATTATGGAATTTAGATTCTAAAGGGTTAGTAAATGATTAAGCATGTTATAGGTTTGGTTATTGAGAGGTATTGTTGTTAGTAGATAAGTGATGAATTTTGTAATGGTGTATTAAGTTGAAATGTTGTAAAGAGTTTGGGAATAAGGATAAATCAGGGCATTGGAGTTAGTTGAATAAAGTTATTGGGAGTTAGGAAAAATAAAGTGCTGAGATGCTGATAATATATAAAGAGGTGTTAGATATTTTAGGGACACAGTAGGTAGGGATTATATGTAGAGGTGAGTAATGTGAGTGGTAATTATATTTGTTGTTGATGGTGATATTTTGTAATAAGGGTATTGGTGTAGGAGTCCAACGAGAGATGTTGAGACAGGAAGGGACCGTTTAGCGCCAGAAAGGGTTATCTGAAAGGGTCAGGAACCGATAAGGGAATGAGTTGGTTAGAGGGAATACACACATACTAGTACAAAAATGAGCGGTGCCAGAGGTTTTAAATGGGATTTGTGAAGGGGGTTATTATAGAGATATTGGTGTCATATTATATTAATGGTTAGAAGCGGTTGTTAGTAGTGAAAAAGAGGGGTAGTAAGGTTAGATTGACAAATGCCAAAATAAGATAGAGAAAAATGAATAATAGAGAGTCACCCAAACTAGTAAGGATAAAAGGGTTAAAAAAGAAAATTCATGGTAGAAAGGTGATGTAACTGAAGGATAAGGTAAATGGAAAGGTAAATGACAAATTTGAGAATTGTGTATAGAATCTAAATGAATGTTAAATGGTAAAAGTCAATAGAGAGTCGATAGTAATAATGTTATAAAATTTTGCTACAAGTTATGTAAATTGTTTATTTGTGAATTGTTCAATGTTAGTGTTTAATGCTTATGATGTACAATGTTTTATTGTGTTTTATTATGTCAACAATAGTGTGTGTGGATAGGAGGTTACTACCAAGATAGTAACGATTATAAGATTAAAATTTTGTAAAGTTTGTCCATTCTCTAGAAATGATTCTGTTATAAAGAAGGTTAAATGTAAGAAAAAGTCGTAAAGAAATTATAAAACTTTTAAATTGTCTGCCATGATATAGATATTGTAAGATTATATGAAGTAAATTATTAGGGTTAATGGTTGTTGCTAAAGCAGTAAAATACGTTGTTGTTTAGGTTAAGAACAATTGTTTTCATGGGATAAAAGGGAGTGAATATAGTTGACAGAAGTCAGAAATGTGTACTAGGTACCGGATTGTGAAGGGGAGCAATTTCTATCTTAATTCTTGTTATACATTGTGTGAAATTTTTAGAATTAAGCAAACCAACGCCCCAAAACGCAAACCAACATACTAAGAGGAAACATATCAGTTGTGGATATGGATATAGAGAAGGCCACTATTTTAAAATTTTGTATTGAATGTTTCAGAGTTTTATGGTGTGGTGACCGCGGTCCTGAGCTGGCCGGTGCGTCAGAATAGGAGCGTAAAGTGCCTCATGGCCTTATGGTGTAGGGATCTCTCTGGAGAAGTCCAGTAAGGTCAGAAGGTGCGAACCTCATCATTGAACCAAGGGTAAGTGATTGAATTTATATTTTTTTGTAACACTACAGGGGGTTGTGGCTCCATATCTGAGCTGATCCTTTTAGAGAAGTGTGAATGAGTCAATGAAAGTTTTTGTGTCTCGACACAAAACCTTTCATTGAGGGGGTTTTGTGACAGTACAAAAAAGTCCGATATAAAAAATATGGTATGCAAGGTAGCAAACTATTGTATTCCGATGTTTTAAAGTCATTTCTATGGGTGACATAATTTCCCTTGGTTTTGCCGACAACGACGCAGTTCCGAGACGACAAAATAATTTCAAGGACAGCAGTGTACGTGCAGCTAAAAAGACTTATAATGGTTACAACTACTAATAACGGCGCTACTTGCTCACGTTTCATTGGCCAACAACGCCAAACGTCATAAAACCACCATGACGTTATAAAAATACGTAACTAACCAGGCTATTATATAATGAGAAACAAAGAACGATGACGTTTTACTCACACACACATACGTAAAATTTGCATAATTTTCGTCCCAGTACACAGAACATCATCATGGCAGCAACACGTAACAATTGTGCTGGTCTAATTAGTCAGCGAGTGTTTTATTTAAATTGACAAAATTTAATCACAAGTAACAGTGTTAACCAGTAATTATAACCCACATGTAAATTCAGTGCAAAGGACAGACGAAAGCTAGTTAAACGTCTAGCCCAGTACACAGAAGTTCATCATGGCGACCACACGCTAACAATAGTGTTGGCTTGAAATAGTCAAGTTTAAAGTATTGCAAAGTAAATATCACTATAATATTGACGACTCGGAACACAAAGTTTTTTATAAGTAAAAACGTAATGTTTTACCTTACAGCCTAAACCGGCTTTCACCTATAGAAGGCTTCATCAGAGGCTGTCGTTAGTAGCGCTGCTCGTCTTGTTGTTGGCGACGAGAAAGTGTTTCGAAAGATTGAAGCTGTGTGTGTGTGGTGAGATGTGTTCGAATAATGCGTGCGATTTGAATTGTGTCTGTTCGTTTAGGATGTCGTTTTTATTTGTTTTTGTGTGTTTGTATATTTCTAATTGTTCTAGAGTGTCTAGTTTTCGGCCTTTTGTGTGTACGTGTAGTATGTTCATGTTATTGTCGATTCAAACATATCTAATTGCATTATTCGAACACATCTCACCACACACACACAGCTTCAATCTTTCGAAACACTTTCTCGTCGCCAACAACAAGACGAGCAGCGCTACTAACGACAGCCTCTGATGAAGCCTTCTATAGGTGAAAGCCGGTTTAGGCTGTAAGGTAAAACTTTACGTTTTTACTTATAAAAAACTTTGTGTTCCGAGTCGTCAATATTATAGTGATATTTAGTTAAGTAACGGACACGTCATGGACAACGAAATCCAAGAATTTATTGCAAAGTGTTAACAATGTAATCAAAAGCAAATCAGTGTTAGTTACTTTCAGAGTTTGAGCAGTATAAAGCAATATTAAAAGTGTTAAATGTAAATTCAGTGTAGCCAAGAAAATGTAACCACGCCGTTTGGAATCAACATGTGACACTCTACTAGAACGTCCAGTTTACTGACAAGGGAAGTGGCAACCAAAATTTTTATTTAAAGAGCTCTTTTAATCATAAAAAATATAATCATGATGTGTACACAGTCAAAACTAAATTCAAAAATGTTTGTATGAATGTGATTTAGTGAGAGAGGTGTGAACGTTAAATGTCGACTTCCAAATGGGGGTTGGTTTGCGTTGACTATAATTAGATATTATCAAAGCACATGATCATGAAACTAAGTCATAGCCAGTAAAATTAATTGTTTGAATTAGCCTTTAAAATTAAACATAAAGGAGTGGTGATAGTAAAGGGCGGAAATTAGTAATGGCCGCCGTGTCAAGTTGTTATATGGTGTACACGATTAAAGAAATTCCTGAATAAATTACGATTGATAATAGTTACTGCAATTAAATGTATTCTCATTTCAATGACCATCTCTGTCAGCATTCTCGCTGAGCAGAATCCTGGATCCTTAGGTAATAAAAATTTATATAACGAAACTGAAATAAACAGGTGCTATAATTATGGTAGATACCATAATTATGGTAAATGTGACACACGTGTTTAACTCGAACAATGTAAACAGACCCGAATATAAGTTACTAGAGATTTTATCTGACAAATACATTTATATTCATTTATTTAAATAAAAAAAGTGAAATATAACACTCTCATAATTCAAATATCGTTCTTTCTTTACACTATCAGCTGGATCATTTTTCCATACTTTGTAAAGTTTATTTTTAATATTAATTGTATTTATCAATGCAGGTGTGATCCAATCGTTTCTTGGTTTTTGAGTTTTCAGTATGGTTTTAAGTGATCTTTGATTTATAATGTGTATTTTGTGGATTAAAAAATCAAGTGCTTCATCATTATTTTGTGCATTATATACCTCCTCCCATGGCTTAATATTACAAAGCTCAATAAACCTTTTTTTTTATTAATTTTATGTATTTCTTTCTGAGCACATTTTATATCATTTCCATGTAAGGATATCAGTATTGGATAGTGATCAGTTATTGAATCAATGCATTTACCAGCACTTGCTTGATATCTACTCTTAAGAAAGACATGATCAATACAAGTTCCTTCATCATGACTCTGTATTGGGTGTGTGACTGTATTAATCATGGATTGATAACCATTTTGGGCTAAAAAGTAAAAGTAATCCTCAGCTTTTTTATCAAACTCTAGCAAATCAATATTTACATCCCCCAAGATAAGATGATTAGCTACTTTTTTATTGGCTTCAATAAATTTATTATGATCACTAACAAAAGAGTCAATATCATAGTCATGACATCTATAGACACCAGATATTTTATAAACACTTTTATTATTTAGTTCAATTAGTAAGCTTGCAATTTTTAATTTAATTAATGCTTGATGCCTTTACTTGGTGAAAATCCATTTTGTAAATTATAGTAAAAGATAAAACAATAAAATAGTTTTAGTGATTTTCACTCGTCAATTTATTAAAATTATAAATCCATGACAGCTGTTTCTGCAACACGGCAATGAGTGAAAATCACTAAAACTATTTTATTGTTTTATCTTTTACTATAATTTTTAATTTTTCGTAGTGCTCAGACATAACCTCATAAATTACTGTATTTTTTACATATATGACAACTCCATCTGCCTTGTTAATTCTACTATTATTGTCTAGACGATTATATCCAGTTAAATTTACAAATTTAATATCATCTATTAACCAAGATTCCGAACAGATTATAACATCAGGTTTGGATACAAAAGAATTTATCATAGCTTCAAGTTTAATAAAGTTCTTTCTAATACTTCTGATGTTTACAAGATCTTTACAAGATGTTTACAAGATAAAGGTATTATCTTTAACACACAATTCTGTACCGTTACAATACCCCCCCCCCCAATGAGAGGTTTTATGCCGAAGCATAAAAACTCATTGCCTAAAACCTAAGAGGATCAGTGAAGATATGGCGCCGCAACCCCCCATAGTTCTTACTAAGATCCTGGGTACTTACCCCCCCTAGTCCGGTGGCTGTGGCTGCACCCATCCGACCTTACTGGAGTTCTCTGCTTGAGATCCCAACACCATAAAATCAGATGGGCACCTGCCACAGTATCACCTGACTCTAAAACATTCAATTAAAATGTCGACAAATGGCCTTACATAATTCCATATCCCCAACTGATTCGTTTCCTCTTAGTCGTACTGGTTCATTATTAGCAAAGTACTGGTTCGATTTTTTATAAAGTACTGGTTTTTCATTTAATTTGGTTAGCCTACAATGACAGCTGTTCTATATTCATACACAATTACATAAACAGGATACAACATAATACGGTGTACTTACATCTAATATATAAGAATTCCATAGAAATTAAATATTGTTCTTTTTCCCTTAACAAAACATTATTCCCCACAAAATTACACATTGATTACATATAAGACAAGTAACTAATAACAACCTTACTATAGGATATATATTGCAAACAAAATGCATTATTACCTTTGAATTTAAATAAAATTTATTGAACATTATAATAAACGGTACCTAAACCTTTTCCTTGTTTATCTGTTATTATCAATACTATTATTATTACATTATTCAATCCTCTGTCACGCAATTCAAAACAAAATAAATTTAAATTCATTACTGACCTTCACCTTTTAAATTAATTCAGTTCCTAAATTACCAATTTAATTTAATTCCTCAATTCCTAGTTAAATCAATTTCATTTAATTACCTCATTTGTTCAAAACAATTTCATTTACTTTAATTACATTTTTCAAAATGATTCTACATTAACAACATCCTCTCACATAAATTTTAACTGCATTACAATCAAAACACTAAGTTATTTCCTTATGTTATTCATAAAAAGTTACCTTCATTTTATCACATCTTGTATTTCTTTCGTTTCATAATAGAATTTACTCATAGCAATGATTCATCAAAATAAAACATTCTTGTTGTTGTCAACTCCAGCATGACTGTAAACATTAGTCACACAAACTACAATGTCCATGCCAACAGCATATCAGCTGATGCACAACCAGAATATTACCATCACCTTAACACAAGCATTTCCTTTAATTTTTACTGTAAATAAATATGGTAATCAGTTACCTTTTATTTTACAATTCCAATCACAGTATATTTATTTTCCTTACTAAAATTCACAGTTTTAAATTAATTTCATTTCAGCACAAATCAAAACAATTTAACTTTAGTTACATTATTTAAAACACATTGGATTCAAATACACAATTCAAAATAAAATTCATTAGTACCTCCTGTTAATTATTTAGAAAAATAAAATATTATTATTAATATAACGTACTACAAACATCTGTTACATATACATTCTCCCAACATACCCTGACACAATACATTTAACACAAACACATTTATTTACAAATTTTTGTCATATCCAATTATCATTTACCACACTTCATTACCTAAATAAGCCAAGTAATTACCCTTAACTCAAATAATTAATGTTCATTCATTAATTATCTAACCCCCGTCATCGAAAATTAGTCTTAATTTCACATAACATTTTTCATTTTTATTTACATACACCATATGGCTATCCTTTGTGTAATAACCATTTAAATCTTTGTTATTCATTTTGCCGTAATAATAATCCCTAGGGTTACCCCCATTATTATTTTATCATAGTCCATGTCTGCATTGTTATTTCTTGTCCAGTCTCCGTTAGTATTTATTGTTACACCCAGGTGAGTTACATCATTATCACAATTATCAGCTACTACAAGGACACTAATTCTCCCCACAGAATTTTTATCATTATCAACTACAATATACTCATCGTTAGCTACTGCACCAGGTAAGTCTTTATTATTGGTAATAATTCTCTCATTATTTAACTCCTTAACTAATCCTTCATAATCTCTACTTAACCTGAACAACTCTATCACTCTATTTCTTTCTTTATTATCACTCTCCCAACCCAATTTCATCTTTTTATTCCACACAGAGAGCAAAACCACTTTATTATTTAAACACCATCTGGCCGTACCAGATATACACAAAAAAACTTATTTGACCATTTGCCGACCCATTGTCGCCCAAATGTCCTAGTGAGGATCTTTTGTCCCCATAAACCACTTGTGAAATCTTTGCTCCACATTTAACCCCAGAAAAATTTGCCCCCTGTTCACCCTCTACAATTATATTATCTCTCCATTCTTTCTCTAATTCATCAACGCTAACTACTACTCTGTTACGCACTTTAAATAACTTTCTACTTTCATCGTTACCATTACTATTACTCAATATATTACCATTATTTTTATTCAATAATATTTCATCATTACTGATTTTAACACTACACTTACCTGTAATTTCATTATGATTAACCCTTATATTTTCACTATTTTCATCTGTACTTAAACTAACGCTATTGTCTGTAAAAGTATTGTCATCATTATTACCTCCACTATAAAAACTACTCACCTGGTTTAGGTCACTTTCTTTATTTTCTGGTAACTTACATCTATCTCTTTCCCACTTATCGTTACTTTCGTCAATACTTTTAAACAATTCGTTAAAACTACTTTCACATTTGATTCTTTGTTCGTTAATATCATTACTTAATTTATCAAATTTACTATCAAACTTTTCATCATTACTATCAAAACGTTTATTAATATCGTTACTTAGTGCATCAAATTTTTTGTTATTATCATTAGACATTTGTTTAATCTCATCTTTTAAACTAATATTTTGGTTAGACATCAGTTTAATCTCCCCCATTATCTCACGCAACCAATTTCTTGTGTCATCAGTTTTATAACTGTCCCTGGTCGAGACGGGAGTTGAATGAACTCTCACCTCGTCCATTACCGCTGATTCAGTCATTGACTGATTTTCCGACTTGTTCATAACAGTTACGTCAGCTGTATTTATTTTATTTTCTGTATTCTCCATTTTTTTATATGATTATGACTTACATATACAATTATACACACTTTAGCTTAATTTTGTTTACCCCTTTCTCATCACAAGCTACATCATCGCCCCCACTCCCAAACAACTCTTGTCTGCAACTTATGTATTAGGTCTAATCTGTGTGATTAAAAAAATCACACAAATCGTCCAGCTGTTTCGGGCACCATTGAAACAATTGAAAGTTTCAATCATTTAATAAAATTTATTGAATTTGTAATACTGCATTTTTCTTACCTTTGGGATCCAGAGTCGTATAGACGAAATCAGTTGCAGAAAGGTTGTCTGGTTTGAGTGCGAAATAATTACGCTAAACACAGTTTATGCTAAAACAAATTGCTTCTGGTTTATTATACAAATTAATTACTTCGTATCAATTTGATGACAATTAAATGTCTTGTTTCTTTTCTGGCATATTAAAATACTCGTTGAATTAGTAACATATAAAATCAAACAAATTAACAAAATGAATATTTCTTACTTAACTTGCCTATGACAAACTATTTATATTTTTTAATGAACCAGTACGTAATTTATATCTTTTCCCCCTCTTTCTTTTATAAAAGCCCCTTTCCCTTAGAGATCTCTATTGTTTAGGGGTATATGTAAAATTTTCCTTTTATAATGAACAATCACCATTTATTTTAAATTGGTTTTAGTATGAATATTCAGTGTTTTTAGTTACCCGTCCGCTGCGTGTTCATGTGGTTTGTTGCACAGACTCGTGTTGGCCGCTTTCTTTGTTCGAACGCACTCCCGCAACTGTTTATACTGAGTTTATTGTATCTTTGATTCAACTTTCAATCATTACTTTGATTGAATATCTATACACATGGTAATATATAGTTGGCCGACTTCAATTTGCTCGAGCACTTAGGTTTTGAGTTAGTTGACCGCTTTCTGACACTTAATTATTTGATTAGTTAACCACTACATGGTTCACGCACCTTTAGTAGTTATTATACTGGATAGGCCGACGATATTTTTGGCCTATCTTACACGTCCGAGGCCACTGTTTTTCGTTAACTTGTAGACGACTGTACTCTGCTACTGTCTGATGCAAACGTGGGGTGACAATGTGTTTTACTGTGATTCACAAAGAGACTGAGCTGGCAAGCTGTTGCGTAATACGCAACACGTCTGGCTGGGCAGACTCCAGACATCAAACATAAACAGTCTGCAATAACATTGTGTGTGTTGCTGGTTACAATGGGGTACCCCTTAGGTGAATACTGACTACTTTGGGATTACAATTGATTTGAATTATCTTTAACACACAATTCTGTACCGTTACAATAGACTTATTGGAAGTGCAATAATTTGAAGAACACATTTAACCTACAAACACTGATTGTTGTAAACCAAATAATTATAACCTTATATTTAAGTTGTTTATAACTTATATAATATTTAATTGCTATTTATTTGAAGCTTTATACTTCTTAAAGGGTGTTTTTTGTTAACTTTCTGTAATCCAAAGGACCTAACAAACTAGTTTTAATAAGCAAAAATTGGTTAAAATCAACTCTGATAGTCTTGTTGCCAACCGCTGAGTATTTAAACCATAGCTGGAGCAAATATGTTATTATAAAATTATCTAATTATTTTAAAAGAAAGAAATACACAATAAAAAACCAATAAAACTAATGTTGAAGATTTTTAATTGTATGGTGAACTTATTTCTATGTTAATAATATCTTATTCCTTCATACAGCAGAAGGTGAAATTTTTTTATCAAAAAAGGAAGTTGGTAACAATTGTTTTAGGGACAAAATTCGAATTGAGTTATTAAAAAGGTAAGTCAACCAAATCTAATAAAGAGAAGGTGAATAAATAAAACAGAAAGTAACTAATTTTAATTGTTTTAATCACAAAAACAATTTGGCGCCTAAATCGGGAACAAAAAATAAGTTAAACCATATAAACCATTAAATAAAAAGAGAAACAATTTGGGAGTTGGAATTTAGATAACAGATTGATAAAGACTAGTGACGGAGAGAGACGTTGGGTTATAAATTGACGCACCAAATGAGAGTGGCTTTCAAACCATACTGATAGATTGTTATAAATTAGCACACAAAGGTGGGGCTTTAAAGGAAATATTTAAACACAATAAAGAATTAAAGGACAGAGTTCAAGTTGTATGTTATAATATGAACAATTAGTTGAAGGAAAAAGAAAAAAAATCACTGTTATAATTCTTTACCGTTATTGTTATCAAGTTTAAAGATGGGTTCTGTGAACTCAAAGCTGAGTTTACAATTTATATGAATTTCTTTTAATCAGATTTCTTGCCAGTTGCATCCCTTCTGATCAGTCCTGGTTTTGTTCGGTTGTAATCTTTAATCTGTCAGGAAGATTTTTTTTAAGTATAAGTAGTTAAAATATATTTTATTATTATTTTAATTGTGAGATAAAGTAATATAAACATTCATATAGTTTCACTCACAAAATTATTGTTATCTACAGGAAATATAAATGTTCGTGTTAACCTCAAATCATAGCTGTTGAGATCCACAATTAATAAGGAACCTAGTGATAATAAGAAAACTTATCAAAATGTATGCACAAGTCCAGTGTATCTAAGTTGACATCTCCAGCACTGGTCTGCTCTGCAACAGTCCATTCAAAAGAAATTTAAAAATACTTCTATCACTCAAAGAGATGTATGAAGATAAAGCATCAGCAGACTGATTACCATAACAGGGTCCACGCCTAATATGTGAAGTCTACGTGTACACAAATATTTTGTGTTCAAAAATTAATTTTAATCACTAAACCTCGTCACTAGTAAAAAAACAAACTTTCCTACCATATTAACATCTTAAAATTATTTCATTTTAATAGTGTTGGTATTATTTCATGTCTGTGGCCTATAGAATTCAAGAAAAAGGTAAGTTAGAGAAGTCTTCAAAAGCCAACCAATTCCAACTCATAAGAAGAGCCAATTTGACTTTCAAACGTAAGATAAGGATGTTTAATTTATTAGAATAGTTTTCAGAAACAGGAACAGGGAATACCAATGTTCAACTTCGATTCCTGTTCCATTATTCACATCTTTAGAAACTACGAGGGCTATTCAGAAAGTAAGCTCCATTTTTAAATATTGCCACGGTATCGATGCCATCACGCTATTGGGCATGCGCAGCCAGTTTGTTGATTCCTTAGCAAGCCAACGATGCCATTTGGAAACGTGTGCGCACTGAGTAAGCTTCGTTTGATGTGTTTATAATATCGAAGACAGTCGAGACACCTGCCGCATGTGGAAGTAGGTATGTGATTCGGTACTTGAATGTGAAATGCATTAAAACAAATGAAATTCATTGTCAGATTTTCGATATTTACGGTGAAGAAGCAGTGAGCGATTCAATGGTACCAAGATTTATACAACTTTTTTGCTTAGACCGATCCAGAGTAAGTGATGTAGGATGCTTATCCGGGACATTGCGATAAATCATGGCATTACACACACATTGCTGCTGCAATGCAATATCTCCTCACAAAGTTTGATTGGCAACAATTTCATCATCCGCCTTACAACCCAGACTTCACACCAAGCGAATATCACCTTTTAAAGCATGAGAAATCCTTCCTTGGTGGCCAACAATGTCAAACAAGCTGGTAATACGTGGTTCAGATCACAAGCAGGAAATTTCTATATGAAGGTACACAATGTCTGGTTCCTCGCTGTGAAAATTGTTAGTAAATGATGAAAACTATATAGATAAGTAGTTTAAGGTGTATACTTCATATAGCAATAAAACATTGTTTTAATTATATTCTTAGTTACCTTTAATACCCTATCGGAACTTACTTTCTGAATAGCCCTCGTAGCAACTGCACACAGTTCACTTCATATTAATCATAATAAACACTGCAGTAACAATAATAATAGTATTGAGTATTATGTTACAGATGTCATTTACCACTATTGTACATTGGACTAGAGTGTGGTCTAACAAACAATGTGAAGCTGGCAGACAAGTTTTTCTTCCAAGCTCAGTCAATAGCTCCACAAGATCCTTTTGTTATTCATGAAATGGGTGTTGTTGCTTTTCAGAATCAAGAGTAAGTTCCATAATTGTACTCTTAGTACTTTTTTTAATAATTTTATTTTCAATGGTCTTTTCCAAAACTCTTATAGTGTGTGTGTGTTAAATAATGTCAAATGTACTTATAATTTTAGCACTTTTTAAACAATTTCAAATGATTTCTGATAACCAATAGGTGTGCCACAAAGTTTTTGTCCATATGGACTCAAATGATTATACAGTCAACTCCCGATTATCCGGGATAATCATCGGCAGGGTGATCATGGATAAGTCAAAATCCCGGTTAAAGCAAAAATTGTAAACTAGTGTTTAAATGAAGGTCTTAGTTAAAAATAAAATATGTGCATACAATAAAGTAGTACATACCTTTTGTTACACAATAAAAATTAGTCAAATCATGTTTTTGTCCATTGAAATAGTATATTTACAAGCAGAACAATATGTACAGAGTCATTGTTTATACATGCTGAAAACAATCTGTTAATATTGTTTGCTTCTTAGCACTTGCTGTTTTCTTTAAAATAGACGACCTTATTTTGTGTAAAACCAACTTGTCGCACAACAAAGTGTCTTATTGTCCTTCTAAATAGCCAAGAAGCCTCTCCACATAATTGAGTTCGGAAACACATTCGTCACTCCCCCCCCCCCCTGTCATCACTACCACTCTCACTTTTTGCTACGCCCTGCACACGCATCAATATTTTGTCGTCTGTCAAAACCTCAAACGTGGCCATGTTAGCATCGACTTCAAACCACTGATTTATGTTGTCTTGATCAACGTTTTCACCACCTGGGACAGTGTTTGCTAACTGGGGCAAGTCAGCTGAGGTTGCAACGTCATCCTCAAACCCAGCAAAATCCTCATCCTCCAATATGTCAGGAAATATTTTTTTCCACGACTTTGTCATTGTAGTGGGTTTAACTTTGTCCCACGCAGCTGCGGTCTCGTAGATCGCGTCCAGAACACTTGAGCCGCTCATCAATGACATCACTACACAATTTTAACTTTCCAGTTTTAACAATTTTTGCAATTTTAACTTTCTTAAAATGTGTAAATAAATTCTACAGCTTACCTGGATGACCGGCTCACTTGTTCAAAACCATGAGGAGGCCTCCCTAGTGGAAGAAAGGCCTCGTGCTGGGAAACCATTAGGCATTGGACTAATGAGGTGACCTCAATTTCCAACTCAACAAACAACAAATTTATTGGTTCTCTAAATTTTTTTTTTTTAACCTTACAATTTTATGTACAATGCGTGTACTTTTTAGTAGCCAGAATATAGAAGTTTTTTATTTAAAACAACAATGAACATGCAACAAAACCTCAACAGTAAATTTTAAAACCTTTACAAAAAATATAATTTCGATATTTTGGCAATAAATTATTATTAACATTAATAAAAAAAAATAAATCCAGAGGTTTTCAAAATTTAATACATCTAATAACAATAAGTTTTTCCCCTTTTTTTTTTACAGGACACCTCTGGTTGTACTATTTTAATTAAATTTCCACAAACAACATGCACCATCTGAAATCTCCATCAAAAACTAAGAATGAAAACAATATAATTAGTAAAAACATAACACTAAACATAATTTGCTATTTATGTTCTTTAGTATAAAATTTACAATTTTTTTTTTGCTATTTTTCTTCAGGTACAATGTAAAAACTAAGAATGATAACCATATAATTAGTAAAGGTATAATGTTAAATATAATTTGGTAATTATGTTCTTTAGTCTGAAATTCACAATGTGTGTGCTCAATTTTTTTTTTACTAAGCTTGTATATTTCTTTTATGAATTTGCTAACTGCTATAATTTTTTATTGTTCGACTAAGCTTTTCGTCATTACTGACATCTTCAGGTCTTAAACAACGTCTATCAATTGTACGTTGTAAACAATAAACAAAAATAAATTAAAATAATAAGAATAACACGCTAAAAAATTACGAAATGTAAAAGGTTACAAAAAAAATTATAAGTCAAGAATGAAGAAATTAACGGGAGATTCTTAAAACAATTTGACGGACGTTAGAAAAATGCCTAACGGAAAAAGGTAGACAAAGTTCCCGTGAAGAGCGGTAGCAGCTAGAACCAATAGGAGGGGCGATGACATAAGGGGAGGGGCCTAAAGTATAAAAGCCTACAACGTACAGTTGATAGACGTTGTTTAAGACCTGAAGATGTCAGTAATGACGAAAAGCTTATTCGAACAATAAAAAATTATAGCAGTTAGCAAATTCATAAAAGAAATAGTAAGGATGGCTGCTAATTTAAACAATACGAAGAATAAACTTGTATAGCTCAATGGTTTTCTGATTTTATAGTGTACACCATTATTAAAAAAAATATCAAATAACCAGGTCTCTCAAACTGTAAAATGTTTTATACATACACATGTGTGTATATGAATGACTAGATCCATAACACTGTTTATATATACTCATCACTCAACAATTAATTAATATAGTCATTCAACATGTTTTAAACTGAGCCAACATTATTAAGTTCCATTAGATTTATGAATATATATATATCAAAAAAAATTTTAACATTGATTTGAAATTCACAGAGAATTAAAATAAATTCTAAATCGCAAAACGTGTAGGGATATAACCTAGTTTGAACCAATGTGATGGACAGTTCACAACCTGTCATGCCAAGGAGTGCACACAATACATATGACTTCATCATTTTCTTTTAACTTACATTCACTTAACAATTTTCACACAAGACAGTTACATGGATAACACAGAAAAGTACTGAGAGACTATCTCAGAGAAAATAAAGGAGCCAGGTATTCTTCACTCTAGTAGCGCTGGGAAGTGCCTTCACACAGCAAGGTTTAAATAGATACCCATTCACCAGTAGTATCTTAACACATTTCGTTTTTTAAAGTTTTTTTCCTTGTTTTTTTCTTTTTTTTTTTAATATTAAAAAGCTTTGCAGAGAAGGTATTACTATCACTTACTAACAGCATAAGAAGCTGTCCTCACAATTAAAAGAAATATCAGATGCCAGTCCGGTTCAACAGAAATTTAAAAGAAAAACTTGAGTTCAGAAATGAATTTGCAATCATTAAAATAACCTGGGTATTCCAGATATTAAGTAAAGTAAAAAACATCAAGAATTAAAGCAAAAGTTTTTTTTTTTTTTTTTGTTAAGATAACTAGCCAGGACCTCACTTGACGAGCGAATCAAGTAGTGCCAAAATGCACACATAGGAATAAGTTAATAATTTTCTTTTGCAAAAATTCACTTCCACAGCACACGAGAAACATTGTTCTCCAGACATACCTGTCGAGCTTGGCATTAGCACATTAGCCCCGTATAAGTTCCTTGATCTTCTTACATTTCATCTTGGTCTGACACTCGGGTCATGGTAGAACGGGCCGCAGACACCCCTGGGCACACTCTGATACTCAGCCAGCCATAATAAAAATCATACGCCCGGTATTAAAGAAAAAAAACTAAAACTTTTTCCAGAAGCCGGGCAAGAAACGTCTCGCCCGGTTGAAGGGACAAGTCAGAGAGACCACGACACGTGTATAAGCCAACAACCAGCAACGGCCCCTCACAGCGGAGCAGTGAAACTCAAGTTGCGTCGCATCGCTACTAGATAGCGTGCGGGTATCCATATATCACGCAACTACGGATCCCATGGCAAAATGAATGCTACTTATTGCCATAATTTGACTGAAACAATATTTGTATGATGCCGTAACGAAATTCCATAGTTACGGCACACCCCCACAACAAAAGGAGTCCAACGGGTTGGACAACACTGGGTCAGCCACAACTGGAGGAACGGCAGGGACTAACTAAAACAGTTGAAAAGGTAAAATTAGTCGGAAGTTGAAAACGATAGGACACCGGAAAGAAGGACAAGGTGTGTGTGTGTGTGTGTGTATGTGTGTGTGTGTAGCTGGGTGTGTGTAAGTGTGGAAGATACCTGGAGTGTGAGCGGTCCCGACCTAAAGAGATAGAAAGAGGAAAGGAAAGGAGAGGAGCTAAAATTCCGATAAAACACTAAAACCCCATTTAACCCCCCTTAAAAACAGTTAACACTCTAAAAGGTAAAACATTAAAACCCAAATCCTCCAGAGAAGCCCCCCGAAAACCAAACCCAACAACCCTAATTAATCCTAACTGGGGTGAGAAAAAAAATATCTATATTCTTCACTCAATGAACCTCCACTTGAGCACACGCCTTCAAATGCGACACATGGGCCACTCTCACCTGCATACCGTCCTCTAGACCCACCAGGCTGGCAGCAACCGGAGAGACAAACTCGGAAATACGGAAAGGTCCCAACCATCGATAACAAAGCTTGGCAGCGCGACTTTCCACCCTAGAGCTGAGCGGGTGGCTCCTACAATATACCAACTGGCCCACCTTGAAAGGGTTGGGGACTCCCCGTGTTATAACGACGCTGCACGCGCTCGTGCGATCGGAGCAGAGCTCTCCTCACCTCTTTCCACCTGTGAGAGACCCCCCCGTTCGGCAAATCCGGGATAAGATCCTCCAATCTCCACAAATTGCTAAAGGGATGAGCAGGGGAGAAACCAAACATGACCTCAAAAGGCACGGCTCTATGACTTTCATGAAGAGAGGAGTTAAAAGCCATTTGTAACCACTGAAGATTCTGGTCCCACGTGTTCTGCTGTTCCGCGTGGTAAGCGATGAGGGCGGATCTAAGATTGCGATTGAATCGCTCAGCGTGGGAAGGTTGCGGGTGATAAGGGGAAGTGGTTACATGTCGAATGCCGTGCCTGAAACACATGTTTTGGAACTGCCTCGAGATGAATTGGGGGCCATTGTCTGAGACAATGATGGAGGGAAGCCCGAAATGCTGAAAGATGCTGGTCTGAAGGGCTATGATGGTAGTAGCAGCACTTGCCTGATGCAAGGGAACTAGCCAGACATACTTAGAGAAGGCATCCACACAAACAAGGAGGAACGAATTCCCAGCCTTGCTACGTGGGAAAGGACCCACGTAGTCGATGAAAACCTTCTCCATAGGTCTGCCAGCCACCTCAGAAGACAGCAACCCCAACTTGGTGTTCTGAGTGGGCTTGCTCAGACTACAGAGATGACAGCACTTCACCCGGGTGGCGATGTCCTGGTCCATGCCTTTCCAGATGAAGTTCTTTCGAATCGCGGCGATGGTCTTAGAAACCCCAAAATGGCCTCCTACCGGGGAATCGTGATAATACTGGAAGACCATGGGTACAAGCTTGCTCGGCAGCACTATCTTAGGAACCCGTCCTCTACGTTCCTTACAGCAGAGGACACCCTTGGACAGATGATAAGGAGCCTTCATCTCGCCTGATTTAATTTTTTCGATGATCGGACCCAACATCTCATCATCAAGCTGATGAGGGATAACATCAGTAAAGGCGAGGGGAAACTCCAAGAGTAAGGCGCAGGGTTCATCTATTGGCTCCTCACTGGGTAGATGGTACATACGTGACAAGGCATCAGCAACAACATTTTGGGTCCCCCGTATATGCTGTGCCCTGAACTTAAAAAAAGAAATTTTGACCACCCAGCGGCCAAGTTTACCCAGTTGACGGGGGTGCGCCAGAAGCCAAGAGAGAGCTGCCTGGTTGTCGGTCTCTAAAAGGAACTCAGCATGTTCCAAATATCTCCTAAATTTGTCCAGGGCGAAGACTACCGCCAAACACTCCAACTCATACACAGAGGATTTCTTTTCAGTGTCGGTGAGGGTCCTAGATACAAAGGCAACTGGCTGCCGAGCACCATCCACCTCCTGCGAGAGCACGGCGCCGATCGCCACAGAGCTGGCGTCCGACTGCAAAATAAAGGGCTTCGTGAAGTCAGGCATCCAAAGCACGGGCGGTGACAGAATGGACTCCTTGAGTATCTCAAAGGCACGCTGCTGCTCGTCGCCCCACACAAATTTGGCACCCTTTTTTCTTAAGGAATTTAGGGGAGCAGCAATCTCGGCGGCCCCTGGAATGAACCGCCGATAAAAATTAACCATCCCTACAAAGCAGGCCACCCCTTTAGCGTCCCGAGGAGGAGGAAAATCCCAAATTGCCTGAGTCCTCTCTGGGTCTACCGTGACCCCTTTATGGAACACAAGGTGACCGAGGAAAGAAATTTCCAAGTGGGCAAATTTTATCTTGTCGGGGTTTACCGTGAGCCCCGTGTGCCTCAGGCGACACAACACCTCTCGGAGATGATCCATGTGTTCCTCTAAGGTAGTACTGTAAATAAGAAGATCATCAAGATAATTAAACACGTACTGGAATTTAACATCGTGGAACACCGTGTCTAGTAGACGTGTTAACGTCTGAGCACCAACGGCCAGTCCCATGGGGACTCTCTTATATTGGTACAGATTCCACGGTACGCAAAAGGCCGTGTACGGCCGAGAATCCTTGTGTAAGGGAATCTGGTGGTAGGCAGAATTAAGGTCAAAAATTGTGAAATAGCGGGCCTGCAAAAACCAGTCAAAGGCCGAATGCAGGTCCGGGAGGGGCACCGACTCAACCTCTATATTTTGATTCAATTTACGATAATCAATAACCAGCCGATGCTTCCCTCCTGGTTTAGGCACCAAGAATGCTGGACTGGCATAGGCCGACGTGGAAGGTTCAATGACACCCTGGTCCAACAGTTCCTGAACCTTCTCACGCAAAATGGTCATTTTGGGAGGGGCGAATTTATAAGGGTGCGAACGGACAACCGAGGAGTCACACAGGCGGATACGATACTCCAGATTATGTGTGAGGCCGAGATCGGCTGTCAGCACCTCGGGGAACTCCTCACACAATAGACGGAAAGTGGTCTGTTGGGACTGGCTTAAATTATTAATAACCGCCGGGGGTTGAAGTTCTTCAAGTCCCTCCCCCGACTCATCCCGATATCCAAAAAAGGGAATGCGCATGGCACGGTTAAAATTGAAGAAACAAACGTGCCCCTGGATATCGAGAACCAGACCACTTTTCATGATGAAGTCCTCATTCAAAATACAATCGACGCTCAGATTCGGAGCGACAAGAAACTCCTACACCCACGAAAAATAATTGATTTTGATTTTGAAGGCCACCAATTTTGAGGTAGGCAAAACCTCCCTCGAGGCCGTCCAACACACCACTGACGAAAGAGCACTCACCTTAATTAGAGACTCCCTAACCAACTGCTGGTAAACCCGGGAGGAGATCAAACACCGCGCCGATCCCGAGTCCACCAAGGCCTTAATACGGCCCTTTCCAACTTCCAACTCGAGATAGGGACACACGGAGAGGCCGGGACGAATCGGCTTTGGATAGGGCTCCCCGGATGAGTGCCCAGTTTCAACCGCACATAACGGAACATGAGATGCGCTAACGCTACCATGCGTGGGGAGGGACCGGCGCCCCCTCAATCCCCCCCACGCAGGCCGTTTTTTGAAGGGCGGTTCTCACGCGGGACCTCCGACCATTTGAAATGGCAATTCCGGGCCAAGTGCCCCATCTTACCACAAGTATAACAACTATAATTTTTCCTTTCAGAGTTGTTGCCTCGTTGCTCCCGGGTAGGTGGCCGCTGTTGACCAGATGTGGAACAGGGGACAGGGGATTCGGGAGTGCCGGAGCGAGTCTCATCATTCATCTGGATGGTGCGGGCGAAGACACAAGCTCTGCTGAGATCTGCGAAGCTTCGCGGTCTCTCCAGGAACACCAACCGTGACCTCTCCTGGGGATTGAGGCCCTCCAAGATGACACGCACCACCTCAGCCTCCGACACGTCCACACGCAGCACACGGGCAGCATTCTTGATAGAATTTATGAATACGTTTAGCTTTTCCCCGTGCCCCTGAACTCTATAAAATAATCTTTGCCGCATCTGGTCACGCAGCCTCCCGGGCATAAACAGCTCCAGAACATCCCTGTGGAAAGCATCAAAATCACCGCCCGCACCGAGATGCCAGACCACATGATCCAGTAAAGGCGCCCGACAATAAGGATATATCATATTTAAAAGAGCGGCACCAGTCACCCCAGGGAAGTCATAAATGCCGAAAATCCCTTCAAAAAATTTTACCAGCTGGTCTAGATCCAGACCGTTGACCACGGGAAGCCGACGGAGGAGGTCATAGATGGGGTTCGGCAATGACTCATATTTGACGCTGGCAAGGGTGGTACCAAACCCACGAGTGACTTCCCCCTGATCACCCTGAAATCCCTGGGGGCGACTGCCCAACGAAATAAGAGGACGTTCCTCGACCAGAGCACTACATGCTTCCCCCAGGAGATCCACCCGGTCAGTGGCCATGGCCTGGCGCGTGAGCATCACTTTCGGTTCACCAGGACTCTCTGGAGCCTCCCCAGGTAGGCAAATTTTTGACTGCAGGGCCGTCGCAGCCCGCCTAACCTCCTCCAGATCGTCCTGCAACAACAAATTACGGAGACGAGCGGACAAGTGGTGCATTCTTTGGGTCACCCGCTGCCAAACTCGGGTGGAACTCCCTATATATTCAGAGTCCTCCATCAGGGTGGAGAACTCCGTCCACTTGTCCGAACACAAGGCTAACTCCTCCCCCAGATCCTCAATCTCGACTCTCTGGAGGGGGACGTCCCCCACCAGCAGCTCCCGCAATTGTCTTCTCAAGGACGCTACATCCCTCTGGGGAACCCCACCCTGCAAGCGTATCTCAAACTGAAGCTCATCTTTATAAAAATACTCGGGCACCAGACCGCGACCCTCACGCCGACCACTACTCTGCCCCGCCTCTGACATAGTTTCACATAGTTTATACAACCAAGCGATAACAATCAATGCACCCCAGGGTTCCCGACCCGACACCGGACCAACAACCAAGACCAAGACCATATGCTGTAAGACCAACAAAGACAATGACAAGAACACGAACACAAACAACAAATAGACACTTAACGGTGAACACCCCAAAGATACAATCTGGAATCACCAACCTGTGCTCACCCCCAGGTGTCCCGGCCCGGCAACCGCTCACAAAGACCGAATTTTTACAACAATGGTGAACACATAATTACTGTAAAAATATCAGAATCAACCCTTCCTAAGCTCATTACATTCATTGAGATATGAGAACACACCACAAAACTGACAGTGCATGTCCAATTAACGTATTGAGGCCACCGCATCAATTTCCAATTTTTGTTCAGAGGTGGCCAGGCCTACGTCCAATCACGCTCTGCTACCATTTGGGAGCCGATCATCAATGACATCACAACACAATTTTAACTTTCCAATTTTTACAATTTTAACTTTCTTAAAATGTGTAAATAAATTCTACAGCTTACCTGGATGACCAGCTCACTTGTTCAAAACCAGGAGGAGGCCTCCTAGTGGAAGAAAGGCATTATTAACATTAATAAAAAAAAATAAAAAAATATTATTTTTGGAAGCGTGCTGGGCCCATAACCCAGAGGTCCGTGGATCGAAACCACGCTCTGCTACCATTTGTGAGCCGCTCATCAATGACATCACAACACAATTTTAACTTTCCAATTTTAACAATTTTTACCATTTTAACTTTCTTAAAATGTGTAAATAAATTCTACAGCTTACCTGGATGACCGGCTCACTTGTTCAAAACCAGGAGGAGGCCTCCCTAGTGGAAGAAAGGCCTCGTGCTGGGAAACCATTAGGCATTGGACTAATGAGGTGACCTCAATTTCCAACTCAACAAACAACAAATTTATTGGTTCTCTAAATTTTTTTTTTTAACCTTACAATTTTATGTACAATGCGTGTACTTTTTAGTAGCCAGAATATACAAGTTTTTTATTTAAAACAACAATGAACATGCAACAAAACCTCAACAGTAAATTTTAAAACCTTTACAAAAAATATAATTTCGATATTTTGGCAATAAATTATTATTAACATTAATAAAAAAAAATAAATCCAGAGGTTTTCAAAATTTAATACATCTAATAACAATAAGTTTTCCCCTTTTTTTTTTACAGGACACCTCTGGTTGTACTATTTTAATTAAATTTCCACAAACAACATGCACCATCTGAAATCTCCATCAAAAACTAAGAATGAAAACAATATAATTAGTAAAAACATAACACTAAACATAATTTGCTATTTATGTTCTTTAGTATAAAATTTACAATTTTTTTTTTGCTATTTTTCTTCAGGTACAATGTAAAAACTAAGAATGATAACCATATAATTAGTAAAGGTATAATGTTAAATATAATTTGGTAATTATGTTCTTTAGTCTGAAATTCACAATGTGTGTGCTCAATTTTTTTTTTACTAAACTTGTATAGCTCAATGGTTTTCTGATTTTATAGGTACACCATTATTAAAAAAAATATCAAATAACCAGGTCTCTCAAACTATAAAATGTTTTATATATACACATGTGTGTATACGAATGACTAGATCCATAACACTATTTACATATACTCATCACTCAACAATTAATTAATATAGTCATTCAACATGTTTTAAACTGAGCCAACATTATTAAGTTCCATTAGATTTATGAATATATATATATATATCAAAAAAAAAATTTTTAACATTGATTTGAAATTCACAGAGAATTAAAATAAATTCTAAATCCCAAAACGTGTAGGGATATAACCTAGTTTGAACCAGTGTGATGGACAGTTCACAACCTGTCATGCCAAGGAGTGCACACAATACATATGACTTCATCATTTTCTTTTAACTTACATTCACTTAACAATTTTCACACAAGACAGTTACATGGATAACACAGAAAAGTACTGAGAGACTATCTCAGAGAAAATAAAGGAACCAGGTATTCTTCACTCTAGTAGCGCTGGGAAGTGCCTTCACACTGCAAGGTTTAAATAGATACCCATTCACCAGTAGTATCTTAACACATTTCGTTTTTTAAAGTTTTTTCCTTGTTTTTTCTTTTTTTTTTAATCTTAAAAAGCTTTGCAGAGAAGGTATTACTATCACTTACTAACAGCATAAGAAGCTGTCCTCACAATTAAAAGAAATATCAGATACCAGTCCGGTTCAACAGAAATTTAAAAGAAAAACTTGAGTTCAGAAATGAATTTGCAATCATTAAAATAACCTGGGTATTCCAGATATTAAGTAAAGTAAAAAACATCAAGAATTAAAGCAAAAGTTTTTTTTTGGGTTGTGTTAAGATAACTAGCCAGGACCTCACTTGACGAGCGAATCAAGTAGTGCCAAAATGCACACATAGGAATAAGTTAATAATTTTCTTTTGCAAAAATTCACTTCCACAGCACACGAGAAACATTGTTCTCCAGACATACCTGTCGAGCTTGCCATTAGCACATTAACCCCGTATAAGTTCCTTGATCTTCTTACATTTCATCTTGGTCTGACACTCGGGTCACGGTAGAACGGGCCGCAGACACCCCTGTGCACACTCTGATACTCAGCCAGCCATAATAAAAATCATACGCCCGGTATTAAAGAAAAAAAACTAAAACTTTTTCCAGAAGCCGGGCAAGAAACGTCTCGCCCGGTTGAAGGGACAAGTCAGAGAGACCACGACACGTGTATAAGCCAACAACCAGCAACGGCCCCTCACAGCGGAGCAGTGAAACTCAAGTTGCGTCGCATCGCTACTAGATAGCGTGTGGGTATCCATATATCACGCAACTACGGACCCCACGGCAAAATGAATGCTACTTATTGGCATAATTTGACTGAAACAATATTTGTATGATGCCGTAACGAAATTCCATAGTTACGGCACACACTTAGTCCCTTAAAAAAGGCCTTCAACTCATTCTCTTCCTCTATAAACTTTCTCAAAATACTTGACGGATATTTACGTTTTACAGAAGCTATTACCCCTTGATCCGTTGGCTGGATCAAGGCTGTAACATTGGGTGGCAGGTATTTAACAACGATCTGTCTGTTGTTGGATCTGAGCAATATTTCACTTGGATGTGATGTAGCATTGTCTAATACTAACACTGCTTTTTGGGAAGTCCTTGTGATTTTAAAAACTCTCGAACTTGTGGACAAAACGTATTGTGGAACCAATTATAAAAAAATGTCTTTATTCATCCAACTTTTCTTTTGATTGTAGTAAATTATAGGCATGTTAACTGCTTGTGTTCCTTTAAACGATCGTGGTTTTTTTTATTTTCCTATCACTAGGAGCTTAAGTTTATGTGTCGCAGTCGCGTTAGAGCAACACTGCCGTTATTCGTTCCTTACTAACTTTGTGTCCCGGCGCACTTTTTTCATTTTCAGATGCTAAAGTTTAATTTCAAATGTCGGTAAGCACTTCCAAAATAATCCCGACTTGTCAAAATTGTAAATTTGTGCTGGTTGTAAATTTTCCAAACTGATTAAAGTCTTTGCAAAACTGTTCTGCTGCCATTTGATCGCCATTCAATTTTTCTCCGCGAATTTCCAACTCTCTTATGCCGTGATGTTTGAAACGTGTCAACCAGCCAGATGATGCGTCAAAATTTCTTTCTAGGCCTAAAGCAAAAAAAAAACTTAGCTTTTTCGGCGCATATTCGTCCACTTACAGGATTCCCTTGTGCTCGTTGATTATTGAACCACTCGAGTAAAGCTTGGTCCAAGTGTTCGTAGGTCGACTTCTTCATAGTTTTCCGTTTCTTCATGCCAGATGATGAGTCAGAAGAACACACAAATTTTAGAAGTTCCACCGTTTTCTTAACCAAATCACGAACCGTTTGATCACCAATTCCATATTCCTCCTTTAATGGTTTAACAGTTTGGCCCTTCTCAAATTTTTCTATAATCTCTAGTTTTTTCTGAATTGATAAAACAATCCTTTTACGGTTTTTATCCATTTCAAAACTCGAATCACAAACAAAACATGCGAACACAACAAAACAACACGTGAGGGTAAACAATATACAGAATTCGGTCAAGCACGACATAATAAATTACCGAGTCACAATGCAAAGAATGACTGACTGGACTGTCAAGGTCAAACTCAGCACACGCCCCTACACTCTGTCTGGGCCTAAAACCAGTTCACACTAAGATGAGCCGTGCGATTTGATGCAGTGCATTGCGTCTTCTAATCACGCATGCACTCAGTGTTAAGAGGCCATCAAACTGTATTGTAACACATTAAACAGACTGTCATTTGCTTATAATAATTACGAGTGGTAATTTGCTACAGTATTACACTGAAAATAATAGGCTTAAGAATACTGTAATAAATTAAAGTAATTATAAGCATAGTATGTATCAACATTTTTGCTAAAACTACAATTTTTTTAAATCATACATTTTTCCCAGTTGATCCGCAGCCCAGTTGACCTGATCCCAGAAAATCGGGAGTTGACTGTACATTGATTATAATTATACTTTCTCATCTCATGGCAACTATGCTGCAACTCCATGATTTCTAGAACTCCAGCCTAACTAAAGACCCCAGCCTTGGTAAAAAGATGCACAATTTAAATTATGTGTCATGGTTTTATATCTGACATTCCATGTGTATCCTTGGTATTATGTTTATTGTAGTCTTCAAAACCAGCAGTAGCATGGCGTCCATCCAATCACTGTTGCCAGTGGCAACAGTACTGGAAATAAGAGAAAATAATATTAATTGTGTCACAGAATAAATACTTTAATTATTGAATAATTTTTAATCCGAACAATATTAATAGGGAAACTTGAAAGCATAGCATTGCTTTTGAACTGCGGAGCACTTGCACCGTCTTTGATCATTGACCTCGTACTAGTTGTCACTGTACAAACTGTGGTGGGGGGCGGGAGACACTTCTCTGTCCAATGTATTGTCGCTGTATAAACCGGCAAAATGCTCAATTAGCAGCTATGTTCATTTTCGGAACTGATGTGCAGCAGATACTATGTATCTATTTGTGTTTTGTTCATTCAGTCATGTGTTTCACAGTTTTTCTTTATTATTTTTAATTAGATTATTTGTGTTCTGATTTATTCTGTGTAAGTATAATGAGTCAGATCCCGTTGAACCGGGACCCTCTTCTTCTCTCACCAAATGTTAGAAAATGCTCTAAAAACGACACTTGGTTCAAGAAAAAATTTGAATTAATTTTTATGTTAAGTTTTAGGCCTGTCACAACCGGCAACAGGTGTTATATACCCACGCCACGCCACTGAAACCCAGAGTATATTACTTTAAAAGAAAAGAAAATACTTGTTCATGGGTGAATTAAAATTGTACTTTTTGTCCAATAAATTTTTTACGATATATACTGAGTACTTTAACATTAAAAAAATATATATATAATTAAAAAACAGCTTTAATAAGCCACAGTGTGGGGGCTGATGAAAAATATGCTAGACTAAGATGTGTGCAACAGAAAACAAGAGTTAGTAATATTTACAAAGAAAAAGAATCACTGTAAACCAGAACATGCAGCAGAAAGAAAAGACAAGCCTAACAAAGAAAATTGATGGAATTGCGGCAAATTATAACAGAGTTAAAAATTCTACAAAAAAAATGAAAGAAAGAATAAGTGATTTCTGATGTTATATATATTGTAATATAACAGTGTTGTTGTGGGTTTTGTGTTTTCTTTTTGTATATTTTCGAAGAGTTTTATTAGTGCAAATTGACTCCACTTGTCAAATACAGACTTGTTGCCGCAATCGATAGTGTCCTCGAGCGCCCCGTTCTTTTTCCGAATACTTTGGTCCGTTCGCTCCTCACTCTCCTGTTGAATTACCTGTAATTGTCCTGTAAACTTTCAAATTTTTTACAATGACAACTCCTTTGATTCCAAATAACAATGTTTATTTTTGTTTAAGTTGTTTAGAGAAAATGAACAGTCGACTTGTGTCGAAACAAATATTGGTCGGGTCGACTCTAGCACTCAATTCAACTTTTACACTAACAAGTTTCAATAAACAAATTATTTATAATAATATATTAATTCTCAGGGTTTAAGGGTTCTTTTAGACTGTCATTGAATTCAGAGCATACATACAAAAATACAATACATTACAAGGTAAGTAAAATTTCAAAATCTTAATACTATATCTTATTATTTTACGTCGCTAGGCGACGACGCTATATTGGCAAGATGGCCGCTGAACGAACTAACCACGTGCCGTTACAAATTATTTTAAAATAAATGTTTTAGTGTTCAGTGTTCTAGTTTTTAAGGTTTTCCTTCAGTAAATGATCACTGGTGTTTTTCTGTAAGTGTAGATAGTGCCTACGATAGTGTTGTGTGATCGTACCTGTAGTGTGGTTAATAGTTAAACTTTGCGTCACTCACAGACGGTATGAAAGTGTGTTCATTATAGGCAGTCCGGATTTTTTGGGTTTCTGCTTTTAGTTGTAGTTTTAATTTAGATATTTTCGTCTTTCTATCTTTCACAGTATTTATAGCTTCTATTGGTTATTATTTTTCATCGCCAACTGTCCAGAAAACGCTATTATTATTTAATTAAAAACTTCTTCATTAGAGCTCATCTGCTCTCTGCAATGGTTAACAATACAATTCTAAATTCCTGCTTTTCCATCAACGGTTTCGTGCCCTCACAATACTGGCCTGTGATTGGTCAAAACTGAGAGTTCATAAGGTCACGTGGTCAGTTTACAAGATTTAAATGTTCATTTGCCTATAGGAAAAATACTCCTTTTTTAGCTTTAAGTCTCCTAAAATTTAAAGTACATCATGTTTTTCTTTATGTAATTGGGAACATTTTGATACCTTATTTTATATAAATTGTTTATTATAAAGGGTGGTTTCCCACCTTACAAAATTTCTAACTCTGGGCCTACACTTTTAGTTTACTGACAACATTTACTAATTTGTTATATTTTATAATTTACATTTGTTATTACTGAATCTCTGATTATGAACCCTTTTTCTGATTTTAACTATTCACTAAACGAGTCTGGACCATTAACATTATTTGAACAATGGTTACAATAAAAATCCTTTAACATATTATTTAATATATTGCCTCTATGGCCTAGTTTACAATTATAAAATGATAAGTAATATACTTAATGTTAAAACAATAATTTAATAAGAATAATGACTTAATAGGAACAATAACTTGATAGGAACAGAATCATCCGGCATGCTATGTTTTTGGGTATGGCCTACATGGTGTAATATTGTATTTTACAATTAGTCACAAACATTAGTTGACTGGCATACTATTCAGCCATCCCATTAATCTTAATCATTACTAACTTTATCTGATCAATGATTATATTATTGTTCATGGGTTTTCGATCCCTAATGTATCACCTTCTGATTCTGTTCATAGGCTCTAAATATTTTTAATAACATAGTTTATGAATGTCGGTCATAAGCCCTGGCATAAAACATAAACATAACTGGTTATGCCAAAACCTTTATAAACATCTTAACTTTATTCTAAACTCCCATCACAACTCTCTATTAATATGGTTCTTGGGTTTTCTTTTTACATAAAAGTACTTAACCCGCACCTTTTCCATTCCCCCCTCACTGACACTTTTAGTTTGGGAATATCACTTGTACATCACTATATAATATCAGGGATCACTAACTTTATTCCCCACTCCTTCACGTTTACATAACTACACAAAGGTTTGTATGTATATTATATACTTACTATAATACATTTTAATTATTTATTTTATTATTTTCATTCTATTTTTTCTCTTATCATTTATATTGGACAGTCTTTTTTTCTATAACTACAGGTTGTTTATTTTTATTTGGTTTATGTGGATAGTATAGGCGACTTTGCCTATTGAATTGATCCGTTTTGGTTTTGGGATGGGGCTACTATTATGTCGCATTACAATATATATATATATATCAATTGGCGCTACAGCTCTTGGAGACCCTTGGCCTCCTGGACAATATGCCTCCAGTCATCCTGATCCTCTGCTCTCATTCTCCACCTTATACTGAGCCTGCGCAAGTCTTCAAGGATTCTATTTTTCTTTATGTCAGTGATGATATCTGGTTCTCCATAGTTTTGCTGGATTCCTGCATTTGTCCTTATGCTCCATGTTTCTTGGATGTTCACTGCACCAAATATCCTCCTGACGACGTTTCTTTCCCAACTGTGCAACCACTCTTCCTCTGTCACTGTCATTGTCTAAGTTTCAGACTTGTACATGACAACTGGCTTAAGAACTGTTTTGTAGAGCCGAATCTTGGTTTTTACACTTAAATATTGAAGTAACATCTGTTACGAGCATATATCCTTTCTTTTATTTTTTCGGCCATAATGTCCTCAGTAACTACTGACTCCAGGTATTTAAATTTTGCAACCTTTTTAAATTTTAGATAAATACTTGTAAATACAACCAAGAAAATGTGTTACTAGAAAAAAATGAAATTATGTAGATATGGAAAGAATACTTTGAAGATGTTTTGAAGGAGTTACCATGGAAACAACAGATATTATTTATTTATCATATTGCAGAACTTTTAATCAAGACTCCAGATACAGAGAAAACAAAAATATAATTAAGTGCCTCATGAACCATAAGGCACCAGGATGTGATGGAATAACAGTGAGCATCTAAAATATAGAGAAGAATACATGATCAGTTAGTGCATGTAGAAGGAAGGAAGCTATCACATTAATCAGTATAACATATAAGGTTCTCCCACATCAGCTTTCTCTCAAACAATAGGCTGGCCAAGTATTCTAAAGAAATTGAAAAATGTCAGTGTGGCTTTTGACCTAACTGTTGAACCTCTGATCGTATATTTATATTAAGACAAATACAAGAAAAATCATATGAGTACAACATAGATTTACATACTCTGTATATAGACTTTAAACAAGTCTTTGATAGTCTGATTAGAAAAAAATGCTAAATAATCTCCACATTGTGAGTTACCATCAAAACATATAAAATTGATAGAAGCAACTTTGGCAGGCTGCAAATGTACAAAAAGAATTGACGAAGAGTAACTGCTACTTTTGATATAAATACCAGGGTACAACAAGGGAATGCACTACCCACTGCATCGTTTAATCTGGTGTTGGAAGTAGCCATTCAAAACTTACATACAACTGGGTACATAGGAGTTTAAACAACACAAGTCTATCCCTATGCTGATGACATAACTATTGTCAAAATAAATAAAAGAGGATAAGAGAAGAATTTAGTTAAACTAGATAGTTAGGTGCAAAAGAGAGGGCTGAAAACAAATGAGAGTAAAACTAAGTACTTGGTAATCTGAAGAAACACTTGGAAATTATACATGTGAACATGTTCAACAGTTTTCTTACTTAGGATCACAGATTACTCAGACTAACTCTTGTAGTAATGAAATGAAGTCTTGTATTGTAAACAGAAATATGTATTTTTTACTCCTGTGAAAAGTTTATTAAATCCTGGGCAACAACTAAAGCTGACCATATAAGAAGTCTTATTTCACCAAAAATAAAATCTTGCAAAACATTTTTGGGCCTCAGCAAACTGAAGATGGACAGACAAAATCCGGTTAATTGAGAGTAGAAGATTTGAATGGCTGGGTCATATAAGACAACTTGGATGATAGCAGAACAACTAAAAGAATCGCAGACTGAAAACCAATAGGCAGAAGAATTAGAAGAAGACCAAGGAAACGATGTATAGATAACGTAGAGGATGATTTGAGATGTATAGAGAAGGTGAGAGACTGGAGAAGGTTGTGTCTTGAGATGACAGAAAGGGAGAAAATCATTGAACAGACTAGGACACACACTGGCCAGATGAAGAAAAAATTAACAACATATGCAGTAACCTTTTTCCTGCCATACTGTTTGATCCGCATCAAGAAATGAAACCACTGAACTATATATCCAAAGTAAAAAAATATTTTTCGTGACTGAAAGTAGCTGATAATGTGTGACACTGTGGCATTTATTATCACTTATTATCAGGCTATTGATGGATATATACTTTTCATTTTATTGCAATATAGTTCACAAAATTGTTACCTGATTTTAAAGTAAACATCAACATATCTTCACCATAAACTGAAAATAAGTTGTTAGTGTAGACAAATTGATCACTGTACGAACCTTGTAATACATAAAGAATCCTCATAATGATTGCTCTGTACCCAGTAGATTTCTTTTTATGATCATTTGTCAGCATCCAGTACCCACAGATTTTTCACTATTAAATTTTTCTATGGTCTTTCATGAAGAAAAGTTTTTTTTATAGACGTCATGAAGTTTATTGATCATTAAATACCTGTTACTTGTTATTTTTCTTCAGTTTTATGAGTAGCTTGTTAAACAGTGGACAATGGATAACCTTCATCATAAATGTCACAATTTCCTGTTCTCATAATTCCATTTGCCCGTGTTTTGCCTGATTTTAATGTAAACATAAATATACTTTCACCATGAACTGAAAGTAAGTTGTTATTGTTAGTGTAGATAAATTGATCACTGTATGAACCTTGCATGTGGTGGGTTTTAGAACTTGAATATGGCCATTTCAAGCACACATTACAAACAGAACATTGCTGCAGCTGAGGCCTGTTCAGTGGTAATATTGAACATTTCAAAAACCCCTTTATAATTTTACAAGTGTGGTTATTTTATGAGTATTCCTTATGTCATTAGCAAATAAATAAAAATCAATGGTAAACCACAGTTAGGCTACTCTGTTTCAATATTATTTGAAATTATCATATTATTGAACAAATACCACAAAAATGAATTTATTATCTGTTTTCTTAATACCATTTCTAACCTAAACTGAAAATTGTCTGTATTCAGTACAGTAATGTAGCATACTGTTACGACGGTCTACTTGATCATCGTAGGTACAGTGGAAAACAAAAGTACAAGACACCAATTAAGTCGCTAATCACCAGCTTTAATTTTCGTAGTTAAACAGTTCGTAATTAACAACACAGTCTCTTATAACAAATCAAATAAAAATTGTTCACACGCAAATAAAATGTCACTAATATTAAACACAATGGTATTACAATATACCGTCCGATTATAAAACACAACGCTTAACTAATAACCACTTGAACATGCACAATAATCTCACCCGATAATAACTCGAACCGCTCTGTTATTTATCGCGACTGATACTGAAACTTAAGGCCGCTGCTGCCATGTATTTATACCTGTGCTCACAGACCAGAATGTTCCTAATTGCGTCTTAGCGCTTGTGTGAACTACGTAATTAACTGCGGCCTTGACACAGTCCGCGCGGCTGGCGCCTTCGAGAAACCTCTTGAAAATGCGTCAACAAGCACGTACGCCACACGCGTTACATCGAGATTCTTCTGGCACATTCGACAAACATGTAGATTGTTCTGTGATGTCGTAACACTGCTCCCTCCTTAAGCCTGTTCGTCCCGAACTGGCAAACCGTCTCTGAAGTAGTACTTAGCCAGGCGATCTAGGTGGACAACCTTGAACTTTCGCTGCCCTTCCTGTTGAATCCGATAAATAATATCGTTGATTCTTTTTTTCACAGTGCAGGGTTCTTCCCAGTTACACTGAAGCTTAGGTGAGCGACCACGACGGCGCTTTGGGTTGAACAACCAGACCTGATCTCCTTCTTGGAAACCCACACTATTGCTGCAAATGTCATACCGAGTTTTCATTTTATCACTGGCAATCTTCAGTCGTCCTTTTACCAAGCGATTCATTGCTCGCAGTTGGTTTTCTAATTACGGGGAATAGTTCTGTGGCTTTTGGAACTGAGTCTCAGGTGATCCTAACATTAAGTCCCCAGGAAGAGGAATCTCCCCCCCCCAAACACAAATTTTGCTGGAGTCATGCCGGTTGTGTCGTGTACTGATGATCTATACGCCATGAGGAATAGTGGTATATGTTGGTCCCAGTCTGTTTGGTTCTCGTCAGCAACCTTCGAAAGATGCTGCTCAAGTGTCCTATTGAATCTCTCAACCATCCTGTCCGACTGAGGATGCAGAGGCGTTGTCCTGGTCTTTCGAATTCAGAGTAGACGGCATAATTCTTTAAACACTCCTGATTCAAAATTTCTCCCTTGATCAGTATGGATTTCCATAAGAGCTCCATAACGGCAACAGAAGTTGTGAACTAGCTACTTTGCCACAGTGGTAACCTCCTGATTTGGAATTGCGTAGGCTTCCACCCACTTTGTAAAGTAGTCATCTACAACCATGATGTACTGGTTTCCATTGTCAGTAACTAGGAATGGTCCAGCAATGTCTATGGCAATTCTCTCGAAAGGCAGTCCAACGTTATACTGTCTCATTTTTCCCCTGCTTCTGGTTTGTGGGCCTTTGCTTGCAGCACATATTTCACATGTCCGGACCCATTCCTCTACATCTTGGCGAAGATGAAGCCAATAGAATCGCTTCTGTATTTTGTCAAGGGTTTTGTTAATGCCAAGATGGCCGTCAGACGTTCCATCATGCATCTCCTTCAAAACAGACTGCACTTTACTCTGGGGGACTATCAAGTGCATGACCACGTTTCGTCCATCTGCACTTTCCCAAGCCCTTTTCAGCAATCCGTTCTCTAAGGTAAGAGATTCCCATTGTGCCAGTAGCCCTTCAGCACTTCTGAACCATGGCAGATATCTTGCCAATCCGGGTGGCGACCTTCCTCTTTTGCTGTCAAGATAGGTCCAATGTCTTCATCAGTCATCTGTTCTTGTCGACAGTCTTGTGTTGTCCAGCCGTCTGCGAGGAAATCTACAGTGATGGCTTGAACATGTTCGCTTGAGTTTTGTTCTTCCTTTCTGTGGCAATGTCGGCAGTCTTCCGGGCACGGTCTTCGTGATAAGCCATCTGCATTACCATGCATGCACCTCCCCCGATGTTGTACCTTGAAGTTGTACTCTTGCAGACGTTCGAGCCACATTGCCAACTGCCCTTCCGGATTTTTAAATCTCAAGAGCCATGCAAGCGCGGCATGGTCGGTATGTAGTGAAAAATCTCTCCCATATTTATCGAAGTGCTCCAAAGCTCGAACAGTTGCCAGCAACTCTATCCTTGTAACGGAATAATTTCTCTCTGGTTTAGAAAGCGTCTTGCTGTAGTACGCTATTACACGTTCTTCACCGTTCTGCACTTGAGACAAAACTGCTCCTAGACCAGTATTGCTTGCGTCTGTGTCTACGATGTACTTCCTTTCAGAAGCTGGAAAAGCAAGCATAATGCAATCTTCAAAGTCCTAAATGCTTGGTCACACAATCGCGACCACTGGACGTTTCGTTCATTTTCCGTTAGCTCATGTAGTGGTTTAGCAATAGTAGCGAAGCCTTTCACAAAACGTCGGTAATATGAGTATAACCCCAGGAAACTCCGAACTTCATGTTTACTCTTCGGAACTGGCCAGTCTCTTACGGTGTCTACTTTATTAGGATCCATGCTAACACCCGCTGCCCAAACCAGATGGCCCAGATACTGTACTTCCTTCTAGAATAGAGAACACTTCTTCGGGCTCAGCTTCAGTTGTGCACCGTGAATTATAGTTATAACTTCCTTAAGGTTTTCCAAATGGTCTTCGAAAGTCTTCTCGATCACTATGACATCGTAAGTAAACAAGGCAAGTTTTCCATGTCAGGCCTCGGAGTACCAGGTCCATCAATCTCTCAAATGTTGCCGGTGCATTACTGAGTCCAAATGGCATGACGTTAAATTGGAATAAGCCACTTGGGGTCGAGAAAGCGGTCTTTTCCTTGTCTTCTTGATGAAGGCACACTTTCCAATATCCACTCTTCAGGTCCAATGTGGAAAACCACTGTGCTCCGGACGTGTTGAGTGTATCGTCAACGCGAGGTAATGGATAGCAGTCTTTCTTTGTGACGTCATTTAACCTCCGGTAGTTTACGCAGAAACGCAATCCACCATCCTTCTTCACTACCAGCGTTACAGGAGAAGACCAAGCACTTAACGAAGGTTCGATTACTCCCTCTGTCAACATGTTCTGTACTAACCGAGACATTTCCTCTTGCTTAGATAATGGAGGCCTTTGAGGAGGTTGGTGTATCGGTGTTGTGTCCCCGGTATTGATGGGATGTTGTACAAGAGAGGTTCTTCTGAGTGACTGTCCCCGAACTGCAAAAGAATCTTTGAATTCGTGTAAAAACCGTCTTGAGTTCTTTTACCTCACCACTTGAGAGGTCGTTAGAAGATTTGTTCAATAATTCCTGCAGTTCCTCTGGTAATTTGGAAGTATCCGAAGCAGTGGATCTTCGTTGCGTCATTCCGGCTACCCAGGCCACAGGAGTCAATTTGCCTAGGAGCGTATTGCTTTGTAAAGTTACGGCTTGATCCTAAATATTCGCCACTCTAATAGGTACATTTTCGGTTTCGTCAATTAGTATGCCCAGTGTGCTGACTACCTGGGGTTCGAATATAGAGCACTGGTTGCCCCTAGTATCTACCTCGGTTCTAACCATGATGATCTTGTTGGAGTTTGGCGGAACAGTTACAGCCACTTGGTTTATGACATCCATCGATTTTTCTGCTGTCGTCATTGTTGATAGCATTACCTCTTCGCCTCCGATTCTCAAGACATTGTTTTTGAAATCGACTATGAATCCGTATGCATTCATAACATCCACACCAAGAATTGCTTCATCCACAGTGTCTGCAACCAGTACTTGATGATTAAACTCAAGTCGACCGAGGCGTAGGTGTATCTCCACTTTTCCGTACACTTTTACAGGTCGTCCAGTAGCTGTTTGCAAGCTACAAGAGCACCAGATTGGCTTGGGATCTTTCACCATGTCGGGGTGCACAATAGAAACTGTTGTGCCTGTGTCAACTGTAATCGAGGTTGGTCTTTCTTGAACAAATCCGGTAACTACCAAGCTCCCGCTGTTTTTCTGAAGTGTAGAAATTGCGTATTGTCTAGGGGCTTCGTTCCTCCAGTTAGTCAGCACACGCCCTGTTGTACCGACTACTGCTTGTTTCCCTGCTGCTGAATTCTAACCCGACAATCTCATTGTAGATGTCCTGGTTTCCCACTTCGGTCTTCCATCCTTTCTTACTTTATTCTGTGGCGCCAACCATTGAGTCTCTGTTCCTTGTTCTTCTTCCTCATCGTCTGTGCTGTCGCGATCTTTTAGCGCGCACTTTATGACTTTTCCAACTAGACGGTGATTTGGCGGCCTCAAATTGCAAAGCAAGTACCAGGGCATCCGCACTGTTCTGGTGTCTTGCCAATTGTAACACTTGCTATAGTTCATTATCTCGGACACCGGCAGTAAATGTCTGCATCACAAAACTCGTTCGAAAATCTTCTGGCGCTTCAGGATAGGCCAGTCTAATTAGTCTGTCGATACTTGCTTCAAACTCTTGAAGGATTTCCCCGGAATGTTGCCGCCTTGCTCTCAACTGGGTGCAGTACACATCTCGCAAATGTTTATCACCATACCGTAATTCCAGAGCTTTTATCAATTCGGCATAGGTGTTTTGGCTGTCAGGTGGCACTTTTTGTAATAGTTCTGCCGCAGGTCCTTTTAATGCAAGAATGAGTGAAACAGCCTTGTCTTTCTCTGTCCAATTATTTGCGCATGCAGCAGCTTCAAGTTGGCGGAGGTACGTTGCCCAGTGACTACTTCCGTCAAAGGTTGGATCTTTGACATGAACTGTCCCTACTGCAGGCAAAGTGACTTTCTCTATTAACTTATTTTCTGTGTCTTTTTCTGTCTTTATCATTGGCACAGTCCGCACGGCTGGCGCCTTCGAGAAACCTCTCGAAAATGTGTCGACAAGCACGTACGCCACACACTGCAATAATACATATGTTTGCCCAGGGCGGTATGTTTTATATTGTAATTGGTGTAAATAGAATAAGGAACAGTTTTATACAAATTTGTGCAGAAAAATGCAGCCTCAGTCCTGTCGAGAGTGCACCTGCTTTGATAGTTGAAAATATGGCGTGTGTGTTTGTGTGCGTGAAGCCAGCTGCGACAAGAATATGGGGTGACGCGTACGAATTGTTTGTTCCAATTAATCAGGTCTTAACAGGATTATAATAAACTAATTACTTGTGTTAAACCTGTACACAAAGACTAACACCAATTATAAAGACACCATTACATTAAGGAATTTGTGATGAGTATGGTGACGTAAAATTTATTTCGAAAGGTGCAATATTAAAGATACTAACTAATTAATATTAATTACTAGTGTAATTGAAGAGTAATTAATATGTGTGGTATATGTGAGTGACCAGAAAAAAATTACGCAAACAGTGATATCGCTCATGTGATGAGTATGTTCATGAGTTCGCGATAATTAACCAAAAAGTGAGTGTAATAAAAAGGACGCTTTGGCGCGAACTGACCGTCTCTAGCTTGTCGAAAACAGGCCTGTACCTGTCAAATCGCCACCAGTATAAATACCACTGGCAATTTTGGGCGATGACAAACTCAGACTCAAGAAATCTACACACGACGTCACGCTGCCCGATTGCAGATCGACCAGGACACACACACTCACACCAAGACGTAAGGAGGAACGCTGGAGCATCACCAACAGCAACAACCCATAGAGACAACAAACACTGCATCAGCATAGTCATCATCATCAGCGTCAGCATACTCTCAGGATTCTGGACACACACACGTAACGGTAACGGCAGATATACGCAGGTGATACAAGAACAATTATATTTTTTTTATTGGGAAGAACAGATAATAATTAGAGTTTTGAAATAAAATAGTAGTTAGATAAGAGAGTATAATTTAACAACAACTTGTAGAAAAGAAACACTAATCTTTTGTTGTATTTTTGGGTGTCAGTATAAATCAATAATAGATTGGAAGTAAATGTAATATCATTTTTATTTGTTTATAGCAACAATAAATTCATTCTTGAATCTTAATATTATTTTCTTGTTAATTTCAGACACACAAATAAAAGAATTTAAATAACTTGTTTAACATGTTTGGTTAGTTAGTAAGATTATATGGGTATTTATTTTTGTTGTATGTTATGAATAGCATAGCAGGTTACAGTATATTTGTAAAGCCTATAAAGGTGAATATTTATTTGTTTAACGTTTGAAATTTTAATATTTGAATATTTTTCCAAAAATTAATAAATCTTCGAATGATTATTTTGAAACTGTTTTAAATGATTACAGTATTTCATGTCAACAACATCTCACTCCTCTTTAAAAATTATTTAATTATTGTGCAACTACATATACTTGACACAACGAGAAACAAAATCCTGCGACCTAGCCGGTATAATACATATTATAGTTGCGTTGAGAATATGATAATATATTTGAATAATTGTTGTAATGTTGCAACGTGCATTACATCGAGATTCTTCTGGCACATTCGACAAACACGTAGATTGTTCTGTGATGTCGTAACATATGTTTAGTGTAACATATATACTAAATATGTATAACATATGCACTATTACTAAGTGTAACATATATACCATATACTTCAGTTCATATATTGTAACATGACATAAGGTAGTGAAGATCCATGATAATTAACTATAAATTAAAGAAGCTGAAGACAAGAATAAGAGGCAAAAACTTATAAGCTCAGAGATTAATAACCCAATAACCCAAATGACAAATGACTGATAAACTGACAATGACCTGACACAATAGATTGGATAAATACAAAAGGAACCACGGAACAATGAAGAAGAAGCTAAGAACTAAATGTAATCAAGACATTAAGAATGAACATTGTAAATCCCTAATAATGACCATTAAAATGTATGTTAACAAATGAACTAATGTAATTAGAGTGTAGATGAGATTTACCTAGGTTAATAATGTTAATGAAAGATAATAATGTTCTGTATATTTTATTGATGAAAGAATGTGTTTATAAATATAAGTTAGGGAATTACTAATACACACACCCTAATAAATAGTGATGAATATAATCAAAAGTAGTAAACATACCCTAAGGCAAATCAAGGCCACAGTTAATTACCAAAAGTGATCATTTGTGAAGGGAAAATAAAATAAACAATTATAACCAGTAACCCCATGATGATACTAACATCAATAAACAACCCAGTGAATAATCAAGTGAGTGGAAGAAGGAGTATATTAATATAAAGTGGTGACATGTTGTCAGATATTTTGTTTTTATAACAATAGTTAAACTCACCCTATCTATATTTCATTATCTCTAATAGAATGCACTCCCATTACCTGTTTCAAAGTTCAATTCACATTGTAATCAGCAGTCATAGTTAGAGCGTTTTTCTTTCCTGTAGTGTACGGTATATCGTGCAGTTCAGTTCTTTTCGTTTATACCCGCATACCGCAAGAATAGAAAGACTATTCAACGCTCTTGTTATTTTACTTTGTGCTTTTTTTTCATGTGTTTATTTATGTGTTTAACGTTTGTTGGGATATTATTGTTAAGTTTAGGACTGCCTAGAAAATCACCAGTGTTGCTTACAACAGGACATTTACAACGCACAAGGACAAGGTCAGTAAACGCTTAATTTTTATGCATTGCTGATTACGTGGGAATAAAGCCTTTTAACTATTTATTTTGACAATATACAGTCCACTGCAAATCAAAAAGAACCCCACATTTTTGGTCCTCCGGGCCGGATAGCATCTTTCATTCAGAATCCAGCACGTTGGAAAGCAAGATTTTTATTAATTATTACGCTCTTTATTATTATGTTTATTGAAGTATTGTAACGCTTAAAAAAAAAAAAAAAAAAAAAAAAAAAAAAAAAAAAAAAAAAAAAAAAAAAAAAAAAAATATTTACTACTGGCAAGTATTGCCAATACTCAGTGCTCTTTTCATTTTGTTATGATTTTCTCTTGTTTTTTCATGCAAGCATAGTTTTATTGATTCATTGTGCAGCGTGTGTTATTTCATGTTTTATCTAGCAAGCATAGTTCTGAAGTGTAGTGTGTTTCTTCAAAACCGACCTCTGTATTAGTTTCTAAAATACAGTAGCCATATTCCTTTATTACCATATTACCATTATTATTGTCATCTACGCTGTTGGTATTAGAGTGATAAAAAATAAATAAATTAAAATTATTTGGACTGGAAATTACTGAATAGTGGAAGAACATTGTGAATTACAACTTTTACTCAGAACTTTTGTCATTTACATCTGAATCTGTTTTTTAAACCGAGTGTATTCATAAATTACCAAAATGAGATTTTCTTCTTTTGTGAAGCAATGTGAACTGGTTGAGAGTAGGCTTCATAATATTAACAAGCAAATTGTTGCTCTTGAGGTTATTGGTATAGGTAATTTAAGTGAACAGCAAACACGAAAAGTTAGTTTGCTTAGTTCCACCGCAGAAAATAAATATGCTGAATTTGAAAGGCTTATAAATAAACTATTTAGTACAACACCTTTACCAGAAGATCTGGATAATGAACAGATTTCAAGATTACAAGATTCTATATCAGACTTAAATATATCTATACAAAGTTTGTGTGCCCCTCTTCTACCATCGCAACCGCAGGAAACCTTGGATCAGTCTCACACTGGTGCACCACACCTAGTTGCACCCACTCCCACCGTAAAGTTACCTCGCTTAAACTTGGGAACATTTTCTGGACAACCTGAGAAATGGGTAGCCTTTCACAGTCTGTTTGAAAATGCAGTGCACAAAAATGAAACCATTTCTAATGTGGAGAAATTTACATACTTGCTTTCTTGTTTGACTGATGAGCCGCTAAATTTAATTAAATCGTTGCCTGTTACTAATACAAACTATGCCATAGCCTGGCAAACTTTGCTAAAAAGATATCAGAATTCTAGATTGTTGATAACACTTCACGTAAACAATATATTTGAGTTACCACAATTGCACAATCCTTCAGTTAAACAAATGAGGAATTTTCTGTCGACCTACAATGAAAATTATCAAGCGCTCAAAGCACTAGGACATGATATTGCTAGTGAAAGTTTGTTGTTGACCTCATATATTTTGCGTAGAATTGACACGGAATTCAGGACCAAACTTGAACGTTCGCGAGATAATTTACAAAATGTTCCTACCATTACAGAAGTAATTACATTCTTAGAAAATGAATGTTCTTGCAAAGAGGCAGCGGGTTTAACTAATATCATCTCAAAAAATGAACCTTCTCTTCAAACCTCTCAAAAAATCAGTGGCTTTAAAATGAATACAAACCAGTTTAAACCGCACAAAATAGCAATGGTCACTACTCACACTCAGCATTGTATCTTCTGTTCATCAAATTCACACAACATATATAGATGTGCAGATTTTTCCGCACTTACTGTACAAGAGAGACAAGCTTTTGTTAAAAATAAGAACTTGTGTCAAAATTGTTTTGGAACACATAAGTTAGTCACCTGTAAGTCCGTCCACACATGCAATGTATGTCATAGGCGTCACCATAGCCTACTACATTTTTTTGTTGAGAACCGCTCCGCACAACCGCAACAAAAATTGACTCAGTCAAATAGACCTACCTTGTGCCCTTCTGTTGAAACGACGATGAATAAGCAAAACTACTCTGCAGAGTGTCACCAGGATACTACCTTGATAGGTGTTTCTTGCAACCAGAATAACACTGTGTTACTCGCAACCGCTTTGGTGCATATCACATCTGCCAATGGAAATGCAGCAGTTGTACGAGCTGTGCTTGATAGTGCATCCCAAACAACAATTATTTCAGAAAGTTGTGCAAAGACTTTGTGTTTGTACCGCTCTCAAACAGATGTTCCAGAACTTAGTGGCATCTCTACAGCCCCAGTGAAAACGAAGGGACTTACCTTTGTGACATTGTCTTCGCTCAGTGGGAATATTTTAGCAAAATCTCACCCAGTCATGATTCTTAATAAAATATCATGCAATCTGCCTCGTGTTCAGCTCCCACCAGAAATTAAAGAGCGACTCAAAGGTTATATGCTAGCGGATCCAACTTTTGATGTTCCGGGTCCAGTTGACCTTCTGATTGGAGCAGATTTATTTGCATTGACTCTTAATGGTACCTTTATCAATCTCAGCAAGAATATGCCATATGCTGTCAATACAATCTTTGGCTGTGTTGTGCTTGGTCCGACACCTGTTTCACTTAAGTCTAATCCTTACTCAGGCTTAGTGACTCTTTTATCGACGAATGATCGTGATCTGCACGCAACATTGCAACGTTTTTGGTCCATAGAGGAACCACCTCACACTACAAAACTCGCTCCACAAGATGAAAAATGTGAAGCTCACTTCGTCTCTACTCATAAGAGAGATGCCTCCGGCAGATATGTTTGTCACTTGCCTTTCAGCGGAAACCCTGCTCAACTAGGTGACTCTACAACTTTGGCAAAACGCCTGTTTAATACACTGGAACGCAAATTTGAATCTCAACCTGAGTTTAAACAGAAGTATGTCAATTTTATGAATGACTACTTAGCATGTGGGCACATGAAACTGTGCACATCTGTGCCATCTCTGAACAAGCCGCATTACTTTTTGCCACATCATGGCGTTTTTAAAGATAGGAAAATCCGTGTTGTTTTCAATGCATCAGCACCATCTTCTTCAGGTGTCTCACTGAACCACATTCTACATCAGGGTCCAAAGTTGCACAATGACATTACTGATATAATTCTTCGCTTTCGTCAACATAAATTTGTTTTCTCTTGTGATATCAAACAAATGTTTAGGCAGATATCCATCCATGAAGATGATCAGATCTTTCAGTTAATATACTGGAGAGAAGACACTTCAGTCCCGCTAAAGGTCTACCAATTGACTACTGTCACTTATGGTATGACGTCCTCCCCTTACCTTGCTAATAGAGTAGTACAACAGCTCATTATGGACGAAGGAAAAAATCATCCACTTGCTGCTGAAGCACTCCAACAGCAAATATATGTTGATGATGCTCTATTAGGGAGCAATTCTCTGGAAGAAGCTCTCCACCTTCAAGAGGATGTTGTTTTACTTTTGAAAAAGGGTGGATTCGAACTGAGCAAGTGGTCTTCAAACCATCCTAAACTCTTAGAAAATGTCATGCAAGATAATCCTGAGACACCCCTCATGTTACGCACATCGGAACAGCCATTTTCAAGTGTATTAGGGCTAAAATGGATCCCAGATATTGATGTCTTTTCATATGTGATGCACACACCTTCAAGTAATTACACAAAAAGAACTTTACTTTCATCAATTGCTCAGATTTATGACCCTTGTGGTTGGATATCCCCAATAGTTTTTTGGTCTAAAGTCTTAATGCAGCATGTATGGACCTTAGGCTTAGAATGGGATTCTCCATTACCTGATCATATTTCCGAGAAGTGGTCACGATTCGTGAAAGAACTTCCAGAAATAGAAAAGCTAAGGATACCACGTTTCATATCCTTAGCAACTGCAGTCAATATCCAGCTTCATGGATTTTCAGATGGAAGTGAATCCGGATATGCAGCTTGTGTCTTCCTGCGCACAGAAGACGCAGAAGGAGATGTCAACATACGACTGCTGATCGCAAAATCAAGAGTAGCTCCACTGAAGCGTGTGACTATTCCCCGCTTGGAACTTTGTGGTGCGCACATGTTAGCCAAATTGCTACATTACTGTACAGAACAGCTCTCACAACATCACAAGATCGACAACATTTCAGCATGGTGCGACTCTACAGTAGTTCTATCTTGGATACGCACTCTATCTTTTCGTCTCAAGGTGTATGTTGCTAATCGTGTGGCACAAATACAAGACTTAATTTCACCGCACATCTGGAAATATGTTTCAACTGTTGACAATCCTGCTGATTGTGCTTCTCGAGGCTTGACACCCACGGTTCTGATGAAACATAGTCAGTGGTGGCTAGGACCACCATGGCTCGCTAAATCAACGCAGACCTGGCCACAATCTATCCTTCATCCAATTTCGGAGGAGTCTATTCCTGAAATGAAACCAAATGTGCTTAATCTTATGATGACCACAAAAGAAGTCCCAACATTTGGATTTCTTACAAAGTTTTCTTCTTGGAAGACTCTTCTTCATGTAATGGCTTATGTCCTTCGCTTTATAACCCGTTTGAAATTTAAAACCACCATAAGTGGATCATTTACAGTAACTGAATTAAATAACGCCTGTAACTGCATTTGCTGGCTCATTCAGAGACTTCACTTTGCAGAAGACATAGATCTACTCTCCAAGAAAAGGACATGCTCAAACCGCATCCAACGTCTAGCACCCTTTATTGATGATGCAGGAATAGTCCGTGTCGGAGGTCGACTGAAAAACTCTGCGCTTACTTACAATGCCAAACATCCTATTCTTCTGCCAAAAAATCATGTCGCTATTCATTTACTCATTGATTACTATCATGGCATGTACCTGCACGCTGGTCCCCAGTTCCTCCAAGCAACACTATCTCAACGCTTTTGGATCCTCTCCGCCCGCAGTGTTATACGCTCAAGAATATTTAAATGCATACGATGTTTTCGTGCAAAATCAACAAACACGTCTCCGCTCATGGGTGATCTACCAGCCGGTCGTGTTACCCCTACTCGTTGTTTCAACGCTTCTGGAGTTGATTATGCTGGTCCTTACACGGTCAAGTTTTTTACACTTCGCAGGATACAGCCTATAAAGGTGTACCTCTGTCTGTTCATCTGTTTTGCAACAAAAGCTGTACACTTGGAAGTGGTTACTGATTTAACTACAGACGCCTTCATTGCAGCCCTTACGAGATTCATCTCTAGGAGAGGTCTTGTATCAGACCTGTACTCTGATTGTGGGACTAATTTCATAGGAGCTGCTTCTTCGTTCAAAAGATGTTTTCAAGATCTCATGAAGCAACCAGAGATGCAAGATTTTGCTACGACCAACAGTATCACATTCCATTTCATTCCTCCGCGTGCAGCTCACCAAGGTGGACTTTGGGAACGTGCCATTAAAGGTGCAAAATATCATCTCACCAGAGTCATAGGTGAACACATTTTAACGTACGAAGAATTTACCACCTTAGTTGTGCGTGTTGAAGCTATCCTTAATTCGAGGCCGATAGCTCCTCTCTCGAATGACCCTTCAGATCTTCAACCTCTTACACCAGGACATTTTCTAACTGGAGGACCTCTTAATGCCCTGATCGAACCTCAACTAACCAATGCACCACTTAATCACATAAAACGCTGGAAATTGGTTCAAGCCTTCACACAACATCTCTGGAAAAGATGGCAAATGGAGTACCTCCACACACTTCAAGAACGGTCCAAATGGATCAGACCTCAAGAAAATCTCAAAATAGGAGATTTAGTCGTTATTCATGAAACAAACCTGCCACCCCTCAAGTGGAAGCTCGGGAGAGTCATCTCCGTATCTCCAGGGAATGATGGAGTGGTACGTGTCGTCAACATGAAGACTGCCGGTGGAACCTTGACCCGTCCTTCTGTTAAGGTATCCCGTCTTCCCATTTACTAAAATCCTCGACCAGTCAATTGGCTACTGCCCCTTATAATTTAGTTTATTATACTCTTCCAAAGGATCAAATTTGTTCTTATGTTCTTTTAATGTTTCTTGTTGAACCAGTTGGTTCAAAGGGGCCGGTATGTCAGATATTTTGTTTTTATAACAATAGTTAAACTCACCCTATCTATATTTCATTATCTCTAATAGAATGCACTCCCATTACCTGTTTCAAAGTTCAATTCACATTGTAATCAGCAATCATAGTTAGAGCGTTTTTCTTTCCTGTAGTGTACGGTATATCGTGCAGTTCAGTTCTTTTCGTTTATACCCGCATACCGCAAGAATAGAAAGACTATTCAACGCTCTTGTTATTTTACTTTGTGCTTTTTTTTCATGTGTTTATTTATGTGTTTAACGTTTGTTGGAATATTATTGTTAAGTTTAGGACTGCCTAGAAAATCACCAGTGTTGCTTACAACAGGACATTTACAACGCACAAGGACAAGGTCAGTAAACGCTTAATTTTTATGCATTGCTGATTACATGGGAATAAAGCCTTTTAACTATTTATTTTGACAATATACAGTCCACTGCAAATCAAAAAGAACCCCACACATGTAGTGATAGCATGTTGCACATAGTAAGTGAAAGTGTAAAAGTCAAAAACCTTCTATGAAGGAAAAAGTGTAGTTGGTGAACTTCAAAAAGTATTCTAATTAGTAAACTGTATTAGAATAACAGGAAGACCAGTGGTAAACTTTGTACTAGTAAGTAAGAGGAACTCATTATAATGTAATTAAGGTAAGCCATAGGTAATAAGGATTATAGGATAAGATAGAAATTAAGGCATTGGAATGAAGGACAAAGAAGAACGATAGACACTTTTTTCTAGTGTAGGAATGGAGGAATAGTATATATTGTGCAAAGTATAAATTAATGTTAGTATAATAAGGATGTTATTATTGTTTTAAAAGAACCAATATAATGTAATGAATTATTAATTGAACCAGATAGTAGAAGGGAACAGAAGGGTAGTTAGAAGTTATTTCAGGCTTGAACCTGTAAAGAAAGTGTTTATTATTATAATAAGAGGTGTAGTTAGGAACACCAATGTTTATTACTTGTTTCTGTTAAAAAATTGTGTTAAAAATACCAAATATAAAGGTAAGAAGCTACTAAGAAATGTTAGGTAGTAGTATAGTAAAATCTAGGCTCTAGGCCTAACTGTTAAATAAGAATTTAGTAAATTTAAGAACAAATAATAGTCCAATATCAAAGCAAAGTATACCAAATGTTTAAACAAATTAAGTGAGTATTCCTAATACCAAAATGTATGAATAACAGCCAATTTTGAATAAAATATATGTAAAATATAAATAAGAAAAATAACAAAAATGTAATTAGCTACTCAAAAGTGACCATGAGGGGTATCAAAATGACCCTTATCGAAAATTATGAACAATGGTATTCATGTAATAAACCTAGCTAGTAACATAAGAAAGAAATCTTCATTGGAAGATATTTTGTAAAATTAAACTAAAATAAGACGTTAAAATATAACAATGACATAAATTAATGACCAATGAGAATTAGCATAATTTATTAGGTAACCATAGCAACCGAAATGTTTTGCCAAAAAACCGTTGGATTTTCGTTAGTCCATTATTGACCGATGCCGAGGGCAGATTGATGTAGCTCTCACCCCAAATTTAATTCCAAATAAGTGAATTTAACTAAAATCAAAGGAAAGGAAGATTGTAATAGCAGCCCAGGGAATACTGGATAATATATTATTTATAAATTTTTTCACAAACCATAATTACCCGAGGAAATAAAGAAGGTATCTGGAAGAATAGATGACGACTCATCCCAAAGGAAGATCATAGGGACCTACTTCAACTCAAGAAGACGGACGATTGCAGAACGAGTACGAAGCCGAAGTTTACCGGAAAAACCGTCTGGACGAAATTAATGAGATTCCGAAGAATAGAAGACGACTGGATCCATCCGGAAGAAGAAGACGGCATCGCAGAAGCTCCATCGGAAATTGATGAGTATAAACAATAATCCCATTAAACGAATTCCAAATTTTTCTATCAAAAATAATAAACAACAATTTTCACTTCACTGATCACTATTCTGATTTAGAACTGAAGGTATTGGTAATATCACTATTTGAACGTTAATCAGTTGATAATTATTAAAATTGAGATATAATAAATAGTTAACAAACATTTCTAATTGACAAATCCTAACCAAAAATTTTACTAAATCTCATTGATGATTACTTACTCGAATGTATTAAAATATTAATTTTTTGTGTACTTAGTATTAAGAATTATTATAAATTTGTGTATTTTAGCCGTAGTCCAATACTTCTGTAGCCAAAAGGACTTATTAATACCCCTGAGTAAAACATTTTAATTGTAAACCAACGATAACCGCCAAGACGGTGTGTACAAAAACATTGGAACTGAGCATGCCAACTGAGCAACTGTAATAGCCGGTGCTAAAAATAAAATTGATGTACTACTAAATAACTGAAAACTATCAAAGTGTTAATAAATATTCTTATTCTGCAACACTGTATGTTTGATTCGAGTAAATTAAGATAATAAATAAAAATTTATTGAAGTGAAAACCTCAAAACAAGACGTTAGCGAAGTCGACACTGAAGAAAGGCGTGCGCCAATCAGGTGGCGAGGCGGCAATATTCAAACCAAACGCCGAGAGATACGGTTTACCTGTAAATGGTAAGGGAAGGTACAATTCGACTTGCTACACGCAAATAACAGTGACAAAGTTTATTGAACTTATTAATAACATCAACCGCACACCCATACTATACCACGAACCCAACGAGCGAGTTCAAAAACGCTCGACACCCACACAGTTACTATACGAGTAATAGAACGACTTACAGAATAACACTAACTAAATTTTAAACACCCAGAAACAGTCTTCGTTACAAAGTGGCGCGCCAACTAGTAGGGCTAGGATAACTAAAAAACCATACCAGTAAACTTTACAGATCCTAGCGGCGACTACAGAAATGGAACCGGCAAAGCACGATACGAGATACCAGACGAAGATACGCGAGAAGGAGGCGGAAAAGGGAGCCAAGAGATCAGAAACGGATGTCGAGAAAGACGTCAGAATGGAGGAAAAAGAGATAACTTCGGTAGAAGATGTAGAAGAATTATTAACTCCTATGGAAATAGATAAACCTACACAGCAGGAGGAAGCCAGAACAGGCATGGACTTACTGCAACTATGGGAATTAATTAATAACAATTTCAAGAAACAGGATGAAAAAATAGACAAAAACAAAGAGGAAATGAAGGAGGACAATCAAAAATTATTAAAACAAAACAACGAGGAATTGAATAAGAAGTTTGAGTCCTTGAACGAAAAATTCGACAGGAATGAAGAGAGTAACAAAAAGAATATCGAAACTTTAGAACGGAAAATGAAGGAGGAGAATAAGCTGATAAGAGAAAAAATAGAAAAGAGTAATGAGAAAACCAGCGAAACCTTGAGACTCATGAAGGAGGACATTGAAACGCTGAATGACAAAATTGAATACAACCAGGATACATTACAGCAACAGTTGACGGAGTACAGGGAGGAATTGAAACAGACTGTAATGGAGACGGAAGAGAAGATAGAGAAAACCAGCGAAGTAGTATTGCAAGTCCGAGAAGAAATTTTGATCAAGGTGAATGAAGTTGAAGGCGAAGGTAAAAGGAGGGTTGAAGGACTCCAAAAGGAAACCAACAACAAATTAGAACAAATACGGACCAGAGTCAAGGAGAATTATAACAAATTGGATGCAACGGTAAGTGAGGTGAAGGACACCACAACCGCCCAAGAAGGGAAAATAGCTGAATTTAGGGCAAGAGAACTACGCCTACAGGAAGAGATTAATGCGTTGAAGGACCGACCAATCATGAGCTCACACATATGTAGCGAAAATAGAGAAACAATAAACTTTAAAAATTACAAATGCAACCCAATTGAATTTATAGAACGAGTAGAGGAGAACTTAGCCCGAACCAGGGAGACACGGTGGACAGTAATCAAGGGCATGATCGACGACATGTTCAAAGAAGTTCACGACAATTGGTGGATGGCTGTGAGACCAGATATACATAATTTTAGTGAGTTTAAAAAATTATTCAAGGACAAATACTGGTCGGAGGCGACACAGCACGTGGTCAGAAATAACATCAGCAATGGCCGATTCGACCCTTACCTGGGACAGTCCCCAACCGCTTACTTTTTAGGTAAGGTAAGCATAGCGAGGAACCTCGAACCTAACATCCCTGAAGAGTGCCTGGTGACACAATTGGCATACCACTACGACGGGGAAATCACAAAAAGCTGTTTGAGTGGAAGAATCAAGACGATTCAAGAGATGGCCGCGTTATTGGGGGAATATGAGCGGGAAAAACATTATGTGTTGAATCGACAAAAGAACACCCTGAACTACAGAAATTACGATAACAGAAATCAACCAAGTGGGCCGCAAGGAAACCACACACCAGCCAATCATCCACCAGCCAACCCCAATAATTACCGAGGTTTTAATAACAACAATAATTACCCGAGGAATTATAACCAGAATTACCCCAACAACAATAACAATCCAAACCATTCTTACAACAGGGGAAATAACCAAAACGGAGGTGGTTATAACAGGCCCAATAATCAATACCACAATAATAACCAGTCGGGACCGAATCAAACATACAGGCGACGGGTAAACTATATAAATGCAGAGAGTAGAAACGATGGGAGACGTGGTTATAGAAGACCGAGGAGCCGGAGTGCTGAAGAAAACAGAAGGAGTCAAGAACAAATAACTCACAATGACCACTCGATCGAGAGAAGGCAAACCACTGAGGATAATCACCCCATCAGATCAGAGGACCGCGCCGAAGGCAACGCCCAACATTTAAACGAGCAGCGGCAGTGAGAATACCACAGGACCCGTCACTGATCCGATCTATTGGGTTATTAACAAGACAGACAAACGAGACTAATGACGACACAATAATAATAATTCAGAACCATTATCTGAAGAACATCCGCGAGGAGCTAATGGAAGAAAATTCCACATTAATCAAGCACCCGGATAACAAAATTGCCTATGTTATCGCCAAGGTATATGATGTAAATGTAAAATTTATGATTGACACAGGTGCAAACGTGTCTTTAATTGATATAAACATGTATGAGAAAATTCAAAAAGAGAGTAAGATCAGCTTACCCACGTTACCAGTAAGTAACATTGTTTTAATTGGAGCCACTGGAAAGCAGAACAAAACCATTAAGAGACAAGTGTCTCTAGAAGTCATAAGTAATGGTGAGACACTGCCAATGATATTTTTAATTGCTCATAACTTACCATTTGAAATTCTAATTGGTTGTGATATCCTGAGAAAGTACTCTGCAGTTATCGATATGAGACTATCAAAGGTAACTATGAAATATGAAGACAGAGAATGGGTAGCAGAATTAACTGGTAGCAAGGGAGTCATACCAGTCAGTACAATATATAATATAAGAACGATTTGTGATTCACCAGACCGGAGGTGGGAAGTGAAGCCAGACAGTCAAATAAACAATGACATCCTATGGAATCAGAAGTTAGAGGAAATCCGACAGTTTCGAGGGACCCAAGACGGGAATCCATTAACGGATCAAGAGGTGGAGAAATTAATAAGAATTTATAACAAATACCGACATGTATTTTCCGAACAACCAGGAAAGGTACGGGGGTATCAGTGCAAGTTGAAATTCAAAGAAGTGGCCAACTTTAATAAAAAATCCTACCCGATAGCGTATGCAGCAAAGGAAGCAGTGCGCATAGAAATTAATAAAATGCTGGAGGAAGATATAATTGAGTATAGTTGTTCGCAGTACACCAGTCCTATAGTAGCTGTTACCAAGAAGGATGGAAGGGTACGCCTATGTCTCGACGCCCGAGAAATAAATAAGATCCTAATCAATGACAGGACATCTCCTGGTGAAATTGAGGAGATCCTCAAAAAGTTTCATGGGACTCAATTTATCAGTACCTGGGATACAGTTTGCGGGTACTGGCAAGTAGAATTGCACCCAGCCAGTAGAAAATACGTAGCGTTCATATTTGAAGGCAGGAACTACCAGTTCAAGCGACTACCTTTTGGGCTGGTAAACTCTGTAGCAATATTTGTCCGCTGCATGGACCAGATACTGGGTCCTGAAACTATGAACTATACAACTGTGTACGTCGATGATTTGCTGATCACTTCATCCAACTGGGAGGAGCATTGTATGAGAGTAGAGAGAGTACTAGAAAAATTATCCATCAAAAATGTAACATTAAAATTAGAGAAGTCAAAGCTGATAGCAGCAGAAGTCCAATTCCTTGGATTCAACCTGTCACGACAAGGAATAACACCATCAATCGACAAAGTAGATGCTATTCAACGTTTCCCTACCGCTAAAAATAAGAAACAGTTACAGTCGTTCCTGGGCATCTGTAACTACTACAGAAAATTTCAGCAAAATTATTCTGAGCTGACTACCAAACTATCACCACAGCTATCATCCAAGAACAAGTGGATGTGGGGCCCAGAACAGGAAACGATTTTCAACACCATTAAAAAACACTTCCTCAACACAATCATGTTAAACCACCCCGATTTCAATAGACCCTTTTACATGAACTGCGACATTAGCTTGGGATCGGTGCTTTACCAAGAGGACAAGGATGGAAACCACCAAGTAATAAGTTTCGCCAGCAGAACGTTAAACCAGTGTGAGCGTAATTATCATGTAACCGAAAAAGAACTGTTGAGTGTGGTCTTTTCTTGTGGAAAATTTCGAACTTATATTCTTGGATATCCTATCACAGTGCGCACCGACCATAAGTCTATTTCCTTTTTAAAGAACTGCAAGCTCAGCCATGGTCGATTAACCAGATGGATTCTTGCTCTCCAAGAATATCACATCAACTGGGAGTATATCCCTGGCAGTAAAAACACAGCAGCTGATGTGCTATCACGAATTAACACAGAACAGCAAACCTTCGATGGAGAGAAGGAGACCATAGTAAAAGTATTTAATATTATGAAAAGTAGATCCGACCTAGAAGTGATATTGAATAGAGTGAAACAACACCAGAAGGAGGATAAGAAATTAAATCAAATCCGAGAGCGCCTGAACCAACACGAAGAAAGAGCCACACATTTCTATTGTTTACATGAAGATATTTTATTTATTAAAACTAAACCCAACCAGAATACGTGGAAACTGATAATACCTAAAGGAACTGAAGCTGAGATTATAATGGAATACCATGTGACAGTAAAAAAAGTCTGATATAAAAATATGGTATGTAAGGTAGCAAACTATTGTATTCCGATGTTTTTAAAGTCATTTCTGTGGGTTACATAATTTCCCTTGGTTTTGCCGACAACGACGCAGTTCCGAGACAACAAAATAATTTCAAGGACAGCAGTGTACGTGCAGCTAAAAAGACTTATAATGGTTACAGCCGCTAATAACGGCGCTTCATATTTATGTTTCATTGGCCAACAGCTCAAAACGTCATTAAAACCACTATGACGTGAGAAAAATACGTAACAAACCAGGCTATTATATAACCAGAGACAAAAGAACGATGACGTATACTCACACACACATACGTAAAATTTGCATAATTTTCGCCCCAGTCGACAAACAACAGCAGCAGCAGTAACAACTTGTTACAGGCCGCCGGCAATTTATACCGGCATAGTGTTTTAAACAGTACAAAATGTAGCCAAAATATCATTATGTGATAATTAGAAGTGAGCTAAACAGTGAGCAGTAATTGTTTTCAAAATTATGCAGTAGAGTCAGTGATAATATCAAAAAACGTAACCAAACCAACTTAAGGCCTCAACATGTGAAACCTCTTCTAGAACTTCTAGTCTACAGATCCAGGGAAGTGCAAAACAAAATTTTTACTAAAGAGCTCGTTAACCCTATGATTAGATATGTGTACACAAAAGTAATTTGAATTTATAAGTATGAATGAGAGAGAGAAAGCGGGCGTGTTTTTCTAATGTCGACATCCGAACGGGGTGTTGGTTTGCGTTTGCGTTCAGCCAAGATAATTAAAATCATTTAATAGCAAAGCAGCTGCTAAATTAAAATATGATATTTGTTGAATTAACGATTAATAAAATATAAAGAAGTTCATGATGAAGACGAGCCAACTTTAATGGCCGCCATGTTGACTTTGTCCGGTGTACACGCTTATAGCATTTATGGAATAAACCAATATTAATGATTAATGTTTATACCGAACGTATTCTCATTTCAATGCCTGTCTCTGCCATCATTCTCGCTGAGCAGAATCCTGGATCCTTAGGTAATAACAAACAACATAACGAGACTGAAATAAACAGATGCTATAGTTATGGTAGATACCATAATTATGGTAAATGTGACACACGTGCTTTATTCGATTAATGTAAACAAACTCAAAGATAAGTTATTAGATAGTTCCTATGACAAATACATTTATATACATATGGAAGAGAGTGAAAAATGACAAATGACGCCCTCACTGGGACATAATAAATTGTGAAAGATGACAAATGCCGCCCAGAACTAGGGACATAATTATTAAAAGTGACAACCACCTCAGATACGGACACATGGGAGCACTGAAGGTGACAAAAGCATTAGAAGAGCATACCTATCTGAAAGACATTAACCAGAGGGTAAGGAAGACCATAAGAAGCTGTCACATATGCCAGCTTGTTAAGTGCAACAATGACAAGAAAGAAGGGGTAATGCAACCAATAACTTCTGCTAATAAACTGGAACGAGTCTTCTTAGACATATGCAGACCTATGCCACGAAGTGGAGGGAGAAAGCAGCACAAGTTCATAGTCAATATCATGGACCATTACACAAAATTTGTAAAATTATACCCTATCAACCGTGCTACTGCAAACAAAGTATTGAACATTATCACACAGAGGTACATTACAGAGGTGGGGAGTCCCACGAATATTATCACTGACCATGGTACTCAATTCCGAGGAAGACGATGGAAAGACACATTGATGGATCTGGGCATCCGAACATACAAGACTTCAATTTACCACCCGAACAGCAACCCAGCTGAAAGAGTGCTCCGTGAAGTTGGGAGGATTCTTCGAACATACTGCCACGATCAGCAACGTAAGTGGAGTGAATACCTCGAAGCCACAGAAAATTTCATAAATCTCGCTTATCACGAATCCATTAAAGATACCCCTTACACCATTATGTACGGAAAACCACCACCTCGAGCCATAGAAGAACTTGTCAATTTCCCCGCCAATCCAGTATACCAATTCGATAACGCTAGATTCTATGGCAAGATAGCGGAACAAATAGAAAAGAAAAAGGCTAAATATCACAGAATCCAACCGAAAGCAATCCGGTATCATGAAGGAGAAAAAGTGCTAATACGGAACCGAGAGTTACCAAGTTCCAGAGAAGGAATCACAAAGAAATTGCTATTATTGTACAATGGACCCTATCTCATTGTAAAGGACAACCAAAACAATACCTATGTCATAAGTGAGATAACACCCAAGAAAATAAAAGGGACTTACAACCAGTCTTCTTTGAAAAAATATTATGAAACAGTGTCAGAAGGTTAAAGAGAATTTGGAAGGTAACCATTATCAAAATTCAAAAAATTAAAGTAAGCACAACTTACAGTAAGTATTTGATGGAAACTATTATATGAATGAAAGGGAATTTAGAAGAAAGATAAGCTAAATTCAAAACCAAGTAAGTACAAACTTACGACCAAGTGTGAAACAAAATGTGTAAACCCAAGTAATTTTGAAAAATATGTATAATGAAATATAAAAAATTGATATAAAATAATAAAATGTTACACAAATAATGATGACGCTACATAACATCATTAACTAACCCTATCACAAAAGGGAATAATAAAAAATTAACGTTTCACAAAAGAAAAGACAAGACAATCAAATAAAAAATAACACTGACATATTAACTGAACAATCAATGAGGAAAACAAAAATGAAAAAATATAAGTGAGCCAGAAACCAGCTACAATGTTAATTTTAAATATAAATGAGCAATAAAGTGATGACAAATAAAATCACTACCATATAAAATAAGCTAATGAAACAATACAAAATGCCTATTAAATATCGCCATAAGCTTAAACGAAGGAATCCAAATAAGTCACTGAGATGAAAAGGTCATGAGATGTATAAAAGAGAGAATAATTAATCCCAAAAGTGTTTTATTGTATTGATATTATGTGAGTCGGAAATGAACGACTATTATTATAATTATTATGAATATTATTATGTGATGATTTTATGTTGAGATACGTCCAACAATTATTTATGTTATTGAGCAGATAGGCAAGGCCTCTGAACTCAAAATGTGTATAAATGGATAGCAGAGTAACAGAGCCACACGTGCCCTCTGGCTAGTACCAATTTATATGAAGGGGAGAGAAGAAAAATGTTAGGGAATAGAACATACAAGGGATAACACTCGTAAGAAAATAATACCAAATACCATATTATGAACCATGACTTAATAAAAATGAATAAAGAAGAAAGTAACGATTGATGAATTCCTGAATAATAACAACTTGATAAAATGAACTATATTGATGATTCCAGAAAAAATATAATAATCTTTGTTTCGAAATAATCAATTTTGGTGGCGATGCATTATGTAACATGACATAAGGTAGTGAAGATCCATGATAATTAACTATAAATTAAAGAAGCTGAAGACAAGAATAAGAGGCAAAAACTTATAAGCTCAGAGATTAATAACCCAATAACCCAAATGACAAATGACTGATAAACTGACAATGACCTGACACAATAGATTGGATAAATACAAAAGGAACCACGGAACAATGAAGAAGAAGCTAAGAACTAAATGTAATCAAGACATTAAGAATGAACATTGTAAATCCCTAATAATGACCATTAAAATGTATGTTAACAAATGAACTAATGTAATTAGAGTGTAGATGGGATTTACCTAGGTTAATAATGTTAATGAAAGATAATAATGTTCTGTATATTTTATTGATGAAAGAATGTGTTTATAAATATAAGTTAGGGAATTACTAATACACACACCCTAATAAATAGTGATGAATATAATCAAAAGTAGTAAACATACCCTAAGGCAAATCAAGGCCACAGTTAATTACCAAAAGTGATCATTTGTGAAGGGAAAATAAAATAAACAATTATAACCAGTAACCCCATGATGATACTAACATCAATAAACAACCCAGTGAATAATCAAGTGAGTGGAAGAGGGAGTATATTAATATAAAGTGGTGACATGTAGTGATAGCATGTTGCACATAGTAAGTGAAAGTGTAAAAGTCAAAAACCTTCTATGAAGGAAAAAGTGTAGTTGGTGAACTTCAAAAAGTATTCTAATTAGTCAACTGTATTAGAATAACAGGAAGACCAGTGGTAAACTTTGTACTAGTAAGTAAGAGGAACTCATTATAATGTAATTAAGGTAAGCCATAGGTAATAAGGATTATAGGATAAGATAGAAATTAAGGCATTGGAATGAAGGACAAACAAGAACGATAGACACTTTTTTCTAGTGTAGGAATGGAGGAATAGTATATATTGTGCAAAGTATAAATTAATGTTAGTATAATAAGGATGTTATTATTGTTTTAAAAGAACCAATATAATGTAATGAATTATTAATTGAACCAGATAGTAGAAGGGAACAGAAGGGTAGTTAGAAGTTATTTCAGGCTTGAACCTGTAAAGAAAGTGTTTATTATTATAATAAGAGGTGTAGTTAGGAACACCAATGTTTATTACTTGTTTCTGTTAAAAAATTGTGTTAAAAATACCAAATACAAAGGTAAGAAGCTACTAAGAAATGTTAGGTAGTAGTATAGTAAAATCTAGGCTCTAGGCCTAACTGTTAAATAAGAATTTAGTAAATTTAAGAACAAATAATAGTCCAATATCAAAGCATAGTATACCAAATGTTTAAACAAATTAAGTGAGTATTCCTAATACCAAAATGTATGAATAACAGCCAATTTTGAATAAAATATATGTAAAATATAAATAAGAAAAATAACAAAAATGTAATTAGCTACTCAAAAGTGACCATGAGGGGTATCAAAATGACCCTTATCAAAAATTATGAACAATGGTATTCATGTAATAAACCTAGCTAGTAACATAAGAAAGAAATCTTCATTGGAAGATATTTTGTAAAATTAAACTAAAATAAGACGTTAAAATATAACAATGACATAAATTAATGACCAATGAGAATTAGCATAATTTATTAGGTAACCATAGCAACCGAAATGTTTTGCCAAAAAACTGTTGGATTTTTGTTAATCCATTATTGACCGACGCCGAGGGCGGATTGATGTAGCTCTCACCCCAAATTTAATTCCAAATAAGTGAATTTTAACTAAAATCAAAGGAAAGGAAGATTGTAATAGCAACCCAGGGAATACTGGATAATATATTATTTATTAAATTTTTTCACAAACCATAATTACCCGAGGAAATCAAGAAGACATCTGGAAGAATAGATGACGACTCATCCCGAAGGAAGATCATAGGGACCTACTTCAACTCACGAAGACGGACGATCGCAGAACGAGTACGAAGCCGAAGTTTACCGGAAAAACCGTCTGGACGAGATTAATGAGATTCCGAAGAATAGAAGACGACTGGATCCATCCGGAAGAAGAAGACGGCATCGCAGAAGCTCCATCGGAAATTGATGAGTATAAACAATAATCCCATTAAACGAATTCCAAATTTTTCTATCAAAAATAATAAACAACAATTTTCACTTCACTGATCACTATTCTGATTTAGAACTGAAGGTATTGGTAATATCACTATTTGAACGTTAATCAGTTGATAATTATTAAAATTGAGATATAATAAATAGTTAAGAAACATTTCTAATTGACAAATCCTAACCAAAAATTTTACTAAATCTCATTGATAATTAGTTACTCGAATGTATTAAAATATTAATTTTTTTGTACTTAGTATTAAGAATTATTATAAATTTGTGTATTTTAGCCGTAGTCCAATACTTCTGTAGCCAAAAGGACTTATTAACACCCCTGAGTAAAACATTTTAATTGTAAACCAACGATAACCGCCAAGACGGTGTGTACAAAAACATTGGAACTGAGCATGCCAACTGAGCAACTGTAATAGCCGGTGCTAAAAATAAAATTGATGTACTACTAAATAACTGAAAACTATCAAAGTGTTAATAAATATTCTTATTCTGCAACACTGTATGTTTGATTCGAGTAAATTAAGATAATAAATAAAAATTTATTGAAGTGAAAACCTCGAAACAAGACATTAGCGAAGTCGACACTGAAGAAAGGCGTGCGCCAATCAGGTGGCGAGGCGGCAATATTCAAACCAAACGCCGAGAGATACGGTTTACCCGTAAATGGTAAGAGAAGGTACAATTCGACTTGCTACACGCAAATAACAGTGACAGAGTTTATTGAACTTATTAATAACATCAATCGCACACCCATACTATACCACGAACCCAACGAGCGAGTTCAAAAACGCTCGACACCCACACAGTTACTATACGAGTAATAGAACGACTTACAGAATAACACTAACTAAATTTTAAACACCCAGAAACAGTCTTCGTTACAATATATACAAATATACGAACAAATGTTTTCAGTGTTTTATGCAAATGTATTTTTGCAGATATTCATTAGCCGAACAGTACTTTATAGATGCATTGGCAAAAGTGAGACTGATTAGTGAAACCATTATGGCGGACAAGTGGGAGCCTTTACTTAATAATCTTGGTCATACGTGTCGCAAGTTGAAAAAGTATGAGGAGGCATTACAGTTTCATCAGCAGGTAAGCATACAGCTTGGAACTCCAAGAGTATATATGCTCCAGATATCTATACGTATTCTTCAAATGAAATATAGAGTAATGCATTCATTGTAAACAATTTCCTCATTTATGCTGATGATGATATGTTGTACCTTTAAATTTCTTGTTTTATAAGTCTGTTTAATACTTTATATAGTCTCTTTTGTTTCCTGAATGCCTTTTGGAGCCATTTGGGAACATTCATAACTTTATAATGAGAATTTACCATTTATGAACATTGTATTGTATTTTTGTTATACGGGGATTCCAAAAATCTTACAGAACGTATTGTATCAGTTGTTTATTGTGTTCCTTATTTTGTAACCTTCTTCCGTTTATAATATGTAGATAACATAATTTGTACTGATTCCTGTTTGATCGTTTGTTCTATCTATGTAATTCATTTTTTCAAACCTCTTTTTAAACTTTTCAGTGCTCAGAAGTGTGTGTACTCATAAAATTTTTATGTACCTCCAGTGCTGGTTAATTTAAGTCCTTTTACTTCCATGATCCATAAGAAATAAGAAAATGTAAGTATGGTGATGGCGAAAAAAATCGTGTCGAGATAAGGGCTGATTCTAATTGTACTACCCTCAAAACATGAAGAAAAGTCATTTTCCAAAAAGTGTCTGTGTGTAGAATTTTTTCTATTGCAAATGATAACTACCGCAAATTTAAACAGAATCAAATAATTTTTTGCATATGTGCCTGAGTTGTAGAAAACTCACGACCTATTGATTTTGGTGAAGATCGTTTAAGGGGAAGGGGTAGTTTACCTGCAATGTTTTTATGTTTTAACAAGAGTAATTTTTTCTATGGCGTACGATAACTGCCGCAAATTCAAACAGAATTTAGTAATTTTTTGCATATATACCTGAATTGTAAAGGACTCAAGGCCTGTTGATTTTGGTGGAGATCGGTTAAGGGGAAGGGGTAGTTTACCTGCAACGTTTTACGTTTTAACAAGAGTAAAGTACTTTATTTTGATAAGTAAAGTATCCAGAAAAAAAGGTCATAATAATCTACTGTAGAAAGGTAGATGAAATATCTATAAATGAAAAGTGTAGTTGAAGGGGGAGGGGATAGTTTTTTATATGTGTACTACGTTATTGGGAACAAAGAAGTAGTTTGTTGCTAAATTCCTTCCCGGGCTGTTTGGCCATGGTCCAATGTTTTCTTCAAACCATGACGTTTCAACAGTGCCATCGACTGCCATCATCAGTGAAAATCGAGTGCATTAACTTGAGGTGGTATACGTTAGTTACCACAGTACTGTGGTTAAGGCTGAAGAAAGAAGTAGTTTCTATTGAAATATTTCATTTCGAAAATGATTTTAAATATAAATCTTAAAACATGGAAGTCATATATGGTTCTCCATACCGATATTTTAAATTGGTAAAGTGCTCAAAACAGTTTTTTTCACCATGCTTGTAACTCACTGAATATGTGTCATGCACAAGCTCAACAATTTGTTACTCTTTATGAGTAATTTAGTTATGGTTAGGTCTACTGCAAGACCCCAAAACATACTATACTTACCTAGAAAACCTAAAATCCAAAATCCAGGGTCACTACTCACGTTTTCTAAAGGCAGCTTAAATGCTTCATTATCCCCAGTGAAACAAACAGAAACACTTAACAAGCACTATTTCCCCTTAAAATAAATTTCATACACCATCTAGTCAAACCCGTTGAACAAATTTCATCTTTATATTTGTCACTCACAAACAATATGGATTTAGTTTTTATTACTTATCTGTGCTCATTTTAGGGTTGTCACAGTAGTTGCCTTGGTACTGTCCGTTCATTTCCTTTGTTCACTCGCACACAATGCAGGGCCATATATTCGCTTTATTTATTTCACTGTTTCAAATTCTGCACTTATTTTATACAAACTTTTGGTGGTTGAAAAACAACTGTCTACAATAATTAAAGCTTCTACAATTACTCTTCTGTACTGCAGCACTGTTAACAATAACTAATGCTTTGGCGATTGTATTTTTAGTATGAGTAATGGCCTCTTAATTAAATCATGGCTGCTGGTGTTTGTTCTCTCTGGCAGTCAAAGTGCAAATAATGGACTACAGACAGACCTTAGCATCTCTTGCTCTGAACTCACACTGTGCTGGTTTAATTCCAGCCCGCAAGTCCTATTCGTCTGATTCAAGACTCCTGAGCACATGAGTTTACACTTTGCACATTACATACGTACATTAGAATATACGCACTTTCTCAGGCTCAAGTCATGCACAAAAATTCTGTGCGGTCTGATATTCTGTTTCATACATGAAATTTGTATTACTGCATAAAACACCCTGTTACTGTTTCACACTCTGCCCAGTTATTTCTTAAGAATGATGTTCAATTTGACAATTTAATTCTTCACTGTTAATGAGATGATTGCAATCCTGTAGACACAACATGTGATACAGACAATACAAACAATTCACTGAGTTTTAAGTTGAGATGTTTTGTTGCTGCATTTATCTGAAATTATTTTGTAAACAGAGTCTTGACGTGTTGTATCTACCATAAGCCTATGGTTCCTTGTTGCTGATTTCTAAGTATAAACTGTTTCTCTTAAACTGAGTCTATACATCAACATATGTTGTGTGTTTTGCTGAACATAATGCTTTGTGTCTATTATGAATTCAGGGGAAAATGAAATAAATTTTTTTTTTAAGCGCTTTTATTTAAAATTAACAAAATGATCAATTGTGACAGTACAATAATCTCGATGTCAGAATTATGGTATGAGTGGTAACAAATTATCGGATTTTATTGTATCACACACACACATGCATGGAGAGAACAATTTCCTTTGTGAAGAGACAACTACGCATATTCAAATAGATCACCACGATTCCAAGGTCAGGAGCCGACGTGCAGAGATGAACATACAAAATGGCCATCCAAGTGGAAATAGATCGTAAATAGGCCCTCTCATTGGTCCAGAAGACGGGACGTCATTAAAATAAGTGATGACCTAACGAACAATGACATGACAACAGGGCGTGAGCCAATTCCGAACAATAGACAATGACATGGATGCGCTAACACATACACAAAATATGTGCTTTGCATCTTCCCAGTTCCTTACAACTGATCAAGATGTCTACACGATAAATTTGTGGCTGGCACAGTTTCGCCAGTAAAAGTGTTCTTTTACTGATTTAAAATGTAATTAACAGTACAAGTAATGTACCACAGTTAACTGCTACTTGAGATGTAATTAGATTCAGTGTAACAAGGAACAAAACGAGATTATGAGAGATGCCGAACACCTGGCCAAACAGAGAACATCGGAAGGGAGACCGCAACTAATAATCAGGAAAGTGCAAATTAATTAACTGTTATTCTTTGGTGAAAATGAGCTCTAAATATAAATCCAAAATTTACAAAAGGTACCGATCATATAACATGGGGGAAAGAGTGTGTGTGTGTGCGTAAGAATATGTTTGTACTCATAAATTATTAATCAGCAAATTGAGGCATTGGTTTCTGTCATTTATTAAAGAGAAATAATAACGAGAGAACTGCAGTCTCTTGGAGAGGTATGGTAATAAACCAGACATACCATCAAATAATGAAATTAGTGTACTCAGTATTGATAGAGGAGTAGAAATCACGTAGCTAGTGATGGTAAGATGCCATTTTGTTGTATTGTAATATGTAACTCAGAAAAAGTATGATATTAAATTCAGTATATGTCCACATTAAAGTTGTTCAAATCATTGTTTCGTATACCTCTCTTGTTTCTAAATCTCGCTGCAACGAAACCCTGGACCCTAGAGAAGAAATTCAATTGGAATCTAAATCATGCACTAAAACCGAGAAATTTATGGTAAGTAGATGTTTGTTTTTTTATTGTATGTTATTACCATAAAATATGAGAATAAAATAGGTAAAGAAGTCGGATTGTCGACAGTTGACGCCCAGAACAGTGACTATTTAAGTTTGTTGACAATTGGCGCCTGAACAGGGACTTTATATAAAATTACTTTATATAAATAAGCCAGATTCAGAGACATAGAGAGTGACGAAATAATCCAGAACCTAATACGAGAGGTTATGGAGGTTATGTTGACAAAACATAGTAAGTAGTAATTGTGTAACTAATTACAAGTAGAACGAAATAGTAATTCCAACATTTAAATTACAAAAATGGCAGAAAATAATAATAGCTTAGAAATGGAAAATACAGCGACAGAGTCAATTTTATTAGGAATAAATGCCAACTCAACACCCAAAACAATTGAAAATAAAATCTCGGAAGATTTATTTACATTAATTAGTGACAAATTTGAACAACAGAACCTCAAATTCGAGGACAAGTTTAACCAAATGAATAGTACGTTTAATGTAAAGTTAGACAGTTTCGAGAATGAGCTCAAGAAACAAAATAACTTACAAAATGTAAAATTAGATCAAGTAGAGAAGAAACTTAAAAAATTAAAAAATGAAATACAGAGACAAAATTGTAATATTAACAAGGTAGACAAGTTAGAGATAAACAAAGATGACAAGGTAAGTAGGGGAGAAAATTGTAACAATGTAAATAAAAGTATAACATTAGAAAATGATTGTGTAAACAGGAGTAGTAATAATGAAATTTTATGGGGAATAGAATATAATAATGATGGAATGATAGTGTGTGTTAAAGGGTTAAAGACAGTGTGTAGAGAGAGTATAATTGTAGGGGAACGCAGGGGTTAGATTTTTCCCTTAATGGTGTATTTGGGGGTGATGTACATGTTTTTAGGAAGGACGAGAGTGCCTTCGATGTAGGTTTTGGAGACAAAAGGTCTGCAAATAGTTGTCCCTGGATTTTTTGTGCACCTGATAGGTGGTGCGAGAATAAAGTTGTAGTGTCCCCTGCATATATTGAGAGAGAGAATGTGATTTGGGGTTATGATAGGAGTTATTGTGAAAGAGAGTTGTGTGATAATTGGGAGATAGAGTTATATAGAGTAAATAGATATTATGAAGAGTTGATAGAAAGGTTAGGTGGAGAGAGAAGTGATAAATATAATGAATACTTACCTTGGGTTGAAGCTGATATAGCAGCAGTGGGAGATGATGTTGATAACAATGATAATACAACTTCCCTAATTATGACTAATTATACCAAAGGTGACAGAACCATACCCGATCATGAGGAATATGAATTTGTGGAAAAGGATAAAAATTTGAATAGTTGGTGCATGTATAATGATAAGATAAGATGTCTAATATTAAACAATGTATATAGTTTTAAGATTCGACTATTATTTGACGGTGGAGGGTAAACATTTTATTGTGTTTATAAACATTTAATTATGTGGACAGTGTTTGTTGAGATGGACTGTTTATGACTGATTATGGTAAATGATTAATGATAATGTGGATTGTATATTTTTTGTGTATATTAATGTCAATGTATTGGTGTATTTTGCTGTTGTGTATTTTATGTATTGTTTTACGGTAGAATTTTAAATAATTTAAGGAAGTTAATGATGATTTTAAATGATATTAGGGAATTGAGAGTCTAATGGTTAGTAAATGATTATATATTTGGATGTTGAGAGGTATTGTTGTTAAAAGGTAAGTGATGAATTTTCTAGTGGTCTATTAAGGTGAAATGTTGTAAAAGAGTTTGGGTGATAATGATAAATAAGGGCATTGGAGTTAGTTGAATAGAGTTAATGGGAGTTAGTGAAAATAAAGTGTTGAGATACAGATAATATATAAAGAGGTGTTAGATATTTTAGGGACACAGTGGTTAGTGATTATATGTAGAGTTGAGTAATGTGAATGGTATATATATATATATATATTTGTTGATGGTGATATTTTGTAATAAGGGTATTGGTGTAGGGAGTCTGCAACGAAAGGTGTTGGGACAGGAAGGGACCGTTGTGTGCCGGAAAGGGTTATCTGAAAGGGTCAGGAACCGATGAGGGAATGAGCATAGATAGGGAACACACATACTAGTACAAAAAATGAGCGGTGCCATAGGTTTTAAATGGATTAGTGAAGGGGGTTATTATTGAGATATTGGTGTCATAATATGTTAATGGTTAGAAGCGGTTGTTAGTAGTAAAAAAGGTGAGTAAGGTTAGGTTGACAAATGCCAAAATAAGATAGAGAAAATAGTGAATAATAGAGAGTCACCCAAACTAGTAAGAAAAAGGAAAATTTTAGCAAAAGGGTTAGAAAAAAGGAAAATTCATAGCAGGAAGGTAATTGTAACAGAAAGGTAAGGATAAATTTGAAAATTTTTGTATAGAATCTAATGATAAATGAATGTTAAATAATAAAAGTTAATAGAAAGTTGAAACCGTAATGTCTTATTAAAGTTTTGGTACAAGTTGTGTAAATGTAAATTGTTTAATGTAAATGTAACAATCTTAATGTGTAATGTCTAATGTTTTATGATGTTTTATTGTTATTAGTAACGACGGTAACAAATGTTAAAGAATAGTAGATTTTAAATGTTAAAAGTTTTCATTTTCAGGCATATATGTTTACATTTGTCTTACAAGTACAATCGTGTGCAATTGTAAAATTTACATTCTATAAAGATAATCATAGTATAACTAAATTTGGAAAAATAGCAGATATTTGAAGATTCCTTTCCATTGAATCAAGTTATAACATTATACTTCACATTACAAACTATTATTAAGAGGGGACGTTGAAATTAGGATTGTCAAGGATTATATTTTTGAATAAAAAAAAATACACAATGCACTGAATATAAACAAATAGTTTTTATAATATTTTTGAGATACAAAATTCATTTTGAATCATATATCGATATTAATTAATTATATTTTCGAATTCATGTTTAAGATCACATTGTCTAAATGAAGGTGCCCATGCTTTTATTATCAGTGATAGTAAATGTAGAACAAATAGTATCAGTTATAGATCTTTTTTATTGAAGATTGATTTAAACATGGTATAATATCATTCCTTAGGCACCCATGCTCTTATTATCAGTGATACTTAATGTTACAAAAATTTTGATTAATAAACGTTATTTTCATTTGTTGTTAATGTATTTGGTATAAGATAAATTATTTTATCCTTTTTAGTACATTGATCATTTTGTTAATTTTAAATAAACACTTTTTTTAATTTTTTTTTACTTTTTTTTATTTCAGACTTTATAGTCAAATTTTATAGATAAATTACAAGTAATTGAGTTTACAAGTAAAATTGTAAGCTTATTGTAAATTTATTATTTAAATATTTCTCACAATAGGCAAAACGACATAAATTCTCTTTCATTGGAAAATTTCAAAGTGAAACGTTTTGTACAAAGTAAAATTACTTACCGTTATTTGTAATCACGTAGACAGTTTCACCAAACTGATTTTAATTTTGATTGCACGACTAAGCCTAAAAGTATCGTGCCCCCCTTACGAAAATGTTTGCCAGCCGCTGGTACAGATGACACAGTAAGTTTGTATTAACGTAGATACAGCAAGTCAAAAACGAACTGCCATTATTCATTTTTCATTTCACATACATATTTCCAATGGTTGATACTGGATGTTAAAGTCTTTAGTTATACGCATTGTTTACAATTAAGGACTTGGAATCGAACATCAGATGGGTTAGGTGTACAGTGAACCGGAGTTAAATTATAATCGAGTGATAAAACTATATAGTGAATTGTTAAAATAATAATAAATGAATTATATAGTGGAAACAACCAAAAAGGAATATAAACGTGTGAATTTAAAAAGGAAAGTATTGTGATATTAATCAAATTTAAAAAATTTTTAACGGTGTAACGACACCAAAATTCTAAAAGAAATAAGCTCATCTATTTAAATCAAGCTTAAATAATATATATAGTAATATAATAATAATAATGGAGCACAATATTAATGACAAAAGCCTAAGAGAAATTTAATAAACTAATTAGAAAATGAACTTGCTGAAGAAGAGTTGCAGTATAAAAACAGATAGAATAATAGAAGGATAATTAAAACTACTATATTACAAGAGGTATTGAATAACAAAGGTGAATGACATTAAGGCTAATAAATCATTGAACTCTGAAGTGAAGTTATATAAAAGAGAAAGAAATCTACTTAAGAAATATACCAACAGTAATATTGAATATAATAAATAAATGGAGTTATTGGAAGGCAATGTAGAATAAGAAAAAATATTCAGAAGATAAAAGATTCCAGTGATGTGTATAATGATAAGATTTATAATTATTTTATTTATAGAGTGAGAAAGCTAAGGCACCACTTTAGAATTATTTTATGGGCAGCAGCCAATGTGCACTGTACCAGGTATGTGAATGTTCGGTTGAGCAATTGGACGTAAAAGGGCCACTCAACGCCGATATTCATTCATAATACCATTTTAATATAGGGGGAATCATTTAACATTAGTATGGAATCAATATGAATAAAAGAATGGAATATATAAATAGAATACACAATGAACCAAGAGAAAACTCAAGAATTACAATTCGTTAAAGCCACCAATACAAATAAATAAACTCCAGAGACAAAGAAGAAAATAATTGGTATCAATAAGAAAGGTAGGTTTCAATTTGCCTATAATAATGAAGAATTTGTTTAATAAATGTCAATCTTATCACCAAGCAATATTAATACCATAATAATATCATACACTTCAACTGTTGAAGACATCAGCAAGCAATAACAACAAGTCATCTAAACAAATCGAAATCAAAATAATTTGAAGGAAAAAACAATAATAAATAAAAGTGTGAACCTATTTACAAACCAAAAGTCCTACAACAGACATTACTATGACAGATTACTATACTATATAGACAGTACCCAGTTAGATTTGGAGTAGTCCATAAACAAATAAATAATGATAATAAATTTAATGAATAATGAATGAATCAATTAGAAAGTCATATAAAGTACAATACAAATTTATAAGTAAATGTAAAATGTAAATAAGATGTGCTACAAATGAAATATAAATCAAGTGTAATTAATTGGTAAGAGGATGTGAAATACAGTGATATTCAATTAAGAAGAACTGTGAGTGGATAGTAATTATAAACAATTATTTAATGAAATGAATTATTAATCCATAGTACCAGATGATACTAACATTAACATTTAGTTTTTTCTTTATTAGTGTTGGAGTTATTAAAGTTTAATAGATATTGATCACACAGACAATGGTTTAAAAGTGTGCATTCAGTTAAGCCCTAAAGGGAATTATAGTAATTAAAATATAATTGTCAATTAATAGTTTGTTTATATTTAAAAAATTAATTAATATAAAACAAGTGTAAGCAGGATCGATTATGAGTCTTCCAATATAAAAATATAATCAGTCAACATAGGCCTAGATGATTATGTTCAGTAAATAATAAATTATTCAAAAATATTTGTCAAATTACAAATAACTATAATATTTGATATTAAAATTGTTCATAGTTTTGTCAGATAAAATAATATGTAAATTGTATTAAGTATTATGATGTAATAACTAAAAAGCAACTTGTATGTAAAAGGTAAAATAATGTATTATATAAAAATAATATCCTATGACAACTAAATCTCAATTTGAACAGATATGACCAGAGTATTTATGTGTATCCAGGAAACCAAAAGTGAGAAAAAGAATGTTGGGGGGGATTATTATTAGAAAATAATAAGCCAAGAAGGAGAGTTGAGAGTAAATTCTGAAAACAAGCTAATTATTTATACAAAACATATGAATATTATTAAAAAATAATATAATAGAAAGTAAAAAACCTTATATCAAACTATAACAGAATATAAAATTGGAGCAGATAAAGAAATATTATAAACAAATCACTTTTAAAACATTACTGATCCAACAACCAGAAGGAACAACTACACTTGGATCAACTTAATAACAGGACACTGGACTTCAATCCTAATATTCCACCATAAGGCTTCGGACAACGAAAAGGAGAAAATAAACATTTATTGATCACCAAAAGAAGTGGATTCCGTCATCTGGACAACATAAACAAACTGATATTGGAAATTTCCATCACGGATACCAGAAGGCTGTGTGAACTGAACTGAACTGAACTGATACATTGTGTAACGTATATATATTATTATAATTAATACTCAATTTATATTATTCATTATTGTTATTGTTTGTAATGTAATGTACTTTCTATACTTGTTTTTCCTTTATAATTACTGAACCTTTATATCAGCCAAAAGAACCTAAAAATAATATAAACAAAGAGAAGAGAATCGACCCTGAGATTTATAAATTATATTAATAGTTACACTGAATAGATTATAGAAATTTTTTGAATAAAAATACAATATTATTATTATTACCAGATACTATTCCATGTGTTTTTATTTATATAGAATTAACAAGGTTTACTAATGGATGTACACAAAGAGAGGGATAAATTAATTAAAACCCATCTTGTGGTAATTTGACACATCCAAGGTGAGGCATAAAGAACCTGTAAGTCCTGAAGGGTAATAGATTAGCGCTCACAACAGAGGGGAATAATCACGGGTAGTTACAAATTGGCGCTTACAACAGTGGGGCTTTAGAAGATATTGATAAGGGAGGAAATCACGTGTAGTTACAAATTGACGAACCCAACAGTGGGGCTTAACCCAGTAATACCCGTGTAGTTACAAATTGGCGTCCAACCTGTGAGGCTGTAATTAGGGAATCAATAGGCAAATAAATAATAAAATAATAACAAAATTCAATTCCTAATTTTAGCTGGCGGCTGATATAGGTTCAATAAAACAACAGAAATGCACAAACGAGCAACATCAAAGAGAAGAGCAGTAGAAGCAGAAAAGGAGATTAGTATGGAAGACACGGAAGCAATACCGGTTGAGGAAGTAGAAGCAATAATAAGGGAGACCCAAGGAGACAGAACAGAGTCACAGAGAGCGTTGACATGAAGAGCATTATGGAATACTTAAACCAGAGTCATGAAGATTCAAATAAGAAAATGGAGGAGAATAGTAAGAAAATGGATGAGTTAAAACAGAGTCATGAAGATTCAAATAAGAAAATGGAGGAGAACAGTAAGAAGTTAGAGGAGAACAGTAAGAAGATGGAGGAGACACTAAGTAAGAAAATGGAGGAGAATAGTAAGAAGATGGAAAGTGACAACCAACAGTTGAGGGAAGAGTTAAAGCAAATCAATACAGAGAATATAAAACGAATCAATGAAAGGTTTGAAGAAAATTTTGAGAAACAAAATGAAAATAACAGGCAAATGAATGAGAAAATAGACAGTATCAAAATAAGTTTGGGACAACAAATTAACGAAAAAATCGAAGACGTTGATAAGAATATAAGACGATTTATAGACGAACAAAACCAAGAACTGAGAGAAAACATTTATGGGAGGATGGAGCATATTAATGAGATAATTAACCAGAAGATGGATGGAAACACTGAAGAAAGGAGACAAGAGATAGCCAAAACAAATGAAAAAATAGAACAAATTATGAAATCACTGAACAAAATAGAGTGAATTTATGTTCCAAGATAGATCAGGTAAAAGAAGATAGTCGTGTTCAAATAGAGACAATACAAAGGGAACAAGTAAATTTGGAAAAGATTCAGAAACAATACGGAGAGAGATGTGACAACATGGACATTTCAATAAATAAGATAAATGACCAAGTCCGACAGAACCAAGAGGAAATAGAACTGGTGCGAACTAGACCAACTAATATAAATAGTACACATACAGCAGAGAGTCGGGAAGGAATTAATTTTAAGAATTACCGAAAAAACCCTATGGAATTCATAGCAAGAATAGACGAACATTTTAATAAATACCGTATAACAAGGTGGAACTCAAATAGAGAAATGTTGGACGAATGTTTTAGAGAAATGAATGATAAATGGTGGGTTGCAACAAGAAATGAAATTACCGACTATACACAATTTAAGAAATTGTTTAAGGAAAAATATTGGTCAGAATCAACTCAACATATAATACGAGACAATATCACTCATGGGAGATATGACATCTATCGTGGTACTTCACCGACTACATACTTCTTAGGAAAGGTGTGCTTAGCTAAACATTTGGAGCTTAAAATACCTGAGGAATGTCTGGTTACAAAAATGGCATACCATTATGATGAGAGGATTTCTGGAGCCCGATTAGGCTACCAAATTAAAACTATACAGGCCATGGCCAGCTTACTAGAGAATTACGAACATGAAAATTATTACCGGAAAAACAGGCAGAGAACAGATAGATACGAAGGAAGAAATAATAACCATGGAATGAGTAATTACCAGCATAACAACCACAGGAATAACTATAATTACAATAATGGTAATAATAATAGTAATAATAATAATAATTTAAATAGTATTAATAATAATAATAACTACAATAATAATCACCATCAAGTGAATCATAACCGAAATAGTATGTATCCAAATAATAGTAATAATAATAATAGGAATAATCAATATAATAATCATAACGGTAATCGCATATACAAACCCCGAATCAACCATATTCGAGCAGAGGAACATGAGTCAAGAAGATACCAGCGTCGTAGAAATAATAGTTTTAGTAACAATGACTATCGTTGGAGCAATAACGAAAATGGTAACCATTATGAAAACCGATATAGGAGTCGAAGTCAAGGGGACAACCGCTTACCAGGAACAGAGGAACCAGTGAATCATTCTCGCAACGAAGAACGAGTAATAAACCACATCATGGCGGGGGATAGCCAAGAACCTAATAACGATCTCAGCAATAAGAATGAAAGGAACGATTCACACAGCTACGCCGAAAGGATATGGCCCGATCAAGTAGTGAGATGGTAAAACCTCAAAATTCTAAATTAAGTAAGAACATCTTACCATGAGTTAAAGAAGAAATTATTTTCAATCTATTAAGAAGAAACATCAAAATCCTAAACTAAGTAAGATCAAATTTCATGAATTATTTGAAATGACTATTATATATAACATCAAAATTCTAAACTAAGTAAGATCAACTTACATGAATTATTTGAAATGACTATTATATAAAAAACGAATTTGATAATAAAAAATACCAACAAATTCTAAAAAAATGTAAGAACAATTTACAGCATACTTTAGGAAAAATATTATGAAGAATGAAACATAACATAAGAAATTCTTTCTTCCATGCCAAAGATCATGTTCAGAAATAATTACTTCTGAAGGAGGGCAATTATGTAACGACACCAAAATTCTAAAAGAAATAAGCGCATCTATTTAAATCAAGCTTAAATAATATATATAGTAATATAATAATAATAATGGAGCACAATATTAATGACAAAAGCCTAAGAGAAATTTAATAAACTAATTAGAAAATGAACTTGCTGAAGAAGAGTTGCAGTATAAAAACAGATAGAATAATAGAAGGATAATTAAAACTACTATATTACAAGAGGTATTGAATAACAAAAGTGAATGACATTAAGGCTAATAAATCATTGAACTCTGAAGTGAAGTTATATAAAAGAGAAAGAAATCTACTTAAGAAATATACCAACAGTAATATTGAATATAATAAATAAATGGAGTTATTGGAAGGCAATGTAGAATAAGAAAAAATATTCAGAAGATAAAAGAGTCCAATGATGTGTATAATGATAAGATTTATAATTATTTTATTTATAGAGTGAGAAAGCTAAGGCACCACTTTAGAATTATTTTATGGGCAGCAGCCAATGTGCACTGTACCAGGTATGTGAATGTTCGGATGAGCAATTGGACGTAAAAGGGCCACTCAACGCCGATGTTCATTCATAATACCATTTTAATATAGGGGGAATCATTTAACATTAGTATGGAATCAATATGAATAAAAGAATGGAATATATAAATAGAATACACAATGAACCAAGAGAAAACTCAAGAATTACAATTCGTTAAAGCCACCAATACAAATAAATAAACTCCAGAGACAAAGAAGAAAATAATTGGTATCAATAAGAAAGGTAGGTTTCAATTTGCCTATAATAATGAAGAATTTGTTTAATAAATGTCAATCTTATCACCAAGCAATATTAATACCATAATAATATCATACACTTCAACTGTTGAAGACATCAGCAAGCAATAACAACAAGTTATCTAAACAAATCGAAATCAAAATAATTTGAAGGAAGAAACAATAATAAATAAAAGTGTGAACCTATTTACAACCAAAAGTCCTACAACAGACATTACTGTGACAGATTACTATACTATATAGACAGTACCCAGTTAGATTTGGAGTAGTTCATAAACAAATAAATAATGATAATAAATTTAATGAATAATGAATAAATCAATTAGAAAGTCATATAAAGTACAATACAAATTTATAAGTAAATGTAAAATGTAAATAAGATGTGCTACAAATGAAATATAAATCAAGTGTAATTAATTGGTAAGAGGATGTGAAATACAGTGATATTCAATTAAGAAGAACTGTGAGTGGATAGTAATTATAAACAATTATTTAATGAAATGAATTACTAATCCATAGTACCAGATGATACTAACATTAACATTTAGTTTTTTCTTTATTAGTGTTGGAGTTATTAAAGTTTAATAGATATTGATCACACAGACAATGGTTTAAAAGTGTGCATTCAGTTAAGCCCTAAAGGGAATTATAGTAATTAAAATATAATTGTCAATTAATAGTTTGTTTATATTTAAAAAATTAATTAATATAAAACAAGTGTAAGCAGGATCGATTATGAGTCTTCCAATATAAAAATATAATCAGTCAACGTAGGCCTAGATGATTATGTTCAGTAAATAATAAATTATTCAAAAATATTTGTCAAATTACAAATAACTATAATATTTGATATTAAAATTGTTCATAGTTTTGTCAGATAAAATAATATGTAAATTGTATTAAGTATTATGATGTAATAACTAAAAAGCAACTTGTATGTAAAAGGTAAAATAATGTATTATATAAAAATAATATCCTATGACAACTAAATCTCAATTTGAACAGATATGACCAGAGTATTTATGTGTATCCAGGAAACCAAAAGTGAGAAAAAGAATGTTGGGGGGGATTATTATTAGAAAATAATAAGCCAAGAAGGAGAGTTGAGAGTAAATTCTGAAAACAAGCTAATTATTTATACAAAACATATGAATATTATTAGAAAATAATATAATAGAAAGTAAACAACCTTATATCAAACTATAACAGAATATAAAATTGGAGCAGATAAAGAAATATCATAAACAAATCACTTTTAAAACATTACTGATCCAACAACCAGAAGGAACAACTACACTTGGATCAACTTAATAACAGGACACTGGACTTCAATCCTAATATTCCACCATAAGGCTTCGGACAACGAAAAGGAGAAAATAAACATTTATTGATCACCAAAAGAAGTGGATTCCGTCATCTGGACAACATAAACAAACTGATATTGGAAATTTCCATCACGGATACCAGAAGGCTGTGTGAACTGAACTGAACTGAACTGATACATTGTGTAACGTATATATATTATTATAATTAATACTCAATTTATATTATTCATTATTGTTATTGTTTGTAATGTAATGTACTTTCTATACTTGTTTTTCCTTTATAATTACTGAACCTTTATATCAGCCAAAAGAACCTAAAAATAATATAAACAAAGAGAAGAGAATCGACCCTGAGATTTATAAATTATATTAATAGTTACACTGAATAGACTATAGTATTATTATTATTACCAGATACTATTCCATGTGTTTTTATTTATATAGAATTAACAAGGTTTACTAATGGATGTACACAAAGAGAGGGATAAATTAATTTAAAACCCGTCTTGTGGTAATTTGACACATCCAAGGTGAAGCATAAAGAACCTGTAAGTCCTGAAGGGTAATAGATTAGCGCTCACAACAGAGGGGAATAATCACGGGTAGTTACAAATTGGCGCTTACAACAGTGTGGCTTTAGAAGATATTGATAAGGGAGGAAATCACGTGTAGTTACAAATTGACGAACCCAACAGTGGGGCTTAACCCAGTAATACCCGTGTAGTTACAACGGTTATTATAAACTAACCAGTGACACTATATATACTAGCGAACTATTTTTTCACAAACACTGAACTATCACACAATAACACTGTTGTAATTTTTTTTGTTAGTTGTAATCATTATTTTTGTGTTTAATTTTAAGAAGTGTAGTGTTAGGAAGTTAATGTTTTAGATGAATTTGCCAGGATGCAGAAAATAATGATGAGCGTGGACTGTAATTTAATACATTTATTAATGTTTTGTTATACAATTTAATTTGAATTGTAAGATTGGCTAAGTCTGATACGCATTTGAATTTTGTAAAACCACGTCGGGTAAAAAATGTTACATGGCAAAATTGAGGCGCGAGTATGCAACACTCAAACTACGTGAAAGCAAGAATTAGCCATGTATTGCTAATATATATTGTATGTATACAATATAATTTTGTAGGGCCTAAGGCCTACATAAATTGTCTCGATGACAAAATAAAAATGAAGAAATGACAGGGCCGAAGCAGCAAACGCGTTTACGTCCGCTGCCCGCCGGCGTACGTTGCACTATGTTTTAGCCTGTTCGCGATAAGCGTGAGGCAGAGCGTACAGATTAGCCAACCTTTGAATATAAAATTACCACATTACTGTCCATAGCTGCCCGCAAAAAATCAAAAGATTTTTTAATACATTTTAATAATTTATTATACGAAAACACAATGTGCGTTCTTAATAATAGATATCAACCTCAATAAATTGTATTGAACATTGAGATTGAAATGTTAGATAACAGTTATAACATTAAACTGTTCAGAGATAAAACCTGAATAATGATGATAACAGTTGAGCAGGCCACAGTTGGCTTACAAACTGATTTATACATGAGTATAAATGCAAGAATTAGCAATGTATTGCTAATATGTATTGTATGTATACAATATAAGACAATATAAAACATGAATAATAAATGGTTTGACAATGTTTGATGATGAATAATCGGTGACTCATCACATGATGGGCCCGATACAAATTGCAAATATTTTATGCAAGTCATGATGGACAGCTTAAACCAGTCAAGGCCAGTTGACTCATACATAATAGTATTGAGTGTAAAATGAATAGACAAAAATTATTACAAAATTATACATGTAAAAACATAGATTTAGCATAACGCTGTAATATAATAATTAAATGGTGCATGCTATACCTGATAGTTGCAGGAATGCACAATAAATTGACATGTGAAAACAGATTATACATTGTTGAATAATTGCAAGTACATAAGTGTAATGACATGTATGTCATAATTGAAAGCATGAATAATAATTGTGCAATACGTGATCGCAAAATACAAATACAAAATATAAAAATATGTGCGTGGCGCATGATTATAGACAGTAGATGCGGGTAAAATAATGTGTTTTACATAGATACAAAGTTATACATAATAAAATACAATAGAAATCGGTTTGGATAATTACAAATGCATGAATACAAGGCACAATAGCATAAGTGACAAGTACAGCAAATGTGTTTATACAAAATGTAATGCATGTGTTGAACAATTGCAAGTAACACATAAATTCATAGAGTAATAAAATGGCACACATATTAACAAAAATGTCCAAGAAAGATGCATACATGGTTTGTACAGCTGCAAACCATGTGAATATTATATAACAAAATTTATGACATAAGAACAAATACTAAGCAAAGACATGACGCATAAATCAAATGTTGTACACACGAAAATACCAAAAATTATTGAAGCTTTGCATATTAAATAAACTGACACTTGCTTGAGTAAAACAAACAGTTTCTGAATTGAAAATATACAAATTAAAGCTTATGCTAAAAATAAAGGTGCTTATAACTAACATAATCTTCTTAGAACATTTGATTTAACACATGTTTGACAAGTACATACATTTAATTTTAAAAGGAAAATAAACTCTTTTTTACTGTTCGTCCCTCGCTGGCACCAAACACAACTTATGAATTGGTCTGCGATAGGTGCCAACAGGCGTGCGAACGTCAACTACTCTAATTAGATTGTCTGGTCCGGGAAATGTGGCGGTAATTACCCCAAATTTCCATGCTAATGGAGGCAAGTTATCCTCTATCAGCAAAACCAGGTCACCAATGGAAACGTTTCCCTTTGTGAATTTCCATTTGTGACGTTGTTGCAGTTGGTGTAAGTAGTCGCGAGACCATGATTTCCAAATGACTTGGACAAACTTCTGGAGAAGTTCCCAACGTCCAAGACGAGAGATGGGAACGTGAGATAAGTCAGGATCGGGAATTGCCATTAATGGTGCGCAAATTAAAAAATGACCAGGGGTAAGTGGCACTGGATCGTTTACATCCGATGAAACGGCAAATAATGGACGTGAGTTTAGACAGGCCTCTACCTGAGACAAAACCGTAGTAAACTCCTCGAGTGAGTATGGATTTGCCGACCACGCGGCGCAAATGATACTTTAAACTCTTTATACCGCTCTCCCAAAGACCACCAAAATGAGGTGACGAGGGCGGAATAAATGACCACCTAATACCATGAGAGGTCGTAAAGGATTGGATTGATGAGGTGGCATCCTTATTATGCCAAAGATTGAAAGGTCATGCAAAACGTTGCGGGCCTTCCTAAAGTTCGTACCATTACCAGAATATAACTGGCTGGGTATGCCCCTACGGGCCATGAAGCGACGTAAGGCAGCTATAAACGTATTGGCCGTAAGGCCGGAAACCAATTCCAAATGAATGGCCCTGGTGGCTAAGCAAATGAACAAAGACACGTAGGATTTTGACAGAGTCCTAGATCTCTGCCTGCCATGACAAATCATGAAGGGACCACCATAATCAACTGCACAGAATAGAAACGGCCGCGAAGGAGTAACCCTAGGAGATGGCAAAATACCAAGCCTTTGAACCTGATGTTTGGTGTTAAATATGAGACACTTGATGCATCTACGAATGATGGAACGAATGACTATCTTGGCGTTAATGATCCACCAACGTTGACGAAGGGAATGATGGACAAGTTGAGCACCAGGTGGAGTAGACGAATATGCTCGCACTCGATTATAAGGCGAGTGATGTGAGCCGATGGATGCAAGACAATAGGATGCTTATTGCCAGAGGGTAGTTGCGACTGCTGTAAGCGTCCGCCGACACGTATGACGCCAAACTCATCAAGAAACGGGTCCAGAGAAGACAACTTACTCCTAATAGAGACAGAAGCCCCATTACGAAGGCAATTAAGCTCAGCAGCAAAGTGGATGGACTGGGATTGCTTTATGAAGAAATTAAGAGTAGAATGAATTTCGGCGGGGGTAAGAACACCCGAGATTTTCTCAGCCCTAGAGGGTCTAGTATTTTTGATGAATCGAAAGCAATAATCGTATACGCGAGTCAGACGGTGCAATGAAGAAAAGTCCCTTGAAAGATCAATAGGTAGGGTAGAAATTAGAGAGAGTTTAGGGGTTTGTTTCTCCTCCGCAGAGCATTCAGGAAATGACAGATTAGAAGGTAAGAAAGGTGAAAAAAGATTGGGCTCAGAAGATTGAGACAGACAACCGGGACCATGCCACCAAAGCGAACAATCGCGCAAAACGTCGGGGTGACATCCCCTAGAAATAATGTCAGCAGGATTATGTTGCGAATTGATATGATGCCATGTGTAGGTTTCAGTGAGACGCTGAATCTCGGCAACACGATTAGCGACATAGGTCTTCCACCTAGAAGACTGGGCATGAATCCAGTAAAGGGATACCATGGAGTCAGAGTACAGGTGAACGCTATTGATAAAGGAATGAAGAGCAGGGGTGACTTTGAATAAAAGTCGCGATAACAACAAGCAAGCACAGAGTTCAATGCGGGGTAATGACACCTGTCGTAATGGAGCCACGCAAGATTTGGAACACAAAAGGTGACAAGAGGCCGATGAATCTTGATAAATGACTCTAACGTAAACACAACACCCATAGCCCTTTTCAGAAGCATCCGCAAACCCATGTAATTCAACTATCTTTGCCTTGGACTTGGTGCGAATAGAGCGTGGGACAATAATTTTACCAATTAGATATAACTTATCGCATAATGAACGCCAATACAAATATAATTGCTCAGAAATTGGCTCATCCCAACCAAGATTGCACAGCCACAGTTGCTGCATAAACTGTTTATAAAGAAAAACAATTGGACCGACGAGTCCGAGTGGGTCGTAGATACCCGCGATAATCGACAGGATTTTCCTCTTAGAGATGCTTGACTCAACTGGAAATGACTTGATGTCAAACAAAAATGAATCTGTAGAGTTGTTCCAAAGAATGCCCAACGTACGCACATTGCCTTGTTTGTTTAATGGGAGTGATAAATTATTATGATCTGTGACCACATTTGGTTCATTTGATGCCCATTTATGCAGAGTAAGGCCATATTGACTCAACAACGTACCCAAGTCAGATTTCAACTTGGTCAGATTAGAAATGGTGTCTGCACCGGTCAACAAATCATCGACATAGAAATCATTAATTATAGCTGAAGCAGCGTCAGGAAAAGAAGCTTCATGATCCTTACCAATCTGAATAAGGCAACGAGTGGCCAAAAACGAGGCACTAGCAGTACCGTATGTTACAGTACGCAGTACAAAATGTTTAAACTGTTCAAGGGGAGTATTACGCCACAGAATACGTTGATAATGACAATCCTTATCATACACTAGAATTTGTCGATACATCTTCTCGATGTCGGCGATCAGAACATAGTTGTGTATGCGAAATCGGAAGAGAATAGAAAAAAGATCTTGTTGGACATTTGGGCCTACCAACAAAATATCATTGAGAGAAAGACCATTGGTAGTTTTGGCCGAGCCATCAAAAACGACGCGAAGTTTTGTCGTGGAACTAGAATGTTTAAAAACGGCATGGTGAGGCAAATAGTAGGTATTTGAAACCCTGGAATTAACAGAACAATCGTTGACAAGCGCCGTGTGGCCAAGATCCCTATATTCTTGAATAAAGTTTGCGTATTCACGCGCAAGCTCAGAATCACGCTTGAACCGGCGTTCTAAACTTAAAAATCGCGCTTCAGCGGTAGCATGGGACTCACCCAACTGGGGATTGTCAGACTCGAATGGTAATGAGACAACGAACCTACCCTCATCATTGCGATGAGTGGATTTAACAAAATGTTCCTCACAAATTGAATCGTTACTAATGGGTGCATTATCAAGGATGGTTTCGGTCTCCCAAAATTTCTCAAGAGATGCTAAAATTTGACTGTCGTTGTTTCTTGCCAAGAACGAAACAGCAGGACCCTTAGAACGGCAATGTTTGGGCAGATGCCTGCTAGAATGTAGCCTAACTTTGTTTCTTGTATAATAGGAAAGTTAGGACCACATACATATTTGTTAGCTAAAATCAAGTCTAAATAGAACTGCGCTCCTAAAAGTATGTCTATGTCAGCTGATACGTTGAAATGTGGGTCAGCAAGGAAAACGTTATCTGGTATATTAAAATGATTTATGTTGAAAGATTGTGCTGGCAGTGTATGAGTCAATGCAGATAAGACTGCACACGCAGCGTCAAAGCTGAACCTTTGATAACGAGAAATAATACGAATAGATGCCAAATTAGTGGCACAACATGTCGCATTATTAATACCTGTAATTGGTATATTAGATTCAGTCAAGTTACGTTGCAATTTTTTAGCAAATGATTCAGTCCAAAAGTTCACTTGTGACCCGGCATCTAATAAAATTCTTGCAAGCTGTCTGTTACCAGCCCGGTCGATGACGAACACGACTGCTGTCGACAAGAGAACAATGTTTGCTGACTGGAGCTTAAATGAGCAATAATTACTGCTGCTGGCAGAACCTTGTTTTGACACATTATTTATGTGCAGCAATGTATGGTGTCGTTTTGAACAGATCTTACATGATTGTTTGACCTTACAATTAGGTGAAAAATGATCTGGTCTTAAACAATTAGTGCAGCATTTATGCTTTAATATAAATTGCCCTCGTTCTGATATGCTTAATTCACGAAATTTGTCACACATATAAATTGGGTGACTAGCCTTGCAGCATGGGCATAAATAATTATTTGAAGTTGAATGATAACTCTTAAATGCAGTGCTGCCAGCAGAGTTTCGTAATTTATGTTTGTCAGACTTATTATTAAACCTTAAAGTCGGCTTGTTAAGCTGCTGTCCAGCGTCTATCGGTAATGTATTTTCTAATAATTGTCTATGTGCGTTTAAAAACTGTGTAAAGCTCTGAAAGTTAGGAAGATTATCGGGATCTGTAGACTCCTACCATAATTTAAACGTGGAATGGTCAAGTTTTGCTGACAATAGTTGTACAGTAATGAGTTCAAATGAATCCACTGACAATTGCATAGCTGCCAGCGAATTGACTAAAGACGTTATTGTATTTATAAATTCTGCTAAGCTCTGTACAGAGTCTTTGATTGTAGACTTTACTTCTAGCAAATTTTGAATATAATATTTCGCTAATATGAATTTGGTATCATATCTAGCGGACAGCAAACTTAACGCTATTGAATAATTCCCATTACAAATAGGTAAGGTCTTAATTAGATCTAATGGCTCATTTTTGAGAGATGAATACAAATAATGTAGTTTTTGCACTGAAGTTAGATCAGATCTGGCATGTACCAAGTCCAGAAATATTGAATGAAAGTGCTGCCATTCTAAAATGTTGCCTGTGAAGCAGGGAAAACTTATAGGTTTTAATTGCATATTACTTGTTAATACTCGAGATTCAGTCTGAACATTGAAAGTTTCTATTAATTGCAAGATGTTAGCTTCGGTTGAATATAAAAGTTCTTCAACCTCAATTCTGTCTTCTTGAGCAGCGTTTATGTCCTTAGAAATTAATTCAATTTCAGACTGTACCTCATCATATTTTGTTGCTAAACTCTGTAGACTTTCCAATCTAACAGTTAAAAAATGTTTAGTGTTACTGTTTTTATCAAAATTAATTATTGCAGAATTGATTCGCACTATGGCAGACTTTAAGCCGCCTCTCTTTCTAACCAACACTTTGAGGCCTTCTTCCGCCATTCTACACACCTGTTAGTGATGTCGTTGATGTCGTACCTTGTGTGAGATGTCCTGGAGCGTCGAGGCCGTGGAATAGATGGCAGATACACACGGACTGGATAGATGACTGCTCAATCTGGTGTGTAGGCGTTAACACATGGATGGTCTTGTAGTGGTGTTGTCACAAGGCTCAATGGCGACGAAAGAAATGCTGAATAACTCCCGACACGGTCGGATCAGCGAACATGCTGAATCGCCCGTGATGGCCAGAAATTGAGGTGGAAAAAATGATGAAAGCCGATCTGGTATAAGTTGAAAGAAGGTAAAATGATGAATCCAGGCACGGAGCGACCAAAAAAATGTTAGGAAGTTAATGTTTTAGATGTATTTGCCAGGATGCAGAAAATAATGATGAGCGTGGACTGTAATTTAATACATTTATTAATGTTTCGTTATACAATTTAATTTGAATTGTAAGATTGGCTAAGTCTGATACGCATTTGAATTTTGTAAAACCACGTCGGGTAAAAAATGTTACATGGCAAAATTGAGGCGCAAGTACGCAACACTCAAACTACGTGAAAGGAAGAATTAGCAATGTATTGCTAATATATATTGTATGTATACAATATAATGTTGTAGGGCCTAAGGCCTACATAAATTGTCTCGACGACAAAATAAAAATGAAGAAATGACAAGGCCGAAGCAGCAAACGCGTTTACGTCTGCTGCCTGCCGACGTACGTTGCACTGTGTTTTAGCCTGTTCGCGATAAGCGTGAGGCAGAGCGTACAGATTAGCCAACCTTTGAATATAAAAGTACCACATTACTGTCCATGTAGTATTAATTAACCTAAAAAAGACCGTATCTGAGATCGAAAACTTTCAATAGTACTATATACCAAGCCAGGGTATTTCATATTAAGAATTATTTATTTAGTTTAATTTTAAAAGAGAAATTCAAAGTGAAACGTTTTGTACAAAGTAAAATTACTTACCATTATTTGTAATCACGTAGACAGTTTTAACATTGAAAATGTTTGTAAGGACGTGTCGCACATTTGCGCGTGATCGAAAATGGGAACCGGTGAGTTTCCATAGATACTACTTCTTTGTTGTCAATAACGTAGTACACATATAAAACTTTGCTTATGAATGCGACTACATTTAACTTATAATCTGTACATTTGTAAATGTATGTATGTATTTTTTTTTTCATAATATTGTATTGTCATGTGATTCAAGTGTGTATGCAAAATTTCAAGTCGCTATCACATCGGGAAGTATGCGAAAATTCGATTTTAAAAATCCACTTTAGACCGACGGGAAAAGCAAGTTAAATAAAAGCGTTTAAAAAATATATTCATCAGTTAACACTTGGATTATATTTGTAACATCGTGTTTTTTTACTTTTATGAAAAGAGTATGTATACTGTGTTTGTTTGTATATTTAACTGTAGACAATATGTAGAGGTAGGTAATTAATTTTATTGTTAAATTCATCTATTTTATTATTAAAGTATTTTTATCAAAAATCAACCACAATTAGCTTATTTTAGATTATACACATTACTTCTGAATTTTGCTAGTTTTCGTAGCAACTACTGTAGCGAAAGGTTGAAGTTCCTCTTGTCTGACGTTTTTAGTATTCAAGCCAGTTATGCCTTCCAGTTACTATAAGTCCACACTATACGTTTGAAGAAATATTGAATATAGAGTGGGTCATATTAAATATTTTGGAGTGGCTTCTAAAAACAGTTGAATGCTCCAGGTGTGTATCTTCACCACTGCTGAAAGCATAGCGCACAGGCGTTGGTTATTGCTCACATGTATTGTGTACTCTAAAGGTTAAGATTATTTTTCTTAAATCGCATAAGTTTCCATCCAATTAAGTATTTTCTGCTAATCATTCCTGTCATCATCATCCTCCACTGTAACTGTGTAAATTTACTAATATTTTGCAAATACTTTTATTTATTATGAATTATTTACAACTGTCAAAATGACTACCTGCATGAGGGATCCAGGGTCCTTTTATGCGAACTCGTAACCTGTAAGAGTAGTTATTGGGTTTCGTTACGTCAACTTAACATCAATAATAAACATCAACTCTCATTTACTGCATTAACTAGCTTTGTTTATTAATTAAATTCAACATTTATTGATGTCAAATTACATACATTGATCTACTTTTCTCTTACACAAAATATTCTTCTCCCTCTGCTCCATGTGTTCCTACTTAACGGTAATACAACATATTAAAAAAAAAAACATTGAAAATACACATTACAATCGGTATACCTTACATAATTAACACAACCCAGTGTTTTTGTTCATTACATAATTTTCACACACACACACACACATATACTATTTCTTTAAATCCCCATTTTCTTTTTTAATTAGTAGCTTTCTCAAATGCAGTAGGGAACAGGTTAAAAGTTCAGTGTATCGTTAATAATTATATAAACATGTTTATGAGCTACTCATCCCTTTTCCAGCTTCTCCTCATCATTGCGTCACTATTTTATATTCACTTTTTCTCCGTCTAACTTTCTAACTGCTTTTTACAAATTGTCACTGCTATCTCGAATCTCCACTCATGTGTTAAATACTGATTAATTAAATTTTGTAATAGTCGGCCGACCTAGATTGGTTTGGGAACACTGTTTTGCTGACCTCGCAGTCTGAGGGCTTTTGTCGACTGACTTTTGCTCACACACATTATTCGAACACTATTAAAATACACATTTTTATGCTTGGTTGGTCGGTCTACATTGTTCTCTATAGTTCTTCACTAACCGCGCACCAACGGAAGTGCGCGGTTTCAAGTTTAGACGCCGACTGTCTTTTCAAAATGGCTCAGCGTCCCTCTGTGAGTGGCAACTTGCCCCGTGATTGGCTAGTAACATCTCGAGGAGTTTTCGTCATCTCGTACCTGGCGAGGAAGAATTCTCAAACGTGACTTTCACACTGGGAACAGTGGCCCACACGTGCGCTCGGACGCATGAATATGCACCCTACTGATAATTTGCATTCCGGTACTGTGCTGTACCTTACACGGAGCTACAGTCGGTGAACCAAAAATTCCACTCTTGTTAAATAAAAAAGGTTACCTCAAAGGTTGTCTGCAGATGTTTCAACATAAAAAGCTTTAAATTATCGACCCCCATCAGTTTGTACCATTACAACTGTACGAACAAATATAAGAAGAGATTAAACCCCGATTATTACTATTCTGTTTGACTTACCTTTTAAAGATCGGAAGATTCCCAAAGTCCCAAGGTCCCCACCACATTTTTTGTAGGAAATGTGGAAACCATTTCACACCTCCCAATGAAACAATTTAGTAATTAATTAAATATAAACTCCCTCACGGAAAAAACTCCAGGGCCGTCTAGGCAAACTTATTGACACAGAGATAGGGTTATGGATAGAGTGGCGTAATAATTAAACTAACACATTATTATGACAATCTTATTTTATTTTAATAAAAAACATTAATATTTTCTTTGTAATGTAATGTTATTAATTATGTAATGTAATAGTTAAAATCAGAAAATATATATAACAAAAGAAAGTTTTTTTATTTGCAAATCAGTACTTAGTAGTTCGTGAAATTTCCCCCTCCCTTTTATCTCTCACTCACGCTTACCCACCCTATTGAGATCTCATCATTTTGTTTGATATTTTTTTATATTTTAAAGTAATTTTACAATAAAAACAAATTTTGAATAATTTTGGTAAATTGTTTTCGTCCTTTGTGGTTACTTATCTCTTTAGTTGTGGAGTCTCCGAGTTGTTGCACCACCAGCCGTAATTCACTTTAAAAGTCACAAAAAAATATTGTAAACGTCCAATTTGTATTCACATGTTTTTGTTTCGAGTAAGTTCACACTTTACATGTTTATGACAATTTTTAACACTTTAATACAAAAAGCTCAGTAGGCCTACCATAACTGCCCACGGCACTAAGAGAACACATGTGTCCTGTTCGATTGTGGGTTGGAGACTGCTTTGCTTCGCTGGCGTTTGGTGCCACAGTTCCATTCAACTACGCCTTTGAAACCAGTTTTTATCGGTTTTCTCCACCCATCCCATCGTGGTCACTTATTTTTCCGTTGTCCAGCATGACACCATTTGGCAGGCCCCACCCAGACAGTGAACTATTTTGTCGTAAACAAATGCCTAACTGGTGACTAATCATGACTTCACCAGCTAAAAATATAACTTGTTACATAATACCACATGTCCCGTAAAACCTTGTATAAAAAACTTGTAGCCCAAATTTTGCCCCGTTACAAGACCCCCTCAATGAGAGGTTTTATGTCATTAAACATAAAAACTCTAATTGCCTAAACCTAGGAGGATCAGCGAGGCTTTGGCGCCATGACCCCCTTTACTTCCTGATCAAGAGCTGGGTACTTAACCCCCTAATCCAGTGGCTGTGGCCACACCTGCATGACTTTACTGGACTTCCTTCATCAGGATCCCAACACCGTAAAGCCCGGCAGGCACTTGACGACCCTGCCCTGACACAGTGTCCAGCACAGGTTCACCTCCACAGTTCCACACAGATTCTGCGACAACCAAAACAAAAACATTAGCAAATGGCCTTTCACTAATTCATATCCTTGCTCTGATTTGGGTTCCTCCTAGAAGTACTGATTTGCATTAACCAAAGTACTGACTTGTGGTATCTTTAGTATTTTAACACTCAAATAACACATTACAATTCAAAAGTAGATTAACCTTGTCGAATTTTGTTGCTTCTCTGCTATGTACAATTTTCCCTCGAGCGAGGCCTTTTGGTTTCGCAACCATTATCAAGTTCTTCCTACAACTTGATAATGGTTGCAAAACCGAAAGGGCTCGTTCGAGGGAAAATTGTACATAGCAGAGAAGCAACAATATTCAACAAGGTTGTTATGAAGACTGCTAACACAGAGAAAATAACTGACAAAAGTAGATTACCCTTATGCTAAAATAACACACATTATTTAACACAAGTAACATATCAACGTACATAAGTATATATCAAAATACAATTGTAAACCATATAAAAAAAATATAAAATACTCAAATTCAATGTCTCAACTTTCTACAGATGACATTTCACGTTTACTTTCACCTTAACAGGTACAATCAATTGTCCACAATTCATTAACATAATCTGTCACAATATTTTATAACTTCTCAAAGGTTCAGATTTGCTGCATTGTTTTTTGAAATTTCATTGTTACAATTTTACAACATAACCAATAGTCATAATTAACTTTAATCACATGAAATTATAACAAACGGTATTGTTATTACAAGTACAAACATTTTATACGTAGCTAGAGTTGTAGCTACCCTCTCAATACAAAATCTCAATATCCCATTACCAACCATATAGCACATGTTTTATAACTACTCACAAATACATCACATCAAAATAACCATTTCAAATTTGAATTTCACATTATAACTTCAGCTCTGATTTTCTATTAAACATTTTAATTATCAAATTCTGATCATTTATAATTTATTATAAAATTCGAATTGTAACGGGACAAAAAGGCCTGTTGTCATAATTATGGGGTTAAGGGATTTTACATTGTGTTTTTATTGTATTTCATTATTTTGCCGACACATACATGGGTAGGACAATTTTCCCTGTGTAAAAAGACAACAACGCATATTCAACAGAGTGAAAGAATGATTCCAAGGTCACAGGCTTACGTGCGGAATAGAGTGCATTCGATGGTGGTAGTAACCAACACAGACTCTCAATATAAAATCTCATTGGCCAGCAATGTGTGTCGTCATTAATAAATGATAATGACGTATCAACAATAACGTATAAAACAGGGTGTTAGCCGTACAAACAAAAGACGGTGACATCATATATACTACTACATACGCAGATTTTGTGTATGACCTGTTCTCAGTCTGCATTACCAACTCAGAGCGTACACACGTTCAATTGTGTGCTGGTCAATTATTGCCAGCAGAGGTGATGAAAACTTTGTAAAAATGTAATCAAAACATACAATTAGAGTCAGTGCACAGTTTCAAAAATGAAGTAAGCAAAACTTAGTGAAACCAAAAGAAAACAGACAGATCACAAAGTTCGGCCGAACATCTGCCGCCGATCATGAAAAACGTCTGAGGAACTACAATTCAGGGAAGTCCTAAAAATTCAAAATTCTAAATATTAAAATGAGCTCAGAAATTTTATTAATCAGATATGTAATAACAATCAATGTATGAGATGTACGAATGAGAGAGTGAGAGTAAATGGTTGTCGGCATTTAAAAGCAATAACCTGAGGCGTTGGTTCGTGTTATACATATATTTTTTTTAAATGAGTATAACGCAATAAGTAAATTTGAATTGAATACTGCAGTTTTAAAACATAATTGTGTGAAAGATTAAAACCAAGAAAAAAGCAAATGTTATACAGAGGTTAAAGTATGGTAAAGAGGCGGAAGTCATGAAGCCGCCATTTTGCTAATTGTTTTAGATGAGAGATGACTCCATTTGTTTATAACATTTTAAATATTGCAAATCAAAATAAATCACAAGTTGTTTAACTACATGTTGTGCAAATGGTTATTTTGAAAGCCCAACTACCTCTGCCTTTCGCTTAACGAAGCCCTGGACCCTAGAGATAAAAATAATGCTGTTAATAAAACCACATGTTTACACCGGATGTATGGTGAGTACTTCTTTACTTACAATTAGAAACATAAAAATAACTTATTATAGAAAGTGGAATGTTCGAGAGTTAACAGATGTCGCCCAGAACTAGGGACTGTTTAATTGTAAATGTATGAAAGTTAACAGATGCCGCCCTGAACTGGGACTTTCTATAAAAAGTTACATTATATAAATAAGCCAAAAAGCAGAGGCAGACGGGTAGCGAAATATAAATAACACAAAACAACATAGAGTACCAGTGTAGGTTATGTTATGTAGAGTATATGGTAGACATACAGTCATATTTTATATATATTTAAAACTCCACAACGGCAAACCGTAGTGAAATAAGCATTACTTGAATCGAAAATTATGAGCGAAGGCGATCAATCAACACCAATCGTAAATAAAAGAACCGAAGAGAACGAGATTGTAAAAATTATGCAAACACTTTTTGAAATACAAAATAATAAATTTGATGAGAAATTTAATGATTTGAAAAGTGATATTAATGAAATCAAGAAACAGAATTGTAATTTTGATAAAAGATTAAATGAGATGCATGCACGGTTAGACGAGATAGAGTTAGAGAATAAGAGGGGAGTAGACAAATTAGAATTGAACAAAGATGACAAGGTAAGTAGTAGTGAAAATTATGATAAAATTAAAAAAAATATGGTAATAGGAGGAAATAGTGTGGATGTTGGTAGTGATAACGAGATTTTAATGAGAGTAGAGGTTAATGGTGAGGAGATAGTTGTAGATGAGAGTGAAAGTGGGGGTAAAGAGAGTTTAAGTGAATATGGTGAGCAGAGGGCAAATTTTCCCGGTGGTAGGAGTGGAGTAAAGACTCCAAAATTGTTGTTTGAGGACGAAGGTTCCTCTAGAATTTATGTGAGAGACATGTGGTCTCCAAATGATCCCTTAGTTGTACCTGGTGAGGCCAGGGGGTGTTTGTATGAAGTAGTAGTGCCCTATGCAAATATAGAGAGAGAGAATGTAGCTTGGTGTGGTAGAGAGAGATATATTAAAAGAGAGAGATGTTTTGAAAGTGAGAGATATGGTGATAGAAAAAGAGAAATAGAGATTTTTAAGATAAGTAGAAAGTATGAAGAATTTATGGAAAAGTTAGGAGGAGAGAGGATGTATAATAAAAGTAAATACTTACCTTGTAATGAAACTGAAGTAGTAGGAGATAAGGGAAATAATGACTTTATAAATTACCTAATTATGACTAATAATACAGAAGGTGACAGGACAATGACCAATCATGACAGATTATATGAGTTTGCGGAAAATGATGAAAATTTGAAGGGTATATGCATTTATGATGTTAATATAAGAGATTCAATAATAAGCAATGTATATAGATATAAGATAAGATTATTGTTTGACGATGGAGGATAGATATTTTATTGTGTTTATGAACATTTAATAATGTGATAGTGTTTTTCAAGATGGACTGTTTAGGAACTGATTTTTGATAAATGATTAAAGGATAATTTTGGATTGTATATTTTTTGTATGTATTAATGTCAATGTAGTTGTGTACTTTTGCTGTTGTGTGTTTTATGTATTTTTTATGTAAACCATGTACTGTAGAATTTTAAATAATTGATAAGGAATTTGAATAATTATGAGATTTAGATTCTAATGAATAATAAATGATTAAACATGTAATATATTTGGATATTGAGATGTATTGTTATTAGTAGGTGAGGGATGAATTTTCTAGTGGTATATTAAGGTTAAAAAGGGGATAGAATTTGGGTAATAATGATAAATAAGGGCATTGGAGTTAGTTAAATAGAGTTAATGGGAGTTAGTGAAAATAAGAATGCTGAGATACAGATAATATACAAAGAGGGGTTAGATATTTTAGGGACACAGTGGTTAGTGATTATATGTAGAGAGGTGAGTAATGTGAATAGTAATTATATTTGTTGATGATGATATTTTGTAGTAAGGGTCCGGTGTAAGGAGTGATCAGCGTGCGACATGGCAAGAGACCAGCATGCAGCGTTGTGGCAGGCGGAGCAATTTGGGGTTAGAGTGTTTGCCGATATTTGGTGGAGGGCAAATGGTTAGGAATGGATATGGCCAGGTAGGGAACACACATCCTTGTACAAAGACGAGCGGTGCCAGAGGTATTAAATGGGATTATTGAAGAGGTTTATAATTGGAGATATTGGTGTCATAATATGTTAATGGTTAGAAGCGGTTGTTAAAAAAAAAAAAGGGTAGTAAGGTTAGAGTGACAAATGCCAAAATGAGAGATAGAAAATAGTGAATAATAGAGAGTCACCCAAACAAGATCAAAATGTGAAAAGGTTAGAGAAAAGAAAATTCATGGTAGGAAGGTGAGGTAACTGAAAGGTGAATAATAAGTTTGAAATTTTTTTATAGAATCTAAGGATATAACAAATGTTAAATAATAAAAGTTGAACAGAGAATTGATAATAATAATGTTTTAAAGTTTTTATACAAGTTATTTAAATGTGAATTATATAGGGTAAATGTAACAATGTTAATGTTTAATGTACAATGTTTTATTATGTTTTTATTATGTAGATGGTACAATAGTGTGTGTGGCTTGGAGGTTGCTACAGGGGTAGCAACGATAACAAATATTGAATGTTACAGAAATAATAGTGATATTGGTGTTGGTTATCAAGTCTATAATGTTGATTCTGTTGTAAGGAAATATAAGTGTAAAGAAAGCTGAGTAAAGAAAATATAAATAGTTTTGAAGTGTTTGCCATAATTAGTATATATTTGATTTTATATAAATTAATCGAGATCGTGGTTGTTGTTTATAAAATTATAATTTGTTTTATGTTTAAGATAAGAATACATTTTCCGGGAGTAAAGAGAATGAATATAATTGACTGGAGTCAGAGAGTTTTACTAAATACAGGAATGTTAAAAGGAGAAGGGGATCTTCTATCCTAAATCTTGTTATTTGTTGTTTGAGAATTTTAGGTTAAGCAAACCAACGCCTCAAAACACAAACCAATGCATCTAAGGGGGCACATATCAGTTGCGGATATGTGAATAAATAGGGCCACTATTTAAGTTTTATATTACATGTTTCAGAGTTTGGTGGTGGTGTGACAGCGGTCCTGAGCTGGCCGGTGCGTCAGAGCAGGAGCGTTAAGTGTCTAATGGCCTTATGGTGTTGGGATCTCTCCTGAGAAGTCCAGTAAGGTCAGACAGGTACGATCAGCATCATTGGACCAAGGGTAAGTGATTAAATTTTTTATATATTGAAACCGTCAAGGGGGTTGTGGCAACATATCTGGGCTGATCCTTTTAGAATGTGTGAATGAGTCAATGAAAGTTTTTATGTTTCGACACAAAACCTTTCATTGAGGGGGTTTTGTAACGGGACAAAAAGGCCTGTTGTCATAATTATGGGGTTAAGGGATTTTACATTGTGTTTTTATTGTATTTCATTATTTTGCCCACACATACATGGGTAGGACAATTTTCCCTGTGTAAAAAGACAACGCATATTCAACAGAGTAGAATGATTCCAAGGTCACAGGCTTACGTGCGGAATAGAGTGCATTCGATGGTGGTAGTAACCAACACAGACTCTCAATATAAAATCTCATTGGCCAGCAATGTGTGTTGTCATTAATAAATGATAATGACGTATCAACAATAACGTATAAAACAGGGTGTTAGCCGTAGAAACAAAAGACGGTGACGTCATATATACTACTACATACGGAGATTTTGTGTATGACCTGTTCTCAGTCTGCATTACCAACTCAGAGCGTACACACGTTCAATTGTGTGCTGGTCAATTATTGCCAGCAGAGGTGATGAAAACTTTGTAAAAATGTAATCAAAACATACAATTAGAGTCAGTGCACAGTTTCAAAAATGAAGTAAGCAAAACTTAGTGAAACCAAAAGAAAACAAGACAGATCACAAAGTTCGGCCGAACATCCGCCGCCGATCATGGAAAATGTCTGAGGAACGCCATCACCACTACAATTCAGTGAAGTCCTAAAAATTCAAAATTCTAAATATTAAAATGAGCTCAGAAATTTTATTAATCAGATATGTAATAACAATCAATGTATGAGATGTACGAATGAGAGAGTGAGAGTAAATGGTTGTCGGCATTTAAAAGCAATAACCTGAGGCGTTGGTTCGTGTTATACATATATTTGTTTAATGAGTATAACGCAATAAGTAAATTTGAATTGAATACTGCAGTTTTAAAACATATTTGCGTGACAGATTAAAACCAAGGAAAAAGCAAATGTTATACAGAGGTTAAAGTATGGTAAAGAGGCGGAAGTCATGAAGCTGCCATTTTGCTAATTGTTTTAGATGAGAGATGACTCCATTTGTTTATAACATTTAAATATTGCAAATCAAAATAAATCACAAGTTGTTTAACTACATGTTGTGCAAATGGTTATTTTGAAAGCCCAACTACCTCTGCCTTTCGCTTAACGAAGCCCTGGACCCTAGAGATAAAAATAATGCTGTTAATAAAACCACATGTTTACACCAGATGTATGGTGAATACTTCTTTATTTACAATTAGAAACATAAAAATAACTTATTATAGAAAGTGGAATGTATGAGAGTTAACAGATGTCGCCCCGAACTAGGGACGTATTATTTGTATTGTTTTGAAAGTTAACAGAATCTTAATTTCTCGAATTTATTGCCAAATTCACGTCTCAAAATTATAAACATTACTACCCAAAATACAATATACACACAACAAAATGTATCCTCAGATACCCTACAATAACAATAACATAACCTAATACATAATACAGTTAAACCCAATACAAATTTGTATACAATATACTTCACATAAAATATCATTGTTCTCCAAAATCATTATATTATCAAGCCAAGTACCAAAACCATTAAAGTCAAATAATTAAAGTTCCATCATGAACGTGTGCCTAACCCCCATCATCATAGATCAACCTAATACTGTATATGCACATTCCAGTATTGTCTAATCTAAACGTTCCTCTTGTACCTCCAAAATCATTTAAATTTGTACCATTATCAACAATATTATAATAACCAAAAGCAAGATTATTCCATAATATTAAATCATATACCTGGTCAACATCGTGTACAGTCAAGTTGCCCTTGGGATTATTTGTCACAATCGGGTAAGTCACAATATCATCATCGTCATCTGCTGCACCAGTTGCCCCAGTCTCATTATAAGGTAAGTCATCAATTTTCTCAACTCTCAATAATCTGCACTAACATTTCTTAACCTCTATTAACATTAAAAATCTCTATCTCTCTCTTTCTCCACCTCTCATCATAATACCTATTATCATAACCCCCTGAACTACCTCACTCCTTGCAAAGGGCACCACAAAATCACTAAAACACCTCCTGGCTTTACCAGGTATGCCACAAAAAACTAGGGGACCACTTTGAGACACTATGTCTCCCACATAACCTCTGGAGGAACCTTTGTCCTCATAAACCACATGTGGAGTCCTTACTCCACTTAAAACACAGGGAAAATTTGCCCTTTGCCCCTCATTCTCACCTAACCTCACTTCACACACTCTCTGTCTCTCTAACTCATCAACTACAACTAACTTCTACCCCCACTACAATCTCATTATCACTACCATTATTCAATATTTTACTCTCTAATACTACCTATTTAATTATGTCACCATTATTATTCATCATATCATTATCATTATTACTTTCACTATTAGAATCGCTTACCTTATCATCTATTACCTGGTTCAGTTTACCTTCTTTGTTTTCATTTAATTTATCTGCCTCTCGTTTCCACTTCTCAGTCCGGTCTTTCGTTTTTTCAATAATATTATCACAATGTTTGATCATTTGTTTTCGTGATCAATTAACTCATTAAAACACTCTTTTGTTTCATTAAATAATACCCTTTGTTATTCTAATATCAGTTTCAGGAAATTTATCACCTCATCGTTTGATGTACCTACTTTGGTTTCCTGTACACCAGCCATGTCTACAAAATTTTTATAATACCGTTAACATAAAAACAAATACAACCCTTCTAATACAAATCAAACAATAACCCTTCAAGTCAACGCAATGAACATAATTATACACATTAAATTAGAATCACTCTAATGCCGGGTTCACACGGGGCATGAATCACGAGCGTCAGTCACGCTTTCATATGCCATGTTCCTGTGTGAACTTGCATTCGTGAGTAACCGCTCATGATCCAAGCGTGAAGGGATCAAACCTGTTTGATATTTCAGTCGTGAACAGGTCTTCGTGAAAGCAAGATGTCACAGCAAGCAATGAAATTCAGTGATAATGAAACTGCACGTTTTCTCGAACTATATGAAATGAAAAACGTTTTATATGATCCAGTTTAGAAGATTATCGGGATAGAGATTTGCGAGTATCCAGAATAAATATACTTACTGTGGTTTTTGGAACCCAAAAGAAAAATTCCAAACTTTTGAATGAGTCTCCTGTGGCTAAAATAGCGTAATGTCACTTCTAATTTTGTTTTTCTCATGTTTGTATCAGATTTTGAAATTAGAGGTGCAACACGTTGCAAGGGACACTCAAACTGGTCTTCAGTCATCCGCAGTAGGTTTTTGAAATCATCTGCGTACTGATTTTCAGTTCCGTATCAACTAAATTCGTTGCTCCTGAAATTCCCCTTCGCAATATCCACTCTCTAACCCACCAGCGTCTTTGTCGTCGTTTTTTTTTTGTCATCGTGTCACGTAAGCGAACCATCCTTTCGGCCAGAATAGTACCTAAAATGGAACTCACAACAGCACAGCTTTCACCAACTAGCTCGTTCATGGCTGGCGTGTCATTATAAACTAGTCGTGGAAGTGTGAACTGTTCACGATTCCACACTTTCGTGAGCGCCACGAACGCAAGCTCGCTAGCGTGGCTCACTCACATGATTCACGCCCCGTGTGAATCCGACATAATACATAAGTTCGTTACCTATATACTAAAACAAACAAATAATAGTCCCACAAGTGCGTTACACTACGAAACATAACCACAAAATATACAAAACATAAACATATAATTCCGAAACCTTTTCGCCGTCTACCCTAACCTCTCTCTGCGTCTGAGTAGGCCTAACATATTAAATAAATTTAACAAGTATCCTGGGAGCGTCGCCTATTGTAACTGTAGAAAAAATATAAAGAAGAAATTAAACCCCGATTATTACTATTTTGTTTGACTTACTTTTTAAAGATCTGAATATTCCCAAAGTCCCAAGGTCGCCACCACATTTTTTGGAGGAAATGTGGAAACCATTTCACACCTCCCAATGAAACAATTTAGTAATTAATTGAATATAAACTCCCTCACGGAAAAAACTCTAGGGCTGTCTAGGTGAACTTATTGACACAGAGATAGAGTTATGGATAGAGTGGCGTAATAATTAAACTAACACATTATTATGACAATCTTATTTTATTTTAATAAAAAACATTAATATTTTCTTTGTAATGTAATGTTATTAATTATGTAATGTAATAGTTAAAATCAGAAAATATATATAACAAAAGAAAGTTTTTTTATTTGCAAATCAGTACTTAGTAGTTCGTGAAATTTCCCCCTCCCTTTTATCTCTCACTCACGCTTACCCACCCTATTGAGATCTCATCATTTTGTTTGATATTTTTTTATATTTTAAAGTAATTTTACAATAAAAACAAATTTTGAATAATTTTGGTAAATTGTTTTCGTCCTTTGTGGTTACTTATCTCTTTAGTTGTGGAGTCTCCGAGTTGTTGCACCACCAGCCGTAATTCACTTTAAAAATCACAAAAAAATATTCTAAACATCCAATTTGTATTCACATGTTTTTGTTTCGAGTAAGTTCACACTTTACATGTTTATGACCATTTTTCACACTTTAGTACATAAAGCTTGGTAGGCCTACCGTAACTGCCTGCGGGCACTAAGAGAACACATGTGTCCTGTTCGATTGTGGGTTGGAGACTGCTTCGCTTCGCTGGCATTTGGTGCCACAATTCCGTTCAACTACGCCTCTGAAACCAGTTTTTTCGGTTTTCTCCACCCGTCCCACCATGGTCACTTATTTTTCCGTTGTCCACCGTGACACCATTTGGCAGGCCGCACCCAGACAGTGAACTATTTTGTCGTAAACAAATGCCTAACTGGTGACTAATCATGACTTCACCAGCTAAAAATATAACTTGTTACACAATACCACATGTCCCGTAAAACCTTGTATACAAAACTTGTAGCCCAAATTTTGCCCTACTTCCTTATGTTGCTTCTGGAAATTGAAACCAGGACCTCTACATTAATAGCCAGGCACCATACTCAATGGTCGATTAAGCCACTTGTTTATAACTAACACATTCACTGCTCAAGTCATGGATCCGTGACACATCACATGTTCTCTCTGGTTCTCATGTCACGGATCTGTGACAGTAACACAGCTCATTGTATTGTGTTAATAAAGAATGAGTGTGTAGTGTGAGAGGTTTCATTTTGTTAGTTTGTAGTGAAACCATTACAAATTTCTGTATATTCTTACAAGAAAAAAAGGAAAAATCACTTGGGCACGTAGGGCTCTTAACATATAAAACCTTAGCAGTGATAAATTACATTTCTTATGTATACTAATGTGTTATGCCGTATGGTTGTAAATGTTTTATCTTGAATAATATTTTAGATATGATTGTTATCCGCATTTAACAATTGTGTAACTATCAGGTTTATGTTACATGCACAGGCACTACTGTTATCACCGCTGAATGCTTCCACTATGGCCTGTATAGGGTTTGTTCAGGCATTACTGGGAGAAGTTGCTGCTTCTGTTGAGACATTCCACAAGGCTTTGGGTTTAAGAAGAGACGATTCATTTAGTACAACAATGCTGACCTATGTAATTGAGCAGCTTATGGATGAGGCACCCCCGTTTGCTGGTAAGTACATTTTTGTAGTGATGTGGTAATGTATAGGTTATAAATTCATCATTTACCCAGATAAACATGTTGTAATTTGTAATCCATTGATTGAGTATGTTAACTGACTCACTCATACACACATTTATTTTTATATATATTTACTTTTACTGATATAAAGTAAACACATGTACTTACCATGTCACTGTGTGTGTGAGCACATGGTTCCTTTCCAGTATAAATTTCTCTTTAAGGGGCCAGGGTTCACTCTCGGCGAGATTCAGATATAAAGAGGTAATAGAAATGACAACACTGATTTTCATTTGAATGTAATCGCTTGCTTTTAATTGCCAGAATTAAAAATATATATTGAATCATAACCCAACATGGCGTCACATACAATTGCCAAAAACAAAATGGCGTCTATATTTTCTTAAGCCCTATTTAGTCATTGTTACTTTATATTATGGTGAATCTTGTTAATATTTTATATTTACTTCTGGCTGCAGCTCTAGTAACATGTAATTAATTATATACTGGTATGTTACACAAACCAATGCCCTATTTAGTCATGATCATGGCCATGCGTTCACTCCCTCATACGCTCACTCACACACACTATCACAAATACATTTCATCAGATTTATCTTTTATTTGAGCTCATTGATATGTAAAAAATATGATAATTGTTTTGACTTCTCTGTAAGTGGACCAGTGTGACTCCCTCGCTGGTGTTAGATGTTACGCATTTGGATGGCAGGTGGTCGCCTCATGTTTCTCGTCTATCTGTTGGTTTGCACTGATTTTACATCTGGTATTTAACTGTTTACTATTAATTGAGTCTTTTAAAGCTCCACTGTTACATTTTTAATGATGAATAATAATTTTCTTAAAACTTCTGCTGAAAACTAAGTCAACAGCGATACATCGCTGCTGACCCTTTGGTGTGCTGTGTGGAACTGAGAACGAGTAATATGCAAATTTGCGTATGTATTAGTGCATTTTACGTCACCGTCTTTTGTTTGCTCGGCCAACGCCTCGTTTCATACGCTGTTGTTCCTGCGTCATTGTCTTTTATTCATGACGACACAGCTTTGTGAACCAATCACAATTATTATTAAGAGTTCGTCATCACATACACCACCATCATCTCTGCTTGCTTTTGCTCATCCACCGGTGACCTTGGCATTATGCTCCTCTCACTGAATATGCGTTGTTCGTTCTTACAGAGGGACAATGGACCTAACCATACTTTATTTAACTTTGATACAATAAAACATTATAAAACATCCTCAAATCCCATAATTAAGGTATTGGGCCTTTATGTACTGTTACAAACCCCTCAATGAAAGATTTTGTGTCGAGACATAAAAACTTTCATTGACTCATTCATACGGTTCTAAAAGGATCAGCCTAGATATGTCACCACAACCCCCTGTAATGTTAATATATAAAAAATTATAATCACTTACCCTTGGTCCAATGATGCTGATCGCACCCTCTGACCTCTCAGACTTCTCAGGCGAGATCCCAACACCATAAGGCCATGAGGCACCTAACGTTCCTGCTCTGACGCACTGGCCAGCTCAGGACCGCGGTCACAACACCACAAAACTCTGAAACATCGAATACAAAATTTTAAAATAGTGGTCTAATATACTTCCATATCTACTACTGATATGTTTCCTTTTAGATGCATTGGTTTGTGCCTGGGCATTGGTTTGTTCAATTAATTTTTTCAAAACAACAACAAGAATTTAACATAGACTGATCTTTCACCAACACCAAATTCAATCTCTTCCTTATAAGAGAAAAATATATATACTCCTACAAATAACATAACACGTAAACAATTCTTTTAATATTCCCAAAACACCATCACCTATTTATTTCTATAAAATTCAACCTACAACTATTATGGCAGACAAGTTCATTATTCAAATTTTATTACTCAACTCTATAATCATTTTATGTTTTTGCAATGACATCATACTATATTTTGTTCAACACCATTTCTAACTTTATCTTTTTACATTCAAGATCTACTGTCTCTTTAACATTTGCTAACATCGTTACCCCTGTAGCGACCTCCTAACCACACACTCTATGACCATCAATATAATAAAAACATCATAGAACATAGAACATTACACATTAACATTGTTACATTTACATTAAACAATTTACATTTTAAACAACTGGTATCAAAACTTTATAAGACATTACGACTTCAACAATTCTCTATTAACTTTTAGTTATTTAACATTCATTATATCCTTAGATTCTATACAAAAATTTTAAATTTATCATTTACCTTTCAGTTACACCACTTTCCTATTATGAATTTTCCTTTTCTAACCTTTTTATCCTTATTAGTTTGGGTGACTCTCTATCATTCACTATTCTCTATCTTATTTTGGCATTTGTCAATCTAACCTTACTACCCCTTTTTTCTACTAACAACCGCTACTAACAACCATTAACATAATATGACACCAATATCTCTATAATAACCCCCTTCACTAATCCATTTAAAACCTCTGGCACCGCTCATTTTTTGTACTAGGATGTGTGTACCCGAACTCTAACCAACTCATTCCCTTATCGGTTCCTGACCCTTTCAGGTAACCCTTTCCGGCGCTAAACGGTCCCTTCCTGTCCCAACACCTTTCGTTGCGGACTCCCTACACCACTACCCTTACTACAAAATATCACCATCAACAAATATAATTACCATTCACATTACTCAACTCTACATATTGTTATACTCTTTTATTACTGCCAAATAAATCTTATATGTAATATCAATAATTTTATTCAACTTTTGTTCCAGGCGCCATCTCGTGATATGATACGAGAATATTTACTTACTTTTAGGTCCAGAATTCTGTTAAGCGAAACTCGAAGATAGCGGAATGTGTTATTTGAAATAATAACTCTTGCTTGAAATGTTTACCAAATGACATTACCTTTTAATAATAAAACATGTGACTCTATCGTGCAAAATACGCACGCTTCTATACACCCAATAGGTGTTACGTCATGAGACGCAGTTACATTGATTTAGTTTAAAAATTTCCCTTAAACATTTCATAAGCCCTCCAAAATAACATATTAATTATAATTTTTATGTTTTAATAACATATTACTACAAAAACATGCGACTACCGTGCGAAAACAAGCACGCTATTATATGCCTTTTGGCGTTGCGTCATGAGACGCAGTTCTACTGTATAAGTTTAAAAATTTCCCTTAAACATTTCATAAGCCCTCCAAAATAACATATTCAATTATATTTTTTATGATATCATAATTATAAATGATTTCACAACCCAGCACTGCTTAAATTTTATATTTATATTATGTTCACGCAATCACACACTTATTCATGCATTACAATCTTATGGACGTCCCTAACTGAGCTCATTTTTTTTTTTATTATTGATTTCTAAATTAAATATTAAAATATAGAAATATTAAAAGTTTTGTATTGACCACATTTTGTCACTTAGCTGATATTATTGTCCTGCAGACGTCTCATCGCTGAAAATGCACTAAGATGTTAAAAACTTTAACAAAAACGTTTGTTTATGTTTTACATTGCACTGTTATTTATTTTATGTAAATACTTCACTGTTTTACATTGTACAACAACACTTAGTTGTGTAAATTTTAGATCGAATTAGCGTTTGGAGAAATACCGGCCGGTAAGTTATGCTGCTGAGTCGAGACTGTCTTTGTTCGTTACTATGCAATTCAGAGGTGGGGGACAAACTGCGTCGTCATTCTGTTGTGTAACTACACTCCAGTTGTAATACGCACTGCTTATAGGCACAGAAAATGCGTAGTGGAATACCTTGGCTGATGAAATCATGTGCGCAGCTTGTGACACATTTTTGTATGACAACTGTTTTTGCTGTTTCTGGACGTCTACGCTCGACCTTGACGCAATCCTATACACTCGAATTGTGCAGTTGCAAACCCTCGATAAAACTTTACCAATTTTTTATATGTGACTTGGAAATGAAAATACAATTCATATCGATTATTCCCCAAAATATAATAGGGCCAGAATTGTACTGTTACAAAACCCCCTCAATGAAAGATTTTATGCCGAAGCATAAAAACTCTCATTGACACACTCATACTTCCTAAAGGGATCAGCTAGGATATGTCGCCACAACCCCCTTACTGTTCATCAAAAAAAAATTATAATTACTCACCCGTGGTCCGATGATGGTGACAGTACTTGCATGACCTTACTGGACTTCTCCTACGAGATCCCAACACCATAAGGCCAATTAGGCGCTTTACGCTCCTGCTCTGACACGCAGGCCAGCTCAGGACCGCCGTCACAACATCACCAAACACTGAAACAATAAATCAAAAATATCAAAATAGTGGCTTGGTATAATACCATATCTCTAACTGATCTGTTTCCCCTTAGCTATGTGCTGGTTTGTGTTAAGAAGCACTGGGTTTACTTTTACTCCACAAGAATTATACAAAAGTTCCATTCTCTTAATTCACTACTCTTAACATATAAAATTTTTTCGATTCCAATCGATAATAATTAGTCCCTTCCCATTAACAAGAAGAAACACAAATCTTTATACTAGAGCAATAATACTTTCTAAAATATTCAAACACATAATCTAAATTTACTCAAATAAAATCATCTATTTCTCCCTCTTTCTACAATTCTGAAACATTTTCTTATTATTATTATTTTTATTATTATTAACAGTAAGTAATCCGGCGCTGTTAACAATATTTACCCCTCTTTCTCCTCCACACACACTATTTCCCCCCCCTGAACTGTTGCGTTCAGTTGCCTCCACAAGGACTGAGGCAGAAGGAGTGAGCACTTTTTTCTTTTCTCTCTCCCATCCTTGCTTCACCTTTACAAAAACTTTAGGGTAAGTACCCCTACTTTTACTCTTATAATATGCCCCTAAGGTCTACCACCCCTACCGAGGTGAAGTAGCCTATGCTCAAAAATAGTCTTAGATTCCCCTTTTAAAACCCCATTAAATTTCTAAATTTAACCAATTTCAAAGGCAACCAACTATGGTCAGGTTTGACAATTGCTGCCCACAGCTGGTTGTCGTCCAAAACCACGATCTGGGATGGTAAGGCCGAGATCGCCCGAAATGTAGGGAATCGCAATAGTTTGACACATTGTGTCGTATATAGTTACATTTGTAACTACCCCCAAAATCATACATTTATACATACATACAAATTCCTACACTAATACATAATACATAATGATACACTCATAATTAACATTGCAATTATTACATTAAAATAAACAATTCACATTTAACTTTGATCAAAATTTAAACACCTACATCTTTAAATTTGCGTATAAAATTATAAACATCACATTTTAATTAATTAATTAATTAATACTTTTAATTATTAACTTTTATTAATTAGCCATCAATTATTTATCATTTACTACCATTTAATTCTTCACAAAAATTCAAATTTATTATTAATATTCATATTACATTATTATTATTATTATTATTATTATTATTATTATTTCATTTCTTATTACCTTTCTACTATGAATTTTCTACTTAACCTTTCACATTTTTATCATTGATTAGTCTGGGTGACTCCTGTATTCACTATGATTTATAATCGTACTCACCTTTCTTCCTACTAACCACCAAATTTACCTATCATGACACCAATTTCTCAATTATAAACACCTTCACTAATTCCACTTACCTCTGGCACTGCTCGTCTTTGTACTAGGATGTGTGTTCCCTACCTGGCTATATACATACACCATTTGCTCTCCAAAATATCGGCAAACACTCCCTTAAACTACGCTATTACCTGCCACAACGCCGCACGCTGGTCTCTTGCCACGCCGCACGCTGATCACACCTTACCACCTCATCCTTACTACAAAATATCATCAGCAACAAATATATGTTTAACCTTTACGTTACTCACCTCTACATATAATCACTAACTACTGTGTCCCCAAATATCTAATACTCTCTTTGTGTATTATTTTCTTTTAAAACTCTTAACTATCTAACTCCCATTTACTTTGATTGACTAACTCACATGCCTCTATTTATTAATACACCCAGGCTCTATCCCTTTTAAACACTTACTGTGATCATTGACAATTGCATTATAAAATTTATCTCTCACCTACTCATAACAGTACGTCTCAATCTTCAAATATATATTTTTACTTAATTATTTACTATTCATTAGAAATCTCATAAAATCATTTAACTTCATTATCAAACTTTATTTTGTACAACATTAATTAAGTAATTAATCTTCAATTATTTAATTCAATTATTTAAAATTTCATTATTGCTTTCACTTAGCAAAGCATGTTAATTGTTAATTATTAAAACAATACATAATACATAAAAGTTACCTGCAATACACAACATCAAAATACATAAATACATTGATATTAACACACTTAATATAATGAAAAATATACAATCCAACTCATTATTTTGTCATTCATCAAAATCAGTCCATAGCAGTCCAATTCAAAATCACTTTTCACATATATTAAATGTTCATTACATCTAATCTATCCTCCATCGTTGAATAACATTCTAATCTTAGGTCTATTTATCTTATTGTTTAGTAAATACATTTTATTATTATAATCATTATAATAATTATCAAACATTTTATATTCATTCACAATTTCAATCTGTTTATTATATACCAAGTTACGATCGGGTACAGTTCTGTCTCCCTCAGTATCATATGTTATAATCAGGTTAGTCATATTGTCATCACAATTATCATCATAATTTTCTACCGCTACACCTGGTAACTTCCCAAGGTAAGTAATTGTTATCATTATTCACACCATCTACTGTTATTACTATCTCAATTTTACCACAAGGTAAGTATTCATTATAATTATTACTTCTCTCTCCTAACCTTTCTACCAATTCTTCATAATTTCTCTTTACTTTAAATATCTCTATTTCTCTCTCTCTCAAAACATTTCTCACCATCACGCCAAGCTACACTCTCTCTCTCTCAAAATATGCAGGGGACACTAACTCATCATTACTGCACCACGTATGAAGTGCACAAAAAACCCAGGGAAATTTATTTGCAGACATATCGTCTTCCAAATACTCATGTGAAGCCATTTCTTCACCCCCTACTACAACATTAAGGGAAAAATCTACCCCCTGCATCCACTCTATCCACTCTACCTGTAAATCCTTTCTACTCTCTCTCTCTGATTCATCACACACAAACATCTCATTATCAACTTCTACTCTCTCTACAATTTCGTTATCACTATCAATATCCACATAATTATTTTCTACCACCATATTTTTATTTGTATTGTCATTGTTATCTCTTGTAAACTCATTATTCAAATTATCATTGTTACTCACCTTGTTAGCACTTAAACTAACACTATTCTCTGTAAATGTATTATCATTACTACCCCCACTTTTATTCTTGTAATTCTTGTCTACTTTACTCTTCGGTATATCAAATATCTCGTCTACTAACGTTACTGTTTGTTCTGTCAGTTTAACGAAATGCGTATGCATTTCATCGATTCTTTTATCAAAGTGGCAATTTTGTCTTTTAATTTCGTTTTTTAATTCATCAAACTTTACATTAAAATCACTTTTAATTTCACTTTTGAAGTTATTAAAATTTCCATTTTGTTCATCAAATTTGTTATTAAAACTACTTTGAATTCCTTTAATTTCGCTTAATAGTAACTGCATCATGGCAGCAGTTGTTTCGTCTGTTTTGTTTTCATGAAGTGAGATGGAGGTTACTGATACTATCTCTGTCGCTACAGATGCAGTCGTATCCGACTCGCCAATCTGACTAATTGGGGTTAATTGAACATCCATCTCACTCGTAACTGTTTCGTCAGCTATGCTGACTTTTGCATTATTATCTTCATCAGTATTCATTTTGCTTATTTATAATACACGCATGCATACTGTTATGCTCTATTCCAATTTAAATATATTAAAATACAAAAAAAAAACACAATTTCCACCTACCTGCACAGCTTCTATTAGGGTCCAGGATCCAATCACATGAACATCAGATGCAAACCTGTGTTAAGGTTATTGAAATAACTGATTCTACACATCGTTATGAAGAGAAATAATTAGTTTTAATTATCAATTATTGCCATTTTAAAATTTTGTTTATCAAATACAGTTACTTACATGCTTTTCAAATATGGTGTAAGTCTTGTTTATACCTCTTATTTTCTAAACTTACGTACTATTACTTACAACTTAAGATAGCCCAGCCTGCTCACGCACTACTCACATTCTTAAAAACATAAAAAACCCCCTTTTTTACTTTGATTGATTACTGTAATACATGATATGATCTCCCCGCCGGTAACGCGTGTATCTGCGACCTCGTGGTCGCCGCGTGGTGAGTTGGTAGTTGTCCTGAAAATAAAGAAAAATATATCAAATTGGCATGTTACTGTTCAGTAATTATTCACTCTCACTTCCACTGATTGAAATAACAATTAAATCACTTTTACTGCCCCATGTTAAAATTTTGAGAAGGGATACCTCTTCTCCGTAAACCGGCCGGTTACGCTGGGGACGAACGACTACGCAACTTACTTGGCGAGCGGGAGGAAACAGTGTTCCACGGCCATCAGATCTCGTTGTCGTTCATAGCTGACTTGCTGTGTTCTATCGACTTTATGCATGAAACATAGTGGTTATATCAGCAAAGTGTGTCGACGATCTCTAGACACTGCTAGTCTGATGTCACTAGCAGTAGGCGGTCCCTAACTATGTTTCCTGTACGTCGTCTGGCTGATCTCACAAACTGTTCATTCATACGCCATTTTTTACAGCGCCGTTTGAGTTTCTTGGCGTCCCTGCAGCGTGCATACTCGAGTCGTGGCGTGCGTGCACCATCACATTCACGCACAGTTCTGAGAATTCGAGGGTGGTACAAATTCTTTGCTTGGTTTTGCAACTGATTACTGCGTCTTGCTGCTTTGTTTCAACACTGTTTTCTACACTTGGTCTGTTACAAAGGAATTAATGTTTGTCGGAGAATAAAACTTTCACAGTATCTTTTCCAAAACCCCAAAAAATGAAATAAATGAAATACAAATACCCTATAACTGTAATGAATGAAATGACCCAATTTTGACACTTTACAATACCCCCTCAATGAGAATTCTTCTGTCCAAAACAGAAGAAATCTCATTGATAAAACCCCTAAGAGGACCGGTGAGGAACTGGTGCCAACAACCCCCTGGTTCTTACTCTTCATGGGTACACGACCCCCCTGGCTTGGCGACTATGGACGCATCTGAACGAGATCACTGGACTTCTCCGTAAGAGATCCCAACACCGAAAAATCGAACAGATAAGTACCACAGCACACCTCACCTTCTAACATGCTACCCCCCAAAATCCTCAATCCCTGGCTTAGACTATGCCAGATCCTCAGCCGATATGTTTCCCCTTGTATGCAAGCTGGGCTGCCTTTAGCAGATACTGGGCTCACACACACTCACATTACCTACTGACATTACATATTATAAAATTGAAAAATTTTTCAAAAGTTATTTCGATTACAACCCATTGGTTGTTTTCAGGTAAAATCGATTCATAAATTTTGTATAAATTTTAAATTATTCTCTTCATTGGTTTCTATTTTTATTTAAAATAACTTGATTTAAACATTTCTTATAATTAAGAACATCCTTAACCTAACATGTGAATACTTAGAGTCTAACAATACAAGTCAATACAATAAATCAATAAAATGAACATGGTTAGTACACAAACAATAAAATAATCAATACTTAAAATATTCATTAGCTGGCAGGCGCAAAATCAAGATTTTTTTTTTTTTCAAAAAAATATTTTTCAAAAAATTTTAAAATTCAAAAAAAAAATTTAAATTTATTAAAAGGTTTCCTTTACATATAGAAATTATTTAAAATTTGTTTAAATTGATCAAAAACCAAAGTTGAATTAACTTCCATACCATTAACTTATATGACCTCACTGTCAGCTGATCAAAACTAGGTCAAGTCCAAAAACCTTGACCTACATACGTTATGTACAGGTTCTATCTGAAAATACATTTAACATCTGTAACATTCTAACTTGAAACACAGAATATCATAAAATAAAGCATTTAAAATAAACAAAATATTATTATAAATAATAAGCAAATTGACATTTAAATTATTCAAAATAAACAATTCTTAATTTTACATTATTTCCACATTCTATCAAAATTTGTCACTGGTTTCAAAATAAAAATTTTATATCCTTATTATAAATCTCTTTCTTTATTTAACAATCTGATTCTCCATTACTGTGGGTGATCTAAATACTTATAACAATTTAATTTACTACTTGCTCGGTATACATATATAATCTTTCTCCCCCTGACTCTAATATTCATCAACTTCAACTACCATGACACCCATCTCTATCAAAATCTCTACCAATCAATCTCTAACCCCAACTTACTAATGAACTCAAATCGCCACCTTCTCTCGATATATAAAAAAAATACTCTCTAACCCTTTGTATTTAGGATACGTGTTTCCCCCCCCCCAAAAAACTCATTTCCCATTATCTGGTCCCTGGATTCTACCTAAGGCGACCCCTTCCCACTAAATCGGTCCCATCCCGTCCCAACTTATCATTATGTTGCGGACTCCTACATTACACTACCCCCTACTACAAAATTGCCATCCCCAAAATCTCAATCTTATTACCTCACTTCAACTACAACAAAAGAACATCATCAATTAACAACATCAATAGATCACTCAAAACTCTACATATATTTCCCATGACTACTGTGTCAACATCAATACTTCTCACAACAAAACAACATTACATTAACTCAAAACAATATTTTTCTCTTTACTACTTCAACTTGGACATATCTATACGTCCCACAAAATATTCATCACCCAAAAACTATCTTTTATTATTTCTGACAATTCCTTTAAAATCTTACCACATTAAATTACTTTTCTCATTATTTCAATAGCATCTGTAATACATTGAAACACTACATTAAACATTAATTACTTGGAATATTTATAAACCATTTTACAGTGACCTTTTATTGCTGATCAGCTGATATCCCTAACACAATGAAAACACATCTCAAAATTACATGAAATATATATATTTATCAATACTTACTTCTACCCTCATTATTTCCCCTTTTCTTATTCTGATACTTTGTGTTAACCGCCTGCCAGACGGTTTAATTATTGGCTTAGTTTAAAAAATACACACATTATATAAAACATATACTTTATATCAACTATTATATCTAACCTACTACAATACAATATTACCTTTAACAAATTATACAATGAACACCTTATAGTGAATGTATGAGCAGCTAGTTATTTAAACAGAGCACAAGCATTTTTATTGGATCAAAATTTGAGTTAGCAATTTTTCATGTTATAAAATTTAAATTCGTGACTCACCTGAGTCACCTCCCATCCACACACTCTATTGCAAGTTATGTAAGGCTGTGGCGCCTTTTCGCTTCTACAAAGACGGCATATTTTGGAGTAGGTTGACCTCTCCGTGTCTTTGCTTCGGCAGTTACACTTTAACGTCTGAATATCAACATATTCTTGTCTATAATTAAACGCCCTTAAACGGGTCTACCACCTGGCCTTGCTGTTCCTACTCGAACAGAGTGGCAGCCGCTGTTCCATAGTACCTGGATTTCCCCTAAATTTCACCCCCCATTTAATTTCTACTATATACCAATTTCAAGTCAGCTATGGTCAAGGGACTTGATATGACCATAGCTGGCCGCTAGCCAAATCCACGATTAGTGCTGGTAAGGCAGTAATCGCCCGAAAAGTTGGGGATTCTGCCATGAGGGAAACCTGGGGACCGAATAGATCCACCTCGTGAATTTACTTCCCCCTTCTAACTCAACTCTACTCCCTTATTTCTCTCATTTCTCCATACCCGCCGTCTATTCTATCGCCAAATCTCCCTCCCAACAGAATTCGTCTTTTCAGACTGCACAGAACTATAACCCATGGCTAATTTTAATTTGCCATTGGTACTGAAACTTTTAAATTTGTACGCACTGCCTTTTATTTAGGTGCAGCCTCCATTATGTACAACACTCTAAGGCAGTGCAGGCACGTGACAGGTACACCAAGACCGCTGCACCTGGAGTGTATTAAAAAAAATTAATTCGTGTCACGTACCTGTTGGGGTCCCCCTCCCCGTTCAAAGGTGTAGTTAATTTTCTACTTCATACCAATTTTGGTGGAGCCGGACCATCGTTGTTTTCACCGCCCGAAGGAAGATCCGCCAACCATGGCCCGCCTCCAAGTTCCGAATTCCACGGCCAGGACTGGTAAGATCGTGACCGCCCGAAAATGGGGGAGGATCCCTTCTGTAACCATACAACAATATTTTAATTATTATTCATAAACATACCATAATTAAAGTGACCGATATAATTTTAAATTCGTCGCATTTTGAGTACCTACTATCTCCTGCGTCGCTGGGTTCCTCAACACATATGCATTCTGCATTTTTATTTCTACAATTTCATATGGTCCTTCATACAACAAGAAAAACTTCTTTATTTCTCTATCTTGAGCACTGGACAAATCATGCCTTTTTACTAACACTAACTGACCCACCTCGTACTTGGTCCATTTACCCTTAGCATCATGTTTCTGTTTTCTTCGCTCTCCTCTCGTAAGTAAGTTCTCGTTTGCCAATCTAATTTTCATGGTTCTGTCCAAAACTTGACCTTCTGGTGGGTATTCGAAAAGTTGCTCCAATATTCTGGGCGGCCTTGTTCCCCTGATCAACTCATGTGGCGTAAATCCTCTGGATTCATGGGTGGTACAATTCAGCCACTCCTCTACTTTTTCATGTAGGATGGCCATTCTGTGTGTTTGGCGTGACAGTACACCCGAAATATCCTACCAATCTCTCTCATCACCCGTTCTGCTTGGTTCGACTGAGGATGATACACTGCCGTATGCTTGGGTATGATGCCTTCCCATCCAAGCGTCTGTCGCCACTTGCCGCTTATAAACTGTGGACCGTGGTCAGATAATATAATTTTCGGTTTTCCAACGTTAATCATGTAGTCTTTTACTATTTTTTCACTGAGTACTTTACTCGTCGCTCTCTTAATGCTATACAATTTCACAAATTTTGAAAAAGTGTCTAGAACTACAAATACATACAATACACCCCCTCTCTGGGTAATGGTCCATATAAATCAACCGCAACTAGATCAAACGGTCTCTCAACTTTTATGTAATTCATCTCCCCCTCTACTTTATAATTCACTACTTTCGATTTCTGACATAAATCACACACCCTCAACACTTTTCTAACTCTCTTCTCCAATATTCTTAAATATACATGATTCTTTCAAAACATTTGCACATTTTCTCGCCCCAAAATGACCATACCTTCTATGACAATCCCAAACAATTTTATCTATTAACCCCTTGGGTATAACTAACCTCCAATCACGCTCCCCCCTATCTACTTTTTTAAACAAAATACCTTGATATACTTGAAATCGCTCATTATATTCAGATCCCTCTACCTCTGTTTCTAAACTAACAATTACTTTACCCAGTTTACTATCAGATCTTTGCATGTTTTTAATATCACTTAATTCTTCACCAAAAATTCTATCTTCTCTAGTTAATCTAAAAATTTCTATTTCTTGTAAGATCCTACCAGTTTTATTGTCTATAACATCTACTCTAGAAAGTGTATCTGGTACCTTATTATCTGACCCCTTTATATACTCCCAGGAAAAGTTATATTCTTGTAAAGCTAATACCCACCTGGTTAATGTGCTATGCGTCAGCTTACATGTATTTAGGAATGATAACGCCTTGTGGTCCGTCCGGATTATTGTCGTATTACCTAGGATGTATGTCTGGAATTTACCTACGGCGAACACAATACTTAAAAGTTCTTTTTCTGTCGTTGTATAATTTTTCTCAGCCGACAGCAGCGATCTACTGGCGAAGGCGATCGTTAGATGTTCCTTGTCACAGCCCTCCTGGTAGAGCTCCGCCCCTAGCGCTACATTGCTGGCGTCGGTCTGCAAATAAAAAGTTTTATTAAAATCGGGATGATTCATCATAATCATGCGACTAAACTTTCTCTTAATTTCGTTGAATGCATTTCGTTCCGTATCTCCCCATCTCCACTGTTTATTTTTCTGCAGTACAGCACTTAGTTTGGATGTTGTGTGTGCGTAGTTCTCCTGAAATTTCCTGTAAAAATTGCATAGGCCTAAAAAACTTTGTAATTGCTTAATGTTTTTAGGCTCGGGGAATCGCATTATGGCTTCTACTTTGTCAGGGTTAGCTAATATCCCCTCCTGTGTAATAATAAATCCTAAGAAATGTATTTCTGTCTGCAGAAATTTAGACTTGTCCCAATTCACTGTTAAACCCCCTTTTTGTAGCTTATCTAATACATATTCTATGTGTTCTAAATATTCAGTGAATGTCCTAGAAGCTATCAAGATATCATCGACATATACTGTTAAAAAGTCTAGATCCTTAGGTTGTAATACATTATCTAAACATTTAATAAAACTGGCAACACTGGTGTTCAAACCAAAAGGTAAGCGTTTGAATTGGTAATTCTTACCGTTAAAAAGAAAAGCTGTGTATTTTCTGCTCTCTGCTACTAATGGCACCTGCCAGTATCCAGCTGTCAGGTCTAATGACGTCATGTATTTGACTCCGCTGAACTTCTGTAAAATCTCATTTATGGGTTCCGGAGATTCCCGGTCAGGTATAATAATTTGATTAATTTTCCGAGCATCTAAACATAACCTTACCTTTCCATCCTTTTTTATCACTACTACCAAAGGGTTTGAGTAGGGTGATACTGAGCGTTCAATTATGTCTCCCTGCATCATCCGGTCTAATTCCTCCTGTACCGCCCTCCTCTTCGAAAACGGCACTGGGTAGCTCCTCTGCATGTATGGTGCGTGGTCCCGAACTTTCAGCTCACAGATGTAGTCCTTCGCTTTCCCTGGTGATTCGTCAAATACCTCGCTGAAACGCTCCACCACTGCCCACAACTCCTCTCGCTGAGTATTTCCTACAACTGTATCTTCATTAAAAAATTTGTTGGCTCTATCTGCCCACACACTCTCATTACTCTCATGCATTTCTCCCTCCTCATTCTCTAGGCTATCACTCTCTAGACATATATTTATTTTGGTCTGTATCTCTCTATCGCCTATCTGCTTATGTAACATTTTTATTCCCGTGACTTTACTTTCATTTACTACTTTCTTAAACTCTATTCTGACTGGTTCATTCCCCTTTTCAAATTTTACTATTTGTTTATTGAAATCTATTACTGCCCCGTTTCTTTCCAAAAAATCATTTCCCAATATTACATCTAGACTCAACCCTTTAACTACTAGGAAAGTGTTTTCAAATTCAACTTCATTTATTAAAATATTTAATTGTACTTGTCTGGTTATTCTCTTACTTCTCACCCCAGTTACCCCCACTACTGTAACCCCGGCAACTGATAATGATGGTATATTTTTATTTATCTCTTTTAATTCACCCATAACATTTTCAGAAATTACTGAGATCTCGCTACCGGTATCAATTAAAGTTTTATAATTCTTACCTTCAATGTTAATTGTCACCTCAGTCAATCCTGTTCTGCGTTCCATCACCTTGTTCTCCTCTTCTTCTAACAATTCTTTCGCCATGTCCACCTTGATAACGTTGTTCGCGTATTCGTTGGTTGCTTGGACCCGGTTCTCCGTTGACAATGGTTGGGCCCGCTTCCCCATTGTCTTCCTTAGTTTCCCGTGGATGGACCTGCTACAGCTGGATGATTTCCTCCTCTTTCTCTATTATAATGTCCTCCTCCTCTGGGCGCTCCTCTATAAAATTCTCCTCCCCTCGACTGTTGATTTGGTGGTGGGTTCGTTCTCTCGTTCCTGGCGCACTCCCTGTTTCGATGACATCTGAAACAATTGGTTCTATTAGCATAATTGTCTGTTTCACATTCTCTACACCTCCAACTCTCGCCCCTATTATCAAAACTTCCTCCCCGCGCTCCTCTATGAAAATTCTGTGTATAGTTCCCTACATTGTGCATATTCGTTTGTTGTATACGTCTGCTGTCTTCCTGGTCCTTAATATTCTGAAAAACATCCAATATTTTTTCTAATTCATTGATATCGCTTACCTCTCTGGTCATTAACGTGATGTGTACTTCCCTCGGTAGATGCTTACTGATGTGGCGTACAAACGACTGGAATGGCAACGGTGGTTCCAAGTACTTAGCTTCGTTGTATAGCTTCATGGTATACACGGTAATATTACGGTTGTTTCTCCCAAAGCTCCCGGTTCCCATTATTTGACTTCGTAGTATCTCCTGCTCCTCCTCCGACCAGTATTTATTCCGAAAGGCTTTTTCAAAATTTTCATACCTCTCCCATTCGTTTCGATGTGTCTCCGCCCATATCTCCGAATTGCCCTTAAAACATTTCAAAATTTTTATAAGTTTAACCTCCCAACTACTACCATTAAATCTGTCAAATTCCCGTACTCGATTCAAAAATTGCATTGGATGCACTCTCCGATTTTCACTACTAAAAGTTTCTAATTCTATTTCATTGTTTGTGTCTCGTGTCATGAATTTAGTAACATTATTTAAATTTTGATTTCTTACTAAACTTAATTCGTCTCTCATACTACTAATGTTTTGTTCAAGTGAATATAATTTTTTGTCATTACTATATTCAGACTGTACATTATTTTTCGATATTACTTCAATAGATTCATTTACTGCTTGTATTTCTGTCTTATAATTATTTTCAATTTCATTTATTTTAGAGTCTACCTTATTTTGGTGTTCATCAATATTCTGACTAATTTTTTCAACTGTCATTACTACGCTACTCAGCTTACATTCAGTTTCATTATTACACTTATTTATTTTATATTCTATGTCATTGTTATACTCATTCATTGAATTTATTAATATTTCATTATTCTCATTGATTTGCTTCTCAACTCTACTTATCTGACTATCGATTTCATTAAATTTAACATCTATCTGCTGTATTGAATTATCTAACTTGGCATCTACTTGGTTAACTCTATCAGTAAATTCTACTTTGGTACTTTCACAACGTCTATTAATCTCGTGAATCTCATTTTTTAACTCATCAAACTTGTCATTCATTTTATTGTATTTGACATTGGAATCAATTTGTTGTTCTTTATATTTTGTATTTACGTTGCTATTTATATTCTCAGACATGGTTTTTATTAGATTAAACAGATCGTCCATCGACAACTCTTTGGTTCGTGTTGTCGATGGAGTAGATTGTGCTGCTATGTTTTCGTCAGTGAAGCTGACTTCTTCATTATTGATTTTACTTTCCCTATCTAATTTCGGGGTTACTTGAATCCCCGAATCTTCAGTTACATTACTTTGATCTGTTACACTTATTTCTGTTTCATTCTGACTCGCACTTGGAGTCGAGTGTGTCTCAAAATTACTCATGTTTGAGCCAACCTATGAATATCATTTCTAACAGTAACAAAAACTCGCGACTGTTAAGGTTTGTTTGTAAATGTGTCACCACGAATCTCTATCTCTGTGTGTGTGTGTGTGTGTGTGTGTGTGTGTGTGTGTGTGTGTGTGTGTGTGTGTGTGTGTGTGTGTGTGTGTGTGTATGTGTGTGTGTGTGTGTGTGTGTGTGTGTGTGTGCACAGCTGGCTTTAAAAAAAGGAATTATACGTTTACTGTTTCCGACGTAACTCAAATGATAATAATAATATTCTAATTTTATTACTATACACATCAAGCAAATGATATGTGCTGTTCACACGTATTAGAATTTGTTGCTGTTACATATCAGAATGTTTTATAAACATATCTGAGTGTTGTTTGGTCTGTCATTGTGTACTGCTGAGACGTAAAATCTACAGCCTTTCTGACCGTTCTTATTGCAGTGGAATTTGGAGACTGTACACTTCCACTGCTTAATTACATGCAACAATCTCTACAGTTTCTCATTACATAAAGTGTTAAGTTACACCCAAATTTATAAATTTAAAAATAAAATATTCTGCCAGAGCCTTACCTGCGAGCTTCCTTCTCGCTACTTACCTTCTAAAACACCAACAGAAGTTCAGGGCCGCCACGATGTTTTAGGTTATACATCGAAACCTTTACACTCTTCCTTAATTAAAACTGGATAATTTTTCAATCTGACTTCCCCCCAATTCAGAAAATTCCACGGAGTGTTTAGACGAATTTTTCAGCACAGAACACTAGGAAATGGTAACGACGAAATAACTATGCCAACACATGGTTATATTCTGTTAAAACAAATCTTACTCATTTATTCAAATTTCATTACTTCTTTCTTACTCTTATTTCAATTACTTCTTTCTATTGACATCTATTACATGGTATCTTATACTAATAACCCCTACTTATAAACCAGTACTATTACGTTATTTTTTCCCCGGTTATTTTTTTTGTACACACACTCTCTCACTCTATTAATTAATTTTACCCCTGTTTTATTTATGAGCTCATTAATGATTTATAATGTTTTGGCCAAATGAATCTGCCTTTATACTTGTTACCTATTTGCGTAATATCCAAATGTTGTCCGGAACTGTTTTCACTAAACACTCTCAACTCCGACCAAAGTTTAACGTCATTTAATCGTCACTTCATTATTTTTTTTTTTTTTTTTTTTTTTTTTTTTTCTTTGCTGTTTGAGACCGACCAGTATGGTCGGACTCAGGCTGTTTTGGAGACGAGCTCCCTTCAGCCGTGTGGATAAGGGGTTTTTGGGGGGACGTACGCCAGACGATCGGAGCGCAGAGAAGGTGGAGGCACTTAGTTGGGAGAGTATTGTTTGTTGGTTATATTGTGTGAGGTGTAGTGTGTAGCCATACTCGAGAGGGAGAGGTAGATGGATGTGGCCGTTATAATGTTTCTGGGGCATCTTTATTTAAGCATTTTGTTGATTTTGTTTATTTCTTCTTCATATTGTTCTGCGACGTTCTTGCAGGGGGGTTGGCCAAGACTGGGACGTGAGACGCTGGTCGCCAAAGCTGTTGGGTGGCGACAGGGAGCCGTCAAGGAAGGCGGAAGGAACAGATTCGGGTGATGTTCGGGTACGTAAGTGTGGGGAACTAGAGTGTGTGTTTACTGTGAAGAGAAGAGAGTGTTTATCGCGTGTGGGGTATTGAGGCTGCTTTTAGGAAGACAGGTCGCTACTGCCTGGGAGAGATAAGTCCGTGGCGGGGGAAAGGTATGTGTTACTGCTTAAATCGGTCTGTGTCGTTGACGCCGGCGTGGTTGGAGGCGAGGGGGAGGACCATTGGCTATTGCGAGGAGGCGATTTAGTAAGTAGGAAGGTCGGCTTGTATTGCGGGTGTTTCTATTAATTGACGGGACTATTGTTTGAATGGAATTGCGGCGGGAGGCTGTGCGGGAATACTTCCAGTTGAGTTTAACAAGGAAGGAATCGAGGTCAGGGAAGCGGGTGTTAAGCGCATACAGGGCGGCATTGGAAGTCTTCGTCAAGCGTGGTCGGCGGTATATGAGTCTTAGGGCCCGTCGTTCTGTGAGACGGTGAGGATCAAGGTAGGCTGGAGAGGCAGTAAGGAGAACTGGGTGTGCATATGTGAGGAGGGGTCGGATACATGTAGTATAGATTCGGCCTAGTAAGTCGCTGGAGCAGTGGTTTAGTCGGCTGAGGGTTCTGAGAGAACGGAGGCGGGTACGGGCGATGGTAGTTGTGCGGTTGATGTGTGGTCGCCAGGTAAGTTTGGAGTCAAGCGTGACGCCTAGATATTGGCAATTACGCTTCGGGCGTACTGATGATGGGCCAACGCGGACGGGCGTTGAATAGAAATGCGACATGTTGCGTCCAGTGGAGTTGAAAACACAGAGTTGGGTCTTGTCCGCGTTTACAGTTATTCGCCAAGTATTGCAGTAGGCGAAGAAAGGTTCTAGGATTTGCTGTAATTTGATTGGGATCTGCCGGTGTGCGCCTGCTGAGACCCAGTAGGCAGTATCGTCGGCGTACTGGGCTAGGCCTGCAGATGGGTAGGGTAGAGTAGGCGGAGGGGGAGGGGTGTCTTTCGTAAAGATGATATAGAGTAGCGGGCTAATGGCGGAGCCTTGGGGGACACCGGCGTGAAGGCTGAAGGGTGCCGAGAGATGCTGACGGACTCGGACTTGTGCCGTGCGGCCATCCAGGAACTGGGAGAGCCATTTGACGATGGTAGGGGGAAAGTGACATCCGAGGATCTTAAAACGGAGGCCATTGTGCCAGACAGAGTCGAAGGCTTTGCGGATGTCGAGTAGGGCTAAGATGGTCGGGCGTTTGCGGGCCGAGTTGTCCTGGATGGCGCTGATGACCCGAACGAGTTGATCGTATATGTTGTAGCCAGGGCGGAATCCGCCCTGGGTACTGGGGAGGACGCTATGAGTTTGTAGGTGGGGATGTATCCTGGCGACGAGGATTTTCTCGAAAAGCCTGGAGATTGCAGGGGTGAGAGAAATCGGGCGATAGTTCGACGGGAGGCTGGCGCTTTTCTTAGGTTTGGGGAACATGAGGACATGGGCGTGTTTCCAGGCCCGCGGGACGTAGCCAAGGAGGAGACTAGCTGTGTACAGATGGGCTAGGGCTTCGATAGCAGTGTCGGGGAGCGCTTTTAAAATCCGGTTGGGGATTCCGTCAGGGCCAGGGGCTGTATTACGGCATTTACTAAGTCGGTCTTTGATGTCGTCTGGGTCTATGGGCCGCTCCAGCGGATGGTCGTGGTCTGCGGTCAGGACGTCGTGTGGAGTGAAGAGGTCTGAGTGAGTGGTTAGGAAAGTGTCTATAGTATTTTCGGCGATGGCGTCAAAGTCCGGGCTAACGGGGTGGCTATGGATGGTCTGGAGAGAGTCCCGAAAGGCAGCGGCCTTCTCCTCATCGCTGACGAGAAGGCGGTCGCCTAACTGGAGAGGGGTATCGGCTTTGGGCGGGTTGTGTAGTCGTTTGACCTGGTTCCAGAATCTGGGTGCGTCGTTGTGAAAGGAATCCTGTACAGAAGTACAGAGGCTCTCAATGCGGGAAGATCGAAAGTCTTTTATGGCGATCTTGACGGCATTGGAAAGTCTCCTGTATTCCAAGCAGAGATGCTCGTTCCGCCGATCTCTGTTTAAGAGGCGGCGGATCCAGCGTTTCCGGCGTATCAGTGTAAGGACCGGGGGAGGGAGCCTGAGCTGGGAGTAGCGGACATTCTTCGTCGGTATGGCTTGTGCCATCGCCGTCTGAATAGATGTCGTGATTAGGTCGTTGTAAGCGTCCGTTTGCGTGGGGGGTGGTGGGCGGGGCAGGAAGAGGGGATATAAGGGAAGCTAAAGCTTGAGAAAAAAGAGGCCAGTCGGCAGCGTGAAAGTCTGTTACGGCCGTCGTGCGGGGTTCCAGGGTGGGGTATTTTACGTGGCCGTAGGAAATTACAAGTAGAATAGGGATGTGGTCAGAGCCAACATCCGGGCCTTGGGAGATCCCGCTTATTTTACGGGAGATGTCGGCTGAGGTAAACAGCTTATCGGGACAGGTAGGTCGTTGGGCCGGAGTTACCGGCTGGCGGGTAAACGGGGTACGATGGTGCCTGAGACCGAAGTTATTGACCGCCTGAAGCACACTCGTGCCTCGGGCGGTGTTATAACAGTCTCCGAGTTGTCGGTGATGGGCGTTTAGATCTCCGAAGAGAAGTAAACGGGGGTAGGTCATGGCCAAGTGATGGAGGTAGTTGACGTCTATGTCGGCACGTGGGGGGCAGTAGTATGTTGCTATGAAGAGGGGAGGGGAGTTTGCGAAGCTGAGTTTGACTAGAAGTGAGTCAGTCGGGCTGTTTGATAGGGGTACTACTTTCGCTCGGAGAGAGTTACGAACAAGTATCGCAACTCCGCCCGAGTGAGATCCGTTGTCCTGCCTGAAGAGGGTATAGCCCGGGAAGAACAGGCGATGCCTGGCAGTTAGATAAGTCTCGTTTAGGGTGGCGACGTCTGTATGGGATTCCTGTAGAAAGAGGAGGAGTTCATCTCGTCGAGCCCGGAGGCTGCGAACGTTGAGATGAAGAAGGGTGAGATGGTTCTTGCGGATTACGCTGCCGTCTTCTCCCATCGAAGCTTATCGCTTGGATTTAGAGTGAAGGATTGTAAGGCCTTCAGGGGTCCGGTTAAAAAGCGTCCTCGTGTCAAATAGTCGCTTAGTGATTTGGTTGACGCTAGTACGTAGTTTGTTTCATTATTTTCACTGGTTGTACTTTTTATACTACTTGGTAGGCCTACTTTACTACTTTTTCGGCCTACCAAGAACTCATCCGAGACTATGGTTGAATTAACGACTGTACAGGTTGAAGACTGGCTTCCAGTAATCCAGCGTCATGCGAAGCGTGGGTCCGCTCGGCAGCCCGCCTCGCTGCCCACGTGTTCGTTAATTCGAACACTGATTGGCTCTCTCCATCTCATGTGCGGCTATGGAATGTATGTCCGTGTCTTTCACGCTGGGAAAGTTGGCCTATACGTGCGCGCATACGCAGGAATACGCACCCTTGCTGATAGTTTGCATTCTCAGACTCTTTAATTGCTTTTGTGCCTCACACGGCTTGGTACCGCACTGACTGCAAGGTGTTCAAATATGTTAAGCGTTTGTGATCAAAACGTTGTTCAGCTTGAGTTGCTACTACTTTTTACAATTATTAAAGAATAAAATAAATCCCAATAGTTTGTCCCGTTACAATAGGAACACATTCTTCATATTAATTTAATTACAAGAATCTTTTTGATGCTGGACAACAAAAAACTGTATTATTACTTCCGTGCTTGACTATGAATAACTTTCCTGTCTTTGCTAGTTGAAGGAAAAGTATGCATTTTAACAAATCTTGTTACTGGATGATAACACAAATAATTAAAATAATACGTTATGAAGTGTTTCAAATGAATTAGTAATTAAAATATTTAAATTCGTCCCTGTTTTTGGGCGTCATTTGAAGTATTACTCAGTGATTAAAATTATTAAATTGTGTCACCTACATTTAATTGAACGTCAATTGAAACAAACTTAAATCTTTACGTTCGTGTGCAAATTAACCAAAGTGTCGTCTAGTGTACTTGGCAGAGAAAAACAGGTGAATGCAAATAACAAATACATATTTATAATTTCACATAAAACATTATTTTATTTCGTTTTACTCTGTCATTCTTGTTAAACCCCCACATCAACAACCCCCAATTGTTATCCCCTTTCTCTACATTTTGTATTCTTACTCTCGAATTTATTATGGTCCGTTATTGGCCATTATTTAACACAGGATCTGAAATATAGTTTAAAATAACTTCTATAACCTTATATCTACTTATTTAACTAGTTTATCTCTACTTTAGAAGGTGACCCAGTTTGCTCACACTCTCAGCCATTCATTACACATTTTATATTATAAAGCGCTTTCTCTTTAAATTTTCATAATTGGTACCGGTGTTGAATTCAGTTAAAATTGAAATGTTTTTGTCTGTTCAACTGCTTATATCAGGTACTCATCCTTTCATCGCCGTCTCCACATGGTTACACCATCACTGCTAACTTCCAATCTCTTTAACACACACCGAAAATAAGTTAAACTGTTAATGTTTGTGAATTACGTCTGAAGGATCACTATTACATGATTTACTGCTGTTTTACATTAAAATAACATGATTTACTGGTGTTTTACATTAAAAACACATAATTTACTGGTCGGCCGACCCTAATTTACTCGAGCAAAGTTTTATACGACCACACGGTCTGACGCTGTTAGACGACTCACACCAAAACCGACGCTTCAAGATGGCGAAAAATGTTCTCTTGAAGCACCAACTTGCTCTCTCATTGGTTGAAAATGCCACGTGATCTCTCCTCTTTCGTCTCTGCTCTGAACGCGAGTCTGCTGTAAGCTGGCCGGCGTATCATAGTCCTAGGGGTCGCTAAAAAGTTCGTGATTATTCAAACGTGCGAGCAAGCATGCGCACGCTTGAGCCATTCCAGAGCACCTGAAAGCTGTGCATGTTGACAGACTTTCGGGACCAACTTGCAGATAGGCGTTCCCTACAGGAATGTTTATTGTTAAAGACTGAGGCCCGATTTGGGTAACTCCGCTGCGTCGCACTCACAATTAAATTAAAACCTATCGCCCATTCTGTCCCGTTACAGTTATTACAGAATAAAAACTACCAATAGAAATTAACTAAAAAATTAAATAACTAATAAAAATGAGTGACTGTAAAACAACTATATAATTAATAATAAATTGAAATAACAAATGCAGGTCAGATAGGACATAACACAATAACTAACAAATGTATGGGTAACTAAACATCACACGGAAAGTTGGCGACACCTTCACTTGCATACCAGCTGATTCTCCGGTACCCTCCCGCCATTCAAAATTTCAAAGTGGACTCGTCCATCCATAAATTGGTTTCTGCGTATATGCCCTTAACTTTCAATTTTACTTTACATCTAGTTATCCAGAGAAGCAGAATTAGCTTACACGTGTGACAGATCTTTGTTACTACATTGTATTGGTATGTTCATTATAGTGAACTTGTTGAAATTTTATGCAAAATAGTAATGTATTTTTATTTTTCTACTGTAAGCCTGGGATAAGCATGCATACATACACAGCATCATCAATACCACCTGTATTAATGTAGCCAGAAAACATTTGCTTAAAAAACAAGGAAATTTATTTACCTATTATAATTGAACAAGAGGAGCAAGTTTTTACTCAACTATTTTGCATTTGTCTGTCTGTTTAGGGTATGTCTTACGATAACTTTTGAACACATGAAACAATTTTCGTAAAATTTGGCATGCGTGCCCATACTTTTACTCTACAGAACCCCATTGTTTTTGAGATTGGTCCCCCCAAAAAACAGGGGGAGTGGGAGACAGAAATGTGAGGGGAGTCAAAATTTTGAAAAAACAGATCAAAAGTACATGTGGGGTATCAAATTCAAGGGAATTTTAACCAAAATGTAAATTTAACTTCATTTTTAAAATTTCCAAAATTTAGGATTTCAAAATTTTCCCGAATTCATGTGGCATATAATATTAAATGGAATTTTAATTAAAATCTTAATGTAGTGTCAAGTTTTGGAAATTTCCAAATTTTGAGACACCACAGTTCAAAAAGTGGGTCAAAAGTTTGATAAAATCGCAAATTCCATGTGAGTTAGCAAATGAAACAGGATTTTAACCAAAATCTGAATATAGCGTTTAGTTTTGGAAATTTCTTTGACCACATGGCCAAGAAATGGGATAACATTTTTGAAAAAATTGTATTCCAACTGGGTGTTAAAAATATTTCAACACAACTCTGATTGAAATTTTTAGCACTTACTGTACGAGTACTCAACAATTTTCATTTTATTAAACAAAAAATAGTAGGGTAAGTGGAATTTTTGTAATTTTTTTTATTACTGAAAAATGGCTAATATCAAAATTAGTCCAATAGTAAATATTGTTCATTTAAAATGATGAATAAGTACTGCAGCTCTGAGAGCGTACTAGTTACTTAGCGAGGAAATGTTAATTGTCAGATATTAAAACTAAATGTACTAGTTTTCTTTTTTTTAATGTGATATGTATAAGCATGTAACTTTCTTATTTTTGGTATTATTAAATCTATTCAAATTACAACTCCCACTTACCTTACGACTTTGATCTGGCCGGATCGCATAGTGTGGACTAACCCATTTCGTTCGACGAACTCTGACGATACATATAACGAAATAAGGTTTTGAAAGAATTTAAATCTCAATTTTTTGGAAGAGAAATTATTTTTCTTTTATTGATCAGCAATATTGAATTTATACGTTTTCCATATATAGGTTTTACATGTGTCACATGTTGTGCGCTATTGCACCTTGCTTGTAACTGAACTTACTAACTATGGCTTACCTTATCTTATACCATTCAGACTGCCCAGTCTGCATTTTTTTACACACACACACACACACAAAATATTAACAAACCCCTTAACATTTTTTATAAATTCATTTTTGTATCGGTAACACCTCACTGTCGCGATTCTGGCCAAACACGTGGATTCCGTTCGCCCGATTCGTTGCCCGTTAACTTGTCTATTTATAACTTCGTTTCCTCAGTTAACCAATGTAGTAAGTCTATTATCTATTAATTCCTTGGGTCCCGGTCGGTGTTAAAACGGTATTATACTGATTGTTCATATTTTTTGAAGTTCGTCCGACCGGGCCCGCACAACACGATCAGCGTCTGTAGGTGAACTCTGTACCTCGTGGACTATATGGCGTCTCTCAGTTCCCCACTCCGGGAGCATTTTAGTCAAGACGACGGACATCAATGCCTTCCAGTTAGTCGTCCCAGTTTCGACTCATACTAGTCATGTAGTTGTTGGAGTGACGATAGCAGACGATTTCAACTAGGCACTGGCTAATGTCATAAAAGTGGGTGGGACTTAAAACAGTGCTTCCGGGGGATCTTGAAGAAAACGACAAATATTATTCTCTCTAGCCATCTTGGTTTTTTGTTAGAGCGTCCTTTGAGCGTGATTGAGCAGTTGCGTATGTGCGCTGCCACACACAGGTACAAAGTTCTCAGAATTGTGTGGAGGTGCAGATGCTCCGCCGCATTCCTCAACAACAACTGCGCCTTACTGCTTGGTTTCGAACTGTTTCTTAACACTGTTCTGTTGTACGGACAAATACGTTGCACAATACAATTATTTCGCAATGTTTTATAAAGCTCCCGACCGAAAACGAACTGAATAAAAATATATAAATGCCCCAAACGGTTAAAACAAAAACACCCAAAAATTGACCCGCTACAATACCCCCTCGATGAGAATTCTGCTGTCCATGACAGAAGAAATCTCATCGATGACCCCAAAGAGGACCGGTGAGGAACTGGTGCCACCAACCCCCTGGTTCTTAATCTGCATGGGTACACGACCCCCCTGGCTCAGTGACCATGGACTCATCTGAACGAGATCACTGGACTTCTCCGTAAGAGATCCCAACACCGAGAAATCGATCAGACTCGCACCACAGCCCACCTTGCCTTCTAACATGCTACCCCCAAAAATCCTCAATCCCTGGCTAAAATCGTTCCAGCTCCTCCGCCGATATGTTTCCCCTTTTTGCAAGCTGGGCTGCCTTTAGCAGATACTGGGCTCACACACACTAACATTACATATTATCATAACACATTAAAATAAAACTTTCTTTTAAAATTTATCAAAAATCTAAAAAATTCAAAATTCAAAAAAATAATCGTTTATCAAAAAATTCTCTTCCTCTTTTTTCTAATTTTTGTTACAATTGACTTAACCTAGACATTTCTACTAATACAAACATTTCTATTCTAACATGGAGAATCACTTATAGTCTACCAATATAAAGCAATACAATAAAAGAAACATCATTAATACATACATAATAAAATGATCATTACTCAAAATATTCACTCGCTGGCAGGCGAAACATCAAAAAAAATTTTTTTTTTTTTTTTTTTTTTTTTCAAAAAAATTTAAAATTTTCAAAATTTTAAAATTCAAAAAAAATTATTCATTAAATATTTATTAAATTTATTTATTAAATAACATTTATTAAAATTATTCAAATATTGGTTTGAATTAATTAAACAAACAAATCACAATTGGCTTCCTACTATACACAAGCTTAGTAGGTGTATGAACTCATCAGCTGATCATAACTAGGTCAAGTCCCAAACCCTTGACCTACATATGTTATGTATGATTTTTTGAAAACACTTTAAATATCTGTAATATCCTACCTTGAAATACAAAACATAGTAACATAAAATATTTATAATAAACAAAATATTAATATACATAATAAACAGATTGACATTTAAATTATTTAAAACAAACAATTCTTGACTTTACATTATTTTCAAATTTTATCAAAATTCTGTCACTGGTAAAAAAAATAAACAATTGCATATTCTTTATCATGAATCTCTCTTTCTTTTCAACAATCTTACTTTAATATACTGTGGGTGATGTAAATTATTTATTCTCGTTTTTCTGTATTAGATTTCTATACATATATAAACTTTCTCCCTCTGACTCTAATATTAATCAACTGCAACTCCCATGACACCCAACTCTATCAAAAATATCTACTAATCAGGACATTCTAAACCCCAACTTACCATTTAACACAATTCGCAGCCTTCTCTACATATAAAATACTCTCTAACCCTTTGTACATAGGATACGTGTTTCCTTCCCAAAACTCATTCCCTTATCTGGCGGCCCGGATTCTACCTAAGGCGTCCCCTCCTCACTAAAATCTATTCTAATCCCGTCCCAACCCTTGTTGCGGACTCCCCAAATACACTACCCCCTAATACAAAATTGCCATCCCCAAAAATCTCAATCTCATTACCTCACTACAAATACACAAAATAACCTCATTAACTATAAACATAAATATATATCATTCAAAACTCTACATAAAGTCTCCATTACCACTGTGTCAACATCTATATTTCACAAAATTCTGTTATATCACATCAACTCAAAACAACATTACATTATATTCATCTCTATCATTTCACATTTAACGTTTAATTCAATTTGGACAGGTCTACGTGTCCCATAAAACATTTATCACCCATAAATTATCTTTTATTAATTTGCATATTCTTTTTATCTTTACTTCAAAATATCTGTAGCACACTAAACATTAATCACTTGTAACATTTACAAACCAATATACCAGTGACGTTATTGCTGATCAGCTGATATCCTAACATAATTAAAACACCATGGATACCTTTCAAAATTGAACAGTTACATGTAATACATTATCAACACTTACTTCTATTATGTTGATTGCCTGCCAGGCGTCTAATGATTGGCTTAGAAAAGAAATTACACACATAATGAAAATACATTTTATCAACAACTATATCTAACACGCAACAATAAAATGATTGCACAAATAGCAATAAACCTGGATGTTAGCATACATCAAACAGACAATTCTCTTTTAAATAATTTATATAAAAATTTATAAACATTATTATTTAAAATGTTTCATTAACTCTTTTTATTTATCCTCATTATTTATTTATCCTGTGTTGCAATCAGATTTTCAACAATTCTAAATTTATTATTAATACATATTTTTAATCATTATGTTCCACAAAATAAACCATTTAACATTTATTTACTTATTAATTATTATTAAATCAAAATCTCACCAAACAATTTAATTACCTTATAAAATTCAAACACATAATATTCAATCACACTATCTAAACATCTCCACTTATTTAATTCAATTTATTATTAAAATTAAATATTCATTTGATTATTAAAATAACATATCTCAATTATTATCAACATTCTACAACTCATTAACTATTGTCTTCATAATTATTTTGTTATTTAATTAGAGTGCAAAAATATTAATAATATTATTATTATTAATACAACATTTTCTAAAACATATACACATTACATTTCACAATACACACAAATGAATTCAATATTATTTACAAAATATACGTCAAAATTGTTCAAGTGTATCTCACTTCAGATGTCCAAATCAGCAAGGTCATTACCAGAATTTACAGTATCTAACAAGGTCTATACACTGATATTCTAGTTCAGCCCCCATCGTCAAAAATTAATCTTGGTTCTAAATAACACTTTTCAATTGTATTGACACACATATTGTTGTCTTGTGTGTCATAACCAAACAATTTCAATTTATCTGTTATACCATAATAATCATTCACCAAGTCTGCGTTAAGTATTTCTGTTAACTCTCCGTCAGTAAATATTTCCAATATCGGGTTAGTTACTTTTGTATTATCAATTACATCGTTCGGGTTTAAATATACTTCTAATATTTCTTTCAACTCCTCATAATCTCTCTTTAATTCATATAACTCTATCTCTCTCTCAACACACAATTCTCTATTTAAATCACTCTCATCATAACACCATCTCATACTTATAAAATCATTCCGCACAGAGGGTATAAACTTATACAAATAAACTAAACTCAAATCTTCTACTAACACGGGACTCTTGCCCTTCAAAAACTCTTGTGACCACCTTGAATCATCATAAATAATAAAAGGAAAATTTCCCCTCTGTCCCCACTCTACTACAACATTATTTTTTCTCTCTCTCTCTAACTCACTGACACACATTAACATCTCATAATCACTGCATTCTATACTTTCATTATTTATTTTTACCGTATCACTTTCTGATACCAATTTCTCAAACACATTATTATTCTCATTATTATTATCATCATTATTATTTATTAACTCATTGCCTAACACAACACTGTCATTACAGCTTTCGTTTGTATTATTCTTACTCTGTTCTACTTTATTCGAACTAATTTTTGTCATTTCATTGGCATTTCCAAGACATACATTCTTGTCTTGTATGTTATTTATCAACTCGTCAAATTTTATATTTATATTTTGCTGAAGCTGAATATTCTGTTGTTCACATTTTCTTCTCTGTTCATCTAACTTATTATTAAAGTCACTTTTCATTATATTTAAAATTTTATCATTATCATCAAAACGTTTATTTAATTCCTTCTCATTTATGTCAAAACGACTATTCATTATATTGAATTTAGTCTCAAAATTACTATTCATTCTCTCGAATTGACTGAGCATAATACTCATCATATTTGTTTCCTCTGATTGTTTACTTTTATTAATTGAAACGGGGGTCAATTGAATCCCCGAATCAGCATCTGTTTCATTTACTTGTGGTTGAGACGCAATCGGAGTGGAATGAACTATTACATTACTGCCGCCAGCTGTTTCTGTAACAGCACCCGTCTCCCCCCTCAACATACCACTTTCATCCAGCGATTGCGACTCAAGGCCACTTTCACTCCTAATTGAATTTATTATACTACTTTTTTCTGTATTCTCGGACATTTTTACTTTATCTATTTTTTCTTACGTAACAACTGTCAATTAGTAATTTTATTTCAAAACTGATATTTTACCAAATCAATTTGCTTTCATAACCCTACTTCGCTATGCATCGTCAGATGTAGGCCGGTGTTAAAATAACCCCTCTTCAGTTATATTAAATCCTGGAAATCACGGCACCAATTGTAACTTTCTTATTTTTGGTATTATTAAATCTATTCAAATTACAACTCCCACTTACCTTACGACTTTGATCTGGCCGGATCGCATAGTGTGGACTAACCCATTTCGTTCGACGAACTCTGACGATACATATAACGAAATAAGGTTTTGAAAGAATTTAAATCTCAATTTTTTGGAAGAGAAATTATTTTTCTTTTATTGATCAGCAATATTGAATTTATACGTTTTCCATATATAGGTTTTACATGTGTCACATGTTGTGCGCTATTGCACCTTGCTTGTAACTGAACTTACTAACTATGGCTTACCTTATCTTATACCATTCAGACTGCCCAGTCTGCATTTTTTTACACACACACACACACAAAATATTAACAAACCCCTTAACATTTTTTATAAATTCATTTTTGTATCGGTAACACCTCACTGTCGCGATTCTGGCCAAACACGTGGATTCCGTTCGCCCGATTCGTTGCCCGTTAACTTGTCTATTTATAACTTCGTTTCCTCAGTTAACCAATGTAGTAAGTCTATTATCTATTAATTCCTTGGGTCCCGGTCGGTGTTAAAACGGTATTATACTGATTGTTCATATTTTTTGAAGTTCGTCCGACCGGGCCCGCACAACACGATCAGCGTCTGTAGGTGAACTCTGTACCTCGTGGACTATATGGCGTCTCTCAGTTCCCCACTCCGGGAGCATTTTAGTCAAGACGACGGACATCAATGCCTTCCAGTTAGTCGTCCCAGTTTCGACTCATACTAGTCATGTAGTTGTTGGAGTGACGATAGCAGACGATTTCAACTAGGCACTGGCTAATGTCATAAAAGTGGGTGGGACTTAAAACAGTGCTTCCGGGGGATCTTGAAGAAAACGACAAATATTATTCTCTCTAGCCATCTTGGTTTTTTGTTAGAGCGTCCTTTGAGCGTGATTGACCAGTTGCGTATGTGCGCTGCCACACACAGGTACAAAGTTCTCAGAATTGTGTGGAGGTGCAGATGCTCCGCCGCATTCCTCAACAACAACTGCGCCTTACTGCTTGGTTTCGAACTGTTTCTTAACACTGTTCTGTTGTACGGACAAATACGTTGCACAATACAATTATTTCGCAATGTTTTATAAAGCTCCCGACCGAAAACGAACTGAATAAAAATATATAAATGCCCCAAACGGTTAAAACAAAAACACCCAAAAATTGACCCGCTACAAGCACATCACATGCTGTTACAAAGTAGTGTAATCTGCAGACATCACCTCTCCCCCAACCCGTACAGATTGTTGAGAAAAGCTGAGTCATGTTTATAGTGTGTGATTATTAGTGTGAGCACGGTTATATTCCATCAAAATAACAGTGCTGTATGTGTATTCTCATAATGCTTACTTCAATTCAGGGGATGATGATGTTTAATATACAGTGGAACCTCAATATAATGCCCCTGTGATAAAACACGACACTTGATGTAATGCTCATTTTTCACTGTCCCAGAAAATTAAATAGTTAAACTTGGGACCTTTATATAAAGCGACCCTCGATATAAAGCGCTTTTTGGCCAGTCTGCAGTGTTATATCAAGGTTTCATTGTAATGGTATGTTCATCTGAACATGTGGTTAAATAATTTGGGGAATTTCAGCTTTTTATTAAACTGTTCAATGTGAATAGGTGCACCCGATACTGTGCCAGGTTTCGAAGGAAGCACAGTGAAATTCCCGCCACCATCCACTGAAGATACAGAAGATGATATAGACAAAGATATAAGGTCTGATGATACTGAAGAAGACATAGAAACATCTGAAGTTGAAACGCGTGACCGAGGAGACATTATCGCTGGCACACCGTCCTCATCTAGCCATAACTTAAGTTGTGAAATAGAAATGCAGGATGTGTATCAAGATGAAAATACTTCTTAGCTGGAACAGTAGCTCATTATAATTGCTATTTCTTGATCTACAGATTGTGTCTCTGACAGTCTGTAATACGAACATTAATTTTTAGTCAGTACTGTTTTTATATATTAATTTATATGGTTAATTGTATAAATTACCTCCATTAATTTGTTTTAGATGTATTTTATTTTAAAATGTAAACAGAGAGTATATAAAAACAAATGCTTGTAGCTTTGTTTAATACATGATGCCTTGTGTTTTCTTTCTCTGTGTGTTAGTTCCGAAGCTGTTCTAAATTTAAAGAACAGTTTGCAGCAGTTGAATGTACAGCCTTTGAATATAGTATATATAAAAAGTTAAGTATTTATTGTTTACTTTCCTAACACTTTGTCAGCTTATAAAATGTAAAAACTATGTACATACAATTTCTTTTTCTAGCAATTGTGAATCTGTATAATCTCTACAGATGAATGCTGGAATTTCTCAACATGAAGAAAAATGTATTTTGAGAAAATAAAGGAAATTTTCCTAATTTTATTTTGTTTTCCTCACAAAATAAATATTTGCCATAGTTTAGTGTAATCATAGTTTTTGTGTCTTAAAAATGTTAACTAACAGTAAAAATAAAGGAATGAAAGGAGTTGTGAATAAAAGGGTTATCAGAATGGTTTGTGGCAGAACCTGTGGAAGAATGAAATAAATCTAAAAAACCATAATTATTAATTTATTATATATCCACTTTTGCTGTTGTGAAATGTTACAGTTTGTCATGAGGTATTGAAATAATACAAGGCAATGAAAATGTATTGAACTAGCCAACTGGGTGATGGTTTCAGGGTCTCAGACTCCAGACTGTGTGCTTATATCATAACCTTATTAACACCAGTGTTTCAATTCTTCCTTTGTTGTGTGTTTGCTAATCAAGGAAATAGTTTGTGATACGGGTCCTCCTTTCACAAATTACAGTGAGTTTGTAAAGTCAGAAAGTCACTGTGTTCTTGATGTAACGGAACAATAATCGTAGAAATTAATGTATGTTTAAATAAAATTTTGATTTATTTATTTATGTATGTTTATTACAATTTGAAGATGGCATACCTTGAAAATTTATAAAAATGTTAGAAATGCCCCCCTCATACGTTAATACAGCACTGAACCCTGTTTCACTTTAGTTTTAAACACTTCAGCCAGCTGATCTTGTGAATGTTGTGTATGTTGCAGTTATCTCTGATTTCAGTTGTTCAGCTATGCGTGCATGGTCTGCTGCATGCAATACACTGTTTGTTTTGCCCACAAACCTATTGAGTTCATTCTCCAAAAACATCATCGAAAAGTGTCACTGACCTGTTAGCTGTGTGGGCTGAAGTCCTATTTTGTTGAAACCAACTGTAATGAATCTCCACTTCTGAGTTTACTGATAAAGTTCATTAAAATGTCACAACAATAACGATCACTGTTAATTGTCTGTTCAAAGAATATAGAGCCCTCAATGCAATTCCTGCTAATTCCAACCGACATTGAAAATTTTTCATCATGAAAAGGCTGTTCTTGTAAAGCGTAAAGGTTCTCTGGTGACTAAAGTCATGAATTTTGGAAATTTATATACACTGAGAGATAAAACCCAAGCTTCATCTGTGAAGAAAGTGATGTCAAGGACATCTTGAGTGATTTTTTTCAATTAAATTGGTAAATTTTATTAGTCTCCCATTGAGCGCTCCCCAGGTGGCGGATAGGTGACTGCTCACCAGATATGGTTGGTACCGGGGAAATAAAATGGGGGGACCAACACTAGCAACTGCTGCCTTGTAGTTGGATATTGGTTTATCAAAGGCTAAACCTTGATTTAAAATTGCCTGGTCCTCCAGGTGGGGGGTCAATGCGATGGGCCAACTCTCCATTCATTGGAAAAAAAGGAAATGTTAAATATCCATTACAGCTGGATGGATTCAATAAAGATAAATGATAAAGCTACATAAACAGACTATGAGAATCGGAGTGTGGAATGTACAAGGTTTAAGGAGAAAAGTAGGGGAAGTTATTAACAAATTCGAAAATAGAAACCTCGATATAGTTGTATTGTCAGAAACAAAACAAAAATGGGAATGGTGTAGAAACATATGGTGAGATACATTTCTACAGTGGTGTACCTAAGGATCAGAGAGCAAAGAGAGCAAATCTGTGCTGTAAAAACAAACTGAAGAGATATATAACAAACTGGGAACCCATTGATGAAAATCTGATAAAAAAAATTAACATTAACCTGCATGGATACAAAAGTACAAAAATAGATGTATGTGCCATTATTGAAGATGAAATACTGCATACTATAGATGTCATTTTCAGTAAACTAAGTGATATTATAGAGGAAAGTGGAAGCACAAGAGAAGATATCATAGCTGGAGATTTTAATGGTAGAACTGGGAAACAAATGGACACTCAAATCATAGGACCTGTTGGAGAACAAATACACAAATATACATGGCATCAGGGTACATTACAGCTGAAGTCAATTATATAGACTGTATATGGGGTGTTCAGAGCACAAGTAGACCAAGTCCATTTTTGTCATATTCTCTACTTTGCATGCAGTACTAGCACAAGAATGAATACTTTTCAGAGCAACAACAGACTAAGCCCATGCTTTGTTATTTAGCCAGCTGTAGCAGCATTAGTGGCAGTCATGGTTTCATATATTTTCAGAGCACAAGTGAACCAAGTCCTCATATTTAGTATTAAAGATAGAAAATCTTATTAAAATTATTATAACAGCACTTTTGGCCATTATCATTATTTAAGTTAATATCTTAAATGCAATTATAACAGTCAACAGAGATTGAAAATGCTCTCCAGAACTAATCATTGATCCTTTTCCTAAACTTTATCCTTATATTTCTCGAAATATGACAGAATGGACTTGGTCTGATTGTGCTCTGACCACCCCATATAATAGTTCGGCAACAAACAAAGTTAAAAGTACGAGATGTCAAGAGGAGTAATGCTCGGTGTTCATTTTCTGGTAAACTCAAAAATTTTGTTTCCTTTTAGAGCGGCAGATACTAGAGGAAGACAAATTAATGATGGAGATACTCCCCAAACTAAAATAAATACCCTGAAGTGAAATCGCAACAGTTTGGAAAATAAAAGTACCGTATATTTATATAGAAAGAGAGTGGATGAGAAACTATCTGAAACTCATTTCAATGGTACAAAAATTCAATACCAATATCTTTTGAACAAGATACTTGAGGCAGCTGAAGAAGTGTTAGAACAGCTATTGGTAATGAGTAGAGAAGAATATTTAAAAGACATTAAAGAGAATTTAGAAGAAATATCAGATGATTGTATTCGCTTGGATATAAATATTGTAAAAGAAGCGGTGAAATCTAAAGAATATAAAGGCAACTGGAATTGGAGACGTCTCCACAAAGTTATTGAAAAATGGTACAAATAAATTATATGAATTATTAAGAAATCTTTTTGAAAAATGTCTGAATGGAGAAAAGGTGCCATCAGATTGGAAGATGGAATACATTTCTACAACACACAAGGAAGGAAGCAAAGATGATTACAAAAATTATAGAGGCATAGTAGTTACTATCACACTAAGTAGGGTTTATGGAAGAGTACTTAAACATTTCTTAGAAGCTGAATGCAGTGACATGGAGGCTGAAGAACAAGCAGGTTTCAGGGTTGGTAGATCAACTATAGATCATATTTTCTCCTTACAGCAGATAACTGAAAAGAAAACAGTCCGAGCACAACCTCTACATTTAGTTTTTATTGACATTGAAAAAGCTTATGACAGTGTACCATTAGCCAATCTGTGGACAGCTTTAAGTTCAACTAGTATCAATATCAACCCCATTATCATAAAAGCAATAGCAAATTTCTACAACAATTCTATATCAAGAATACAAATAGGAAAGAATTGTCACCAGGGTTTCAAGTGACCAAAGGTTTACGCCAGGGATGTCTATCACCCGCACTTTTTAAAATTTATGTAGAGAAAGCAATAGAGACTTGGAAAAAAGTGCAGGAACATATGAATTCCACTTGATGGTGGTACAGTTTATTCATTACAGTTTGCTGATTACCAATTACTTTTGGGTCAAGATTTTGAAGACATAGAGTAGATGACTAGAAAATTGATACAGGAATATCAGAAATGGGGACTAAATATAAATATTAATAAAACAAAATACACGGGGCAATAGGTGACCTTCAGCAAGACTTGATTTGGGGGAAAGCATGGGGAAGACTTCATGTACTGAGGGGTACAAGTATTTAGGGGTGACAATTATGGCCAGTGGAAAGCAAGACAAAGAAATAAAATCCAGAATTAATTGGGAAAGATGGCTATCTCTGCATTAAATGGAATCCTGTGGGATAAACGAATTACAGCAGAAACTAAAACCATTGTTAGAAGTATCATGACTTACGGCTTAGAAGTTTGGACTACCAATAAACTCACAAGAACAAAATTAATGACAGCAGAGGTGGGCTTTTGAAGAATAAGAAAATTAGAAATGAAGTTATTAAGGACAGAGTGGATGTGAAAAATTCAATTTGTTGATTTTATTCTAACATATAATTATAATGGTATGGACACACAAAAAGAAGGGCACAAGAAAGGTCGCCAAGGAGAGTTATGGAATGGACCCCACCAGGAAGAAGGAAAAGAGGAAGACCACCTATCACTTGGATAGAAGAAATTCAGACTATATTGAGGGAAAGAGAAATTGAAGATCTTTGGATTGACAAGCAGCAGTGGAAGATGAGAATCCAATCAATTTTATAATTCTTGGATTTCGTTGTCCATGACATGTCCGTCTCTTAACTAAATATAATTATTTCACTACGACTCGGAACACAAAACTTTTTTATGGGTAAAAACGTAAAAGCTTTACCTTACAACCTGAACCGGTTTTCACTTTTAAAAAGCTTCTTCAGAGGTTGCCGCTGGTAGCACTGTTCATCGTGTTTTTGGCGACGAAATTTATTTTCGAAAGATCGATGTTGTGTGTGTGAGGTGTGATATGTAATGCGAATAATGCGTGTGATTTGAATTGCGTCTGTTCGTTTAGGATGTCGTTTTTATTTGTTCTCGTGTGTTTGTATATTTCCAATTGTTCTAGAGTGTCTAGTTTTCGGCCTTTTGTGTGTACGTGTAGCATGTCCATGTTATTGTCGATGTTTTTGTATGTGTGGTTTGCTTCAATGAGGTGGTTTGCAAAGGTGGATTCTGTAGTGGAGTGGAGTGCCTTTGTGTGTTCAATGTATCTTTGTTTGAAGTTACGTCCTGTCTGGCCTATGTAGAATTTGTTGCAATCTGAGCAATTTAGTTTGTAAACACCAGGAAGATCGAATTTGTTTTGTGCTTTGTATGTGTTCTGTTTTGTTAGTAGTTTTGTAAGCGATTTTGTATCCTGCTTTTTTGAATTTGTGGGCTATTTTTTCAGTTTGTTTGTTGACGTATGTTAGTGTTATGAATTTGTTGTTTTCTGTCTTTGCCTGTTGTTTGTTTTCTGTAGGAGTTTATTGACTATTGTTCTGTCGTATCCGTTGGATTCTGCTAGATATTTTATCGTGTTTAGTTCGTCTTTGTAGTCTTTTTCATCTAGGAGGATGTTGTTAAGTCTATGTATCATGGTTCTGAAGGCAGCTAGTTTGTGTTGTATTGGGTGATTGGAGGAGTTGTGTATTAGTGTGTCAGTTGTAGTCGGTTTTCTGTATATACTGAATTTGTGCCTGTGTTCAAGTTTTGTGATGGAGAGGTCTAAGAAGTTTATGCTATTGTTGTGTTCGTATTCGGCAGTAAAGGTTATGTTTTTATGTATTTTGTTTATGTGTGTTAGTAATTGTTCACATTGTCTTTTGTTATCCCTGTATAGTATTAGAATGTCATCAATGTATCTGTGCCAATATAGTATTTTATGTGAGTCTGTCATTGTTTGTGAGGATTTTTGTTTTTTCTAAGTGTTGGAGGAAGCCTTCTGCTAGAATGTTGGATATGGGGGAGCCCATGGGTAGTCCATCATTCTGTGTGTAGAATTTATTGTTATATGTAAAGTAGTTTTGTTTTGTGATAATGTTCAGAGTTTCTGTTATTTCATTGATAAGTTCGTCTGGTGTGTTGTTCTGTTTGAGTTTGTTTTGTAGGATGGTGATTGTTTCAGAGATGGGGATGTTTGTGTACAGGTTTTTAATGTCAAAGGAGGCTAATGTGGTATAATGGGGGATGTGTATGTTTTTTATTTTTGTTACGGGGTCTGTGTTGTTTTTTACTGCAATGTTGTTGTCTAGTTGTGTGTGTTGTCTGATAATTTTGTCTAGATGTTTTGCGAGTTTGTATGCAGAGGCATTGCGGTAATTGATAATGGGGCGGATCGGAATTTCTTCTTTATGGATTTTGGGAAGCGCTTGGAGGGTAGTGGCTGATGGTCGGATTTGTCTCATGTAGGGTTTTTGTTTGTGTATCATTATGTGTTTGGCTTTGTTGATTAGTTGTTTTACTGTGTTTTGGTATCTGTAGGTGGGGGTCTTGTTTTAGTTCTGTGATGTTTTGTTCCATGAAGTTTTGTACTTTGTTGTGTAAAGCTTGTAAGGTTTAGGTTGTAAGGTAGAGCTTTTACATTTTTACCCATAAAAAGTTTGTGTTCCGAGTCGTAGTGAAATAATTATATTTAATTTTATAATCTTTGGTTTCCTGGAAAATGTGTTAAGCTGGATTAATAAAATTGGTAAATCATTCACAATAACATGGTCTGTTTGTTTGATCCCTTGTACCGCTTTATGTGTAGCAACTCTGATTTCATGCTGTTGTGCCAGCTTGTGCATTATTTCAATGTGTTTTTTAACACAAGAGTCCAAAATATCCAGTAGTTTCTGTTCATTTAGTTTAGACAGTCTTCCACTTTGTTCAACATCTTCAACAGAACCTGTTTTATGGAATTTGTCAGTGAGCCTGTAAACTGTATTGCAGTGTGGAACGGGGGTTTACAGAATTTTGTTTAGGAAATGTATCCTTCACTTTATCATTGCAGTTGTCACTTTCACAGAATACATGTTTAACAAGAAAAATGCTTGGATTTCGTTGTCCATGACGTGTCCGTTACTTAACTAAATATAACCAACGGATACGACAGAACAATAGTCAATAAACTCCTACACAAAACAAAGAACAGACAAAGACAGAAAACAACAAATTCATAACACTAACATACATCAACAACCAAACTGAAAAAATAGTCCACAAATTCAAAAAAGCAGGATACAGAATCACATACAAAACTACAAACAAAACAGAACACACACTATCAAAACACACACACAAAGCACAAAACAAATTCGATCTTCCTGGTGTTTACAAACTACAGTGCTCAGATTGCAACAAATTCTACATAGGCCAGATAGGATGTAGCTTCAAACAAAGATACATCGAATGTAACGGTACAGAAGTGTGTGATCCAGTTTTAATTTCAATTCAGTAATTAATAAATTCACTTTCCCCTGTAAGGAGCCCCAAGCAGCAGTGCACATACAGCTAGTCTAAACAATTGCCAGACGTATTGCGTAACCGCCAGCAGCAGCCTTGTGACACAGTCTGCAGTCTGCAGTGTGTCAGTAGAGAGTGAACAACAGACAGCCAGCATCAGACAGTAAAGTTGTAATAAAATTAAACAGTGGCCTCGGGCGCAAGATAGGCCGAAAATAATCTAATCGGCCTATCAAGTAAAGTGTTAACGCGCAGTTTGTCAAAAAATAGGCTTGTGAACAATGTAAGCCGACCGATTGAAAAGAATAGTGCTGGTATTTGTGAAACAGCCTTAAAATTTGTGATTGAGAAAATAATCCAAGTTAAACAGTATAAAATCAGTTTTCGGAGTGTTCTACAAACAAAAAGTGCGTAACACGTGGTGGCGGAAATTGTGGATTGCATTGACCAGATGAGTAGCCAACTAAAGAACATAATCAATTGAATAAAATCAAACACCATTTTTAGTAATTTCCTTTGTCATGTATAACGTATTAAATTTCAAACGAGATCTCTAAGGGAAAAAATTTACTACTGGTTCATAATAGTTTGTTAGAGGCTAGTTGATTAAGAAATGTTTATTTTATTAATTCATAAAATTTCACCTTAAAATAAATTCAGATTTTATTTAATATAAAGTATGTGTTAGAGTAAGTCATTACGCCATAACCATTTCCTAGTTTTCTGTGCTGACAACTCGTTTAACGATCTTTGGGATTTTCTGAGTTTTATTATGGTCAGATAGCGGGATTTTTATAAGGGCAAGTGTGTAGAATGGTTTCGATATTAAACCATAAAATATCGTGGCGACCTGGGTAATTTTTAAAGGTAAGTTTGACGGGGACTATGACGGTAAGTAAAATTCTGGCAGCGGTGAGTATTATTTTATGATGAGTGTATTATTTAGTTAAAAGGGTAGAAGGTGAGTACCTTCACAGTGGCGACCCTGCCAGGATGTTCGTATATAAAAATTTATAGGAACTAGACCTGTTTTAAAGCACAGAAAGTAGGATTTGGTAACGGCGTATTTGTAGAAATAATCGTATATATATTTACGTTATAAAAGGTTATGTTTTGATAGGGTTATTGTGTTTACTTGTCCTGTTGACAATGATTGTGTTATAAGATAATAGTGGTTTTTTATATCTAAAGGGTTTATTAGAAATAACATTTTTGAACATGACCGAGGCACAAGAAAATAAAGTGAGTGGATCGGGGGAGTTATGGAATGATACGGAATTCTTGCGAGAGTTTGAAAGGGTTTTGAACAGAATGACTGAGGATGATTGGCGTAAATTAAATAATAAGCTTAGAGAAATGGAAGAACAAAAAACGGGATTATACGCTTTGTTGAATGAAAATAGTGATGATACTAGGAAACACAGTAACGAGGTAAGGGAAGGGGTAGCGTTAGATAATAAAATATTGAATAATGATAATTATGAGATTAAAATGGGGATAAATGGTGAAGAGACAGACCAATTAAGCGAAAAAGACAATCAAATAACAGAGAATGAGGTAAGTAAAAATAGTGTAAATGGAAATAAAATAACAGACGAAAATGGTGTCAATACACATGAGAGTGTAGGGGTGACAGAAAACTGCGATTATGGTGGTAAGTTATACGCCGATGAGAATATAAATAACAAAGAAATAGGAGACAAGGTAAGTGGTAGTAATACAATTAATTATAATGATGAAATAACATTAAACAAGAATAATGATGATGTAGCTGAAAATGGGGTATCAAAAAGTGATACAGTAGACAATAGTGAAAATGAGAGTAGAATGAGAGTTGAGATTGATCATGGATTGTTAGTTAGTGTTTATGATTTAGAAAGGGAGTATGTATAGTGGTAGCTTAAATGTAGAAGGTGAACAGGGGGCAAATTTTTATGGGGTTAAATGTGAAGCAGAGACTTCACAATTGTTGATGGAGGACAAGAGTTCCTCAATAGTTTTTGTAGAAGACGAGAGTTCTTCAGAAGGTAAAATAAGTTTTTTGTGTTTATCTGGTAGGGCCAGATGGTATTTAGATAATTTTATGGTATTGCCCTCTGCATGGAATGGGAGAGTTCAGTGTGGTTATGAGAGGTATTGCAAAGAAAGAGAGAGAAATAAAAATTTTTGAGGTTAATAGAGGGTATGAAATGTTGGTGCAGGTGTTAGATAGGGAGAGAGATGATGAAAGAGAGAGAGAGGAATATCTGAATAACACTGTTATAAATAATGATAAAATAATTGATTTGATATTTATAAAAACTACTGACGGAGACTGGATAAAATTAATTGATCGTGACAGGTTGTATGAGATAATAAATGGTATGATGATGAACTTAGAAATAATGGTTTATGAAAACAATAATAATAAACTAAAGGTGGACAAAAATCATTTAGTCTATAAATATGTGAGATATCTTTTTGACGATGGAGGCTAGACCATAAAACAATAAAAGACAGTTAAATATTTTGTTTTAAGGATTTTGACTTAGCTGATTTTGACATTGAAGTGTGATATAACTGAATAATTAATGATGACGATTTGTAAATACATGTTTAGTGAAAGTAATTGTATGTATTATAAAATGTTGGATAACCAATGTATGTATGTAGTAGAAATTGTTGTGATGATAATAATAATATTAATATTTTGCAGCCTAAATAAATAACAAAAATTAATTGGGAAGAAGATAACTAATGAGTTGTAATTATTGTATTTAGTGAAAGTAATTAAAAATGTTGTATTCATTAATTGATTTAATTAAAATAATTTGAAATTTTTAAATATTTTGCTTGATTTAAATGTTATACGGTTGAAATTTTCTAATGAGTTTAAATTGTTTTATGAGATTTGATGTTAATAAATAAATGTTAAATTTTTTGTATGAGATAACATTGTTGTTAAATGTTTCAGAGGTTACGTGGAGATATTGGTGTGTGTGTGTGGTGTGTGTATTTTGTATTCATGTCAATAGGTGGATAATGTATTGTAAGTATAAAGTTCATTATACCAGTCAGATAGAATAAAACGCTTACAGGTGTGAAAAGAGTTTAATTCAATAATAAACATGAATTGAGATAATAGCATTAAATAGAAATTGTAATTAAAAAAGGAATAATGAAAGGTGAATTAAAATTATATTAGGTTTGAACTGTAAGAAATGGACATCGATAAATATGTTATCTAAAAGATTTATAAAAATTGAAAAGTGCAGTACAGCTGTTAGAGGTGAGGTAAGCAGAATGTTGAGTGGTTATAACTGTGTTTATGAAAACACCAGTCTGGCATACAAGTGTTTATATAAACAGGTGTGGTATGTTGAGACTAATGTCTGTAGTCATGCTTGGTGACAATAACAAAAATGCTGTAGTCTGCTGAATCATTACCAGCAGCAAAACCCTAATGTGACATAAAAGGACTGAAATTAAATTTTTTCAGACAAAATAATAATGCGGTAATTATTACAACTTAGAGTTTGAGAAATTAAATAAAATTAAATCAATTTGGTAATTAAATTAATTGGAAAGAGGATTTTAATAACAAATTTAAATTTATTCTGATTCAAACTTCAAATGTAATTGTAAAATAAATGAAATATGTACTTTCATTATTTAATGTCATTAAACAAAAATTTTGTTTAGCCTATATAAATATAGTAGTCAAGTGGATATAATTTGTATTTTAGGTACTATTACTGTGAGTTAATGTAATCATGTATAATTAATGTGTCATTTTGGCTGGGCAATATTGTACGGGGAATATTATTCAATTTAACTGGAATTTATGTGTACCATTGTAAACCAATATTGTTTTATTAATACTATCGTTTAGGGTCTATAATACAAAATGAGCCAGTACGTTGTCAATGAACCAGTACGGCTAAGAGGAAACAAATCAGTTGTGGGATATGGAGTGATGGAAGGCCGTTTGTCAATTTTTTAATTCCATGTTATAAAGTCAGGCGATACTGGGTCGGGTATCTGTTCGATTTTTCGGTGTTGGGATCTCGAACAGAGGAGTCCAGTAAGATCGGATGGGTGCTGCCGCAGTCGCCAGACTAGGGGGGTAAGAACTCATGATTTAGTAGAGTGTTCAGGGGGGTTGCGGCGCCATATTCCTCACTGATCCTCTTAGGTTTAGGCAATAAGAGTTTGAACGCTCCGGCTTTCAACCTCTTATTGGGGGGGTATTGTAACGGTACAGAAGTGTGTGATCCAGTTTTAATTTCAATTCAGTAATTAATAAATTCACTTTCCCCTGTAAGGAGCCCCAAGCAGCAGTGCACATACAGCTAGTCTAAACAATTGCCAGACGTATTGCGTAACCGCCAGCAGCAGCCTTGTGACACAGTCTGCAGTCTGCAGTGTGTCAGTAGAGAGTGAACAACAGACAGCCAGCATCAGACAGTAAAGTTGTAATAAAATTAAACAGTGGCCTCGGGCGCAAGATAGGCCGAAAATAATCTAATCGGCCTATCAAGTAAAGTGTTAACGCGCAGTTTGCCAAAAAATAGGCTTGCGAACAATGTAAGCCGACCGATTGAAAAGAATAGTGCTGGTATTTGTGAAACAGCCTTAAAATTTGTGATTGAGAAAATAATCCAAGTTAAACAGTATAAAATCAGTTTTCGGAGTGTTCTACAAACAAAAAGTGCGTAACACGTGGTGGCGGAAATTGTGGATTGCATTGACCAGATGAGTAGCCAACTAAAGAACATAATCAATTGAATAAAATCAAACACCATTTTTAGTAATTTCCTTTGTCATGTATAACGTATTAAATTTCAAACGAGATCTCTAAGGGAAAAAATTTACTACTGGTTCATAATAGTTTGTTAGAGGCTAGTTGATTAAGAAATGTTTATTTTATTAATTCATAAAATTTCACCTTAAAATAAATTCAGATTTTATTTAATATAAAGTATGTGTTAGAGTAAGTCATTACGCCATAACCATTTCCTAGTTTTCTGTGCTGACAACTCGTTTAACGATCTTTGGGATTTTCTGAGTTTTATTATGGTCAGATAGCGGGATTTTTATAAGGGCAAGTGTGTAGAATGGTTTCGATATTAAACCATAAAATATCGTGGCGACCTGGGTAATTTTTAAAGGTAAGTTTGACGGGGACTATGACGGTAAGTAAAATTCTGGCAGCGGTGAGTATTATTTTATGATGAGTGTATTATTTAGTTAAAAGGGTAGAAGGTGAGTACCTTCACACGAACACACAAAGGCACTACACTCCACTACAGAATCCACCTCTGCAAACCACCTCATTGAAGCAAACCACACATACAAAAACATCGACAATAACATGGACATTCTACACATACACACAAAAGGCCGAAAACTAGACACTCTAGAACAATTGGAAATAAACAAACACATGGAAACACATAAAAACAACATCCTAAACGAACAGACAATTCAAATTGCACGCATTATTCAAACATATCACACCCCACACACACAATATCGATCTTTCAAAGTCGATACAGTCACCAACAACAAGATGGACAGCGCTCCCAGTGGCAGGCTCTGATGAAGCTTATAATAAGCAATAACTGGTTCAGGCTATAAGGTAAAACGTTTACGTTTTTACCCATAAAAAACTTGTTATGAGTCGGTAGTGAATTAATTATATTAAGAAAAATGCGTTCCTTGATCAGAATAACCATGATGCTTCTGAAAACAATTTCACATACAACAGTAACTCTATGTATAGTTAGGGACACATACAACAACAGCAACTCACAAGAATTACATCTAACCTCTCAATCCATGTGAAGCACAGACAGTGTTAGTAACCCAAACGGTGCTGTCAACTTGTCAAGTCTAGTGGACAGTGACTTTCCGAACAGATTGTAGCATGCAGTCAGGATAAACATGAAATAATAAACTGCACTCACACAGAATCATATTTCTTGTTGCCATAACTAAAGTTTTTTCAACTAGGACAGGATGTACTCAAATTAATTAAAGAGGAGACAAAAAGTAATTTATGATCCACACACATACTTTTATAAACATTGTAACAATCTGATTAGAAATTTAATAAAAACAACAACTTCCAATATCTCGTTTTCTCACTTACCTTGTAAATTACCCAGGGTTCTATGGACGAAGCTGTGAACTATAGAAGTGGTTCATTGGGTTCTGAACGTAATAATTAGTTTAACACATTTTTATAAAAAAGAGACATCTTATTTATTATTTCTAAATTCAACATTATTCTCTCCCTTTTCTTTCTTCTACCTTCTATTACATAATATTTCACTATAATGAACCTTACGTACAGACCAGTACTTTTATGTTTTATTATTTTCCCATTCTTTCCCCACACACACACACACACACTCACTCGCTCTTTACAATTTGGATATTCCCCCCTTTTTATTTTACTGAGCTCTTTTTACCCCTAGTTTAATTTCATTTCATTAAATTTAACATAGCTACTTACCTGCTTTACTCATTCCTATTGTGGCCGTCTACACGTTGTTTCACCACTACCGTTGGTTGGCTTTTATTCACTTTATGTCCGAAATCATGGTTAAACTGTTCCAAATTTAAAACTGTAATATATATTGATTCTGATTACATCTTTTACACTGTTTTACATTAATTCAAAGCACTTTTTGTTGGTCAACCATAACTTTGCTCACGAGCACTGATTTTAATGAACCGTGCGTTAAAACATCCGCGCGGTTGCGAGATCTTTTGTCGACTGAGCGTCCAAAATGGCTAAAAGGACTCTCTGCCTTTTCACCTCGTGGTCTGCTAAGGTGCCTTGCCCGTTTTGCGTTTGCTGATTGGTTCAAATGCGGCTAAGGGAATAATTCGCCTTCCTTCCATGATGAATTTTGGGTTGTAGATTACATATTTTCTTTTGACCTTTTCTGTCCTCTGTCACAAAATCTACCGTGTCTACCTCTGACTAGTACGGGGCTAGGCCACAGGGTGTTAACAAACAAATATTTTTACAATTACTACAGCGTACCTTGTACTAACCGTTACTGACCTCACCCATAGGATATTTTACTAGAAATTATTACAAAATATCTGCTCCCTTGTGACTTTTAACTTTTTATTAATAAAATTTGGATACATAAAATACTTAAAAACTGTCAACTTCCAAAAATTCTTACCTTCACGTGATCCAGGGTCTTATATGCGACCTCGTGACCTGTAAGAGTGATTATTGGGTTTTGTTACGTAATAAATATTAACTCTCATTTACTACAATTAAACAAACTCATTTTAATGTTATTTATATTCTCTACATCTATTACATAGTATTTTATTATAATAGCCCCTACTTCTATACCAGTACTTTTGTTTTATTTTCCCCAGTTATTTTTTACGTACATACACTCTCTCACTCTTTCTTTTTACATTGTTTTACCCCCTCGTACTTGAGCTCATTAATAAATATATTTTTTAGTTTTAGCAACTGATTAGATTGTACCTGCACGTGCTATTCCGCCATCTTTCTATTTCACTCTCACAAACACTGTTTTTATACTTCACGTTTACATTTATTATTCATTTCGCGGACACTATTTCTGCCGGTTGTCCTTCTCTGACACAATTACATATTTCGGTAGACCTTAGCTACTCAGTTCACTTCGGTCTACCGAAATTCCGAGGCTGCATTATATTACGGCTGTACTGTGTGATTCCTTGTGACGAACTGCTCTGCGACGACTCTGAACATAGTGCGCGCGGTTGCCTACCCGCCAGGCGTTAGGCGTTGCCGTCAACTCGTACTCTGTGATTCGTTGTTTCCGTCGCATGTTCGGCTATGGAATTTTTTCTGTATGTGACTTTTATGTTGTGAAAAGCGGCACACTCACGCGCTCGTACACATTCCCAGACTCTTAATTACTTTTGTACCTCGTACGGCTTGGCACGAGGTGGACTACAAGGTGTTCAAAAATGTCAAGCGTTTGTGATCAAAACGTTGTTCAGCTTGGGTTGCTGATGCTTTTTACAATTACTATGGAATTCAAAATAAATACCCTAGTTTGTCCCGTTACAATACCCCCCCAATGAGAGGTTTTCTGTCGAAACAGAAAAACTCTCATTGCCTAAAAACCTAAGAGGACCAGCTAGGATATGGCGCAATTGACCCCCCCCCGTAAATCCTTACTAAAATCTTGGGTAACTTACCCCCCTAGTCCGGTGACTATGGGTGCACCTGAATGACCTTACTGGACTTCCCTCTCGAGATCCCAACACCGCAAAGTCAGACAGGCACCAGCCACAGTATCACCAGGCTCTGTAACAATTAAAACAAAATGTCAATAATTAGACTTCCACCAAACCAGATCCTCAACTGATTTATTTCCCTCTTAGACGTACTGGATTGCCTTTAGCAAAGTACTGGTTGGGTATATATGCGCCTTCTTAACATAAACATATTACATTCCTATTTCACAAAAACCTATACTCAAGATACATTAATAACCTCAGGTTAACATAAAACATTTCATTTCTGAATCTGAATAAAATTTACTAACATTACTCAACTTTTAATTTCAATTTCCATTGATCAAACATCTTAACCAAATTAATTAAACTGTTTATCTAGTCTTATTACTTCAATCTTGTTTTCATATTCAAAGTTTCAATCATTGCATTTTCATCAGTTATCATTTATTTTACAATTCAAATCAAAATAAGTTTAAGTTCATTACTAAAATTCACATTTTAAATTAATTAGACCATCTCTTTCAATTAATTACTTTAATTGCCTTACTTGAAACCTTATACATTAATTAAATCCTCTCACGTAAATTTTAATTACCTCATAATCAAAACACTGTAATTCACTTTAATTACATTATTCAAAACAAATTTAGTTCATTTCATTTCATCTTGCATTTATTTACTTTCATAATAAAATTTATCTATCATCTTTACATAACCTCCAAATCAAAACTTTTTAAATTTACTACCGAAATCTCTATTTCTTAAATGAATTTAATTTTCCTTACACCTTCATAATTATATATTGACAATTATAAAAAAAAAACTTATTACTATCTTAAAATCAATTACAACTATAAATTGATTACACCACAATATAATATACACATAACACCGTACATCAGCTGATATCTTATCAGCATATGAACATAACCTTACTCTAAGTACCTTTAACAAATGTAAACCCAAATACAAAATTATCTACAATATACTTTTCAAACACATTCAATTTCATTCCCAAAATATCAATTTCATTATAAAATTCATACTGACATATGGTCAATCATTCAATCAAATAAACCATGATTGCTGTCACAAACTCAAAACTATAAACCTTTATCACAACAAATATAATGTACATAACCATATGTACCTTCTGATACCTTGTAATAACAATATGACTCAATAACTAAACACATTTTACGTTTAATCATTTACTATTTATTATAAAGTATAAATCTCAGAAAAATCATTTGTACAACATTTTTAATTAATTAATTACTTAATTATATTATTCAAAGCAATTTCAATTCAGTTAATTTCATTATAAAACTCACAATTACTCTCATTCTTTATTTAGTCTGGTAAAATGTTATTATTATTATAAAATCAATTCCTCTTACACACTTACATTGTTTACATAAAATACACAGTACACCATAACCTATTACACAAATACATTTGACATCAACACAAAACTATGTACAATCCACACTATTATCTGTTATAGTTTACCACAAGTCATTTCATAATTCAGTCCATCTCAAAAACCCACTGCACTCACATAATTAAATGTTCATGAACAACACTATTTACCCTCCATCATCAAACAGCAATCTTATGTTTTTATAACACAATTCACTTTTAATTACTTTCACTTGATCACCATTAATATAGCAACTATTCAATTTTTCCAATTGTTCCATTACACCCACATAATAATCCCCAGGATTACTATATATTCTTTCACAAAAACTGTCTACATTGCTCCAGTCTCCTTTGTTATCATTTGTCACAAATACATAGTTTCTACCATCATCATCATAGTAATCAGCTGTTACTAGTACGCTAATTCTCCCAACAGGTAAGTGTATATCATCATCAATATCAACATAATCATCGTTTACTACTTCAGTGCTCATTTCTACACAAGGTAAGTTTTTCATATAATTAACTCTCTCCGTATTTATTCTCTCTATTAATTCTTTATAACTTCTATTAACGTCAAACAACACTATCTTGTCACTATTTCTTTCTATTTGCTATAATAAAAGATTTTAAACTTCCACCTACCTTTAATTATTTTGTGTGTTGGCCGTTATGTGTGATCTCTAGTGTGGAACTAACCCAGCTCGTACGACGAACTGATCAGTGCAGCAAATGAACTGATTTGTTTAACAAATTATGTAATATAGCAGACAACATTTTATTGACTACTAATATGACATTTATTCTTCCCACTTCCTTCTATGCATGATATAAAAAATAAAAAAAAGTAAACCTTTTTCTTTTTAAACTATGAAATACATCGTCATCATTTTTATCTACATCAAAGCTTTAACTATTTAACATCGATTATTCTAAAAGAACCAATACCTTTATTTTTATTTTCTTATCTACACACGCAACTCACATCCAAATTATTTGAGATCTCATTAATTTCCTTTTAGTTTCTGCCCATGTATATAAAATTAAAAAAAAAAACTGTTACTTGTTCAAAACTTACGTGGTACCACTCGTTGCGTCACGCGCGTTTATGCACTTTCACTATGTTATCGAATTTAGTTAAATTTTGTTCTTTAATATTACTTCAGCAACGTTATTCTTCTATTGTATGAAATTTAACACATTTTTTACTAAAATTAGACTCGGTTTTTATTAAGTCGAGTCTAATGCCACCCAGCCGGGTTTGTGACTAATCTGCGAGTGCCAACCAGACTCACCACTCTAGCTTGTTGCTGAACAGGAATACACTGCCTTCACACTACAATTTTTCCGTCGTCTTACAATATGTCTGTATTGTCTATAAGCGACAAGGGATAGTGTTGTTACATGGAGACGATATAGGAGGCTGAGGTACGCGGAGCCTCTGCTTAATTTCCTTCGTCTCCAAAGCACATGGCACATACTCTTTCTCCTTAGCCATTTTTTGTTACGGCGTCCCTTTTGCTTGTGAGGCGCTCGTGCAGGTGGACTCACATTCCACACGTGACAAACATTCAGTTCACAAACAAGTATTGCGTTCTCTGACAACACCCAGTCCAAAAAGTTATATTACCGTTCATAGTATGAATACAACGCTATTGCACATGGGACTTGCAATGATGATATTAAAGACATTTTAATAAATTTAATAAAAAAATAAAACCCCCATTTTGACACATTACAGTACCCCCCCCAATGAGAGGTTTTATGCCCAAGAGCATAAAAACTCTCATTGCCTAACCTAAAGGGATCAGCGTGGATGTGGAGCCATAACCCCCCTTTAATCCTTTATCACAAACACTATGGGTTTAACTACCCCCTAGTCAAGTGGCTGTGGAAACATCTATCCGACTTTGCTGGACTTTCTTCGAGAGAATCCCAACACCACAAAGTCAAACAGACTCGAGACTTCGCTGCTCCGACACGTCGGTCAGAACAGGTAAGCCCCACAGTATCACTTGGCTTTTAAGCATTCCGTAAAAATTATCTAATAACGGTTCTTTCATTCTTCCACATCCTCCACTGATGCGTTTCCCTTTAATTGTAAATAATTGTATTGGTTCGCTAAAAGCAAAGCATTGGTTCTTGTTTATACTTAATCATACATATACATTCCTAACAGTAATATAAACATTCGTTATTTACAATACATGTTGACCTGTCCGGTCTAAAACATCAAAACAATTTAAAAAAAAAATTCCAAAATCTTCAGATTTGCTTCAAAATTAATCACATACAGTTAACAATTCAAATGAAAAATTTCAATCCTAACCTGTCAACAACTATCATCTTCAATTTCCAATTTTTTTTTTTTTTTTTAAATAAAATTTCCAAAATAATTATGAAAAGCATCAACTATTTTTTAATTGATTTAATTTATCTAAATTTTAATGAATTATGTCATTCAAAAATTTTCATTTCCATTAGCTCATCTAAAATTATTTAACTGCTCCTCAAATTACACTAAGTTCAATCTCGGATTTCATTATCAACGTTAAATCAAAATAATTTTCAAATATGGTGTACATACATAAATTCATCATAATACATTTGGTTCAACGTAAACACCAAAATTAAACAAAATTGTAGGTACATGTTATACATATAAAACACACAAAAAAAACAACTTAATCTAACATACACGTGAAACTCTATAAGTTAATTCAATTTATTAAACTCTTACCCTAGGGTTCTTCTCCAAGGTTCTGCAGACGAACACAGCTGCAGAAAGGATTATTTGAGATGAACGGTACTAATATAAATACACAGTTTATGTTAAAACAAATTGCTTCGGGTTTATTGAACAAGTCAATTATTTCGTTTTAGACTACTTTTATAAAAAAGTTCTAATTGCTTTTCTGGTATATTGTTGTATTAAGAATGCATGGAATAAGTGACAAATAACATAAAATCACACAGGTCAACAAATGGAATCTTTCTTAATTCTAACCTAATACAAATTATACATTTTTTTGTATGAACCAATACGTTTATATCGTTTCCCCTTACTACTTTCTTTTATAGAGCTCTTTAAACTTTTAGATAATATTAGAAAATTTTGCTTGAGATGCTTGAAATCTTTAATTAATAGTTTGTTTATTGGTACTTAACCAAATCCTGAGAAGTTCTCGCTGCTTTCACCACCACCACGTGTAAATTACCAATTCCTCGAGCACTTCGCACTTCAATGTTTCACACATATATACGTCTTTCACATTCCGTATTGAGTAGTTTTAAAACCGTATTCAACAGGTTACTATTTTTTGTTTAATTAAGTTCTCACTGGTTTGTTTAATGGTTCCACATCATAAATGTAAGATAAAGTCGGCCGACATAATTTTACTCGCACTTGGATGTTTTATAGGCTGGTCGCGCTATATTGTTTATACATTTTATTGATTGTATTGGATAGGCCTACTTATATTTCAGCCTATCTTACACTCCCGAGGCCACCGTTTTACTTGTTACTACACTGTATGCTGCTGCTTACTACTGTTTGATGTTAATACTCTGATGACCATCTGCATACTGTGATTCACAAAGACTGCTGCTGGGGCTATTACGTAATACGTCTAGTCTGGCTGTCTAGACATCAGTTGTTTATGCTAACAATGTATGTGTTGCTGGTTACACAGGGGCACCTCACAGGTGGATACTGACAAAAATTAAAACTGGGGTAGCGCACAATTCTGTACCGTTACAATACCCCCCCCCCAATGAGAGGTTGGATGCCAAAGCATACAAACTCTCATTGCCTAAAACCTAAGAGGATCAGTGAGGATATGGCGCCGCAACCCCCCTGAACTCTCTACTGAAATCATGGGTACTTACCCCCCTAGTCTGGCAACTGTGGCAGCACCCATCCGATCTTACTGGACTTCTCTGCTCGAGATCCCAACACCATAAACTCGGACAGATACCCGCCACAGTATCACCTGACTCTGAAACATTTGATTAGAAAATTAACAAACAGGCCTTACATTACACCGTATCCACAACTGATTTGTTTCCTCTTAGCCGTACTGGTTCATGTTTGTTACAAAATATAACATGCATCTGGCTAAATTGTAATATAACTTCATCATCAAGCCCATATGCATGACTCATCTTCAACAAGTTACATTGTTTCACTCAACAATATAGTTTAACCCTAGAAGATACAATGTTAACAGAACAATATACGTTTACAGTAGTACATATGCATTCCAGGCAAATTAAAATTTTTTTCCAATACAATATTACCCATCCAAAATAACACGTTGATTATACAAACATTTTTTATTATTGTTACCCACAAATTTCCTTCATTTTCCATTTAAGTAAAGTACATATTTTACTCATTAGTTTTTCATCAGTTATTTATTTTACAATTATGGTCAAAATTCAGATCAATATATATTTAAATTCATTATTAAAATCCACCTATTCAATTAATTTAATTACCAATTTCATTTAATTTAATTCCTCAACTCCTCATTATATCAATCTCATTTTTTCAATACAATTTTATTTACTTTCTTTACGTTTTTCAAAATGATTTTCCATTACCAAAATCCTGTCACATAAAATTTAGCTGCATTATATTCAAGACATTAAGTCATTTCCTTACATTATAAAAAATTACTTTCATTTCAACACATCTTACATTTCTTTTTTTTCATAATAGAATCTGCTCATGGCAATGATTCAGCAGAATAAAACAGTTATCAACTTCAACACCTGGCTGTAAACACTAGTCAAAACATACACTATGCCTGTTTACATCAACCATGGTCTATAAGGCTTATTTTGTAAACATTCTCAGTGTCAACATTCAAATTACATCACCACCCATACATGTACTTCCTTCAATTTTCAATTTCTATTAATCTTTTAATGTTGCCATATACATCAACTACTATTTTTGTACCAATTCATACCAAAATTAATTTTACTTCATTAATAAAATTTACCCTTTTAAATTACTTTAATAGCCACCTACACTCAAAACAATTTGGCTTTGGTTACCTTGTTTAAAACACTTTTAATATAAACACATAATACAAAATAAAATTCATCAATACCTATTGTTGGCTATTTAGCAAAATAAAATATTATTATTAATATAACATTCTACAAACATTGTTATAAAAACTATTGTATATATTCTACCAATATACCCTGACACAATACATTTAACACCAATACATATTTATTTACAAATTTTCGTCATAATTTTATTATTTACCACACTTCATTCCCTAAATCAGCCAGGTCATTACCATGGACTCAAATAATTAAATGTTCATTCCATATTTCTCAACCCCCATCATCGAAAATTAGTCTTTTCTTCACATAACACTGTTCAATTTTATTGATACACAACATATGGCTATCTTTTGTGTAATAACCATACAAATTTATATGTTCCATTGTACCATAATAATAATACATAGGGTTACCCCCTATTATTACCTTATCATAAATCATGTCTACATTAGTATTATTTGTCAAGTCTCCGTCAGTGTTTATTACAATTACATCATTATCACAATATTCTGCTACTACAAGTACATTAACTCTCCCCACAGGTAAATGTTTATCATCCATATAATCATTGTCATTGTTTACTACTGAACAAGGCGAGTCTACATTATTTATCATAATTCTCTTAATATTCAAACTCTCTATCAACTCTTTATAACCTCTATCTGACTTAAATACTTGTATATCTCCCCATCTACACACAACTCTTTCTCTTAATATCTCTCACCACAACGCCATATCATATTTTCTCTACCATCCCATACAGAGGGTATTACTACATTAAAACAGTTCCTGATTCTTCCAGGAACAATACAAAAATTCAAAAAACAATTATCGGTAGACCATTTATCTACCCAATACATTCGTGAAGACCTTTCTTCACCCCCCACAGCACCATGTGAAAATTTTACCCTCTGTACACTCTCTTCATACTCTCTCTAACTGCTTAACATTTGTTTCTCCCCCTTTACAACCCATTACTCTCTCACTCTCACTCACTGTCTCACTAACTATTTCTATATCATCAATCTCTGATACCACATTTTCAACATCATTATTATCACTTGTTAACACATCATTATAATCATCGGTATTACTCACCTTGTTATTAATTTCTCCACTATCTGTTGTCATATTACCACTGTTACTTGCAAAACTTTTTAAATTATCATTTACTGTAATTACTTGTTCAAGAATAACATTGCATCGCTCATCTATATCATTTATACGTTTCTCGATATTAAAATTTTGTAGTTTAATCTTATTAATATCGCTCTTTATTTCATCAAATTTATGGTCATTTATATCAAAACGTTTATTTAATTTATCGAATTTTGTCTCAAACTTTTCCTCATTACTATCAAAACGTTTATTAATGTCATTGGACATTTTACTCTGTTGCTCTAAAAACAACTGCATCATATTCATCACCTCATTATTGTCAGATTGTTTATTTTTGTTCATTACGGGTGGGGTTAACTGAATCCCAGAGTCATCTATGTCAGCTGACTTACTTAATTCTCTATTTTGAACTAAGATTGGAGTCGAATGGACCTCCAACCCACTCATGACCGTTGATTCGGTCAAACTATTTTCTTTATTGATATTTGTATCAAATTTATTTTCTGTATTGACTTCGGTTAAGTCTGTCATGCTGACTTCATCATCGTTATTTTTCATTTTATATGGTTTTTTTTTTTTACATATACTATTATACACTTTAGCTTACACAACAATCTTTTACAACATCGCCCTCACTCCCAAATACCCCGTTCTGCAGCTTAATGAGGCCTGACCTGTGTGATTATAATAAGTCACACAAATCGTCCCTGTTCGGGCACCACTGAAACTCTATAAGTTAATTCAATTTATTAAACTCTTACCCTAGGGTTCTTCTCCAAGGTTCTACAGACGAACACAGCTGCAGAAAGGATTATTTGAGATGAACGGTACTAATATAAATACACAGTTTATGTTAAAACAAATTGCTTCTGGTTTATTGAACAAGTCAATTATTTCGTTTAGACTACTTTTATAAAAAAGTTCTAATTGCTTTTCTAGTATATTGTTGTATTAAGAATGCATGGAATAAGTGACAAATAACATAAAATCACACAGGTCAACAAATGGAATCTTTCTTAATTCTAACCTAATACAAATTATACATTTTTTGTATGAACCAATACGTTTATATCATTTCCCCTTACCACTTTCTTTTATAGAGCTCTTTAAACTTTTAGATAATATTAGAAAATTTTGCTTGAGATGCTTGAAATCTTTAATTAATACTTTGTTTATTGGTACTTAACCAAATCCTGAGAAGTTCTCGCTGCTTTCACCACCACCACGTGTAAATTACCATTTCCTCGAGCACTTCGCACTTCAATGTTTCACACGTTTATACGTCTTTCACATTCCGTATTGAGTAGTTTTAAAACCGTATTCAACAGGTTACTATTTTTTGTTTAATTAAGTTCTCACTGGTTTGTTTAATGGTTCCACATCATAAATGTAAGATAAAGTTGGCCGACGTAATTTTACTCGCACTTGGATGTTTTATAGGCTGGCCGCGCTATATTGTTTATACATTTTATTGATTGTATTGGATAGGCCTACTTATATTTCAGCCTATCTTACACTCCCGAGGCCACCGTTTTACTTGTTACTACACTGTATGCTGCTGCTTACTACTGTTTGATGTTAATACTCTGATGACCATCTGCATACTGTGATTCACAAAGACGGCTGCTGGGGCTATTACGTAATACGTCTAGTCTGGCTGTCTAGACATCAGTTGTTTATGCTAACAATGTATGTGTTGCTGGTTACAAAGGGGCACCTCGCAGGTGGATACTGACAAAAATTAAAACTGGGGTAGCACACAATTCTGTACCGTTACACACTACATTTCAAAATAATTACATATCAATTCCCCTTGTCATGAGCATATCATACAATACCTACTCTGAATAAAAAAGAAAACCTCATCGAGAAATATGATTTACTAAAAATACTAGGTACATAAAAACAAGTTACATAACATATTAATTACTTGAAATGGCCAAGTACATAAAAACAAATGCATACACATTACTACATTTAAAATATTCTACTTTTATAATCTCTAAGTCATGAAATTAGTTATTTCTGGTAAGTAAATATAATGTACGTCATAAGCAATTATAGCAATATCAGACCATCAATACAATTTGGGACAACAATACCGACTGGACAGCATCTGTGGTGTTCATTGCTATGAGCACAATAATCATTTAGTTATCTCATCAACTCATCAACATACTTCAGTTTATTATTATACTTATATGATTATATGGTTTTAATTCGTTACTCTCCTGAGTAACCTCCCTTCCACACACACTATGACCCCCCCCTGGACTGTTGCGTCCACAAGGACTGAATTGGTGGAGGAATTTTGGCATCTCCTGTCCTTGTTTTGGCCTTACATTTTTAAATTGCCAGATATTATAATATCTGAATTTTATATTTATAACCTTAAAACGGGTCTATCACCTGTTTTGCTGTTCCTACTCGAACAAGGTGATAGCCGCTGTTCCACAGTTCCGGGGATTTCCCCTAAGTGGCCCCCCGTTAATTTCAATTTTCACCAATTTCAAGGACAACCAACCATGGTCAGTTTTACAATTGCTGCCCACAGCTGGTTGTCATCCAAAACCACGATCTGGGTTGGTAAGGCCGAGATCGCCCGAAAAGGCGGGGAAATCTTCTCTCATTCGCATGTTTTACTTCGTCAATACTAGCACTGCACGGTATCAATTAACATATAATATAAAATTATATAAGCGGTTGTGCAGTGTATATACGCCAGTTTCGGCCTCCGATGATAGTAACATACTTTGACGTTCCTCATCAACCCTTACTGCTATCTAGTGGCACATGCCGCCACTGTAATAGCACAACTAATAGCTAAACTTAAGTCCTTCTGCATTTACTAACTACATTCCACAATTGATTTTCTCTTCTAAATACACCAAACAACCCCCCAAAATTACCCCTTAATCTTGCATAATATAACATAATAAACATTAACATTGCTATGTTCAACTAAACAATTCACCTTTAAATAATTTGTATAAAAAATTATCAACATTACAACTTGAACTTTCTATTAACTCTTTTTATTTATACTCTAAATTATTTAACATTTTTTGGACCATTAGATTCTCCCAAAAATTCAAATTTATTATTAACATTCATTTTGCATCATTTCACAATAATATTTTACCTAAGTTAGCTTCTTTCAAACTCACTTAGTGCCATTATAAGACTCTTACTTTACTTCAAGGTCATTATCAAATTCATACTTACATATGGTCAATCACTCCATCTAATAAATACATGATTACTATCATTAATTCCAAATATAAACAACTCATCACCACAATATCCCGTACAACCATATGTACCTTCTGAAACATTTTAACAACCATATGATTCCACAACTAAACACATTTTACACCTATTCAATTACTGTTTATACTGGAGAATAAACCAGTATAAACCATATAAAATCATTTAAATTCATTATCAAAATCTCTTTATACAACATTTTAAATTAATCAATTATATTTAAACATCTCAAATTGTTTAATTCAATCAATTATTGGAAACACAACATTACTTTAACTTAATTAATTAATTAATTAAAATCAATTTCTACTACATGCACACATTGTTTACATAGAATACCTTTTACAACACACACAATTAATTTCACTATCAGTTTATTTACAATTTCTTGTCATCATTTTTCTGTTTACCACACCTCATTTCCTAATTTAGCCAGGTCATTACCATAAACTAAAATATTTAAAATGTCCATTCACTGATTTTTATTTAACCGCCATCATCATACAATAGTTGTATTTTTATGTAACAATTATCATTCTTACTCACATTCATTTCATTATTATTATTTATATAATAATTCTTTAAAATTTCAAATTGTTCCGTAAAACCCACGTAATAATTTACTGGACTATCCCGCATTATTATTAAATCATAAAACCCGTCTACATCATTAGACGGTCTTGTCACCGTCTGTATTATCATCTATCACCCCTAAGTATTTAACCTCTCAATTTTAGAATCATCTATTATTAATACTCCACGTCTGTGCACAGGTAAGCATTCAATACAATTATCAACGTTATCATTATTTATTTCTGCACTATCTTCATAACAAGGTAAGTCAACAATATTACTAATTCTCTCTCTCTTTATTTTCTCCAGTAGCTCTTCGTAACTTCTAACAACATCAAATAATATTATCTCTCTCTCTCTCTCTCAATGTGAATAATTCTACCACTCTCTCACAATACCTCTCATCATAACACCATCTCACTTTGTCTCTATCACTCCACACAAAAGGCAGCATAACGTTATCATAACCCATCCTGATTCTTTCAGGGAACTCATGATACACAAAAGGGGACCTACTTAGAGACACCTGGTCTCTATAACCATGGGAGGAAACTCTGTCCTCACAACTCATTATTGGAGTCTTTACTCCATTTAAATCACGGGGAAAATTTGTCCTTTGTAAACCCAACCTCTCTTCAACCGCTATCTTATTGCTACTCTCTATTTCCACTAAAACTTCATCACCACTATTATTATTCACTTTATTTTCTAACACATTTTTAATTATCTCGTTGTTATCACTTTTTATTTTGCTATTATTTGTTAACTCATTACTATAATTATCATGATTACTCACCTTGTTAGTATTTATTTCACTATTTTTCGTCATATTACCACTACTCTCGCCTATATTGACACCCATGTCGTCTGTTACTTCGTTATTTCCGTTTATACTGCACTTACCTGTATTTATTCTCCACACTCCCATACTCTCTATACTTTGTACTAAATCGTTACATTTGGTTTCAAATATCTCATTGGTCTTCTCTACATTTTTATTAACTTGCTTTATTTCATTTCTAATTTCATTAAAATTACTTTCGTTTGTATCAAAACGATTATTTATTTTATCAAACTTCTCATCAAAATTATTCTTAATTTCATTGAAACTACTTTCGCATTTTATTTTTTGTTCATATATTTCGCTTTTGAACTCATCAAATTTGATATCATTAACATCGAAACGACAATTTATTTTATCAAAATAATTCTTGAGTTCACTAAAATTGTTACACATCATACTATACAAGCGTGTCAACATATCATCGTCATTCGATTGCTTATTTTTGTTTGTTAAAACTGGAGTTAATTGAAGTCCAGAATCAACAGCTGATTCGCTTAATTGCAATTGAGTCACAATTGGGGTGGAATGAATTATTACGTTACTGCCAACAGCTGTTTCCGTAACAGCGCTATCGTCACTGCTTGGACCAGCTGTCCGCATTTCACTTTCATCCAATGACTGTGGTTCAAGGCCACTCTCACTCATATCTACGTCTGTTAAATTACTTTGTTTTGCGTGCTCAGACATTTTTAACTGATTTATAACTTACTCTTACTTATGTTATAACTACAATTGGTTAATCTTCCCTTCAAAACATTATACCATAACATACATAAAATAAATCTTGTACCATAATTATGTAAATTAAATTTTGCTTTCACAACCGTATTTCACTACCTGCACTGTCAAAATAGGCCGGTGTAATACAATTTATGATTATATTACATCCTGGTCACGCCGCACCATTGTAACTATTTCTTTCTATTTGCTATAATAAAAGTTTTTAAACTTCCACCTACCTTTAATTATTTTGTGTGTTGGCCGTTATGTGTGATCTCTAGTGTGGAACTAACCCCGCTCGTACGACGAACTGATCAGTGCAGCAAATGAAATGAGGTGTTTGAAATGATTTGTTTAACAAATTATGTAATATAGCAGATAACATTTTATTGACTACTAATATGACATTTATCCTTCCCACTTCCTTCTATGCATGATATAAAAAATAAAAAAATGTAAACCTTTTTCTTTTTAAACTATGAAATACATCGTCATCATTTTTATCTACATCAAAGCTTTAACTATTTAACATCGATTATTCTAAAAGAACCAATACCTTTATTTTTATTTTCTTATCTACACACGCAACTCACATCCAAAATTATTTGAGATCTCATTAATTTCCTTTTAGTTTCTGCCCATGTATATAAAATTAAAAAAAACTGTTACTTGTTCAAAACTTACGTGGTACCACTCGTTGCGTCACGCGCGTTTATGCACTTTCACTATGTTATCAAATTTAGTTAAATTTTGTTCTTTAATATTACTTCAGCAACGTTATTCTTCTATTGTATGAAATTTAACACATTTTTTACTAAAATTAGACTCGGTTTTTATTAAGTCGAGTCTAATGCCACCCAGCCGGGTTTGTGACTAATCTGCAAGTGCCAACCAGACTCACCACTCTAGCTTGTTGCTGAACAGGAATACACTGCCTTCACACTACAATTTTTCCGTCGTCTTACAATATGTCTGTATTGTCTATAAACCACAAGGGATAGTGTTGTTACATGGAGACGGTATAGGAGGCTGAGGTAGGGGGAGCCTCTGCTTAATTTCCTTCGTTTCCAAAGCACATGGCACATACTCTTTCTCCTTAGCCATTTTTTGTTACGGCGTCCCTTTTGCTTGTGAGGCGCTCGTGCAGGTGGACTCACATTCCACACGTGACAAACATTCAGTTCACAAACAAGTATTGCGTTCTCTGACAACACCCAGTCCAAAAAGTTATATTACCGTTCATAGTATGAATACAACGCTATTGCACATGGGACTTGCAATGATGATATTAAAGACATTTTAATAAATTTAATAAAAAAAATAAAACCCCCATTTTGACACATTACAGTACCCTCCCCCCCAATGAGAGGTTTTATGCCCAAGAGCATAAAAACTCTCATTGCCTAACCTAAAGGGATCAGCGTGGATGTCGAGCCATAACCCCCCTTTAATCCTTTATCACAAACACTATGGGTTTAACTACCCCCTAGTCAAGTGGCTGTGGAAACATCTATCCGACTTTGCTGGACTTTCTTCGAGAGAATCCCAACACCACAAAGTCAAACAGACTCGAGGCTTCGCTGCTCCGACACGTCGCTCAGAACAGGTAAGCCCCACAGTATCACTTGGCTTTTAAGCATTCCGTAAAAATTATCTAATAACGGTTCTTTCATTCTTCCACATCCTCCACTGATGCGTTTCCCTTTAATTGTAAATAATTGTATTGGTTCGCTAAAAGCAAAGCATTGGTTCTTGTTTATACTTAATCATACATATACATTCCTAACAGTAATATAAACATTCGTTATTTACAATACATGTTGACCTGTCCGGTCTAAAACATCAAAACAATTTTTAAAAAAAAATTCCAAAATCTTCAGATGTGCTTCAAAATTAATCACATACAGTTACCAATTCAAATGAAAAATTTCAATCCTAACCTGTCAACAACTATCATCTTCAATTTCCAATTTTTTTTTTTTTTTTAAATAAAATTTCCAAAATAATTATGAAAAGCATCAACTATTTTTTAATTGATTTAATTTATCTAAATTTTAATGAAATATGTCATTCAAAAATTTTCATTTCCATTAGCTCATCTAAAATTATTTAACTGCTCCTCAAATTACACTAAGTTCAATCTCAGATTTCATTATCAACGTTAAATCAAAATAATTTTCAAATATGGTTTACATACATAAATTCATCATAATACATTTGGTTCAACGTAAACACCAAAATTAAACAAAATTGTAGGTACATGTTATACATATAAAACACAAAAAAAAATACAACTTAATCTAACATACACTTGAAACTCTATAAGTTAATTCAATTTATTAAACTCTTACCCTAGGGTTCTTCTCCAAGGTTCTACAGACGAACACAGCTGCAGAAAGGATTATTTGAGATGAACGGTACTAATATAAATACACAGTTTATGTTAAAACAAATTGCTTCTGGTTTATTGAACAAGTCAATTATTTCGTTTTAGACTACTTTTATAAAAAAGTTCTAATTGCTTTTCTGGTATATTGTTGTATTAAGAATGCATGGAATAAGTGACAAATAACATAAAATCACACAGGTCAACAAATGGAATCTTTCTTAATTCTAACCTAATACAAATTATACATTTTTTGTATGAACCAATACGTTTATATCTTTTCCCCTTACTATTTTCTTTTATAGAGCTCTTTAAACTTTTAGATAATATTAGAAAATTTTGCTTGAGATGCTTGAAATCTTTAATTAATAGTTTGTTTATTGGTACTTAACCAAATCCTGAGAAGTTCTCGCTGCTTTCACCACCACCACGTGTAAATTACCATTTCCTCGAGCACTTCGCACTTCAATGTTTCACACATTTATACGTCTTTCACATTCCGTATTGAGTAGTTTTAAAACTGTATTTTAGCGGTGTAAATGTAAATTACATTTGTGGTAATTAATTGTGTAAACCATTTACATCTAGTGAATATTAATCTGTGCTAATTATCTGCTTAGATTAATTACTCAACGATTATGAATCATATTAATTAAAGATTTATGTTATACGTTAAATGTGATATATCTAAAATTGTTTCTATTCGTCAGATTTGACTCAACACAGTGACTAATTAAGTACGATTTTATGAGTCTATTAACCAGACGTTTCAATGGTCGAGTTTATTGTATCCATTGATGTTTAGCATAAGTTGTGAGATTTTTAGTGTAATACTTAGAATGAAATACATCAATAATAAAGGTTAAATTTCAATAATGAACGCATGAATACTGTAAATTAACTACTTATTTATTACACATGTTACTGAAGTAAGTAACTATATCCTGCAAATTACATACATATTAAAACGCATGATATAAATACAATTATTCAATTTATGCGATGTTTCCTGAAACATAAATACATGGTACATTCAAATGCAGTAAATAATGCACATATATATAACATATACGAACAATAAACAATTAACAAATATACTTATTCCTACCTAAAATGCGTTCATTATTTCCCAGATAACGAATTACGTTAGTGTTATTTTATAGATTTTGTGATTCATATATATTTATTCTCTTGGGGTTAGTTCTTTGAAAAGAGGCAACAGAACAGTAGTATATACTACTAAGATTAAGTAGACATAAAGCTTATCTTTGAGAGTGTATATCCAATTCCGCCGTCGTGAGGAGACACTTTCTAGATGATTCGTCGTAGATCATAATCACTGTTACGAAGAGCACTGATAACTTCACTTCACTCCACTAAATCTCCACTCCCGTCATGTGTATGGTGTTGTGGTAACCCGCTGATGTCGAGTGTCCGGAGTTCAAATAGTGAGGTGTTAATGTTGTCATTACACTGAATTGTTCTGAAAGTTTGCCATATTTGTGTACTTGGTTAACTGTGCCGTCTATCTGGGTGTATTGCGTACTGCATGCTTAATTGTTTGGTATAGTTTATTCAATTAATTGTTCAACATGGTGATACATTGTGATGTGAGAATGTTTGAAGTGTCACTCACTGTTCTACTTTAAGTGTCAATTAGTATGTTATTATGTGCGCATCAGTTGAGATTTCAAGTCCCGTGCGCACTTATAGTTTATGTTTCCCGCACAGAATTGTGTATAAGTGTGACTACACCGATGTCTTTGTTCACTTATGAATTTACAAATTAGTGAATCCGGTCGGTCGCACAAACTGTTTCTATCACGAACCGTATTACTGTTCCGACATAATCAATCGTCTGTCTATCGTACGTACTAACTTCTGACTATTAATTGCGACTATCAACTGCTACTATTAACTACATACTCTTGACTACCGACTGACTGTTAACTGCGACTAACTGTTCGATTGAACGACTGACTGCTCGATTGAATGACTGACTACCCGCTTGACTACGTGACTACTCGATTGAATACTTGACTGCCCGCTCCGCGTCTTCGCCAAACAGTTTTATTGGAACATCTTACCCATAAGTCTAAGTTTTGGATTTCTACGCCTTCTCGGACTCTTGATTGGACGTACAAATTCCTACCCTTCTGCAGATCTCATCCTCTGTTTCACGATTCGTCGTCCGAACCCTTCCTACTCTCTCCACGAGCTCTCTTAGAAGTTGCTTGACGCTGGTTGGTCGTCGTCATCCCCGGAGTGTTTCATGTAACGAGCGTAGCACGGATTCTAAGAAATTAGGGCAATTTCATGGCTTTCTGTTATCCTTTGTTTAGACTTTCCCTAAGGTTCTGACTGAGCTTTTGTTAACAGACTCCAGAGTCTTGGTTAATTGTTTAAGTTCCTCGACGTTCGTTCCGCCGATTATCAACCCTTCGTTGGCGTCATTTCGGTGAAACTCTACTTTCCAGTCGTAAATCTCAGTAAACTGTCAAGGGTTTGTTTTCACGCTGTGCAGGATGCACTGGCAGTATTCACTGAGTTACGTCTATTGTCTATCTCTCCGTTAAAATTGCTCTGTACTTCTTTTGTAACATAGTAAAGCCTTTCATAATTGAGCAGTTACGCTTTGCCTCCACAGCAGGCGTTCCATCTCGATTCCGTGTAACGGCAGCTGTACGAAGTCTTTGTTTCAGATTGTTGGGTGCTGTAAATTTCGACAAACGGCTAGCTGTCAGCGACGCCCTGAAATACTCATTGTGTGCAGTGCTCAGACGTTTTTTCTTTGTCTTCGCACTGTCGTCGGGTTTGACGTGCCCTCGATTCGTCATTATTTACGACCTGGGCTTGTGTCCGTCGACTTGAGTGTGGGAACGTGTCACTTGATCGAGGAATTAAAAATTTTTTAAAATTTCGATCATTACAGTATTCAACAGGTTACTATTTTTTGTTTAATTAAGTTCTCACTGGTTTGTTTAATGGTTCCACATCATAAATGTAAGATAAAGTCGGCCGACATAATTTTACTCGCACTTGGATGTTTTATAGGCTGGCCGCGCTATATTGTTTATACATTTTATTGATTGTATTGGATAGGCCTACTTATATTTCAGCCTATCTTACACTCCCGAGGCCACCGTTTTACTTGTTACTACACTGTATGCTGCTGCTTACTACTGTTTGATGTTAATACTCTGATGACCATCTGCATACTGTGATTCACAAAGACTGCTGCTGGGGCTATTACGTAATACGTCTAGTCTGGCTGTCTAGACATCAGTTGTTTATGCTAACAATGTATGTGTTGCTGGTTACACAGGGGCACCTCACAGGTGGATACTGACAAAAATTAAAACTGGGGTAGCGCACAATTCTGTACCGTTACAATACCCCCCCCCCAATGAGAGGTTGGATGCCAAAGCATACAAACTCTCATTGCCTAAAACCTAAGAGGATCAGTGAGGATATGGCGCCGCAACCCCCCTGAACTCTCTACTGAAATCATGGGTACTTACCCCCCTAGTCTGGCAACTGTGGCAGCACCCATCCGATCTTACTGGACTTCTCTGCTCGAGATCCCAACACCATAAACTCGGACAGATACCCGCCACAGTATCACCTGACTCTGAAACATTTGATTAAAAATTAACAAACAGGCCTTACATTACACCGTATCCACAACTGATTTGTTTCCTCTTAGCCGTACTGGTTCATGTTTGTTACAAAATATAACATGCATCTGGCTAAATTGTAATATAACTTCATCATCAAGCCCATATGCATGACTCATCTTCAACAAGTTACATTGTTTCACTCAACAATATAGTTTAACCCTAGAAGATACAATGTTAACAGAACAATATACGTTTACAGTAGTACATATGCATTCCAGGCAAATTAAAATTTTTTTCCAATACAATATTACCCATCCAAAATAACACGTTGATTATACAAACATTTTTTATTATTGTTACCCACAAATTTCCTTCATTTTCCATTTAAGTAAAGTACATATTTTACTCATTAGTTTTTCATCAGTTATTTATTTTACAATTATGGTCAAAATTCAGATCAAAATAGATTTAAATTCATTATTGAAATCCACCTATTCAATTAATTTAATTACCAATTTCATTTAATTTAATTCCTCAACTCCTCATTATATCAATCTCATTTTTTCAATACAATTTTATTTACTTTCTTTACGTTTTTCAAAATGATTTTCCATTACCAAAATCCTGTCACATAAAATTTAGCTGCATTATATTCAAGACATTAAGTCATTTCCTTACATTATAAAAAATTACTTTCATTTCAACACATCTTACATTTCTTTTTTTTTTCATAATAGAATCTGCTCATGGCAATGATTCAGCAGAATAAAACAGTTATCAACTTCAACACCTGGCTGTAAACACTAGTCAAAACATACACTATGCCTGTTTACATCAACCATGGTCTACAAGGCTTATTTTGTAAACATTCTCAGTCTCAACATTCAAATTACATCACCACCCATACATGTACTTCCTTCAATTTTCAATTTCTATTAATCTTTTAATGTTGCCATATACATCAACTACTATTTTTGCACCAATTCATACCAAAATTAATTTTACTTCATTAATAAAATTTACCCTTTTAAATTACTTTAATAGCCACCTACACTCAAAACAATTTGGCTTTGGTTACCTTGTTTAAAACACTTATAATATAAACACATAATACAAAATAAAATTTATCAATACCTATTGTTGGCTATTTAGCAAAATAAAATATTATTATTAATATAACATTCTACAAACATTGTTATATAAACTATTGTATATATTCTACCAATATACCCTGACACAATACATTTAACACCAATACATATTTATTTACAAATTTTCGTCATAATTTTATTATTTACCACACTTCATTCCCTAAATCAGCCAGGTCATTACCATGGACTCAAATAATTAAATGTTCATTCCATATTTCTCAACCCCCATCATCGAAAATTAGTCTTTTCTTCACATAACACTGTTCAATTTTATTGATACACAACATATGGCTATCTTTTGTGTAATAACCATACAAATTTATATGTTCCATTGTACCATAATAATAATACATAGGGTTACCCCCTATTATTACCTTATCATAAATTATGTCTACATTAGTATTATTTGTCAAGTCTCCGTCAGTGTTTATTACAATTACATCATTATCACAATATTCTGCTACTACAAGTACATTAACTCTCCCCACAGGTAAATGTTTATCATCCATATAATCATTGTCATTGTTTACTACTGAACAAGGCGAGTCTACATTATTTATCATAATTCTCTTAATATTCAAACTCTCTATCAACTCTTTATAACCTCTATCTGACTTAAATACTTGTATATCTCCCCATCTACACACAACTCTTTCTCTAAATATCTCTCACCACAACGCCATATCATATTTTCTCTACCATCCCATACAGAGGGTATTACTACATTAAAACAGTTCCTGATTCTTCCAGGAACAATACAAAAATTCAAAAAACAATTATCGGTAGACCATTTATCTACCCAATACATTCGTGAAGACCTTTCTTCACCCCCCACAGCACCATGTGAAAATTTTACCCTCTGTACACTCTCTTCATACTCTCTCTAACTGCTTAACATTTGTTTCTCCCCCTTTACAACCCATTACTCTCTCACTCTCACTCACTGTCTCACTAACTATTTCTATATCATCACTCTCTGATACCACATTTTCAACATCATTATTATCACTTGTTAACACATCATTATAATCATCGGTATTACTCACCTTGTTATTAATTTCTCCACTATCTGTTGTCATATTACCACTGTTACTTGCAAAACTTTTTAAATTATCATTTACTGTAATTACTTGTTCAAGAATAACATTGCATCGCTCATCTATATCATTTATACGTTTCTCGATATTAAAATTTTGTAGTTTAATCTTATTAATATCGCTCTTTATTTCATCAAATTTATGGTCATTTATATCAAAACGTTTATTTAATTTATCGAATTTTGTCTCAAACTTTTCCTCATTACTATCAAAACGTTTATTAATGTCATTGGACATTTTACTCTGTTGCTGTAAAAACAACTGCATCATATTCATCACCTCATTATTGTCAAATTGTTTATTTTTGTTCATTATGGGTGGGGTTAACTGAATCCCAGAGTCATCTATGTCAGCTGACTTACTTAATTCTCTATTTTGAACTAAGATTGGAGTCGAATGGACCTCCAACCCACTCATGACCGTTGATTCGGTCAAACTATTTTCTTTATTGATATTTGTATCAAATTTATTTTCTGTATTGACTTCGGTTAAGTCTGTCATGCTGACTTCATCATCGTTATTTTTCATTTTATATGGTTTTTTTTTTACATATACTATTATACACTTTAGCTTACACAACAATCCTTTACAACATCGCCCTCACTCCCAAATACCCCGTTCTGCAGCTTAATGAGCCCTGATCTGTGTGATTATAATAAGTCATACAAATCGTCCCTGTTCGGGCACCACTGAAACTCTATAAGTTAATTCAATTTATTAAACTCTTACCCTAGGGTTCTTCTCCAAGGTTCTACAGACGAACACAGCTGCAGAAAGGATTATTTGAGATGAACGGTACTAATATAAATACACAGTTTATGTTAAAACAAATTGCTTCTGGTTTATTGAACAAGTCAATTATTTCGTTTTAGACTACTTTTATAAAAAAGTTCTAATTGCTTTTCTGGTATATTGTTGTATTAAGAATGCATGGAATAAGTGACAAATAACATAAAATCACACAGGTCAACAAATGGAATCTTTCTTAATTCTAACCTAATACAAATTATACATTTTTTGTATGAACCAATACGTTTATATCGTTTCCCCTTACTACTTTCTTTTATAGAGCTCTTTAAACTTTTAGATAATATTAGAAAATTTTGCTTGAGATGCTTGAAATCTTTAATTAATACTTTGTTTATTGGTACTTAACCAAATCCTGAGAAGTTCTCGCTGCTTTCACCACCACCACGTGTAAATTACCATTTCCTCGAGCACTTCGCACTTCAATGTTTCACACGTTTATACGTCTTTCACATTTCGTATTGAGTAGTTTTAAAACCGTATTCAACAGGTTACTATTTTTTGTTTAATTAAGTTCTCACTGGTTTGTTTAATGGTTCCACATCATAAATGTAAGATAAAGTCGGCCGACGTAATTTTACTCGCACTTGGATGTTTTATAGGCTGGCCGCGCTATATTGTTTATACATTTTATTGATTGTATTGGATAGGCCTACTTATATTTCAGCCTATCTTACACTCCCGAGGCCACCGTTTTACTTGTTACTACACTGTATGCTGCTGCTTACTACTGTTTGATGTTAATAGTCTGATGACCATCTGCATACTGTGATTCACAAAGACTGCTGCTGGGGCTATTACGTAATACGTCTAGTCTGGCTGTCTAGACATCAGTTGTTTATGCTAACAATGTATGTGTTGCTGGTTACAAAGGGGCACCTCACAGGTGGATACTGACAATTAAAAATTAAAACTGGGGTAGCACACAATTCTGTACCGTTACACACTACATTTCAAAATAATTACATATCAATTCCCCTTGTCATGAGCATATCATACAATACCTACTCTGAATAAAAAAGAAAACCTCATCGTGAAATATGATTTACTAAAAATACTAGGTACATAAAAACAAGTTACATAACATATTAATTACTTGAAATGGCCAAGTACATAAAAACAAATGCATACACATTACTACATTTAAAATATTCTACTTTTATAATCTCTAAGTCATGAAATTAGTTATTTCTGGTAAGTAAATATAATGTACGTCATAAGCAATTATAGCAATATCAGACCATCAATACAATTTGGGACAACAATACCGACTGGACAGCATCTGTGGTGTTCATTGCTATGAGCACAATAATCATTTAGTTATCTCATCAACTCATCAACATACTTCAGTTTATTATTATACTTATATGATTATATGGTTTTATTCGTTACTCCCCTGAGTAACCTCCCTTCCACACACACTATGACCCCCCCTGGACTGTGGCGTCCAGTTGCGTCCACAAGGACTGAATTGGTGGAGGAATTTTGGCATCTCCTGTCCTTGACATTTTTTTGTCCTTTTTTTTGGCCTTACATTTTTAAATTGCCAGATATAATATCTGAATTTTATATTTATAACCTTAAAACGGGTCTATCACCTGTTTTGCTGTTCCTACTCGAACAAGGTGATAGCCGCTGTTCCACAGTTCCGGGGATTTCCCCTAAGTGGCCCCCCGTTAATTTCAATTTTCACCAATTTCAAGGACAACCAACCATGGTCAGTTTTACAATTGCTGCCCACAGCTGGTTGTCGTCCAAAACCACGATCTGGGTTGGTAAGGCCGAGATCGCCCGAAAAGGCGGGGAAATCTTCTCTCATTCGCATGTTTTACTTCGTCAATTTGTTACTTTAAATAATTTGTATAAAAAACATTACAACTTGAACTTTCTATTAACTCTTTTTATTTATACTCTAAATTATTTAACATTTATTGGACCATTAGATTCTCCCAAAAATTCAAATTTATTATTAACATTCATTTTGCATCATTTCACAATAATATTTTACCTAAGTTAGCTTCTTTCAAACTCATTTAGTGCCATTATAAGACTCTTACTTTACTTCAAGGTCATTATCAAATTCATACTTACATATGGTCAATCACTCCATCTAATAAATACATGATTACTATCATTAATTCCAAATATAAACAACTCATCACCACAATATCCCGTACAACCATATGTACCTTCTGAAACATTTTAACAACCATATGATTCCACAACTAAACACATTTTACTCCTATTCAATTACTGTTTATACTGGAGAATAAACCATATAAAATCATTTAAATTCATTATCAAAATCTCTTTATACAACATTTTAAATTAATCAATTATATTTAAACATCTCAAATTGTTTAATTCAATCAATGGGTCTTTCACTGTTTCCTGCGGCCAAAGACAACTTCCGTCTCCACGTTTGTATATTTTTTCCGTGTTCGATGTGTACTAGAACTGTTTTCTTCACAAGTACCTAATGCCAGTTTATGGAGGTTATGTAGACAATGTAACTTAAATAAAATTTACTTTGTTAGTGTACAATAAAAGGGTGTATTTACTGGAAGTACAGAAATAATTTTCCATTTATCGCACATAATTACGGTACACAGTCGATTTTTGGAGGTTGTGTCTACGTTTAACAATGCAACTTAACCTTTTAGATTTTTAAAATTAATTAGATTTAACAAAAATTTCCTTTGTTAGTGTACATTAAATTATTGTATGCATACAAGGCTGCTGTACATAACATTAAAGGCTGTATTTATTCGAAGTACCGGAATTAAAACCTAGTTCCAATTTAGAACGTAGACCTATAACCTATTTGCATATTTTATTGGGGTTTATTGGCACATATTTTATTAAAAGGGTGTATTTATTGGAAGTACAGAAATTATTTTCCATTTATCGCACATAATTACGGTACACAGACGATTTTTGGAGGTTGTGTCTACGTTTAACAATGCAACTTAACCTTTTAGATTTTTAAAATTAATTAGATTTAACAAAAATTTCCTTTGTTAGTGTACATTCAAAGGCTGTATTTATTGTATGGATAAAAGGCTGTATATACATTAAAGGCTGTATTTATTCGAATTAAAACCTATCGGTACTTCCAATTTAGACCATATAACCTAGTAGGCTACGTTATTCGTACATACAGTATTTTATTGGAGTTTATTGGTACATATTTTATTAAAAGGGTGTATTTATTGGAAGTACAGAAATTAGTTTCCATTTATCGCACATAATTACGGTACAGAGACGATTTTGGGAGGTTGTGTCTACGTTTAATTATCTAACTTAACCTTTTAGATTTTTAAAATTAATTAGACTTGTAGGGGTGTGCATGGCAGAACTACTTGTGCACCCACTTTATAATCATATTTTTGGTAACACTGAGAACTTTAAGCCTTCTTTTATGCTTAAACAAATTATATATACACTTAATTATAGAAAAGCAAAAAGCAAATATGTAATTCAAAAGACTAATTTGCTCTAATAAACACATGCTGAAGTTAAAAACAAAAGAGTTTTTACTTGCCTAACTAATCATTAGTTACTAATGTCACAGTTGGAGCTGCTTTTTCTGCAAAAGCTGGGGTATGTTGGATTCAAGAGTGGTTAAATTAAGTCATAAATCTGAGTGTGCGTCAAGTCTATTTGTGTGCTTGCTTTTCACTTGAGATGAAAATCCCATTTCACTCAAGAATGAGGTGGTGAATGGGATGAGCAACTCCGAAAGTTCAGGATATTCATCTCTTAAAGATATCCAGAACTTTGTTAAGTCAGAATCTAAAAGTTTATGGATTTTGTTGTCCATGACATGTCTCATGTTATCACTAACTATACAAAATAATTTACTAAAAATTTAGTTTTAATCCCAGCATCACAGATGATATCACACAATTGCTCATTTAGTTTTACTGACAACATGTTAGAACTTTCAAAATACAAGAATGGGTCTTGAATCCAATTGAATTCACTGTATCCCTCTGGGAAGCAACTTTCAATCTGGTTATAGAGAGTTAAACATCAGAGCTGGTAAAAAGCAATGGTAGAGCATGAATAACAAAAATGTACAGTTTAGACTATGTACAAAACAGGTTGAATTTAAATTGTTAAAATGATATATCTTAGTTATTTACATGTAGTAGCTTTTTAAGACACAGTAAATAAATTTCCGAACCTGACTTTGCAACCCACCAAATGCCCTCTCGGGACCCTGCAGTGGCTCATGCCCAATAGGTTAAGAAATGCTGAACTAAAGGCTTGTTTGTGGAGTGAAACATAAAAGATAACCCAGACTTCTAAAATGCTCTTAGTGAAATGGGATTTTCAGGAGTAACAACACACTATTTGGTTAACAAGCACATTTTACTAATATTCTAATACCAAGTCAATTAGATAGCTTAAATGTGTAGTACTCTATGTGATGCTGATCACATACTGTTAATCAGCAGCACTGCAGAATATTCTAGAGCCACACTCTTGGCATTCATCTGGAACTTTATCACATTAGCCTGATAATTAGGATGTTGCCACCAGCTGAGTTTTAGAAAGTTGGTGTAGTAGGTTGTGCATTCATATAGGATGATATTAGACAGCAGTTTTTAATAAAAGTGACAAATGATCAATTGTTTACTTGTGTTGTAAACTATTGTGATTTTTTTATTACTTTTTGTAGGCTATACAGTGTGTCCTGGATAATTATATAAAGAGAACTGTTGTAATATAAGTGTGTTTGTTTTAGCAATTGAGAGTATCTGGTATTCAGTAATTCATTCCACTGTTTTAAGTTCATAATTCTTGTCACTGGTTATAAGAATATTATTCTCATTAATTTTCCAATTCTATGAAGTCTTCAGTAGTTTTACCACGATGAGACTCAACTTTATCACTGAAGATGCCACATCACTGAATGAGCAAAACTTTTCTTTAATAATCTCAACAAAGCATGGTTATCAGCTGAAAAAAAGTTTTAGTATTAAAAGTTTTGATCACGCAAATCTATAAGGGATACTAAAAAGAAATAACATAATAATTGTATTGGACATAAAGTTATGTCCACAAAACATATTTTGTTTGAAATAAATAAAACACAATTTGACACAAATATTAATTTTATGAATACTTGTTTGGCACATATTACAGAAGGTTACACCATTAAATGAGTTTGCCTAAGTATAAAATTCTTGTCAGATGAAAAACGTGTACAGTCAGAATACTATTTGTTATGTACAATACAAATGATTCACTATGGGTAGCAGTGACACATAAACACTAGACATTGACACTGAATTGTACTTGTTTTGAATGATTCATTGTGTCCTACCTGACCAGAGTACAGGTATTAACCAAGAGATGTTTAGTATACTGCTGTGTAACTGCTACAATGATGAATTATAAGTAGTACTTTTTGTTTTGGTCATCAACCTTGAAAAGGATAATAGAAACTTTGTATACCATGCTTCCAGCAGTTTTACATGATACATTCCTAGCACAAATAAGAAAAGTTTAAATCTGCTGATGATCTAAAGGAGTGATAGTTATTTGCAGACTGACAGGGTTATAAAATAATTCTGAAAGAATTGTTGCTTTTACAATACCATCCTTTATCAAGTGGCTACTCAAATCTGCCAGCTTTTCACAGAAACTGAAGTTTGATTATTAGATCCATCATGATGACCTACTGATGCTCCAAACATTTCAAGGATTCTCCTAGCCTTAAAAAACTAGACTGGCCTCATTGATTGACATGATTAATGTTAAATTTACTTTGGGATACTTCCAAACATAATACAGTTTAAAATAAACAAAAAAAATTGTATTTCTAATTTTTCCAGAACTGTATACACATAATTTGATCTGGATAGAACGTGTATTAAACAATAATACTATTTGATGCAAATAATGAATATATCCGTGTGGAGAACTATACATGACTTCCATGTTTTAAGATTTATATTTAAAATCGTTTTAGAAATGAAATATTTCTACAGAAACTACTTCTATCTTCAGCCTCAACCACAGAAACACACACACACACAATTCCTTTTTTCTTTATTTAATTTGAATTCAGAGTATTGGCACATATTTTATTAAAAGGGTGTATTTATTGGAAGTACAGAAATTAGTTTCCATTTATTGCACATAATTACGGTACACAGACGATTTTTGGAGGCTGTGTCTACGTTTAACAATGTAACTTAACCTTTTAGATTTTTAAAATTAATTAGATTTAACAAAAATTTCCTTGTTAGTGTACATTCAAAGGCTGTATTTATTGTATGGATAAAAGGCTGTATATACATTAAAGGCTGTATTTATTCGAATTAAAACCTATCCGTACTTCCAATTTAGAACGTATAACCTAGTAGGCTACGTTATTCGTACATACAGTATTTTATTGGAGTTTATTGGTACATATTTTATTAAAAGGGTGTATTTATTGGAAGTACAGAAATTAGTTTCCATTTATCGCACATAATTATGGTACAGAGACGTTTTTGGGAGGTTGTGTCTACGTTTAATTATCTAACTTAGATAGTAGGCTTCGTTATTGGTGCATATTTTATTGGGGTTTACTGGCACATATTTTATTAAAAGGGTGTATTTATTGGAAGTACAGAAATTAGTTTCCATTTATCGCACATAATTACGGTACAGAGACGATTTTGGGAGGGTGTGTCAACGTTTAATTATCTAACTTAACCTTTTAGATTTTTAAAATTAATTAGACTTAACAAACATTTCCTTACTTAGTGTACATTCAAAGGCTGTATTTATTGTATGGATAAAAGGCTGTATTTATTCGAAGTACCGGAATTAAAACCTACTTCCAATTTAGAACACAGTACAATGTAACGTAGGCCTATAACCAAACAAGTACATTAAAATCCTTTTTTCAACATAATGCAATAAAAAGCAATGTGCAGTTTCTGTTAACACCCAAATGATTAAGTATTAATAATGGGTTAGAGTGGAATACTGTTAGCCAATTCATTTGTAATAGCTAAAATTGCCAAATTATTAAGCCTTTCTTGGTAGGTAGTGCTTCTCTGCCAAGTTTTCAGTGAATTCGCTATACTGCTGAAAGATTTTTCAGGAGACGAAACTGTAACTGGAATAGTACAGAAAAGCCTATAGGCAAGACAGAAGTTCACAAATACAGTTTGAAGGTTTTTGGAGTAGGCTTAGTGGATTCTTTTCTGATTCAAACTCTGTTTTATAAATGTTCTTCAAGTGTAATATTTCTTCAAATAGATCCATTGCCAATTCCTTTTTAAACTTGCTAATGAGAACTTTTACTTTCAATTCTAATTCATCATTTTCCATGTCCGTAAAGTTCAATACTGGTGGAAACAAGTCACGAATTGAACTAATTGCAGTGAATCGTGTTTTTATGTTGCCCATTACAAACTCTAATACTGGGTACATGACTGAGGTTTTAAATTTATTTTCTTGATCTTTGTTTACTGAAAAATCACTATTGGATTGATCTGTACTTTTTTTCCACCTTTTGGGAGATTCAGGAGGAACTTTTATTAGTTCTTTTGCAATTAAGTTTGGTTCTTCAATTATGCTGTCTGGGTTATCACGCAACAATTTCAATTCTGTCAGCAAATCTTCCACTAGAGTTATTTCAACGAGTGTGATTCCTTTGCTTTGAATAACAACATTTTTTTAGTCAATATATGAAAGCACTTTGAACCAAAATGTTGCCAACATTAAGCTCTTTGTGGAATTGAAATATTTCTTAAACCCTAATATGATGTTGTAGGCAGAGGGAGTTAGACTAGAAGACATCTCTTCTAAAGTATATCCAACAATTTAAGTACTCCTGGGTAGTGCTTAACTATCGGTTTGACAGCTTGGATCCTCTCACTTCATCTTGTTTCAGGGAAGCTCTGCAGTGATAAAGGAATGTGCTTTTTCAAAACTTCCCAACATTTTTCTCTAGGGCTGCTAGAGAAAAATGAGTAAAGACTTGCAACATGCCCGAAAAATGTCATCACATCTGCATTGAGTTTTGCAGCATTAACACCCACATGTTTCAAGGAATGCGCCCCACATGGTAAAAATATTATGGATTCGTTCTTTTCAAGAATTCTACTTCCAATTTAGAACCCAGTACAATCTAATGTGTGGAGAACCATACATGACTTCCATGTTTTAAGATTTATATTTAAAATCGTTTTAGAAATGAAATATTTCTACAGAAACTACTTCTATCTTCAGCCTCAACCACAGAATTGTGGTCACTAACATCTACCACCTCACATTAGCGCACTTGATTTTCACTGATGATGGCAGTCGATGGCACTTCCGAAACGTCTGGTTTTGCAGAATACATTGGACCACGGCCAAACAGCCTGGAAAGGAATTTTATCAACAAACTACTTCATCGTTGCCGATAATGTAGTACACATATAAAAAATTATCCCCTCCCCTTCACCTATCATTTTAAATTATAGAAAATTATCCCCTCCCCCTTCAACTTCCCCTACCCCTTTTCATTTATCGATATTTCATCTACCTTTCTAGAGTGGATTATTATGACCTTTTCAGGATACTTTATTTATCAAAATTAAGTACTTTACTCTTGTTAAAACGTAAAATGTTGCAGGTAAACTACCCCTTCTCCTTAACCGATCTTCACCAAAATCAACAGACCTTGAGTCCTCTACAATATGCAAAAAATTATTTGAATTTGCGGCAATTATCATTCGCCATAGACAAAATTCTATACACAGACATCTTTCAAAAAATTACTTCTTTATGTATTGAGGGTAGTACAATCAGAATCAGCCCTTATCTCGAACACGATTTTTTTCGCCATCCATTTCCTTATGGAACATGGAAGTAAAAACAATATCCTTCTTTTTATAATATGTATTGCACATGTTTTCTAACTCGGGACACTAATTATTAGATAAAATGTTTACCTTCATTTAAGCCAGCTTCCACTCACTGTGTTCTTTCTCAGAGGCCATAACATGTTTTTTTTTTAACGTTGCTGAACATAAATTGATGTTGAATTAAAAATAAAGTAAAGGATTAGCACCTGAATTTTGCAACGTGCAAGTTGAAGAATCTATTTAATTATTGCACTTAACTTGATATAAGTACTGATTACATTTCAGGATTATTATTTTCAGAAATAATGTTATGTAAACCAGATTTCCCCATACAAAGTTAATTAAAATTCTTTAACGCATAGCATTCCAGGCCTTTATGGTAGTAGATTTGTATTACTAAATTTGAATTTACACAAATAATTCTCTTTGATTAACCAGAGTTCCACACACAAACTAAATGGTGAGTGTCCTCCTAGTGTATAAATTCAGCTAAAACAGTATTCCAAAAACTTACCTTGTTACTAGAATATGTGACATGATGAACTTTTCATGTTAAATAGTTTAAATACTTTGTGTTGAGAGTTAAGCAATTTAATAATTTTTATTTATGCAGGCGTATAGCAAAATCTGATCGTCATGAAAAAGGAATAAGGCATTTTGTAATAGCAATTAACTGATTAGTTCCTGCTGTATTACTGACTGATATTACAAGACCAATTTTTGTTTAATTGAAAAGATATATTTTAACTGTTTCTTTTGGTGCAATCTGTAAATTCCTTGACACACATCCATAAAGGTTTGAAAATATGCTTATTGCAGTTTGATAGGAACAAATTCTCAAAAAACTAATACAAATTTGTTATGACTGATCACACCAGCTATCCTTTCTATTTGAAATGAGCCTTTTATCCAAATTTATTACATAGTATTGTGCCAAGATATATCACTACATTTGTATACTGTAATACAGTAGTGGTAGAATATTATCATTCCACTAATATTACCCTAACATAATAAATGAAAATACATTATATACACATCTTTTGACATAATCATCCTTTCACTTATCACTTTTTGCTTATCAATTTATTTGATGAATATATATTTAACGATTTATGTAAAATACAACAGGTGTTTAACGGACACGTACTATGTGTAGACCTCTTATTTCCCTCCTCGGCAGGTTGAAGCTCAACTGGCACTAGAGTTGGGTATGAAATTATACTATGCTCATAGTCTGTCTGTTAGCAGCTAGTGGCATCTATTGACATTCACTCATGTCAAATTACAGAGTCGGTAAAGGATGTTCGAAATTTGAATGTAAACAAATTAATAGTTAAATAATTAATATAATGGAAGTATCACATATATAATGTATGTAAATGTAATTGTGAAAAAACGATGTAGGGCCTACTTCATATACAGATCAGAAGTAAATGATGAACTATTCTCTTTATGTAATAAGCCTTGTTACTAAGCAATATATATTTTTAAAAGCTTCTTATCATATTGAGATGAAATGGAGCGGCATTTGAAACATCTCTTAGGTATAAAAACAACATAACGACCTTTACAAAATTTGCCGCCCGTAGGCAGTAGCCTACTTTGCCTATGCATAAATCTGCCTCTGGTGTACATGCTAAATGCATCTGAACAGTAGTAAGAATGACTTAGTATCCTGTTGAGTTATTCACATTTCTGACGGATGATACGCAAATACTGGAAGGTAGGATGTGAGAGCCAGCAATAACCTTAAATAAAACTCTCATATATTTCAGTTATTACAGACAAGTGCTTGATTTGATAATTTTTTTAAAATAAAATTGTATATTTTAATGTAGCTTTACAGTATCTTGACAGAAAGTGTAAAAATGTAAAATAAAAACGGCATGACTTAAGTGTAAATAAAAAGTGAACACTTTACAGTAGCACAAAAAATGACAAAAAACTGAGACAATGAAATGCTACAGTTCAGTTAAAAATTTTGCAATCTCCCTCACACAAAATTTTAAAGAATAAAGACATCAACACAACAAAATATTTTTTTTGGAGCAAAAGGAAACACAATGGAAAGGCATCTCAGGTAGTATCACTTTGAAATTATGGTTTCAAAATGTTTAGGGAAAAGAATAAAAAAATGCTAGCATTAACAATCCAACAATGTATCTAAAAGATCAGGATCTTGCTAAGTACATTATAGGGAAAATTGGTTTTGTAGCTGCTAGTGGATGTTTGTTTCTATAAAAAATAATTGCAGTATCTAATAAATTATGGTACATATTTAATCATTTATTGAATAATTTGTCATTTATATAATTTTGTTTTTTTTTAATTTCTATAGATACTTTTGGTGTGTTTGTTGTAATTTTGTGTTTTACATAATCTTTTGTGATTAAATCATTTGGTATAAAATGTTCCAGATTATAAAATACACCTCACAGTTTTAACATACAATATGTATAGTAACACCTCTATACATAGTAACAGGTATATCAATATGCCTGTAATCACAGGTATAGGAAAGTAATGGCAAATCTTCCATAATCTTGTTATCAGTTATTGTTATTATTCGGCTAGTGCTATTAAATTCATATTGGCCCAAAGTGATCACAAAAGGAATTTATTGTATTTGTTTACAGTCAACAGTGTAGATTCCGGTGAGGATAGGCAACATCCTAATTATCAGGCTAATGTGATAAAGTTCCAGATGAATGCCAAGAGTGTGGCTCTAGAATATTCTGCAGTGCTGCTGATTAACAGTATGTGATCAGCATCACATAGAGTACTACACATTTAAGCTATCTAATTGACTTGGTATTAGAATATTAGTAAAATGTGCTTGTTAACCAAATAGTGTGTTGTTACTCCTGAAAATCCCATTTCACTAAGAGCATTTTAGAAGTCTGGGTTATCTTTTATGTTTCACTCCACAAACATGCCTTTAGTTCAGCATTTCTTAACCTATTGGGCATGAGCCACTGCAGGGTCCCGAGAGGGCATTTGGTGGGTTGCAAAGTCAGGTTCGGAAATTTATTTACTGTGTCTTAAAAAGCTACTACATGTAAATAACTAAGATATATCATTCTAACAATTTAAATTCAACCTGTTTTGTACATAGTCTAAACTGTACATTTTTGTTATTCATGCTCTACCATTGTTTTTTACCAGCTCTGATGTTTAACTCTCTATAACCAGATTGAAAGTTGCTTCCCAGAGGGATACAGTGAATTCAATTGGATTCAAGACCCATTCTTGTATTTTGAAAGTTCTAACATGTTGTCAGTAAAACTAAATGAGCAATTGTGTGATATCATCTGTGATGCTGGGATTAAAACTAAATTTTTAGTAAATTATTTTATATAGTTAGTGATAACATGAGACATGTCATGGACAACAAAATCCATAAACTTTTAGATTCTGACTTAACAAAGTTCTGGATATCTTTAAGAGATGAATATCCTGAACTTTCGGAGTTGCTCATCCCATTCACCACCTCATTCTTGAGTGAAATGGGATTTTCATCTCAAGTGAAAAGCAAGGACACAAATAGACTTGACGCACACTCAGATTTATGACTTAATTTAACCACTCTTGAATCCAGCATACCCCAGCTTTTGCAGAAAAAGCAGCTCCAACTGTCACATTAGTAACTAATGATTAGTTAGGCAAGTAAAAACTCTTTTGTTTTTAACTTCAGCATGTGTTTATTAGAGCAAATTAGTCTTTTGAATTACATATTTGCTTTTTGCTTTTCTATAATTAAGTGTATATATAATTTGTTTAAGCATAAAAGAAGGCTTAAAGTTCTCAGTGTTACCAAAAATATGATTATAAAGTGGGTGCACAAGTAGTTCTGCCATGCACGCCCCTACAAGTCTAATTAATTTTAAAAATCTAAAAGGTTAAGTTAGATAATTAAACGTAGACACAACCTCCCAAAATCGTCTCTGTACCGTAATTATGTGCGATAAATGGAAACTAATTTCTGTACTTCCAATAAATACACCCTTTTAATAAAATATGTACCAATAAACTCCAATAAAATACTGTATGTACGAATAACGTAGCCTACTAGGTTATACGTTCTAAATTGGAAGTACCGATAGGTTTTAATTCGAATAAATACAGTCTTTAATGTATATACAGCCTTTTATCCATACAATAAATACAGCCTTTGAATGTACACTAACAAAGGAAATTTTTGTTAAATCTAATTAATTTTAAAAATCTAAAAGGTTAAGTTGCATTGTTAAACGTAGACACAACCTCCAAAAATCGTCTGTGTACCGTAATTATGTGCTATAAATGGAAAATAATTACTGTACTTCCAATAAATACACCCTTTTAATAAAATATGTGCCAATAAACCCCAATAAAATATGCAAATAGGTTATAGGTCTACGTTCTAAATTGGAACTAGGTTTTAATTCCGGTACTTCGAATAAATACAGCCTTTAATGTTATGTACAGCAGCCTTGTATGCATACAATAATTTAATGTACACTAACAAAGGAAATTTTTGTTAAATCTAATTAATTTTAAAAATATAAAAGGTTAAGTTGCATTGTTAAACGTAGACACAACCTCCAAAAATCGTCTGTGTACCGTAATTATGTGCGATAAATGGAAAATTATTTCTGTACTTCCAGTAAATACACCCTTTTATTGTACACTAACAAAGTAAATTTTATTTAAGTTACATTGTCTACATAACCTCCATAAACTGGCATTAGGTACTTGTGAAGAAATCAGTTCTAGTACACATCGAACACGGAAAAAATATACAAACATGGAGACGGAAGTTGTCTTTGGCCGCAGGAAACAGTGAAAGACCCCAATCAATTATTGGAAACACAACATTACTTTAACTTAATTAATTAATTAAATAAAATCAATTTCTACTACATGCACACATTGTTTACATAGAATACCTTTTACAACACACACAATTAATTTCACTATCAGTTTATTTACAATTTCTTGTCATCATTTTTCTGTTTACCACACCTCATTTCCTAATTTAGCCAGGTCATTACCATAAACTAAAATATTTAAAACGTCCATTCACTGATTTTTATTTAACCGCCATCATCATACAATAGTTGTATTTTTATATAACAATTATCATTCTTACTCACATTCATTTCATTATTATTATTTATATAATAATTCTTTAAAATTTCAAATTGTTCCGTAAAACCCACGTAACAATTTACTGGACTATCCCGCATTATTATTAAATCATAAACCCCGTCTACATCATTAGTTTTGGTCTTGTCACCGTCTGTATTATCATCTATCACCCCTAAGTATTTAACCTCTCAATTTTAGAATCATCTATTATTAATACTCCACGTCTATGCACAGGTAAGCATTCAATATAATTATCAACGTTATCATTATTTATTTCTGCACTATCTTCATAACAAGGTAAGTCAACAATATTACTAATTCTCTCTCTCTTTATTTTCTCCAGTAGCTCTTCGTAACTTCTAACAACATCAAATAATATTATCTCTCTCTCTCTCTCTCAATGTGAATACTTCTACCACTCTCTCACAATACCTCTCATCATAACACCATCTCACTTTGTCTCTATCACTCCACACAAAAGGCAGCATAACGTTATCATAACCCATCCTGATTCTTTCAGGGAACTCATGATACACAAAAGGGGACCTACTTAGAGACACCTTGTCTCTATAACCATGGGAGGAAACTCTGTCCTCACAACTCATTATTGGAGTCTTTACTCCATTTAAATCACGGGGAAAATTTGTCCTTTGTAAACCCAACCTCTCTTCAACCACTATCTTATTGCTACTCTCTATTTCCACTAAAACTTCATCTCCACTATTATTATTCACTTTATTTTCTAACACATCTCGTTATCACTTTTTATTTTGCTATTATTTGTTAACTCATTACTATAATTATCATGATTACTCATCTTGTTAGTAATTATTTCACTATTTTTCGTCATATTACCACAACTCTCGCCTATATTGACACCCATGTCGTCTGTTACTTCGTTATTTCCGTTTATACTGCACTTACCTGTATTTATTCTCCACACTCCCATACTCTCTATACTTTGTACTAAATCGTTACATTTGGTTTCAAATATCTCATTGGTCTTCTCTACATTTTTATTAACTTGCTTTATTTCATTTCTAATTTCATTAAAATTACTTTCGTTTGTATCAAAACGATTATTTATTTTATCAAACTTCTCATCAAAATTATTCTTAATTTCATTGAAACTACTTTCGCATTTTATTTTTTGTTCATATATTTCGCTTTTGAACTCATCAAATTTGATATCATTAACATCGAAACGACAATTTATTTTATCGAAATCATTCTTGAGTTCACTAAAATTGTTACACATCGTACTATACAAGCGTATCAACATATCATCGTCATTCGATTGCTTATTTTTGTTTGTTAAAACTGGAGTTAATTGAAGTCCAGAATCAACAGCTGATTCGCTTAATTGCAATTGAGTCACAATTGGGGTGGAATGAATTATTACGTTACTGCCAACAGCTGTTTCCGTAACAGCGCTATCGTCACTGCTTGGACCAGCTGTCCGCATTTCACTTTCATCCAATGACTGTAGTTCAAGGCCACTCTCGCTCATATCTACGTCTGTTAAATTACTTTGTTTTGCGTGCTCAGACATTTTTAACTGATTTATAACTTACTTTTACTTATGTTATAACTACAATTGGTTAATCTTCCCTTCAAAACATTATACCATAACATACATAAAATAAATCTTATACCATAATTATGTAAATTAAATTTTGCTTTCACAACCGTATTTCACTACCTGCACTGTCAAAATAGGCCGGTGTAATACAATTTATGATTATATTACATCCTGGTCACGCCGCACCATTGTAACTATTTCTTTCTATTTGCTATAATAAAAGTTTTTAAACTTCCACCTACCTTTAATTATTTTGTGTGTTGGCCGTTATGTGTGATCTCTAGTGTGGAACTAACCCTGCTCGTACGACGAACTGATCAGTGCAGCAAATGAAATGAGGTGTTTGAAATGATTTGTTTAACAAATTATGTAATATAGCAGATAACATTTTATTTACTACTAATATGACATTTATCCTTCCCACTTCCTTCTATGCATGATATAAAAAATAAAAAAATGTAAACCTTTTTCTTTTTAAACTATGAAATACATCGTCATCATTTTTATCTACATCAAAGCTTTAACTATTTAACATCGATTATTCTAAAAGAACCAATACCTTTATTTTTATTTTCTTATCTACACACGCAACTCACATCCAAAATTATTTGAGATCTCATTATTTCCTTTTAGTTTCTGCCCATGTATATAAAATAAAAAAAAAAACTGTTACTTGTTCAAAACTTACGTGGTACCACTCGTTGCGTCACGCGCGTTTATGCACTTTCACTATGTTATCGAATTTAGTTAAATTTTGTTCTTTAATATTACTTCAGCAACGTTATTCTTCTATTGTATGAAATTTAACACATTTTTTACTAAAATTAGACTCGGTTTTTATTAAGTCGAGTCTAATGCCACCCGGCCGGGTTTGTGACTAATCTGCGAGTGCCAACCAGACTCACCACTCTAGCTTGTTGCTGAACAGGAATACACTGCCTTCACACTACAATTTTTCCGTCGTCTTACAATATGTCTGTATTGTCTATAAGCCACAAGGGATGGTGTTGTTACATGGAGATGATATAGGAGGCTGAGGTACGCGGAGCCTCTGCTTAATTTCCTTCGTCTCCAAAGCACATGGCACATACTCTTTCTCCTTAGCCATTTTTTGTTACGGCGTCCCTTTTGCTTGTGAGGCGCTCGTGCAGGTGGACTCACATTCCACACGTGACAAACATTCAGTTCACAAACAAGTATTGCGTTCTCTGACAACACCCAGTCCAAAAAGTTATATTACCGTTCATAGTATGAATACAACGCTATTGCACATGGGACTTGCAATGATGATATTAAAGACATTTTAATAAATTTAATAAAAAAAATAAAACCCCCATTTTGACACATACAGTACCCCCCCCCCAATGAGAGGTTTTATGCCCAAGAGCATAAAAACTCTCATTGCCTAACCTAAAGGGATCAGCGTGGATGTGGAGCCATAACCCCCCTTTAATCCTTTATCACAAACACTATGGGTTTAACTACCCCCTAGTCAAGTGGCTGTGGAAACATCTATCCGACTTTGCTGGACTTTCTTCGAGAGAATCCCAACACCACAAAGTCAAACAGACTCGAGACTTCGCTGCTCCGACACGTCGGTCAGAACAGGTAAGCCCCACAGTATCACTTGGCTTTTAAGCATTCCGTAAAAATTATCTAATAACGGTTCTTTCATTCTTCCACATCCTCCACTGATGCGTTTCCCTTTAATTGAAAATAATTGTATTGGTTCGCTAAAAGCAAAGCATTGGTTCTTGTTTATACTTAATCATACATATACATTCCTAACAGTAATATAAACATTCGTTATTTACAATACATGTTGACCTGTCCGGTCTAAAACATCAAAACAATTTTTAAAAAAAATTCCAAAATCTTCAGATTTGCTTCAAAATTAATCACATACAGTTACCAATTCAAATGAAAAATTTCAATCCTAACCTGTCAACAACTATCATCTTCAATTTCCAATTTTTTTTTTTTTTTTTTTAAATAAAATTTCCAAAATAATTATGAAAAGCATCAACTATTTTTTAATTGATTTAATTTATCTAAATTTTAATGAATTATGTCATTCAAAAATTTTCATTTCCATTAGCTCATCTAAAATTATTTAACTGCTCCTCAAATTACACTAAGTTCAATCTCAGATTTCATTATCAACGTTAAATCAAAATAATTTTCAAGTATGGTGTACATACATAAATTCATCATAATACATTTGGTTCAACGTAAACACCAAAATTAAACAAAATTGTAGGTACATGTTATACATATAAAACACAAAAAAAAATACAACTTAATCTAACATACACTTGAAACTCTATAAGTTAATTCAATTTATTAAACTCTTACCCTAGGGTTCTTCTCCAAGGTTCTACAGACGAACACAGCTGCAGAAAGGATTATTTGAGATGAACGGTACTAATATAAATACACAGTTTATGTTAAAACAAATTGCTTCTGGTTTATTGAACAAGTCAATTATTTCGTTTTAGACTACTTTTATAACAAAGTTCTAATTGCTTTTCTGGTATATTGTTGTATTAAGAATGCATGGAATAAGTGACAAATAACATAAAATCACACAGGTCAACAAATGGAATCTTTCTTAATTCTAACCTAATACAAATTATACATTTTTTGTATGAACCAATACGTTTATATCTTTTCCCCTTACTACTTTCTTTTATAGAGCTCTTTAAACTTTTAGATAATATTAGAAAATTTTGCTTGAGATGCTTGAAATCTTTAATTAATAGTTTGTTTATTGGTACTTAACCAAATCCTGAGAAGTTCTCGCTGCTTTCACCACCACCACGTGTAAATTACCATTTCCTCGAGCACTTTGCACTTCAATGTTTCACACGTTTATACGTCTTTCACATTCCGTATTGAGTAGTTTTAAAACCATATTCAACAGGTTACTATTTTTTGTTTAATTAAGTTCTCACTGGTTTGTTTAATGATTCCACATCATAAATGTAAGATAAAGTCGGCCGACGTAATTTTACTCGCACTTGGATGTTTTATAGGCTGGCCGCGCTATATTGTTTATACATTTTATTGATTGTATTGGATAGGCCTACTTATATTTCAGCCTATCTTACACTCCCGAGGCCACCGTTTTACTTGTTACTACACTGTATGCTGCTGCTTACTACTGTTTGATGTTAATACTCTGATGACCATCTGCATACTGTGATTCACAAAGACTGCTGCTGGGGCTATTACGTAATACATCTAGTCTGGCTGTCTAGACATCAGTTGTTTATGCTAACAATGTATGTGTTGCTGGTTACAAAGGGGATACTGACAATTAAAAATTAAAACTGGGGTAGCACACAATTCTGTACCGTTACACACTACATTTCAAAATAATTACATATCAATTCCCCTTGTCATGAACATATCATACAATACCTACTCTGAATAAAAAAGAAAACCTCGTCGAGAAATATGATTTACTAAACATACTAGGTACATAAAAACAAGTTACATAACATATTAATTACTTGAAATGGCCAAGTACATAAAAACAAATGCATACACATTACTACATTTAAAATATTCTACTTTTATAATCTCTAAGTCATGAAATTAGTTATTTCTGGTAAGTAAATATAATGTACGTCATAAGCAATTATAGCAATATCAGACCATCAATACAATTTGGGACAACAATACCGACTGGACAGCGTCTGTGGTGTTCATTGCTATGAGCACAATAATCATTTAGTTATCTCATCAACTCAACATACTTCAGTTTATTATTATACTTATATGATTATATGGTTTTAATTCGTTACTCCCCTGAGTAACCTCCCTTCCACACACACTATGAACCCCCCCCTGGACTGTGGCGTCAGTTGCGTCTACAAGGACTGAATTGGTGGAGGAATTTTGGCATCTCCTGTCCTTGTTTTGGCCTTACATTTTTAAATTGCCAGATATTATAATATCTGAATTTTATATTTATAACCTTAAAACGGGTCTACCACCTGTTTTGCTGTTCCTACTCGAACAAGGTGATAGCCGCTGTTCCACAGTTCCGGGGATTTCCCCTAAGTGGCCCCCCGTTAATTTCAATTTTCACCAATTTCAAGGACAACCAACCATGGTCAGTTTTACAATTGCTGCCCACAGCTGGTTGTCGTCCAAAACCACGATCTGGGTTGGTAAGGCCGAGATCGCCCGAAAAGGCGGGGAAATCTTCTCTCATTCGCATGTTTTACTTCGTCAATACTAGCACTGCACGGTATCAATTAACATATAATATAAAATTATATAAGCGGTTGTGCAGTGTATATACGCCAGTTTCGGCCTCCGATGATGGTAACATACTTTGACGTTCCTCATCAACCCTTACTGCTATCTAGTGGCACATGCCGCCACTGTAATAGCACAACTAATAGCTAAACTTAAGTCCTTCTGCATTTACTAACTACATTCCACAATTGATTTTCTCTTCTAAATATACCAAACAACCCCCCAAAATTACCCCTTAATCTTGCATAATATAACATAATAAACATTAACATTGCTATGTTCAACTAAACAATTCACCTTTAAATAATTTGTATAGAAAATTATCAACATTACAACTTGAACTTTCTATTAACTCTTTTTATTTATACTCTAAATTATTTAACATTTATTGGACCATTAGATTCTCCCAAAAATTCAAATTTATTATTAACATTCATTTTGCATCATTTCACAATAATATTTTACCTAAGTTAGCTTCTTTCAAACTCATTTAGTGCCATTATAAGACTCTTACTTTACTTCAAGGTCATTATCAAATTCATACTTACATATGGTCAATCACTCCATCTAATAAATACATGATTACTATCATTAATTCCAAATATAAACAACTCATCACCACAATATCCCGTACAACCATATGTACCTTCTGAAACATTTTAACAACCATATGATTCCACAACTAAACACATTTTACTCCTATTCAATTACTGTTTATACTGGAGAATAAACCAGTATAAACCATATAAAATCATTTAAATTCATTATCAAAATCTCTTTATACAACATTTTAAATTAATCAATTATATTTAAACATCTCAAATTGTTTAATTCAATCAATTATTGGAAACACAACATTACTTTAACTTAATTAATTAATTAATTAAAATCAATTTCTACTACATGCACACATTGTTTACATAGAATACCTTTTACAACACACACAATTAATTTCACTATCAGTTTATTTACAATTTCTTGTCATCATTTTTCTGTTTACCACACCTCATTTCCTAATTTAGCCAGGTCATTACCATAAACTAAAATATTTAAAACGTCCATTCACTGATTTTTATTTAACCGCCATCATCATACAATAGTTGTATTTTATATAACAATTATCATTCTTACTCACATTCATTTCATTATTATTATTTATATAATAATTCTTTAAAATTTCAAATTGTTCCGTAAAACCCACGTAACAATTTACTGGACTATCCCGCATTATTATTAAATCATAAACCCCGTCTACATCATTAGTTTTGGTCTTGTCACCGTCTGTATTATCATCTATCACCCCTAAGTATTTAACCTCTCAATTTTAGAATCATCTATTATTAATACTCCACGTCTATGCACAGGTAAGCATTCAATATAATTATCAACGTTATCATTATTTATTTCTGCACTATCTTCATAACAAGGTAAGTCAACAATATTACTAATTCTCTCTCTCTTTATTTTCTCCAGTAGCTCTTCGTAACTTCTAACAACATCAAATAATATTATCTCTCTCTCTCTCTCTCTCAATGTGAATAATTCTACCACTCTCTCACAATACCTCTCATCATAACACCATCTCACTTTGTCTCTATCACTCCACACAAAAGGCAGCATAACGTTATCATAACCCATCCTGATTCTTTCAGGGAACTCATGATACACAAAAGGGGACCTACTTAGAGACACCTTGTCTCTATAACCATGGGAGGAAACTCTGTCCTCACAACTCATTATTGGAGTCTTTACTCCATTTAAATCACGGGGAAAATTTGTCCTTTGTAAACCCAACCTCTCTTCAACCACTATCTTATTGCTACTCTCTATTTCCACTAAAACTTCATCTCCACTATTATTATTCACTTTATTTTCTAACACATCTCGTTATCACTTTTTATTTTGCTATTATTTGTTAACTCATTACTATAATTATCATGATTACTCATCTTGTTAGTAATTATTTCACTATTTTTCGTCATATTACCACAACTCTCGCCTATATTGACACCCATGTCGTCTGTTACTTCGTTATTTCCGTTTATACTGCACTTACCTGTATTTATTCTCCACACTCCCATACTCTCTATACTTTGTACTAAATCGTTACATTTGGTTTCAAATATCTCATTGGTCTTCTCTAAATTTTTATTAACTTGCTTTATTTCATTTCTAATTTCATTAAAATTACTTTCGTTTGTATCAAAACGATTATTTATTTTATCAAACTTCTCATCAAAATTATTCTTAATTTCATTGAAACTACTTTCGCATTTTATTTTTTGTTCATATATTTCGCTTTTGAACTCATCAAATTTGATATCATTAACATCGAAACGACAATTTATTTTATCGAAATCATTCTTGAGTTCACTAAAATTGTTACACATCATACTATACAAGCGTATCAACATATCATCGTCATTCGATTGCTTATTTTTGTTTGTTAAAACTGGAGTTAATTGAAGTCCAGAATCAACAGCTGATTCGCTTAATTGCAATTGAGTCACAATTGGGGTGGAATGAATTATTACGTTACTGCCAACAGCTGTTTCCGTAACAGCGCTATCGTCACTGCTTGGACCAGCTGTCCGCATTTCACTTTCATCCAATGACTGTAGTTCAAGGCCACTCTCGCTCATATCTACGTCTGTTAAATTACTTTGTTTTGCGTGCTCAGACATTTTTAACTGATTTATAACTTACTTTTACTTATGTTATAACTACAATTGGTTAATCTTCCCTTCAAAACATTATACCATAACATACATAAAATAAATCTTATACCATAATTATGTAAATTAAATTTTGCTTTCACAACCGTATTTCACTACCTGCACTGTCAAAATAGGCCGGTGTAATACAATTTATGATTATATTACATCCTGGTCACGCCGCACCATTGTAACTATTTCTTTCTATTTGCTATAATAAAAGTTTTTAAACTTCCACCTACCTTTAATTATTTTGTGTGTTGGCCGTTATGTGTGATCTCTAGTGTGGAACTAACCCTGCTCGTACGACGAACTGATCAGTGCAGCAAATGAAATGAGGTGTTTGAAATGATTTGTTTAACAAATTATGTAATATAGCAGATAACATTTTATTTACTACTAATATGACATTTATCCTTCCCACTTCCTTCTATGCATGATATAAAAAATAAAAAAATGTAAACCTTTTTCTTTTTAAACTATGAAATACATCGTCATCATTTTTATCTACATCAAAGCTTTAACTATTTAACATCGATTATTCTAAAAGAACCAATACCTTTATTTTTATTTTCTTATCTACACACGCAACTCACATCCAAAATTATTTGAGATCTCATTATTTCCTTTTAGTTTCTGCCCATGTATATAAAATAAAAAAAAAAACTGTTACTTGTTCAAAACTTACGTGGTACCACTCGTTGCGTTACGCGCGTTTATGCACTTTCACTATGTTATCGAATTTAGTTAAATTTTGTTCTTTAATATTACTTCAGCAACGTTATTCTTCTATTGTATGAAATTTAACACATTTTTTACTAAAATTAGACTCGGTTTTTATTAAGTCGAGTCTAATGCCACCCGGCCGGGTTTGTGACTAATCTGCGAGTGCCAACCAGACTCACCACTCTAGCTTGTTGCTGAACAGGAATACACTGCCTTCACACTACAATTTTTCCGTCGTCTTACAATATGTCTGTATTGTCTATAAGCCACAAGGGATGGTGTTGTTACATGGAGATGATATAGGAGGCTGAGGTACGCGGAGCCTCTGCTTAATTTCCTTCGTCTCCAAAGCACATGGCACATACTCTTTCTCTTTAGCCATTTTTTGTTACGGCGTCCCTTTTGCTTGTGAGGCGCTCGTGCAGGTGGACTCACATTCCACACGTGACAAACATTCAGTTCACAAACAAGTATTGCGTTCTCTGACAACACCCAGTCCAAAAAGTTATATTACCGTTCATAGTATGAATACAACGCTATTGCACATGGGACTTGCAATGATGATATTAAAGACATTTTAATAAATTTAATAAAAAAAAATAAAACCCCCATTTTGACACATACAGTACCCCCCCCCCCAATGAGAGGTTTTATGCCCAAGAGCATAAAAACTCTCATTGCCTAACCTAAAGGGATCAGCGTGGATGTGGAGCCATAACCCCCCTTTAATCCTTTATCACAAACACTATGGGTTTAACTACCCCCTAGTCAAGTGGCTGTGGAAACATCTATCCGACTTTGCTGGACTTTCTTCGAGAGAATCCCAACACCACAAAGTCAAACAGACTCGAGACTTCGCTGCTCCGACACGTCGGTCAGAACAGGTAAGCCCCACAGTATCACTTGGCTTTTAAGCATTCCGTAAAAATTATCTAATAACGGTTCTTTCATTCTTCCACATCCTCCACTGATGCGTTTCCCTTTAATTGAAAATAATTGTATTGGTTCGCTAAAAGCAAAGCATTGGTTCTTGTTTATACTTAATCATACATATACATTCCTAACAGTAATATAAACATTCGTTATTTACAATACATGTTGACCTGTCCGGTCTAAAACATCAAAACAATTTTTAAAAAAAATTCCAAAATCTTCAGATTTGCTTCAAAATTAATCACATACAGTTACCAATTCAAATGAAAAATTTCAATCCTAACCTGTCAACAACTATCATCTTCAATTTCCAATTTTTTTTTTTTTTTAAATAAAATTTCCAAAATAATTATGAAAAGCATCAACTATTTTTTAATTGATTTAATTTATCTAAATTTTAATGAATTATGTCATTCAAAAATTTTCATTTCCATTAGCTCATCTAAAATTATTTAACTGCTCCTCAAATTACACTAAGTTCAATCTCAGATTTCATTATCAACGTTAAATCAAAATAATTTTCAAGTATGGTGTACATACATAAATTCATCATAATACATTTGGTTCAACGTAAACACCAAAATTAAACAAAATTGTAGGTACATGTTATACATATAAAACACAAAAAAAAATACAACTTAATCTAACATACACTTGAAACTCTATAAGTTAATTCAATTTATTAAACTCTTACCCTAGGGTTCTTCTCCAAGGTTCTACAGACGAACACAGCTGCAGAAAGGATTATTTGAGATGAACGGTACTAATATAAATACACAGTTTATGTTAAAACAAATTGCTTCTGGTTTATTGAACAAGTCAATTATTTCGTTTTAGACTACTTTTATAACAAAGTTCTAATTGCTTTTCTGGTATATTGTTGTATTAAGAATGCATGGAATAAGTGACAAATAACATAAAATCACACAGGTCAACAAATGGAATCTTTCTTAATTCTAACCTAATACAAATTATACATTTTTTGTATGAACCAATACGTTTATATCTTTTCCCCTTACTACTTTCTTTTATAGAGCTCTTTAAACTTTTAGATAATATTAGAAAATTTTGCTTGAGATGCTTGAAATCTTTAATTAATAGTTTGTTTATTGGTACTTAACCAAATCCTGAGAAGTTCTCGCTGCTTTCACCACCACCACGTGTAAATTACCATTTCCTCGAGCACTTTGCACTTCAATGTTTCACACGTTTATACGTCTTTCACATTCCGTATTGAGTAGTTTTAAAACCATATTCAACAGGTTACTATTTTTTGTTTAATTAAGTTCTCACTGGTTTGTTTAATGATTCCACATCATAAATGTAAGATAAAGTCGGCCGACGTAATTTTACTCGCACTTGGATGTTTTATAGGCTGGCCGCGCTATATTGTTTATACATTTTATTGATTGTATTGGATAGGCCTACTTATATTTCAGCCTATCTTACACTCCCGAGGCCACCGTTTTACTTGTTACTACACTGTATGCTGCTGCTTACTACTGTTTGATGTTAATAGTCTGATGACCATCTGCATACTGTGATTCACAAAGACTGCTGCTGGGGCTATTACGTAATACATCTAGTCTGGCTGTCTAGACATCAGTTGTTTATGCTAACAATGTATGTGTTGCTGGTTACAAAGGGGATACTGACAATTAAAAATTAAAACTGGGGTAGCACACAATTCTGTACCGTTACACACTACATTTCAAAATAATTACATATCAATTCCCCTTGTCATGAACATATACAATACCTACTCTGAATAAAAAAGAAAACCTCGTCGAGAAATATGATTTACTAAACATACTAGGTACATAAAAACAAGTTACATAACATATTAATTACTTGAAATGGCCAAGTACATAAAAACAAATGCATACACATTACTACATTTAAAATATTCTACTTTTATAATCTCTAAGTCATGAAATTAGTTATTTCTGGTAAGTAAATATAATGTACGTCATAAGCAATTATAGCAATATCAGACCATCAATACAATTTGGGACAACAATACCGACTGGACAGCGTCTGTGGTGTTCATTGCTATGAGCACAATAATCATTTAGTTATCTCATCAACTCAACATACTTCAGTTTATTATTATACTTATATGATTATATGGTTTTAATTCGTTACTCCCCTGAGTAACCTCCCTTCCACACACACTATGAACCCCCCCCTGGACTGTGGCGTCCAGTTGCGTCCACAAGGACTGAATTGGTGGAGGAATTTTGGCATCTCCTGTCCTTGTTTTGGCCTTACATTTTTAAATTGCCAGATATTATAATATCTGAATTTTATATTTATAACCTTAAAACGGGTCTACCACCTGTTTTGCTGTTCCTACTCGAACAAGGTGATAGCCGCTGTTCCACAGTTCCGGGGATTTCCCCTAAGTGGCCCCCCGTTAATTTCAATTTTCACCAATTTCAAGGACAACCAACCATGGTCAGTTTTACAATTGCTGCCCACAGCTGGTTGTCGTCCAAAACCACGATCTGGGTTGGTAAGGCCGAGATCGCCCGAAAAGGCGGGGAAATCTTCTCTCATTCGCATGTTTTACTTCGTCAATACTAGCACTGCACGGTATCAATTAACATATAATATAAAATTATATAAGCGGTTGTGCAGTGTATATACGCCAGTTTCGGCCTCCGATGATGGTAACATACTTTGACGTTCCTCATCAACCCTTACTGCTATCTAGTGGCACATGCCGCCACTGTAATAGCACAACTAATAGCTAAACTTAAGTCCTTCTGCATTTACTAACTACATTCCACAATTGATTTTCTCTTCTAAATATACCAAACAACCCCCCAAAATTACCCCTTAATCTTGCATAATATAACATAATAAACATTAACATTGCTATGTTCAACTAAACAATTCACCTTTAAATAATTTGTATAGAAAATTATCAACATTACAACTTGAACTTTCTATTAACTCTTTTTATTTATACTCTAAATTATTTAACATTTATTGGACCATTAGATTCTCCCAAAAATTCAAATTTATTATTAACATTCATTTTGCATCATTTCACAATAATATTTTACCTAAGTTAGCTTCTTTCAAACTCATTTAGTGCCATTATAAGACTCTTACTTTACTTCAAGGTCATTATCAAATTCATACTTACATATGGTCAATCACTCCATCTAATAAATACATGATTACTATCATTAATTCCAAATATAAACAACTCATCACCACAATATCCCGTACAACCATATGTACCTTCTGAAACATTTTAACAACCATATGATTCCACAACTAAACACATTTTACTCCTATTCAATTACTGTTTATACTGGAGAATAAACCATATAAAATCATTTAAATTCATTATCAAAATCTCTTTATACAACATTTTAAATTAATCAATTATATTTAAACATCTCAAATTGTTTAATTCAATCAATTATTGGAAACACAACATTACTTTAACTTAATTAATTAATTAATTAAAATCAATTTCTACTACATGCACACATTGTTTACATAGAATACCTTTTACAACACACACAATTAATTTCACTATCAGTTTATTTACAATTTCTTGTCATCATTTTTCTGTTTACCACACCTCATTTCCTAATTTAGCCAGGTCATTACCATAAACTAAAATATTTAAAACGTCCATTCACTGATTTTTATTTAACCGCCATCATCATACAATAGTTGTATTTTTATATAACAATTATCATTCTTACTCACATTCATTTCATTATTATTATTTATATAATAATTCTTTAAAATTTCAAATTGTTCCGTAAAACCCACGTAACAATTTACTGGACTATCCCGCATTATTATTAAATCATAAACCCCGTCTACATCATTAGTTTTGGTCTTGTCACCGTCTGTATTATCATCTATCACCCCTAAGTATTTAACCTCTCAATTTTAGAATCATCTATTATTAATACTCCACGTCTATGCACAGGTAAGCATTCAATATAATTATCAACGTTATCATTATTTATTTCTGCACTATCTTCATAACAAGGTAAGTCAACAATATTACTAATTCTCTCTCTCTTTATTTTCTCCAGTAGCTCTTCGTAACTTCTAACAACATCAAATAATATTATCTCTCTCTCTCTCTCTCAATGTGAATAATTCTACCACTCTCTCACAATACCTCTCATCATAACACCATCTCACTTTGTCTCTATCACTCCACACAAAAGGCAGCATAACGTTATCATAACCCATCCTGATTCTTTCAGGGAACTCATGATACACAAAAGGGGACCTACTTAGAGACACCTTGTCTCTATAACCATGGGAGGAAACTCTGTCCTCACAACTCATTATTGGAGTCTTTACTCCATTTAAATCACGGGGAAAATTTGTCCTTTGTAAACCCAACCTCTCTTCAACCACTATCTTATTGCTACTCTCTATTTCCACTAAAACTTCATCTCCACTATTATTATTCACTTTATTTTCTAACACATCTCGTTATCACTTTTTATTTTGCTATTATTTGTTAACTCATTACTATAATTATCATGATTACTCATCTTGTTAGTAATTATTTCACTATTTTTCGTCATACTACCACAACTCTCGCCTATATTGACACCCATGTCGTCTGTTACTTCGTTATTTCCGTTTATACTGCACTTACCTGTATTTATTCTCCACACTCCCATACTCTCTATACTTTGTACTAAATCGTTACATTTGGTTTCAAATATCTCATTGGTCTTCTCTACATTTTTATTAACTTGCTTTATTTCATTTCTAATTTCATTAAAATTACTTTCGTTTGTATCAAAACGATTATTTATTTTATCAAACTTCTCATCAAAATTATTCTTAATTTCATTGAAACTACTTTCGCATTTTATTTTTTGTTCATATATTTCGCTTTTGAACTCATCAAATTTGATATCATTAACATCGAAACGACAATTTATTTTATCGAAATCATTCTTGAGTTCACTAAAATTGTTACACATCGTACTATACAAGCGTATCAACATATCATCGTCATTCGATTGCTTATTTTTGTTTGTTAAAACTGGAGTTAATTGAAGTCCAGAATCAACAGCTGATTCGCTTAATTGCAATTGAGTCACAATTGGGGTGGAATGAATTATTACGTTACTGCCAACAGCTGTTTCCGTAACAGCGCTATCGTCACTGCTTGGACCAGCTGTCCGCATTTCACTTTCATCCAATGACTGTAGTTCAAGGTCACTCTCGCTCATATCTACGTCTGTTAAATTACTTTGTTTTGCGTGCTCAGACATTTTTAACTGATTTATAACTTACTTTTACTTATGTTATAACTACAATTGGTTAATCTTCCCTTCAAAACATTATACCATAACATACATAAAATAAATCTTATACCATAATTATGTAAATTAAATTTTGCTTTCACAACCGTATTTCACTACCTGCACTGTCAAAATAGGCCGGTGTAATACAATTTATGATTATATTACATCCTGGTCACGCCGCACCATTGTAACTATTTCTTTCTATTTGCTATAATAAAAGTTTTTAAACTTCCACCTACCTTTAATTATTTTGTGTGTTGGCCGTTATGTGTGATCTCTAGTGTGGAACTAACCCTGCTCGTACGACGAACTGATCAGTGCAGCAAATGAAATGAGGTGTTTGAAATGATTTGTTTAACAAATTATGTAATATAGCAGATAACATTTTATTTACTACTAATATGACATTTATCCTTCCCACTTCCTTCTATGCATGATATAAAAAATAAAAAAATGTAAACCTTTTTCTTTTTAAACTATGAAATACATCGTCATCATTTTTATCTACATCAAAGCTTTAACTATTTAACATCGATTATTCTAAAAGAACCAATACCTTTATTTTTATTTTCTTATCTACACACACAACTCACATCCAAAATTATTTGAGATCTCATTAATTTCCTTTTAGTTTCTGCCCATGTATATAAAATAAAAAAAAAACTGTTACTTGTTCAAAACTTACGTGGTACCACTCGTTGCGTCACGCGCGTTTATGCACTTTCACTATGTTATCGAATTTAGTTAAATTTTGTTCTTTAATATTACTTCAGCAACGTTATTCTTCTATTGTATGAAATTTAACACATTTTTTACTAAAATTAGACTTGGTTTTTATTAAGTCGAGTCTAATGCCACCCGGCCGGGTTTGTGACTAATCTGCGAGTGCCAACCAGACTCACCACTCTAGCTTGTTGCTGAACAGGAATACACTGCCTTCACACTACAATTTTTCCGTCGTCTTACAATATGTCTGTATTGTCTATAAGCCACAAGGGATAGTGTTGTTACATGGAGATGATATAGGAGGCTGAGGTACGCGGAGCCTCTGCTTAATTTCCTTCGTCTCCAAAGCACATGGCACATACTCTTTCTCCTTAGCCATTTTTTGTTACGGCGTCCCTTTTGCTTGTGAGGCGCTTGTGCAGGTGGACTCACATTCCACACGTGACAAACATTCAGTTCACAAACAAGTATTGTGTTCTCTGACAACACCCAGTCCAAAAAGTTATATTACCATTCATAGTATGAATACAACGCTATTGCACATGGAACTTGCAATGATGATATTAAAGACATTTTAATAAATTTAATAAAAAAAATAAAACCCCCATTTTGACACATACAGTACCCCCCCCCAATGAGAGGTTTTATGCCCAAGAGCATAAAAACTCTCATTGCCTAACCTAAAGGGATCAGCGTGGATGTGGAGCCATAACCCCCCTTTAATCCTTTGTCACAAACACTATGGGTTTAACTACCCCCTAGTCAAGTGGCTGTGGAAACATCTATCCGACTTTGCTGGACTTTCTTCGAGAGAATCCCAACACCACAAAGTCAAACAGACTCGAGACTTCGCTGCCCCGACACGTCGGTCAGAACAGGTAAGCCCCACAGTATCACTTGGCTTTTAAGCATTCCGTAAAAATTATCTAATAACGGTTCTTTCATTCTTCCACATCCTCCACTGATGCGTTTCCCTTTAATTGAAAATAATTGTATTGGTTCGCTAAAAGCAAAGCATTGGTTCTTGTTTATACTTAATCATACATATACATTCCTAACAGTAATATAAACATTCGTTATTTACAATACATGTTGACCTGTCCGGTCTAAAACATCAAAACAATTTAAAAAAAAAAATTCCAAAATCTTCAGATTTGCTTCAAAATTAATCACATACAGTTACCAATTCAAATGAAAAATTTCAATCCTAACCTGTCAACAACTATCATCTTCAATTTCCAATTTTTTTTTTTTTTTTTAAATAAAATTTCCAAAATAATTATGAAAAGCATCAACTATTTTTTAATTGATTTAATTTATCTAAATTTTAATGAATTATGTCATTCAAAAATTTTCATTTCCATTAGCTCATCTAAAATTATTTAACTGCTCCTCAAATTACACTAAGTTCAATCTCAGATTTCATTATCAACGTTAAATCAAAATAATTTTCAAGTATGGTGTACATACATAAATTCATCATAATACATTTGGTTCAACGTAAACACCAAAATTAAACAAAATTGTAGGTACATGTTATACATATAAAACACACAAAAAAATACAACTTAATCTAACATACACTTGAAACTCTATAAGTTAATTCAATTTATTAAACTCTTACCCTAGGGTTCTTCTCCAAGGTTCTACAGACGAACACAGCTGCAGAAAGGATTATTTGAGATGAACGGTACTAATATAAATACACAGTTTATGTTAAAACAAATTGCTTCTGGTTTATTGAACAAGTCAATTATTTCGTTTTAGACTACTTTTATAACAAAGTTCTAATTGCTTTTCTGGTATATTGTTGTATTAAGAATGCATGGAATAAGTGACAAATAACATAAAATCACACAGGTCAACAAATGGAATCTTTCTTAATTCTAACCTAATACAAATTATACATTTTTTGTATGAACCAATACGTTTATATCTTTTCCCCTTACTACTTTCTTTTATAGAGCTCTTTAAACTTTTAGATAATATTAGAAAATTTTGCTTGAGATGCTTGAAATCTTTAATTAATAGTTTGTTTATTGGTACTTAACCAAATCCTGAGAAGTTCTCGCTGCTTTCACCACCACCACGTGTAAATTACCATTTCCTCGAGCACTTTGCACTTCAATGTTTCACACGTTTATACGTCTTTCACATTCCGTATTGAGTAGTTTTAAAACCATATTCAACAGGTTACTATTTTTTGTTTAATTAAGTTCTCACTGGTTTGTTTAATGATTCCACATCATAAATGTAAGATAAAGTCGGCCGACGTAATTTTACTCGCACTTGGATGTTTTATAGGCTGGCCGCGCTATATTGTTTATACATTTTATTGATTGTATTGGATAGGCCTACTTATATTTCAGCCTATCTTACACTCCCGAGGCCACCGTTTTACTTGTTACTACACTGTATGCTGCTGCTTACTACTGTTTGATGTTAATAGTCTGATGACCATCTGCATACTGTGATTCACAAAGACTGCTGCTGGGGCTATTACGTAATACATCTAGTCTGGCTGTCTAGACATCAGTTGTTTATGCTAACAATGTATGTGTTGCTGGTTACAAAGGGGATACTGACAATTAAAAATTAAAACTGGGGTAGCACACAATTCTGTACCGTTACACACTACATTTCAAAATAATTACATATCAATTCCCCTTGTCATGAACATATACAATACCTACTCTGAATAAAAAAGAAAACCTCGTCGAGAAATATGATTTACTAAACATACTAGGTACATAAAAACAAGTTACATAACATATTAATTACTTGAAATGGCCAAGTACATAAAAACAAATGCATACACATTACTACATTTAAAATATTCTACTTTTATAATCTCTAAGTCATGAAATTAGTTATTTCTGGTAAGTAAATATAATGTACGTCATAAGCAATTATAGCAATATCAGACCATCAATACAATTTGGGACAACAATACCGACTGGACAGCGTCTGTGGTGTTCATTGCTATGAGCACAATAATCATTTAGTTATCTCATCAACTCAACATACTTCAGTTTATTATTATACTTATATGATTATATGGTTTTAATTCGTTACTCCCCTGAGTAACCTCCCTTCCACACACACTATGAACCCCCCCCTGGACTGTGGCGTCCAGTTGCGTCCACAAGGACTGAATTGGTGGAGGAATTTTGGCATCTCCTGTCCTTGTTTTGGCCTTACATTTTTAAATTGCCAGATATTATAATATCTGAATTTTATATTTATAACCTTAAAACGGGTCTACCACCTGTTTTGCTGTTCCTACTCGAACAAGGTGATAGCCGCTGTTCCACAGTTCCGGGGATTTCCCCTAAGTGGCCCCCCGTTAATTTCAATTTTCACCAATTTCAAGGACAACCAACCATGGTCAGTTTTACAATTGCTGCCCACAGCTGGTTGTCGTCCAAAACCACGATCTGGGTTGGTAAGGCCGAGATCGCCCGAAAAGGCGGGGAAATCTTCTCTCATTCGCATGTTTTACTTCGTCAATACTAGCACTGCACGGTATCAATTAACATATAATATAAAATTATATAAGCGGTTGTGCAGTGTATATACGCCAGTTTCGGCCTCCGATGATGGTAACATACTTTGACGTTCCTCATCAACCCTTACTGCTATCTAGTGGCACATGCCGCCACTGTAATAGCACAACTAATAGCTAAACTTAAGTCCTTCTGCATTTACTAACTACATTCCACAATTGATTTTCTCTTCTAAATATACCAAACAACCCCCCAAAATTACCCCTTAATCTTGCATAATATAACATAATAAACATTAACATTGCTATGTTCAACTAAACAATTCACCTTTAAATAATTTGTATAGAAAATTATCAACATTACAACTTGAACTTTCTATTAACTCTTTTTATTTATACTCTAAATTATTTAACATTTATTGGACCATTAGATTCTCCCAAAAATTCAAATTTATTATTAACATTCATTTTGCATCATTTCACAATAATATTTTACCTAAGTTAGCTTCTTTCAAACTCATTTAGTGCCATTATAAGACTCTTACTTTACTTCAAGGTCATTATCAAATTCATACTTACATATGGTCAATCACTCCATCTAATAAATACATGATTACTATCATTAATTCCAAATATAAACAACTCATCACCACAATATCCCGTACAACCATATGTACCTTCTGAAACATTTTAACAACCATATGATTCCACAACTAAACACATTTTACTCCTATTCAATTACTGTTTATACTGGAGAATAAACCATATAAAATCATTTAAATTCATTATCAAAATCTCTTTATACAACATTTTAAATTAATCAATTATATTTAAACATCTCAAATTGTTTAATTCAATCAATTATTGGAAACACAACATTACTTTAACTTAATTAATTAATTAATTAAAATCAATTTCTACTACATGCACACATTGTTTACATAGAATACCTTTTACAACACACACAATTAATTTCACTATCAGTTTATTTACAATTTCTTGTCATCATTTTTCTGTTTACCACACCTCATTTCCTAATTTAGCCAGGTCATTACCATAAACTAAAATATTTAAAACGTCCATTCACTGATTTTTATTTAACCGCCATCATCATACAATAGTTGTATTTTTATATAACAATTATCATTCTTACTCACATTCATTTCATTATTATTATTTATATAATAATTCTTTAAAATTTCAAATTGTTCCGTAAAACCCACGTAACAATTTACTGGACTATCCCGCATTATTATTAAATCATAAACCCCGTCTACATCATTAGTTTTGGTCTTGTCACCGTCTGTATTATCATCTATCACCCCTAAGTATTTAACCTCTCAATTTTAGAATCATCTATTATTAATACTCCACGTCTATGCACAGGTAAGCATTCAATATAATTATCAACGTTATCATTATTTATTTCTGCACTATCTTCATAACAAGGTAAGTCAACAATATTACTAATTCTCTCTCTCTTTATTTTCTCCAGTAGCTCTTCGTAACTTCTAACAACATCAAATAATATTATCTCTCTCTCTCTCTCTCAATGTGAATAATTCTACCACTCTCTCACAATACCTCTCATCATAACACCATCTCACTTTGTCTCTATCACTCCACACAAAAGGCAGCATAACGTTATCATAACCCATCCTGATTCTTTCAGGGAACTCATGATACACAAAAGGGGACCTACTTAGAGACACCTTGTCTCTATAACCATGGGAGGAAACTCTGTCCTCACAACTCATTATTGGAGTCTTTACTCCATTTAAATCACGGGGAAAATTTGTCCTTTGTAAACCCAACCTCTCTTCAACCACTATCTTATTGCTACTCTCTATTTCCACTAAAACTTCATCTCCACTATTATTATTCACTTTATTTTCTAACACATCTCGTTATCACTTTTTATTTTGCTATTATTTGTTAACTCATTACTATAATTATCATGATTACTCATCTTGTTAGTAATTATTTCACTATTTTTCGTCATACTACCACAACTCTCGCCTATATTGACACCCATGTCGTCTGTTACTTCGTTATTTCCGTTTATACTGCACTTACCTGTATTTATTCTCCACACTCCCATACTCTCTATACTTTGTACTAAATCGTTACATTTGGTTTCAAATATCTCATTGGTCTTCTCTACATTTTTATTAACTTGCTTTATTTCATTTCTAATTTCATTAAAATTACTTTCGTTTGTATCAAAACGATTATTTATTTTATCAAACTTCTCATCAAAATTATTCTTAATTTCATTGAAACTACTTTCGCATTTTATTTTTTGTTCATATATTTCGCTTTTGAACTCATCAAATTTGATATCATTAACATCGAAACGACAATTTATTTTATCGAAATCATTCTTGAGTTCACTAAAATTGTTACACATCGTACTATACAAGCGTATCAACATATCATCGTCATTCGATTGCTTATTTTTGTTTGTTAAAACTGGAGTTAATTGAAGTCCAGAATCAACAGCTGATTCGCTTAATTGCAATTGAGTCACAATTGGGGTGGAATGAATTATTACGTTACTGCCAACAGCTGTTTCCGTAACAGCGCTATCGTCACTGCTTGGACCAGCTGTCCGCATTTCACTTTCATCCAATGACTGTAGTTCAAGGTCACTCTCGCTCATATCTACGTCTGTTAAATTACTTTGTTTTGCGTGCTCAGACATTTTTAACTGATTTATAACTTACTTTTACTTATGTTATAACTACAATTGGTTAATCTTCCCTTCAAAACATTATACCATAACATACATAAAATAAATCTTATACCATAATTATGTAAATTAAATTTTGCTTTCACAACCGTATTTCACTACCTGCACTGTCAAAATAGGCCGGTGTAATACAATTTATGATTATATTACATCCTGGTCACGCCGCACCATTGTAACTATTTCTTTCTATTTGCTATAATAAAAGTTTTTAAACTTCCACCTACCTTTAATTATTTTGTGTGTTGGCCGTTATGTGTGATCTCTAGTGTGGAACTAACCCTGCTCGTACGACGAACTGATCAGTGCAGCAAATGAAATGAGGTGTTTGAAATGATTTGTTTAACAAATTATGTAATATAGCAGATAACATTTTATTTACTACTAATATGACATTTATCCTTCCCACTTCCTTCTATGCATGATATAAAAAATAAAAAAATGTAAACCTTTTTCTTTTTAAACTATGAAATACATCGTCATCATTTTTATCTACATCAAAGCTTTAACTATTTAACATCGATTATTCTAAAAGAACCAATACCTTTATTTTTATTTTCTTATCTACACACACAACTCACATCCAAAATTATTTGAGATCTCATTAATTTCCTTTTAGTTTCTGCCCATGTATATAAAATAAAAAAAAAAACTGTTACTTGTTCAAAACTTACGTGGTACCACTCGTTGCGTCACGCGCGTTTATGCACTTTCACTATGTTATCGAATTTAGTTAAATTTTGTTCTTTAATATTACTTCAGCAACGTTATTCTTCTATTGTATGAAATTTAACACATTTTTTACTAAAATTAGACTTGGTTTTTATTAAGTCGAGTCTAATGCCACCCGGCCGGGTTTGTGACTAATCTGCGAGTGCCAACCAGACTCACCACTCTAGCTTGTTGCTGAACAGGAATACACTGCCTTCACACTACAATTTTTCCGTCGTCTTACAATATGTCTGTATTGTCTATAAGCCACAAGGGATAGTGTTGTTACATGGAGATGATATAGGAGGCTGAGGTACGCGGAGCCTCTGCTTAATTTCCTTCGTCTCCAAAGCACATGGCACATACTCTTTCTCCTTAGCCATTTTTTGTTACGGCGTCCCTTTTGCTTGTGAGGCGCTTGTGCAGGTGGACTCACATTCCACACGTGACAAACATTCAGTTCACAAACAAGTATTGTGTTCTCTGACAACACCCAGTCCAAAAAGTTATATTACCATTCATAGTATGAATACAACGCTATTGCACATGGAACTTGCAATGATGATATTAAAGACATTTTAATAAATTTAATAAAAAAAATAAAACCCCCATTTTGACACATACAGTACCCCCCCCCCAATGAGAGGTTTTATGCCCAAGAGCATAAAAACTCTCATTGCCTAACCTAAAGGGATCAGCGTGGATGTGGAGCCATAACCCCCCTTTAATCCTTTGTCACAAACACTATGGGTTTAACTACCCCCTAGTCAAGTGGCTGTGGAAACATCTATCCGACTTTGCTGGACTTTCTTCGAGAGAATCCCAACACCACAAAGTCAAACAGACTCGAGACTTCGCTGCCCCGACACGTCGGTCAGAACAGGTAAGCCCCACAGTATCACTTGGCTTTTAAGCATTCCGTAAAAATTATCTAATAACGGTTCTTTCATTCTTCCACATCCTCCACTGATGCGTTTCCCTTTAATTGAAAATAATTGTATTGGTTCGCTAAAAGCAAAGCATTGGTTCTTGTTTATACTTAATCATACATATACATTCCTAACAGTAATATAAACATTCGTTATTTACAATACATGTTGACCTGTCCGGTCTAAAACATCAAAACAATTTTAAAAAAAAATTCCAAAATCTTCAGATTTGCTTCAAAATTAATCACATACAGTTACCAATTCAAATGAAAAATTTCAATCCTAACCTGTCAACAACTATCATCTTCAATTTCCAATTTTTTTTTTTTTTTTTTAAATAAAATTTCCAAAATAATTATGAAAAGCATCAACTATTTTTTAATTGATTTAATTTATCTAAATTTTAATGAATTATGTCATTCAAAAATTTTCATTTCCATTAGCTCATCTAAAATTATTTAACTGCTCCTCAAATTACACTAAGTTCAATCTCAGATTTCATTATCAACGTTAAATCAAAATAATTTTCAAATATGGTGTACATACATAAATTCATCACAATACATTTGGTTCAACGTAAACACCAAAATTAAACAAAATTGTAGGTACATGTTATACATATAAAACACACAAAAAAATACAACTTAATCTAACATACACTTGAAACTCTATAAGTTAATTCAATTTATTAAACTCTTACCCTAGGGTTCTTCTCCAAGGTTCTACAGACGAACACAGCTGCAGAAAGGATTATTTGAGATGAACGGTACTAATATAAATACACAGTTTATGTTAAAACAAATTGCTTCTGGTTTATTGAACAAGTCAATTATTTTGTTTTAGACTACTTTTATAACAATTAAAGTTCTAATTGCTTTTCTGGTATATTGTTGTATTAAGAATGCTTGGAATAAGTGACAAATAACATAAAATCACACAGGTCAACAAATGGAATCCTTCTTAATTCTAACCTAATACAAATTATACATTTTTTGTATGAACCAATACGTTTATATCTTTTCCCCTTACTATTTTCTTTTATAGAGCTCTTTAAACTTTTAGATAATATTAGAAAATTTTGCTTGAGATGCTTGAAATCTTTAATTAATAGTTTGTTTATTGGTACTTAACCAAATCCTGAGAAGTTCTCGCTGCTTTCACCACCACCACGTGTAAATTACCATTTCCTCGAGCACTTCGCACTTCAATGTTTCACACATTTATACGTCTTTCACATTCCGTATTGAGTAGTTTTAAAACCGTATTCAACAGGTTACTATTTTTTGTTTAATTAAGTTCTCACTGGTTTGTTTAATGGTTCCACATCATAAATGTAAGATAAAGTCGGCCGACATAATTTTACTCGCACTTGGATGTTTTATAGGCTGGCCGCGCTATATTGTTTATACATTTTATTGATTGTATTGGATAGGCCTACTTATATTTCAGCCTATCTTACACTCCCGAGGCCACCGTTTTACTTGTTACTACACTGTATGCTGCTGCTTACTACTGTTTGATGTTAATACTCTGATGACCATCTGCATACTGTGATTCACAAAGACTGCTGCTGGGGCTATTACGTAATACGTCTAGTCTGGCTGTCTAGACATCAGTTGTTTATGCTAACAATGTGTGTTGCTGGTTACAAAGGGGCACCTCACAGGTGGATACTGACAAAAATTAAAACTGGATTGAAATTAAAACTGGGGTAGCGCACAATTCTGTACCGTTACAATACCCCCCCCCCATGAGAGGTTGGATGCAAAGCATACAAACTCTCATTGCCTAAAACCTAAGAGGATCAGTGAGGATATGGCGCCGCAACCCCCCTGAACTCTCTACTGAAATCATGGGTACTTACCCCCCTAGTCTGGCAACTGTGGCAGCACCCATCCGATCTTACTGGACTTCTCTGCTCGAGATCCCAACACCATAAACTCGGACAGATACCCGCCACAGTATCACCTGACTCTGAAACATTTGATTAGAAAATTAACAAACAGGCCTTACATTACACCGTATCCACAACTGATTTGTTTCCTCTTAGCCGTACTGGTTCATGTTTGTTACAAAATATAACATGCATCTGGCTAAATTGTAATATAACTTCATCATCAAGCCCATATGCATGACTCATCTTCAACAAGTTACATTGTTTCACTCAACAATATAGTTTAACCCTAGAAGATACAATGTTAACAGAACAATATACGTTTACAGTAGTACATATGCATTCCAGGCAAATTAAAATTTTTTTCCAATACAATATTACCCATCCAAAATAACATGTTGATTATACAATCATTTTTTATTATTGTTACCCAAAAATTTCCTTCATTTTCCATTTAAGTAAAGTACATATTTTACTCATTAGTTTTTCATCAGTTATTTATTTTACAATTATGGTCAAAATTCAGATCAAAATAGATTTAAATTCATTATTAAAATCCACCTATTCAATTAATTTAATTACCAATTTCATTTAATTTAATTCCTCAACTCCTCATTATATCAATCTCATTTTTTCAATACAATTTTATTTACTTTCTTTACGTTTTTCAAAATGATTTTCCATTACCAAAATCCTGTCACATAAAATTTAGCTGCATTATATTCAAGACATTAAGTCATTTCCTTACATTATAAAAAATTACTTTCATTTCAACACATCTTACATTTCTTTTTTTTCATAATAGAATCTGCTCATGGCAATGATTCAGCAGAATAAAACAGTTATCAACTTCAACACCTGGCTGTAAACACTAGTCAAAACATACACTATGCCTGTTTACATCAATCATGGTCTACAAGGCTTATTTTATAAACATTCTCAGTCTCAACATTCAAATTACATCACCACCCATACATGTACTTCCTTCAATTTTCAATTTCTATTAATCTTTTAATGTTGCCATATACATCAACTACTATTTTTGTACCAATTCATACCAAAATTAATTTTACTTCATTAATAAAATTTACCCTATTAAATTACTTTAATAGCCACCTACACTCAAAACAATTTGGCTTTGGTTACCTTGTTTAAAACACTTTTAATATAAACACATAATACAAAATAAAATTCATCAATACCTATTGTTGGCTATTTAGCAAAATAAAATATTATTATTAATATAACATTCTACAAACATTGTTATATAAACTATTGTATATATTCTACCAATATACCCTGACACAATACATTTAACACCAATACATATTTATTTACAAATTTTCGTCGTAATTTTATTATTTACCACACTTCATTCCCTAAATCAGCCAGGTCATTACCATGGACTCAAATAATTAAATGTTCATTCCATATTTCTCAACCCCCATCATCGAAAATTAGTCTTTTCTTCACATAACACTGTTCAATTTTATTGATACACAACATATGGCTATCTTTTGTGTAATAACCATACAAATTTATATGTTCCATTGTACCATAATAATAATACATAGGGTTACCCCCTATTATTACCTTATCATAAATCATGTCTACATTAGTATTATTTGTCAAGTCTCCGTCAGTGTTTATTACAATTACATCATTATCACAATATTCTGCTACTACAAGTACATTAACTCTCCCCACAGGTAAATGTTTATCATCCATATAATCATTGTCATTGTTTACTACTAAACAAGGCGAGTCTACATTATTTATCATAATTCTCTTAATATTCAAACTCTCTATCAACTCTTTATAACCTCTATCTGACTTAAATACTTGTATATCTCCCCATCTACACACAACTCTTTCTCTAAATATCTCTCACCACAACGCCATATCATATTTTCTCTACCATCCCATACAGAGGGTATTACTACATTAAAACAGTTCCTGATTCTTCCAGGAACAATACAAAAATTCAAAAAACAATTATCGGTAGACCATTTATCTACCCAATACATTCGTGAAGACCTTTCTTCACCCCCCACAGCACCATGTGAAAATTTTACCCTCTGTACACTCTCTTCATACTCTCTCTAACTGCTTAACATTTGTTTCTCCCCCTTTACAACCCATTACTCTCTCACTCTCACTCACTGTCTCACTAACTATTTCTATATCATCACTCTCTGATACCACATTTTCAACATCATTATTATCACTTGTTAACACATCATTATAATCATCGGTATTACTCACCTTGTTATTAATTTCTCCACTATCTGTTGTCATATTACCACTGTTACTTGCAAAACTTTTTAAATTATCATTTACTGTAATTACTTGTTCAAGAATAACATTGCATCGCTCATCTATATCATTTATACGTTTCTCGATATTAAAATTTTGTAGTTTAATCTTATTAATATCGCTCTTTATTTCATCAAATTTATGGTCATTTATATCAAAACGTTTATTTAATTTATCGAATTTTGTCTCAAACTTTTCCTCATTACTATCAAAACGTTTATTAATGTCATTGGACATTTTACTCTGTTGCTCTAAAAACAACTGCATCATATTCATCACCTCATTATTGTCAAATTGTTTATTTTTGTTCATTACGGGTGGGGTTAACTGAATCCCAGAGTCATCTATGTCAGCTGACTTACTTAATTCTCTATTTTGAACTAAGATTGGAGTCGAATGGACCTCCAACCCACTCATGACCTTTGATTCGGTCAAACTATTTTCTTTATTGATATTTGTATCAAATATATTTTCTGTATTGACTTCAGTTAAGTCAGTCATGCTGACTTCATCATCGTTATTTTTCATTTTATATGGTTTTTTTTTTTACATATACTATTATACACTTTAGCTTACACAACAATCCTTTACAACATCGCCCTCACTCCCAAATACCCCGTTCTGCAGCTTAATGAGGCCTGATCTGTGTGATTATAATAAGTCACACAAATCGTCCCTGTTCGGGCACCACTGAAACTCTATAAGTTAATTCAATTTATTAAACTCTTACCCTAGGGTTCTTCTCCAAGGTTCTACAGACGAACACAGCTGCAGAAAGGATTATTTGAGATGAACGGTACTAATATAAATACACAGTTTATGTTAAAACAAATTGCTTCTGGTTTATTGAACAAGTCAATTATTTCGTTTTAGACTACTTTTATAACAAAGTTCTAATTGCTTTTCTGGTATATTGTTGTATTAAGAATGCATGGAATAAGTGACAAATAACATAAAATCACACAGGTCAACAAATGGAATCTTTCTTAATTCTAACCTAATACAAATTATACATTTTTTGTATGAACCAATACGTTTATATCTTTTCCCCTTACTACTTTCTTTTATAGAGCTCTTTAAACTTTTAGATAATATTAGAAAATTTTGCTTGAGATGCTTGAAATCTTTAATTAATAGTTTGTTTATTGGTACTTAACCAAATCCTGAGAAGTTCTCGCTGCTTTCACCACCACCACGTGTAAATTACCATTTCCTCGAGCACTTCGCACTTCAATGTTTCACACATTTATACGTCTTTCACATTCCGTATTGAGTAGTTTTAAAACCGTATTCAACAGGTTACTATTTTTTGTTTAATTAAGTTCTCACTGGTTTGTTTAATGGTTCCACATCATAAATGTAAGATAAAGTCGGCCGACATAATTTTACTCGCACTTGGATGTTTTATAGGCTGGCCGCGCTATATTGTTTATACATTTTATTGATTGTATTGGATAGGCCTACTTATATTTCAGCCTATCTTACACTCCCGAGGCCACCGTTTTACTTGTTACTACACTGTATGCTGCTGCTTACTACTGTTTGATGTTAATACTCTGATGACCATCTGCATACTGTGATTCACAAAGACTGCTGCTGGGGCTATTACGTAATACGTCTAGTCTGGCTGTCTAGACATCAGTTGTTTATGCTAACAATGTATGTGTTGCTGGTTACAAAGGGGCACCTCGCAGGTGGATACTGACAAAAATTAAAACTGGGGTAGCGCACAATTCTGTACCGTTACAATACCCCCCCCCAATGAGAGGTTGGATGCCAAAGCATACAAACTCTCATTGCCTAAAACCTAAGAGGATCAGTGAGGATATGGCGCCGCAACCCCCCTGAACTCTCTACTGAAATCATGGGTACTTACCCCCCTAGTCTGGCAACTGTGGCAGCACCCATCCGATCTTACTGGACTTCTCTGCTCGAGATCCCAACACCATAAACTCGGACAGATACCCGCCACAGTATCACCTGACTCTGAAACATTTGATTAGAAAATTAACAAACAGGCCTTACATTACACCGTATCCACAACTGATTTGTTTCCTCTTAGCCGTACTGGTTCATGTTTGTTACAAAATATAACATGCATCTGGCTAAATTGTAATATAACTTCATCATCAAGCCCATATGCATGACTCATCTTCAACAAGTTACATTGTTTCACTCAACAATATAGTTTAACCCTAGAAGATACAATGTTAACAGAACAATATACATTTACAGTAGTACATATGCATTCCAGGCAAATTAAAATTTTTTTCCAATACAATATTACCCATCCAAAATAACACGTTGATTATACAATCATTTTTTATTATTGTTACCCAAAAATTTCCTTCATTTTCCATTTAAGTAAAGTACATATTTTACTCATTAGTTTTTCATCAGTTATTTATTTTACAATTATGGTCAAAATTCAGATCAAAATAGATTTAAATTCATTATTAAAATCCACCTATTCAATTAATTTAATTACCAATTTCATTTAATTTAATTCCTCAACTCCTCATTATATCAATCTCATTTTTTCAATACAATTTTATTTACTTTCTTTACGTTTTTCAAAATGATTTTCCATTACCAAAATCCTGTCACATAAAATTTAGCTGCATTATATTCAAGACATTAAGTCATTTCCTTACATTATAAAAAATTACTTTCATTTCAACACACCTTACATTTCTTTTTTTTCATAATAGAATCTGCTCATGGCAATGATTCAGCAGAATAAAACAGTTATCAACTTCAACACCTGGCTGTAAACACTAGTCAAAACATACACTATGCCTGTTTACATCAACCATGGTCTACAAGGCTTATTTTATAAACATTCTCAGTCTCAACATTCAAATTACATCACCACCCATACATGTACTTCCTTCAATTTTCAATTTCTATTAATCTTTTAATGTTGCCATATACATCAACTACTATTTTTGTACCAATTCATACCAAAATTAATTTTACTTCATTAATAAAATTTACCCTATTAAATTACTTTAATAGCCACCTACACTCAAAACAATTTGGCTTTGGTTACCTTGTTTAAAACACTTTTAATATAAACACATAATACAAAATAAAATTCATCAATACCTATTGTTGGCTATTTAGCAAAATAAAATATTATTATTAATATAACATTCTACAAACATTGTTATATAAACTATTGTATATATTCTACCAATATACCCTGACACAATACATTTAACACCAATACATATTTATTTACAAATTTTCGTCGTAATTTTATTATTTACCACACTTCATTCCCTAAATCAGCCAGGTCATTACCATGGACTCAAATAATTAAATGTTCATTCCATATTTCTCAACCCCCATCATCGAAAATTAGTCTTTTCTTCACATAACACTGTTCAATTTTATTGATACACAACATATGGCTATCTTTTGTGTAATAACCATACAAATTTATATGTTTCATTGTACCATAATAATAATACATAGGGTTACCCCCTATTATTACCTTATCATAAATCATGTCTACATTAGTATTATTTGTCAAGTCTCCGTCAGTGTTTATTACAATTACATCATTATCACAATATTCTGCTACTACAAGTACATTAACTCTCCCCACAGATAAATGTTTATCATCCATATAATCATTGTCATTGTTTACTACTAAACAAGGCGAGTCTACATTATTTATCATAATTCTCTTAATATTCAAACTCTCTATCAACTCTTTATAACCTCTATCTGACTTAAATACTTGTATATCTCCCCATCTACACACAACTCTTTCTCTAAATATCTCTCACCACAACGCCATATCATATTTTCTCTACCATCCCATACAGAGGGTATTACTACATTAAAACAGTTCCTGATTCTTCCAGGAACAATACAAAAATTCAAAAAACAATTATCGGTAGACCATTTATCTACCCAATACATTCGTGAAGACCTTTCTTCACCCCCCACAGCACCATGTGAAAATTTTACCCTCTGTACACTCTCTTCATACTCTCTCTAACTGCTTAACATTTGTTTCTCCCCCTTTACAACCCATTACTCTCTCACTCTCACTCACTGTCTCACTAACTATTTCTATATCATCACTCTCTGATACCACATTTTCAACATCATTATTATCACTTGTTAACACATCATTATAATCATCGGTATTACTCACCTTGTTATTAATTTCTCCACTATCTGTTGTCATATTACCACTGTTACTTGCAAAACTTTTTAAATTATCATTTACTGTAATTACTTGTTCAAGAATAACATTGCATCGCTCATCTATATCATTTATACGTTTCTCGATATTAAAATTTTGTAGTTTAATCTTATTAATATCGCTCTTTATTTCATCAAATTTATGGTCATTTATATCAAAACGTTTATTTAATTTATCGAATTTTGTCTCAAACTTTTCCTCATTACTATCAAAACGTTTATTAATGTCATTGGACATTTTACTCTGTTGCTCTAAAAACAACTGCATTATATTCATCACCTCATTATTGTCAAATTGTTTATTTTTGTTCATTACGGGTGGGGTTAACTGAATCCCAGAGTCATCTATGTCAGCTGACTTACTTAATTCTCTATTTTGAACTAAGATTGGAGTCGAATGGACCTCCAACCCACTCATGACCTTTGATTCGGTCAAACTATTTTCTTTATTGATATTTGTATCAAATATATTTTCTGTATTGACTTCAGTTAAGTCAGTCATGCTGACTTCATCATCGTTATTTTTCATTTTATATGGTTTTTTTTTTACATATACTATTATACACTTTAGCTTACACAACAATCCTTTACAACATCGCCCTCACTCCCAAATACCCCGTTCTGCAGCTTAATGAGGCCTGATCTGTGTGATTATAATAAGTCACACAAATCGTCCCTGTTCGGGCACCACTGAAACTCTATAAGTTAATTCAATTTATTAAACTCTTACCCTAGGGTTCTTCTCCAAGGTTCTACAGACGAACACAGCTGCAGAAAGGATTATTTGAGATGAACGGTACTAATATAAATACACAGTTTATGTTAAAACAAATTGCTTCTGGTTTATTGAACAAGTCAATTATTTCGTTTTAGACTACTTTTATAACAAAGTTCTAATTGCTTTTCTGGTATATTGTTGTATTAAGAATGCATGGAATAAGTGACAAATAACATAAAATCACACAGGTCAACAAATGGAATCTTTCTTAATTCTAACCTAATACAAATTATACATTTTTTGTATGAACCAATACGTTTATATCTTTTCCCCTTACTACTTTCTTTTATAGAGCTCTTTAAACTTTTAGATAATATTAGAAAATTTTGCTTGAGATGCTTGAAATCTTTAATTAATAGTTTGTTTATTGGTACTTAACCAAATCCTGAGAAGTTCTCGCTGCTTTCACCACCACCACGTGTAAATTACCATTTCCTCGAGCACTTCGCACTTCAATGTTTCACACATTTATACGTCTTTCACATTCCGTATTGAGTGGTTTTAAAACCGTATTCAACAGGTTACTATTTTTTGTTTAATTAAGTTCTCACTGGTTTGTTTAATGGTTCCACATCATAAATGTAAGATAAAGTCGGCCGACATAATTTTACTCGCACTTGGATGTTTTATAGTCTGGCCGCGCTATATTGTTTATACATTTTATTGATTGTATTGGATAGGCCTACTTATATTTCAGCCTATCTTACACTCCCGAGGCCACCGTTTTACTTGTTACTACACTGTATGCTGCTGCTTACTACTGTTTGATGTTAATACTCTGATGACCATCTGCATACTGTGATTCACAAAGACTGCTGCTGGGGCTATTACGTAATACATCTAGTCTGGCTGTCTAGACATCAGTTGTTTATGCTAACAATGTATGTGTTGCTGGTTACAAAGGGGATACTGACAATTAAAAATTAAAACTGGGGTAGCACACAATTCTGTACCGTTACACACTACATTTCAAAATAATTACATATCAATTCCCCTTGTCATGAACATATCATACAATACCTACTCTGAATAAAAAAGAAAACCTCATCGAGAAATATGATTTACTAAAAATACTAGGTACATAAAAACAAGTTACATAACATATTAATTACTTGAAATGGCCAAGTACATAAAAACAAATGCATACACATTACTACATTTAAAATATTCTACTTTTATAATCTCTAAGTCATGAAATTAGTTATTTCTGGTAAGTAAATATAATGTACGTCATAAGCAATTATAGCAATATCAGACCATCAATACAATTTGGGACAACAATACCGACTGGACAGCATCTGTGGTGTTCATTGCTATGAGCACAATAATCATTTAGTTATCTCATCAACTCATCAACATACTTCAGTTTATTATTATACTTATATGATTATATGGTTTTAATTCGTTACTCCCCTGAGTAACCTCCCTTCCACACACACTATGACCCCCCCCTGGACTGTGGCGTCCAGTTGCGTCCACAAGGACTGAATTGGTGGAGGAATTTTGGCATCTCCTGTCCTTGTTTTGGCCTTACATTTTTAAATTGCCAGATATTATAATATCTGAATTTTATATTTATAACCTTAAAACGGGTCTATCACCTGTTTTGCTGTTCCTACTCGAACAAGGTGATAGCCGCTGTTCCACAGTTCCGGGGATTTCCCCTAAGTGGCCCCCCCCTTAATTTCAATTTTCACCAATTTCAAGGACAACCAACCATGGTCAGTTTTACAATTGCTGCCCACAGCTGGTTGTCGTCCAAAACCACGATCTGGGTTGGTAAGGCCGAGATCGCCCGAAAAGGCGGGGAAATCTTCTCTCATTCGCATGTTTTACTTCGTCAATACTAGCACTGCACGGTATCAATTAACATATAATATAAAATTATATAAGCGGTTGTGCAGTGTATATACGCCAGTTTCGGCCTCCGATGATGGTAACATACTTTGACGTTCCTCATCAACCCTTACTGCTATCTAGTGGCACATGCCGCCACTGTAATAGCACAACTAATAGCTAAACTTAAGTCCTTCTGCATTTACTAACTACATTCCACAATTGATTTTCTCTTCTAAATACACCAAACAACCCCCCAAAATTACCCCTTAATCTTGCATAATATAACATAATAAACATTAACATTGCTATGTTCAACTAAACAATTCACCTTTAAATAATTTGTATAAAAAATTATCAACATTACAACTTGAACTTTCTATTAACTCTTTTTATTTATACTCTAAATTATTTAACATTTATTGGACCATTAGATTCTCCCAAAAATTCAAATTTATTATTAACATTCATTTTGCATCATTTCACAATAATATTTTACCTAAGTTAGCTTCTTTCAAACTCATTTAGTGCCATTGTAAGACTCTTACTTTACTTCAAGGTCATTATCAAATTCATACTTACATATGGTCAATCACTCCATCTAATAAATACATGATTACTATCATTAATTCCAAATATAAACAACTCATCACCACAATATCCCGTACAACCATATGTACCTTCTGAAACATTTTAACAACCATATGATTCCACAACTAAACACATTTTACTCCTATTCAATTACTGTTTATACTGGAGAATAAACCAGTATAAACCATATAAAATCATTTAAATTCATTATCAAAATCTCTTTATACAACATTTTAAATTAATCAATTATATTTAAACATCTCAAATTGTTTAATTCAATCAATTATTGGAAACACAACATTACTTTAACTTAATTAATTAATTAATTAAAATCAATTTCTACTACATGCACACATTGTTTACATAGAATACCTTTTACAACACACACAATTAATTTCACTATCAGTTTATTTACAATTTCTTGTCATCATTTTTCTGTTTACCACACCTCATTTCCTAATTTAGCCAGGTCATTACCATAAACTAAAATATTTAAAACGTCCATTCACTGATTTTTATTTAACCGCCATCATCATACAATAGTTGTACTTTTATATAACAATTATCATTCTTACTCACATTCATTTCATTATTATTATTTATATAATAATTCTTTAAAATTTCAAATTGTTCCGTAAAACCCACGTAACAATTTACTGGACTATCCCGCATTATTATTAAATCATAAACCCCGTCTACATCATTAGTTTTGGTCTTGTCACTGTCTGTATTATCATCTATCACCCCTAAGTATTTAACCTCTCAATTTTAGAATCATCTATTATTAATACTCCACGTCTATGCACAGGTAAGCATTCAATATAATTATCAACGTTATCATTATTTATTTCTTCACTATCTTCATAACAAGGTAAGTCAACAATATTACTAATTCTCTCTCTCTTTATTTTCTCCAGTAGCTCTTCGTAACTTCTAACAACATCAAATAATATTATCTCTCTCTCTCTCTCTCAATGTGAATAATTCTACCACTCTCTCACAATACCTCTCATCATAACACCATCTCACTTTGTCTCTATCACTCCACACAAAAGGCAGCATAACGTTATCATAACCCATCCTGATTCTTTCAGGGAACTCATGATACACAAAAGGGGACCTACTTAGAGACACCTTGTCTCTATAACCATGGGAGGAAACTCTGTCCTCACAACTCATTATTGGAGTCTTTACTCCATTTAAATCACGGGGAAAATTTGTCCTTTGTAAACCCAACCTCTCTTCAACCACTATCGTATTGCTACTCTCTATTTCCACTAAAACTTCATCTCCACTATTATTATTCACTTTATTTTCTAACACATTTTTAATTATCTCGTTATCACTTTTTATTTTGCTATTATTTGTTAACTCATTACTATAATTATCATGATTACTCATCTTGTTAGTAATTATTTCACTATTTTTCGTCATATTACCACTACTCTCGCCTATATTGACACCCATGTCGTCTGTTACTTCGTTATTTCCGTTTATACTGCACTTACCTGTATTTATTCTCCACACTCCCATACTCTCTATACTTTGTACTAAATCGTTACATTTGGTTTCAAATATCTCATTGGTCTTCTCTACATTTTTATTAACTTGCTTTATTTCATTTCTAATTTCATTAAAATTACTTTCGTTTGTATCAAAACGATTATTTATTTTATCAAACTTCTCATCAAAATTATTCTTAATTTCATTGAAACTACTTTCGCATTTTATTTTTTGTTCATATATTTCGCTTTTGAACTCATCAAATTTGATATCATTAACATCGAAACGACAATTTATTTTATCGAAATCATTCTTGAGTTCACTAAAATTGTTACACATCGTACTATACAAGCGTATCAACATATCATCGTCATTCGATTGCTTATTTTTGTTTGTTAAAACTGGAGTTAATTGAAGTCCAGAATCAACAGCTTAATTGCAATTGAGTCACAATTGGGGTGGAATGAATTATTACGTTACTGCCAACAGCTGTTTCCGTAACAGCGCTATCGTCACTGCTTGGACCAGCTGTCCGCATTTCACTTTCATCCAATGACTGTAGTTCAAGGCCACTCTCGCTCATATCTACGTCTGTTAAATTACTTTGTTTTGCGTGCTCAGACATTTTTAACTGATTTATAACTTACTTTTACTTATGTTATAACTACAATTGGTTAATCTTCCCTTCAAAACATTATGCCATAACATACATAAAATAAATCTTATACCATAATTATGTAAATTAAATTTTGCTTTCACAACCGTATTTCACTACCTGCACTGTCAAAATAGGCCGGTGTAATACAATTTATGATTATATTACATCCTGGTCACGCCGCACCATTGTAACTATTTCTTTCTATTTGCTATAATAAAAGTTTTTAAACTTCCACCTACCTTTAATTATTTTGTGTGTTGGCCGTTATGTGTGATCTCTAGTGTGGAACTAACCCTGCTCGTACGACGAACTGATCAGTGCAGCAAATGAAATGAGGTGTTTGAAATGATTTGTTTAACAAATTATGTAATATAGCAGATAACATTTTATTTACTACTAATATGACATTTATCCTTCCCACTTCCTTCTATGCATGATATAAAAAATAAAAAAATGTAAACCTTTTTCTTTTTAAACTATGAAATACATCGTCATCATTTTTATCTACATCAAAGCTTTAACTATTTAACATCGATTATTCTAAAAGAACCAATACCTTTATTTTTATTTTCTTATCTACACACGCAACTCACATCCAAAATTATTTGAGATCTCATTAATTTCCTTTTAGTTTCTGCCCATGTATATAAAATAAAAAAAAAACTGTTACTTGTTCAAAGTTACGTGGTACCACTCGTTGCGTCACGCGCGTTTATGCACTTTCACTATGTTATCGAATTTAGTTAAATTTTGTTCTTTAATATTACTTCAGCAACGTTATTCTTCTATTGTATGAAATTTAACACATTTTTTACTAAAATTAGACTCGGTTTTTATTAAGTCGAGTCTAATGCCACCCGGCCGGGTTTGTGACTAATCTGCGAGTGCCAACCAGACTCACCACTCTAGCTTGTTGCTGAACAGGAATACACTGCCTTCACACTACAATTTTTCCGTCGTCTTACAATATGTCTGTATTGTCTATAAGCCACAAGGGATAGTGTTGTTACATGGAGACGATATAGGAGGCTGAGGTAGGGGGAGCCTCTGCTTAATTTCCTTCGTCTCCAAAGCACATGGCACATACTCTTTCTCCTTAGCCATTTTTTGTTACGGCGTCCCTTTCGCTTGTGAGGCGCTCGTGCAGGTGGACTCACATTCCACACGTGACAAACATTCAGTTCACAAACAAGTATTGCGTTCTCTGACAACACCCAGTCCAAAAGGTATGTTACCGTTCATTGTTTGAATACAACGCTATTGCACATGGGACTTGCAATGATGATATTAAAGACATTTTAATAAAAAAAATAAAACCCCCATTCTGACACATTACAATCTCTCTCTCTCTCAAAATCGCTTCCACAACCCCATCTTACTCTCTCTCTATCATTCCACACAAAGGGCAACACAACATTATTATAACATCCTGGCTTTTCCAGGGAAATCATAATACACAGGGGACCTATTTGTAGACACTGTGTCTACCAGACAACTTCTAGGAAACTCTGTCCTCATAAACCACTAGTGGAGTCTTAACGCAACTTAAACAACAGGGAAAATTTGCCCTTTGCCAATCTATCCTCTCTTCACATTCTCTCTCAATCTCATCAACCACTATCTCATTACTACTTTCTCTTTCCACTAAAACTTCATCGCCACTATCATTATTCACCACTTTACTCTCTAACACCACATTTTTAATTATATCACCGTTATCACTTTTTATTTCACTATTAAACTCATTACTATTATTACTACTTACCTCGTTATTATTCGTCATATCGCTAACACTGTCACTTACCTTCTTATTCACTATCTGATTTAATATACTTTCTAAATTTTTATTCATTTCGTTAGTCTGTTCCTCTATTGATTCTATCACTTGTTCTTTACATGTCGTTAAACGTTCGTTAATCTCATTTATGATCTCACTCTTTATTCCATTGACTCGATTATTACACGACTGCTAAAAAGGAGTGTTATGTTTTCAGTGGTAGGGTATGTATGTATGTATGTTTGTTCCACTATAACTTTTTAACGGTTTTACCGATTGTGATGTTCGATGGCTCGATGGATTCCTTACTTCACCAGAAGTGTCATAGGCTATATATCACCATGAGTTGACTTCCGGTTTTGACCGGAAGTGAATACAAGTAATCGGTTCTATGGATTTTTTTTGTTCGTTTATTGGTCCATCAGGTGGCGCTAGTGGAAGGTATTCTGTAAAGTTCACTCCAGATAGTGCTCGCGATTAGGACCACGCTCACTAATACTATGTTAGCGCGCTATTGTGTGAGAGTATATATGTGCAATCTGTGAGAAACAGAGAACAGCTGATCTGAAAGTATATATATATATATATATATATATATATATATATTGGTTTGCTATATATATTTCTCTCTGCGAAATATGGTGAACCTGAAATACATGAAATGACGGATCAACAATATGCCGCAGCAGTAAACTTAATTAATTTTCAGCAGCCCCAATTGTTCAAAATGATTTCAGACAGATTGCTTCCAAGTGAAAATAATACTGAGCCATTACGTGTGTTCGTTACTGGAGGAGCAGGCACCAGCAAAACCTTTACTCTGAAAATTATTGTACAACAGATTCGCCGTCTTTCTCATTTACCTGCAAGCAGAGCTGTTACGGTAGCAGCACCCACAGGTGTCACTGCAAGATGATTGGAGGTAGCACTTTGCACTCTACTTTTGCCCTTCCTATCGAAAAAGGCAAGGTGACAGCTCTTCGCCCTCTTACTGATGAGCGTCTTCAAAGGGAACGGCTAAGGTGGAAGCATATTAATTGGCTAATCATTGACAAAATCTCAATGGTACCCTATACTACCCTAAGAAATATTCACTTAAGGTTGCAACAGCTTAAAATGAATGATGCTCTCTTCGGGGGTATCAACATTATTTTGTTTGGAGATCTAATGCAGTTGCCACCTGTATCAAAACCAGTTGGTGGTACCTACTGCTTCAAGCAGCCTCATTACTTATCAGCTGAAATTAATTTGTGGACACTGTTTAGTTTCTGTGAATTACCTCAAAATATGCGGCAAGCTAACAACACTACTTTTATAGACATTCTAAATAATATACGAGTCGGCCAACTCACCATGCAGCAGCTAGAAATTTTAGATCGTCGAAGAGTTCCTTTGACAGATGAATTTGCTGATGGCGAGTGTCTGCGTATTTTCCCAACCACTAAACAGGTAGAAGAATATAATGCTATGATGACTGAAAAGTTGAAAACATCATCTAAAGTTTACGATATTGCAGCGGTGGATGTGTCTGTCGAAGCTAAGAATTACGGACAAAAGTTAAAGAAAGACTTCATACCAACGGATCCAAACAAAACTGGAGGTATTCCAAACTCTTCAGTAATCGGAGTCGGAACTAGGGTAATGTTGCGAAAAAACATTAATGTTAATCATGGTCTGGTCAACGGAGCAATAGGCATCATTAGAAAAATTGAATGGCCTGCACTACGTCGAGATCAGCTTCAACCTGGTGAGCTTCCACAAGCCGTATTTGTAGAATTTGATGACAGATCAATTAGGGGAAATACTGCTGGTATTGGAGTAAAGATAGAGCCCACCACTGTTGAATATGATGCTTTGCAAGGCCAGGGCAAAGTAGAATGACGTATGCTGCCATTAATATTGTGTTGGGCTGTATAACAGTACATAAACTCCAAGGCACTACTTTAGACAAAGCAGTCATTGATTTGAGTAGTAATATTTTTGCCAAGGGTCAGGCATACGTCGCACTAAGTCGTGTGAAAACATTAGAGGGATTAGCAATACGTTGTCTGGATCCACGAAAATTGTTGCATGAACCGCACGATAAAAACTCACTTGAGGAATTAAATCGACTCAGAAATCTGTAGACCAAAGCTTTTTCTTTATCATTTCTAATAAATGAAATTATTTAGTTAATTATATAATTTATAAAACAATTTATCGAAATGTTTGTATTATACTAGTTATATAATAGTATATAAAATAAAGTTATACTATATTTATAAGTTTATAAGTTCATACGCTAATTATACTATGTACATAATAAAGTTTCTAAATAAAACTATGTAAAAATTGAAATTTTTTTTGCACTTCACACATACGCACGCACACACTGCACATTCCCATTATACTCTTTTTAAACACAAAAAGGAATAAAATAAAAAAATAATTTAAAAAATTAAAAAACACGACTGCCAAAAAATAAATGAATAAATAAAAAATAAATTGATAAAAACACTAAATAAAAAAAAACTAAATAAAAATAATATTTAGTAAAAATCACAAAATCTAAATAAAGTCGATTTAAAAAGCCAAAAACAAGGTATTGAAATTCAGCTCTGATCAGATTTAACGAAAATGTTATGAATGATTAAACGCATAGTAATTTGATTAGATTTAAATTACTTTTCGATGTTGAATATATATCAATGCATCATATGAAGACTACAATTATAAAAAATATTGCTGATAAAATTTTGCTCTTCAATTTTAATTTTCAATGCAGTCGGGGGCTGTTTCTAAATAGATTTGTTCTTTTCATTAAACAGCCCCCGACTGCATTGAAAATTAAAATTGAAGAGCAAAAATAACATAACATAACATAATTTATTTGTACGTAATTTACACGTAATCTGCCTTAACCTCAATTCACCTTTCTTACATTCACGAGTAGGCATAGTCTGTACCCAATAAATTTGTACAAACCGTCCTAAGTTCGGGCGCCATTGAGTCTTTTACACTTTAATTAATAAAATTTGGGAACATAAAATATCTAAAAACTGTCAACTTCCAAAAATTCTTACCTTCACGTGATCCAGGGTCTTATATGCGAACTCATGACCTGTAAGAGTGGTTATTGGGTTTTGTTACATAATAAATATTAACTCTCATTTACTACAATTAAACAAACTCATTTTAATGTTATTTATATTCTCTACATCTATTACATAGTATTTTATTATAATAGCCCCTACTTCTACACCAGTACTTTTGTTTTATTTTCCCTGTTATTTTTTACATACATACACTCTCTCACTCTTTCTTTTTACATTGTTTTACCCCCTCGTACTTCAGCTCATTAATAAAATAAACCAATGCAAACAAGCAGTTTGTGTGACTATGTCAAGGCTGAATGATTCACAATATCATTTCTGAACAAAGACTCATTTGTTCGATTGGTTATTAAAAGAGGCTTGCAGCTATTTGTGGAAAATGACTTCATGCTTAAATTATAAAGGAAATATGTATTAGCAAAATTTCAGTTTGAAAGAGTATGTCTTGTTGAAGTGAAAGTGAGGCTTATATCAGCTATATCGTGACCAGACCTGTACCATCTGCAGATCATTATGGCGTAATTATTACGCTGGTAGTCAGTGCTAACGCAAACCAAAAGAGAATGTGTTTGGATGTATGCAGTCCATCTGTTACCACAGTTTTACTTCCTCTCAGTTTTTGGACAACTAGACCTGTACTTACAAATGTAATTTGCAACCCTGTTTCTGTTAGTATTTTTCCCCTACACCATACTAAAAAACATAAAATTCAGAACCTGCTGTTTTGTTGATATACATGTGAGTGGCAGTTATCAATTTTTAAAGCCATATTGGATCCATAGTTTAGGTTTTGACAGCAAATTGAGTAAGTTGTGTTAGGCAATTGTTTAACATTCTACAATATAATATTGTAAGGCTTGCATTAGGTTTTGTATAAAAAATGAGATAAACTGCTCTAATGTGGAGAAAATATCAGAGAAGGCATCCTATGTGCATAAACAAGGAGTTTTACAAATGGTACACAAGCTTCAAAGGCAATTGTGAATGAGGTGAAGATTATTGTATTATTTCACAGATGTTAAGTACTGTATAAATGTAACAGTGCCGTCAGTACCGTATAGAGAACATTTTGGGCATTTTTATATTCCCCTGCATAAATGTATTCTTAAAAAAATGGCCAGATATATGGAAGGATAATTTATGGAAACTTCACCCCATGATAATGCATAATTGTGATGCTGTTGTTTCCTGTCAAATATGTTTATTGTTAAGAGTAAAAATTCAAATAAACGATATGTGTTTAACAAAGAATCATATGTAAATTTTAAATTCAGTATTTTGTATAGTGTACACTAAAGTAAAGTGGAAAAGTAAAAAGTATTATATTGTTTAATTAGTATTAAAGAATGTATAAGTCAGACAGTGGTAGTAAATGAAAAAACTAATCATGCGGTACAGAGTTATGACATTTATCCCCATAAAAATATCAATATCTTTCTGGCTCTACACGTCATTGCTTGTTCAAGGATTTGTTGACAATCGTGCTTCAACTGTCATTTTCACTAGATATATCTCCAAGAATAATATTTCTCTTTTGCTCATCTCAAGAATTAATAAAACGTGAAAGGACAGTGTTTCATGATTGCTGAAGTATAACACAAAAATTCTTGAATTAGCTAAAGACTATATCAAATACTGCAAATCAGAAATGTTTAAAGGTTCAGAGGTTAGCAAGAGCATAGTAACAGTAATTTTTATGTCGATGTATCCACTTAAAAGAAAATGTGCCTCATCTGACAAATAAATTTTTTGAACAATTCGACATTTTCATTCATTTTTTCAGTAATATGGCTATTGGAGCAAAATTAAGCCTCCACAGTTTGTCTCTAGCATGAATTTTAATGTTACTTATAATTTATAAGGGTGATAATGCAATTCATATCACAAAATTGTCCTTACACTTGTCAGACAGTACCAAGCCTGTGCATGGCACACCACAGATTGTGTCATCTTCGCTATTTGGTTAACCTAACTCAGTTGATGTTCTCAGTAGGGTTGCCAGATTTCAGAGATGAGAAGTAGGAACACATGTATCGACAATCGACATTGAATTTATTGATTTTATTTACAGCACATTTTATGGATAATATACTATACTCAACACAATTAACATGAGTACTTTTCACTTGAGCGTGCAATTCTCAACACTTTTTCATTAGAAAGTACATTCTTATAGAAATCACTGCAACTTTCATCATAATTGAAGTAAGTATACAACTCATTTTTTATTAGATCAACTGAACATCTGTTTCGCTCATCCCTCCATTTAATGTTCATAATGGAGAAAACTCTCTCTGTAAATGCATTTGATGGAAATATACTCAAAACAAATTTAACTAAAACTAAAACATTGCACAGATTTGATGCACCAATCAGTTCAATAATGTACAACCATCTCTGTGGTATTGTCATAGTAGTTAATTTTGCTTTCAACTGTTCATTTCCTTCCCCACAAAACAAATCAGAAACCCTAGTGATCTCTGAATACATACTATCTACACTAAAGTGATTAACAATACAAAGTGACTCTGCTAATTTTAAAATATTTTGAAACTCGGGTTTTTTTTCAAGTGATATGCAGTCCATTAAGGACAAAATGTTGCCATCACCAAAATCAAACCACTTATTTAAATATTTCAGACACACTTCATATATATATCTACATTCTCCCAATTCTCTTTCCTTTTCACCTGGGAAAAGGTCCTCCAATTTATCTAACAACTGTTGCACCTTATAACCAAAAAACAGATCATTTATCCTATGCTCTAACTCTGTTTTTATTTTCTCCATCACACAAAATACTTCACAAATTGTCAGTTCGTTTTTTTCTAAGTTGAGTACACCCGTGGAAAAAATTTCAGTTAAATGCAGAGAAAACTGGAGATATAATTCCACTAATATAATTTGTTTTTCTGAACCAGAGTCACCCATCAAGTTCTTTTTAATGAAGTTGAGGCAATCATCTATACTAGCAAAGTACGATATAATTGCAGGAAGATTTTTCAGCAATCTTTCTATGGCAGGCTTTAGGCTTAACCACCTTGTAGGTACATGTCTTAACAAACTACTGTATTCCATATCAACAAATAGAAAGAAATCTTTCAATTGAGATACTCTTTTAGCTGAATTTGAGAAATAATTGAAAGTCTTAATTACTAACATTTCAATATCTATGGACATAGCATTCATACCAGATTTACAGCAATTATGGACTATATGTGCACAGCAGTTTGATTTTATTATACCAGGATTTTCCTTTTTTAAGTGAACATAAACAGAGTTTTTCTTCCCAAAGTTTGCATTCGTATTGTCCGCAGTAAAGCTTGAAACCTGGGACAAATTCATTTCGTGTTTTGGGATCCTGTCCAAGATTTGCTCAGACATTGCAGATGCAGATTCACGAGAGTCCTCATAAAAATCGAGAATTCTGTGGCACACACCTGCTTGCACATCAAAGTACCTTACACAAATAGGATAACACTTTTGATTTCCTTTGTTGGAAGCATCAAACCCCACACCAAAAAACTTGTTATCCTTTAACGTTTGAGTTAAATTATTCACGCTATTTGGCCCTAAAACACCCGTAACTAATGCCTCACATTTTGTTTTACCACATGTAATTTTATTTGCAATTGTCGAATCTGCGAATAACTGAGATGATATTTTCACATTGCAGTCAGTGCTGGCGTAGCTAAGGTGATGTTTAACCGTGTGATACACAAATGTAAGCTCAGAAGCAGTTATCTGAAACGAATAAAAGCACCTTAATAGCGCCTTTTCTTAAAAAAATCCTAACCTAACCTATTATTATCTTGAAAATTCTAAATGTTAAAATTGTCATGCACTTACATACCTTGTCTGATTCAACGGAGTCCACCTTGTAGAAACTTTTCATCAGCGTAGTTTGTACTGATGTTAAGCGTCTTTGTTTATGGCTTGCACTGTTAAAATGATGCCTAACATCGGTTATGCCACCGTGTGAAATGGAAAATCCCTCTCCAGCTTTTCCAACGCATAAAGTACACTTTGCTTTATATGCATTTCCTGAAACTGGCCGCAGTTCTGGAAAATCTTTTTCCCAAACCGGGCGATACACTTGCAGTCTTCTCTTCTGGTTTGTGCTGGTTTCAATACCTAGTTTTATTTTCGTGGGGTTTGTCTCACTCCCATCCATTTTGAACACACTACTAATACAAAAAGAATCACTTTCAAAACGTAAAATACACCCTGAACCGTCAGGCTGAACGATGGTTTGCGATAAAGTGAAAGAGTTGAGTAATGAATGAGTTGGTCACGCACGCGCTCCAAGCCTCCAACGAACAAGTGAAGCCACGTGCCTCGCTCAGCGGCAAGCAACGCAGTTCTGATCTGATGTCGCATCCATCTCACTTAACTGCCATCATAATCATCACATGCTCCGATGCTCGCCCTAGCGTGAACAACAAAAACTGCATCAACGTATAATTTGCCACTAGATTCAAAAATACAAGTCATTATGCTTCATGTTCAAAATCGGAACATTTGGCGTACGGTTAAAGATTCGCACCGTACGCGGAACAAAACGGGAAAATTCCGTAATGTTCCGGCTAAAACCGTACGTCTGGCAACCCTAGTTCTCAGGCATTCACACTCACACTGTTGGACTACCACCTACAAAAGAAGAAATTACATTACCGCGAGCTTTAATAGAATTACAATAAGTAATGTGATTGTATCTTTCTGTTCATATTTTACATGGAACCTTCATTAACAGACTTAGTTTTGAAAAAGGCAGTGCCAGCAGAAATGCACCTGTCCATCGGCCAATTATCCATGGTATACTGAATGGCAAGACTGAAGCTCTTTCCAGATGTAACTGGTTATCCCCTCCACCAAGACTAGACCACCGCAACATCACTAAATTTGACAGATCATGTTGCCGCTACTTTCACGTTGACACTGTACTTTCGCTAGTGATCATCTGTTTTGTACCAGTTAGTGTAGTAATTATTGCAGTAATTATTGCCTTTAGATATTTCAAGTGTCAAGAGTGCACGGTTTCTGAATGTATGTATAAAAGTCGCTAATCAGTATTTTTGACCTGATAACACTTATATCCAGTTCAGAATACTGGATGAAAGAATAAAAATAAATATTACATACGTATCAGTGAATAATTATCATCATGCCTTCAGATTCCACAACACAAACTGAATCTATTTAGCCATTGATTCTTCTCTAAACATCTTTCATATGTTTCTTTGTCAATTACTTTTCTTTAACTCCTTCTGGTATACTTCTTTTCCTTCTTAACCACTGTGCCTGTTGTTAGTTTTGAGTTTTGTGTAGGAGTTTATTGACTATTGTTCTGTTGTATCCGTTGGATTCTGCTAGATATTCTATCGTGTTTAGTTCGTCTTTGTAGTCTTTTTCATCTAGTGGGACGTTGTTAAGACTGCAAAGACGAACTAAACACGATAAAATATCTAGCAGAATCCAACGGATACAACAGAACAATAGTCAATAAACCCCTACACAAAACAAACAATAGACAAAGACAGAAAACAACAAATTCATGACACTAACATACATCAATAACTGCACTGAAAAAATAGGCCACAAATTAAAAAAAATCAGGATACAGAATTTCATACAAAACTACAAACAAAACAGAACACACACACAAAACTAATTTGATCTACCTGTGTTTACCAACTAAATTGCTCAGATTGGAACAAATTCTACATAGACCAGACAGGATGTTCCTTCAAACAAAAATACATTGAACACACAAAGGCACTACACTACACTACCGAATCCACCTTTGCAAACCACCTCATTGAAGCAAACCACACATACACAAACATCGACAATAACATGGATATTCTACACGTACACACAAAAGGCCGAAAACTAGACACTCTTGAACAATGGGAATTATACAAACACACAAAAAGACAAAAAATAATATCCTAAACGAACAGACACAATTCAAATCTCATGTATTATTTTTAAAAGTTTATGCAGTCGCCAAGAATAAGACAGACAGGGGTTCCAGTGGCAGCCTCTGACGAAGCTTATAATAAGCGAAAACTGATTCAGGCTATAATGTAAAACGTTTATGTATTTATCAATAAAAAAACTTCGTGTTCCGAGTCAGTAGTGACATAATTATATATAGTTAATAAATAGACACGTCATGGACAACAAAATCCAAGACCATAAATTAATTCCATGTGCACATTTGAAATGTTGGTTATAGAATTTATTACTACTGATTTCCTCAATTATCCCATGATAGAATGGAATGACAATTGAAAACTTGTGTGCTGTGACACAGTTTACTACAATTTTTTAAATATCACTATTACATTAACGACTCGGAACACTAGGTTTTTTATAAGTAAAAGCATAAAGTTTTACCTTACAGCCTTAACCGGTTTTCTCCTTTAAAAGGTTTCTTCAGAGGCTGCCGCAGGTAGCGCTGTCCGTCTTGTTGTAGGTGACGGAATCGAATTTCAAAAGATCGATGCTGTGTGTGTGGGGTGAGATATGTTCGAATAATGCGTGCGATTTGAATTGTGTCTGTTCGTTTAGGATGTCGTTTTTATTTGTTTTTGTGTGTTTGTATATTTCCAATTGTTCTAGAGTGTCTAGTTTTCGGCCTTTTGTGTGTACGTGTAGAATGTTCATGTTATTGTCGATGTTTTTATATGTGTGGTTTGCTTCAATGAGGTGGTTTGCAAAGGTGGATTCTGTAGTGGAGTGGAGTGCCTTTGTGTGTTCAATGTATCTCTGTTTGAAGCTACATCCTGTCTGGCCTATGTAGAATTTACTGCAATTTTAGCAATTTAGCTTGTAAATACCGGGTAGATCGAATTTGTTTTGTGCTTTGTGTGTGTATTTTGATAGTGTGTGTTCTGTTTTGTTGGTAGTTTTGTAAGTGATTCTGTATCCTGCTTTTTTAAATTTGTGGGCTATTTTTTCAGTTTGTTTGTTGATGTATGTTAGTGTTATGAATTTGTTGTTTTCTGTCTTTGTTGTTTGTTTTGTGTTTTGTGTAGGAGTTTACTGACCATTGTTCTGTCATATCCGTTAGATTCTGCTAGATATTTTATCGTGTTTAGTTCGTCTTTTATTTTTTAAACTGTCGGTCAGGTAGGGGCCTACTGCTAATATCTGTAAAATTCATTAAATAGGTCAACGTGTAACTGTGTTGGCGACCTTATAAAGTGTGTTCAGTTTAAAGCTTCATTAAATATTAATACCATTGTGAGTGTGCATTTTTTGGTAACCTGAATGTAAGATCATTTTTGTATACTCTTTTCTTACCAGTGAATACCTGACATTGAACAGGGGCTGTGAAGTTAGACGGCAATAAATGTACATAAAGTGTGATAACTGCTGATGACTGAATACTTGCAGACAAAGGAGCAGCTGCCATCAACGAAATGAGAAAATAATATGCCACAGTCAAGATGAAAGAATGCCATCAAAATGCTCTGACTAGTTTAGAAGTGCAAAACAACAAACTCACGTTACTGTTTTTGCTATGTACGTCTCCAACATTACTTTCATAAAAAAAATAACATTATTTTAAAATTATATTTTTTACTAATTATAAGTATAATACTACTGACTCGGAACACACCGGAGTTTTTGTGAGTAAATAAGTTTTTTACTGGTAAAAATGTACAATTGTTACCTTGTAGCCTGAATTTTCGCTTATTACAAGCTTCATCAAAGGCTCATATTTTTTTATATGTGATTTGGATTGCCAAGACTACACGTGGAAAGGCTATTTCAATACTGAACTGTAGTACCAGTATTTTATGTGCACAGTGTACATGGATGGACTTCTATTTGCTGATTGCATAGGATTCCATATTCGTTGTAGCCCTATTATTATTAGATAATACAAAAGTAAGTAAGGACCAATATATGTGACGATTTAAAAATTATTTAAATAGCACAAATTAAAATTTTTGTTCTTATAACAAGTGAGAGTATTATCCACCCCTTATCTGTACCTAGATTCCTGTATCAACGTGCAAATTGTCCAGTACGAACACGCAGTACGAATGCGAAAAATAATAATTCTTTTAATTAAATAAAAGACAAATTAATAATAAAGGAAATATCTAATTCATAACAAAAAGGTAGCATAATTTATTACTAGTTAATTAATGAACAATTATTAATACTAAAGGAACGAACTACTTTTCTCAGCGCGTAAACCGCGCCAGCTTACAGACTCCCGACCGCTAAACAACCCCCAGTCGCCGGAGAAACTTCGACATGTAAGCAGGTCGAAAATGTGTTGTCAAGTTACACTTAGGTGTATACCGCTAAACAACGATACAACCAGACGTTAGTTGTTATAATTGATTTAATCCAATGTAGCGTTTAAAAAAAAAACTAGTAATGTAGTGCGAGGAGCAAATATTGGTAATATATAAAAAAAAACTTAGCCGACACATCTCTTTACAAACAGTAAGTGGTAAGAGATGTTCCTTACCATATTAAAGTAAACATCAGTGCTGCTAAAATAAGAACAATTAAAAATGTAAAATGTGAACAACCAACTCCAGAAGAAGAAAGTTACAACTTCAAGTAGCAGAATCCAATCGTCATTAACTAGACTACAATTCGGAAACAATCAACGAAATGGAGGATCCAGAGGAACAACGACTACACCCAAGAAGACCTACTGAAGAAGACTATCACGAACACCCACAGCAAACTCACGTACTATTCAGGTGATATTAAATCATAACATTTGTGCATAACTTGTTTTTTTTTAAAAACCGAAACAAAAGGAACAGTAAAGTTTCTTGTAAAGACTTTTAGATAACTTAAAGATTAGCATATAAGTGTTTGTAATTTCTGTAATGATATAGTAATAACCTGATGATGTTTAAAGGTAAAGTAATTCTGAAAATTACATCGGACTATTCTTCAAATAGTTTGGATGATGTTGTGATATATTAGAATATTGCAAAGTTAAGACCCGGATCCGTGGTACTTGAAATAATAATACATAGCTGAATGATTTTGAGATAAAATGTAACAATAAAAAATATGCCGAAATATATTAAATTAAATAAAACACCCTGCCAGAACTTACCTGTACGCAATCAGTTACTTACCATATCCAAATTTCACCAGAAGACCAAGGTCGCCACGATTATTTTTTTATATAGGATAAAATATCGAAACCCTTTACACTCCACCTTAAATAAAACGGACAATTTTGCAATCTGACCCCACCCAATTAATAACTCAGAAAGATTCCGGAACGTTTAGACGATCTCGCAACACAGAAATGAGAAAGTGGTAATGACGAAATAACTTAGACTAACACATGGTTATTAAATGAATACTTTACTTACTCACATAAAGACGTAAATTCCTCATACAGAACACAAACTAATAACACGTTGGTTAAAGAGACCTTACCTTACATACTATGTATACAAAAAGAAAGTAGCCCAGCTTTTCCCACACACACTATCACACCAATTAAACCCCTTTAAATATTATGTTACAATTGGAAAATAGTTGGCCTTTATATATTCCCGTCTCGTTTATATTCAATCACTGTCTCGATGCCGACCGAACACGTGTTTTGATGCCCGATTTCACTGTCCGTATTTCAACTGTTTGCGTTTCGCACTTGCTATACCAGTTTATTACGTCGTTGATTTCACGAGTCCCGGTCGGTATTAACGATATTGTTGTTTCACTCACATCGTATAAAACAACACCGACCGGGACGCCGACAAAATTGTAAACGTTTGTTAACGGAGTCTGCTTCTCGTTGACTGTCTAGCGTCTCTGCCTAATGTAGACTGTGTTTGAGGCGGGAGGAAACTGCCGTTCACTGCCACCTGATTTTCGTCGTCGTACAATGTTGATTTGCTGTATCGTATTCATTCTATGCATGGAACATAGTCGTTATAGGTGTGGTAACCGGGGACGATATTTGCCTCTGCTATACTGATGTCACTAGCAGCGGGCGTGGCTTAAATACATTTCCTGTAGCTGGCTGGTTGGTTTTACAAACTTTTCGTTCATGCGCCATTTTTTCAGCACCGGTTGAGTTTTCACGGCGTCACTAACAGCGCGCATGCTTGAGATTTTGAGTACGCGCGTCGCCACACATATACAGAGTTCTGAGAAAAATTAGGGTGGCGCGAATTCCTTGCCGCGTTACTCGACAACAACTGCGTCTTACTGCTTTGTTTCACCACTGTTTCTTACCACGTGTTCTGTTGTAATGGAAATAACGTTGCCGGAAAATAAAACTTTCACAATAAATTTATAAAATCCCACACAAAATGAAATAAATAAAAATGCAAATATCCCATACTGTAATAAACAAAATAACCCAATTTTGGATACGTTAGAATACCCCCTCAATGAGAATTCTGCTGTCCAGAACAGAAGAAATCTCATTGATAAAACCCTTAAGAGGACCGGTGAGGAACTGGTGCCAACAACCCCCTTGTTCTAGTACATCATGGGTAACCGACCCCCCTGGCTTGGCGACCATGGACCCATCTGAACGAGATCACTGGACTTCTCCGTAAGAGATCCCAACACCGAAAAATCGAACAGACAAGTACCACCGTCCACCTCGCCGTCTAACATGCTACCCCCCAAAATCCTCCATCCCTGGCTTAGATTCTGCCAGATCCTTCACCGATATGTTTCCCCTTGTATGCAAGCTGGGCTGCCTTTGGCAGATGCTGGGCTCACACACACTCATATTACATATTATACATTGAAAAATTCTTTAACAATTACTATTTCATCAAAAAAAATTCAAAACATTTTTGTTATACATGATTCATATTGTAAAAGTTCTATACTTACAATCCATTTAACATGATATACACACAAAACATATTCACCATACCACATTATTTTCACCTCACCTCTGAAACATTTAACACAAATATCAGTCTACATCAAACAATTTAACCATCTATTACCAAATTCCAAATCTCGGAAAATAAATTAAATTCATTAAAAAATTTAATTAATTAACATTTAAATAAGCAATCAAAATATTTAACATGTATCAAATTGTTTTAATTAAATTGATTACCAAAAATATAAATTATATAGTTATCGAAACAAGTACCATTAGTCAATTACTGTTTTCACAATTCATTCTATTTATTTATTTAAATTGCAAAATATTTATATTATTATTATCACTTGCCTACATCCGTACATTGTTTAGCTGACCTTCTACAATACACATAAATAAATTCACTACAATTATTTACAAACTTTAGTTAATAACTGTTCAGTTTTTCCGCACTTCATTGTCCAAATCTGCCATGTCAAAACCCATAAAACATAATGTTTATCACTGTCTTTTATTGTTTTACAGTTTAACCTCCATCGTCCCAAATAAGTCTTGGTGTTATATAACATTTTTCAATTTCATTAATACACCAGTTATTATTTTGTGTATTATAACCATACAAACTAACTTCACTCATCTTATCAAAATACTCATTAAACCAGTCTACGTTAGGCATTTTTGTTACATCTCCATCGGTAAATACATTCATGATCGGGTTAATTACTTTAGTCAAATCATTATAGTCATTATTACTCAAATATACTTTTAAACTTTCTTTCCATTCGTCATACTGTCTATTCAAATTATACAATTCTGTTACATACCATTCTCTATTTACCTCTCTCTCTTCATAACACCACATCACACTCTCACAATTATTCCGGACAGAGGGTACACAATTACTCAACAAAAATAAACACCTCAATTCATCTACCAATACGGGACTCTTGCCCTTCAACAACAACACTTGTGAACACATTAAATCATCATAAACATCATCAATAATAAAGGGAAAATTTACTCTCTGTCCCCACTCTACCACAACATTATTTTTCCACACTCTCTCTACTTCATCAATACACATTAACATTTCATTATCACTACATTCCACCAACTCATCAGTACTTTCATTCTTTATTTTTACCGTATCAGTCTCCGATACTAATTCTTCAAATACATTACTATTATTCTCATGATTTTCAACATTATTGTTATCATTTATTAACTCTTTCTCTGGTATCATATTTTCACACTTGTCATTACAATTCTCATTTGTTTTATTTTTCTCTGTCCTCATCGCATGTACTCCCATTCGCTCCACACTTTGTTCTAATTTATTTAAACTGGTTCTTATCGTTCCATCAGTACTTTCTACACATTTATTCAGTTCTTGTATTTCATTTTTTAACTCATTAAAATTATGATTTTGTATTTCAAATTTAATACTTTGTTGCTCCAAAATTAATTGCAACATATTCATAATTTTTTCATCTTTACCTATCTCTTGTTTACTTTGGACAGGTGTCAATAGACTTTCTATTTTACCGCCAGTGAAGCTGACTTCGGTATTATTTGCCATTTTTTATCTTGTACTTAACTGTAACTCATAACACAAACCTAACCTACGTGCGTAATTCTATACGATAAATCATATTTATAAATTCGTCATTACCACATCCTATTTTCTGTGCATTAAAATAGGTCTATCTCGTATAAAATTACAATTAAACGAAAATCCTGGCAGGCGAGAGCCATTGTGACGTTAAAAAATTTGCCGAAATATATTAAATTAAATAAAACACCCTGCCAGAACTTACCTGTACGCAATCAGTTACTTACCATATCCAAATTTCACCAGAAGACCAAGGTCGCCACGATTATTTTTTTATATAGGATAAAATATCGAAAACCTTTACACTCCACCTTAAATAAAACGGACAATTTTGCAATCTGACCCCACCCAATTAATAACTCAGAAAGATTCCGGAACGTTTAGACGAATCTCGCAACACAGAAATGAGAAAGTGGTAATGACGAAATAACTTAGACTAACACATGGTTATTAAATGAATACTTTACTTACTCACATAAAGACGTAAATTCCTCATACAGAACACAAACTAATAACACGTTGGTTAAAGAGACCTTACCTTACATACTATGTATACAAAAAGAAAGTAGCCCAGCTTTTCCCACACACACTATCACACCAATTAAACCCCTTTAAATATTATGTTACAATTGGAAAATAGTTGGCCTTTATATATTCCCGTCTCGTTTATATTCAATCACTGTCTCGATGCCGACCGAACACGTGTTTTGATGCCCGATTTCACTGTCCGTATTTCAACTGTTTGCGTTTCGCACTTGCTATACCAGTTTATTACGTCGTTGATTTCACGAGTCCCGGTCGGTATTAACGATATTGTTGTTTCACTCACATCGTATAAAACAACACCGACCGGGACGCCGACAAAATTGTAAACGTTTGTTAACGGAGTCTGCTTCTCGTTGACTGTCTAGCGTCTCTGCCTAATGTAGACTGTGTTTGAGGCGGGAGGAAACTGCCGTTCACTGCCACCTGATTTTCGTCGTCGTACAATGTTGATTTGCTGTATCGTATTCATTCTATGCATGGAACATAGTCGTTATAGGTGTGGTAACCGGGGACGATATTTGCCTCTGCTATACTGATGTCACTAGCAGCGGGCGTGGCTTAAATACATTTCCTGTAGCTGGCTGGTTGGTTTTACAAACTTTTCGTTCATGCGCCATTTTTTCAGCACCGGTTGAGTTTTCACGGCGTCACTAACAGCGCGCATGCTTGAGATTTTGAGTACGCGCGTCGCCACACATATACAGAGTTCTGAGAAAAATTAGGGTGGCGCGAATTCCTTGCCGCGTTACTCGACAACAACTGCGTCTTACTGCTTTGTTTCACCACTGTTTCTTACCACGTGTTCTGTTGTAATGGAAATAACGTTGCCGGAAAATAAAACTTTCACAATAAATTTATAAAATCCCACACAAAATGAAATAAATAAAAATGCAAATATCCCATACTGTAATAAACAAAATAACCCAATTTTGGATACGTTAGAATACCCCCTCAATGAGAATTCTGCTGTCCAGAACAGAAGAAATCTCATTGATAAAACCCTTAAGAGGACCGGTGAGGAACTGGTGCCAACAACCCCCTTGTTCTAGTACATCATGGGTAACCGACCCCCCTGGCTTGGCGACCATGGACCCATCTGAACGAGATCACTGGACTTCTCCGTAAGAGATCCCAACACCGAAAAATCGAACAGACAAGTACCACCGTCCACCTCGCCGTCTAACATGCTACCCCCCAAAATCCTCCATCCCTGGCTTAGATTCTGCCAGATCCTTCACCGATATGTTTCCCCTTGTATGCAAGCTGGGCTGCCTTTGGCAGATGCTGGGCTCACACACACTCATATTACATATTATACATTGAAAAATTCTTTAACAATTACTATTTCATCAAAAAAAATTCAAAACATTTTTGTTATACATGATTCATATTGTAAAAGTTCTATACTTACAATCCATTTAACATGATATACACACAAAACATATTCACCATACCACATTATTTTCACCTCACCTCTGAAACATTTAACACAAATATCAGTCTACATCAAACAATTTAACCATCTATTACCAAATTCCAAATCTCGGAAAATAAATTAAATTCATTAAAAAATTTAATTAATTAACATTTAAATAAGCAATCAAAATATTTAACATGTATCAAATTGTTTTAATTAAATTGATTACCAAAAATATAAATTATATAGTTATCGAAACAAGTACCATTAGTCAATTACTGTTTTCACAATTCATTCTATTTATTTATTTAAATTGCAAAATATTTATATTATTATTATCACTTGCCTACATCCATACATTGTTTAGCTGACCTTCTACAATACACATAAATAAATTCACTACAATTATTTACAAACTTTAGTTAATAACTGTTCAGTTTTTCCGCACTTCATTGTCCAAATCTGCCATGTCAAAACCCATAAAACATAATGTTTATCACTGTCTTTTATTGTTTTACAGTTTAACCTCCATCGTCCCAAATAAGTCTTGGTGTTATATAACATTTTTCAATTTCATTAATACACCAGTTATTATTTTGTGTATTATAACCATACAAACTAACTTCACTCATCTTATCAAAATACTCATTAAACCAGTCTACGTTAGGCATTTTTGTTACATCTCCATCGGTAAATACATTCATGATCGGGTTAATTACTTTAGTCAAATCATTATAGTCATTATTACTCAAATATACTTTTAAACTTTCTTTCCATTCGTCATACTGTCTATTCAAATTATACAATTCTGTTACATACCATTCTCTATTTACCTCTCTCTCTTCATAACACCACATCACACTCTCACAATTATTCCGGACAGAGGGTACACAATTACTCAACAAAAATAAACACCTCAATTCATCTACCAATACGGGACTCTTGCCCTTCAACAACAACACTTGTGAACACATTAAATCATCATAAACATCATCAATAATAAAGGGAAAATTTACTCTCTGTCCCCACTCTACCACAACATTATTTTTCCACACTCTCTCTACTTCATCAATACACATTAACATTTCATTATCACTACATTCCACCAACTCATCAGTACTCTCATTCTTTATTTTTACCGTATCAGTCTCCGATACTAATTCTTCAAATACATTACTATTATTCTCATGATTTTCAACATTATTGTTATCATTTATTAACTCTTTCTCTGGTATCATATTTTCACACTTGTCATTACAATTCTCATTTGTTTTATTTTTCTCTGTCCTCATCGCATGTACTCCCATTCGCTCCACACTTTGTTCTAATTTATTTAAACTGGTTCTTATCGTTCCATCAGTACTTTCTACACATTTATTCAGTTCTTGTATTTCATTTTTTAACTCATTAAAATTATGATTTTGTATTTCAAATTTAATACTTTGTTGCTCCAAAATTAATTGCAACATATTCATAATTTTTTCATCTTTACCTATCTCTTGTTTACTTTGGACAGGTGTCAATAGACTTTCTATTTTACCGCCAGTGAAGCTGACTTCGGTATTATTTGCCATTTTTTATCTTGTACTTAACTGTAACTCATAACACAAACCTAACCTACGTGCGTAATTCTATACGATAAATCATATTTATAAATTCGTCATTACCACATCATATTTTCTGTGCATTAAAATAGGTCTATCTCGTATAAAATTACAATTAAACGAAAATCCTGGCAGGCGAGAGCCATTGTGACGTTAAAAAATATGCCGAAATATATTAAATTAAATAAAACACCCTGCCAGAACTTACCTGTACGCAATCAGTTACTTACCATATCCAAATTTCACCAGAAGACCAAGGTCGCCACGATTATTTTTTTATATAGGATAAAATATCGAAAACCTTTACACTCCACCTTAAATAAAACGGACAATTTTGCAATCTGACCCCACCCAATTAATAACTCAGAAAGATTCCGGAACGTTTAGACGAATCTCGCAACACAGAAATGAGAAAGTGGTAATGACGAAATAACTTAGACTAACACATGGTTATTAAATGAATACTTTACTTACTCACATAAAGACGTAAATTCCTCATACAGAACACAAACTAATAACACGTTGGTTAAAGAGACCTTACCTTACATACTATGTATACAAAAAGAAAGTAGCCCAGCTTTTCCCACACACACTATCACACCAATTAAACCCCTTTAAATATTATGTTACAATTGGAAAATAGTTGGCCTTTATATATTCCCGTCTCGTTTATATTCAATCACTGTCTCGATGCCGACCGAACACGTGTTTTGATGCCCGATTTCACTGTCCGTATTTCAACTGTTTGCGTTTCGCACTTGCTATACCAGTTTATTACGTCGTTGATTTCACGAGTCCCGGTCGGTATTAACGATATTGTTGTTTCACTCACATCGTATAAAACAACACCGACCGGGACGCCGACAAAATTGTAAACGTTTGTTAACGGAGTCTGCTTCTCGTTGACTGTCTAGCGTCTCTGCCCAATGTAGACTGTGTTTGAGGCGGGAGGAAACTGCCGTTCACTGCCACCTGATTTTCGTCGTCGTACAATGTTGATTTGCTGTATCGTATTCATTCTATGCATGGAACATAGTCGTTATAGGTGTGGTAACCGGGGACGATATTTGCCTCTGCTATACTGATGTCACTAGCAGCGGGCGTGGCTTAAATACATTTCCTGTAGCTGGCTGGTTGGTTTTACAAACTTTTCGTTCATGCGCCATTTTTTCAGCACCGGTTGAGTTTTCACGGCGTCACTAACAGCGCGCATGCTTGAGATTTTGAGTACGCGCGTCGCCACACATATACAGAGTTCTGAGAAAAATTAGGGTGGCGCGAATTCCTTGCCGCGTTACTCGACAACAACTGCGTCTTACTGCTTTGTTTCACCACTGTTTCTTACCACGTGTTCTGTTGTAATGGAAATAACGTTGCCGGAAAATAAAACTTTCATAATAAATTTATAAAATCCCACACAAAATGAAATAAATAAAAATGCAAATATCCCATACTGTAATAAACAAAATAACCCAATTTTGGATACGTTAGAATACCCCCTCAATGAGAATTCTGCTGTCCAGAACAGAAGAAATCTCATTGATAAAACCCTTAAGAGGACCGGTGAGGAACTGGTGCCAACAACCCCCTTGTTCTAGTACATCATGGGTAACCGACCCCCCTGGCTTGGCGACCATGGACCCATCTGAACGAGATCACTGGACTTCTCCGTAAGAGATCCCAACACCGAAAAATCGAACAGACAAGTACCACCGTCCACCTCGCCGTCTAACATGCTACCCCCCAAAATCCTCCATCCCTGGCTTAGATTCTGCCAGATCCTTCACCGATATGTTTCCCCTTGTATGCAAGCTGGGCTGCCTTTGGCAGATACTGGGCTCACACACACTCATATTACATATTATACATTGAAAAATTCTTTAACAATTACTATTTCATCAAAAAAAATTCAAAACATTTTTGTTATACATGATTCATATTGTAAAAGTTCTATACTTACAATCCATTTAACATGATATACACACAAAACATATTCACCATACCACATTATTTTCACCTCACCTCTGAAACATTTAACACAAATATCAGTCTACATCAAACAATTTAACCATCTATTACCAAATTCCAAATCTCGGAAAATAAATTAAATTCATTAAAAAATTTAATTAATTAACATTTAAATAAGCAATCAAAATATTTAACATGTATCAAATTGTTTTAATTAAATTGATTACCAAAAATATAAATTATATAGTTATCGAAACAAGTACCATTAGTCAATTACTGTTTTCACAATTCATTCTATTTATTTATTTAAATTGCAAAATATTTATATTATTATTATCACTTGCCTACATCCATACATTGTTTAGCTGACCTTCTACAATACACATAAATAAATTCACTACAATTATTTACAAACTTTAGTTAATAACTGTTCAGTTTTTCCGCACTTCATTGTCCAAATCTGCCATGTCAAAACCCATAAAACATAATGTTTATCACTGTCTTTTATTGTTTTACAGTTTAACCTCCATCGTCCCAAATAAGTCTTGGTGTTATATAACATTTTTCAATTTCATTAATACACCAGTTATTATTTTGTGTATTATAACCATACAAACTAACTTCACTCATCTTATCAAAATACTCATTAAACCAGTCTACGTTAGGCATTTTTGTTACATCTCCATCGGTAAATACATTCATGATCGGGTTAATTACTTTAGTCAAATCATTATAGTCATTATTACTCAAATATACTTTTAAACTTTCTTTCCATTCGTCATACTGTCTATTCAAATTATACAATTCTGTTACATACCATTCTCTATTTACCTCTCTCTCTTCATAACACCACATCACACTCTCACAATTATTCCGGACAGAGGGTACACAATTACTCAACAAAAATAAACACCTCAATTCATCTACCAATACGGGACTCTTGCCCTTCAACAACAACACTTGTGAACACATTAAATCATCATAAACATCATCAATAATAAAGGGAAAATTTACTCTCTGTCCCCACTCTACCACAACATTATTTTTCCACACTCTCTCTACTTCATCAATACACATTAACATTTCATTATCACTACATTCCACCAACTCATCAGTACTCTCATTCTTTATTTTTACCGTATCAGTCTCCGATACTAATTCTTCAAATACATTACTATTATTCTCATGATTTTCAACATTATTGTTATCATTTATTAACTCTTTCTCTGGTATCATATTTTCACACTTGTCATTACAATTCTCATTTGTTTTATTTTTCTCTGTCCTCATCGCATGTACTCCCATTCGCTCCACACTTTGTTCTAATTTATTTAAACTGGTTCTTATCGTTCCATCAGTACTTTCTACACATTTATTCAGTTCTTGTATTTCATTTTTTAACTCATTAAAATTATGATTTTGTATTTCAAATTTAATACTTTGTTGCTCCAAAATTAATTGCAACATATTCATAATTTTTTCATCTTTACCTATCTCTTGTTTACTTTGGACAGGTGTCAATAGACTTTCTATTTTACCGCCAGTGAAGCTGACTTCGGTATTATTTGCCATTTTTTATCTTGTACTTAACTGTAACTCATAACACAAACCTAACCTACGTGCGTAATTCTATACGATAAATCATATTTATAAATTCGTCATTACCACATCCTATTTTCTGTGCATTAAAATAGGTCTATCTCGTATAAAATTACAATTAAACGAAAATCCTGGCAGGCGAGAGCCATTGTGACGTTAAAAAATATGCCGAAATATATTAAATTAAATAAAACACCCTGCCAGAACTTACCTGTACGCAATCAGTTACTTACCATATCCAAATTTCACCAGAAGACCAAGGTCGCCACGATTATTTTTTTATATAGGATAAAATATCGAAAACCTTTACACTCCACCTTAAATAAAACGGACAATTTTGCAATCTGACCCCACCCAATTAATAACTCAGAAAGATTCCGGAACGTTTAGACGAATCTCGCAACACAGAAATGAGAAAGTGGTAATGACGAAATAACTTAGACTAACACATGGTTATTAAATGAATACTTTACTTACTCACATAAAGACGTAAATTCCTCATACAGAACACAAACTAATAACACATTTAGTACTGGTTAAAGAGACCTTACCTTACATACTATGTATACAAAAAGAAAGTAGCCCAGCTTTTCCCACACACACTATCACACCAATTAAACCCCTTTAAATATTATGTTACAATGGAAAATAGTTGGCCTTTATATATTCCCGTCTCGTTTATATTCAATCACTGTCTCGATGCCGACCGAACACGTGTTTTGATGCCCGATTTCACTGTCCGTATTTCAACTGTTTGCGTTTCGCACTTGCTATACCAGTTTATTACGTCGTTGATTTCACGAGTCCCGGTCGGTATTAACGATATTGTTGTTTCACTCACATCGTATAAAACAACACCGACCGGGACGCCGACAAAATTGTAAACGTTTGTTAACGGAGTCTGCTTCTCGTTGACTGTCTAGCGTCTCTGCCTAATGTAGACTGTGTTTGAGGCGGGAGGAAACTGCCGTTCACTGCCACCTGATTTTCGTCGTCGTACAATGTTGATTTGCTGTATCGTATTCATTCTATGCATGGAACATAGTCGTTATAGGTGTGGTAACCGGGGACGATATTTGCCTCTGCTATACTGATGTCACTAGCAGCGGGCGTGGCTTAAATACATTTCCTGGCTGGTTGGTTGGTTTTACAAACTTTTCGTTCATGCGCCATTTTTTCAGCACCGGTTGAGTTTTCACGGCGTCACTAACAGCGCGCATGCTTGAGATTTTGAGTACGCGCGTCGCCACACATATACAGAGTTCTGAGAAAAATTAGGGTGGCGCGAATTCCTTGCCGCGTTACTCGACAACAACTGCGTCTTACTGCTTTGTTTCACCACTGTTTCTTACCACGTGTTCTGTTGTAATGGAAATAACGTTGCCGGAAAATAAAACTTTCACAATAAATTTATAAAATCCCACACAAAATGAAATAAATAAAAATGCAAATATCCCATACTCTAATAAACAAAATAACCCAATTTTGGATACGAAAGTATACGAAGAGTAAGAATAAAAATTTTAAAGAATATTTAATGCAGAATTTATAAGAATTTTTCTTTTAAAAGTAAAGTAAAGTAAGTAAAATTTTAAAGGATGACCATTAAAGCTATTACTTTTATACTTAGTTAAAATACAAGAGTAAAGAGATGTTTTCGCTAATACCCAGAGAGTGAATAAATTTATATAATCCTTGACTAATTCCTTATATATACATTGTCATAATTTGTTGGTAAGTAAATTTTACTAACTACGGCAGCTAGTTTAATTAACAGCGAACAATTGAACTGGTTCCCGATGTTATAATGTCTTTGCAGGAGAGACGTTATATATACAGTAGTTATTTTAAAGAAATTACTACTTTATACAGTTGTTTTAAAGAAATTTGAGTAAAATCTGTAGAGGGACATTTATCTCTCATATTTCTAGTCTCGACATTTGATGAATAAGAAAGTTTCTAGTGTACAATTTATTTGCTATGCAAAGTATTCATTTTATTGCAGTTTTTCTTATTTAACTATAAATATTGTGTATACATTTCTTTAGTATATTGTGGTAATGTAGTGCAGACTGCATTATGTAGAAGAAATAAGGAAACTGCACACATTTATGAAGACTCTGTACATGGATGGTTGCAGGATGACATCAGAAACTGTGATAAGTGAGAAACAATGAGTGTATAGTGGGATTGATTCTGCAACAAATATAGTAGACTTCCCTAAAAATTTGCTCTGTGCAACATTTTAAAGAACAAAATAGAAAATCTGGTTTCTATAAATTCATGGAATTCCTGTAAAAACCGATGTTGACATTTTTTCTGAGTTACGTTTAAATGTTAACAGACCCACCATTGATCATGGGTGGAACATGTTTCTCATAGTTTCAAAAGTGATCCTCCAGTGTTTGAATTATAAATCCCAAACACGCTACTTTGCATATGATTAATGGCAGAACTGCCCTTAGAAACCATAGGGTGAGTGAATCTAGCCACGCACCTCTATAACCTGCTTCATTATCCTCCTAAAAACCAAACAGCATCTTCAACCTGCACCTCACACTCTAGACACCACTGTCGTAAAATTCTAGGGATAAGGTACGCCTGTCAAATTTAATGTAAATTCAACAAGTTAGCTTGTAACTATAATACTTAAAGTTCAATAAATTAATAAAGATAATGTTTATAATTTAATATAATTTTCCACACAATCACAGTATTGTTATGCATTACAGAATGTTTTACGTGTTCTCGGCTATCCCAGCAGAGTTCAGCTGTAATATCTGTGTGTGTATGCGACACTTAACACACGAGGCAGTGTTACATAATATGGAACAATCTTGTACATAGCGATAGCGTTGTTCGAGATGCTTTTCAATTAGCCCAGCGGTGCGTATTTCTGCGAAAGTCGCGCTGGAGTGCCCTCTAGAATTTTCTATTGCTTGTTAAGGACACATATTACGGAACCCTGCAGACTATAAATAGCCCATACCTGCTGCTTAGTTTTCAGTTATTGTTGGGCGATTTTCACAGTGTGGGTCGAAGTATTGTGGCAAAGTGTTATGTGCTTTATAATTGTGTGGGACAATTGTAATACAGTTGTGTTTTATATTAGGTGACATTTTTATTGTGTGTGAACAATTTTTATGTAATTTGTTGTAAGAGACTATCTTGTTGATTACAAACAGTTTAATTGTGATAATTAAAGCTGGTGATTAGTGACTTAATTGGTGTCTTGTATTTTGCTTTCCACTGTACCATACGACGATCACTAGACCATTGTAACAGTGCTGGTAGCGAAGATGCTGAATTACATTTCTGCGTAGATTACCAGAGGTTAAACGACATGACAAAGAAAGATTGCTATCCACTACCTCGCGTTGACGATACACTCGACACACTGCCCGGACCACGATGGTTTTCCACATTGGACCTGAAAAGTGGATATTGGCAAGTGGGTCTTCATCAAGAAGAAAGAAAAAGACCGCTTTCTCAACCCCAAGTGGCTTATTCCAATTTAACGTCATGCCATTTGGACTATGTAACGCACCGGCAACATTCGAAAGATTGATGGCTCCGGTACTCCGAGGCCTGACATGGAAAACTTGCCTTGTTTATTTAGATGATGTCTTATTCATCGGGAAGACTTTCAAAGACCATTTGGAAAACCTTAAGGAGATTCTAACTAGAACTCACGGTCCCCAACTGAAGCTGAGACGAAGAAGTGTTCTCTATTCTAGAAGGAAGTACAGTATCTGGGCCATCTGGTTTCGGCAGCGGGTGTTAGCAGGGATCCTAATAAAGTAGACACCGTAAGAGACTGGCCAGTTCCGAAGAGTAAACACGAAGTTCGGAGTTTCCTGGGGTTATGCTCATATTACAAACATTTTGTGAAAGGCTTCACTACTATTGCTAAACCTTTAGTATTGCTAAACATGAGCTAATAGAAAATAAACAATACTTCCAGTGGTCGAGAGAGTGTGACCAAGCATTTAGGACTTTAAAAATTGCATTACGTTCGCAGCCAATTCTCGCTTTCCCAGCTTCCGAAGGGAAGTACATCATAGACACAGACGCAAGCAATACTGGTCTAGGACCAGTTTGTCTCAAGTGCAAAATGGTGAAGAACAAGTAATAGAATATTACAGCAAGACACTTTCTAAACCAGAAAGAAATTATTGTGTTACAAGGAGAAAGTTGCTGGCAATCATCCGAGCTTTGGAGCACTTCCATAAATACCTCTATGGGAGGGAGTTTGCACTACACACTGACCATGACGCGCTTGCATGGCTCTTGAGATTTAAAAATCTGGAAGGGTAGTTGGCAAGGTTGCTTGAACTTCTGCAAGAGTACAACTTCAAGGTACATCAGCGGGGGGACCTGGATGGTAATGCAGATGGCTTATCATTAAGACCGTGCCCGGAAGACTGCCGACATTGCCACAAAAAGTAAGAACAAAACTCAAGCGAACATGTTCAAGCCATCACGGTAGATTTGCTGGCAGATGGCTGGACAACACAAGATTGTCGACAAGAACAGATGGCTGATGAAGACATCGGACCAATCTTGACAGCAAAAGAGGAAGATCGCCGCCCGGATTGGCAAGATATCTGCCATGGTTCAGAAGTGCTGAAGGGCTACTGGCACAATGGGAATCTCTTACCTTAGAGAACGGATTGCTGAAAAGGGCTTGGGAAAGTGCAGATGGACGAAACGTGGTCATGCACTTGATAGTCCCCCAGAGTAAAGTGCAGTCTGTTTTGAAGGAGATGCATGATGGAACGTCTGACGGCCATCTTGGCATTAACAAAACCCTTGACAAAATACGGAAGCGATTCTATTGGCTTCATCTTCGCCATGATGTAGAGGAATAGGTTCGGACATGTGAAATATGTGCTGCAAGCAATGGCCCACAAACCAGAAGCAGGGGAAAAATGAGACAGTATAACGTTGGACTGCCTTTCGAGAGAATTACCATAGACATTGCTGGACCATTCCCAGTTACTGACGATGGAAACCGGTACATCATGGTCGTAGGTGACTACTTTACTAATTTTAAAGTCATTGTATTGGTATCCGCGTCACAATTTGTAACTAAACAAAGTAAATCGAAATACATAAAATACTGCCAGGAACTTACCTGCGATCTTTCTCACTTACCTTCTTGTTTAAATTTCGATCAGAAGCCCAGAGTCGCCACGATATTTTCCTAAGGTTAAATATCGAAACCTTTATACTTCACCTTAATAAAACGGGACAGTTTCGCAATCTGACTACCCCCCACTAATAATTCAGAAGATATCCGGGAACGTTTAGACGAATCTTGCAGCACAGAAATGAGAAAGTGGTAATGACGAAATAACTTAGACTAACACATTTTTTCCAGTAAACTAAATAATTTTAATAATTGAAAACCATTTTAATTATTAGAACAAGAACCCTACAGAACAAATTTTGAAATATATATTGAGGTATCATATTTAAATATTCTTAATTATAAGAAGCCCATTCTGCTCATACACGCACTCACACAATTTAATACTTTACCCCTTATTTATTATATTTTACAAATTCCTTTACTGTTTTGAAACTGTTCACTAACGCGTTGCCGGCCGAACACGTGTTTTTGTCCCGATTCGATTCCCGTTATTTACCGATGTCGGTTCATAACTCCACTGCACCAATTAATGAATGTAATACGTCTATTAATTCCTTGGGTCCCGGTCGGTATTAAAACGGTATTATACTTAATTGATCACTTTTTATGAAGTTAGGCCGACCGGGCCCGCACAACACTATCAGCGTCTGTAATTGAACTGGGGAGAAGCGTCTCTGCCTCAATGCCAACTGGATTACGTCTCTCTCCAGGTGGAAACAATGCCTTGTAGTTATTCGTCGCTGGATATGTCCTATTTAACCCATGCAAGTTTTTGTGTGTGGATCATAGCAGATATTTGTTCCGCACTGGCTGACGTCACAGAAGGGTGGTACTTAGGACTCACATCCGGCAACTTCGTCAAGGAGGCAAATAGCGATTCTTCTCTTAGCCATTTTTTGTGTTTCATAAGTCGGCGTGGGTCCGCGCCCCTGCTGGTATGACACGCTCGGACGTACTGCCACACACTCGCAAAGTTCTTAGAAACTGATGCTGGGTGCATTCTTTGTTAGCGATTGCACAATTGTTGAGACGTATCGTTCCTTTGTTATACCACTGTTTCATTTCACCACGTGTCCTGGTCACAGTTGGAAATTAAATTTACAAATATTTTCTATAAACCCCAAAATTTTAATAAACTGAAATATCCCTCAAAATCGGCACGTCACAATACCCCCCCCCCCAATGAGAGATCTTCTGCCGAAACAGAAGAAATCTCATTGATAAAACCCCTAAGAGGACCGGTGAGGAACTGGTGCCAACAACCCCTTTTGCTCTTACACTTCATGGGTAAATGACCCCCCTGGCTCGGCGACTATGGACGCATCTGAACGAGATCACTGGACTTCTCTGAATGAGATCCCAACACCGAAAAATCGAACAGATACGCACCACAGCGCACCTCACCTTCTAACATGTTTCCCCAAAAATCCAAATCCCTGGCTAAAAATCAACAGCTATCTTCTTTAAAATCAAAACAAATCTTTCATCTAAATGGAATAATTCTTTTCATTACTTTTTATCATTATAAAATAAATAAATTGAACATTTCTTTGAATAGAAACATCCTTAACCTAACATGTGATTATACATATGCCCTAACAATACAATTCGATAAAAAAAACGATTAGTACACAAACAATAACATAATCAAAGCTCAAAAACATCAATTAGATGGCCGGCGCAAAATCAAGAATTTTTTTTTTCAAAAATTAAATTCAAAAATTTAAATTTATTAAAATATATTCCTTTTTTCAATATTGAAATTATTTAAAATTATTCAAATTAATTAAAAGCAAAATTGGCTTTACTTCCTTGCTAAACGTGTCTAGTATAGGGCATTACCTATCAGCTGATCAAAACTGGGTCAAGTCAAGAACCTTGACCTACATAAATTATACACAAGTTACATCTGAAAATACATTGAACATCTTTAAAATTCTACCTTTAAACATAAAAACATAATAAAATAAAACATTTAAAATTAACAAAATATTATTATAATTAACAATCAAATTGATACTTAAATTACTCAAAATAAACACTTGATAACTTTACATTGTCAAACTCTATCAAAATTTTTCACTGGTTTCAATCAAAATTTTCCATTTTTAACTATAACTTTCTTTATTTAATCATCTCATTCTCCATTACTTTGGGTGATTTAATTACTTATAATAGCTTGATTTGCCATTTGGCATTTATACATATATCATCTTTCCCTCTCTCTGACTCTAATACCACTAACAACTTTAACTATCAGGACACCCATCTCTATCAAAATATCTATCAAACAATCTCTAAACCCAACTTACTATTACTCAATTCGCCACGTTCTCTCGATATATAAAAATATTCTCTAACCCTTTGTACTTAGGATGTGTGTTCCCCCCCCCCAAAAGCTCATTCCCTTATGTTGGTTCCTGGATTCTACCTAAGGTAACCCTTTCCGGCGACAAACGGTCCCTTCCCGTCCCAACCCTTTTGTTGCGGACTCCTACATTACACTATCCCCTCTTACAAAATTACCATCCCCAAATTAACACTCTTATTACCTCACTTCAATTACAAAATAACATCATCATCTATAAACATCAATAGATCAATCAATACTCTACATATATTCCCCATATCTACTGTGTCAACATCAATACTCAAATTCTATTACATTAATTCACAACGACATTACATTAATTCAAAACAATATTATTCTCTCTACTACCACTTTAACTTTAGCTTGGACTGATCTACATGTCCCACAAAATATTAATCACCCAACATCTATCTTTTATCTTTTACAAATCATTTAAAATCTTAACTTCATCAAATTACTTTTCTCATCATTTGAAGTAGCATCTTTAACACATTACCCATTATATTTGACATTAACTACCTTGAACATTTATAAACAATTTAACAGTGACATTTTACTACTGATCAGCTGACATTTCTAGCAAAGTGAAAACACACTTCAAAATTATACACATTCTATGAAATACATTATTAATACCTTTTAAATTATTATCTCAAGTTATTTTCATTATTGCATTTAAAATTCTTTCAATTGAGTTAAACATCTGTACACATTTTATTATAGCTGACTGGTATTATAAATTGTATACTTACAGTACATAATTCATATACTGACATACACAAATATATACACCATACACCCATATCTCCAATTTACCTCTGAAACATTTAACAAAATGTTAGTTCAATTCTAACAATTTAACAATTAATTATCAAATTCACACCCCATAAAATAATTTACATCTATTAGAAAATTCAATTATTCAACATTTGAATCAATCAAAATATTTAAAACATCTCAAATTATTTTCATCAAATTCATTATTGAAAATACAAGTTCCATTGCTATCAAAACAATTACAATTCGCTAATTACTGTCTTTCAAATTTAATTTTGTTATTTATTTATATTGCCAAATATTAATATTATTATTACAACAACCCTTGCCACCACATATACACATTGTTTACCTGACATCCTACAATACGTACCATTGAATTCACTACATATTTATTTACAAATCTTCCTCATTATTTATTCAGTTACATCATATTTCAATGTCAAAATCAGCTAGGTTATTACCATATATTAACATATTTAACGGTTCCTTCCCCGATTTCTTAATCTAACCTCCATCGTCATGTAATAGTCGTACCTTTTTGTAACATTTCTCTTTCTTACTTATACTCAATTTGTTATTATTATTACTATTATAATAAACCATTACTTCTAAGTCCTTCATTATACCATTTATTATGTCATAAAACTTGTCACTATCAATTAATCTTGTCCAGTCTCCGTAAATAAATTTTCTCAACACCAAGTCAATTATTTTATCATCATAAATTACCTTATTGTTATTTAAACATGTATCCTCACAACAATCTTCACTCTCTATCTTAACCGGTAAGTATTTCATATTATTTAACATCTCTTTCAGCTCATTATAGTCTCTCCTTAAATTATACAATTCGGTCTCTCTATCAATACACCATTCTCTATTTAGATTTCTCTCATCATAATGCCATATCACACTTTCTCTCTCATTCCATGCAGAGGGTACTAACTCATTTAAACATTTCCTGACTTCTCCAGGAACAACAAAAAACTTCAAAAAACAATCATTTGTAGAACACTTGTCTACACAATATATACGTGAAGATCTTTCTTCACCCCCCCATAACACCTCGTTCAAAAATTTACCCTCTGTTTCATACCCACAATATAACTCCCTTTCCACTCATTATCTAATTCATCACTACTAATTACTACTCCTTTACAATCTATTACTTTCTCTATCTCACCACTATCCAATACTTTACTCTCAACTATATCATTATTATTATTAATTAACATTATTTCATCATTAGAATTAATTATATTAACATCACCACTTACCTCAGAATTGTAATCACCATCCCCCACTATTTTGTCACTGTTATTTCTAAATTCATTATTAGAATTATCGTTATCACTCACCTGGTTAATTATTTCTTCACTATCATTAACAACATTATTATCACTTACCTGTTTTAATTCAACTTCTGTACTCTCTTTTAATTGATATCTATCTCCTCCACACTTTTCGTCTTGTTTATTAAGCGCATTTATTACTTTATTGAAACCCTTATCCATTATTTCCTTTGTTTTGTCTAAATCTGTTTTGAACTCATCAAAATGTTTATCCATCATGTCAGAACCCTTATCCATTATTTCCTTTGTTTTGTTAAATTGTGTGTGTATCTCGTCAAAATGTTTATCCCACTTTTTCTCCCTCTCGTCAAACCGTTTATTCATCATTTCTGCCCTTTCATCTACTAGTTTATCCATCCTATCAAAACCCTTGTTTATAACACCACTTAGTTCATCAAAACCCTTAACCAGTATTTTGTCCCACTCGTCAAAACGTTTATCCCACTTTTTGTCCATTGTTATTAAAAAATTCATCACATCATTCCGTGAATACTCTTTTTTGACCACCCCTACACTGTCATCATTATCATTAGGCCTGTTCACTGCCTTATTTTGTACCCCTATTACTTCGACTATCTTACCTGTATCTTCACTCATCTTCAAAGTTTATTTATATAACACTTATGTATACAAACCACTATTATTATAAAACTAAAACACCTAACACAACTGTAAACCATAATAACACAAACATAACCTATTCACCCGTAGGTAATTATATACGATAAATATTTTTACAAATACGTCATTACCACATCCTATTTTCTGTGCTTTAAAATAGGTCTATCTCGTATAAACAAAAATTAAACCAGGATCCTGACAGCGCGTCGCCAAATGTAACTAAACAAAGTAAATCGAAATACATAATTACATAAAATACTGCCAGGAACTTACCTGCGATCTTCTCACTTACCTTCTTGTTTAAATTTCGATCAGAAGCCCAGAGTCGCCACGATATTTTCCTAAGGTTAAATATCGAAACCTTTATACTTCACCTTAATAAAACGCGACAATTTCGCAATCTGACTACCCCCCACTAATAATTCAGAAGATATCCGGGAACGTTTAGACGAATCTTGCAGCACAGAAATGAGAAAGTGGTAATGACGAAATAACTTAGACTAACACATTTTTTCCAGTAAACTAAATAATTTTAATTAATTGAAAACCATTTTAATTATTAGAACAAGAACCCTACAGAACAAATTTTGAAATATATATTGAGGTATCATATTTAAATATTCTTAATTATAAGACAGCCCATTCTGCTCATACACGCACTCACACAATTTAATACTTTACCCCTTATTTATTATATTTTACAAATTCCTTTACTGTTTTGAAACTGTTCACTAACACGTTGCCGGCCGAACACGTGTTTTTGTCCCGATTCGATTCCCGTTATTTACCGATGTCGGTTCATAACTCCACTGCACCAATTAATGAATGTAATACGTCTATTAATTCCTTGGGTCCCGGTCGGTATTAAAACGGTATTATACTTAATTGATCACATTTTATGAAGTTAGGCCAACCGGGCCCGCACAACACTATCAGCGTCTGTAATTGAACTGGGGAGAACCGTCTCTGCCTCAATGCCAACTGGATTACGTCTCTCTCCAGGTGGAAACAATGCCTTGTAGTTATTCGTCGCTGGATATGTCCTATTTAACCCATGCAAGTTTTTGTGTGTGGATCATAGCAGATATTTGTTCCGCACTGGCTGACGTCACAGAGGGTGGTACTTAGGACTCACATCCGGCAACTTCGTCAAGGAGGCAAATAGCGATTCTTCTCTTAGCCATTTTTTGTGTTTCATAAGTCGGCGTGGGTCCGCGCCCCTGCTGGTATGACGCGCTCGGACGTACTGCCACACACTCGCAAAGTTCTTAGAAACTGATGCTGGGTGCATTCTTTGTTAGCGATTGCACAATTGTTGAGACGTATCGTTCCTTTGTTATACCACTGTTTCATTTCACCACGTGTCCTGGTCACAGTTGGAAATTAAATTTACAAATATTTTCTATAAACCCCAAAATTTTAATAAACTGAAATATCCCTCAAAATCGGCACGTTACAAATTATAATTAAATTTTAAAATTTTTTACCTTAATCCGTCTATGTGACCGCTTAATTTTGTCTTCTTTGCCTTCTTACGCGTTTCAGATTATGTTAATCCATCATCAGAGATTAAAAAATTCGTCGGTTAAGACTTCGTTAAAACATTAAAAGTTACACTAAAAGACATTTAAGTATATATTCCACAAACACAGCGACGTACGCGGATGTGAGTTCGCACTCAATATTGGTTAGCGACGTACTGCACAGTTTATTGGAGTTTTCATGCTATCTATTGTCGTGTTGGGGCGTGTATTCTATGGCTATGTTATCTATAATCTTATCATATAATTATGCGATTTAAATGCCAATTGTTTGTTTAATATATTATTGGGATTATTTCTGAAGGCTCGGTAAATTTCGAACTCTTCTACCGCATCCATATATCGTCCCTTTCTGCAAATGTGTAAGGGTTTGCAATTTGCCTCAAACTTTGTGTAATTATGATTCAATGAGACGAGATGTTTAGCGTAGTTTGATTTATTTATATTTGAAATGCTCGTGGGTAAGTGTTCTTTATATCTTTCGAAAAAACTCCTGCCAACTGACCAATGTAATGCATGTTGCAATCACACATCATTTTATATACACCTGTTCTTTTTTCAATTGATGTACGTGTGGCGTTATTTAGCATTTTACGGATATTGTTGTTTGTTATAAATAGTCAGCATAAGTTAATCTCCTTTGACATAGTCAACGTCTATACAAGTGTCCCAGTAAAGACAACCTTAGACATTCTAAGAAATAATTTAATACGAACAGGAAAGTTAAATCTACAAAAAATAACAGAATTGTTGCTGTTACTGGACGTAGTATTACAACAGAATTATTTCACATTCAATGACACAATTTTTATTCAAGAGGAGGGTCTTGCAATGGGTTCACCCTTGTCCGGTTTGCTGGCTGACATTTTCCTGAACAACTTTGAAAATGCATATTTGCTATCACCACACAATAAATGGCAACGTAACATCTCATTTTATAAAAGATATGTGGATGACACGTTTGTAATCTTCGACGGGACAACGAGACAGGCAAACATGTTGTTACATTACATGAATAACGTCACCAAAAACATACAATTCACACTTGAAATAGAGTCAGACGCCATAAATTTTCTGGACTTAACCTTTACGAAACATAATAATAAATTTTACAATCAGAATGATCAATATTGCACACCACTATATAAAAATTATTCCGATTAGCTCTTTCAAGCTTCACAGCTCATCGTCAGATCAGGAATTTCCTAATCGGAATAATTTTTATATAGTGGTGTGCAATATTGATCATTCTGATTGTGATTTCAACCACTAACACAAATTTCTTCATTAAACATCTAATAAATTTTAATACAGAATATACAGAAAACCCACCACAACTGATGGTGTTAGACATGCTGATTCTTTCCACCCGCACTCACAAAAAATGGCCGCATTCAATAGTATGACACACAGACTATACAGCGTACCTTTAGATCCCGTTAGAAGAAATAGATATAATTAAAAACATTGCAATTATGAACGGTTACCGCAGTTCATTAGTTGAACACTTGATACTTAGACACAAACGCAGAACTAACAACCCTCACCGTGTCACGACGAACGCAATATATATGGCGGTTGATTATACTAACAACTTTTCAATGCTCATTAGAAATACTTTAAAAAAAAAAAAATCCACATCACGTTTAGAACAAACAACAATATCCGTAAAATGCTAAATAATGCCACACGAACATCAATTGAAAAAAGAACGGGTGTATATAAAATGATGTGTGATGACTGCAACATGCATTACATTGGTCAGACTGGCAGGAGTTTTTCGAAAGATATAAAGAACATTTACCCACGAGCATTTCAAATATAAATAAATCAAACTACGCTAAACATCTTGTCTCATTGAATCATAATTACACAAAGTTTGAGGCAAATTACAAACCCTTACACATTTGCAGAAAGGGACGATATATGGATGCGGTAGAAGAGTTCGAAATTTACCGAGCCTTCAGAAATAATCCCAATAATATATTAAACGAACAATTGGCATTTAAATCGCATACATTATATGATAAGATTATAGATAACATAGCCATAGAATACACGCCCCAACACAACAATAGATAGCATGAAAACTCCAATAAACTGTGCAGTACGTCGCTAACCAGTATTGAGTGCGCACTCACATCCGCGTACGTCGCTGTGTTTGTGGAATATATACTTAAATGTCTTTTAGTGTAACTTTTAATGTTTTAACGAAGTCTTAACCGACGAATTTTTTAATCTCTGATGATGGATTAACATAATCCGAAACGCGTAAGAAGACAAAGAAGACAAAATTAAGCGGTCACATAGACGGATTAAGGTAAAAAACTTTAAATTTTAACTACTTTACTAAGTGGGTGGAAGCCTATGCAATTCCAATTTAGGAGGTTACCACTCTGGCAAAGGAGTTAGTTCACAACTTCTGTTGCCGTTATGGAGCCCCTATGGAAATCCATATGGATCAAGGGAGGAATTTCGAATCAGGAGTGTTTAAAGAATTATGCCGTCTACGCGGAATTCGAAAGACCAGGACAACGCCACTCCATCCTCAGTCAGACGTGATGGTTGAGAGATTCAATAGGACACTTGAGCAGTATCTTTCGAAGGTTGTTGACGAGAACCAAACAGATTGGGACCAACGTATACCACTATTCCTCATGGTGTATAGGTCATCAGTACACAAAACAACCGGCATGACTCCAGTGAAATTGGTGTTTGGGCAGGAGATTCGTCTTCCTGGGGACTTGATGTTCGGGTCACCTGAGACCCAGTCCCAAGAGCCACAGAAATATTCCTTGCAATTAGAAAACCAACTGCGAGAAATGAATCACTTGAAAAGAGGACAGCTGTAGATAGCTAGTGATAAAATGAAAACTCGGTATGACATTCGCAGCAATAGTGTGGGTTTCCAAGAAGGAGATCAGGTTTGGTTGTTCAACCCAAAGTGCCGTCGTGGTTGCTCACCTAAACTTCAGACTAACTGAGAAGGACCCTGCACTCTAAAAAAAAGAACCAACGATGTCTATCAGATTCAACAGGAAGGAAAGCAAAAGTTCAAGGTTTGTGCCGAGTTTTGGAAAAAACCCGGCTGTTTTCTATGTTAACGACGTGACGGGCATTGCCGTATCCGTTAATTAGTTAGCTTAGCCGTGCCTGACCCGTTATCAATACGTTTGCTATGCTGATCGGCGCGCGCTCTGGGGTCGAGTCGGCATAGCATTTTTTCCGGCGCAAGTTGTGGCAGTTTACGTACAGCGCTCGACATTGACTGTCCGTGCTCCTCCCGGCTGCATTGAGATTTTGGATCTTGTAAATCATCTATCTACTAAGCATAGATAATCGCTATGTGACTCTCCGGTAAGTGCGTTTAAGGTATTTTACTTATTGTTTGATAAAAAGAATTGTATTTAACTTAAAATCAACGCCGATGCATGGCGATATATATACGTTAAGTTACTACGTGGCGAGCACAGGTTAATTTCTGATTATTCATGTCTTGAACGTTAACACTGGCTGAGATAAAGTATTTACAGTTTTATATGTCTGTATATTTTTCTAATTATATCAAGAGGGGCGTAAGAAAATTTATTTTGTTATTTTGTTGAAACAACGTGCTTTATGAACCTGTTCAAGTTTGCTAACTCATCTCGAAATTGTGATAAGTGATTAATTAGTTGACGAACAGTCTATGAATAGCTATTTATTTAATTCTAAATTCTATACAGAAGGTAGTTTCAATGCATACTTAAATTTCAAAATTTTTTTTAAATCGGTGCATGTTGTAGTGTGTGAGTTATGCTGGAGTAAAAGGGGTATTGTGAATTATTGAACACTTGAGTAATCACCCATATATATAAATGTCCAGGGTTCCTGATTAAGTCGATCACCTGATTCGCTCCAGCTGGTGGCCGATCATCTGCCACCCATGCCATTAAACTAGTGACTTTCCGTCTTGGCCGCCGGGAGGAAGAGATGGACAACACGCTACAATAACCTCAGGTTTTGTGCCGGACTATAACCAGGTGACATTTAAGCCTTTAAGAAATATTTTTGGCCGCTACAATTTAGAACATGTGATATTATTCCTGGAACAGCTCCAGTTAAAAGTTTTGTTTGTGCACAAGTCCAGCGGGACATTTAATGGTTATAAATTTTGTCAGATTCATTTTACAAACGCTTACGCCCCAGAGTAAGTGTAAACCCAGACGGGGTCATGCGTCACCCGATTTGATGTTAAATTTTTCTCTTATTGCAAAAGTGTGCGGAACTGAATGTTACTGACTTGTAGGGGAGTTAATTATGCTTGCATGGGTGCCGGGGTACTTTGTTGGGGATTTTCTTGATTATATTTATAGATCTACATGGGTTTTTTTTTTAAATTTATTTAAAGGTTTGGGGGTGCTTTGACCTGCCACCGTCACCTGTTGGTGCCTTCATCCACAGGTCTCTGACATGTTAAATTCTGTTGCCTCTGGTTCGGGCGCATGGCCGTGCCTGAGGTCAACCCAATTCTCTATGAACGCCTCAAATATGTTTTATTAGGTTTTACATTATAAAATTTTATTTATTAAAATCTTTATTATACATTTTATAAAATTTATGTTAGCTGTTTAATAATTCTGTAATAAGTAAATTTTCATCTTGTTTTACTGCCATAGCCAGTGCATTAATTGTTGAGTTTTGTTAATATGAGCACACTACCGGTTCTCACTTTTTCAATTAAAATTTTTATTATACATTTTATAAAATTTATGTTAGCTGTTTAATAATTCTGTAATAAGTAAATTTTCATTTTTTTTTACTGCCATAGCCAGTGCATTAATTGTTGAGTTTTGTTAATATGAGCACACTACCGGTTCTCACTTTTTCAATTATAAATGTGAGGTTGTAAAATCAGTTCTATGTTATTTTCTGGTGGTTACGTCCCACTAGAGTTTTTGTTCAAATCTGTATTTTGTAAGAGCATAAAAGCAGCTGCGAAATATCCATAAGACCGTGCAGTCATGTTGACCTTGCGATGGCACCTTACTATTTGGGGGGAACTATACCTAAATTTTGTATGCTTGTAACTTAAGAGTTGTTCGGGCTGTATTGCCAATTTGACTTCGGCCATTTCTAATACTTGTAATCATTTCGTTTGTGTGACTCAGTTATACTCTGACGAGTTAATGGATTTTTTTTTTTTTTAATGAAAAGTTTTTAAGGCTTGCTGGGCACTTTATCCGATTACGGTAGTTGGGATGGGGGTCTTGGTGACAGATACTGGGGTTATACTCTCCTGAGGTATGGTGAAAAATATATATATAGGCTGTCCACCAGGTGAACATGTGTGTGTAGTATATGCATATATATATATATGTGTGTTCTATGTGTATTCATGTAAGTATATTGATTGATGTTGTATTTATGTGTATTTATGAGAAATTATCGAATTATGAACTATGATGTTACATATGTATATTTTAAGAATGTTATAATGTCAGGGAGTGGAGTAGAAGTTTTTAATGACATTTTTTAATTCTATTAAGGTTATATTGTGTATCAAGATTGATTTCAAAAAAGAAAAAAGGGGAGAAAAAAAAATTAAAGTTGTATATGTAATAATAATGTGGGTTGTCGAAATTTGAAAGTCACATGTTGTATTAAAGAAGAGTTATGAATTTTACTACTCATATGCATTAGGGTGGGTCGAAAAAAGTGAATTTTCGAGTATCGAATTCTAATAGTGCGGAAAAGTTGCGTATTCGCATGCTAATAAACGGAAAAATATTGAAAAAATTCCTATATTTAATCTTCAGTTCGCGCAAAGGGCCTAAAATTTGAAAAAAATAAAAAACACCAACTACTGCCTTAACGCTCAAATTTTACAGATTAAGTTTTTCGACTTCTAATAGCGTGAAAGTACTTCATTTTAGTTGCCTGATAATAGAAAAAATATTTAAAAAATCGCGCGTTACATATTGAGTTCACGCATAAGGCCTAAAGTTTGCGAATTTTGGTGAAAAATTGATATTTTTACAGTTTTACAAACAGACGGACTGTTGTATTAAAAATATGTACAAGGCCATTTTTTTTTACTGATTGTTCCTATGAGTGATTTTATATATTCAACTTGGAGCCGAATACATCACCTTGCAGCTCTTCGACCATTTCGCAAAATTATTTTTGCTGAAATGACCCAGAACTCAGAAATGTAAGTGTGAAAAAGACAAAAAGATCCAACCCATTGAGAGAAAATTTATATACGATCAACGAACAACCAGGATCGGCTGCTTTTTGCAGTTTGGATAGAAAAGAAACAGTTGAACTTAGACAAAAGAAAACAACTACAATTGTTGCGAGAAACTGTTGCGCCCGACTGTGACACATGTGACACGGAAGCTACTCGGAAATCTTCGCACGAAAGAAGCAGTGAAATCGATTTGTCTTCAGTTCCTTCTACATCTCAAATGAGGTTGAAATTGATGTCTACTGCATTAGTAAGCGATAGATTTGGTGTTTCTGACAGAGCCACAGCTGCTATCGCTTCTAGTGTTTTGCACGATCTTGGAATGATCTCTGAAAAAGATTCGTCGCTAGTGATCGACAAAAGCAAGATAAGAAGAGAAAAACAGAAGACACGAGAGGCCGTAGTACAAGAAATGCACCGGCTTACAGTAACAAAGGGAATATATTTTGATGGTAGAAAAGATAATACTATCGTTCAAGAAAAAATAGGGGCTAAAATGTACCGCAGAGTAAGGAAAGAGGAACACATTAGCGTGACTCGTGAGCCTGGTGGGCAATATATCGGCCACGTTACACCGGCAAATGGAACTGGAAGTGAAATAGCCAAGTGCATCCTAAACTACCTACAAAATAATGATTTCGACATTAATGAACTGGAAGCGATCGGTTGTGATGGCACAGTGACAAACACAGGGTGAAAAAAATGGTGCAATTCACAATATCGAGGTCAAAATTCAGCGCCCATTGCAGTGGTTCATTTGCTTACTTCACTTCAACGAGCTGCCCTTCAGACATTTGTTTTGAGTACTTGGACGGAGAGACGACGGGACCAGCATCATTCTGTGGGGAAATCGGCAAACAACTGCCTGGCTGTGACAAATTACATGTAATACATTTCGAAACATTCGAATCCGAGGAAATCAATATAACAAAAACTGATCTCAGTAAAGATGAACAGTACCTTCTGGACATTGTCAAGGCAATCCAGACAGGAGACTGTGCTCCAGATCTGGCTGTAAAAGATCCTGGACCTCTCAGTCATTCCCGATGGTTGACATGTGCAAACCGGGTCTTACGATTGTTCATTTCCCAATCGAGTCCTACGAACGAACTGAAGATACTTGCCAGTTACATTGTGAAGACGTATGCTCCTGTCTGGTTCGACGTTAAGAGATATCACTCAGTAAAATACGGTCCTAAGCATATCTTTAAGGTTGTACAAACAACGAGACATTTGCCGGACAACATTAAAAAAATCATCGCTCCTGTGATTCAGAGAAACGCGTTCTTCTGTCATCTAGAGAACATGTTGTTGGCTATGATAGTGGATGAGAGACAACATATACGAGAGTTGGGTTACAGGAGGATACTGAAAGCAAGAAATCAACAGCCGAAGGGAAAATCTGTTAGAACTTTTATGCCTCCTTCAATAAATTTTGGTGCCACGGACTACAGTGAGCTGATTGAGTGGACGAAATGTAAGCTGTCGCCCCCTCCAATGATGGAAAGCTTGACAACAGAGAATATTTCATCATTTCTGCAAAATAACACTCTGCCTGAGTTTGAATTTTTAAACTTTCCCTGCCATACCCAAGCAGTTGAAAGATGCGTTAAACTTGTGACAGAGTCCGCCGGAAAAGTTGCGGACAAGATAACAGAGATGGCTACATTAGAGCAACTTTGCACTCAAGATCTTCGATGCCAAAATTCAACCAAAAATCCGATTTCAAGATAACGCCCTTGACTGATAGTGGCGAACCAACATAATTTACCATGCCCTGAATGGTTAGATGGTTGGGTAGGGCGTGGGTGGAACTCGAATTGCAGCCACCTCCACGTGGTGAGTTCTGGGTCATTTCAGCAAAAATAATTTTGCGAAATGGGCGAAGAGCTGCAAGGTGATGTATTCGGATCCAAGTTGAATATATAAAATCACTCATAGGAACAATTAGTAAAAAAATGGCCTTGTATATATTTTTAATACAACAGTCCGTCTGTTTGTAAAACTGTAAAAATATCAATTTTTCACCAAAATTCGCAAACTTTAGGCCTTATGCGCGAACTCAATATGTAACGCGCGATTTTTTTAAATATTTTTTCTATTATCAGGGAACTAAAATGAAGTACTTTCACGCTATTAGAAGTCGAAAAACTTAATCTGTAAAATTTGAGCGTTGGTGTTTTTTGTCATTTTTTCAAACTTTAGGCCCTTTGCGCGAACTGAAGATTAAACATAGGAATTTTTTCAATATTTTTCCGTTTATTAGCATGCGAATACGCAACTTTTCCGCACTATTAGAATTCGATACTCGAAAACTCGCTTTTTTCGACCCACCCTAATATGCATGAATGTCAAGACTTGAAATTGCTAATAAAATTTGTTATTGTTGTTTAACCATCGAGTTTAATTGCAAGTTCCGTCCCACTGGACCCAGCACATTTTTGGCTTCTCTAGGCTCTTGGCCTAGTTTTAAATAACTAGTGGCCCCTCTTTCAAAAAAAAAAAATTGTGTTTTTTTCTGAAGCATAAAAAAAAATGAAAGAGGGGTTACAGGTTGTCCACCTAGATCGCCTAGCTAAGTATTACTTGAGAGATGGTTTGCCAGTTCAGGATGAACAGGCTTAAGGAGGGGGCAGTGTTATGCCATTACGGAACATTTTACATGTTCTCAGCTACCCCAGCAGAGTCCAACTGTAATATTTGTTTGTGTACATGACACTTAACACTTGAGGCAGTGTTACATAATACAGAACAATCTCGTACATTCAATAGCGTTTTCGAGATGCTTCTCAATTAGCCCAGCGGTGTGTGTTTCTGTGAAGGTCGCGCTGGAGTGTCCTCTAGAATTTTCGATTGCTTGTTAAGGATACATATTATGGAACCCTGCAGACTATAAATAGCCCATACCTGCTGCTTAGTTTTCAGTTATTGTTGGGCGATTTACACAGTGTGGGTTGAAGTATTGTGGCGAAATGTTATGTGTTTTATAATTGTGCGGGACAATTGTAATACAATTGTGTTTTATATTAGTTGTCATTTTTATTGTGTGTGAACAATTTTTATGTGATTTGTTGTAAGAGACTATCTTGTTTATTACAAACAGTTTAAGTGTGATAATTAAAGCTGGTGATTAGTGACGTGTCTTGTATTTTGTTCTCCACTGTACCATACGACGATCACTAGACTGTCATAACAATATGTTAAACAAAGATTCAAAAAATCATCCCACTTTTCATTCTTTTTAATTTACTCTTCTTTTTTTTTGAAATCCAGATTCATTTACAAAACTTCTTTTGATCTTTAGGCATAATACACAGACTGTTTGTACACATAATGTGCGATTTGCAAACACCAAACTTACTAAAACAGACCCAATTGTATGATATGAATAAAGCCAATCTACTTCCGGAAGGAACCTAATTCCATCATAAGGCAAATAACGTTATTAGCATAAGTGTTTTTAACTACACTATAACTTGTTATCTTTGTTTAGGGGGTCCCCCATCCCCCAGAGGGTCGAAAAAGTTGACAAATGTATTCTCTTAATTTTTAGGCTGTTTTATTATTTTTTTTAAGCTGTGTATATTAATATAATATAAGATAAAAAAGACTGCAAAGATGAACTAAACATTATAATACACCATGTCTAGCAGAAACCAGTGGATACAACAGAAAAATAGTAAATAAACTCCCACACAAAACAAAGAACAGAGAAAGACACAAAACAACAAGTTCATAACACTAACATACATCAATAACCACACTGAAAAACTAGCCCACAAATTTAAAAAAGCAGGATACAGAATCACATACAAAACTACAAACAAAACAGGACACACACTATCAAAAAACACACACAAAGAACAAAACAAATTTGATTTACCTGGTGTTTACAAACTAAACTGCTCAGGATGTAACGGGACATTTAGGCCTACCTGGGGTAATATAAAAAATACTGTGTTTTAATAAAAAAACTAATGTTTTATTATGTAATATTAATTTTGGGGAAACATGAAAAATAATATAAATATTAATTATGGGAAAAGTAAACAAATAGAGTTCATGAATTATACAACGCAATAAACAACTAGGTGGATTTGTGTCAAGGTCAGCTCCAGACGCTAGTACAACAGTTATTTTGAGATACGGGACTTACAAGTTATGTAACACCAGAATCATAAGATATTATGTCAGTTCATACGTCACGCTGGGATGTAAGGAGTGTTCAGACCACCTCACATATTGGCGTAGTGATACAAACAAGAACAATAAGATTTGGTCACGTGACCCCGACCACTTCAAAAAATAGCGCAGTTCCACTCGCCCCAGTATAATTTACTCCGTGTGCCGGCCGGTCACAAATAAAAGTTATAAAACAAATTTCGGGTGCCCGTACGTAACAAAGTACTGTACGTAAAATGTGAAAGTAATTATAAAGTAAACAGTTTAATAAATTTACAGTTCCGGAGAACGAGTGAAATAAGAAAAATGTGCGGAGTGGAAACAAAATGCGTGGTAGAGATGGACTCGTCAAGATCGTAAAATTTGCAGATAAGTAACCAACAAGGGTAAATCTAAAAACTTTCAAAATTGAAAATGTTTTATAAAAGAAACTGGCAGCCTAAATATACATAAATTAATGAATTCAATAAACCGGGGGGTACAGAAATGTAGAGAGAGAGAGAGTGCGAATATATAAGAGAAGTGCTGGTTTGTGTATAAATAAGAAAGAAATATAATTAATAAATAATCAAAAAATCAATAATGGAAAATATGTAAGAAAATTAATTTTAATGGATTACATTTCATGAGTTTGTAGCTAAATATGCACAAGTAGTTAAATGCAGGAAAAGAAGATTTATGTTTATTGTTATGTTCATTATAGAATAAATAAAATTTGTGTTCAATGCAAAGGTGAATTAAACTAATTATTGCAAATAAACCATTTTGTTCTCCTGTTTGCCTAAATCGAACCTGGCTCGGTGGTAAGTACACATTTTTTCTCTTGTAGTTGGTAACAAGATGGCACCCGAAAAATGAGAATGAAAACAGTGAATAGAATTAAAATTAATTAAGTTCTAATATTTTAAAAAATATAAATAGAATTAAATAGTACAAGGATGTAACAAATTCTACATAGGCGAGACAGGATGTTGCTTCAAACAGATACATTAAACACACAAAAGCACTACACTCCATCACCGAATCTACCTTTGCAAACCACCTCATTGAAGCAAACCACACATACACAAACATCGAAAACAACATGGATATTCTACACGTACACACAAAAGACTAAAAACTAGACACTCTTAAACGACTAGAAATATAAAAACCCTTAAAAACGACATCCTAAACGAACAGACATAATTCAAATCACACAGACTATTCGAACATATCACACCACACACACACAACATCGATTTTTCAAACGATGGTGCCATCACCAAGAACAAGACGGAGCGCTAGTGGCAGCCTCTGATGAAGCTTGTAATAAGCAAAAACTGGTTCAGGCTACAAGGTAAAAATTTCATATTTTTACCAATAAAAAACTTAGTGTTCCAACTCAGTAGTATTATACTTATAATTATATACTTACCTTATTACACATTTTTTGTTAATTTTCATGTTTAAATTTCATAATGAAATTACATAAAAACTGTCAAAAAAAAAAATTAAACCTGGTAGTCGTGGGACTACCGGTAGACATGGAATCATGGGCAGACTTGTGCTTTGGGAAGGAATGAAGGGTTGGTTAAATAAACAGCTACATATCGCCGTATGATTTTCACAGCGGCGGTACGTTGCCTTGTTTGAGACTTGCAACACACGTAGAGCACACGCCTTCCATATTACTCGCACTTGAGTACTCGTCCGCTCCGAACACTGTGGTCAAGAGACTTATGATGATATGATGGTATAAGACGTATGATGGTACGCACGGTCTTAGATCACTCTTGAACCACAAGCGATCGCAGATCCCACACACCGACCCGAACGGATTGTTAATAAAGTGCTTAGAGAATTCCTCGTCGACTCCTTTGAAGCGGCGACTTGGACCGGGCTGTTCTGCGCAGAGCATCGAGGGTCCAATGTTGTCGAAGCACAAGTTATTAATGTTCTCATCGTCTGTTTTCTTGCTAGCTAGCCGTACGCTCGATCTGAGTCGCTTTGGGGGCACGCCGGATGACCCAGGTATCGGAGATGCGGGTCGCTTGGGCGCTGACGGGGTTTCGTCAATGTTCAAATGGTTGCCATTTTCTAAGTTCTCGGCCGATTTCTTTGATTTTAGTCTCAAACGATAGGCCTGTTGACGCTCTGCATAGGATTTGCCGGTTTTCGGTTTGAAATTTTTGGTTCGAGTTTTATCGCGATTTTTAGGTCGAGGCATTTCAAATTTTTGAGTTCAAATGTTATTATTTTCTGTGAGTGCTTCTGGTACTCGGAATTGGTGTTATTGGAGAGATTTAGTTCTGAGGATCACAACGCACTTTGTATTTTCGCGATCGGACTTGTAGTTCCCGAGATATTTAAGTTTTAGTGGAGCAATTTAGAAATTTTCGGCGCAAAAACACCCTCACGCAGACAAAGCCTAGAGGCGACTGAAGTCAGTTGTCAAAATTCTCAGTAATATTGTTGGAAGGGCGCCGAGTGACTCGATCACCTGACACCTGGTTTGCTGGGATTGGTTGAGCGGTTCGTGAGATAGTGGTATGCCGAAAGTACATTTGAAACATAACGGTCGATTTTCGCGAAACGTGCGAGTAAGACATTACATACCTATGGATTCCATGTCAAAATAACAACCAGTTGAACAAAAGAAACATAGTATATGTGACTTCCTTCTCCTAATTCTTGATTGTAAGTAAAAAAGAAAAAACAAACAAACAAATGAATATTTATCTTTCTATTTGTGGCTTTTGTTGACTATGAGAAGGCATTCAACTTCACTGAACAATAGATGATAGTAAGGAACTTTACTTTGTTTGATAGACTACTGGTACATAAAACTGGTATCCATCAACATGCCAGGGCAGCAATTAAAATAGCTATACAAATACACCCAATAGCTGTCCAGTTGGCCACACAATCAGACAATATCAATGGTGACGTATCTTCAAAGTATCATGGGTCTTTAGGCTCATTTTAAAGTAGATTGGTTAAATGAATAATTCATTAAAAATTAAAAAATGAATTCTTTCCCAATAACAAAGGATATTTTTGGATCGCGAGGGAGTTAAAGAAACTTCTGTGTAGGTACAGTTACTTTAAAAAATCATGATAAGTCTTTCACAAGAAGAAAGTAGAGTAGTAAGATCTACATTTAATGTGAGACAACTAATAACAGATAGACTCTGATTAAGTACCTGCAAATGGTGTAAAGAAAAAATAAATAATTTTATATTTGAAAATTTATTAAAGGTGGAGAAGTTGTGTACTGAGGCTGTATCTTCTCAAGAATTAAATTGCATTTAAGCTTTCTCTAATAAGAAACGAATAAAGCACAAGGTGAATACTTTAAATGTGCAATAAAATTTACTTGAAATGATGTCCTCTATTTTCTGTCTTACTTACCTTTTACAGTTTCATCACTCCGCAGTTTTACCGTAGATTTCACAGATCTGGTGTCATGTTTCTTGCATTAAGAAATTAGATGAAGACTGTACTTCATAGTTGGTAGGTTCTGTAATCCTACAACACAAAATGTAAACCAATCTGATTTACTTGTAAAACCATCTGCAGCAACCATTTTCACAAATGTTACATTGAACGCATCAAAGAATGGCTTTTTCTTTGTGACCGAACATGGAATCCCTCCTACTCAGCAGGATGCCGTTCTCGGTGAATGTTGTGTATTTGAAATAAAGAACTGCACTATTTGAACACAAAACTGATTTTTATTATCTGAATTCACAAAGAAAAGAACACCAACATCACAATGTATGTACTACACCAAAACAGTCAAAAGTCACAATCGTATATTGACAAATGGCAGGGTCTTTTTAACATACATAGGATCGAGTAGACTGTTGATTTTGTTACTGTTATTTAAATGACAACTATTGCTTTATGGTGACGATATCTGTCTGTTTTGACTGATATTGAGTTGTATTAATTTTTTAGTCACCTAATGACGATCACTGATTTGGTTAGAGATCGAAAGGTTTTGATTTAATCTGTATGCATATATATGATACAGCAGGTTTTGGGTACATCTATGTATAAGATTTTCTTACTGCCAACGTTTATTCTGTAATCCCGGAACATTTTCAAGCTACTGATGTTGATTTAGCTATGGAGTGTGTTTATGTCTTGCTTCCCTTGGGGTTGTTACTGTGGGAGGGTTCAAGCATGGGGGTGAGTGTGTTACTTTGAGAACTGTCAGTTAGAAATTTCCAAGTTGTTGTTGATTTGGTATAATCATTTCGGGTCTTTCACTATAGCCTGCGGCCAAAGACAACTTCCGTCTCCGCGTTTATATTTTTTTTCCGTGTTCGATGTGTACTAGAACTGTTTTCTTCACAAGTAACTAATGCCAGGTTATGGAGGTTATGTACGACAATGTAACAAATAAAATTTACTTTGTTAGTGTACAATAAAAGGGTGTATTTACTGGAAGTACAGAAATTATTTTCCATTTATCGCACATAATTACGGTACACAGACGATTTTTGGAGGTTGTGTCTACATTTAACAATGCAACTTAACCTTTTAGATTTTTAAAATTAATTAGATTTAACAAAAATTTCCTTTGTTAGTGTACATTAATTTATTGTATGGATACAAGGCTGCTGTACATAACACTAAAGGCTGTATTTATTCGAAGTACCGGAATTAAAACCTAGTTCCAATTTAGAACGTAGACCTATAACCTATTTGCATATTTTATTGAGGTTTATTGGCACATATTTTATTAAAAGGGTGTATTTATTGGAAGTACAGAAATTAGTTTCCGTTTATCGCACATAATTACGGTACACAGACGATTTTTGGAGGTTGTGTCTACGTTTAACAATGTAACTTAACCTTTTAGATTTTTAAAATTAATTAGATTTAACAAAAATTTCCTTTGTTAGTGTACATTCAAAGGCTGTATTTATTGTATGGATAAAAGGCTGTATGTACATTAAAGGCTGTATTTATTTGAATTAAAACCTATCGGTACTTCCAATTTAGAACGTATAACCTAGTAGGCTACGTTATTCATACATATTTTATTGGAGTTTATTGGTACATATTTTATTAAAAGGGTGTACTTATTGGAAGTACAGAAATTAGTTTCCATTTATCGCACATAATTACGGTACAGGGACGATTTTGGGAGGTTGTGTCTACGTTTAATTATCTAACTTAGATAGTAGGCTTCGTTATTGGTGCATATTTTATTGGGGTTTATTGGCACATATTTTATTAAAAGGGTGTATTTATTGGAAGTACAGAAATTAGTTTCCATTTATCGCACATAATTACGGTACAGAGACGATTTTGGGAGGTTGTGTCTACGTTTAATTATCTAACTTAACCTTTTAGATTTTTAAAATTAATTAGACTTGTAGGGGTGTGCACCCACTTTATAATCATATTTTTGGTAACACTGAGAACTTTAAGCCTTCTTTTATGCTTAAACAAATTATATATACACTTAATTATAGAAAAGCAAAAAGCAAATATGTAATTCAAAAGACTAATTTGCTCTAATAAACACATGCTGAAGTTAAAAACAAAGAGTTTTTACTTGCCTAACTAATCATTAGTTACTAATGTGACAGTTGGGGCTGCCTTTTCTGCAAAAGCTGGGGCTGTTGTTGTTATGTTGTTCAAGAGTGGTTAAATTAAGTCATAAATCTGAGTGTGCGTCAAGTCTATTTCTGTGCTTGCTTTTCACTTAAGATGAAAATCCCATTTCACTCAAGAATGAGGTGATGAATGGGATGAGCAACTCCGAAAGTTCAGGATATTCATCTCTTAAAGATATCCAGAACTTTGTTAAGTCAGAATCTAAAAGTTTATGGATTTTGTTGTCCATAACATGTCTCATGTTATCACTAACTATACAAAATAATTTACTAAAAATTTAGTTTTAATCCCAGCATCACAGATGATATCACACAATTGCTCATTTAGTTTTACTGAGAACATGTTAGAACTTTCAAAATACAAGAATGGGTCTTGAATCCAATTGAATTCATTGTATCCCTCTGGGAAGCAACTTTCAATCTGGTTATAGAGAGTTAAACATCAGAGATGGTAAAAAGCAATGGTAGAGCATGAATAACAAAAATGTACAGTTTAGACTATGTACAAAACAGGTTGAATTTAAATTGTTAAAATGATATATCTTAGTTATTTACATGTAGTAGGTTTTTAAGACACAGTAAATAAATTTCCGAACCTGACTTTGCAACCCTCCAAATGCCCTCTCGGGACCCAACAGTGGCTCATGCCCAATAGGTTAAGAAATGCTGAACTAAAGGCATGTTTGTGGAGTGAAACATAAAAGATAACCCAGACTTCAAAATGCTCTTAGTGAAATGGGATTTTCAGGAGTAACAACACACTATTTGGTTAACAAGCACATTTTACTAATATTGTAATACCAAGTCAATTAGATAGCTTAAATGTGTAGTGCTCTATGTGATGCTGATCACATACTGTTAATCAGCAGCACTGCAGAATATTCTAGAGCCACACTCTTGGCATTCATCTGGAACTTTCTCACATTAGCCTGATAATTAGGATGTTGCCACCAGCGGAGTTTTAGAAAGTTGGTGTAGTAGGTTGTGCATTCATATAGGATGATATTAGACAGCAGTTTTTAATGAAAGTGACAAATGATCAATTGTTTATTTGTGTTGTAAACTATTGTGATTTTTTTATTACTGTTTGTAGGCTATACAATGTGTCCTGGATAATTATATAAAGAGAACTGTTGTAATATAAGTGTGTTTGTTTTAGCAATTGAGAGTATCTGGTATTCAATAATTCATTCCACTGTTTTAAGTTCATAATTCTTGTCACTGGTTGTAAGAATATTATTTTCATTAATTTTCCAATTCTATGAAGTCTTCAGTTGTTTTACCACGATGAGACTCAACTTTATCACTGAAGATGCCACATCACTGAATGAGCAAAACTTGTTGTTAATAATCTCAACAAAGCATGGTTATCAGCTGAAAAAAAGTTTTAGTATTAAAAGTTTTGATCACACAAATCTATAAGGGATACTAAAAAGAAATAACATAATAATTGTATTGAACATAAAGTTGTGTCCACAAAACAGATTTTGTTTGAAATAAATAAAACACAATTTGACACAAATATTAATTTTATGAATACTTGTTTGGCACATATTACAGAAGGTTACACCATTAAATGAGTTTGCCTAAGTATAAAATTCTTGTCAGATGAAAAACGTGTACAGTCAGAATACTATTTTTCGTATTGTTTAAATTAGCAGCCATCCTTACTATTTCTTTTATGAATTTGCTAACTGCTATAATTTTTTATTGTTCGACTAAGCTTTTCGTCATTACTGACATCTTCAGGTCTTAAACAACTTGAAGGTTAACCTGAAGGTTGTTTAAGACCTGAAGATGTCAGTAATGACGAAAAGCTTAGTCGAACAATAAAAAATTATAGCAGTTAGCAAATTCATAAAAGAAATAGAATACTATTTGTTATGTACAATACAAATGATTCACTATGGGTAGCAGTGACACTTAAACACTAGACATTGACACTGAATTGTACTTGTTTTGAATGATTCATTGTGTGCTACCTGACCAGAGTACAGGTATTAACCAAGAGATGTTTAGTATACTGCTGTGTAACTGCTACAATGATGAATTATAAGTAGTACTTTTTGTTTTGGTCATCAATCTTGAAGAGGATAATAGAAACTTTGTATACCATACTTCCAGCAGTTTTACATGATACATTCCTAGCACAAATAAGAAAAGTTTAAATCTGCTGATGATCTAAAGGAATGATAGTTATTTGCAGACTGACAGGGTTATAAAATAATTCTGAAAGAATTGTTGCTTTTACAATACCATCCTTTATCAACTGACTACTCAAATCTGCCAGTTTTTCACAGAAACTGAAGTTTGGTGATTTGATCCATCATGACCTAGTGATGCTCCAAACATTTCAAGGATTCTCCTAGCCTTAAAAAACGACTGGCCTATTTTGATTGACATGATTAAAGTTAAATTTACTTTGGGATACTTCCAAACATAATAGGTCATGATGGATCAAATCATCAAACTTCAGTTTGCTGTGAAAAACTGGCAGATTTGAGTAGTCACTTGATAAAGGATGGTGTTGTAAAAACAACAATTCTTTCAGAATTATTTTATGGCCCTGTCAGTCTGTGTTAACAAACGCAATTTGTTACTTTTTATTTATTAATAATAATGTTTCATATTTCGTACTTACCCCTATTAATTTCTCACTAGGGTCCCAGAGTTCGTTCGTAAGCGAGGCCAGAAACAGTGTGGGGGTACTGTGCCGAGTCGGGAAGATTCGGCGAGCATTCGGTAATTAACAATTGGAGGTTGGGCAGCCGATCTCTAGTGGAGAGACGGCGCAAAACCACTAAATATACGGCCTGTAGTTATAGGCAGTACGGAATTATAGTTGTTTAATTCGTGCTGCACTCTTTCCGTGAAGATAAGCCCTACTAAGTGAGTCTAGACAGCGTTGATCGGTGTCGGCACCTGGTGCCTAGCTGCGGTAGGAAAACTCCAGGTGCTGCATTCTGGTGAGAGAGGCCGTAGGCAAACGAAAACGAAGGGTGAAATTCTATTTAATTTCTTCTCACAAAATACCTCGTGGCTGACAGTCGCGTCCTTTTGGCTCTCCGGTAAGATGAAGATTTAATACACCTTCAAGTCTTCCAACTATGATAGTCTAAGTTCTATACACGGCTGCGGGTCCACCGAAAAGTCGAGAACTACAAGACCCTACAACATGGCTTGAACTAATAACATCTTAAAGCTCTCCTCATCATTACCAGAGGAATTGCCCGAAGGCCACACCAACACCTATAATGTAGACCACGAGATCGCCACCTTAAAACCCCTCATGGACAAAATCAGGTGATACAAAACCAATATATTATGTACACATAGAGTCAGCACTCAATAATACCCAGTGACCAGTTCTATATATATATCAACTACAACATTTTAAGTTTTAAACATTTAATTGGATCCCCAATTGATGGGACAGTTTAGTGTGTGAACTGGGTGTAAAATTAATTGTAAATTTTATTAAATTTCTGGTAAAATTGTCAGCTCAGAGACTGGCATGTCTTAAACAGTTCAACATTCAACATATAATTTCCTCTTATTTCATTATATGGGTTTCTTTACAGATTTTAAGTAATTCTTTCTATTGGTACTTTATAGAGTTCAATTTAGGGTTCATTTTATATATATATTCTAAATTTTAAAATCAGTTTAATTCATATTGTATAGAAATTTCTGGGGTAGGTAGGTGCATTTTCCACAAGTTTCAACCAGAAGGAATGCATGTTCATACAGTTTTGAACTTGTTGTTGAGACAAGTTAAAAGATGCATCAACTGGCAATTAACATGTCGGTCTCTGGGCCAAAAGTATTTTTCATAGGGTTATAATATTTATGCCATATTTCTATTTTCATTACTTGGCAATGTTTCAGTATATATAAATTCTTTAAATTATTTATGATAACTGGGGGGGGTGTTCATTGTTTTAAATATTTTTTTATTTCTCACAGTAATAGAGCCCAGTGGGGCAGAATTGTATAACAGCATTAGGCACTTAGCCAGAATTTTGAAAGTTATTATGTCCTGGGGACTACTGAAGGCTTAAGCATTATCTAATACACGTGATGTGTGATCACCCAAGTAAATTGTTATCCTAACAGGGATATTTATAAAAGCAATAATAATTTATCTACATCATGGGGGTAATATTATAAAAAAGGGCATGGCAAGAGATCCTTATATATTGTATTGTATGGTATTGTGTAATGTATTTGTATTGTGGAACATGTGATGTTTTGTATATTTGTGTATGCATTTTGGGGGTTATATGTATTGTACATTTAGTGTATTTTTGGTGGGGACTTTAGATATAGGGTGTTTGTCTTTTTATAAAAGAAAGTTGATACATGGAATTATGTATATATATCCTTTTCATTTTTTATAACAGGTATTCTATCTCAATTAATCATTGCTGATCATTTCTTTAAGAAAATAATTTATTTTATTTAACTTTAATAACAAGTATATGAATTGTCACCCTTTAAAATTTATTTAATTTGTTTGAGAATTTATTATTATAATTAATATTATCAAGGAATCTATACCCTTTAGCTCCATTAAGTTCAATGGAGCATTCTAAAGAGAAAATATAAAATAAATTTTATATATTATTAATATTTTAATGGAAACCTTATTTCAAGGATAGTCATGGTTTTAAATTTCAATTCATTTGTAAAGAGAGATAGCAAATTATTTTATTGGGGTTAATAAATATTTTCAGGTGACCTTGTTGAGAGAGTATACTTTATTTAATTGACAATTTAAGGGAATTATAGATTATGACTGTTGGATTTATTTATTTTATTATTAATTTGTTTACTGAGATAGAATAATAAAAGGGATTTATTAATTGTTTAATTTATGAGTTTTCATTGCAAGTCCCGTCTCACTGGATCCAGCGCATTTTTGGCTTCTCTAGGCTTTCGCCTAGTTCTAATTAACTTGTGGCCCCTCTTTACAAAAAAAAAAATCTTTTTTTTTACTGCCTAAGTTAAAGAGGGGTTACATTTGGTAGCAGAGTGTGGTTAAGATTAGGGTTGCCCAAGACCGAAGTCATCCAAATAATTCTGGAAGGACTGAATTCCCAAGAGAGATCCCGTTTAATATTTGCAGAACGTCCACGTTGTTTCGCGGATCTATGCCGGTTATGTGTGGTTTCAAATACTGTCCGAGCAGGGGACGAGTACCGGGGAAGAGGTGCTACGGTTGTCCAATACTCCAGTGGTCTGTCAGGGAGAGCTAAGAAGGACAAACATGGCAGTCGGAGAAAAACTGAATATTCCGGAGGTAATGGAGGCTACAGGGGTGTGGCAAGTGAGAGGACTGTAGCAACGGTTACAGCAGAGAAAAGACAGAAGTATGAAAGTAACAGGGAAAGAGGAAGTTACATTAGTAAATCAACATCGGCAAGTAGGGTGCCTGTAGCTAGGCGTTATTCCTATGAGGAGAAAGAAGAAAAGAGAAGTAACTTCTGTGGATCAATACAGGACGACAAGATCACGTCTGTTGATATGGTATTACTGGACTCAGAGAGGACATCATGGTTGAATCCAGAGGTCGCGGAATTTGTTCCGGTATTGTTCGTGAGGGATCCAGATCCTGTAACATCATCATCGCCTACGCCAGGAGATGAGAAGTCACTTGATGGTGGAGCTTTACCATCGTCAGTAGAATTTAATTTAGACATTGCACATGAACCTGGACAGCTGGGTTCCAGGTTGGGAAATGTTGATGAAGTTGTAGTTGCTGAGAGTGGTGAAGAAGAGGAATCGAAGGAGGAGGCAGAAGAGTGGTCTGCACACGCTACGCAGGGGAGTATAAGTGTAAGTGTTAGGGAGGCTGCAAGTGTTTCTGAGGTTGCGGATGGACAAGGGGATGTCCAGGCTGCAAGTGTGGTAGAAGTAGATGAGGTAGAAGTTGGGGAGAAACTGGGTGGCAGCGTTGTGGAGTTTGTGAGTGAGAATGATGTAGTGTGTGAAGATGTGCAGACGCTTTCTGTAAGTAGTGTTGAGGATTCCGAGGAATGGAAAGAAGTTTCATGCGAAAAAGGTGAGCAACTAGAGGATAAAGATGTGCAGTGTCGTGATGGCGATTTGGATTGTGTAGAGGAGGAAAAGGAAGAGGTGGAAGAAAGAGAAACAGGGGAAATTGTAGAAGAGAAGAAGGTAGAAGCAGAGGAGTTAGAGGTTGAGGATAAGCCAAATCGGGGTAAAAGTAGTCAGGTAAGTTACCTGCATTCTAATTCAGAAGAAATAAATCAGTACAGCTCAACATGAGATAGTTTCTCAGAGAGAGGTGTCCAAAAGGAACGAGTTCCTAAAGTTCGTCAAAAAAGGTGAGAAGTAGCGGTTAACGGGTAGCGGGTAGATGTTCCCCACAGTCCCAGTGGTGTACATCTACTTCAGGGTTGCGCCCCTGCCTCCGCGAGCCTTGGTTTTCTCCACCCATCCTTATTTTCGTAGGGAACCATGTCCTTATCCTTAGTCCTAGCTGTTGAACTTTCAATGATCCTTGCCCTTGTCATCTTCCCAATTTTCCTACCCCTCCCCTTAGAAAACAACATAAAAGCCAAAAAACAAATAAAAATTAGAAAGGAAAAAGCAAAAAAAAATTAGAAAAGGAAAAAAAAATATCCGAGAGGAGTTAGAGAGAAGTTAGTTGGAAGAGTTGTGACTACGTGGGTAGTGAGTTTAGTGTCGTTTTCATTTTTCTTTGTTGTAGTTTGTCGTCGATCATTGTAGGGTCCTGGCCATGCCGCATTCCCCAGTTGATTTCTGTGGTAGGTTATTTTGATTAAGTGTAGGTTGTTCGACGTTGCCGTACTGAAGTAAAACCCCCTGGCTACTTAAGCAGTATTGTAGAGCAAGTAAAGGGATTGATGTTCGCGTGCCCTCTATGCGGTTTTCTCTGTCCGGCTAATAGGGGCCGTCCGCCCTAGTATAGGGATTTTTTTTTTTTTAACCAGTTACATATGTCAAGGATTTGTGATGCCTTGTTTTGCAGCATATGGCTGGTTAGTCCAGATGTGGACAGTCGTGTTATGGGCACTCACATATCAAGGTATTAGTTACCTTGTTTTGGTCTTCGGACGAGTATGTGAGTGGCAGCAGGAGGAGTAGGTGGTGGTCACCAGAGAGTGTGACGTGTTGGGGCGGTCCTGTGGGGTTGGCCTGGCGGAGAGGGTCATGTGGGGATGGTTGTATTGGCGTTGAGATTTTCCAGTCCTGTGAGAGGGGGGAATTGTTGTCCTGAGTGGGTATTAGTTTGGGTCTCAGTTTGGGGAGGCTTTGGGAGGTCAGAACTCAGACGGTGCCATTGGTAAAATCCTTTCGTCTTTTCTCCTTCTTCTCTTGTGCTGTATGCTGACTCTGATCAAGTCAGCATGCAGTACCCACACACTTACATATTACATATCTTCTTTCGTTTTCCTTCTGAGCCTCTGTTCTCCTGAGAGCAAGTGCTGCTGAGCCAACCTAACCACGACGTCCACCGGTTTGTTTTGGGAAGGGGGTACACTGCAGGGTATTCTCCCGGTGTTTAACTGTGGGGCAACTATGTTGCCCTTTTGGGGTGAGGGTGTGCCGAGTCGGGAAGATTCGGCGAGCATTCAGTAATTAACAATTGGAGGTTGGGCCGATCTCTAGTGGAGAGACGGCGCAAAACCACTAAATTTACGGCCTGTAGTTATAGGCAGTACGGAATTATAGTTGTTTAATTCGTGCTGCACTCTTTCCGTGAAGATGAGCCCTACTAAGTGAGTCTAGACAGCGTTGATCGGTGTCGGCACCTGGTGCCTAGCAGCGGTAGGAAAACTCCAGGTGCTGCATTCTGGTGAGAGAGGCCATAGGCAAACGAAAACGAAGGGTGAAATTCTATTTAATTTCTTCTCACAAAATACCTCGTGGCTGACAGTCGCGTCCTTTTGGCTCTCCGGTAAGATGAAGATTTAATACACCTTCAAGTCTTCCAACTATGATAGTCTAAGTTCTATACACGGCTGCGGGTCCACCGAAAAGTCGAGAACTACAAGACCCTACAACATGGCTTGAACTAATAACATCTTAAAGCTCTCCTCATCATTACCAGAGGAATTGCCCGAAGGCCACACCAACACCTATAATGTAGACCACGAGATCGCCACCTTAAAACCCCTCATGGACAAAATCAGGTGATACAAAACCAATATATTATGTACACATAGAGTCAGCACTCAATAATACCCAGTGACCAGTTCTATATATATATCAACTACAACATTTTAAGTTTTAAACATTTAATTGGATCCCCAATTGATGGGACAGTTTAGTGTGTGAACTGGGTGTAAAATTAATTGTAAATTTTATTAAATTTCTGGTAAAATTGTCAGCTCAGAGACTGGCATGTCTTAAACAGTTCAACATTCAACATATAATTTCCTCTTATTTCATTATATGGGTTTCTTTACAGATTTTAAGTAATTCTTTCTATTGGTACTTTATAGAGTTCAATTTAGGGTTCATTTTATATATATATTCTAAATTTTAAAATCAGTTTAATTCATATTGTATAGAAATTTCTGGGGTAGGTAGGTGCATTTTCCACAAGTTTCAACCAGAAGGAATGCATGTTCATACAGTTTTGAACTTGTTGTTGAGACAAGTTAAAAGATGCATCAACTGGCAATTAACATGTCGGTCTCTGGGCCAAAAGTATTTTTCATAGGGTTGTAATATTTATGCCATATTTCTATTTTCATTACTTGGCAATGTTTCAGTATATATAAATTCTTTAAATTATTTATGATAACTGGGGGGTGTTCATTGTTTTAAATATTTTTTTATTTCTCACAGTAATAGAGCCCAGTGGGGCAGAATTGTATAACAGCATTAGGCACTTAGCCAGAATTTTGAAAGTTATTATGTCCTGGGGACTACTGAAGGCTTAAGCATTATCTAATACACGTGATGTGTGATCACCCAAGTAAATTGTTATCCTAACAGGGATATTTATAAAAGCAGTAATAATTTATCTACATCATGGGGGTAATATTATAAAAAAAGGCATGGCAAGAGATCCTTATATATTGTATTGTATGGTATTGTGTAATGTATTTGTATTGTGGAACATGTGATGTTTTGTATATTTGTGTATGCATTTTGGGGGTTATATGTATTGTACATTTAGTGTATTTTTGGTGGGGACTTTAGATGTAGGGTGTTTGTCTTTTTATAAAAGAAAGTTGATACATGGAATTATGTATATATATCCTTTTCATTTTTTATAACAGGTATTCTATCTCAATTAATCATTGCTGATCATTTCTTTAAGAAAATAATTTATTTTATTTAACTTTAATAACAAGTATATGAATTGTCACCCTTTAAAATTTATTTAATTTGTTTGAGAATTTATTATTATAATTAATATTATCAAGGAATCTATACCCTTTAGCTCCATTAAGTTCAATGGAGCATTCTAAAGAGAAAATATAAAATAAATTTTATATATTATTAATATTTTAATGGAAACCTTATTTCAAGGATAGTCATGGTTTTAAATTTCAATTCATTTGTAAAGAGAGATAGCAAATTATTTTATTGGGGTTAATAAATATTTTCAGGTGACCTTGTTGAGAGAGTATACTTTATTTAATTGACAATTTAAGGGAATTATAGATTATGACTGTTGGATTTATTTATTTTATTATTGTTTTATTATTTATTTTATTATTTTATAATTGTTTAATTTATGAGTTTTCATTGCAAGTCCCGTCTCACTGGATCCAGCGCATTTTTGGCTTCTCTAGGCTTTAGCCTAGTTCTAATTAACTTGTGGCCCCTCTTTACAAAAAAAAAAAAAATCTTTTTTTTACTACCTAAGTTAAAGAGGGGTTACAAATAAATACAAATAGAAATAAATACTCTAACGATATGTATGGTGAAAAGAAAACTTGTTTTAATTTTTCTAAAATTATCATTCTTCACAGTTACACCACTACAATGGAATCTTATACCTACAACAAGACAGCGGCTGTACACTTCCACTTAATTAATTATTTGTTAACTTTCATTTTTAAATTCTGTAAGTGTCCCGACACAAAGTCATTTTAAATATTCTGCATTTAGATTTGATTTGATTTACTGCGTTTCTAAAAAAAAACATAAACATTAACCTTTATTAACAAACCACACATAGTTACATGCGATTCCATTTCGGAAACAAAGCACATTGCTATTTGCCATGAGGCGTAGTTATTGAATCAAATTAAAATTTCTTTCCCCTTTATAATTTTATAAACATAATCCCACCAAAATATAAACATAATCAATCATGTCTTAAATTATAGAATTATATATATTTCACAACCCAGCACTGCTTAAATTTTATATTTGATATTATATTCACGCACTCACACTCTCATTCATGCAATACAATTGTATGGACGTCCCTAACTGAGCTCATTATATTGAATTTAAATAGAATATTAAATTTTGGTTTTATAAATTTGCTACTTAGCTGCAAATCTGTCCAGAAGACGTCACATCATTACACGCGCACTATGGATGTTGGTTTTTTAATGTTCACTGATTTAGGTATTCTAAAACTGCCAATACATTCTGATAAAGTTATGCGTGGGTTATTTTATACTTGTTGTGTTCATATTTTAGTTGCGGGCGTAAAGTTATGCAGCCGACGGCGAGCTGAAATGTTCACATCCACACTGTTGATATATATATTGTTCTCACTGTTTTATCGAATTCACTTTTGTATACATTTTAATAAAATTTAGGCTCATCAGCCTATGTATTCACCTGGCCCGGGGAGTGGTTTTAAGTCGACTGCTGAGTTTCCTGCGCACACTACGCGAAAGAATGCATATTAATACATGACCAAACTCTGGGAAAGTTGGCCGTCCGAGTACGCGGTTGAAAGCGCTGGCGCGCCCTCCACATACCAATGCCAATATACACCCGTCTAGACATTACAGTCTATTCACCGTAATTTCTTAGTTGCAAATAATATTGAAAAGATTTCACTTACAAAATCCCCATCGGTCTGTACCGTTACAAAACCCCCTCAATGAGAGGTTTTATGCCAAAGCATAAAAACTCTCATTGACACTCTCATACTTTCTAAAGGGATCAGCTAGGATATGTCGCCACAACCCCCTTACTGTTTATTAAAAAAAAATTATAATAACTCACCCTTGGTCTGATGATGGTGACAGTACCTGCATGACCTTACTGGACTTCTCCTACGAGATCCCAACACCATAAGGCCAATCAGGCACTTTACGCTCCTGCTCTGACGCGCAGGCCAGCTCAGGACCGCCGTCACATCACCAAACACTGAAACAATAAATAAAAAATATCAAAATAGTGGCCTGATATAATACCATACCCCTAACTGATCTGTTTCCCCCTAGCTATTTGCTGGTTTGTGTTAAGAAGCACTGGGTTTACTTTAACTCAACAAGAATTATACAGAAGTTCCATTCTCTTAATTCACTACCCTTACTTTTATAAAAATTTTTCGATTCCAATCGATAATAATTAATCTTTTCACATTAACGAGAAGAAATATAAATCTTTATACTAATGCAATAATACTTCCACAATATTTAAACACATTATCAAAATTTACTCAAATACAATTCATCTATATCTCCCCCTTTCTACAATTCTTAAACATTTTCTCTTTTATAGAAGAACAAAAAATTACTATTATTATTATTATTATTAACAGTAAGTGATCCGGCGCTGTTAATAATACTTATCCCCTTTACTCCTCCACACACACTATTTCCTCCCCCTGAACTGTTGCGTTCAGTTGCCTCCACAAGGACTGAGGCGGAAAGAGTAAGCACTTTTTTCTTTTCTCTCACTCCCATCCTTGCTTCAGCGTTACAAAAACTTCAGGGTAAGTACCCCTACTCATTAGCTTTATGCCCCTAAGGTCTACCACCCCTATCTGGGTGAAAATAGCCTGTGTTCAAAATAATCTTAGATTCCCTTATTAAACCCCATTAAATTTCTAGGTTTGACCAATTTCAAAGGCAACCAACTGTGGTCAGTTTTTACAATAATTCTGCCCACAGCTGATTGTCATCCAAAACCACGATCTGGGTTGGTAAGGCCGAGATCGCCCGAAATATAGGGAATCGCATTTAAAACATGCTATACATACATACAATTCATGTTTAAATTCCTACACTAATACATAATAAACATAATACATAATAATACACTCATAATTAACATTGTGATTATTACATTAAAATAACCAACTCACATTTAACTTTGATCACAATTTACACACCTTACATTTTTTAAATTTGCATATAAAATCATAAAGATTTTACATTTTAATTTCAATTGAACTTTTATTAATTAGCCATCAATTATTTACTATTTATTTATCATATACTACCATTTAATTCTTCACAATTTCAAATTTAATATTAACCTTCATTTTACATTACCTCTCAGTTATTATTACAAACTATGAATTTTCTTTTATTTCACCTTTTCATCCCTATTAGTTTGGGCGATTCTCCGTTATTCACAATGATTCAATTGAATAGGCATTTATATATCTAACCTTACTCACCTTTCTATTATGCCTCCCTCCATCATTCTGTCTAACTTCTCTTGCACCGCTCGTCTTTTGGAATAAGGAACTGGATAACTTCGCTGCATGAAAGGTGTGTGTTCCCGTACCTGCAATACACATTCATAACCCTTTGCCCTTCCTGGAATATCGGCAAACACTCCTCAAAACTGCTCAATCACCTGCCACAACGATGCACGTTGATCACTCCTTACCCCGGACCCTCCACTACAAAATTTATCCTCCCTTTCTTCCCACAATTCTTCACTATTATCTCTCAACTCCCCTTCAAAACTCTCAATATACTCTACCTCTCTACATGAATTTACACCACTGTGTCCCTAAAATGTCTAATACTCTCTTTGTGTGTTACTGGTATTTCAAAATTCTTATTCTCTCTAACTCCCATTAAAATTAATTCTGCTTAAACCACCTGCCTTATTTATCATTATCACCCAAACCCTTTTACAACATTTCACCTTGATATAACACTAGAAAATTCAATACTTCTCTCCTTATAATAATATACCTCAATTTGAACATATTATCTGTTTAATCATCTACTAATCATTATAGAATCTTAATTTCATAAAATCATTTAACTTCATTATCAAACTTTCTTTTGTACAAGCTTAATTAAGTAATTAATTTTCAATTATTTAATTCAATCCCTTTAAAATCTCACAATTACTTTCATCGCTCATTTAGTCTGTAAAATTTTATAATTATTATTAATTTATACTAATTAATTGAAAATTTAATTTAATTGATAATTAATATTATCAATTTCTACTACATATACACATTGTTTACATAACACATAGTACACCATAATGTAATACACAAATACATTTAACATAATGACATCAACACATAAAAGAATATACAGTCCAACTTATTATTTGTTATCATTAACCACAAATCGTTTCATAAGACAATCCATTTCAAAACCACACTATTCACATAATTAAATGTTCATACACAATAAAACAATTACCCTCCATCGTCGAATAACAGTCTAATCTTAGGTCTATACAAGTCATTTATTATTGAATACATTATATTAGTACTATCAATATAATATTTATTTAATTTTTTATATCTTTCCACAGTATCTTTTGAATTGATATGATTATTCCATATTATTCTCTCATGTACATGGTCACGCTCGAGTATAGTCCTGTCGCCTTTAGTATATTCTGTTAAAATCAGGTAAGTTATATTATCATCTTTAACATCATCTACTGCTATCTCAATTTCACTATAAGGTAAGTACTCGTTATTATTATTACTTCTCTCTCCACCTAACCTTTCTACGAATTCTTCATAATTTCTCTTTACTTTAAATATCTCTATTTCTCTCTTTCTCTCTCTCTCTCTCAATATATTTCTCACCATAACACCAAGCTACACTCTCTCTCTCAAAATATGCAGGGGACACTAACTCATCATTACTGCACCACCTATGAAGTGCACAAAAAACCCAGGGAAATTTATTTGCAGACATATCGTCTTCCAAATACTCGCGTGAAGCCATTTCTTCACCCCTACTACATTAAGGGAAAATGTTACCCCCTGCAATCCCCTTACAAATATACTTTCTCTCACATTTCTCTCTGACTCAATACGCACAAACATCTCATTATCAACTTCTACTCTCTCTACAATTTCGTTATCACTATCAATATCCACATAATTATTTTCTACCACCATGTTCTTAATTCTATCATTGTTATTACCTGTGAACTCATTATTCAAATTATCATTGTTACTCACCTTATTAATTAGCACCTTGTTTGCACTTGAACTAACCTCTTTCTGATTTTCTGTAAATGTATCATCATTACTACCTACACTATTCTCTACCCCGCTTTTATTCTCAGAATTGTAATTAACATCACTATTTACTATTTTATTCTTTGGTCTATCAAATTTCTCACTTACTAAAGCTACTGTTTTTTCTTTCATTTTATCGAAATGTGTATGAATTTCATTCATTTGTTGATTAAAATTAAAATTTTGCTGTTTTATCTCCCCCCTCATCAACTTTATCTCATTATTTTGCATCTCAAATTTATCATTCATTTTAGTGTCACTAACGTCAAGTCTAGCATTTATTTTATCATATTTAACATTGGAATCATTTTGTTATTCATTCTTCTGTTCTTTCAATTCGTTAATTTTTCATCAAATTTAGCATTCTGTATATTAAAAAGTGTTTGCATCATTTTCACTATCTCATTCTCGTCAGTCCTTTTAGTCGGGACTGGCGTTGAGTGAACACTCTCACTCATGATTTGCGATTCAGTTACACTTGTCTGGCTTTCATTTGCACTGTCAGTGATGCTGACATTTTCCTTATTGTCTGCCATTTTTGAAAAAAAATTTTGTTTAAATATATTTCTTTCAAAATTTTATCCTGTAATATTACACAACCTTATTATATATAAAAAAATATTCTATTTCAACTATTTACCCTACCACATGTATTCACAACATAACCTTATCTTTACGTCTTATATACCCTTTTGACACCCACTCTGTTTCTGATTTCTGGCTTATTTTATATAAAAATTTTATATAAAGTTTGGGCTGCCATTTGTTAACAAACGGACTAATAAACAATAATAAACTCCCTAGTTCTGGGCGCCATTTGTTAACAAACGCAATTTGTTACTTTTTATTTATTAATAATAATGTTTCATATTTCGTACTTACCCCTATTAATTTCTCACTAGGGTCCCAGAGTTCGCTCGTAAGCGAGGCCAGAAACAGTGTGGGGGTACGAAATAAATACTCTAACGACATGTATAGTGAAAAGAAAACTTTTGTTTTAATTTTTCTAAAATTATCATTCTTCACAGTTACACCACTAAAATGGAATCTTATACCTACAACAAGACAGCGGCTGTACACTTCCGCTTAATTAATTATTTGTTAACTTTCATTTTTAAATTCTGTAAGTGTCCCGACACAAAGTCATTTTAAATATTCTGCATTTAGATTTGATTTGATTTACTGCGTTTCTAAAAAAAAAAAAACAAACATTAACCTTTATTAACAAACCACACATAGTTACATGCGATTCCATTTAGGAAACAAAGCACATTGCTATTTGCCATGAGGCGTAGTTATTGAATCAAATTAAAATTTCTTTCCCCTTTATAATTTTATAAACATAATCCCACCAAAATATAAACATAATCAATCATGTCTTAAATTATAGAATTATATATATTTCACAACCCAGCACTGCTTAAATTTTATATTTGATATTATATTCACGCACTCACACTCTCATTCATGCAATACAATTGTATGGACGTCCCTAACTGAGCTCATTATATTGAATTTAAATAGAATATTAAATTTTGGTTTTATAAATTTGCTACTTAGCTGCAAATCTGTCCAGAAGACGTCGCATCATTACACGCGCACTACGGATGTTGGTTTTTTAATGTTCACTGATTTAGGTATTCTAAAACTGCCAATGCATTCTGATAAAGTTATACGTGGGTTATTTTATACTTGTGTTCACATTTTAGTTGCAGGCGTAAAGTTATGCAGCCAACGGCGAGCTGAAATGTTCACATCCACACTGTTGATATACATATTATTCTCACTGTTTTATCGAATTCACTTTTGTATACATTTTAATGAAATTTAGGCTCGTCAGCCTACGTATTCACCCAGCCCGGGGAGTGGTTTTAAGTCGACTGCTGAGTTTCCTGTGCACACTACGCGAAAGAATGCATATTAATACGTGACCAAACTCTGGGAAAGTTGGCCGTCCGAGTGTGCGGTTGAAAGCGGTTGAAAACTCCACATACCAACGTCAATATACACCCGTCTAGACGTTACAGTCTATTCACCGTAATTTCTTAGTTGCAAATAATATTGAAAAGATTTCACTTACAAAACCCCCATCGGTCTGTACCATTACAAAACCCCCTCAATGAGAGGTTTTATGCCAAAGCATAAAAACTCTCATTGACACTCTCATACTTTCTAAAGGGATCAGCTAGGATATGTCGCCACAACCCCCTTACTGTTTATTAAAAAAAAATTATAATAACTCACCCTTGGTCTGATGATGGTGGCAGTACCTGCATGACCTTACTGGACTTCTCCTACGAGATCCCAACACCATAAGGCCAATCAGGCACTTTACGCTCCTGCTCTGACGCGCAGGCCAGCTCAGGACCGCCGTCACATCACCAAACACTGAAACAATAAATCAAAAATATCAAAATAGTGGCCTGATATAATACCATACCCCTAACTGATCTGTTTCCCCCTAGCTATTTGCTGGTTTGTGTTAAGAAGCACTGGGTTTACTTTAACTCAACAAGAATTATACAGAAGTTCCATTCTCTTAATTCACTACCCTTACTTTTATAAAATTTTTTCGATTCCAATCGATAATAATTAATCTTAACACATTAACAAAAAGAAATATAAATCTTTATACTAATGCAATAATACTTCCACAATATTTAAACACATTATCAAAATTTACTCAAATACAATTCATCTATATCTCCCCCTTTCTACAATTCTTAAACATTTTCTCTTTTATAGAAGAACAAAAAATTACTATTATTATTATTATTATTAACAGTAAGTGATCCGGCGCTGTTAATAATACTTATCCCCTTTACTCCTCCACACACACTATTTCCTCCCCCTGAACTGTTGCGTTCAGTTGCCTCCACAAGGACTGAGGCGGAAAGAGTAAGCACTTTTTTCTTTTCTCTTACTCCCATCCTTGCTTCAGCGTTACAAAAACTTCAGGGTAAGTACCCCTACTCATTAGCTTTATGCCCCTAAGGTCTACCACCCCTATCTGGGTGAAAATAGCCTGTGTTCAAAATAATCTTAGATTCCCTTATTAAACCCCATTAAATTTCTAGGTTTGACCAATTTCAAAGGCAACCAACTGTGGTCAGTTTTTACAATAATTCTGCCCACAGCTGATTGTCATCCAAAACCACGATCTGGGTTGGTAAGGCCGAGATCGCCCGAAATGTAGGGAATCGCATTTAAAACATGCTATACATACATACAATTCATGTTTAAATTCCTACACTAATACATAATAAACATAATACATAATAATACACTCATAATTAACATTGTGATTATTACATTAAAATAACCAACTCACATTTAACTTTGATCACAATTTACACACCTTACATTTTTTAAATTTGCATATAAAATCATAAAGATTTTACATTTTAATTTCAATTGAACTTTTATTAATTAGCCATCAATTATTTACTATTTATTTATCATATACTACCATTTAATTCTTCACAATTTCAAATTTAATATTAACCTTCATTTTACATTACCTCTCAGTTATTATTACAAACTATGAATTTTCTTTTATTTCACCTTTTCATCCCTATTAGTTTGGGCGATTCTCCGTTATTCACAATGATTCAATTGAATAGGCATTTATATATCTAACCTTACTCACCTTTCTATTATGCCTCCCTCCATCATTCTGTCTAACTTCTCTTGCACCGCTCGTCTTTTGGAATAAGGAACTGGATAACTTCGCTGCATGAAAGGTGTGTGTTCCCGTACCTGCAATACACATTCATAACCCTTTGCCCTTCCTGGAATATCGGCAAACACTCCTCAAAACTGCTCAATCACCTGCCACAACGATGCACGTTGATCACTCCTTACCCCGGACCCTCCACTACAAAATTTATCCTCCCTTTCTTCCCACAATTCTTCACTATTATCTCTCAACTCCCCTTCAAAACTCTCAATATACTCTACCTCTCTACATGAATTTACACCACTGTGTCCCTAAAATGTCTAATACTCTCTTTGTGTGTTACTGGTATTTCGAAATTCTTATTCTCTCTAACTCCCATTAAAATTAATTCTGCTTAAACCACCTGCCTTATTTATCATTATCACCCAAACCCTTTTACAACATTTCACCTTGATATAACACTAGAAAATTCATCACTTCTCTCCTTATAATAATATACCTCAATTTGAACATATTATCTGTTTAATCATCTACTAATCATTATAGAATCTTAATTTCATAAAATCATTTAACTTCATTATCAAACTTTCTTTTGTACAAGCTTAATTAAGTAATTAATTTTCAATTATTTAATTCAATCCCTTTAAAATCTCACAATTACTTTCATCGCTTATTTAGTCTGTAAAATTTTATAATTATTATTAATTTATACTAATTAATTGAAAATTTAATTTAATTGATAATTAATATTATCAATTTCTACTACATATACACATTGTTTACATAACACATAGTACACCATAATGTAATACACAAATACATTTAACATAATGACATCAACACATAAAAGAATATACAGTCCAACTTATTATTTGTTATCATTAACCACAAATCGTTTCATAAGACAATCCATTTCAAAACCACACTATTCACATAATTAAATGTTCATACACAATAAAACAATTACCCTCCATCGTCGAATAACAGTCTAATCTTAGGTCTATACAAGTCATTTATTATTGAATACATTATATTAGTACTATCAATATAATATTTATTTAATTTTTTATATCTTTCCACAGTATCTTTTGAATTGATATGATTATTCCATATTATTCTCTCATGTACATGGTCACGCTCGAGTATAGTCCTGTCGCCTTTAGTATATTCTGTTAAAATCAGGTAAGTTATATTATCATCTTTAACATCATCTACTGCTATCTCAATTTCACTATAAGGTAAGTACTCGTTATTATTATTACTTCTCTCTCCACCTAACCTTTCTACGAATTCTTCATAATTTCTCTTTACTTTAAATATCTCTATTTCTCTCTTTCTCTCTCTCTCTCTCAATATATTTCTCACCATAACACCAAGCTACACTCTCTCTCTCAAAATATGCAGGGGACACTAACTCATCATTACTGCACCACCTATGAAGTGCACAAAAAACCCAGGGAAATTTATTTGCAGACATATCGTCTTCCAAATACTCGCGTGAAGCCATTTCTTCACCCCTACTACATTAAGGGAAAATGTTACCCCCTGCAATCCCCTTACAAATATACTTTCTCTCACATTTCTCTCTGACTCAATACGCACAAACATCTCATTATCAACTTCTACTCTCTCTACAATTTCGTTATCACTATCAATATCCACATAATTATTTTCTACCACCATGTTCTTAATTCTATCATTGTTATTACCTGTGAACTCATTATTCAAATTATCATTGTTACTCACCTTATTAATTAGCACCTTGTTTGCACTTGAACTAACCTCTTTCTGATTTTCTGTAAATGTATCATCATTACTACCTACACTATTCTCTACCCCGCTTTTATTCTCAGAATTGTAATTAACATCACTATTTACTATTTTATTCTTTGGTCTATCGAATTTCTCACTTACTAAAGCTACTGTTTTTTCTTTCATTTTATCGAAATGTGTATGAATTTCATTCATTTGTTGATTAAAATTAAAATTTTGCTGTTTTATCTCCCCCCTCATCAACTTTATCTCATTATTTTGCATCTCAAATTTATCATTCATTTTAGTGTCACTAACGTCAAGTCTAGCATTTATTTTATCATATTTAACATTGGAATCATTTTGTTATTCATTCTTCTGTTCTTTCAATTCGTTAATTTTTCATCAAATTTAGCATTCTGTATATTAAAAAGTGTTTGCATCATTTTCACTATCTCATTCTCGTCAGTCCTTTTAGTCGGGACTGGCGTTGAGTGAACACTCTCACTCATGATTTGCGATTCAGTTACACTTGTCTGGCTTTCATTTGCACTGTCAGTGATGCTGACATTTTCCTTATTGTCTGCCATTTTTGAAAAAAAATTTTGTTTAAATATATTTCTTTCAAAATTTTATCCTGTAATATTACACAACCTTATTATATATAAAAAAATATTCTATTTCAACTATTTACCCTACCACATGTAGTCACAACATAACCTTATCTTTACGTCTTATATACCCTTTTGACACCCACTCTGTTTCTGATTTCTGGCTTATTTTATATAAAAATTTTATATAAAGTTTGGGCTGCCATTTGTTAACAAACGGACTAATAAACAATAATAAACTCCCTAGTTCTGGGCGCCATTTGTTAACAAACGCAATTTGTTATTTTTTATTTATTAATAATAATGTTTCATATTTCGTACTTACCCCTATTAATTTCTCACTAGGGTCCCAGAGTTCGCTCGTAAGCGAGGCCAGAAACAGTGTGGGGGTACGAAATAAATACTCTAACGACATGTATAGTGAAAAGAAAACTTTTGTTTTAATTTTTCTAAAATTATCATTCTTCACAGTTACACCACTACAATGGAATCTTATACCTACAACAAGACAGCGGCTGTACACTTCCGCTTAATTAATTATTTGTTAACTTTCATTTTTAAATTCTGTAAGTGTCCCGACACAAAGTCATTTTAAATATTCTGCATTTAGATTTGATTTGATTTACTGCGTTTCTAAAAAAAAAACATAAACATTAACCTTTATTAACAAACCACACATAGTTACATGCGATTCCATTTCGGAAACAAAGCACTTGCTATTTGCCATGAGGCGTAGTTATTGAATCAAATTAAAATTTCTTTCCCCTTTATAATTTTATAAACATAATCCCACCAAAATATAAACATAATCAATCATGTCTTAAATTATAGAATTATATATATTTCACAACCCAGCACTGCTTAAATTTTATATTTGATATTATATTCACGCACTCACACTCTCATTCATGCAATACAATTGTATGGACGTCCCTAACTGAGCTCATTATATTGAATTTAAATAGAATATTAAATTTTGGTTTTATAAATTTGCTACTTAGCTGCAAATCTGTCCAGAAGACGTCGCATCGTTACACGCGCACTACGGATGTTGGTTTTTTAATGTTCACTGATTTAGGTATTCTAAAACTGCCAATGCATTCTGATAAAGTTATACGTGGGTTATTTTATACTTGTTGTGTTCACATTTTAGTTGCAGGCGTAAAGTTATGCAGCCGACGGCGAGCTGAAATGTTCACATCCACACTGTTGATATATATATTATTCTCACTGTTTTATCGAATTCACTTTTGTATACATTTTAATGAAATTTAGGCTCGTCAGCCTACGTATTCACCCAGCCCGGGGAGTGGTTTTAAGTCGACTGCTGAGTTTCCTGTGCACACTACGCGAAAGAATGCATATTAATACGTGACCAAACTCTGGGAAAGTTGGCCGTCCGAGTGTGTGGTTGAAAGCGCTGGCGCGCACTCCACATACCAACGTCAATATACACCCGTCTAGACGTTACAGTCTATTCACCGTAATTTCTTAGTTGCAAATAATATTGAAAAGATTTCACTTACAAAACCCCCATCGGTCTGTACCATTACAAAACCCCCTCAATGAGAGGTTTTATGCCAAAGCATAAAAACTCTCATTGACGCTCTCATACTTTCTAAAGGGATCAGCTAGGATATGTCGCCACAACCCCCTTACTGTTTATTAAAAAAAAATTATAGTAACTCACCCTTGGTCCGATGATGGTGACAGTACCTGCATGACCTTACTGGACATCTCCTACGAGATCCCAACACCATAAGGCCAATCAGGCACTTTACGCTCCTGCTCTGACGCGCAGGCCAGCTCAGGACCACCGTCACATCACCAAACACTGAAACAATAAATCAAAAATATCAAAATAGTGGCCTGATATAATACCATACCCCTAACTGATCTGTTTCCCCCTAGCTATGTGCTGGTTTGTGTTAAGAAGCACTGGGTTTACTTTAACTCAACAAGAATTATACAGAAGTTCCATTCTCTTAATTCACTACCCTTACCTTTATAAAATTTTTTTGATTCCAATCGATAATAATTAATCCTTTCACATTAACAAGAAGAAATATAAATCAGTTTTTACAATAATTCTGCCCACAGCTGATTGTCATCCAAAACCACGATCTGGGTTGGTAAGGCCGAGATCGTCCGAAATGTAGGGAATCGCATTTAAAACATGCTATACATACATACAATTCATGTTTAAATTCCTACACTAATACATAATAAACATAATACATAATAATACACTCATAATTAACATTGTGATTATTACATTAAAATAACCAATTCACATTTAACTTTGATCACAATTTACACACCTTACATTTTTTAAATTTGCATATATAATCATAAAGATTTTATATTTTAATTTCAATTGAACTTTTATTAATTAGCCATCAATTATTTACTATTTATTTATCATATACTACCATTTAATTCTTCACAATTTCAAATTTAATATTAACCTTCATTTTACATTACCTCTCAGTTATTATTACAAACTATGAATTTTCTTTTATTTCACCTTTTCATCCCTATTAGTTTGGGCGATTCTCCGTTATTCACAATGATTCAATTGAATAGGCATTTATATATCTAACCTTACTCACCTTTCCATTATGCCTCCCTCCATCATTCTGTCTAACTTCTCTTGCACCGCTCGTCTTTTGGAATAAGGAACTGGATAACTTCGCTGCATGAAAGGTGTGTGTTCCCGTACCTGCAATACACATTCATAACCCTTTGCCCTTCCCGGAATATCGGCAAACACTCCTCAAAACTGCTCAATCACCTGCCACAACGATGCACGTTGATCACTCCTTACCCCGGACCCTCCACTACAAAATTTATCCTCCCTTTCTTCCCACAATTCTTCACTATTGTCTCTCAACTCCCCTTCAAAACTCTCAATATACTCTACCTCTCTACATGAATTTACACCACTGTGTCCCTAAAATGTCTAATACTCTCTTTGTGTGTTACTGGTATTTCGAAATTCTTATTCTCTCTAACTCCCATTAAAATTAATTCTGCTTAAACCACCTGCCTTATTTATCATTATCACCCAAACCCTTTTACAACATTTCACCTTGATATAACACTAGAAAATTCATCACTTCTCTCCTTATAATAATATACCTCAATTTGAACATATTATCTGTTTAATCATCTACTAATCATTATAGAATCTTAATTTCATAAAATCATTTAACTTCATTATCAAACTTTCTTTTGTACAGCCTTAATTAAGTAATTAATTTTCAATTATTTAAATCAATCCCTTTAAAATCTCACAATTACTTTCATCGCTTATTTAGTCTGTAAAATTATATAAATTATGTATGTATAAATTATGTTATTATTAATTTATACTAATTAATTGAAAATTTAATTTAATTGATAATTAATATTATCTATTTCTACTACATATACACATTGTTTATATAACACATAGTACACCATAATGTAATACACAAATACATTTAACATAATGACATCAACACATAAAAGAATATACAGTCCAACTTATTATTTGTTATCATTAACCACAAATCGTTTCATAAGACAATCCATTTCAAAACCACACTATTCACATAATTAAATGTTCATACACAATAAAACAATTACCCTCCATCGTCGAATAACAGTCTAATCTTAGGTCTATACAAGTCATTTATTATTGAAAACATTATATTAGTACTATCAATATAATATTTATTTAATTTTTTATATCTTTCCACAGTATCTTTTGAATTGATATGATTATTCCATATTATTCTCTCATGTACCTGGTCACGCTCGAGTATAGTCCTGTCGCCTTTAGTATATTCTGTTAAAATCAGGTAAGTTATATTATCATCTTTAACATCATCTACTGCTATCTCAATTTCACTATAAGGTAAGTACTCGTTATTATTATTACTTCTCTCTCCACCTAACCTTTCTACGAATTCTTCATAATTTCTCTTTACTTTAAATATCTCTATTTCTCTCTTTCTCTCTCTCTCTCTCTCAATATATTTCTCACCATAACACCAAGCTACACACTCTCTCTCAAAATATGCAGGGGACACTAACTCATCATTACTGCACCACCTATGAAGTGCACAAAAAACCCAGGGAAATTTATTTGCAGACATATCGTCTTCCAAATACTCGCGTGAAGCCATTTCTTCACCCCCTACTACATTAAGGGAAAATGTTACCCCCTGCAATCCCCTTACAAATATACTTTCTCTCACATTTCTCTCTGACTCAATACGCACAAACATCTCATTATCAACTTCTACTCTCTCTACAATTTCGTTATCACTATCAATATCCACATAATTATTTTCTACCACCATGTTCTTAATTCTATCATTGTTATTACCTGTGAACTCATTATTCAAATTATCATTGTTACTCACCTTATTAATTAGCACCTTGTTTGCACTTGAACTAACCTCTTTCTGATTTTCTGTAAATGTATCATCATTACTACCTACACTATTCTCTACCCCGCTTTTATTCTCAGAATTGTAATTAACATCACTATTTACTATTTTATTCTTTGGTCTATCGAATTTCTCACTTACTAAAGCTACTGTTTTTTCTTTCATTTTATCGAAATGTGTATGAATTTCATTCATTTGTTGATTAAAATTAAAATTTTGCTGTTTTATCTCCCCCCTCATCAACTTTATCTCATTATTTTGCATCTCAAATTTATCATTCATTTTAGTGTCACTAACGTCAAGTCTAGCATTTATTTTATCATATGTAACATTGGATTCATTTTGTTATTCATTCTTCTGTTCTTTCAATTCGTTAATTTTTCATCAAATTTAGCATTCTGTATATTAAAAAGTGTTTGCATCATTTTCACTATCTCATTCTCGTCAGTCCTTTTAGTCGGGACTGGCGTTGAGTGAACACTCTCACTCATGATTTGCGATTCAGTTACACTTGTCTGGCTGTGATGGTACAATCATGGTACATTTTGTGATTAATTTAAATATGGTAAATAGAACATAACTATTGTATTTTTCTATTTTGGTCATACTCAACCCAACCTTAAACACCCGATACGAATATACAGTGAGTGGAGTGTATATTTTTTGCCCTTCCAAATATTCGGCAAACACTCCCTTAAACTACGCTAATACCTGCCACAACACTATTGGTTGGCTACTCTTTATCACCTCACCCCCACTACAGAATTCATCAATAACAAATATATGTTTATACCTTTACTTAAACACCTTTACAAATAATCACTAACTACTGTGTCCCTAAATATCTAATAATTCTCTTGTATTATTTTCTTAAAAATTCTTACCTTTCTAACTCCATTTTCATCAATTAAACTCACCTGCTTCCATTTCAATACCCAGGTTCCATTCCTGTTTATACATTCACTGTAATCATTGACCATTGCAATATAAAATTCATCTCTCACCTACTCATAATAATACTTCTTAATTTTTCAAATATATATATTCTTATTAAATATTTATTTAATTCTTCGTTACTATTCGCTAATAGTATTATTCATTACCTTCAATACAATAAGTTAAATAATAATTTATCTTCATAGAAACTTGCTATGACAATTAATAATTTATAAAGTTACAAGTTAGTACAACTTTCTTTATTACCACAATGTAATAAAGAATGATTACTCTTTATGGTTATTCAATTAAAAAAAATATATATTATTATTAAACATGTTATTAAAATACATAATAATACATACTGGTGTGAATATACCTGTAATACATAATACACATCAAAAATACATAAAACCACATCTAACCCTAACCTTTCTAACAATTGTCTGTAATTTCTGTTTACTTTAAATATTTCTATTACTCTCTTACTCTCACAATATCTCTCTATATTTTCTTTATTAATACATTTCTCTCCATAACACCAAAATACACTTTCTGTCTCCAAATATGCAGGGGTCCCTAACATAAAATTATCCCTAACATAAGTGCACCACTTATTAGGTACACCAAAACACAAAGAAACTTTATTTGTAGACCTATCGTCTTCCAAATATAAACTGAAGGAACTCTTATCCTTGTAAAAAATTCGTGAAGACTTTTCTTCACCCCCTAATACAACATCAAAAGAAAATTCTACCCCCTGCACTCCTTGTACTAAAATACTTTCTCTCAACTTTCTTTCTGACTCAATAAATTCAAACCTTTCAATTTTCACTCATTATACTTTCATTATCATTTTTATCCTTTTCTAACACCACAATCTTACTACTTGTAATATTTGAGTTATCAGTACATTCATTATTTGGATTATTATTTTTAAATATGTTGTTATCCAGTGCAGCATTTTGCTGGGTACCCCTATTTACTTTCTGGCTTTCTAATTGACTTTCTACCAAATTTAAATTCTCATCTAGTTTTGTGATGAGCTTGTCACATTTCTTAATAAGGTGATTGTGACCTACTTTTATTTCATTCTTGATCTCATTGAAATTAATTTCAAAACTACTTTGAATTTCTTTAATTTCGTTATTCTGCTCATCTAGTTTTTTGTCTAATTTTAATAGTAATTGCATCATTGCATTAGTTTCATCCTTATTACTATCTGACATAGTTGAAATGGATGTATTGACTTTCGTTATCTCTACAGATACAGGCGTATTTGCCTCATCAATCTGACTAGTTTGAGGTGTTTGTACATCCATCTCGCCAGTCAAATTTACATCAGTTGTACTGATTTCTTTTGTAATATTACCATTTGTATTCATGTTGGCAATTGTGCAATACACACATGTATACAATGGTATAATCTAACTATTGGGTTATGTTTACGTATTATAATTTTGGTGTCTATTACCTCAAACAACCTTTTCCGTTCTCTTTCTAGGCGTACACTATGTAATAATATATATAAATAATACTACATAATGTCCCTGTTCGCAGGCAGCCATCTGTGATCTTTCGTCCGAGTTGATTTTATGTATACGATACATTGTATGTTACACTTATGGTTATGTTTACAAAATTCGGGCGCCATCTTCGTTTCATATGTTATAGGCCAGGAATTCGTTACGCAAAGTTATGATGAACGGAAGTTGCTTGAAATAATAGAACATCTGTATATAATTGTTACCAATGAAATACCCTTTTTATTTACTCTTTACTTTTTACTCTACATTCTACACAATAAGTATGTTAAACAAACTCTAATCCCTCCAAAAGCATAATAAAAGTAAAATTGTTATTATCTGATATTATATACTTACTCGACTATATTCTGACATATCTTTATTAATTGTAATATAGTAATATATGTAGTGGTGCCCAACCCAGCACTTAGAAATTCCACAACACACACGCAAATGAATGTATATAGCCAGTTAGTGGACACCCAACCCATTGCAAAGACGAGCGGTGCCATAGGATTTAAATGAAATTAGTAATGAAGTTTATAATTGAGATATTGGTGTCATGATAGGTAATTTGGAGGTCAGTTAGAAGAAGGTGAGTAAGATTATAATAAAAAGTATAGTGAATATAGGAGTTATCCAGACTAAACAGTGATAGGAGGTGAAAGGTTAGGTAGGTAGAAAGTTCAGAATAGAAAGGTAATGAAATAATAATATTATAAGAATGTAATAATAAATTTAAAATGAATTTTATAATTATAATAACTAATAACTTAAAATGCAACTTAGAATATGCAAAACAAGATTAAAATGAATCAAGATTATGTAAGGTATTAATGTATCAATGTATTATGTATAAATGTATTATGTATTTATGTTATAAAAATTTTTTAACATGATGTTATAACATGGAAATAATGCGAAGAGATAAATTTAACTGGCGCTGTTAATAATAACAATAAACCAGATTATTACCTGTTAATAATAATAAATATTTTAGTTTTATCATTCAATAAGAGTTATAAATAAATAAATATACCAATTTATCGATTCTTTTATAATTTGTTTTTCTCCAGGTTTGGGAGATATATAATGTGCAATTTTCCTATTTTCAATTAGATTTTAAATTCTATTATATCAATGTGTTTATGTTACAATTACAGTAATTGTAAAAGAAAGAAGATAAATATTATCGATAGTAATCGAAACCATTCATTAATTCAGGGTTTGTAATATGAAGAAGGGAAATTCTTTATAATTCTTGAGAAATATATATTTCTAATTCTTTTATAACTATATTAAGCCAACCCAGTGCTTATTGGCACAAACCAGCACTTAGCTAAGGGGAACCAGATCAGTTGAGGATGGAGTGATTTACTAAGCCACTATTTTAATATTTTTCATTTATTGTTTCAGTGTTTGGTGATATGACAGCGGTCCTGAGCTGGCCAACGCGTCAGAGCAGGGACGTTAAGAGCCTAAGTGGCCTTATGGTGTTGGGGTCTCGATGGAGAAGTCCAGTAAGGTCATCTAGGTACGGTCATCATCATCAGACCAAGGGTGAGTTGTAATTTTCTTTTATATAAAATTGTAAGGGGGTTGTGGCGACTTATCCTGGCTGATCCCTTTAGGAAGTATGAAAGGGTCAATGAAAGTTTTTGTGCTTCGACACACAATCTTTCATTGAGGGGGTTTTGTGATGGTACAATCATGGTACATTTTGTGATTAATTTAAATATGGTAAATAGAACATAACTATTGTATTTTTCTATTTTGGTCATACTCAACCCAACCTTAAACACCCGATACGAATATACAGTGAGTGGAGTGTATAATAATATTTGTCAGGATTTGAACCAATTCATAGCAAAAACTGTGAAACATCACAAAAAACAGTATGCAGTTTGTGGCGATAAGAGTGCCGAACCTTAATTACGTCAGAGGCTGAGAATGTGTTTACATCAACAACACGAGCTTAACAATGGAAGTGTGACGTAGGTTCACCCCACCTCAGCAAAATCTAACAAAGACTCTTGGTCATTTCATCTGCAGCAGTGATCAACGCCGGCCGGCAAACCGTTCACTCACTAGTGGATTTTAATTTTTTAGACCACCGTAGGTGGTTAATAAACAGTATAAATATATTAAATACAGTGCGTCAACTCCAAGATGTGACCGGGAAAAAATCGCCGAACTCGCGGTGCGCGAAGTTCGTACAAACAGAGAACGCACAACAACTACGAAATGGGTGAGAACGTTCCTTCTGTACCTTAAATCCTTCTTTTGTTTCCAAGTATAAAATTTTATTTTAGAAATCATATAAATTCAAATATTTAAAACTTCAATGACATAAAAGGAGCTCCAAAAATTAATAAAATTTGTACCATGAGAGTGAAAGAGAGAGAGATTGCGTGTGTGTTGTGGAATTTCTAAGTGCTGGGTTGGGCACCACTACATATATTACTATATTACAATTAATAAAGATATGTCAGAATATAGTCAAGTAAGTATATAATATTAGATAATAACAATTTTACTTTTATTATGCTTTTGGAGGGATTAGAGTTTGTTTAACATACTTATTGTGTAGAATGTAGAGTAAAAAGTAAAGAGTAAATAAAAAGGGTATTTCATTGGTAACAATTATATACAGATGTTCTATTATTTCAAGCAACTTCCGTTCATCATAACTTCGCGTAACGAATTCCTGGCCTATAACATATGAAACGAAGATGGCGCCCGAATTTTGTAAACATATACCATAAGTGTAACATACAATGTATCGTATACATAAAATGAACTCAGACGAAAGATCACATGGCTTTCATTTGCACTGTCAGTGATGCTGACATTTTCCTTATTGTCTGCCATTTTTGAAAAAAAATTTTGTTTAAATATATTTCTTTCAAAATTTTATCCTGTAATATTACACAACCTTATTATATATAAAAAAATATTCTATTTCAACTATTTACCCTACCACATGTAGTCACAACATAACCTTATCTTTACGTCTTATATACCCTTTTGACACCCACTCTGCTTCTGATTTCTGGCTTATTTTATATAAAAATTTTATATAAAGTTCGGGCTGCCATTTGTTAACAAACGGACTAATAAACAATAATAAAGTCCCTAGTTCTGGGCGCCATTTGTTAACAAACGCAATTTGTTACTTTTTATTTATTAATAATAATGTTTCATATTTCGTACTTACCCCTATTAATTTCTCACTAGGGTCCCAGAGTTAGCTCGTAAGCGAGGCCAGAAACAGTGTGGGGGTACGAAATAAATACTCTAACGACATGTATAGTGAAAAGAAAACTTTTGTTTTAATTTTTCTAAAATTATCATTCTTCACAGTTACACCACTACAATGGAATCTTATACCTACAACAAGACAGCGGCTGTACACTTCCGCTTAATTAATTATTTGTTAACTTTCATTTTTAAATTCTGTAAGTGTCCCGACACAAAGTCATTTTAAATATTCTGCATTTAGATTTGATTTGATTTACTGCGTTTCTAAAAAAAAACAAACATTAACCTTTATTAACAAACCACACATAGTTACATGCGATTCCATTTCGGAAACAAAGCACATTGCTATTTGCCATGAGGCGTAGTTATTGAATCAAATTCAAATTTCTTTCCCCTTTATAATTTTATAAACATAATCCCACCAAAATATAAACATAATCAATCATGTCTTAAATTATAGAATTATATATATTTCACAACCCAGCACTGCTTAAATTTTATATTTGATATTATATTCACGCACTCACACTCTCATTCATGCAATACAATTGTATGGACGTCCCTAACTGAGCTCATTATATTGAATTTAAATAGAATATTAAATTTTGGTTTTATAAATTTGCTACTTAGCTGCAAATCTGTCCAGAAGACGTCGCATCGTTACACGCGCACTACGGATGTTGGTTTTTTAATGTTCACTGATTTAGGTATTCTAAAACTGCCAATGCATTCTGATAAAGTTATACGTGGGTTATTTTATACTTGTGTTCACATTTTAGTTGCAGGCGTAAAGTTATGCAGCCGACGGCGAGCTGAAATGTTCACATCCACACTGTTGATATATATATTATTCTCACTGTTTTATCGAATTCACTTTTGTATACATTTTAATGAAATGTAGGCTCGTCAGCCTACGTATTCACCCAGCCCGGGGAGTGGTTTTAAGTCGACTGCTGAGTTTCCTGTGCACACTACGCGAAAGAATGCATATTAATACGTGACCAAACTCTGGGAAAGTTGGCCGTCTGAGTGTGCGGTTGAAAGCGCTGGCGCGCACTCCACATACCAACGCCAATAAACACCCGTCTAGACGTTAGTCTATTCACCGTAATTTCTTAGTTGCAAATAATATTGAAAAGATTTCACTTACAAAACCCCCATCGGTCTGTACCGTTACAAAACCCCCTCAATGAGAGGTTTTATGCCAAAGCATAAAAACTCTCATTGACACTCTCATACTTTCTAAAGGGATCAGCTAGGATATGTCGCCACAACCCCCTTACTGTTTATTAAAAAAAAATTATAATAACTCACCCTTGGTCCGATGATGGTGACAGTACCTGCATGACCTTACTGGACATCTCCTACGAGATCCCAACACCATAAGGCCAATCAGGCACTTTACGCTCCTGCTCTGACGCGCAGGCCAGCTCAGGACCGCCGTCACATCACCAAACACTGAAACAGTAAATCAAAAATATCAAAATAGTGGCCTGATATAATACCATACCCCTAACTGATCTGTTTCCCCCTAGCTATGTGCTGGTTTGTGTTAAGAAGCACTGGGTTTACTTTAACTCAACAAGAATTATACAGAAGTTCCATTCTCTTAATTCACTACCCTTACTTTTATAAAATTTTTTCGATTCCAATCGATAATAATTAATCCTTTCACATTAACAAGAAGAAATATAAATCTTTATACTAATGCAATAATACTTCCACAATATTTAAACACATTATCAAAATTTACTCAAATACAATTCATCTATATCTCCCCCTTTCTACAATTCTTAAACATTTTCTCTTTTATAGAAGAAGAAAAAATTACTATTATTATTATTATTATTATTATTAACAGTAAGTGATCCGGCGCTGTTAATAATACTTATCCCCTTTACTCCTCCACACACACTATTTCCCCCCGCCCCTGAACTGTTGCGTTCAGTTGCCTCCACAAGGACTGAGGCGGAAAGAGTAAGCACTTTTTTTTTCTCTCACTCCCATCCTTGCTTCAGCGTTACAAAAACTTCAGGGTAAGTACCCCTACTCATTAGCTTAATATATGCCCCTAAGGTCTACCACCTAGATAATTATTATTAATTTATACTAATTAATTGAAAATTTAATTTAATTGATAATTTCTATCTGGGTGAAAATAGCCTGTGTTCAAAATAATCTTAGATTCCCTTATTAAACCCCATTAAATTTCTAGGTTTGACCAATTTCAAAGACAACCAACTGTGGTCAGTTTTTATAATAATTCTGCCCACAGCTGATTGTCATCCAAAACCACGATCTGGGTTGGTAAGGCCGAGATCGCCCGAAATGTAGGGAATCGCATTTAAAACATGCTATACATACATACAATTCATGTTTAAATTCCTACTCTAATACATAATAAACATAATACATAATAATACACTCATAATTAACATTGTGATTATTACATTAAAATAACCAACTCACATTTAACTTTGATCACAATTTACACACCTTACATTTTTTAAATTTGCATATAAAATCATAAAGATTTTACATTTTAATTTCAATTGAACTTTTATTAATTAGCCATCAATTATTTACTATTTATTTATCATATACTACCATTTAATTCTTCACAATTTCAAATTTAATATTAACCTTCATTTTACATTACCTCTCAGTTATTATTACAAACTATGAATTTTCTTTTATTTCACCTTTTCATCCCTATTAGTTTGGGCGATTCTCCGTTCTTCACAATGATTCAATTGAATAGGCATTTATATATCTAACCTTACTCACCTTTCTATTATGCCTCCCTCCATCATTCTGTCTAACGTCTCTTGCACCGCTCGTCTTTTGGAATAAGGAACTGGATAACTTCGCTGCATGAAAGGTGTGTGTTCCCATACCTGCAATACACATTCATAACCCTTTGCCCTTCCCGGAATATCGGCAAACACTCCTCGAAACTGCTTAATCACCTGCCACAACGATGCACGTTGATCACTCCTTACCCCGGACCCTCCACTACAAAATTTATCCTCCCTTTCTTCCCACAATTCTTCACTATTATCTCTCAACTCCCCTTCAAAACTCTCAATATACTCTACCTCTCTACATGAATTTACACCACTGTGTCCCTAAAATGTCTAATACTCTCTTTGTGTGTTACTGGTATTTCGAAATTCTTATTCTCTCTAACTCCCATTAAAATTAATTCTGCTTAAACCACCTGCCTTATTTATCATTATCACCCAAACCCTTTTACAACATTTCACCTTGATATAACACTAGAAAATTCATCACTTCTCTCCTTATAATAATATACCTCAATTTGAACATATTATCTGTTTAATCATCTACTAATCATTATAGAATCTTAATTTCATAAAATCATTTAACTTCATTATCAAACTTTCTTTTGTACAACCTTAATTAAGTAATTAATTTTCAATTATTTAATTCAATCCTTTAAAATCTCACAATTACTTTCATCGCTTATTTAGTCTGTAAAATTTTATAATTATTATTAATTTATACTAATTAATTGAAAATTTAATTTAATTGATAATTAATATTATCAATTTCTACTACATATACACATTGTTTACATAACACATAGTACACCATAATGTAATACACAAATACATTTAACATAATGACATCAACACATAAAAGAATATACAGTCCAACTTATTATTTGTTATCATTAACCACAAATCGTTTCATAAGACAATCCATTTCAAAACCACACTATTCACATAATTAAATGTTCATACACAATAAAACAATTACCCTCCATCGACGAATAACAGTCTAATCTTAGGTCTATACAAGTCATTTATTATTGAATACATTATATTAGTACTATCAATATAATATTTATTTAATTTTTTATATCTTTCCACAGTATCTTTTGAATTGATATGATTATTCCATATTATTCTCTCATGTACCTGGTCACGCTCGAGTATAGTCCTGTCGCCTTTAGTATATTCTGTTAAAATCAGGTAAGTTATATTATCATCTTTAACATCATCTACTGCTATCTCAATTTCACTATAAGGTAAGTACTCGTTATTATTATTACTTCTCTCTCCACCTAACCTTTCTACGAATTCTTCATAATTTCTCTTTACTTTAAATATCTCTATTTCTCTCTTTCTCTCTCTCTCTCTCTCTCTCAATATATTTCTCACCATAACACCAAGCTACACTCTCTCTCTCAAAATATGCAGGAGACACTAACTCATCATTACTGCACCACCTATGAAGTGCACAAAAAACCCAGGGAAATATATTTGCAGACATATCGTCTTCCAAATACTCGCGTGAAGCCATTTCTTCACCCCCTACTACATTAAGGGAAAATGTTACCCCCTGCAATCCCCTTACAAATATACTTTCTCTCACATTTCTCTCTGACTCAATACGCACAAACATCTCATTATCAACTTCTACTCTCTCTACAATTTCGTTATCACTATTGTAAAGGAACTTTTACAAGTACAATTGTAATTGTAGATTTATATTTATAGTGGTGTAGTTGTGTGAGTGCAGATACGCACCGGTATCTACGATAATGTTGTTTTTTATAAAATGTTCTAATTATAACTATTATGGTTATTAGTGTGATTGTATTGTTTAATAGGTGCGTATTAATAGTCCACTTCTTCGATTTAAAATGTTTCGCGCACTCTGTTATATACCTCCCTCACTTACCACACGTGGATATTTTAGTCCTGTTCAGTGACGGTTCCGCTGAAATACATACACTTTACATACAAATAAATATTCAGGTTGAATATTCAATATGGTTATTATACACAATATCAATGATATAATATCTAAATAATGTTCTGAATTATTAGATCTATTTAAACTCTTCCGCCACCTTTTGGTAGAACTGATTAAGAATAAATGAGCTAATTTAAAATTGAAATGATACTCTTTTTCACTGGTAATAAAAAGTGGAGGTTTATTAACAATTCAAGATATTATAAAATTTTTGAACAATTAACAATCAATGGCTAACACCCTTTCAGATAATAATTACAATTAATAAAATTCAAAATAAGACTCTGTTCAGCCTCAAGGCTGGTAAACCTGTTAGTTGTACAATAGTTTAATTTCAAGAGGTTATGTTCTCTTGTATCAGTGAATTACCATGTTCGTAAGGTTCTTTTAGGTAGCATGATACCAGGTACAAGATGTAATATTAATAATAATATAAAATGAACAATAATTAATAACAAACAAACAAATATAAAAATCGAAAATTAGTACCATATATCTGATAGTTATGGTATTATCGTACGCGGAAATGCGCACGCAATCTATAGTACTTGTTTGACAATTATCAAGCGCGTTGGCTTGTACAGTTGAAATGTATTACCTTATTTTAATAATTCGCTTTGAGAATTATTTACTTGCAAGAGAAAAATTTATTAAAAAAAACTCTTGTTATTATTTCCATCTGGTTTGGATTTTACTTGAGAACAGACGTGTAACAGTGAAATTGGCAAGTTACAGTTACGACTCTAAGGTTATGTTATAACGGATATTGTTATAATGGTTAATTATTTTTTAATATTTATTATCTCTTAATCTAAGTACAAACACATTATTCGTAATAGTTTTGATGTGTCATTATCAGTATTACATTTATTCTTTCGCATGAAAGTTAAAAACGTTTACTTTAAAACATCGAAAAATCAAGAAAACAATTTTAGTCAATTGAGTGACTATTGGTATTACTCGTATTTAGTAATGAATGCTTCAAACATAATTCTTTAAATTATGATAAATAATTAAAATATTTATTCAATATTTTAATAATTGTGAATTAATATTTCCCTTAATTCTGATAATTCAATCATAGTTTTTGATACTTCGCTTTTTACTGACTTGCGTAGTATCAACATTGTTTATTTACGAAAATATTATTTCTGTTTCAATGTTATTTAAAATAAAAAATTGTACTCCCGGTTTTTTATCTTTCACAACACTCGCAAGTACGATTGATATTATACACTAATCGTACTTGAATAAATATGCACTCCGCACATTTCACTCGTTTATGTTGGTGTAGTTTAAAGGTTATGTGTATGTTGATTTACTTATGTCTCTGCCGCGCACAATTCAAAAATTAAAACTTCTTCATATCGGCGAGTGACGTGACCTCTCCGTCGAAAGACTGATCATGAACTGTGATGCTTCTTCGAAGCGTCTCTTGCTCGTCTGCCAATATTCATTCATTCGATTGGTTGAAAAAACTATACTCTCCGACCCAAAGCCCTTTGTTTTCTTAAAATATTTAATTTTTTACCAAATTTGGCTTTGCGTTTGAGGCTTTGTGACGTCAGCACTGGTACAAAATTTAATTGAAAAGTTTAAAATCACAATAACTTTCTTAATCTATGTCCTATCGTTAAATGGTTGATGTCAGTGAATTGCGGACATCCTGCGCTTTAATTTAAGTCTAAACATGATTATTTTCCGTCCATCACTTCTATCACTATAACGATTTTATTAATTATTTATGGTGTATCTTATATTTATAAGTCTATTACACCAAATTTAATTATTTATATTAAAACACTTTTTAAATAAACGCTCTGAGTCCATATCTCAACTGGTTTGATTCAAAACTTGGGAATAATTGTTCCCTAAACAATATCTCGTTATGGCGTCTTTAGGCGTCCATATTTGATTTTTCATAAATGTATTTAAAACTAATTTTCCTTATTTAATACTAGTAATATTGCAATCTAATAATACTAGAAACGTCTATTTACATAATTTTACACTAGAATATTTGTACATGACTGTATTTAATCTACTATTTACATTGTTTTAGTCCCCTCCTATCTCTCTTATACAATTGTTACCTTATTTCTGGTTTTTTCTATATAAATTATATCATGTACTAATTGTAATTAGTGTACACTAATTGTACCTAATTCATTACATATTATGGTTAGCTTTTAGCTAGCTCAGAACCCTTCAATTTTTCAGTAATGGGTCTGTTTACATTGTGTCATATCATGGTAGTCATTTATTTTTATTAAAACAATAATTAAATTGTTATTGTTACACTTGGTTTAGGTTTCCAAAGTAGTATTAGACATTATTCTGACTCTTGATAATGTTTTCATTTACTTTTAAACAAGTTTATATGTTACATTTTTTCATAAATAACTTGCTCCTCATGGTTTGTTTACATCTGGGTTCCTTCATCATAGTCATTTGGTTTTTAATTATTTGTATATAAAAAGACTGTTTTCATGGTCATAGTCTGTTCTCAAAGTAGCATTGGGTTTCCCTCTTACTACTGGTAACACTCTTAACAATCTGTGTTCAATCTTTAATACAGTATTTTTCTTAACTAGTTGGTTATACAATGGTTCAGCTTACTTCTGGTTATATGTACATAGTTAGTTAGTTTACAATATTTTGGTTACAATACTGTTATTATTATGTTCAGAATCTATTCTCAAAGTAGTACCAGATGTTTATCTAACTACTGGTAATACTTTTATTAACATTGGTATTTGTTTTGATATTGTATTTTGTCTAACTAAATTGGCATATTTGTTCCATTTCTTCTATCTCTGTGCCATCATATTTGATCTGTTTTATTTACATTGTTGCAATATAATACTCTGTCTATTAGGATTTATTATTATTTATAACAAACTCTTGATTGATATCATAGTTGACGATCATTTATTTACATTAACATGTATGATTTTCTGTTTCATAGGTGTCTTCCCTATGGGGTTATGTAACAATGTACCACATGTTTTAATGCAGTATTTTGCTCCTACTAACATGACTTCAGTATGGTATCTTACTATAATATTTTAATTGTTTTGTTACACATGTTTAAACAACTCCTTCTTAAACAATAACACAAATCTTTTTGTATTAATTACAATATCTCTCTGGTCATTGGTTGAATTTAATTCCTGTCACTTTGTTTGATACATAACAAAGGTTTTTTATTTATTGTCAGTTCTCTATGAACAATAATATAATTGTTCGATTTTATTTTATTCTGGTGGTCTTTTGATTATCTATATTGATCACAGTCTTTATTAAATTAGTCACACTAATTGTCTGTGTTTATTTGACTATTTTAATTCTTGCTGTTTCACTATGAAATTAACATATTTTCTTACACTATAAACTTTATCACTGGGATTGTTTGTGTGATTTATTCAGTTGAAATTAGTTAACTATTCACAGGTTTCACATCTATATTAAGTACTCACTGTAATTGTTTGTGGTTCCTTAAATGTTAAACACTGTTTTTCTTTTCATATTTGATAATCACCATTCCTTTGGTCACTTATATAGTCTCTAGTACACTTGGTTTATGTTGAGTCCTTGCATGATCTATCCATTTTCTTCTCTCTTCATGGTACGCTTCCTTGTCCTTCTTCTTTCTTCTTCTTCAATATTTTCATTGTAGTCACTATCTTCATTTGTTTCCCTCGCCGTTGGAGTTTATTGGTCCTTATTTCGTTGGTTCCCCTCACTGTTGGATTCTATTGGGTCTGGTTACTGATATTTTGTTTTGGCTCATGGTCATTTTCTTTCTTCATTTCGTATTTGATGTTGCTATGTTAATATTATCTTCCTCATCGTTGGATTTTTATATTAATATATTTGTAGATACACATTTTTATACACATAGGTTTATTTATCTAGACATACTTTCATGCTTTTCTCTTACTTGACGTTATATTAGCTTATTTTATGTAACTACCATATTTGGTAACGTTACATATGCCTTCCTATAAGAATTGATTAATTCTGAATTATTATACTATATTTTCCATTGAAGAATTTATCAATTGTTGTACATTCCATGTCGATTCACATGTTTTTTACATATATCCCTTCACTTTCTTCTATTTGAATCATAATTATTTCTTCTCTATGTAATCATCTCCCTTGTTTATTTAGTTCCCTAATTCCCTAACATAAGCTTAGCTGGGGCAGTTTAGAGCGGCTCACTTTGGCTATTCAGCTCTACTGGCCATACTAACTTCAATAAATATGGAGGCAAATCATCTCCTTCAATAATAATAAATGATTGCTGGCATTACTCATCAGTCAATTCATCTCAAATCATCAAAAAATAATAATAGTGGTCGTTCTTCCGACAAATAATAAATATCCTTGGGATTAATTCACGCATCTGCGGTTTATACATTGTTATACTCTCTTTTCTTGATTCAACTCAACTAAATTCTTCACATATTATAGGGATAGTTTGTTTTACATTTCCTCACTGGTATACTCTCATGATTATCTTCGTTAGTATATTACTTTTCATTCTTCTTCATCATTGATTAATCTCTTCATTTTGTGTCACATTGAACGTCATCTCGTCATATTCTTCATTTCAGGTTTTATTCTTCTAGATATAATTCATAAATACATTTATTTTTTCTCCTTTTTCATGGTTTTAGTTGGTATATTTTCCATGTGGTATTGGCTTTTCTCTAGTAAAATACACTAGAAACAATGTGGTTGTGTGTGGTGGTTTGTCTACATTAATACATTTCTTTGGGTTTATTCTTCCAACTTCTCATTTGCTCCTTCTTCCTTTTTCAATAGTACGGGTAGGATGTTAATTCTTACTGGTTGACTAGGCTCTTGGAAATTGTTGTGCCAGGGATGTAATGCGTCAGTCTCGTAAATTGCTCCTTCTTTTTATTAGTACGGGTAAGGTGTTCTTATTACTGGTTGACTAGGCTCTTGGAAATATATATTTATATATAGTTATGCCATAGATCTCGGGTGTCCGTCTCGTAAATTGCTCCTTCTTTATAGTACGGGTGAGGTGTTCTTATTACTCGTTGACGTGGCTCTTGGAAATATCGTGTATCATACGTACATTTGTGCCATGGTTGGTATGTGTCGATCTCATAAATATTTTTCTTTTTTATTAGTACGGGTAAGATGTTAAGTTTTACTGGTTGACGTGGCTCTTGGAATTCATATGTGCCTAGGATGTAATTTGTCTTTCTCGTATGTTGCTCCTTCTTTTTATCGTACTCTATTATTCATAAATACAATGTTCTGAATCCTTTACATAAATTCTTTGGGAGCATGTTTTCTCACATTATAAATTACAATATATTCAATGTTCATTACATAGTTATACAGTTACTTCTCATTTAATATAAACATAATAATCTTCATAGCAATAATACATCCTTTTCCTTTAGTCAACATCTATTTTTATAATCATACTTTCATTTTTCACTTTTTCCAATAAACAATAATCTTCATGGCCACTTTTCATTTTTCATCTTGATATAGTCAACAGTTATATTCATAAGTACCTTCATTTTTCATAACAAATATTTTCATACTTTGCATAATATCCATAATAAAATAATTCTTATCGCTATCTTTTCACTTTTAGTCCCATATTTTAATTGTCGATATATCTCTTCATTGAAGTTTGGTTGTAAGTACCCTTTATCTTTTTGGTAATAGGGTCCTGGAATTCATAAGTGTTGTTTAAATTGTTCTTAGTTACAGTATACGGTCCGGTATATAGCAGTAGCAGTTTCTTTGCAATGCCCTCGATAGTACTTGGGAGTTCTCTATTTTTGATAAGCACTCGGTCTCCCACTTCATATTTGATAACTTTGGGTTGCAACTTTTTGTATTTGAGCCTCAGTTTGTCAGCTCGTTCGACTGCATTATTACAGAATTTTGTTCTGTTAAATTTGACCTCTGCACTTATTGGAAAATTAATGATCTCTGTGATCTCCCGGGGTGGTCTTTTCTCATACATAGCCATGTAGGGTGTTTCGTCCGTCGATTGATGATAGGCTAGGTTTAGGAAGTCTTCAGCCGGGGATAGATACTCCTCCCACTTCCTCTGCTGGCTGTGACAGTAGGTTCTTAAAATCCTTCCTACTTCTCTCAACACTCTCTCAGCAGGGTTGCTGTTGGGGTGATACACCGATGTTTTGTATGTCTTTATTCCCAGATGGATTATTGTTTCCCGCCACTTTCGTCCTCGGAATTGCGTTCCATGGTCTGTAATTATCGACAATGGTTTACCCACTTCGGGTATATACTTATTTATGACTATCTCCAGTATTTTACTTGTCGTAGCTCGATTAAGTGGGTACAGCTTAGTATATTTGGTGTAGTGGTCAAATATGATGATTATATACTTATATTGGTGTCTTCCACCACTCCGTGGAAATGGTCCACAAATGTCCAAGAAAATTTTTTCTAACTTTGCCGTCGATGTAATTGGTATCATTATTCCTTCTCGTTTCTCATTGCTGCATTTTACCAGTTGGCAAATATGACAATTCTGGACATACTTTCTGACTTTTCTACTCATGTCCTTGAAATGCACATGTTCCTGCAATGCCTTTACGACCTTTACTGCGCCCATGTGACCATAGCGTATGTGGTAGTCGATGGTCAATTCTTTTCCTAGGGCTTTTGGTATAACTACCTTCCATTTTTCACCATCTTTACTATGTTTGGTGAATAATAATTGATTATGAGTACAGTAGAAATGTTTTATGTTCTCATCATTGTTTGCTAATTTTTTAATAATCAATGATACCTTGGGATCTTGTTGTTGATGAATGGTTATATCCGATAATATGTTAGTGAGTTCAGATGTACTTTTCAGTAGGTGGTAGACTTTCGCAATGGTTTCCCTCTCTCCTTCAAATGTCTGGGCATTGATGTTTATTCGGGACAACACGTCTGCAGCTATGTTGCTCTTCCCTGGTACGTACTCCCACTGTATGTTGTATTCTTGGAGTGTAAGAGTCCATCTCGTTAATCTACCGTGCTTTAACTTGCAATTCTTAAGAAATGAAATAGATTTGTGGTCTGTCCTCACTGTTACTGTATATCCCAAAATGAAAGTTCTAAATTTTTCGCAAGTAAACACTATACTCAACAATTCCTTTTCCGTTGTATGGTAGTTACGTTCGCATTTGTTCAAAGTTCGGCTTGCGAAACTGATCACTTGATGATTCCCGTCTTGGTCCTCTTGGTATAGCACAGAACCAAGGCTTAGGTCGCTAGCGTCACAGTTCATGAAAAACTGCTTCTCAAAATTAGGGTGATGCAGCATAACAGTTTCGAGAAACTTTTCTTTAATCAATTCGAAGGTAGAGTCTTGATCTGATCCCCACTTCCATTTTTCCTTCGATGATAGTTGTGCCGAAAATCGAGCTGTCAGTTCAGAATAATTGTTTTGGAATTTTCGATAATAATTACAGATTCCGAGGAACGATTGTAATTGCTTTTTATTCTGTGGGACGGGGAAATGCTGGATTGCCTCCATCTTTTCCTGGGATGGTGTAATTCCATACTCTGACAAGTTAAACCCCAAAAATTGCACTTCCTTTGCGATCAATTGTGATTTGTCTAATTTTAGTGTAATATGGTTGTCTTCCAATTTTTGTAATACTTGTGCCACCCGGTTACAGTGCTCTTCCCAATTGTTAGATGCGATCAAGAGGTCGTCGACATATACTGTCGTAAATTGCAATGTGCTGTGGCCCAGTATCTCGTCCATACATTTGACGAATATGGCCACTGAGTTCACTAAGCCGAATGGTAATCTCTTAAAATGGTAATTACGGCCTTCAAAAATAAAAGCTGTGAACTTTCTGCTATTCGGGTGCAGTTCGACCTGCCAATATCCGCAGACCGTATCCCATATACTGTAAAAGTTAGTGCCATAAAATTTCTTTAGTATTTCAACGATTTCTCCAGGCGATGTCCTGTCATTGATTATGGTCTTGTTGAGTTCACGTGCATCCAAACAAATTCTTACTGCACCGTTTTTCTTGGGTACAGCGACAATAGGATTGGTGTACGGGGAATTGCTTACTTCAATTATATCATTTTCTGTTAATCTTTGGATTTTCTCTCTTACAGCTTCTTTCAGTGAAAAGGCGATAGGGTAAGATTTTCGCTTGAATTCTGTCTGGTCCTTGAATTTTAATTCACATTGGAAATTCTTTATTTTCCCGGGCGTATCAGAAAATACGTGACGATATTGGTAGTATATATTTATCAGCTGGTCCCGTTGTTCCCAAGTCAACTCATGGCCATTCTGGTTGGTTTTGAATTCTCGGATTTCATTAATTTTTTCCAACCATAAAGCTTCCTCTGGACTGTCATGAAGTTCCTGGTTGATGGCGCCTTCCTGATGTTCGTGGCCTTCCCTGATGTAATATATTACATGTTCCGAGGGTGCCTTCCTATATTCTGTTAAATCGGCGGTCCACTCAACTTCTTCTGCCTTCATCACTACGGTATTTGCATCCATATTAATTATTGCTGTGTATTTTCGTAATATGTCACAACCAATGAGTAGAGTGAATGGTAGCCCGCTGGCTACAAGGAATACCATCGGTATTGTTTTCCCATTGCTTGATACGTCTAGTTGCACCTGTTGTCGAATAGTCTTATTCTGACGTCCGGTGGCCCCGATGAGTATTATGTTGTTAATTGGTAAGGTTGGTATGGTAGCTTTATTTTCTGATTGGATCCTGTCCAATTCCATTTTGTCAATTAATGATACGTTGGCCCCGGTATCTAACATTGCTGTGGCATTAGTGTTGTTGACTTTCACAGATATATACGCGATTTCACTGTTGCTCGCATCGCCGACAACACTTTCTTTCTCTTCCATTAAATCCTTTCTTATGTTCTTGAGGTAATTGTTGTTGTATATTTTGCGATGATTCGAATGTTTCGCCAAAATATCAGACCCAATAGTCCGGTTCAGTGAGGGTGTTGTTGGTCTTTTCACTGCCGGTTGGTGTTTAAAGACAGGTCACCGTTTTCGTGCCTGTCTTGTGACGTTAAAGCTATGGGTTCCTGATTTCCAGGCCCATGTCCATTGTGATAAACTTCTGTAGTCTGCGTGACTGTTCTATGACCTCCACTGCTGTCGCTTCCATTGGATCGATAGCCGGACTCTCGTTCTTCTCTATCACTATTACTGGAGTGACTGTGTTGGTTTGGGAAACTCCTCCGTCCTTGGTAATAGTTTCTACGATTCCCACCTCGGCTGGCATGGGTGTAGTGTACCCTACGGAAATGATTGTTATTTTGATTACCGTTGCCTTGTCGTGGTTGATGATTGGGAGATTGGTTTTGATATGGCCTATAGTAATTATTACCTCTTTGGTAGTGTGTGTCTCTCTGGTATCCACCTGGACGAGGATTATTATAATTTCCTCTATTCACGTTGTTGCCACCTCCGTCTTGGCGTGGTATTGGTTGATTTTGGAATCTTGGTGGGTTGTTAAAATTTCTTCCTGGGTTATTTCTGTCATTGTGAATGTTGGGGTTATTATTTCCAGGCCCTCCCCGATCATATGCTTGGCTAGGTACTTGTCGGTTTCGTTGATAATACCTTTCTCTTTCGTGGCTTTCTAGCAGGTCGCACATCCCTTGAATTGTTTTTATTTGTGAGTTCAATCTCCCTTGAGAAATACCTTGATTAAAATGGTATGCCAGTTTTGTAACTAGGCATTCTTCTGGAATTGCAGGCTCCAAATTCCTAGCCAAACAAATTTTGCCTAAGAAATAGGTTGTCATCGATTGCCTTCCATTCATATCGAATTTTCCATTTGTAATGTCGTCTCTTATGATGTTTTGGGTGGCTTCCGACCAATACTTTTGTTTAAAAGCCGTTTTAAAAGTGTCATAGCTCCCCACTTCGTGACGGGTTGCTGTCCACCAATTGTCGAATGTATTTTTAAAAGATTCATCCAACATCCCCTTAATGATGGACCATCTGCTCTCTCGGTTTCTGTGTATTATCTCTTCTATCCTTTCTAAGAATTCCAATGGATTTTTAGAATAGGTTCGGAATTCAATCTGGTCCCTGCCTTCTAGGTGACTTAGTCCGGATAGGAAGTTTGGGATTGTTTGCAGACGATGCATCTCGTCTCGGATGTCATCCAACTCTCTCCGTTGACGTTCTGTTAATTGGGTTTTGTCATCATGCACTTGCTGCTTAATAGCGTCCACTTTCACAGAGACTTCTTCGCACTTTTCATTTAGCGTCGACTGCACTACCTTCATCTCCGTTTGTTCCTGTGTTATCACTCCTAGTTGTGCACTGTGTGTCTTCTCCACCTCGCTAATACACTGGTTGATGTCCATTTCTGTCTGTACTAGTTTCAGGCTGGTATTTTCGCCCTCTTTTCGTACTTCAGACATCTCGACATTAATTTATGTTGTTAATATGGCCACTCGTTTTTCAATTTCCTCAACATTTTCTCCCAATCTTCTTTCAATCATTTCTACCGTATCCTTAGCAGTTTCTTCCATCTTGTCACTGTTGATATTTATTTGTTGCCATATTCTTTCATGGTCAGCTTGTATGGTTTCGACATCTCGATTAAATTTAGTATTAATTTCATCAATCTTCTGGTTGGTCTTATCAATTTTTACTCCCAATTCTGCCGATAAGTCTTCTTTCATTATGGTCATTTTCTTCTCTAATAATTCTTCAGTTTTCTTCTGCCCATCTTCCATCCTCCTATTGGTTTCATTTATCTGGTTATTAAATTCTTCTTTTAATAACTCCATATTTTTCTGGCTCTCCCTCTGGCATTCTTCTATTTTTTGGTTGGTGGATCGACTGGCTTCTTCTATTTTACTGTTCAATTCCTCTTTGGTGGATCGACTGGTCTCGTCCAGCTTTTTGATTAATTCTTCCCTTGTGGACTGGTTCTCCTCCTTTGATGATTTCTGGCCTTCCTTTAGTGATTCTATTTGCTCGCTTAAACCCTTGGTGGATTGACTATTTTCGTCCATCTTCTTTGACAATGACTGTAGTATTTCTAGTATACTGGCATTCATGGTCGCCATTGGCTCCTCGGGTTGGTGTATTTCCGGTATAATGCCTTGAGATATAACTTCCGGTTCCTCCTCGTCTGGTTGTTGAACCCCCTCCGCTGGTTCAAGTGGTTTGTCCTTTACTTCCAATAAAATTTCTTCCACGTCTTCCGTTGACATAGCCTCCTTTTCTTCCCTTCTGGCCTCCTTCTCTGCTTCTGTTGCCCTCTTTCTCGACTTTGATCTCCTGGTGTACATCTTGATATGCTGGTAATGTACCTGCTGTCTCTTCACGGATTGGGGTGATTAGGTTACTGGTTATGGTATATTTTCCCTAATTCGAGCTCAGACGTTGGGCGCCAACTTGTAAAGGAACTTTTACAAGTACAATTGTAATTGTAGATTTATATTTATAGTGGTGTAGTTGTGTGAGTGCAGATACGCACCGGTATCTACGATAATGTTGTTTTTTATAAAATGTTCTAATTATAACTATTATGGTTATTAGTGTGATTGTATTGTTTAATAGGTGCGTATTAATAGTCCACTTCTTCGATTTAAAATGTTTCGCGCACTCTGTTATATACCTCCCTCACTTACCACACGTGGATATTTTAGTCCTGTTCAGTGACGGTTCCGCTGAAATACATACACTTTACATACAAATAAATATTCAGGTTGAATATTCAATATGGTTATTATACACAATATCAATGATATAATATCTAAATAATGTTCTGAATTATTAGATCTATTTAAACTCTTCCGCCACCTTTTGGTAGAACTGATTAAGAATAAATGAGCTAATTTAAAATTGAAATGATACTCTTTTTCACTGGTAATAAAAAGTGGAGGTTTATTAACAATTCAAGATATTATAAAATTTTTGAACAATTAACAATCAATGGCTAACAACCTTTCAGATAATAATTACAATTAATAAAATTCAAAATAAGACTCTGTTCAGCCTCAAGGCTGGTAAACCTGTTAGTTGTACAATAGTTTAATTTCAAGAGGTTATGTTCTCTTGTATCAGTGAATTACCATGTTCGTAAGGTTCTTTTAGGTAGCATGATACCAGGTACAAGATGTAATATTAATAATAATATAAAATGAACAATAATTAATAACAAACAAACAAATATAAAAATCGAAAATTAGTACCATATATCTGATAGTTATGGTATTATCGTACGCGGGAATGCGCACGCAATCTATAGTACTTGTTTGACAATTATCAAGCGCGTTGGCTTGTACAGTTGAAATGTATTACCTTATTTTAATAATTCGCTTTGAGAATTATTTACTTGCAAGAGAAAAATTTATTAAAAAAAACTCTTGTTATTATTTCCATCTGGTTTGGATTTTACTTGAGAACAGACGTGTAACAGTGAAATTGGCAAGTTACCGTTACGACTCTAAGGTTATGTTATAACGGATATTGTTATAATGGTTAATTATTTTTTAATATTTATTATTTCTTAATCTAAGTACAAACACATTATTCGTAATAGTTTTGATGTGTCATTATCAGTATTACATTTATTCTTTCGCATGAAAGTTAAAAACGTTTACTTTAAAACATCGAAAAATCAAGAAAACAATTTTAGTCAATTGAGTGACTATTGGTATTACTCGTATTTAGTAATGAATGCTTCAAACATAATTCTTTAAATTATGATAAATAATTAAAATATTTATTCAATATTTTAATAATTGTGAATTAATATTTCCCTTAATTCTGATAATTCAATCATAGTTTTTGATACTTCGCTTTTTACTGACTTGCGTAGTATCAACATTGTTTATTTACGAAAATATTATTTCTGTTTCAATGTTATTTAAAATAAAAAATTGTACTCCCTGTTTTTTATCTTTCACAACACTCGCAAGTACGATTGATATTATACACTAATCGTACTTGAATAAATATGCACTCCGCACATTTCACTCGTTTATGTTGGTGTAGTTTAAAGGTTATGTGTATGTTGATTTACTTATGTCTCTGCCGCGCACAATTCAAAAATTAAAACTTCTTCATATCGGCGAGTGACGTGACCTCTCCGTCGAAAGACTGATCGTGAACTGTGATGCTTCTTCGAAGCGTCTCTTGCTCGTCTGCCAATATTCATTCATTCGATTGGTTGAAAAAACTATAATCTCCGACCCAAAGCCCTTTGTTTTCTTAAAATATTTAATTTTTTACCAAATTTGGCTTTGCGTTTGAGGCTTTGTGACATCAGCACTGGTACAAAATTTAATTGAAAAGTTTAAAGTCACAATAACTTTCTTAATCTATGTCCTATCGTTAAATGGTTGATGTCAGTGAATTGCGGACATCCTGCGCTTTAATTTAAGTCTAAACATGATTATTTTCCGTCCATCACTTCTATCACTATAACGATTTTATTAATTATTTATGGTGTATCTTATATTTATAAGTCTATTACACCAAATTTAATTATTTATATTAAAACACTTTTTAAATAAACGCTCTGAGTCCATATCTCAACTGGTTTGATTCAAAACTTGGGAATAATTGTTCCCTAAACAATATCTCGTTATGGCGTCTTTAGGCGTCCATATTTGATTTTTCATAAATGTATTTAAAACTAATTTTCCTTATTTAATACTAGTAATATTGCAATCTAATAATACTAGAAACGTCTATTTACATAATTTTACACTAGAATATTTGTACATGACTGTATTTAATCTACTATTTACATTGTTTTAGTCCCCTCCTATCTCTCTTATACAATTGTTACCTTATTTCTGGTTTTTTCTATATAAATTATATCATGTACTAATTGTAATTAGTGTACACTCATTGTACCTAATTCATTACATATTATGGTTAGCTTTTAGCTAGCTCAGAACCCTTCAATTTTTCAGTAATGGGTCTGTTTACATTGTGTCATATATTTTTATTGTCATATATTGGTAGTCATTTATTTTTATTAAAACAATAATTAAATTGTTATTGTTACACTTGGTTTAGGTTTCCAAAGTAGTATTAGACATTATTCTGACTCTTGATAATGTTTTCATTTACTTTTAAACAAGTTTATATGTTACATTTTTTCATAAATAACTTGCTCCTCATGGTTTGTTTACATCTGGGTTCCTTCATCATAGTCATTTGGTTTTTAATTATTTGTATATAAAAAGACTGTTTTCATGGTCATAGTCTGTTCTCAAAGTAGCATTGGGTTTCCCTCTTACTATTGGTAACACTCTTAACAATCTGTGTTCAATCTTTAATACAGTATTTTTCTTAACTAGTTGGTTATACAGTGGTTCAGCTTACTTCTGGTTATATGTACATAGTTAGTTAGTTTACAATATTTTGGTTACAATACTGTTATTATTATGTTCAGAATCTGTTCTCAAAGTAGTACCAGATGTTTATCTAACTACTGGTAATACTTTTATTAACATTGGTATTTGTTTTGATATTGTATTTTGTCTAACTAAATTGGCATATTTGTTCCATTTCTTCTATCTCTGTGCCATCATATTTGATCTGTTTTATTTACATTGTTGCAATATAATACTCTGTCTATTAGGATTTATTATTATTTATAACAAACTCTTGATTGATATCATAGTTGACGATCATTTATTTACATTAACATGTATGATTTTCTGTTTCATAGGTGTCTTCCCTATGGGGTTATGTAACAATGTACCACATGTTTTAATGCAGTATTTTGCTCCTACTAACATGACTTCAGTATGGTATCTTACTATAATATTTTAATTGTTTTGTTACACATGTTTACACAACTCCTTCTTAAACAATAACACAAATCTTTTTGTATTAATTACAATATCTCTCTGGTCATTGGTTGAATTTAATTCCTGTCACTTTGTTTGATACATAACAAAGGTTTTTTATTTATTGTCAGTTCTCTATGAACAATAATATAATTGTTCGATTTTATTTTATTCTGGTGGTCTTTTGATTATCTATATTGATCACAGTCTTTATTAAATTAGTCACACTAATTGTCTGTGTTTATTTGACTATTTTAATTCTTGCTGTTTCACTATGAAATTAACATATTTTCTTACACTATAAACTTTACCACTGGGATTGTTTGTGTGGTTTATTCAGTTGAAATTAGTTAACTATTCACAGGTTTCACATCTATATTAAGTACTCACTGTAATTGTTTGTGGTTCCTTAAATGTTAAACACTGTTTTTCTTTTCATATTTGATAATCACCATTCCTTTGGTCACTTATATAGTCTCTAGTACACTTGGTTTATGTTGAGTCCTTGCATGATCTATCCATTTTCTTCTCTCTTCATGGTACGCTTCCTTGTCCTTCTTCTTTCTTCTTCTTCAATATTTTCATTGTAGTCACTATCTTCATTTATTTCCCTCGCCGTTGGAGTTTATTGGTCCTTATTTCGTTGGTTCCCCTCACTGTTGGATCCTATTGGGTCTGGTTACTGATATTTTGTTTTGGCTCATGGTCATTTTCTTTCTTCATTTCGTATTTGATGTTGCTATGTTAATATTATCTTCCTCATCGTTGGATTTTTATATTAATATATTTGTAGATACACATTTTTATACACATAGGTTTATTTATCTAGACATACTTTCATGCTTTTCTCTTACTTGACGTTATATTAGCTTATTTTATGTAACTACCATATTTGGTAACGTTACATATGCCTTCCTATAAGAATTGATTAATTCTGAATTATTATACTATATTTTCCATTGAAGAATTTATCAATTGTTGTACATTCCATGTCGATTCACATGTTTTTTACATATATCCCTTCACTTTCTTCTATTTGAATCATAATTTATTTAGTTCCCTAATTCCCTAACATAAGCTTAGCTGGGGCAGTTTAGAGCGGCTCACTTTGGCTATTCAACTCTACTGGCCATACTAACTTCAATAAATATGGAGGCAAATCATCTCCTTCAATAATAATAAATGATTGCTGGCATTACTCATCAGTCAATTCATCTCAAATCATCAAAAAATAATAATAGTGGTCGTTCTTCCGACAAATAATAAATATCCTTGGGATTAATTCACGCATCTACGGTTTATACATTGTTATACTCTCTTTTCTTGATTCAACTCAACTAAATTCTTCACATATTATAGGGATAGTTTGTTTTACATTTCCTCACTGGTATACTCTCATGATTATCTTCGTTAGTATATTACTTTTCATTCTTCTTCATCATTGATTAATCTCTTCATTTTGTGTCACATTGAACGTCATCTCGTCATATTCTTCATTTCAGGTTTTATTCTTCTAGATATAATTCATAAATACATTTATTTTTTCTCCTTTTTCATGGTTTTAGTTGGTATATTTTCCATGTGGTATTGGCTTTTCTCTAGTAAAATACACTAGAAACAATGTGGTTGTGTGTGGTGGTTTGTCTACATTAATACATTTCTTTGGGTTTATTCTTCCAACTTCTCATTTGCTCCTTCTTCCTTTTTCAATAGTACGGGTAGGATGTTAATTCTTACTGGTTGACTAGGCTCTTGGAAATTGTTGTGCCAGGGATGTAATGCGTCAGTCTTGTAAATTGCTCCTTCTTTTTATTAGTACGGGTAAGGTGTTCTTATTACTGGTTGACTAGGCTCTTGGAAATATATATTTATATATAGTTATGCCATAGATCTCGGGTGTCCGTCTCGCAAATTGCTCCTTCTTTATAGTACGGGTGAGGTGTTCTTATTACTCGTTGACGTGGCTCTTGGAAATATCGTGTATCATACGTACATTTGTGCCATGGTTGGTATGTGTCGATCTCGTAAATATTTTTCTTTTTTATTAGTACGGGTAAGATGTTAAGTTTTACTGGTTGACGTGGCTCTTGGAATTCATATGTGCCTAGGATGTAATTTGTCTTTCTTGTATGTTGCTCCTTCTTTTTATAGTACTCTATTATTCATAAATACAATGTTCTGAATCCTTTACATAAATTCTTTGGGAGCATGTTTTCTCACATTATAAATTACAATATATTCAATGTTCATTACATAGTTATACAGTTACTTCTCATTTAATATAAACATAATAATCTTCATAGCAATAATACATCCTTTTTCTTTAGTCAACATCTATTTTTATAATCATACTTTCATTTTTCACTTTTTCAAATAAACAATAATCTTCATGGCCACTTTTCATTTTTCATCTTGATATAGTCAACAGTTATATTCATAAGTACCTTCATTTTTCATAACAAATATTTTCATACTTTGCATAATATCCATAATAAAATAATTCTTATCGCTATCTTTTCACTTTTAGTCCCATATTTTAATTGTAGATATATCTTTTCATTGAAGTTTGGTTGTAAGTACCCTTTATCTTTTTGGTAATAGGGTCCTGGAATTCATAAGTGTTGTTTAAATTGTTCTTGGTTACAGTATACGGTCCGGTATATAGCAGTAGCAGTTTCTTTGCAATGCCCTCGATAGTACTTGGGAGTTCTCTATTTTTGATAAGCACTCGGTCTCCCACTTCATATTTGATAACTTTGGGTTGCAACTTTTTGTATTTGAGCCTCAGTTTGTCAGCTCGTTCGACTGCATTATTACAGAATTTTGTTCTGTTAAATTTGACCTCTGCACTTATTGGAAAATTAATGATCTCTGTGATCTCCCGGGGTGGTCTTTTCTCATACATAGCCATGTAGGGTGTTTCGTCCGTCGATTGATGATAGGCTAGGTTTAGGAAGTCTTCAGCCGGGGATAGATACTCCTCCCACTTCCTCTGCTGGCTGTGACAGTAGGTTCTTAAAATCCTTCCTACTTCTCTCAACACTCTCTCAGCAGGGTTGCTGTTGGGGTGATACACCGATGTTTTGTATGTCTTTATTCCCAGATGGATTATTGTTTCCCGCCACTTTCGTCCTCGGAATTGCGTTCCATGGTCTGTAATTATCGACAATGGTTTACCCACTTCGGGTATATACTTATTTATGACTATCTCCAGTATTTTACTTGTCGTAGCTCGATTAAGTGGGTACAGCTTAGTATATTTGGTGTAGTGGTCAAATATGATGATTATATACTTATATTGGTGTCTTCCACCACTCCGTGGAAATGGTCCACAAATGTCCAAGAAAATTTTTTCTAACTTTGCCGTCGATGTAATTGGTATCATTATTCCTTCTCGTTTCTCATTGCTGCATTTTACCAGTTGGCAAATATGACAATTCTGGACATACTTTCTGACTTTTCTACTCATGTCCTTGAAATGCACATGTTCCTGCAATGCCTTTACGACCTTTACTGCGCCCATGTGACCATAGCGTATGTGGTAGTCGATGGTCAATTCTTTTCCTAGGGCTTTTGGTATAACTACCATCCATTTTTCACCATCTTTACTATGTTTGGTGAATAATAATTGATTATGAGTACAGTAGAAATGTTTTATGTTCTCATCATTGTTTGCTAATTTTTTAATAATCAATGATACCTTGGGATCTTGTTGTTGATGAATGGTTATATCCGATAATATGTTAGTGAGTTCAGATGTACTTTTCAGTAGGTGGTAGACTTTCGCAATGGTTTCCCTCTCTCCTTCAAATGTCTGGGCGTTGATGTTTATTCGGGACAACACGTCTGCAGCTATGTTGCTCTTCCCTGGTACGTACTCCCACTGTATGTTGTATTCTTGGAGTGTAAGAGTCCATCTCGTTAATCTACCGTGCTTTAACTTGCAATTCTTGAGAAATGAAATAGATTTGTGGTCTGTCCTCACTGTTACTGTATATCCCAAAATGAAAGTTCTAAATTTTTCGCAAGTAAACACTATACTCAACAATTCCTTTTCCGTTGTATGGTAGTTACGTTTGCATTTGTTCAAAGTTCGGCGTGCGAAACTGATCACTTGATGATTCCCGTCTTGGTCCTCTTGGTATAGCACAGAACCAAGGCTTAGGTCGCTAGCGTCACAGTTCATGAAAAACTGCTTCTCAAAATTAGGGTGATGCAGCATAACAGTTTCGAGAAACTTTTCTTTAATCAATTCGAAGGTAGAGTCTTGATCTGATCCCCACTTCCATTTTTCCTTCGACGATAGTTGTGCCGAAAATCGAGCTGTCAGTTCAGAATAATTGTTTTGGAATTTTCGATAATAATTACAGATTCCGAGGAACGATTGTAATTGCTTTTTATTCTGTGGGACGGGGAAACGCTGGATTGCCTCCATCTTTTCCTGGGATGGTGTAATTCCATACTCTGACAAGTTAAACCCCAAAAATTGCACTTCCTTTGCGATCAATTGTGATTTGTCTAATTTTAGTCTAATATGGTTGTCTTCCAATTTTTGTAATACTTGTGCCACCCGGTTACAGTGCTCTTCCCAATTGTTAGATGCGATCAAGAGGTCATCGACATATACTGTCGTAAATTGCAATGTGCTGTGGCCCAGTATCTCGTCCATACATTTGACGAATATAACCACTGAGTTCACTAAGCCGAATGGTAATCTCTTAAAATGGTAATTACGGCCTTCAAAAATAAAAGCTGTGAACTTTCTGCTATTCGGGTGCAGTTCGACCTGCCAATATCCGCAGACCGTATCCCATATACTGTAAAATTTAGTGCCATAAAATTTCTTTAGTATTTCATCGATTTCTCCAGGCGATGTCCTGTCATTGATTATGGTCTTGTTGAGTTCACGTGCATCCAAACAAATTCTTACTGCACCGTTTTTCTTGGGTACAGCGACAATAGGATTGGTGTACGGGGAATTGCTTACTTCAATTATATCATTTTCTGTTAATCTTTGGATTTTCTCTCTTACAGCTTCTTTCAGTGAAAAGGCGATAGGGTAAGATTTTCGCTTGAATTCTGTCTGGTCCTTGAATTTTAATTCACATTGGAAATTCTTTATTTTCCCGGGCGTATCAGAAAATACGTGACGATATTGGTAGTATATATTTATCAGCTGGTCCCGTTGTTCCCAAGTCAACTCATGGCCATTCTGGTTGGTTTTGAATTCTCGGATTTCATTAATTTTTTCCAACCATAAAGCTTCCTCTGGACTGTCATGAAGTTCCTGGTTGATGGCGCCTTCCTGATGTTCGTGGCCTTCCCTGATGTAATATATTACATGTTCCGAGGGTGCCTTCCTATATTCTGTTAAATCGGCGGTCCACTCAACTTCTTCTGCCTTCATCACTACGGTATTTGCATCCATATTAATTATTGCTGTGTATTTTCGTAATATGTCACAACCAATGAGTAGAGTGAATGGTAGCCCGCTGGCTACAAGGAATACCATCGGTATTGTTTTCCCATTGCTTGATACGTCTAGTTGCACCTGTTGTCGAATAGTCTTATTCTGACGTCCGGTGGCCCCGATGAGTATTATGTTGTTAATTGGTAAGGTTGGTATGGTAGCTTTATTTTCTGATTGGATCCTGTCCAATTCCATTTTGTCAATTAATGATACGTTGGCCCCGGTATCTAACATTGCTGTGGCATTAGTGTTGTTGACTTTCACAGATATATACGCGATTTCATTGTTGCTCGCATCGCCGATAACACTTTCTTTCTCTTCCATTAAATCCTTTCTTATGTTCTTGAGGTAATTGTTGTTGTATATTTTGCGATGATTCGAATGTTTCGCCAAAATATCAGACCCAATAGTCCGGTTCAGTGAGGGTGTTGTTGGTCTTTTCACTGCCGATTGGTGTTTAAAGGCAGGTCACCGTTTTCGTACCTGTCTTGTGACGTTGAAGCTATGGGTTCCTGATTTCCAGGCCCATGTCCATTGTGATAAACTTCTGTAGTCTGCGTGACTGTTCTATGACCTCCACTGCTGTCGCTTCCATTGGATCGATAGCCGGACTCTCGTTCTTCTCTATCACTATTACTGGAGTGACTGTGTTGGTTTGGGAAACTCCTCCGTCCTTGGTAATAGTTTCTACGATTCCCACCTCGGCTGGCATGGGTGTAGTGTACCCTACGGAAATGATTGTTATTTTGATTACCGTTGCCTTGTCGTGGTTGATGATTGGGAGATTGGTTTTGATATGGCCTATAGTAATTATTACCTCTTTGGTAGTGTGTGTCTGTCTGGTATCCACCTGGACGAGGATTATTATAATTTCCTCTATTCACGTTGTTGCCACCTCCGTCTTGGCGTGGTATTGGTTGATTTTGGAATCTTGGTGGGTTGTTAAAATTTCTTCCTGGGTTATTTCTGTCATTGTGAATGTTGGGGTTATTATTTCCAGGCCCTCCCCGATCATCTGCTTGGCTAGGTACTTGTCGGTTTCGTTGATAATACCTTTCTCTTTCGTGGCTTTCTAGCAGGTCGCACATCCCTTGAATTGTTTTTATTTGTGAGTTCAATCTCCCTTGAGAAATACCTTGATTAAAATGGTATGCCAGTTTTGTAACTAGGCATTCTTCTGGAATTGCAGGCTCCAAATTCCTAGCCAAACAAATTTTTCCTAAGAAATAGGTTGTCATCGATTGCCTTCCATTCACATCGAATTTTCCATTTGTAATGTCGTCTCTTATGATGTTTTGGGTGGCTTCCGACCAATACTTTTGTTTAAAAGCCGTTTTAAAAGTGTCATAGCTCCCCACTTCGTGACGGGTTGCTGTCCACCAATTGTCGAATGTATTTTTAAAAGATTCATCCAACATCCCCTTAATGATGGACCATCTGCTCTCTCGGTTTCTGTGTATTATCTCTTCTATCCTTTCTAAGAATTCCAATGGATTTTTAGAATAGGTTCGGAATTCAATCTGGTCCCTGCCTTCTAGGTGACTTAGTCCGGATAGGAAGTTTGGGATTGTTTGCAGACGATGCATCTCGTCTCGGATGTCATCCAACTCTCTCCGTTGACGTTCTGTTAATTGGGTTTTGTCATCATGCACTTGCTGCTTAATAGCGTCCACTTTCACAGAGACTTCTTCGCACTTTTCATTTAGCGTCGACTGCACTACCTTCATCTCCGTTTGTTCCTGTGTTATCACTCCTAGTTGTGCACTGTGTGTCTTCTCCACCTCGCTAATACGCTGGTTGATGTCCATTTCTGTCTGTACTAGTTTCAGGCTGGTATTTTCGCCCTCTTTTCGTACTTCAGACATCTCGACATTAATTTCTGTTGTTAATATGGCCACTCGTATATTCGATTTCCTCAACATTTTCTCCCAATCTTCTTTCAATCATTTCTACCATATCCTTAGCAGTTTCTTCCATCTTGTCACTGTTGATATTTATTTGTTGCCATATTATTTCGTGGTCAGCTTGTATGGTTTCGACATCTCGATTAAATTTAGCATTAATTTCATCAATCTTCTGGTTGGTCTTATCAATTTTTACTCCCAATTCTGCCGATAAGTCTTCTTTCATTATAGTCATTTTCTTCTCTAATAATTCTTCGGTTTTCTTCTGCCCATCTTCCATCCTCCTATTGGTTTCATTTATCTGGTTATTAAATTCTTCTTTTAATAACTCCATATTTTTCTGGCTCTCCCTCTGGCCTTCTTCTATTTTTTGGTTGGTGGATCGACTGGCTTCTTCTATTTTACTGTTCAATTCCTCTTTGGTGGATCGACTGGTCTCGTCCAACTTTTTGATTAATTCTTCCCTTGTGGACTGGTTCTCCTCCTTTGATGATCTGGCCTTCCTTTAGTGATTCTATTTGCTCGCTTAAACCCTTGGTGGATTGACTATTTTCGTCCATCTTCTTTGACAATGACTGTAGTATTTCTAGTATACTGGCATTCATGGTCGCCATTGGCTCCTCGGGTTGGTGTATTTCCGGTATAATGCCTTGAGATATAACTTCCGGTTCCTCCTCGTCTGGTTGTTGAACCCCCTCCGCTGGTTCAAGTGGTTTGTCCTTTACTTCCAATAAAATTTCTTCCACGTCTTCCGTTGACATAGCCTCCTTTTCTTCCCTTCTGGCCTCCTTCTCTGCTTCTGTTGCCCTCTTTCTCGACTTTGATCTCCTGGTGTACATCTTGATATGCTGGTAATGTACCTGCTGTCTCTTCACGGATTGGGGTGATTAGGTTACTGGTTATGGTATATTTTCCCTAATTCGAGCTCAGACGTTGGGCGCCAACTTGTAAAGGAACTTTTACAAGTACAATTGTAATTGTAGATTTATATTTATAGTGGTGTAGTTGTGTGAGTGCAGATACGCACCGGTATCTACGATAATGTTGTTTTTTATAAAATGTTCTAATTATAACTATTATGGTTATTAGTGTGATTGTATTGTTTAATAGGTGCGTATTAATAGTCCACTTCTTCGATTTAAAATGTTTCGCGCACTCTGTTATATACCTCCCTCACTTACCACACGTGGATATTTTAGTCCTGTTCAGTGACGGTTCCGCTGAAATACATACAGTTTACATACAAATAAATATTCAGGTTGAATATTCAATATGGTTATTATACACAATATCAATGATATAATATCTAAATAATGTTCTGAATTATTAGATCTATTTAAACTCTTCCGCCACCTTTTGGTAGAACTGATTAAGAATAAATGAGCTAATTTAAAATTGAAATGATACTCTTTTTCACTGGTAATAAAAAGTGGAGGTTTATTAACAATTCAAGATATTATAAAATTTTTGAACAATTAACAATCAATGGCTAACAACCTTTCAGATAATAATTACAATTAATAAAATTCAAAATAAGACTCTGTTCAGCCTCAAGGCTGGTAAACCTGTTAGTTGTACAATAGTTTAATTTCAAGAGGTTATGTTCTCTTGTATCAGTGAATTACCATGTTCGTAAGGTTCTTTTAGGTAGCATGATACCAGGTACAAGATGTAATATTAATAATAATATAAAATGAACAATAATTAATAACAAACAAACAAATATAAAAATCGAAAATTAGTACCATATATCTGATAGTTATGGTATTATCGTACGCGGGAATGCGCACGCAATCTATAGTACTTGTTTGACAATTATCAAGCGCGTTGGCTTGTACAGTTGAAATGTATTACCTTATTTTAATAATTCGCTTTGAGAATTATTTACTTGCAAGAGAAAAATTTATTAAAAAAAACTCTTGTTATTATTTCCATCTGGTTTGGATTTTACTTGAGAACAGACGTGTAACAGTGAAATTGGCAAGTTACCGTTACGACTCTAAGGTTATGTTATAACGGATATTGTTATAATGGTTAATTATTTTTTAATATTTATTATTTCTTAATCTAAGTACAAACACATTATTCGTAATAGTTTTGATGTGTCATTATCAGTATTACATTTATTCTTTCGCATGAAAGTTAAAAACGTTTACTTTAAAACATCGAAAAATCAAGAAAACAATTTTAGTCAATTGAGTGACTATTGGTATTACTCGTATTTAGTAATGAATGCTTCAAACATAATTCTTTAAATTATGATAAATAATTAAAATATTTATTCAATATTTTAATAATTGTGAATTAATATTTCCCTTAATTCTGATAATTCAATCATAGTTTTTGATACTTCGCTTTTTACTGACTTGCGTAGTATCAACATTGTTTATTTACGAAAATATTATTTCTGTTTCAATGTTATTTAAAATAAAAAATTGTACTCCCTGTTTTTTATCTTTCACAACACTCGCAAGTACGATTGATATTATACACTAATCGTACTTGAATAAATATGCACTCCGCACATTTCACTCGTTTATGTTGGTGTAGTTTAAAGGTTATGTGTATGTTGATTTACTTATGTCTCTGCCGCGCACAATTCAAAAATTAAAACTTCTTCATATCGGCGAGTGACGTGACCTCTCCGTCGAAAGACTGATCGTGAACTGTGATGCTTCTTCGAAGCGTCTCTTGCTCGTCTGCCAATATTCATTCATTCGATTGGTTGAAAAAACTATAATCTCCGACCCAAAGCCCTTTGTTTTCTTAAAATATTTAATTTTTTACCAAATTTGGCTTTGCGTTTGAGGCTTTGTGACATCAGCACTGGTACAAAATTTAATTGAAAAGTTTAAAGTCACAATAACTTTCTTAATCTATGTCCTATCGTTAAATGGTTGATGTCAGTGAATTGCGGACATCCTGCGCTTTAATTTAAGTCTAAACATGATTATTTTCCGTCCATCACTTCTATCACTATAACGATTTTATTAATTATTTATGGTGTATCTTATATTTATAAGTCTATTACACCAAATTTAATTATTTATATTAAAACACTTTTTAAATAAACGCTCTGAGTCCATATCTCAACTGGTTTGATTCAAAACTTGGGAATAATTGTTCCCTAAACAATATCTCGTTATGGCGTCTTTAGGCGTCCATATTTGATTTTTCATAAATGTATTTAAAACTAATTTTCCTTATTTAATACTAGTAATATTGCAATCTAATAATACTAGAAACGTCTATTTACATAATTTTACACTAGAATATTTGTACATGACTGTATTTAATCTACTATTTACATTGTTTTAGTCCCCTCCTATCTCTCTTATACAATTGTTACCTTATTTCTGGTTTTTTCTATATAAATTATATCATGTACTAATTGTAATTAGTGTACACTAATTGTACCTAATTCATTACATATTATGGTTAGCTTTTAGCTAGCTCAGAACCCTTCAATTTTTCAGTAATGGGTCTGTTTACATTGTGTCATATCATGGTAGTCATTTATTTTTATTAAAACAATAATTAAATTGTTATTGTTACACTTGGTTTAGGTTTCCAAAGTAGTATTAGACATTATTCTGACTCTTGATAATGTTTTCATTTACTTTTAAACAAGTTTATATGTTACATTTTTTCATAAATAACTTGCTCCTCATGGTTTGTTTACATCTGGGTTCCTTCATCATAGTCATTTGGTTTTTAATTATTTGTATATAAAAAGACTGTTTTCATGGTCATAGTCTGTTCTCAAAGTAGCATTGGGTTTCCCTCTTACTACTGGTAACACTCTTAACAATCTGTGTTCAATCTTTAATACAGTATTTTTCTTAACTAGTTGGTTATACAATGGTTCAGCTTACTTCTGGTTATATGTACATAGTTAGTTAGTTTACAATATTTTGGTTACAATACTGTTATTATTATGTTCAGAATCTGTTCTCAAAGTAGTACCAGATGTTTGTCTAACTACTGGTAATACTTTTATTAACATTGGTATTTATTTTGATATTGTATTTTGTCTAACTAAATTGGCATATTTGTTCCATTTCTTCTATCTCTGTGCCATCATATTTGATCTGTTTTATTTACATTGTTGCAATATAATACTCTGTCTATTAGGATTTATTATTATTTATAACAAACTCTTGATTGATATCATAGTTGACGATCATTTATTTACATTAACATGTATGATTTTCTGTTTCATAGGTGTCTTCCCTATGGGGTTATGTAACAATGTACCACATGTTTTAATGCAGTATTTTGCTCCTACTAACATGACTTCAGTATGGTATCTTACTATAATATTTTAATTGTTTTGTTACACATGTTTACACAACTCCTTCTTAAACAATAACACAAATCTTTTTGTATTAATTACAATATCTCTCTGGTCATTGGTTGAATTTAATTCCTGTCACTTTGTTTGATACATAACAAAGGTTTTTTATTTATTGTCAGTTCTCTATGAACAATAATATAATTGTTCGATTTTATTTTATTCTGGTGGTCTTTTGATTATCTATATTGATCACAGTCTTTATTAAATTAGTCACACTAATTGTCTGTGTTTATTTGACTATTTTAATTCTTGCTGTTTCACTATGAAATTAACATATTTTCTTACACTAAACTTCTGTAGTCTGCGTGACTGTTCTATGACCTCCACTGCTGTCACTTCCATTGGATCGATAGCCGGACTCTCGTTCTTCTCTATCACTATTACTGGAGTGACTGTGTTGGTTTGGGAAACTCCTCCGTCCTTGGTAATAGTTTCTACGATTCCCACCTCGGCTGGCATGGGTGTAGTGTACCCTACGGAAATGATTGTTATTTTGATTACCGTTGCCTTGTCATGGTTGATGATTGGGAGATTGGTTTTGATATGGCCTATAGTAATTATTACCTCTTTGGTAGTGTGTGTCTCTCTGGTATCCACCTGGACGAGGATTATTATAATTTCCTCTATTCACGTTGTTGCCACCTCCGTCTTGGCCTGGTATTGGTTGATTTTGGAATCTTGGTGGGTTGTTAAAATTTCTTCCTGGGTTATTTCTGTCATTGTGAATGTTGGGGTTATTATTTCCAGGCCCTCCCCGATCATATGCTTGGCTAGGTACTTGTCGGTTTCGTTGATAATACCTTTCTCTTTCGTGGCTTTCTAGCAGGTCGCACATCCCTTGAATTGTTTTTATTTGTGAGTTCAATCTCCCTTGTGAAATACCTTGATTAAAATGGTATGCCAGTTTTGTAACTAGGCATTCTTCTGGAATTGCAGGCTCCAAATTCCTAGCCAAACAAATTTTGCCTAAGAAATAGGTTGTCATCGATTGCCTTCCATTCACATCGAATTTTCCATTTGTAATGTCGTCTCTTATGATGTTTTGGGTGGCTTCCGACCAATACTTTTGTTTAAAAGCCATTTTAAAAGTGTCATAGCTCCCCACTTCGTGACGGGTTGCTGTCCACCAATTGTCGAATGTATTTTTAAAAGATTCATCCAACATCCCCTTAATGATGGACCATCTGCTCTCTCGGTTTCTGTGTATTATCTCTTCTATCCTTTCTAAGAATTCCAATGGATTTTTAGAATAGGTTCGGAATTCAATCTGGTCCCTGCCTTCTAGGTGACTTAGTCCGGATAGGAAGTTTGGGATTGTTTGCAGACGATGCATCTCGTCTCGGATGTCATCCAACTCTCTCCGTTGACATTCTGTTAATTAATAAATACGAAATAAATACTCTAACGACATGTATAGTGAAAAGAAAACTTTTGTTTTAATTTTTCTAAAATTATCATTCTTCACAGTTACACCACTACAATGGAATCTTATACCTACAACAAGACAGCGGCTGTACACTTCCGCTTAATTAATTATTTGTTAACTTTCATTTTTAAATTCTGTAAGTGTCCCGACACAAAGTCATTTTAAATATTCTGCATTTAGATTTGATTTGATTTACTGCGTTTCTAAAAAAAAAAAACATAAACATTAACCTTTATTAACAAACCACACAAAGTTACATGCGATTCCATTTCGGAAACAAAGCACATTGCTATTTGCCATGAGGCGTAGTTATTGAATCAAATTCAAATTTCTTTCCCCTTTATAATTTTATAAACATAATCCCACCAAAATATAAACATAATCAATCACGTCTTAAATTATAGAATTATATATATTTCACAACCCAGCACTGCTTAAATTTTATATTTGATATTATATTCACGCACTCACACTCTCATTCATGCAATACAATTGTATGGACGTCCCTAACTGAGCTCATTATATTGAATTTAAATAGAATATTAAATTTTGGTTTTATAAATTTGCTACTTAGCTGCAAATCTGTCCAGAAGACGTCGCATCGTTACACGCGCACTACGGATGTTGGTTTTTTAATGTTCACTGATTTAGGTATTCTAAAACTGCCAATGCATTCTGATAAAGTTATACGTGGGTTATTTTATACTTGTTGTGTTCACATTTTAGTTGCAGGCGTAAAGTTATGCAGCCGACGGCGAGCTGAAATGTTCACATCCACACTGTTGATATATATATTATTCTCACTGTTTTATCGAATTCACTTTTGTATACATTTTAATAAAATTTAGGCTCGTCAGCCTATGTATTCACCCAGCCCGGGGAGTGGTTTTAAGTCGACTGCTGAGTTTCCTGTGCACACTACGCGAAAGAATGCATATTAATGCGTGACCAAACTCTGGGAAAGTTGGCCGTCCGAGTGCGCGGTTGAAAGCGCTGGTGCGCACTCCACATACCAACGCCAATATACACCCGTCTAGACGTTACAGTCTATTCACCGTAATTTCTTAGTTGCAAATAATATTGAAAAGATTTCACTTACAAAACCCCCATCGGTCTGTACCGTTACAAAACCCCCTCAATGAGAGGTTTTATGCCAAAGCATAAAAACTCTCATTGACACTCTCATACTTTCTAAAGGTATCAGCTAGGATATGTCGCCACAACCCCCTTACTGTTTATTAAAAAAAAATTATAGTAACTCACCCTTGGTCCGATGATGGTGACAGTACCTGCATGACCTTACTGGACTTCTCCTATGAGATCCCAACACCATAAGGCCAATCAGGCACTTTACGCTCCTGCTCTGACGCGCAGGCCAGCTCAGGACCGCCGTCACATCACCAAACACTGAAACAGTAAATCAAAAATATCAAAATAGTGGCCTGATATAATACCATACCCCTAACTGATCTGTTTCCCCCTAGCTATGTGCTGGTTTGTGTTAAGAAGCACTGGGTTTACTTTAACTCAACAAGAATTATACAGAAGTTCCATTCTCTTAATTCACTACCCTTACCTTTATAAAATTTTTTTGATTCCAATCGATAATAATTAATCCTTTCACATTAACAAGAAGAAATATAAATCTTTATACTAATGCAATAATACTTCCACAATATTTAAACACATTATCAAAATTTACTCAAATACAATTCATCTATATCTCCCCCTTTCTACAATTCTTAAACATTTTCTCTTTTATAGAAGAAGAAAAAATTACTATTATTATTATTATTAACAGTAAGTGATCCGGCGCTGTTAATAATACTTATCCCCTTTACTCCTCCACACACACTATTTCCCCCCCCTGAACTGTTGCGTTCAGTTGCCTCCACAAGGACTGAGGCGGAAGGAGTAAGCACTTTTTTCTTTTCTCTCACTCCCATCCTTGCTTCAGCGTTACAAAAACTTCAGGGTAAGTACCCCTACTCATTAGCTTTATGCCCCTAAGGTCTACCACCCCTATCTGGGTGAAAATAGCCTGTGTTCAAAATAATCTTAGATTCCCTTATTAAACCCCATTAAATTTCTAGGTTTGACCAATTTCAAAGGCAACCAACTGTGGTCAGTTTTTACAATAATTCTGCCCACAGCTGATTGTCATCCAAAACCACGATCTGGGTTGGTAAGGCCGAGATCGCCCGAAATGTAGGGAATCGCATTTAAAACATGCTATACATACATACAATTCATGTTTAAATTCCTACACTAATATATAATAAACATAATACATAATAATACACTCATAATTAGCATTGTGATTATTACATTAAAATAACCAATTCACATTTAACTTTGATCACAATTTACACACCTTACATTTTTTAAATTTGCATATAAAATCATAAAGATTTTATATTTTAATTTCAATTGAACTTTTATTAATTAGCCATCAATTATTTACTATTTATTTATCATATACTACCATTTAATTCTTCACAATTTCAAATTTAATATTAACCTTCATTTTACATTACCTCTCAGTTATTATTACAAACTATGAATTTTCTTTTATTTCACCTTTTCATCCCTATTAGTTTGGGCGATTCTCTGTTATTCACAATGATTCAATTGAATAGGCATTTATATATTGTAATGATACAATTAAGCCAAATCTCGTACCAGTGATAAAAAAGATAATTCTTGATATAAAATTACTTCAGTGGAATGAAAATAACAATACAACTAATTTCCACGGACCATATAATTACCCACAAAACAATAACAGAAATAACTGGGGCCGCAATAATAATGATAATCATGCAGAACAAACGTTCAATAGAAATACCCAACAACACCCTCCAAACGATCAGCCTGGTAACCGAGGACAACAGAACCATCACCCAGGAAGTCCAAACAATAATAGAAACAGCCCAAATAATAATTACCGACAGAATGATAATTACCGAGGAAATGGACCTGAACGACGTACCAATGGTCACCCCAATGACCATAATTACTACGGCAACCGGTATCATCCCAATGACCAGTACAACCGGGGACCCGGGGGTAGTCAGTATAGAAATGACGACAGACGTCGAGTAAACTTCATCCGTGGACAGAAACAGAATAACCAAAGGAGATATGGCCAGAACTATCGTCCTAACTGTTATTACCAAGTCTCAAATAATAATAATAACCCACCAGCAGAGGATAGGAATGATGAACCACCTCGCAATGAAGATAACCACCGCCAGGAACCCAATACCAACCAAAATAATAGCGGAAATTGGGTAACAGTTCATGAGAATCCGGGTTTTTCAATACGGCATGATACAACAAGTAATGACGAAGGACCCCGGATAGCTCAAGTAAACACCATAAGGGCCGAACCCAGCCAAGAACCACCTGATAACCACAGGAATGGAGGTGATAGAGAAGATGATTTAAGTTTTGGAGAGAGGGTATGGCCCCAACACGTGGTAAGGTGGTGATGACATGAATAAAATATCATCCAGAATAAGTGTATCTATCAAGCACTTGAAGGAGTAGAGGTGCCTAACAACAAAGAGTCGAACAAGAGAAGGAAATAATAAAGGAAAGAAAAGGAGAAGTCAACTCAACAAATATAAATAACAAGGTCCTGTGTATAGCAATATGAATAAACAATTATGTATATCATAATAAACCGTATATCATCACAAGAGACAATGGTAATAATACTTACCAAACCAGTAATATCAATACAAAGAAAATCAAGGGAGTTTACAATCAAACTTCAATAAAAAAGTTTTACGAGGAAGAATAAAACCATTGTGAAATGAAACAAATTTCAAAATTCTAAAAGAGATTGTAAGAGCAGCTTACTCAAATATTTAGATGATGTATGCGGAACAATAAAAAGTTTTAATGAAAAAAAAAAACAAAGGAAACAGTTACACAAATTCCTTTCAATTTAAATCAGTTTAAAATATAACAAAAAATTGAAATATGAAGTATGAAGTATGAAGTAAAAAGTGAGATAATCAGGAATAAGTTACACACATTCCTATGTAATAAAAATGTAAGAAGCACAAACTTACAATTATAATTAAAAACAAAAAATAGCTAAAAAGGAATACGCTACAAACATTCCTTTAAGGTAAGACCATTAACTTACCAAAGAATTATCAAAAATGATGTTGAATACAGAGTAAAATAAACAAAAATAAAATCAAGTTCAAATTACTGAGATAAATACTTGAAATTATACTGAATCAAAAGTATTATCAGAAAAAATAAATAAAACTTTACCTGGTACAAGGAGAGAGAGAGAAATTGTATATAAAACAAATATACAAATATGGCTAAAGCAGAATCCTGCTAGATGACTAAAAAATGTCTAAAACAATTAAAATGATCACAACAAGCATTGAAAACAAAATAATGAAAAGTGAGATATGATGAAATTAACATATGAATAAAGATAAAATTTCTCAATATAGTATATGAGTAGATGATAGTGTATAGTTAAGGTATAGCGGAAGGAAGAATGAGTAGTAATGATAAAGTGATCTAAAAACAAACCACAAGGTGGACAATCCCAATTATATTATTATTATTATTAAGTCACAAGTTGACAAAGATTTAAGATTGACTGTTGAAAAGTCCAGCAATCTATGTGAACTGAGTAGAGAAGATGTGCCTCTAGTCTCAGAAAAATGAGTAGTAATGGGAGAAACCAGCTACTATATAAAGTTAGGGAAATAAAATTTGTGTATGAGGGAATATGCACCAATGGAAATAAATAAAAACAGATCCAAATAAAATGGAGTGAATTAAGTAAGAAGAGAAATGGAGAAACAAACAAGGAAGAGAAGGAAAAAAGTTATCTATAACTGATAATTTCATAAAACACTATGCTAGTATTTTATTAAAATGATCAATTTTAGAGGAGAGGCGTTATGTAACGATACAATTAAGCCAAATCTCGTACCAGTGATAAAAAAGATAATTCTTGATATAAAATTACTTCATATGAAATAAAATGTGTAAAAAATGATTAAAATGTAAATACTTTGACATGACATACCACGATATTACCCAACCCAAGTGATTGAGCCAAAAAACACAAACATAAAGAAGGGAACCACGTAACATACTTATTAAAATGTAGATATTTTGACATGATTGAGCCGACAACCCAAACATACTTAAGAAAATGTGATTGACAAAACAATGATGGACATAGAACTAAAGGAGGACCAAACCAAGATGAAGAAAGAAGATGAAGATTATTGAAGAAGAAGAAGAGGAAGAATGAAGAGGAGACAGATAAAACCCAAGGGGAAACTAACACACATATATAAAAGGGAAAGATTGTATGTTAAAGATAGAATACGGTCAATAAACCTTAAATAATTATATATTAATGAAACCAATGTTATTATTATTATTGATTTAACATATGTAACCATTTTTAAGACAATACAATTATAAAGCAAAGTAGTATAGGAAGAGTACATTAACCCTGTCAGAAAGGTTAGATTCAACCAAAACACAACTAGCCTAATATTGTTTATAGTAAACATAATACTAGAACAAAATAGTGAGAAATGGTAGGAAAAAGTATAGGGGTTACCCATTAAATAACACTAATTACAAAACAGTGAACCAAAGTGAAGTGTTTTAGTGAAGTGTTAATGCCCTATAAAATAGTGAAGGTGAAACATTCAAATTAGAATGCTAAGGAAATAGACACTCTTTAAAACATTGATAAACCACCAATGATTAGAGTGGAATTATAATTAATTGTATACCTAGAAGTAATTAAAAATAGTATTTAAAATTAATATAAGGAAAGCATGTGACATATCAGGGAGAAAGCCCAGTACCATAACTTGTGTTAACATGGCATGATAGGATAGAAGTAAAGTTTGTTATTAAAGATTACATTTATAAAGAATACAACACCCCATGTTGAAAGGGGAATCAACCTTAATAATATTAGAGAAAGTGACAATGTTTATCACCATACTTTATAAGACAAGATAGAAATCAATGTTAGTACTAAGAATAATTTATGATTTATAAAGAATAGTTGATTCAATGTTAAAGAAGGAATATGACTGAAAAGGGACTTACAGTCCATAAACCTAACTATTATATTTTAAATGAAAAGTAATGAAAATTTATGTTGAATGATAATTAAAACACAAACAAATAAGTGAAGCCCATCAGGCTGAATTCAGAATGTAATTTAAAAGGGAAATACATTAGAAAACAATCATGGCTGTTTGTAACTAGAAAAAACAGTTAACTGCCAAGAACATTTTAAATGCAAATTGTATCAATTTCACAAAAAATCTTACTAATCTAAGAACAGTGAATGGACAATGATTGTATATCAGTTATTTCTACACAGAAATATTATTGTAATAATTTAATTCAAGAAAGATATGTTATTTTTTAAATGTCGACTAATTAGACTATAGTTAAAGTGTAACAAAATATGACCTTATGAGGTATCATTGTAAACTTTGAAAGGAAAGAAAAATAATAGTGATGTCATTTATTATCCCAAAGGAAGTATAAGGGAATAAAATCATTGGGAAAATACTTAATAAATTTGAATAAAAATTCAAATATCTCTAACAACGTAAGTAAAGAGTAATGAAACAAGCATGGAATTATTAGTTACTATGACAACGAGTCATTTGAGGCTTATTTTTCCGTTAAATTATACAGACGCTGAAGAAACGAAGCGTGGGTACGCCACACAAGAAATTGGACAAACTAAAACTTTAATTTAAACAGTTATAACAAGTCAACTAGTGAATTCAAATGATCCCATGTGAAGAGCCGTCGATCTGTACAGAATTAATGATGACCAGGAACGAAATTGAACAAACTAATTAAAGAAAAAACCCAGACCAGTTTGAAGAAGACGCTGGAAGCCTACAACCAGCCCAAATTAGAAAAATACACGCCTACCCATGATGACCCTCCAACGTGAGACGAACTGATAAGTACCGAATAATTTCTTACTCCTAAAACCCCAAATCACTTAAATTATTTTCAAATGATAAAATTTCTCACTATTTAAAAGTAGTATTTTCTTTCAAAGGTAAAGGCATAATTTACTTATATTAAAAACCATTTATAAAGATAACCTTATTTGTAAACATAATTACTGTAACAGAAATACGACACTACGGAACAAATTGTACAAACACATTATAAATTCTAAGTACCTATAAGGTATAATAGTGTACTTTCTTTTCATGTAATCAACGTTTATGTCTATTTTCATGATCAAAAGAACTCCAGGTTTTAAAAACATAGTAATTTTGTTAAAAGGTAAATGAACGATAATGTTTTGAAACCAATTTTGCCAACTTGAGATATTTAGTGTTTCAAGCTCTAAGCCGGAGCATAATATTATAAATTTGTTTATGATTCAATTGTCATGTTTATTAATAATTAAATGTGTATTAAAAAACGCAGTACAGTACATTACTATCTTGTTATTTCATAGGATTTTTTGTAAAATATATGTGTGTTAGCGAAGTTGTAAGTCATAGCCAACTAGCGCTTGTCACGATTGGCCGAGTCGACAACCTGTGTAGCAGCGGGAATAATTCGAACGCCACAGCTGTCCATGCTAATACCACATATTCTTTAAAAATTAAATGTTTTAATTGTTTTAACAAAAACAATTTGGCGCCACCCGGGAATCGTAATCCCTATGAATTGACAGGTAGGTTGTACTGGTGAAATTGACAACGCTACGGACTCCAGTAGTGACGTCGATTTATGTAACAACCAGTGTGAGGCAAACACACTACAATCACACTAATACACCATATAAACAAGTGTGATACATTTTAACAGGTACGACCCATATTTATTGTTACATATTGACGAACCCAACGAGGGGCTTTAAGAATAAAGGAAGGAGGACGCACACGACCCGATATTTATTGTTACATATTGGCGACCAGCAACGTGGGGCTGGTAAAAATAACTAGCGGCGATCATGAATAGACACGGGATGGTTACGAGACGCAAAGGGAAGGAAACACCAAACCAAGAAGGAAACCCAGAAGAAGTGGAGGAAGTTGAAGAAGTAGAAATGGAGGAAACGACTGGAGAATTGTCAGAAGAGAACCCACAGGAGGACCAAGTGGAAAATCCAAATCCACCTGAACCCGAACCTGAACCTAATCCAACTGAACCGGAAATAGAAGCGGAAGTCATGGTGACTGAACAACCAGTCAAACCGACGGAAGAAACGAATTTAGATAGCATGATGAAATTCATGATGGAACAATTTGGACAAATGAGCAGGAGCCATGAAGATTTAAATAAAAAATTAGAATCAGACAAGGAGGAGAGAAGACAAGACAAGGAAGATAGAAGACAAGACAAGGAAAATTTGAATAGAATATTGGAAAAATTGGACCAAAACGGTGAAGAATTGAAGAAGCAAATGAAGGAGAGTATAGAATTCCTGAATGACAAGATAGAGAGCAACCATGAAGACTTGAAGAGAAGTCAGGAGACTTTGGAGAAGAAGAGTGAAGAGTTGAAGAAACAGATCAAGAAGGATCTAGAAATAGTAAATCAAAAGATGGAAAATAATCATGATATTCTCCAACAGAAGATAGAGGAAGCGAGGGAGAAAACCAAGGAGGAATGGGAGCAACAATTGGCCGAATGTCGAGAGGAGACCAAGCAATCGGTAGCAGAGACCAACGAAGCCTTGTTACAAGTACGGGAAGAAATGAATTATAAAATCATCGATGTAGAGGAAGAAAATAAGGTGAGAGCGACCGAATTCTACCAAGCCCTTACCGAAAGATGCCAGAAGAAGAAACAGGAAGTGGCCAAGGAATTGGAGGAGAGGCACAAAGAGCTACAACTGGATGTAACCAATCGGGTGGAGAAAGTGTACACCGTCATAGATAAAGTCGACGGACTGACCCGAGAAAACCGAGAAAAAATCCAGGGAATCAGCATGCGAGAGAAACAGATGCAGGAAGAATTAGATGCATTAAGAGAAAAACCATATAATCACACACAATTCATAACCAGTGAACCTCGAGAAATGATTAATTTTCGTAGCTACCGGAGAAACCCGATAGAATTCCTTAAACGGGTAGAAGAGCTGATAGAGAAGAACAAAGAAACCAGATGGTCCAATGTAAGAAGTATGATCGACGAGATGTTTCGTGACACCCATGACAATTGGTGGACGGCCACAAGACCTGAGATAAATGATACTCAAGAGTTCAAGAAACAGTTCAGGGAGAAGTATTGGTCCGAATCAACACAGAATGTGGTCCGCAATGACATTAGTAACGGAAGGTACGAGACACAAGGAGGACACACGTTAACATCGTACTTTCTGGGAAAGGTATATTTAGCCAGAAATTTGGAACCCAGGATACCGGAAGAGTCGTTGGTGATACAACTGGGTTACCATTACGAAGAGGCCATCCAGAAGGCCAGGCGACAAGGCCAAATTAAAACAATCCAAGGAATGGTTAGTTTGCTAGAGGACATGGAGAATGATAACCAATATAGAAGAAACAGAATCACTAACCAAAGGTACAATAAGTGGAATGAAAATAACAATACAACTAATTTCCACGGACCATATAATTATCCACAAAACAATAACAGAAATAACTGGGGCCGCAATAATAATGATAATCATGCAGAACAAACGTTCAATAGAAATACCCAACAACACCCTCCAAACGATCAGCCTGGTAACCGAGGACAACAGAACCATCACCCAGGAAGTCCAAACAATAATAGAAACAGCCCAAATAATAATTACCGACAGAATGATAATTACCGAGGAAATGGACCTGAACGACGTACCAATGGTCACCCCAATGACCATAATTACTACGGCAACCGGTGTCATCCCAATGACCAGTACAACCGGGGACCCGGGGGTAGTCAGTATAGAAATGACGACAGACGTCGAGTAAACTTCATCCGTGGACAGAAACAGAATAACCAAAGGAGATATGGCCAGAACTATCGTCCTAACTGTTATTACCAAGTCTCAAATAATAATAATAACCCACCAGCAGAGGATAGGAATGATGAACCACCTCGCAATGAAGATAACCACCGCCAGGAACCCAATACCAACCAAAATAATAGCGGAAATTGGGTAACAGTTCATGAGAATCCGGGTTTTTCAATACGGCATGATACAACAAGTAATGACGAAGGACCCCGGATAGCTCAAGTAAACACCATAAGGGCCGAACCCAGCCAAGAACCACCTGATAACCACAGGAATGGAGGTGATAGAGAAGATGATTTAAGTTTTGGAGAGAGGGTATGGCCCCAACACGTGGTAAGGTGGTGATGACATGAATAAAATATCATCCAGAATAAGTGTATCTATCAAGCACTTGAAGGAGTAGAGGTGCCTAACAACAAAGAGTCGAACAAGAGAAGGAAATAATAAAGGAAAGAAAAGGAGAAGTCAACTCAACAAATATAAATAACAAGGTCCTGTGTATAGCAATATGAATAAACAATTATGTATATCATAATAAACCGTATATCATCACAAGAGACAATGGTAATAATACTTACCAAATCAGTAATATCAATACAAAGAAAATCAAGGGAGTTTACAATCAAACTTCAATAAAAAAGTTTTACGAGGAAGAATAAAACCATTGTGAAATGAAACAAATTTCAAAATTCTAAAAGAGATTGTAAGAGCAGCTTACTCAAATATTTAGATGATGTATGCGGAACAATAAAAAGTTTTAATGAAAAAAAAAAAACAAAGGAAACAGTTACACAAATTCCTTTCAATTTAAATCAGTTTAAAATATAACAAAAAATTGAAATATGAAGTATGAAGTAAAAAGTGAGATAATCAGGAATAAGTTACACACATTCCTATGTAATAAAAATGTAAGAAGCACAAACTTACAATTATAATTAAAAACAAAAAATAGCTAAAAAGGAATACGCTACAAACATTCCTTTAAGATAAGACCATTAACTTACCAAAGAATTATCAAAAATGATGTTGAATACAGAGTAAAATAAACAAAAATAAAATCAAGTTCAAATTACTGAGATAAATACTTGAAATTATACTGAATCAAAAGTATTATCAGAAAAAATAAATAAAACTTTACCTGGTACAAGGAGAGAGAGAGAAATTGTATATAAAACAAATATACAAATATGGCTAAAGCAGAATCCTGCTAGATGACTAAAAAATGTCTAAAACAATTAAAATGATCACAACAAGCATTGAAAACAAAATAATGAAAAGTGAGATATGATGAAACTAACATATGAATAAAGATAAAATTTCTCAATATAGTATATGAGTAGATGATAGTGTATAGTTAAGGTATAGCGGAAGGAAGAATGAGTAGTAATGATAAAGTGATCTAAAAACAAACCACAAGGTGGACAATCCCAATTATATTATTATTATTATTAAGTCACAAGTTGACAAAGATTTAAGATTGACTGTTGAAAAGTCCAGCAATCTATGTGAACTGAGTAGAGAAGATGTGCCTCTAGTCTCAGAAAAATGAGTAGTAATGGGAGAAACCAGCTACTATATAAAGTTAGGGAAATAAAATTTGTGTATGAGGGAATATGCACCAATGGAAATAAATAAAAACAGATCCAAATAAAATGGAGTGAATTAAGTAAGAAGAGAAATGGAGAAACAAACAAGGAAGAGAAGGAAAAAAGTTATCTATAACTGATAATTTCATAAAACACTATGCTAGTATTTTATTAAAATGATCAATTTTAGAGGAGAGGCGTTATGTAACGATACAATTAAGCCAAATCTCGTACCAGTGATAAAAAAGATAATTCTTGATATAAAATTACTTCATATGAAATAAAATGTGTAAAAAATGATTAAAATGTAAATACTTTGACATGACGTACCACGATATTACCCAACCCAAGTGATTGAGCCAAAAAACACAAACATAAAGAAGGGAACCACGTAACATACTTATTAAAATGTAGATATTTTGACATGATTGAGCCGACAACCCAAACATACTTAAGAAAATGTGATTGACAAAACAATGATGGACATAGAACTAAAGGAGGACCAAACCAAGATGAAGAAAGAAGATGAAGATTATTGAAGAAGAAGAAGAGGAAGAATGAAGAGGAGACAGATAAAACCCAAGGGGAAACTAACACACATATATAAAAGGGAAAGATTGTATGTTAAAGATAGAATACGGTCAATAAACCTTAAATAATTATATATTAATGAAACCAATGTTATTATTATTATTGATTTAACATATGTAACCATTTTTAAGACAATACAATTATAAAGCAAAGTAGTATAGGAAGAGTACATTAACCCTGTCAGAAAGGTTAGATTCAACCAAAACACAACTAGCCTAATATTGTTTATAGTAAACATAATACTAGAACAAAATAGTGAGAAATGGTAGGAAAAAGTATAGGGGTTACCCATTAAATAACACTAATTACAAAACAGTGAACCAAAGTGAAGTGTTTTAGTGAAGTGTTAATGCCCTATAAAATAGTGAAGGTGAAACATTCAAATTAGAATGCTAAGGAAATAGACACTCTTTAAAACATTGATAAACCACCAATGATTAGAGTGGAATTATAATTAATTGTATACCTAGAAGTAATTAAAAATAGTATTTAAAATTAATATAAGGAAAGCATGTGACATATCAGGGAGAAAGCCCAGTACCATAACTTGTGTTAACATGGCATGATAGGATAGAAGTAAAGTTTGTTATTAAAGATTACATTTATAAAGAATACAACACCCCATGTTGAAAGGGGAATCAACCTTAATAATATTAGAGAAAGTGACAATGTTTATCACCATACTTTATAAGACAAGATAGAAATCAATGTTAGTACTAAGAATAATTTATGATTTATAAAGAATAGTTGATTCAATGTTAAAGAAGGAATATGACTGAAAAGGGACTTACAGTCCATAAACCTAACTATTATATTTTAAATGAAAAGTAATGAAAATTTATGTTGAATGATAATTAAAACACAAACAAATAAGTGAAGCCCATCAGGCTGAATTCAGAATGTAATTTAAAAGGGAAATACATTAGAAAACAATCATGGCTGTTTGTAACTAGAAAAAACAGTTAACTGCCAAGAACATTTTAAATGCAAATTGTATCAATTTCACAAAAAATCTTACTAATCTAAGAACAGTGAATGGACAATGATTGTATATCAGTTATTTCTACACAGAAATATTATTGTAATAATTTAATTCAAGAAAGATATGTTATTTTTTAAATGTCGACTAATTAGACTATAGTTAAAGTGTAACAAAATATGACCTTATGAGGTATCATTGTAAACTTTGAAAGGAAAGAAAAATAATAGTGATGTCATTTATTATCCCAAAGGAAGTATAAGGGAATAAAATCATTGGGAAAATACTTAATAAATTTGAATAAAAATTCAAATATCTCTAACAATGTAAGTAAAGAGTAATGAAACAAGCATGGAATTATTAGTTACTATGACAACGAGTCATTTGAGGCTTATTTTTCCGTTAAATTATACAGACGCTGAAGAAACGAAGCGTGGGTACGCCACACAAGAAATTGGACAAACTAAAACTTTAATTTAAACAGTTATAACAAGTCAACTAGTGAATTCAAATGATCCCATGTGAAGAGCCGTCGATCTGTACAGAATTAATGATGACCAGGAACGAAATTGAACAAACTAATTAAAGAAAAAACCCAGACCAGTTTGAAGAAGACGCTGGAAGCCTACAACCAGCCCAAATTAGAAAAATACACGCCTACCCATGATGACCCTCCAACGTGAGACGAACTGATAAGTACCGAATAATTTCTTACTCCTAAAACCCCAAATCACTTAAATTATTTTCAAATGATAAAATTTCTCACTATTTAAAAGTAGTATTTTCTTTCAAAGGTAAAGGCATAATTTACTTATATTAAAAACCATTTATAAAGATAACCTTATTTGTAAACATAATTACTGTAACAGAAATACGACACTACGGAACAAATTGTACAAACACATTATAAATTCTAAGTACCTATAAGGTATAATAGTGTACTTTCTTTTCATGTAATCAACGTTTATGTCTATTTTCATGATCAAAAGAACTCCAGGTTTTAAAAACATAGTAATTTTGTTAAAAGGTAAATGAACGATAATGTTTTGAAACCAATTTTGCCAACTTGAGATATTTAGTGTTTCAAGCTCTAAGCCGGAGCATAATATTATAAATTTGTTTATGATTCAATTGTCATGTTTATTAATAATTAAATGTGTATTAAAAAACGCAGTACAGTACATTACTATCTTGTTATTTCATAGGATTTTTTGTAAAATATATGTGTGTTAGCGAAGTTGTAAGTCATAGCCAACTAGCGCTTGTCACGATTGGCCGAGTCGACAACCTGTGTAGCAGCGGGAATAATTCGAACGCCACAGCTGTCCATGCTAATACCACATATTACTTTAAAAATTAAATGTTTTAATTGTTTTAACAAAAACAATTTGGCGCCACCCGGGAATCGTAATCCCTATGAATTGACAGGTAGGTTGTACTGGTGACATTGACAACGCTACGGACTCCAGTAGTGACGTCGATTTATGTAACAACCAGTGTGAGGCAAACACACTACAATCACACTAATACACCATATAAACAAGTGTGATACATTTTAACAGGTACGACCCATATTTATTGTTACATATTGGCGACCAGCAACGTGGGGCTGATAAAAATAACTAGCGGCGATCATGAATAGACACGGGATGGTTACGAGACGCAAAGGGAAGGAAACACCAAACCAAGAAGGAAACCCAGAAGAAGTGGAGGAAGTTGAAGAAGTAGAAATGGAGGAAACGACTGGAGAATTGTCAGAAGAGAACCCACAGGAGGACCAAGTGGAAAATCCAAATCCACCTGAACCCGAACCTGAACCTAATCCAACTGAACCGGAAATAGAAGCGGAAGTCATGGTGACTGAACAACCAGTCAAACCGACGGAAGAAACGAATTTAGATAGCATGATGAAATTCATGATGGAACAATTTGGACAAATGAGCAGGAGCCATGAAGATTTAAATAAAAAATTAGAATCAGACAAGGAGGAGAGAAGACAAGACAAGGAAGATAGAAGACAAGACAAGGAAAATTTGAATAGAATATTGGAAAAATTGGACCAAAACGGTGAAGAATTGAAGAAGCAAATGAAGGAGAGTATAGAATTCCTGAATGACACGATAGAGAGCAACCATGAAGACTTGAAGAGAAGTCAGGAGACTTTGGAGAAGAAGAGTGAAGAGTTGAAGAAACAGATCAAGAAGGATCTAGAAATAGTAAATCAAAAGATGGAAAATAATCATGATATTCTCCAACAGAAGATAGAGGAAGCGAGGGAGAAAACCAAGGAGGAATGGGAGCAACAATTGGCCGAATGTCGAGAGGAGACCAAGCAATCGGTAGCAGAGACCAACGAAGCCTTGTTACAAGTACGGGAAGAAATGAATTATAAAATCATCGATGTAGAGGAAGAAAATAAGGTGAGAGCGACCGAATTCTACCAAGCCCTTACCTAAAGATGCCAGAAGAAGAAACAGGAAGTGGCCAAGGAATTGGAGGAGAGGCACAAAGAGCTACAACTGGATGTAACCAATCGGGTGGAGAAAGTGTACACCGTCATAGATAAAGTCGACGGACTGACCCGAGAAAACCGAGAAAAAATCCAGGGAATCAGCATGCGAGAGAAACAGATGCAGGAAGAATTAGATGCATTAAGAGAAAAACCATATAATCACACACAATTCATAACCAGTGAACCTCGAGAAATGATTAATTTTCGTAGCTACCGGAGAAACCCGATAGAATTCCTTAAACGGGTAGAAGAGCTGATAGAGAAGAACAAAGAAACCAGATGGTCCAATGTAAGAAGTATGATCGACGAGATGTTTCGTGACACCCATGACAATTGGTGGATGGCCACAAGACCTGAGATAAATGATACTCAAGAGTTCAAGAAACAGTTCAGGGAGAAGTATTGGTCCGAATCAACACAGAATGTGGTCCGCAATGACATTAGTAACGGAAGGTACGAGACACAAGGAGGACACACGTTAACATCGTACTTTCTGGGAAAGGTATGTTTAGCCAGAAATTTGGAACCCAGGATACCGGAAGAGTCGTTGGTGATACAACTGGGTTACCATTACGAAGAGGCCATCCAGAAGGCCAGGCGACAAGGCCAAATTAAAACAATCCAAGGAATGGTTAGTTTGCTAGAGGACATGGAGAATGATAACCAATATAGAAGAAACAGAATCAGTAACCAAAGGTACAATAAGTGGAATGAAAATAACAATACAACTAATTTCCACGGACCATATAATTATCCACAAAACAATAACAGAAATAACTGGGGCCGCAATAATAATGATAATCATGCAGAACAAACGTTCAATAGAAATACCCAACAACACCCTCCAAACGATCAGCCTGGTAACCGAGGACAACAGAACCATCACCCAGGAAGTCCAAACAATAATAGAAACAGCCCAAATAATAATTACCGACAGAATGATAATTACCGAGGAAATGGACCTGAACGACGTACCAATGGTCACCCCAATGACCATAATTACTACGGCAACCGGTATCATCCCAATGACCAGTACAACCGGGGACCCGGGGGTAGTCAGTATAGAAATGATGACAGACGTCGAGTAAACTTCATCCGTGGACAGAAACAGAATAACCAAAGGAGATATGGCCAGAACTATCGTCCTAACTGTTATTACCAAGTCTCAAATAATAATAATAACCCACCAGCAGAGGATAGGAATGATGAACCACCTCGCAATGAAGATAACCACCGCCAGGAACCCAATACCAACCAAAATAATAGCGGAAATTGGGTAACAGTTCATGAGAATCCGGGTTTTTCAATACGGCATGATACAACAAGTAATGACGAAGGACCCCGGATAGCTCAAGTAAACACCATAAGGGCCGAACCCAGCCAAGAACCACCTGATAACCACAGGAATGGAGGTGATAGAGAAGATGATTTAAGTTTTGGAGAGAGGGTATGGCCCCAACACGTGGTAAGGTGGTGATGACATGAATAAAATATCATCCAGAATAAGTGTATCTATCAAGCACTTGAAGGAGTAGAGGTGCCTAACAACAAAGAGTCGAACAAGAGAAGGAAATAATAAAGGAAAGAAAAGGAGAAGTCAACTCAACAAATATAAATAACAAGGTCCTGTGTATAGCAATATGAATAAACAATTATGTATATCATAATAAACCGTATATCATCACAAGAGACAATGGTAATAATACTTACCAAATCAGTAATATCAATACAAAGAAAATCAAGGGAGTTTACAATCAAACTTCAATAAAAAAGTTTTACGAGGAAGAATAAAACCATTGTGAAATGAAACAAATTTCAAAATTCTAAAAGAGATTGTAAGAGCAGCTTACTCAAATATTTAGATGATGTATGCGGAACAATAAAAAGTTTTAATGAAAAAAAAAAAACAAAGGAAACAGTTACACAAATTCCTTTCAATTTAAATCAGTTTAAAATATAACAAAAAATTGAAATATGAAGTATGAAGTAAAAAGTGAGATAATCAGGAATAAGTTACACACATTCCTATGTAATAAAAATGTAAGAAGCACAAACTTACAATTATAATTAAAAACAAAAAATAGCTAAAAAGGAATACGCTACAAACATTCCTTTAAGGTAAGACCATTAACTTACCAAAGAATTATCAAAAATGATGTTGAATACAGAGTAAAATAAACAAAAATAAAATCAAGTTCAAATTACTGAGATAAATACTTGAAATTATACTGAATCAAAAGTATTATCAGAAAAAATAAATAAAACTTTACCTGGTACAAGGAGAGAGAGAGAAATTGTATATAAAACAAATATACAAATATGGCTAAAGCAGAATCCTGCTAGATGACTAAAAAATGTCTAAAACAATTAAAATGATCACAACAAGCATTGAAAACAAAATAATGAAAAGTGAGATATGATGAAATTAACATATGAATAAAGATAAAATTTCTCAATATAGTATATGAGTAGATGATAGTGTATAGTTAAGGTATAGCGGAAGGAAGAATGAGTAGTAATGATAAAGTGATCTAAAAACAAACCACAAGGTGGACAATCCCAATTATATTATTATTATTATTAAGTCACAAGTTGACAAAGATTTAAGATTGACTGTTGAAAAGTCCAGCAATCTATGTGAACTGAGTAGAGAAGATGTGCCTCTAGTCTCAGAAAAATGAGTAGTAATGGGAGAAACCAGCTACTATATAAAGTTAGGGAAATAAAATTTGTGTATGAGGGAATATGCACCAATGGAAATAAATAAAAACAGATCCAAATAAAATGGAGTGAATTAAGTAAGAAGAGAAATGGAGAAACAAACAAGGAAGAGAAGGAAAAAAGTTATCTATAACTGATAATTTCATAAAACACTATGCTAGTATTTTATTAAAATGATCAATTTTAGAGGAGAGGCGTTATGTAACGATACAATTAAGCCAAATCTCGTACCAGTGATAAAAAAGATAATTCTTGATATAAAATTACTTCATATGAAATAAAATGTGTAAAAAATGATTAAAATGTAAATACTTTGACATGACGTACCACGATATTACCCAACCCAAGTGATTGAGCCAAAAAACACAAACATAAAGAAGGGAACCACGTAACATACTTATTAAAATGTAGATATTTTGACATGATTGAGCCGACAACCCAAACATACTTAAGAAAATGTGATTGACAAAACAATGATGGACATAGAACTAAAGGAGGACCAAACCAAGATGAAGAAAGAAGATGAAGATTATTGAAGAAGAAGAAGAGGAAGAATGAAGAGGAGACAGATAAAACCCAAGGGGAAACTAACACACATATATAAAAGGGAAAGATTGTATGTTAAAGATAGAATACGGTCAATAAACCTTAAATAATTATATATTAATGAAACCAATGTTATTATTATTATTGATTTAACATATGTAACCATTTTTAAGACAATACAATTATAAAGCAAAGTAGTATAGGAAGAGTACATTAACCCTGTCAGAAAGGTTAGATTCAACCAAAACACAACTAGCCTAATACTGTTTATAGTAAACATAATACTAGAACAAAATAGTGAGAAATGGTAGGAAAAAGTATAGGGGTTACCCATTAAATAACACTAATTACAAAACAGTGAACCAAAGTGAAGTGTTTTAGTGAAGTGTTAATGCCCTATAAAATAGTGAAGGTGAAACATTCAAATTAGAATGCTAAGGAAATAGACACTCTTTAAAACATTGATAAACCACCAATGATTAGAGTGGAATTATAATTAATTGTATACCTAGAAGTAATTAAAAATAGTATTTAAAATTAATATAAGGAAAGCATGTGACATATCAGGGAGAAAGCCCAGTACCATAACTTGTGTTAACATGGCATGATAGGATAGAAGTAAAGTTTGTTATTAAAGATTACATTTATAAAGAATACAACACCCCATGTTGAAAGGGGAATCAACCTTAATAATATTAGAGAAAGTGACAATGTTTATCACCATACTTTATAAGACAAGATAGAAATCAATGTTAGTACTAAGAATAATTTATGATTTATAAAGAATAGTTGATTCAATGTTAAAGAAGGAATATGACTGAAAAGGGACTTACAGTCCATAAACCTAACTATTATATTTTAAATGAAAAGTAATGAAAATTTATGTTGAATGATAATTAAAACACAAACAAATAAGTGAAGCCCATCAGGCTGAATTCAGAATGTAATTTAAAAGGGAAATACATTAGAAAACAATCATGGCTGTTTGTAACTAGAAAAAACAGTTAACTGCCAAGAACATTTTAAATGCAAATTGTATCAATTTCACAAAAAATCTTACTAATCTAAGAACAGTGAATGGACAATGATTGTATATCAGTTATTTCTACACAGAAATATTATTGTAATAATTTAATTCAAGAAAGATATGTTATTTTTTAAATGTCGACTAATTAGACTATAGTTAAAGTGTAACAAAATATGACCTTATGAGGTATCATTGTAAACTTTGAAAGGAAAGAAAAATAATAGTGATGTCATATATTATCCCAAAGGAAGTATAAGGGAATAAAATCATTGGGAAAATACTTAATAAATTTGAATAAAAATTCAAATATCTCTAACAATGTAAGTAAAGAGTAATGAAACAAGCATGGAATTATTAGTTACTATGACAACGAGTCATTTGAGGCTTATTTTTCCGTTAAATTATACAGACGCTGAAGAAACGAAGTGTGGGTACGCCACACAAGAAATTGGACAAACTAAAACTTTAATTTAAACAGTTATAACAAGTCAACTAGTGAATTCAAATGATCCCATGTGAAGAGACGTCGATCTGTACAGAATTAATGATGACCAGGAACGAAATTGAACAAACTAATTAAAGAAAAAACCCAGACCAGTTTGAAGAAGACGCTGGAAGCCTACAACCAGCCCAAATTAGAAAAATACACGCCTACCCATGATGACCCTCCAACGTGAGACGAACTGATAAGTACCGAATAATTTCTTACTCCTAAAACCCCAAATCACTTAAATTATTTTCAAATGATAAAATTTCTCACTATTTAAAAGTAGTATTTTCTTTCAAAGGTAAAGGCATAATTTACTTATATTAAAAACCATTTATAAAGATAACCTTATTTGTAAACATAATTACTGTAACAGAAATACGACACTACGGAACAAATTGTACAAACACATTATAAATTCTAAGTACCTATAAGGTGTAATAGTGTACTTTCTTTTCATGTAATCAACGTTTATGTCTATTTTCATGATCAAAAGAACTCCAGGTTTTAAAAACATAGTAATTTTGTTAAAAGGTAAATGAACGATAATGTTTTGAAACCAATTTTGCCAACTTGAGATATTTAGTGTTTCAAGCTCTAAGCCGGAGCATAATATTATAAATTTGTTTATGATTCAATTGTCATGTTTATTAATAATTAAATGTGTATTAAAAAACGCAGTACAGTACATTACTATCTTGTTATTTCATAGGATTTTTTGTAAAATATATGTGTGTTAGCGAAGTTGTAAGTCATAGCCAACTAGCGCTTGTCACGATTGGCCAAGTCGACAACCTGTGTAGCAGCGGGAATAATTCGAACGCCACAGCTGTCCATGCTAATACCACATATTACTTTAAAAATAAATGTTTTAATTGTTTTAACAAAAACAATTTGGCGCCACCCGGGAATCGTAATCCCTATGAATTGACATTCCACAATCCACCTGAACCCGAACCTGAACCTAATCCAACTGAACCGGAAATAGAAGCGGAAGTCATGGTGACTGAACAACCAGTCAAACCGACGGAAGAAACGAATTTAGATAGCATGATGAAATTCATGATGGAACAATTTGGACAAATGAGCAGGAGCCATGAAGATTTAAATAAAAAATTAGAATCAGACAAGGAGGAGAGAAGACAAGACAAGGAAGATAGAAGACAAGACAAGGAAAATTTGAATAGAATATTGGAAAAATTGGACCAAAACGGTGAAGAATTGAAGAAGCAAATGAAGGAGAGTATAGAATTCCTGAATGACAAGATAGAGAGCAACCATGAAGACTTGAAGAGAAGTCAGGAGACTTTGGAGAAGAAGAGTGAAGAGTTGAAGAAACAGATCAAGAAGGATCTAGAAATAGTAAATCAAAAGATGGAAAATAATCATGATATTCTCCAACAGAAGATAGAGGAAGCGAGGGAGAAAACCAAGGAGGAATGGGAGCAACAATTGGCCGAATGTCGAGAGGAGACCAAGCAATCGGTAGCAGAGACCAACGAAGCCTTGTTACAAGTACGGGAAGAAATGAATTATAAAATCATCGATGTAGAGGAAGAAAATAAGGTGAGAGCGACCGAATTCTACCAAGCCCTTACCGAAAGATGCCAGAAGAAGAAACAGGAAGTGGCCAAGGAATTGGAGGAGAGGCACAAAGAGCTACAACTGGATGTAACCAATCGGGTGGAGAAAGTGTACACCGTCATAGATAAAGTCGACGGACTGACCCGAGAAAACCGAGAAAAAATCCAGGGAATCAGCATGCGAGAGAAACAGATGCAGGAAGAATTAGATGCATTAAGAGAAAAACCATATAATCACACACAATTCATAACCAGTGAACCTCGAGAAATGATTAATTTTCGTAGCTACCGGAGAAACCCGATAGAATTCCTTAAACGGGTAGAAGAGCTGATAGAGAAGAACAAAGAAACCAGATGGTCCAATGTAAGAAGTATGATCGACGAGATGTTTCGTGACACCCATGACAATTGGTGGACGGCCACAAGACCTGAGATAAATGATACTCAAGAGTTCAAGAAACAGTTCAGGGAGAAGTATTGGTCCGAATCAACACAGAATGTGGTCCGCAATGACATTAGTAACGGAAGGTACGAGACACAAGGAGGACACACGTTAACATCGTACTTTCTGGGAAAGGTATGTTTAGCCAGAAATTTGGAACCCAGGATACCGGAAGAGTCGTTGGTGATACAACTGGGTTACCATTACGAAGAGGCCATCCAGAAGGCCAGGCGACAAGGCCAAATTAAAACAATCCAAGGAATGGTTAGTTTGCTAGAGGACATGGAGAATGATAACCAATATAGAAGAAACAGAATCACTAACCAAAGGTACAATAAGTGGAATGAAAATAACAATACAACTAATTTCCACGGACCATATAATTATCCACAAAACAATAACAGAAATAACTGGGGCCGCAATAATAATGATAATCATGCAGAACAAACGTTCAATAGAAATACCCAACAACACCCTCCAAACGATCAGCCTGGTAACCGAGGACAACAGAACCATCACCCAGGAAGTCCAAACAATAATAGAAACAGCCCAAATAATAATTACCGACAGAATGATAATTACCGAGGAAATGGACCTGAACGACGTACCAATGGTCACCCCAATGACCATAATTACTACGGCAACCGGTATCATCCCAATGACCAGTACAACCGGGGACCCGGGGGTAGTCAGTATAGAAATGACGACAGACGTCAAGTAAACTTCATCCGTGGACAGAAACAGAATAACCAAAGGAGATATGGCCAGAACTATCGTCCTAACTGTTATTACCAAGTCTCAAATAATAATAATAACCCACCAGCAGAGGATAGGAATGATGAACCACCTCGCAATGAAGATAACCACCGCCAGGAACCCAATACCAACCAAAATAATAGCGGAAATTGGGTAACAGTTCATGAGAATCCGGGTTTTTCAATACGGCATGATACAACAAGTAATGACGAAGGACCCCGGATAGCTCAAGTAAACACCATAAGGGCCGAACCCAGCCAAGAACCACCTGATAACCACAGGAATGGAGGTGATAGAGAAGATGATTTAAGTTTTGGAGAGAGGGTATGGCCCCAACACGTGGTAAGGTGGTGATGACATGAATAAAATATCATCCAGAATAAGTGTATCTATCAAGCACTTGAAGGAGTAGAGGTGCCTAACAACAAAGAGTCGAACAAGAGAAGGAAATAATAAAGGAAAGAAAAGGAGAAGTCAACTCAACAAATATAAATAACAAGGTCCTGTGTATAGCAATATGAATAAACAATTATGTATATCATAATAAACCGTATATCATCACAAGAGACAATGGTAATAATACTTACCAAATCAGTAATATCAATACAAAGAAAATCAAGGGAGTTTACAATCAAACTTCAATAAAAAAGTTTTACGAGGAAGAATAAAACCATTGTGAAATGAAACAAATTTCAAAATTCTAAAAGAGATTGTAAGAGCAGCTTACTCAAATATTTAGATGATGTATGCGGAACAATAAAAAGTTTTAATGAAAAAAAAAAACAAAGGAAACAGTTACACAAATTCCTTTCAATTTAAATCAGTTTAAAATATAACAAAAAATTGAAATATGAAGTATGAAGTAAAAAGTGAGATAATCAGGAATAAGTTACACACATTCCTATGTAATAAAAATGTAAGAAGCACAAACTTACAATTATAATTAAAAACAAAAAATAGCTAAAAAGGAATACGCTACAAACATTCCTTTAAGGTAAGACCATTAACTTACCAAAGAATTATCAAAAATGATGTTGAATACAGAGTAAAATAAACAAAAATAAAATCAAGTTCAAATTACTGAGATAAATACTTGAAATTATACTGAATCAAAAGTATTATCAGAAAAAATAAATAAAACTTTACCTGGTACAAGGAGAGAGAGAGAAATTGTATATAAAACAAATATACAAATATGGCTAAAGCAGAATCCTGCTAGATGACTAAAAAATGTCTAAAACAATTAAAATGATCACAACAAGCATTGAAAACAAAATAATGAAAAGTGAGATATGATGAAATTAACATATGAATAAAGATAAAATTTCTCAATATAGTATATGAGTAGATGATAGTGTATAGTTAAGGTATAGCGGAAGGAAGAATGAGTAGTAATGATAAAGTGATCTAAAAACAAACCACAAGGTGGACAATCCCAATTATATTATTATTATTATTAAGTCACAAGTTGACAAAGATTTAAGATTGACTGTTGAAAAGTCCAGCAATCTATGTGAACTGAGTAGAGAAGATGTGCCTCTAGTCTCAGAAAAATGAGTAGTAATGGGAGAAACCAGCTACTATATAAAGTTAGGGAAATAAAATTTGTGTATGAGGGAATATGCACCAATGGAAATAAATAAAAACAGATCCAAATAAAATGGAGTGAATTAAGTAAGAAGAGAAATGGAGAAACAAACAAGGAAGAGAAGGAAAAAAGTTATCTATAACTGATAATTTCATAAAACACTATGCTAGTATTTTATTAAAATGATCAATTTTAGAGGAGAGGCGTTATGTAACGATACAATTAAGCCAAATCTCGTACCAGTGATAAAAAAGATAATTCTTGATATAAAATTACTTCATATGAAATAAAATGTGTAAAAAATGATTAAAATGTAAATACTTTGACATGACGTACCACGATATTACCCAACCCAAGTGATTGAGCCAAAAAACACAAACATAAAGAAGGGAACCACGTAACATACTTATTAAAATGTAGATATTTTGACATGATTGAGCCGACAACCCAAACATACTTAAGAAAATGTGATTGACAAAACAATGATGGACATAGAACTAAAGGAGGACCAAACCAAGATGAAGAAAGAAGATGAAGATTATTGAAGAAGAAGAAGAGGAAGAATGAAGAGGAGACAGATAAAACCCAAGGGGAAACTAACACACATATATAAAAGGGAAAGATTGTATGTTAAAGATAGAATACGGTCAATAAACCTTAAATAATTATATATTAATGAAACCAATGTTATTATTATTATTGATTTAACATATGTAACCATTTTTAAGACAATACAATTATAAAGCAAAGTAGTATAGGAAGAGTACATTAACCCTGTCAGAAAGGTTAGATTCAACCAAAACACAACTAGCCTAATATTGTTTATAGTAAACATAATACTAGAACAAAATAGTGAGAAATGGTAGGAAAAAGTATAGGGGTTACCCATTAAATAACACTAATTACAAAACAGTGAACCAAAGTGAAGTGTTTTAGTGAAGTGTTAATGCCCTATAAAATAGTGAAGGTGAAACATTCAAATTAGAATGCTAAGGAAATAGACACTCTTTAAAACATTGATAAACCACCAATGATTAGAGTGGAATTATAATTAATTGTATACCTAGAAGTAATTAAAAATAGTATTTAAAATTAATATAAGGAAAGCATGTGACATATCAGGGAGAAAGCCCAGTACCATAACTTGTGTTAACATGGCATGATAGGATAGAAGTAAAGTTTGTTATTAAAGATTACATTTATAAAGAATACAACACCCCATGTTGAAAGGGGAATCAACCTTAATAATATTAGAGAAAGTGACAATGTTTATCACCATACTTTATAAGACAAGATAGAAATCAATGTTAGTACTAAGAATAATTTATGATTTATAAAGAATAGTTGATTCAATGTTAAAGAAGGAATATGACTGAAAAGGGACTTACAGTCCATAAACCTAACTATTATATTTTAAATGAAAAGTAATGAAAATTTATGTTGAATGATAATTAAAACACAAACAAATAAGTGAAGCCCATCAGGCTGAATTCAGAATGTAATTTAAAAGGGAAATACATTAGAAAACAATCATGGCTGTTTGTAACTAGAAAAAACAGTTAACTGCCAAGAACATTTTAAATGCAAATTGTATCAATTTCACAAAAAATCTTACTAATCTAAGAACAGTGAATGGACAATGATTGTATATCAGTTATTTCTACACAGAAATATTATTGTAATAATTTAATTCAAGAAAGATATGTTATTTTTTAAATGTCGACTAATTAGACTATAGTTAAAGTGTAACAAAATATGACCTTATGAGGTATCATTGTAAACTTTGAAAGGAAAGAAAAATAATAGTGATGTCATATATTATCCCAAAGGAAGTATAAGGGAATAAAATCATTGGGAAAATACTTAATAAATTTGAATAAAACTTCAAATATCTCTAACAATGTAAGTAAAGAGTAATGAAACAAGCATGGAATTATTAGTTACTATGACAACGAGTCATTTGAGGCTTATTTTTCCGTTAAATTATACAGACGCTGAAGAAACGAAGCGTGGGTAAGCCACACAAGAAATTGGACAAACTAAAACTTTAATTTAAACAGTTATAACAAGTCAACTAGTGAATTCAAATGATCCCATGTGAAGAGACGTCGATCTGTACAGAATTAATGATGACCAGGAACGAAATTGAACAAACTAATTAAAGAAAAAACCCAGACCAGTTTGAAGAAGACGCTGGAAGCCTACAACCAGCCCAAATTAGAAAAATACACGCCTACCCATGATGACCCTCCAACGTGAGACGAACTGATAAGTACCGAATAATTTCTTACTCCTAAAACCCCAAATCACTTAAATTATTTTCAAATGATAAAATTTCTCACTATTTAAAAGTAGTATTTTCTTTCAAAGGTAAAGGCATAATTTACTTATATTAAAAACCATTTATAAAGATAACCTTATTTGTAAACATAATTACTGTAACAGAAATACGACACTACGGAACAAATTGTACAAACACATTATAAATTCTAAGTACCTATAAGGTGTAATAGTGTACTTTCTTTTCATGTAATCAACGTTTATGTCTATTTTCATGATCAAAAGAACTCCAGGTTTTAAAAACATAGTAATTTTGTTAAAAGGTAAATGAACGATAATGTTTTGAAACCAATTTTGCCAACTTGAGATATTTAGTGTTTCAAGCTCTAAGCCGGAGCATAATATTATAAATTTGTTTATGATTCAATTGTCATGTTTATTAATAATTAAATGTGTATTAAAAAACGCAGTACAGTACATTACTATCTTGTTATTTCATAGGATTTTTTGTAAAATATATGTGTGTTAGCGAAGTTGTAAGTCATAGCCAACTAGCGCTTGTCACGATTGGCCAAGTCGACAACCTGTGTAGCAGCGGGAATAATTCGAACGCCACAGCTGTCCATGCTAATACCACATATTACTTTAAAAATAAATGTTTTAATTGTTTTAACAAAAACAATTTGGCGCCACCCGGGAATCGTAATCCCTATGAATTGACAGGTAGGTTGTACTGGTGACATTGACAACGCTACGGACTCCAGTAGTGACGTCGATTTATGTAACAACCAGTGTGAGGCAAACACACTACAATCACACTAATACACCATATAAACAAGTGTGATACATTTTAACAGGTACGACCCATATTTATTGTTACATATTGACGAACCCAACGAGGGGCTTTAAGAATAAAGGAAGGAGGACGCACACGACCCGATATTTATTGTTACATATTGGCGACCAGCAACGTGGGGCTGATAAAAATAACTAGCGGCGTTCATGAATAGACACGGGATGGTTACGAGACGCAAAGGGAAGGAAACACCAAACCAAGAAGGAAACCCAGAAGAAGTGGAGGAAGTTGAAGAAGTAGAAATGGAGGAAACGACTGGAGAATTGTCAGAAGAGAACCCACAGGAGGACCAAGTGGAAAATCCAAATCCACCTGAACCCGAACCTGAACCTAATCCAACTGAACCGGAAATAGAAGCGGAAGTCATGGTGACTGAACAACCAGTCAAACCGACGGAAGAAACGAATTTAGATAGCATGATGAAATTCATGATGGAACAATTTGGACAAATGAGCAGGAGCCATGAAGATTTAAATAAAAAATTAGAATCAGACAAGGAGGAGAGAAGACAAGACAAGGAAGATAGAAGACAAGACAAGGAAAATTTGAATAGAATATTGGAAAAATTGGACCAAAACGGTGAAGAATTGAAGAAGCAAATGAAGGAGAGTATAGAATTCCTGAATGACAAGATAGAGAGCAACCATGAAGACTTGAAGAGAAGTCAGGAGACTTTGGAGAAGAAGAGTGAAGAGTTGAAGAAACAGATCAAGAAGGATCTAGAAATAGTAAATCAAAAGATGGAAAATAATCATGATATTCTCCAACAGAAGATAGAGGAAGCGAGGGAGAAAACCAAGGAGGAATGGGAGCAACAATTGGCCGAATGTCGAGAGGAGACCAAGCAATCGGTAGCAGAGACCAACGAAGCCTTGTTACAAGTACGGGAAGAAATGAATTATAAAATCATCGATGTAGAGGAAGAAAATAAGGTGAGAGCGACCGAATTCTACCAAGCCCTTACCGAAAGATGCCAGAAGAAGAAACAGGAAGTGGCCAAGGAATTGGAGGAGAGGCACAAAGAGCTACAACTGGATGTAACCAATCGGGTGGAGAAAGTGTACACCGTCATAGATAAAGTCGACGGACTGACCCGAGAAAACCGAGAAAAAATCCAGGGAATCAGCATGCGAGAGAAACAGATGCAGGAAGAATTAGATGCATTAAGAGAAAAACCATATAATCACACACAATTCAGAACCAGTGAACCTCGAGAAATGATTAATTTTCGTAGCTACCGGAGAAACCCGATAGAATTCCTTAAACGGGTAGAAGAGCTGATAGAGAAGAACAAAGAAACCAGATGGTCCAATGTAAGAAGTATGATCGACGAGATGTTTTGTGACACCCATGACAATTGGTGGACGGCCACAAGACCTGAGATAAATGATACTCAAGAGTTCAAGAAACAGTTCAGGGAGAAGTATTGGTCCGAATCAACACAGAATGTGGTCCGCAATGACATTAGTAACGGAAGGTACGAGACACAAGGAGGACACACGTTAACATCGTACTTTCTGGGAAAGGTATGTTTAGCCAGAAATTTGGAACCCAGGATACCGGAAGAGTCGTTGGTGATACAACTGGGTTACCATTACGAAGAGGCCATCCAGAAGGCCAGGCGACAAGGCCAAATTAAAACAATCCAAGGAATGGTTAGTTTGCTAGAGGACATGGAGAATGATAACCAATATAGAAGAAACAGAATCACTAACCAAAGGTACAATAAGTGGAATGAAAATAACAATACAACTAATTTCCACGGACCATATAATTATCCACAAAACAATAACAGAAATAACTGGGGCCGCAATAATAATGATAATCATGCAGAACAAACGTTCAATAGAAATACCCAACAACACCCTCCAAACGATCAGCCTGGTAACCGAGGACAACAGAACCATCACCCAGGAAGTCCAAACAATAATAGAAACAGCCCAAATAATAATTACCGACAGAATGATAATTACCGAGGAAATGGACCTGAACGACGTACCAATGGTCACCCCAATGACCATAATTACTACGGCAACCGGTATCATCCCAATGACCAGTACAACCGGGGACCCGGGGGTAGTCAGTATAGAAATGACGACAGACGTCGAGTAAACTTCATCCGTGGACAGAAACAGAATAACCAAAGGAGATATGGCCAGAACTATCGTCCTAACTGTTATTACCAAGTCTCAAATAATAATAATAACCCACCAGCAGAGGATAGGAATGATGAACCACCTCGCAATGAAGATAACCACCGCCAGGAACCCAATACCAACCAAAATAATAGCGGAAATTGGGTAACAGTTCATGAGAATCCGGGTTTTTCAATACGGCATGATACAACAAGTAATGACGAAGGACCCCGGATAGCTCAAGTAAACACCATAAGGGCCGAACCCAGCCAAGAACCACCTGATAACCACAGGAATGGAGGTGATAGAGAAGATGATTTAAGTTTTGGAGAGAGGGTATGGCCCCAACACGTGGTAAGGTGGTGATGACATGAATAAAATATCATCCAGAATAAGTGTATCTATCAAGCACTTGAAGGAGTAGAGGTGCCTAACAACAAAGAGTCGAACAAGAGAAGGAAATAATAAAGGAAAGAAAAGGAGAAGTCAACTCAACAAATATAAATAACAAGGTCCTGTGTATAGCAATATGAATAAACAATTATGTATATCATAATAAACCGTATATCATCACAAGAGACAATGGTAATAATACTTACCAAATCAGTAATATCAATACAAAGAAAATCAAGGGAGTTTACAATCAAACTTCAATAAAAAAGTTTTACGAGGAAGAATAAAACCATTGTGAAATGAAACAAATTTCAAAATTCTAAAAGAGATTGTAAGAGCAGCTTACTCAAATATTTAGATGATGTATGCGGAACAATAAAAAGTTTTAATGAAAAAAAAAAAACAAAGGAAACAGTTACACAAATTCCTTTCAATTTAAATCAGTTTAAAATATAACAAAAAATTGAAATATGAAGTATGAAGTAAAAAGTGAGATAATCAGGAATAAGTTACACACATTCCTATGTAATAAAAATGTAAGAAGCACAAACTTACAATTATAATTAAAAACAAAAAATAGCTAAAAAGGAATACGCTACAAACATTCCTTTAAGGTAAGACCATTAACTTACCAAAGAATTATCAAAAATGATGTTGAATACAGAGTAAAATAAACAAAAATAAAATCAAGTTCAAATTACTGAGATAAATACTTGAAATTATACTGAATCAAAAGTATTATCAGAAAAAATAAATAAAACTTTACTTGGTACAAGGAGAGAGAGAGAAATTGTATATAAAACAAATATACAAATATGGCTAAAGCAGAATCCTGCTAGATGACTAAAAAATGTCTAAAACAATTAAAATGATCACAACAAGCATTGAAAACAAATAATGAAAAGTGAGATATGATGAAATTAACATATGAATAAAGATAAAATTTCTCAATATAGTATATGAGTAGATGGTAGTGTATAGTTAAGGTATAGCGGAAGGAAGAATGAGTAGTAATGATAAAGTGATCTAAAAACAAACCACAAGGTGGACAATCCCAATTATATTATTATATTATTATTATTATTAAGTCACAAGTTGACAAAGATTTAAGATTGACTGTTGAAAAGTCCAGCAATCTATGTGAACTGAGTAGAGAAGATGTGCCTCTAGTCTCAGAAAAATGAGTAGTAATGGGAGAAACCAGCTACTATATAAAGTTAGGGAAATAAAATTTGTGTATGAGGGAATATGCACCAATGGAAATAAATAAAAACAGATCCAAATAAAATGGAGTGAATTAAGTAAGAAGAGAAATGGAGAAACAAACAAGGAAGAGAAGGAAAAAAGTTATCTATAACTGATAATTTCATAAAACACTATGCTAGTATTTTATTAAAATGATCAATTTTAGAGGAGAGGCGTTATGTAACGATACAATTAAGCCAAATCTCGTACCAGTGATAAAAAAGATAATTCTTGATATAAAATTACTTCATATGAAATAAAATGTGTAAAAAATGATTAAAATGTAAATACTTTGACATGACGTACCACGATATTACCCAACCCAAGTGATTGAGCCAAAAAACACAAACATAAAGAAGGGAACCACGTAACATACTTATTAAAATGTAGATATTTTGACATGATTGAGCCGACAACCCAAACATACTTAAGAAAATGTGATTGACAAAACAATGATGGACATAGAACTAAAGGAGGACCAAACCAAGATGAAGAAAGAAGATGAAGATTATTGAAGAAGAAGAAGAGGAAGAATGAAGAGGAGACAGATAAAACCCAAGGGGAAACTAACACACATATATAAAAGGGAAAGATTGTATGTTAAAGATAGAATACGGTCAATAAACCTTAAATAATTATATATTAATGAAACCAATGCTATTATTATTATTGATTTAACATATGTAACCATTTTTAAGACAATACAATTATAAAGCAAAGTAGTATAGGAAGAGTACATTAACCCTGTCAGAAAGGTTAGATTCAACCAAAACACAACTAGCCTAATATTGTTTATAGTAAACATAATACTAGAACAAAATAGTGAGAAATGGTAGGAAAAAGTATAGGGGTTACCCATTAAATAACACTAATTACAAAACAGTGAACCAAAGTGAAGTGTTTTAGTGAAGTGTTAATGCCCTATAAAATAGTGAAGGTGAAACATTCAAATTAGAATGCTAAGGAAATAGACACTCTTTAAAACATTGATAAACCACCAATGATTAGAGTGGAATTATAATTAATTGTATACCTAGAAGTAATTAAAAATAGTATTTAAAATTAATATAAGGAAAGCATGTGACATATCAGGGAGAAAGCCCAGTACCATAACTTGTGTTAACATGGCATGATAGGATAGAAGTAAAGTTTGTTATTAAAGATTACATTTATAAAGAATACAACACCCCATGTTGAAAGGGGAATCAACCTTAATAATATTAGAGAAAGTGACAATGTTTATCACCATACTTTATAAGACAAGATAGAAATCAATGTTAGTACTAAGAATAATTTATGATTTATAAAGAATAGTTGATTCAATGTTAAAGAAGGAATATGACTGAAAAGGGACTTACAGTCCATAAACCTAACTATTATATTTTAAATGAAAAGTAATGAAAATTTATGTTGAATGATAATTAAAACACAAACAAATAAGTGAAGCCCATCAGGCTGAATTCAGAATGTAATTTAAAAGGGAAATACATTAGAAAACAATCATGGCTGTTTGTAACTAGAAAAAACAGTTAACTGCCAAGAACATTTTAAATGCAAATTGTATCAATTTCACAAAAAATCTTACTAATCTAAGAACAGTGAATGGACAATGATTGTATATCAGTTATTTCTACACAGAAATATTATTGTAATAATTTAATTCAAGAAAGATATGTTATTTTTTAAATGTCGACTAATTAGACTATAGTTAAAGTGTAACAAAATATGACCTTATGAGGTATCATTGTAAACTTTGAAAGGAAAGAAAAATAATAGTGATGTCATATATTATCCCAAAGGAAGTATAAGGGAATAAAATCATTGGGAAAATACTTAATAAATTTGAATAAAAATTCAAATATCTCTAACAATGTAAGTAAAGAGTAATGAAACAAGCATGGAATTATTAGTTACTATGACAACGAGTCATTTGAGGCTTATTTTTCCGTTAAATTATACAGACGCTGAAGAAACGAAGCGTGGGTACGCCACACAAGAAATTGGACAAACTAAAACTTTAATTTAAACAGTTATAACAAGTCAACTAGTGAATTCAAATGATCCCATGTGAAGAGACGTCGATCTGTACAGAATTAATGATGACCAGGAACGAAATTGAACAAACTAATTAAAGAAAAAACCCAGACCAGTTTGAAGAAGACGCTGGAAGCCTACAACCAGCCCAAATTAGAAAAATACACGCCTACCCATGATGACCCTCCAACGTGAGACGAACTGATAAGTACCGAATAATTTCTTACTCCTAAAACCCCAAATCACTTAAATTATTTTCAAATGATAAAATTTCTCACTATTTAAAAGTAGTATTTTCTTTCAAAGGTAAAGGCATAATTTACTTATATTAAAAACCATTTATAAAGATAACCTTACTTGTAAACATAATTACTGTAACAGAAATACGACACTACGGAACAAATTGTACAAACACATTATAAATTCTAAGTACCTATAAGGTGTAATAGTGTACTTTCTTTTCATGTAATCAACGTTTATGTCTATTTTCATGATCAAAAGAACTCCAGGTTTTAAAAACATAGTAATTTTGTTAAAAGGTAAATGAAGGATAATGTTTTGAAACCAATTTTGCCAACTTGAGATATTTAGTGTTTCAAGCTCTAAGCCGGAGCATAATATTATAAATTTGTTTATGATTCAATTGTCATGTTTATTAATAATTAAATGTGTATTAAAAAACGCAGTACAGTACATTACTATCTTGTTATTTCATAGGATTTTTTGTAAAATATATGTGTGTTAGCGAAGTTGTAAGTCATAGCCAACTAGCGCTTGTCACGATTGGCCAAGTCGACAACCTGTGTAGCAGCGGGAATAATTCGAACGCCACAGCTGTCCATGCTAATACCACATATTACTTTAAAAATAAATGTTTTAATTGTTTTAACAAAAACAATTTGGCGCCACCCGGGAATCGTAATCCCTATGAATTGACAGGTAGGTTGTACTGGTGACATTGACAACGCTACGGACTCCAGTAGTGACGTCGATTTATGTAACAACCAGTGTGAGGCAAACACACTACAATCACACTAATACACCATACAAACAAGTGTGATACATTTTAACAGGTACGACCCATATTTATTGTTACATATTGACGAACCCAACGAGGGGCTTTAAGAATAAAGGAAGGAGGACGCACACGACCCGATATTTATTGTTACAATATCTAACCTTACTCACCTTTCTATTATGCCTCCCTTCATCATTCTGTCTAACTTCTCTTGCACCGCTCGTCTTTTGGAATAAGGAACTGGATAACTTCGCTGCATGAAAGGTGTGTGTTCCCGTACCTGCAATACACATTCATAACCCTTTGTCCTTCCCGGAATATCGGCAAACACTCCTCAAAACTGCTCAATCACCTGCCACAATGATGCACGTTGATCACTCCTTACCCCGGACCCTCCACTACAAAATTTATCCTCCCTTTCTTCCTACAATTCTTCACTATTATCTCTCAACTCCCCTTCAAAACTCTCAATATACTCTACCTCTCTACATGAATTTACACCACTGTGTCCCTAAAATGTCTAATACTCTCTTTGTGTGTTACTGGTATTTCAAAATTCTTATTCTCTCTAACTCCCATTAAAATTAATTCTGCTTAAACCACCTGCCTTATTTATCATTATCACCCAAACCCTTTTACAACATTTCACCTTGATATAACACTAGAAAATTCATCACTTCTCTCCTTATAATAATATACCTCAATTTGAACATATTATCTGTTTAATCATCTACTAATCATTATAGAATCTTAATTTCATAAAATCATTTAACTTCATTATCAAACTTTCTTTTGTACAACCTTAATTAAGTAATTAATTTTCAATTATTTAATTCAATCCCTTTAAAATCTCACAATTACTTTCATCGCTCATTTAGTCTGTAAAATTATATAAATTATGTATGTATAAATTATGTTATTATTAATTTATACTAATTAATTGAAAATTTAATTTAATTGATAATTAATATTATCAATTTCTACTACATATACACATTGTTTACATAACACATAGTACACCATAATGTAATACACAAATACATTTAACATAATGACATCAACACATAAAAGAATATACAGTCCAACTTATTATTTGTTATCATTAACCATAAATCTCGTTTCATAAGACAATCCATTTCAAAACCACACTATTCACATAATTAAATGTTCATACACAATAAAACAATTACCCTCCATTGTCGAATAACAGTCTAATCTTAGGTCTATACAAGTCATTTATTATTGAATACATTATATTAGTACTATCAATATAATATTTATTTAATTTTTTATATCTTTCCACAGTATCTTTTGAATTGATATGATTATTCCATATTATTCTCTCATGTACCTGGTCACGCTCGAGTATAGTCCTGTCGCCTTTAGTATATTCTGTTAAAATCAGGTAAGTTATATTATCATCTTTAACATCATCTACTGCTATCTCAATTTCACTATAAGGTAAGTACTCGTTATTATTATTACTTCTCTCTCCACCTAACCTTTCTACGAATTCTTCATAATTTCTCTTTACTTTAAATATCTCTATTTCTCTCTTTCTCTCTCTCTCTCAATATATTTCTCACCATAACACCAAGCTACACTCTCTCTCTCAAAATATGCAGGGGACACTAACTCATCATTACTGCACCACCTATGAAGTGCACAAAAAACCCAGGGAAATTTATTTGCAGACATATCGTCTTCCAAATACTCGCGTGAAGCCATTTCTTCACCCCCTACTACATTAAGGGAAAATGTTACCCCCTGCAATCCCCTTACAAATATACTTTCTCTCACATTTCTCTCTGACTCAATACGCACAAACATCTCATTATCAACTTCTACTCTCTCTACAATTTCGTTATCACTATCAATATCCACATAATTATTTTCTACCACCATGTTCTTAATTCTATCATTGTTATTACCTGTGAACTCATTATTCAAATTATCATTGTTACTCACCTTATTAATTAGCACCTTGTTTGCACTTGAACTAACCTCTTTCTGATTTTCTGTAAATGTATCATCATTACTACCTACACTATTCTCTACCCCGCTTTTATTCTCAGAATTGTAATTAACATCACTATTTACTATTTTATTCTTTGGTCTATCGAATTTCTCACTTACTAAAGCTACTGTTTTTTCTTTCATTTTATCGAAATGTGTATGAATTTCATTCATTTGTTGATTAAAATTAAAATTTTGCTGTTTTATCTCCCCCCCTCATCAACTTTATCTCATTATTTTGCATCTCAAATTTATCATTCATTTTAGTGTCACTAACGTCAAGTCTAGCATTTATTTTATCATATTTAACATTGGAATCATTTTGTTATTTATTCTTCTGTTCTTTCAATTCGTTAATTTTTCATCAAATTTAGCATTCTGTATATTAAAAAGTGTTTGCATCATTTTCACTATCTCATTCTCGTCAGTCCTTTTAGTCGGGACTGGCGTTGAGTGAACACTCTCACTCATGATTTGCGATTCAGTTACACTTGTCTGGCTTTCATTTGCACTGTCAGTGATGCTGACATTTTCCTTATTGTCTGCCATTTTTGAAAAAAAATTTTGTTTAAATATATTTCTTTCAAAATTTTATCCTGTAATATTACACAACCTTATTATATATAAAAAAATATTCTATTTCAACTATTTACCCTACCACATGTAGTCACAACATAACCTTATCTTTACGTCTTATATACCCTTTTGACACCCACTCTGTTTCTGATTTCTGGCTTATTTTATATAAAAATTTTATATAAAGTTCGGGCTGCCATTTGTTAACAAACGGACTAATAAACAATAATAAAGTCCCTAGTTCTGGGCGCCATTTGTTAACAAACGCAATTTGTTACTTTTTATTTATTAATAATAATGTTTCATATTTCGTACTTACCCCTATTAATTTCTCACTAGGGTCCCAGAGTTCGCTCATAATTGAGGCCAGAAACAGTGTGGGGGTACGAAATAAATACTCTAACGACATGTATAGTGAAAAGAAACTTTTGTTTTAATTTTTCTAAAATTATCATTCTTCACAGTTACACCACTACAATGGAATCTTATACCTACAACAAGACAGCGGCTGTACACTTCCGCTTAATTAATTATTTGTTAACTTTCATTTTTAAATTCTGTAAGTGTCCCGACACAAAGTCATTTTAAATATTCTGCATTTAGATTTGATTTGATTTACTGCGTTTCTAAAAAAAAAACATAAACATTAACCTTTATTAACAAACCACACATAGTTACATGCGATTCCATTTCGGAAACAAAGCACATTGCTATTTGCCATGAGGCGTAGTTATTGAATCAAATTCAAATTTCTTTCCCCTTTATAATTTTATAAACATAATCCCACCAAAATATAAACATAATCAATCATGTCTTAAATTATAGAATTATATATATTTCACAACCCAGCACTGCTTAAATTTTATATTTGATATTATATTCACGCACTCACACTCTCATTCATGCAATACAATTGTATGGACGTCCCTAACTGAGCTCATTATATTGAATTTAAATAGAATATTAAATTTTGGTTTTATAAATTTGCTACTTAGCTGCAAATCTGTCCAGAAGACGTCGCATCGTTACACGCGCACTACGGATGTTGGTTTTTTAATGTTCACTGATTTAGGTATTCTAAAACTGCCAATGCATTCTGATAAAGTTATACGTGGGTTATTTTATACTTGTTGTGTTCACATTTTAGTTGCAGGCGTAAAGTTATGCAGCCGACGGCGAGCTGAAATGTTCACATCCACACTGTTGATATATATATTATTCTCACTGTTTTATCGAATTCACTTTTGTATACATTTTAATAAAATTTAGGCTCATCAGCCTATGTATTCACCTAGCCCGGGGAGTGGTTTTAAGTCGACTGCTGAGTTTCCTGTGCACACTACGTGAAAGAATGCATATTAATGCGTGACCAAACTCTGGGAAAGTTGGCCGTCCGAGTGCACGGTTGAAAGCGCTGGCGCGCATTCCACATACCAACGCCAATATACACCCGTCTAGACGTTACAGTCTATTCACCGTAATTTCTTAGTTGCAAATAATATTGAAAAGATTTCACTTACAAAACCCCCATCGGTCTGTACCGTTACAAAACCCCCTCAATGAGAGGTTTTATGCCAAAGCATAAAAACTCTCATTGACACTCTCATACTTTCTAAAGGGATCAGCTAGGATATGTCGCCACAACCCCCTTACTGTTTATTAAAAAAAAATTATAGTAACTCACCCTTGGTCCGATGATGGTGACAGTACCTGCATGACCTTACTGGACTTCTCCTACGAGATCCCAACACCATAAGGCCAATCAGGCACTTTACGCTCCTGCTCTGACGCGCAGGCCAGCTCAGGACCGCCGTCACATCACCAAACACTGAAACAATAAATCAAAAATATCAAAATAGTGGCCTGATATAATACCATACCCCTAACTGATCTGTTTCCCCCTAGCTATGTGCTGGTTTGTGTTAAGAAGCACTGGGTTTACTTTAACTCAACAAGAATTATACAGAAGTTCCATTCTCTTAATTCACTACCCTTACCTTTATAAAATTTTTTTGATTCCAATCGATAATAATTAATCCTTTCACATTAACAAGAAGAAATATAAATCTTTATACTAATGCAATAATACTTCCACAATATTTAAACACATTATCAAAATTTACTCAAATACAATTCATCTATATCTCCCCCTTTCTACAATTCTTAAACATTTTCTCTTTTATAGAAGAAGAAAAAATTACTATTATTATTATTATTATTAACAGCAAGTGATCCGGCGCTGTTAATAATACTTATCCCCTTTACTCCTCCACACACACTATTTCCCCCCTTGAACTGTTGCGTTCAGTTGCCTCCACAAGGACTGAGGCGGAAGGAGTAAGCACTTTTTTCTTTTCTCTCACTCCCATCCTTGCTTCAGCGTTACAAAAACTTCAGGGTAAGTACCCCTACTCATTAGCTTTATGCCCCTAAGGTCTACCACCCCTATCTGGGTGAAAATAGCCTGTGTTCAAAATAATCTTAGATTCCCTTATTAAACCCCATTAAATTTCTAGGTTTGACCAATTTCAAAGGCAACCAACTGTGGTCAGTTTTTACAATAATTCTGCCCACAGCTGATTGTCATCCAAAACCACGATCTGGGTTGGTAAGGCCGAGATCGCCCGAAATGTAGGGAATCGCATTTAAAACATGCTATACATACATACAATTCATGTTTAAATTCCTACACTAATACATAATAAACATAATACATAATAATACACTCATAATTAACATTGTGATTATTACATTAAAATAACCAATTCACATTTAACTTTGATCACAATTTACACACCTTACATTTTTTAAATTTGCATATAAAATCATAAAGATTTTCTATTTTAATTTCAATTGAACTTTTATTAATTAGCCATCAATTATTTACTATTTATTTATCATATACTACCATTTAATTCTTCACAATTTCAAATTTAATATTAACCTTCATTTTACATTACCTCTCAGTTATTATTACAAACTATGAATTTTCTTTTATTTCACCTTTTCATCCCTATTAGTTTGGGCGATTCTCCGTTATTCACAATGATTCAATTGAATAGGCATTTATATATCTAACCTTACTCACCTTTCTATTATGCCTCCCTCCATCATTCTGTCTAACTTCTCTTGCACCGCTCGTCTTTTGGAATAAGGAACTGGATAACTTCGCTGCATGAAAGGTGTGTGTTCCCGTACCTGGAATACACATTCATAACCCTTTGCCCTTCCCGGAATATTGGCAAACACTCCTCAAAACTGCTCAATCACCTGCCACAATGATGCACGTTGATCACTCCTTACCCCGGACCCTCCACTACAAAATTTATCCTCCCTTTCTTCCCACAATTCTTCACTATTATCTCTCAACTCCCCTTCAAAACTCTCAATATACTCTACCTCTCTACATGAATTTACACCACTGTGTCCCTAAAATGTCTAATACTCTCTTTGTGTGTTACTGGTATTTCGAAATTCTTATTCTCTCTAACTCCCATTAAAATTAATTCTGCTTAAACCACCTGCCTTATTTATCATTATCACCCAAACCCTTTTACAACATTTCACCTTGATATAACACTAGAAAATTCATCACTTCTCTCCTTATAATAATATACCTCAATTTGAACATATTATCTGTTTAATCATCTACTAATCATTATAGAATCTTAATTTCATAAAATCATTTAACTTCATTATCAAACTTTCTTTTGTGCAACCTTAATTAACCTTAATATAACCGAGAAAACAGCTGCTGAAGAAAATAAACATTAAAACAATCGTTAACTAATCGACCTAAATCGATTATCAGTTATTTTATTTTACATTAAAATCGATACAAATTCGATTATTCGTTAATTTTATATTAATAGAATTATTTCGATTGTTATTAATTCACTTAGAAGCCTCTGATGATAGTGATATTTTTCAGTGAAACGTGTGTCAGGTGTTAAAAAGAATATACAATATTATCTACTTGCAGAAGAAACAAATTGAAAACATCACAAATTATATAATTACTGCAAGAAACATCGAGTTACTTATATAGAAAATGATGGATGAAAACACCATACAAGGTGATGTAACTCATTCCTATAACCAATTTATTAAACGTAAAAAACAATTAATTAATTGTTTTGGAAACATATATTTTAACAAAAAATGCCTACACCTTAATATTTTTCCAAAATACACAAAAATAATAGTAAAAAACAACAATAACAATAAAGTAAGCAAATATATTACTCAAGCCCAATATAAATGGATTAAAGACGAAATATCAAATAATTACAGAAAAATCGACTACATTAATAAACAATTAATTAATTTACATCTTCTTTTAGCCAACACACTTGATTATCATACATGGAATAATAAATATATTAATATGGTTAAAATACTAAATAAACACAAAACAATTAAATTTAACACAATCAATAAAAAACTTAAAAATCTACTAATAAATAGTACACCTAAAGAAGATAACCAAAATTTACACACATTAAATAATAACCACACTTTTTACCCAAAATTCGTAAATTTATCTAATATTAAATTCACGGAAAACGAAATAGCTACCCTAGAATCATCAAACAAAACAAATCTTAAAAATGTAAACAAATATGTAATAGATAATATCATAGTCAAAACTGAAAACGCTATTAATAATGTAGAACAAGAAAAACAAGATAAAATAAGAACAGAAGCCTCAATGGAAATAATAAAATATATCAAAAAATATAATAACCAAAATCATCATATTAAAAATAAAAATAAACAAAATAAAACCATTAATAACATAAAACAGAAACTAACGACTAATAACCTCACTTTAACCAAAGCTGATAAGAGTAATAGTACAATAATAATTTCTCAGAAAGATTTAGACGATAAAACAGAAGAATTTATAGTTAATAATAATTGCATAACATTAAATAAAGATCCCACAAATAAATATCAAACACAAATAACAAATATATTAAAAAATAGTAACCAAATCATAAATCCTAAAGACTCCTTTAAATATAAAATGGATAATCCTTGTGCACCAAAATTAAATTCTTTAATAAAATTACACAAAATCAATAAACCTATCAGACCTTTAATAAACGCTAGGACCGCACCAAATTATAAAATATCAAAATTATTAACTCAAATGTTAAAACATAAAATTGAACTTCCAGCAAAACACAATATAAAAAATAGTATCGAACTCACGGAACAACTAATAAACGTAGAAGTAAACAGAAATACAAAATTATATTCATTCGACATATCAAACATGTATACAAACATTCCCATTGAAGAAACTATAAATATTATAATAAATAATCTGAAAACAAATAACGAAAGTAACACATACATTAAACAGTTAACTAATACTTTAAAAATAATTTTAAATCAAAATTATTTTCAAAACAACAACAAATTGTACTATCAAACAGATGGCCTTGCTATGGGAGCCCCAACCTCCGCTATCATATCAGAAATCTTCCTACAAAAATCGACGAACAAATAATAAATATAATAAAATTAAACGACCCATTAGGATGTTATTTTAGATACGTTGATGACACTCTGTACATTTCCCAAAACAATGGTATAAATATAAATAAAATATTGAACTCCATAAATAATTTACATTCTAAAATAAAATTCACGTTAGAAGAAGAATCTAATAATAAATTAAATTATTTAGACTTAACAATAAAGAAAAATGAAACAAATTTTGAATACGCAATATACAGGAAACCTTCTCAAACTGACTTAGTAATACCAAATACTTCTAATCATCCTCCCCAACACAAAATGGCAGTATTTAATTCCATGATTTACCGAATGCTTAGGATCCCATTACATAACACAGAAAGAAACAAAGAAAGAAAAATTATCCAACAAATAGCAGTTAAAAATGGATACAAAATAAAAACTATTAATAAACTAGAAAATAAAATTAAACATAAAATCACTAATAAAATTCCTAAAAACACTACATTTAAAAATTCATCTATTAATAATAATATAAAATATACAACCTTCACTTATTACGGAAATATAACTCAAAAACTAAATAAAATATTTAAAGATACTAATTTAAAAATATTTTATAACACAGATAATATAATTTTTAATAAAATAAAACCTAAAACTAAATCCAATACTCACAATAAAAATGGAATATATAAAATAGAATGTCCAGATTGCAATAAATTTTACGTGGGCCAGACGAAGAAAAAACTACGAGATAGATCCGTTCAACACCGCAATGCATATTTAAAACCAAATATTTATAAATCTAATTTAGCCACACATTGTCTAAATAATAACCACCAGTTTCCAAACACTGAAAATATAAAATTAATTAAAAACATACAAAAAGGTCAAAAAATGAATATTTGGGAAAATCTTAACATTTACAAACACAATAACACTAATTTATTAATTAAAGAACAAACCCAAATAAAAACAAAATAAGACGATCTATTTAAAATTATAAATTTACTAAAAAATAAAAATAAAAATGAATAAAATATAAACAAAATTTCAAATATAACCGAGAAAACAGCTGCTGAAGAAAATAAACATTAAAACAATCGTTAACTAATCGACCTAAATCGATTATCAGTTATTTTATTTTACATTAAAATCGATACAAATTCGATTATTCGTTAATTTTATATTAATAGAATTATTTCGATTGTTATTAATTCACTTAGAAACCTCTGATGATACTGATATTTTTCAGTGAAACGTGCATCAGGTGTTAAAAAGAATATACAATATTATCTACTTGCAGAAGAAACAAATTGAAAACATCACAAACCTTAATTAAGTAATTAATTTTCAATTATTTAATTCAATCCCTTTAAAATCTCACAATTACTTTCATCGCTTATTTAGTCTGTAAAATTATATAAATTATGTATGTATAAATTATGTTATTATTAATTTATACTAATTAATTGAAAATTTAATTTAATTGATAATTAATATTATCAATTTCTACTACATATACACATTGTTTACATAACACATAGTACACCATAATGTAATACACAAATACATTTAACATAATGACATCAACACATAAAAGAATATACAGTCCAACTTATTATTTGTTATCATTAACCACAAATCGTTTCATAAGACAATCTATTTCAAAACCACACTATTCACATAATTAAATGTTCATACACAATAAAACAATTACCCTCCATCGTCGAATAACAGTCTAATCTTAGGTCTATACAAGTCATTTATTATTGAATACATTATATTAGTACTATCAATATAATATTTATTTAATTTTTTATATCTTTCCACAGTATCTTTTGAATTGATATGATTATTCCATATTATTCTCTCATGTACCTGGTCACGCTCGAGTATAGTCCTCTCGCCTTTAGTATATTCTGTTAAAATCAGGTAAGTTATATTATCATCTTTAACATCATCTACTGCTATCTCAATTTCACTATAAGGTAAGTACTCGTTATTATTATTACTTCTCTCTCCACCTAACCTTTCTACGAATTCTTCATAATTTCTCTTTACTTTAAATATCTCTATTTCTCTCTTTCTCTCTCTCTCTCAATATATTTCTCACCATAACACCAAGCTACACTCTCTCTCTCTCTCTCAAAATATGCAGGGGACACTAACTCATCATTACTGCACCACCTATGAAGTGCACAAAAAACCCAGGGAAATTTATTTGCAGACATATCGTCTTCCAAATACTCGCGTGAAGCCATTTCTTCACCCCCTACTACATTAAGGGAAAATGTTACCCCCTGCAATCCCCTTACAAATATACTTTCTCTCACATTTCTCTCTGACTCAATACGCACAAACATCTCATTATCAACTTCTACTCTCTCTACAATTTCGTTATCACTATCAATATCCACATAATTATTTTCTACCACCATGTTCTTAATTCTATCATTGTTATTACCTGTGAACTCATTATTCAAATTATCATTGTTACTCACCTTATTAATTAGCACCTTGTTTGCACTTGAACTAACCTCTTTCTGATTTTCTGTAAATGTATCATCATTACTACCTACACTATTCTCTACCCCGCTTTTATTCTCAGAATTGTAATTAACATCACTATTTACTATTTTATTCTTTGGTCTATCGAATTTCTCACTTACTAAAGCTACTGTTTTTTCTTTCATTTTATCGAAATGTGTATGAATTTCATTCATTTGTTGATTAAAATTAAAATTTTGCTGTTTTATCTCCCCCCCTTATCAACTTTATCTCATTATTTTGCATCTCAAATTTATCATTCATTTTAGTGTCACTAACGTCAAGTCTAGCATTTATTTTATCATATTAGCATTGGAATCATTTTGTTATTTATTCTTCTGTTCTTTCAATTCGTTAATTTTTCATCAAATTTAGCATTCTGTATATTAAAAAGTGTTTGCATCATTTTCACTATCTCATTCTCGTCAGTCCTTTTAGTCGGGACTGGCGTTGAGTGAACACTCTCACTCATGATTTGCGATTCAGTTACACTTGTCTGGCTTTCATTTGCACTGTCAGTGATGCTGACATTTTCCTTATTGTCTGCCATTTTTGAAAAAAATTTTGTTTAAATATATTTCTTTCAAAATTTTATCCTGTAATATTAAACAACCTTATTATATATAAAAAAATATTCTATTTCAACTATTTACCCTACCACATGTAGTCACAACATAACCTTATCTTTACGTCTTATATACCCTTTCGACACCCACTCTGTTTCTGATTTCTGGCTTATTTTATATAAAGTTCGGGCTGCCATTTGTTAACAAACGGACTAATAAACAATAATAAAGTCCCTAGTTCTGGGCGCCATTTGTTAACAAACGCAATTTGTTACTTTTTATTTATTAATAATAATGTTTCATATTTCGTACTTACCCCTATTAATTTCTCACTAGGGTCCCAGAGTTCGCTCGTAAGCGAGGCCAGAAACAGTGTGGGGGTACGAAATAAATACTCTAACGACATGTATAGTGAAAAGAAACTTTTGTTTTAATTTTTCTAAAATTATCATTCTTCACAGTTACACCACTACAATGGAATCTTATACCTACAACAAGACAGCGGCTGTACACTTCCGCTTAATTAATTATTTGTTAACTTTCATTTTTAAATTCTGTAAGTGTCCCGGCACAAAGTCATTTTAAATATTCTGCATTTAGATTTGATTTGATTTACTGCGTTTCTAAAAAAAAAACATAAACATTAACCTTTATTAACAAACCACACATAGTTACATGCGATTCCATTTCGGAAACAAAGCACATTGCTATTTGCCATGAGGCGTAGTTATTGAATCAAATTCAAATTTCTTGCCCCTTTATAATTTTATAAACATAATCCCACCAAAATATAAACATAATCAATCATGTCTTAAATTATAGAATTATATATATTTCACAACCCAGCACTGCTTAAATTTTATATTTGATATTATATTCACGCACTCACACTCTCATTCATGCAATACAATTGTATGGACGTCCCTAACTGAGCTCATTATATTGAATTTAAATAGAATATTAAATTTTGGTTTTATAAATTTGCTACTTAGCTGCAAATCTGTCCAGAAGACGTCGCATCGTTACACGCGCACTACGGATGTTGGTTTTTTAATGTTCACTGATTTAGGTATTCTAAAACTGCCAATGCATTCTGATAAAGTTATACGTGGGTTATTTTATACTTGTTGTGTTCATATTTTAGTTGCAGGCGTAAAGTTATGCAGCCGACGGCGAGCTGAAATGTTCACATCCACACTGTTGATATATATATTATTCTCACTGTTTTATCGAATTCACTTTTGTATACATTTTAATGAAATTTAGGCTCATCAGCCTACGTATTCACCCAGCCCGGCGAGTGGTTTTAAGTCGACTGCTGAGTTTCCTGTGCACACTACGCAAAAGAATGCATATTAATACATGACCAAACTCTGGGAAAGTTGGCCGTCCGAGTGCGCGGTTGAAAGCGCTGGCGCGCACTCCACATACCAACGCCAATATACACTCGTCTAGACGTTACAGTCTATTCACCGTAATTTCTTAGTTGCAAATAATATTGAAAAGATTTCACTTAGAAAACCCCCATCGGTCTGTACCGTTACAAAACCCCCTCAATGAGAGGTTTTATGCCAAAGCATAAAAACTCTCATTGACACTCTCATACTTTCTAAAGGGATCAGCTAGGATATGTCGCCACAACCCCTTACTGTTTATTAAAAAAAATTATAGTAACTCACCCTTGGTCTGATGATGGTGACAGTACCTGCATGACCTTACTGGACTTCTCCTACGAGATCCCAACACCATAAGGCCAATCAGGCACTTTACGCTCCTGCTCTGACGCGCAGGCCAGCTCAGGACCACCGTCACATCACCAAACACTGAAACAATAAATCAAAAATATCAAAATAGTGGCCTGATATAATACCATACCCCTAACTGATCTGTTTCCCCCTAGCTATGTGCTGGTTTGTGTTAAGAAGCACTGGGTTTACTTTAACTCAACAAGAATTATACAGAAGTTCCATTCTCTTAATTCACTACCCTTACCTTTATAAAATTTTTTTGATTCCAATCGATAATAATTAATCCTTTCACATTAACAAGAAGAAGTATAAATCTTTATACTAATGCAATAATACTTCCACAATATTTAAACACATTATCAAAATTTACTCAAATACAATTCATCTATATCTCCCCCTTTCTACAATTCTTAAACATTTTCTCTTTTATAGAAGAAGAAAAAATTACTATTATTATTATTATTAACAGTAAGTGATCCGGCGCTGTTAATAATACTTATCCCCTTTACTCCTCCACGCACACTATTTCCCCCCTGAACTGTTGCGTTCAGTTGCCTCCACAAGGACTGAGGCTGAAGGAGTAAGCACTTTTTTCTTTTCTCTCACTCCCATCCTTGCTTCAGCGTTACAAAAACTTCAGGGTAAGTACCCCTACTCATTAGCTTTATGCCCCCTAAGGTCTACCACCCCTATCTGGGTGAAAATAGCCTGTGTTCAAAATAATCTTAGATTCCCTTATTAAACCCCATTAAATTTCTAGGTTTGACCAATTTCAAAGGCAACCAACTGTGGTCAGTTTTTACAATAATTCTGCCCACAGCTGATTGTCATCCAAAACCACGATCTGGGTTGGTAAGGCCGAGATCGCCCGAAATGTAGGGAATCGCATTTAAAACATGCTATACATACATACAATTCATGTTTAAATTCCTACACTAATACATAATAAACATAATACATAATAATACACTCATAATTAACATTGTGATTATTACATTAAAATAACCAATTCACATTTCACTTTGATCACAATTTACACACCTTACATTTTTTAAATTTGCATATAAAATCATAAAGATTTTATATTTTAATTTCAATTGAACTTTTATTAATTAGCCATCAATTATTTACTATTTATTTATCATATACTACCATTTAATTCTTCACAATTTCAAATTTAATATTAACCTTCATTTTACATTACCTCTCAGTTATTATTACAAACTATGAATTTTCTTTTATTTCACCTTTTCATCCCTATTAGTTTGGGCGATTCTCCGTTATTCACAATGATTCAATTGAATAGGCATTTATATATCTAACCTTACTCACCTTTCTATTATGCCTCCCTCCATCATTCTGTCTAACTTCTCTTGCACCGCTCGTCTTTTGGAATAAGGAACTGGATAACTTCGCTGCATGAAAGGTGTGTGTTCCCGTACCTGCAATACACATTCATAACCCTTTGCCCTTCCCGGAATATCGGCAAACACTCCTCAAAACTGCTCAATCACCTGCCACAATGATGCACGTTGATCACTCCTTACCCCGGACCCTCCACTACAAAATTTATCCTCCCTTTCTTCCCACAATTCTTCACTATTATCTCTCAACTCCCCTTCAAAACTCTCAATATACTCTACCTCTCTACATGAATTTACACCACTGTGTCCCTAAAATGTCTAATACTCTCTTTGTGTGTTACCGGTATTTCGAAATTCTTATTCTCTCTAACTCCCATTAAAATTAATTCTGCTTAAACCACCTGCCTTATTTATCATTATCACCCAAACCCTTTTACAACATTTCACCTTGATATAACACTAGAAAATTCATCACTTCTCTCCTTATAATAATATACCTCAATTTGAACATATTATCTGTTTAATCATCTACTAATCATTATAGAATCTTAATTTCATAAAATCATTTAACTGCATTATCAAACTTTCTTTTGTACAACCTTAATTAAGTAATTAATTTTCAATTATTTAATTCAATCCCTTTAAAATCTCACAATTACTTTCATCGCTTATTTAGTCTGTAAAATTATATAAATTATGTATGTATAAATTATGTTATTATTAATTTATACTAATTAATTGAAAATTTAATTTAATTGATAATTAATATTATCAATTTCTACTACATATACACATTGTTTACATAACACATAGTACACCATAATGTAATACACAAATACATTTAACATAATGACATCAACACATAAAAGAATATACAGTCCAACTTATTATTTGTTATCATTAACCACAAATCGTTTCATAAGACAATCCATTTCAAAACCACACTATTCACATAATTAAATGTTCATACACAATAAAACAATTACCCTACATCGTCGAATAACAGTCTAATCTTAGGTCTATACAAGTCATTTATTATTGAATACATTATATTAGTACTATCAATATAATATTTATTTAATTTTTTATATCTTTCCACAGTATCTTTTGAATTCATATGATTATTCCATATTATTCTCTCATGTACCTGGTCACACTCGAGTATAGTCCTGTCGCCTTTAGTATATTCTGTTAAAATCAGGTAAGTTATATTATCATCTTTAACATCATCTACTGCTATCTCAATTTCACTATAAGGTAAGTACTCGTTATTATTATTACTTCTCTCTCCACCTAACCTTTCTACGAATTCTTCATAATTTCTCTTTACTTTAAATATCTCTATTTCTCTCTTTCTCTCTCTCTCTCAATATATTTCTCACCATAACACCAAGCTACACTCTCTCTCTCAAAATATGCAGGGGACACTAACTCATCATTACTGCACCACCTATGAAGTGCACAAAAAACCCAGGGAAATTTATTTGCAGACATATCGTCTTCCAAATACTCGCGTGAAGCCATTTCTTCACCCCCTACTACATTAAGGGAAAATGTTACCCCCTGCAATCCCCTTACAAATATACTTTCTCTCACATTTCTCTCTGACTCAATACGCACAAACATCTCATTATCAACTTCTACTCTCTCTACAATTTCGTTATCACTATCAATATCCACATAATTATTTTCTACCACCATGTTCTTAATTCTATCATTGTTATTACCTGTGAACTCATTATTCAAATTATCATTGTTACTCACCTTATTAATTAGCACCTTGTTTGCACTTGAACTAACCTCTTTCTGATTTTCTGTAAATGTATCATCATTACTACCTACACTATTCTCTACCCCGCTTTTATTCTCAGAATTGTAATTAACATCACTATTTACTATTTTATTCTTTGGTCTATCGAATTTCTCACTTACTAAAGCTACTGTTTTTTCTTTCATTTTATCGAAATGTGTATGAATTTCATTCATTTGTTGATTAAAATTAAAATTTTGCTGTTTTATCTCCCCCCCTCATCAACTTTATCTCATTATTTTGCATCTCAAATTTATCATTCATTTTAGTGTCACTAACGTCAAGTCTAGCATTTATTTTATCATATTTAACATTGGAATCATTTTGTTATTCATTCTTCTGTTCTTTCAATTCGTTAATTTTTCATCAAATTTAGCATTCTGTATATTAAAAAGTGTTTGCATCATTTTCACTATCTCATTCTCGTCAGTCCTTTTAGTCGGGACTGGCGTTGAGTGAACACTCTCACTCATGATTTGCGATTCAGTTACACTTGTCTGGCTTTCATTTGCACTGTCAGTGATGCTGACATTTTCCTTATTGTCTGCCATTTTTGAAAAAAAATTTTGTTTAAATATATTTCTTTCAAAATTTTATCCTGTAATATTACACAACCTTATTATATATAAAAAAATATTCTATTTCAACTATTTACCCTACTACATGTAGTCACAACATAACCTTATCTTTACGTCTTATATACCCTTTCGACACCCACTCTGTTTCTGATTTCTGGCTTATTTTATATAAAAATTTTATATAAAGTTCGGGCTGCCATTTGTTAACAAACGGACTAATAAACAATAATAAAGTCCCTAGTTCTGGGCGCCATTTGTTAACAAACGCAATTTGTTACTTTTTATTTATTAATAATAATGTTTCATATTTCGTACTTACCCCTATTAATTTCTCACTAGGGTCCCAGAGTTCGCTCGTAAGCGAGGCCAGAAACAGTGTGGGGGTACGAAATAAATACTCTAACGACATGTATAGTGAAAAGAAACTTTTGTTTTAATTTTTCTAAAATTATCATTCTTCACAGTTACACCACTACAATGGAATCTTATACCTACAACAAGACAGCGGCTGTACACTTCCGCTTAATTAATTATTTGTTAACTTTCATTTTTAAATTCTGTAAGTGTCCCGGCACAAAGTCATTTTAAATATTCTGCATTTAGATTTGATTTGATTTACTGCGTTTCTAAAAAAAAAACATAAACATTAACCTTTATTAACAAACCACACATAGTTACATGCGATTCCATTTCGGAAACAAAGCACATTGCTATTTGCCATGAGGCGTAGTTATTGAATCAAATTCAAATTTCTTCCCCCTTTATAATTTTATAAACATAATCCCACCAAAATATAAACATAATCAATCATGTCTTAAATTATAGAATTATATATATTTCACAACCCAGCACTGCTTAAATTTTATATTTGATATTATATTCACGCACTCACACTCTCATTCATGCAATACAATTGTATGGACGTCCCTAACTGAGCTCATTATATTGAATTTAAATAGAATATTAAATTTTGGTTTTATAAATTTGCTACTTAGCTGCAAATCTGTCCAGAAGACGTCGCATCGTTACACGCGCACTACGGATGTTGGTTTTTTAATGTTCACTGATTTAGGTATTCTAAAACTGCCAATGCATTCTGATAAAGTTATACGTGGGTTATTTTATACTTGTTGTGTTCATATTTTAGTTGCAGGCGTAAAGTTATGCAGCCGACGGCGAGCTGAAATGTTCACATCCACACTGTTGATATATATATTATTCTCACTGTTTTATCGAATTCACTTTTGTATACATTTTAATGAAATTTAGGCTCATCAGCCTACGTATTCACCCAGCCCGGGGAGTGGTTTTAAGTCGACTGCTGAGTTTCCTGTGCACACTACGCAAAAGAATGCATATTAATACATGACCAAACTCTGGGAAAGTTGGCCGTCCGAGTGCGCGGTTGAAAGCGCTGGCGCGCACTCCACATACCAACGCCAATATACACTCGTCTAGACGTTACAGTCTATTCACCGTAATTTCTTAGTTGCAAATAATATTGAAAAGATTTCACTTAGAAAACCCCCATCGGTCTGTACCGTTACAAAACCCCCTCAATGAGAGGTTTTATGCCAAAGCATAAAAACTCTCATTGACACTCTCATACTTTCTAAAGGGATCAGCTAGGATATGTCGCCACAACCCCCTTACTGTTTATTAAAAAAAATTATAGTAACTCACCCTTGGTCCGATGATGGTGACAGTACCTGCATGACCTTACTGGACTTCTCCTACGAGATCCCAACACCATAAGGCCAATCAGGCACTTTACGCTCTTGCTCTGACGCGCAGGCCAGCTCAGGACCACCGTCACATCACCAAACACTGAAACAATAAATCAAAAATATCAAAATAGTGGCCTGATATAATACCATACCCCTAACTGATCTGTTTCCCCCTAGCTATGTGCTGGTTTGTGTTAAGAAGCACTGGGTTTACTTTAACTCAACAAGAATTATACAGAAGTTCCATTCTCTTAATTCACTACCCTTACCTTTATAAAATTTTTTTGATTCCAATCGATAATAATTAATCCTTTCACATTAACAAGAAGAAATATAAATCTTTATACTAATGCAATAATACTTCCACAATATTTAAACACATTATCAAAATTTACTCGAATACAATTCATCTATATCTCCCCCTTTCTACAATTCTTAAACATTTTCTCTTTTATAGAAGAAGAAAAAATTACTATTATTATTATTATTAACAGTAAGTGATCCGGCGCTGTTAATAATACTTATCCCCTTTACTCCTCCACACACACTATTTCCCCCCCTGAACTGTTGCGTTCAGTTGCCTCCACAAGGACTGAGGCGGAAGGAGTAAGCACTTTTTGCTTTTCTCTCACTCCCATCCTTGCTTCAGCGTTACAAAAACTTCAGGGTAAGTACCCCTACTCATTAGCTTTATGCCCCTAAGGTCTACCACCCCTATCTGGGTGAAAATAGCCTGTGTTCAAAATAATCTTAGATTCCCTTATTAAACCCCATTAAATTTCTAGGTTTGACCAATTTCAAAGGCAACCAACTGTGGTCAGTTTTTACAATAATTCTGCCCACAGCTGATTGTCATCCAAAACCACGATCTGGGTTGGTAAGGCCGAGATCGCCCGAAATGTAGGGAATCGCATTTAAAACATGCTATACATACATACAATTCATGTTTAAATTCCTACACTAATACATAATAAACATAATACATAATAATACACTCATAATTAACATTGTGATTATTACATTAAAATAACCAATTCACATTTCACTTTGATCACAATTTACACACCTTACATTTTTTAAATTTGCATATAAAATCATAAAGATTTTATATTTTAATTTCAATTGAACTTTTATTAATTAGCCATCAATTATTTACTATTTATTTATCATATACTACCATTTAATTCTTCACAATTTCAAATTTAATATTAACCTTCATTTTACATTACCTCTCAGTTATTATTACAAACTATGAATTTTCTTTTATTTCACCTTTTCATCCCTATTAGTTTGGGCGATTCTCCGTTATTCACAATGATTCAATTGAATAGGCATTTATATATCTAACTTTACTCACCTTTCTATTATGCCTCCCTCCATCATTCTGTCTAACTTCTCTTGCACCGCTCGTCTTTTGGAATAAGGAACTGGATAACTTCGCTGCATGAAAGGTGTGTGTTCCCGTACCTGCAATACACATTCATAACCCTTTGCCCTTCCCGGAATATCGGCAAACACTCCTCAAAACTGCTCAATCACCTGCCACAATGATGCACGTTGATCACTCCTTACCCCGGACCCTCCACTACAAAATTTATCCTCCCTTTCTTCCCACAATTCTTCACTATTATCTCTCAACTCCCCTTCAAAACTCTCAATATACTCTACCTCCCTACATGAATTTACACCACTGTGTCCCTAAAATGTCTAATACTCTCTTTGTGTGTTACCGGTATTTCGAAATTCTTATTCTCTCTAACTCCCATTAAAATTAATTCTGCTTAAACCACCTGCCTTATTTATCATTATCACCCAAACCCTTTTACAACATTTCACCTTGATATAACACTAGAAAATTCATCACTTCTCTCCTTATAATAATATACCTCAATTTGAACATATTATCTGTTTAATCATCTACTAATCATTATAGAATCTTAATTTCATAAAATCATTTAACTGCATTATCAAACTTTCTTTTGTACAACCTTAATTAAGTAATTAATTTTCAATTATTTAATTCAATCCCTTTAAAATCTCACAATTACTTTCATCGCTTATTTAGTCTGTAAAATTATATAAATTATGTATGTATAAATTATGTTATTATTAATTTATACTAATTAATTGAAAATTTAATTTAATTTTAAATTTTATTATCAATTTCTACTACATATACACATTGTTTACATAACACATAGTACACCATAATGTAATACACAAATACATTTAACATAATGACATCAACACATAAAAGAATATACAGTCCAACTTATTATTTGTTATCATTAACCACAAATCGTTTCATAAGACAATCCATTTCAAAACCACACTATTCACATAATTAAATGTTCATACACAATAAAACAATTACCCTCCATCGTCGAATAACAGTCTAATCTTAGGTCTATACAAGTCATTTATTATTGAATACATTATATTAGTACTATCAATATAATATTTATTTAATTTTTTATATCTTTCCACAGTATCTTTTGAATTGATATGATTATTCCATATTATTCTCTCATGTACCTGGTCACGCTCGAGTATAGTCCTGTCGCCTTTAGTATATTCTGTTAAAATCAGGTAAGTTATATTATCATCTTTAACATCATCTACTGCTATCTCAATTTCACTATAAGGTAAGTACTCGTTATTATTATTACTTCTCTCTCCACCTAACCTTTCTACGAATTCTTCATAATTTCTCTGTACTTTAAATATCTCTATTTCTCTCTTTCTCTCTCTCTCAATATATTTCTCACCATAACACCAAGCTACACTCTCTCTCTCAAAATATGCAGGGGACACTAACTCATCATTACTGCACCACCTATGAAGTGCACAAAAAACCCAGGGAAATTTATTTGCAGACATATCGTCTTCCAAATAGTCGCGTGAAGCCATTTCTTCACCCCCTACTACATTAAGGGAAAATGTTACCCCCTGCAATCCCCTTACAAATATACTTTCTCTCACATTTCTCTCTGACTCAATACGCACAAACATCTCATTATCAACTTCTACTCTCTCTACAATTTCGTTATCACTATCAATATCCACATAATTATTTTCTACCACCATGTTCTTAATTCTATCATTGTTATTACCTGTGAACTCATTATTCAAATTATCATTGTTACTCACCTTATTAATTAGCACCTTGTTTGCACTTGAACAAACCTCTTTCTGATTTTCTGTAAATGTATCATCATTACTACCTACACTATTCTCTACCCCGCTTTTATTCTCATAATTGTAATTAACATCACTATTTACTATTTTATTCTTTGGTCTATCGAATTTCTCACTTACTAAAGCTACTGTTTTTTCTTTCATTTTATCGAAATGTGTATGAATTTCATTCATTTGTTGATTAAAATTAAAATTTTGCTGTTTTATCTCCCCCCCTCATCAACTTTATCTCATTATTTTGCATCTCAAATTTATCATTCATTTTAGTGTCACTAACGTCAAGTCTAGCATTTATTTTATCATATTTAACATTGGAATCATTTTGTTATTCATTCTTCTGTTCTTTCAATTCGTTAATTTTTCATCAAATTTAGCATTCTGTATATTAAAAAGTGTTTGCATCATTTTCACTATCTCATTCTCGTCAGTCCTTTTAGTCGGGACTGGCGTTGAGTGAACACTCTCACTCATGATTTGCGATTCAGTTACACTTGTCTGGCTTTCATTTGCACTGTCAGTGATGCTGACATTTTCCTTATTGTCTGCCATTTTTGAAAAAAAATTTTGTTTAAATATATTTCTTTCAAAATTTTATCCTGTAATATTACACAACCTTATTATATATAAAAAAATATTCTATTTCAACTATTTACCCTACCACATGTAGTCACAACATAACCTTATCTTTACGTCTTATATACCCTTTCGACACCCACTCTGTTTCTGATTTCTGGCTTATTTTATATAAAAATTTTATATAAAGTTCGGGCTGCCATTTGTTAACAAACGGACTAATAAACAATAATAAAGTCCCTAGTTCTGGGCGCCATTTGTTAACAAACGCAATTTGTTACTTTTTATTTATTAATAATAATGTTTCATATTTCGTACTTACCCCTATTAATTTCTCACTAGGGTCCCAGAGTTCGCTCGTAAGCGAGGCCAGAAACAGTGTGGGGGTACGAAATAAATACTCTAACGACATGTATAGTGAAAAGAAACTTTTGTTTTAATTTTTCTAAAATTATCATTCTTCACAGTTACACCACTACAATGGAATCTTATACCTACAACAAGACAGCGGCTGTACACTTCCGCTTAATTAATTATTTGTTAACTTTCATTTTTAAATTCTGTAAGTGTCCCGGCACAAAGTCATTTTAAATATTCTGCATTTAGATTTGATTTGATTTACTGCGTTTCTAAAAAAAAAACATAAACATTAACCTTTATTAACAAACCACACATAGTTACATGCGATTCCATTTCGGAAACAAAGCACATTGCTATTTGCCATGAGGCGTAGTTATTGAATCAAATTCAAATTTCTTGCCCCTTTATAATTTTATAAACATAATCCCACCAAAATATAAACATAATCAATCATGTCTTAAATTATAGAATTATATATATTTCACAACCCAGCACTGCTTAAATTTTATATTTGATATTATATTCACGCACTCACACTCTCATTCATGCAATACAATTGTATGGACGTCCCTAAATGAGCTCATTATATTGAATTTAAATAGAATATTAAATTTTGGTTTTATAAATTTGCTACTTAGCTGCAAATCTGTCCAGAAGACGTCGCATCGTTACACGCGCACTACGGATGTTGGTTTTTTAATGTTCACTGATTTAGGTATTCTAAAACTGCCAATGCATTCTGATAAAGTTATACGTGGGTTATTTTATACTTGTTGTGTTCATATTTTAGTTGCAGGCGTAAAGTTATGCAGCCGACGGCGAGCTGAAATGTTCACATCCACACTGTTGATATATATATTATTCTCACTGTTTTATCGAATTCACTTTTGTATACATTTTAATGAAATTTAGGCTCATCAGCCTACGTATTCACCCAGCCCGGGGAGTGGTTTTAAGTCGACTGCTGAGTTTCCTGTGCACACTACGCAAAAGAATGCATATTAATACATGACCAAACTCTGGGAAAGTTGGCCGTCCGAGTGCGCGGTTGAAAGCGCTGGCGCGCACTCCACATACCAACGCCAATATACACTCGTCTAGACGTTACAGTCTATTCACCGTAATTTCTTAGTTGCAAATAATATTGAAAAGATTTCACTTAGAAAACCCCCATCGGTCTGTACCGTTACAAAACCCCCTCAATGAGAGGTTTTATGCCAAAGCATAAAAACTCTCATTGACACTCTCATACTTTCTAAAGGGATCAGCTAGGATATGTCGCCACAACCCCCTTACTGTTTATTTAAAAAAATTATAGTAACTCACCCTTGGTCCGATGATGGTGACAGTACCTGCATGACCTTACTGGACTTCTCCTACGAGATCCCAACACCATAAGGCCAATCAGGCACTTTACGCTCCTGCTCTGACGCGCAGGCCAGCTCAGGACCACCGTCACATCACCAAACACTGAAACAATAAATCAAAAATATCAAAATAGTGGCCTGATATAATACCATACCCCTAACTGATCTGTTTCCCCCTAGCTATGTGCTGGTTTGTGTTAAGAAGCACTGGGTTTACTTTAACTCAACAAGAATTATACAGAAGTTCCATTCTCTTAATTCACTACCCTTACCTTTATAAAATTTTTTTGATTCCAATCGATAATAATTAATCCTTTCACATTAACAAGAAGAAATATAAATCTTTATACTAATGCAATAATACTTCCACAATATTTAAACACATTATCAAAATTTACTCAAATACAATTCATCTATATCTCCCCCTTTCTACAATTCTTAAACATTTTCTCTTTTATAGAAGAAGAAAAAATTACTATTATTATTATTATTAACAGTAAGTGATCCGGCGCTGTTAATAATACTTATCCCCTTTACTCCTCCACACACACTATTTTCCCCCCTGAACTGTTGCGTTCAGTTGCCTCCACAAGGACTGAGGCGGAAGGAGTAAGCACTTTTTTCTTTTCTCTCACTCCCATCCTTGCTTCAGCGTTACAAAAACTTCAGGGTAAGTACCCCTACTCATTAGCTTTATGCCCCTAAGGTCTACCACCCCTATCTGGGTGAAAATAGCCTGTGTTCAAAATAATCTTAGATTCCCTTATTAAACCCCATTAAATTTCTAGGTTTGACCAATTTCAAAGGCAACCAACTGTGGTCAGTTTTTACAATAATTCTGCCCACAGCTGATTGTCATCCAAAACCACGATCTGGGTTGGTAAGGCTGAGATCGCCCGAAATGTAGGGAATCGCATTTAAAACATGCTATACATACATACAATTCATGTTTAAATTCCTACACTAATACATAATAAACATAATACATAATAATACACTCATAATTAACATTGTGATTATTACATTAAAATAACCAATTCACATTTAACTTTGATCACAATTTACACACCTTACATTTTTTAAATTTGCATATAAAATCATAAAGATTTTATATTTTAATTTCAATTGAACTTTTATTAATTAGCCATCAATTATTTACTATTTATTTATCATATACTACCATTTAATTCTTCACAATTTCAAATTTAATATTAACCTTCATTTTACATTACCTCTCAGTTATTATTACAAACTATGAATTTTCTTTTATTTCACCTTTTCATCCCTATTAGTTTGGGCGATTCTCCGTTATTCACAATGATTCAATTGAATAGGCATTTATATATCTAACCTTACTCACCTTTCTATTATGCCTCCCTCCATCATTCTGTCTAACTTCTCTTGCACCGCTCGTCTTTTGGAATAAGGAACTGGATAACTTCGCTGCATGAAAGGTGTGTGTTCCCGTACCTGCAATACACATTCATAACCCTTTGCCCTTCCCGGAATATCGGCAAACACTCCTCAAAACTGCTCAATCACCTGCCATAATGATGCACGTTGATCACTCCTTACCCCGGACCCTCCACTACAAAATTTATCCTCCCTTTCTTCCCACAATTCTTCACTATTATCTCTCAACTCCCCTTCAAAACTCTCAATATACTCTACCTCTCTACATGAATTTACACCACTGTGTCCCTAAAATGTCTAATACTCTCTTTGTGTGTTACCGGTATTTCGAAATTCTTATTCTCTCTAACTCCCATTAAAATTAATTCTGCTTAAACCACCTGCCTTATTTATCATTATCACCCAAACCCTTTTACAACATTTCACCTTGATATAACACTAGAAAATTCATCACTTCTCTCCTTATAATAATATACCTCAATTTGAACATATTATCTGTTTAATCATCTACTAATCATTATAGAAACTTAATTTCATAAAATCATTTAACTGCATTATCAAACTTTCTTTTGTACAACCTTAATTAAGTAATTAATTTTCAATTATTTAATTCAATCCCTTTAAAATCTCACAATTACTTACATCGCTTATTTAGTCTGTAAAATTATATAAATTATGTATGTATAAATTATGTTATTATTAATTTATACTAATTAATTGAAAATTTAATTTAATTGATAATTAATATTATCAATTTCTACTACATATACACATTGTTTACATAACACATAGTACACCATAATGTAATACACAAATACATTTAACATAATGACATCAACACATAAAAGAATATACAGTCCAACTTATTATTTGTTATCATTAACCACAAATCGTTTCATAAGACAATCCATTTCAAAACCACACTATTCACATAATTAAATGTTCATACACAATAAAACAATTACCCTCCATCGTCGAATAACAGTCTAATCTTAGGTCTATACAAGTCATTTATTATTGAATACATTATATTAGTACTATCAATATAATATTTATTTAATTTTTTTATATCTTTCCACAGTATCTTTTGAATTGATATGATTATTCCATATTATTCTCTCATGTACCTGGTCACACTCGAGTATAGTCCTGTCGCCTTTAGTATATTCTGTTAAAATCAGGTAAGTTATATTATCATCTTTAACATCATCTACTGCTATCTCAATTTCACTATAAGGTAAGTACTCGTTATTATTATTACTTCTCTCTCCACCTAACCTTTCTACGAATTCTTCATAATTTCTCTTTACTTTAAATATCTCTATTTCTCTCTTTCTCTCTCTCTCTCAATATATTTCTCACCATAACACCAAGCTACACTCTCTCTCTCAAAATATGCAGGGGACACTAACTCATCATTACTGCACCACCTATGAAGTGCACAAAAAACCCAGGGAAATTTATTTGCAGACATATCGTCTTCCAAATAGTCGCGTGAAGCCATTTCTTCACCCCCTACTACATTAAGGGAAAATGTTACCCCCTGCAATCCCCTTACAAATATACTTTCTCTCACATTTCTCTCTGACTCAATACGCACAAACATCTCATTATCAACTTCTACTCTCTCTACAATTTCGTTATCACTATCAATATCCACATAATTATTTTCTACCACCATGTTCTTAATTCTATCATTGTTATTACCTGTGAACTCATTATTCAAATTATCATTGTTACTCACCTTATTAATTAGCACCTTGTTTGCACTTGAACTAACCTCTTTCTGATTTTCTGTAAATGTATCATCATTACTACCTACACTATTCTCTACCCCGCTTTTATTCTCATAATTGTAATTAACATCACTATTTACTATTTTATTCTTTGGTCTATCGAATTTCTCACTTACTAAAGCTACTGTTTTTTCTTTCATTTTATCGAAATGTGTATGAATTTCATTCATTTGTTGATTAAAATTAAAATTTTGCTGTTTTATCTCCCCCCCTCATCAACTTTATCTCATTATTTTGCATCTCAAATTTATCATTCATTTTAGTGTCACTAACGTCAAGTCTAGCATTTATTTTATCATATTTAACATTGGAATCATTTTGTTATTCATTCTTCTGTTCTTTCAATTCGTTAATTTTTCATCAAATTTAGCATTCTGTATATTAAAAAGTGTTTGCATCATTTTCACTATCTCATTCTTGTCAGTCCTTTTAGTCGGGACTGGCGTTGAATGAACACTCTCACTCATGATTTGCGATTCAGTTACACTTGTCTGGCTTTCATTTGCACTGTCAGTGATGCTGACATTTTCCTTATTGTCTGCCATTTTTGAAAAAAAATTTTGTTTATATATTTCTTTCAAAATTTTATCCTGTAATATTACACAACCTTATTATATATAAAAAAATATTCTATTTCAACTATTTACCCTACCACATGTAGTCACAACATAACCTTATCTTTACGTCTTATATACCCTTTCGACACCCACTCTGTTTCTGATTTCTGGCTTATTTTATATAAAAATTTTATATAAAGTTCGGGCTGCCATTTGTTAACAAACGGACTAATAAACAATAATAAAGTCCCTAGTTCTGGGCGCCATTTGTTAACAAACGCAATTTGTTACTTTTTATTTATTAATAATAATGTTTCATATTTCGTACTTACCCCTATTAATTTCTCACTAGGGTCCCAGAGTTCGCTCGTAAGCGAGGCCAGAAACAGTGTGGGGGTACGAAATAAATACTCTAACGACATGTATAGTGAAAAGAAACTTTTGTTTTAATTTTTCTAAAATTATCATTCTTCACAGTTACACCACTACAATGGAATCTTATACCTACAACAAGACAGCAGCTGTACACTTCCGCTTAATTAATTATTTGTTAACTTTCATTTTTAAATTCTGTAAGTGTCCCGGCACAAAGTCATTTTAAATATTCTGCATTTAAATTTGATTTGATTTACTGCGTTTCTAAAAAAAAAACATAAACATTAACCTTTATTAACAAACCACACATAGTTACATGCGATTCCATTTCGGAAACAAAGCACATTGCTATTTGCCATGAGGCGTAGTTATTGAATCAAATTCAAATTTCTTGCCCCTTTATAATTTTATAAACATAATCCCACCAAAATATAAACATAATCAATCATGTCTTAAATTATAGAATTATATATATTTCACAACCCAGCACTGCTTAAATTTTATATTTGATATTATATTCACGCACTCACACTCTCATTCATGCAATACAATTGTATGGACGTCCCTAACTGAGCTCATTATATTGAATTTAAATAGAATATTAAATTTTGGTTTTATAAATTTGCTACTTAGCTGCAAATCTGTCCAGAAGACGTCGCATCGTTACACGCGCACTACGGATGTTGGTTTTTTAATGTTCACTGATTTAGGTATTCTAAAACTGCCAATGCATTCTGATAAAGTTATACGTGGGTTATTTTATACTTGTTGTGTTCATATTTTAGTTGCAGGCGTAAAGTTATGCAGCCGACGGCGAGCTGAAATGTTCACATCCACACTGTTGATATATATATTATTCTCACTGTTTTATCGAATTCACTTTTGTATACATTTTAATGAAATTTAGGCTCATCAGCCTACGTATTCACCCAGCCCGGGGAGTGGTTTTAAGTCGACTGCTGAGTTTCCTGTGCACACTACGCAAAAGAATGCATATTAATACATGACCAAACTCTGGGAAAGTTGGCCGTCCGAGTGCGCGGTTGAAAGCGCTGGCGCGCACTCCACATACCAACGCCAATATACACTCGTCTAGACGTTACAGTCTATTCACCGTAATTTCTTAGTTGCAAATAATATTGAAAAGATTTCACTTAGAAAACCCCCATCGGTCTGTACCGTTACAAAACCCCCTCAATGAGAGGTTTTATGCCAAAGCATAAAAACTCTCATTGACACTCTCATACTTTCTAAAGGGATCAGCTAGGATATGTCGCCACAACCCCCTTACTGTTTATTAAAAAAAATTATAGTAACTCACCCTTGGTCCGATGATGGTGACAGTACCTGCATGACCTTACTGGACTTCTCCTACGAGATCCCAACACCATAAGGCCAATCAGGCACTTTACGCTCCTGCTCTGACGCGCAGGCCAGCTCAGGACCACCGTCACATCACCAAACACTGAAACAATAAATCAAAAATATCAAAATAGTGGCCTGATATAATACCATACCCCTAACTGATCTGTTTCCCCCTAGCTATGTGCTGGTTTGTGTTAAGAAGCACTGGGTTTACTTTAACTCAACAAGAATTATACAGAAGTTCCATTCTCTTAATTCACTACCCTTACCTTTATAAAATTTTTTTGATTCCAATCGATAATAATTAATCCTTTCACATTAACAAGAAGAAATATAAATCTTTATACTAATGCAATAATACTTCCACAATATTTAAACACATTATCAAAATTTACTCAAATACAATTCATCTATATCTCCCCCTTTCTACAATTCTTAAACATTTTCTCTTTTATAGAAGAAGAAAAAATTACTATTATTATTATTATTAACAGTAAGTGATCCGGCGCTGTTAATAATACTTATCCCCTTTACTCCTCCACACACACTATTTCCCCCCCTGAACTGTTGCGTTCAGTTGCCTCCACAAGGACTGAGGCGGAAGGAGTAAGCACTTTTTTCTTTTCTCTCACTCCCATCATTGCTTCAGCGTTACAAAAACTTCAGGGTAAGTACCCCTACTCATTAGCTTTATGCCCCTAAGGTCTACCACCCCTATCTGGGTGAAAATAGCCTGTGTTCAAAATAATCTTAGATTCCCTTATTAAACCCCATTAAATTTCTAGGTTTGACCAATTTCAAAGGCAACCAACTGTGGTCAGTTTTTACAATAATTCTGCCCACAGCTGATTGTCATCCAAAACCACGATCTGGGTTGGTAAGGCCGAGATCGCCCGAAATGTAGGGAATCGCATTTAAAACATGCTATACATACATACAATTCATGTTTAAATTCCTACACTAATACATAATAAACATAATACATAATAATACACTCATAATTAACATTGTGATTATTACATTAAAATAACCAATTCACATTTAACTTTGATCACAATTTACACACCTTACATTTTTTAAATTTGCATATAAAATCATAAAGATTTTATATTTTAATTTCAATTGAACTTTTATTAATTAGCCATCAATTATTTACTATTTATTTATCATATACTACCATTTAATTCTTCACAATTTCAAATTTAATATTAACCTTCATTTTACATTACCTCTCAGTTATTATTACAAACTATGAATTTTCTTTTATTTCACCTTTTCATCCCTATTAGTTTGGGCGATTCTCCGTTATTCACAATGATTCAATTGAATAGGCATTTATATATCTAACCTTACTCACCTTTCTATTATGCCTCCCTCCATCATTCTGTCTAACTTCTCTTGCACCGCTCGTCTTTTGGAATAAGGAACTGGATAACTTCGCTGCATGAAAGGTGTGTGTTCCCGTACCTGCAATACACATTCATAACCCTTTGCCCTTCCCGGAATATCGGCAAACACTCCTCAAAACTGCTCAATCACCTGCCACAATGATGCACGTTGATCACTCCTTACCCCGGACCCTCCACTACAAAATTTATCCTCCCTTTCTTCCCACAATTCTTCACTATTATCTCTCAACTCCCCTTCAAAACTCTCAATATACTCTACCTCTCTACATGAATTTACACCACTGTGTCCCTAAAATGTCTAATACTCTCTTTGTGTGTTACCGGTATTTCGAAATTCTTATTCTCTCTAACTCCCATTAAAATTAATTCTGCTTAAACCACCTGCCTTATTTATCATTATCACCCAAACCCTTTTACAACATTTCACCTTGATATAACACTAGAAAATTCATCACTTCTCTCCTTATAATAATATACCTCAATTTGAACATATTATCTGTTTAATCATCTACTAATCATTATAGAATCTTAATTTCATAAAATCATTTAACTGCATTATCAAACTTTCTTTTGTACAACCTTAATTAAGTAATTAATTTTCAATTATTTAATTCAATCCCTTTAAAATCTCACAATTACTTTCATCGCTTATTTAGTCTGTAAAATTATATAAATTATGTATGTATAAATTATGTTATTATTAATTTATACTAATTAATTGAAAATTTAATTTAATTGATAATTAATATTATCAATTTCTACTACATATACACATTGTTTACATAACACATAGTACACCATAATGTAATACACAAATACATTTAACATAATGACATCAACACATAAAAGAATATACAGTCCAACTTATTATTTGTTATCATTAACCACAAATCGTTTCATAAGACAATCCATTTCAAAACCACACTATTCACATAATTAAATGTTCATACACAATAAAACAATTACCCTCCATCGTCGAATAACAGTCTAATCTTAGGTCTATACAAGTCATTTATTATTGAATACATTATATTAGTACTATCAATATAATATTTATTTAATTTTTTATATCTTTCCACAGTATCTTTTGAATTGATATGATTATTCCATATTATTCTCTCATGTACCTGGTCACGCTCGAGTATAGTCCTGTCGCCTTTAGTATATTCTGTTAAAATCAGGTAAGTTATATTATCATCTTTAACATCATCTACTGCTATCTCAATTTCACTATAAGGTAAGTACTCGTTATTATTATTACTTCTCTCTCCACCTAACCTTTCTACGAATTCTTCATAATTTCTCTTTACTTTAAATATCTCTATTTCTCTCTTTCTCTCTCTCTCTCAATATATTTCTCACCATAACACCAAGCTACACTCTCTCTCTCTCAAAATATGCAGGGGACACTAACTCATCATTACTGCACCACCTATGAAGTGCACAAAAAACCCAGGGAAATTTATTTGCAGACATATCGTCTTCCAAATACTCGCGTGAAGCCATTTCTTCACCCCCTACTACATTAAGGGAAAATGTTACCCCCTGCAATCCCCTTACAAATATACTTTCTCTCACATTTCTCTCTGACTCAATACGCACAAACATCTCATTATCAACTTCTACTCTCTCTACAATTTCGTTATCACTATCAATATCCACATAATTATTTTCTACCACCATGTTCTTAATTCTATCATTGTTATTACCTGTGAACTCATTATTCAAATTATCATTGTTACTCACCTTATTAATTAGCACCTTGTTTGCACTTGAACAAACCTCTTTCTGATTTTCTGTAAATGTATCATCATTACTACCTACACTATTCTCTACCCCGCTTTTATTCTCAGAATTGTAATTAACATCACTATTTACTATTTTATTCTTTGGTCTATCGAATTTCTCACTTACTAAAGCTACTGTTTTTTCTTTCATTTTATCGAAATGTGTATGAATTTCATTCATTTGTTGATTAAAATTAAAATTTTGCTGTTTTATCTCCCCCCCTCATCAACTTTATCTCATTATTTTGCATCTCAAATTTATCATTCATTTTAGTGTCACTAACGTCAAGTCTAGCATTTATTTTATCATATTTAACATTGGAATCATTTTGTTATTCATTCTTCTGTTCTTTCAATTCGTTAATTTTTCATCAAATTTAGCATTCTGTATATTAAAAAGTGTTTGCATCATTTTCACTATCTCATTCTCGTCAGTCCTTTTAGTCGGGACTGGCGTTGAGTGAACACTCTCACTCATGATTTGCGATTCAGTTACACTTGTCTGGCTTTCATTTGCACTGTCAGTGATGCTGACATTTTCCTTATTGTCTGCCATTTTTGAAAAAAAATTTTGTTTAAATATATTTCTTTCAAAATTTTATCCTGTAATATTACACAACCTTATTATATATAAAAAAATATTCTATTTCAACTATTTACCCTACCACATGTAGTCACAACATAACCTTATCTTTACGTCTTATATACCCTTTCGACACCCACTCTGTTTCTGATTTCTGGCTTATTTTATATAAAAATTTTATATAAAGTTCGGGCTGCCATTTGTTAACAAACGGACTAATAAACAATAATAAAGTCCCTAGTTCTGGGCGCCATTTGTTAACAAACGCAATTTGTTACTTTTTATTTATTAATAATAATGTTTCATATTTCGTACTTACCCCTATTAATTTCTCACTAGGGTCCCAGAGTTCGCTCGTAAGCGAGGCCAGAAACAGTGTGGGGGTACGAAATAAATACTCTAACGACATGTATAGTGAAAAGAAACTTTTGTTTTAATTTTTCTAAAATTATCATTCTTCACAGTTACGCCACTACAATGGAATCTTATACCTACAACAAGACAGCGGCTGTACACTTCCGCTTAATTAATTATTTGTTAACTTTCATTTTTAAATTCTGTAAGTGTCCCGGCACAAAGTCATTTTAAATATTCTGCATTTAGATTTGATTTGATTTACTGCGTTTCTAAAAAAAAAACATAAACATTAACCTTTATTAACAAACCACACATAGTTACATGCGATTCCATTTCGGAAACAAAGCACATTGCTATTTGCCATGAGGCGTAGTTATTGAATCAAATTCAAATTTCTTTCCCCTTTATAATTTTATAAACATAATCCCACCAAAATATAAACATAATCAATCATGTCTTAAATTATAGAATTATATATATTTCACAACCCAGCACTGCTTAAATTTTATATTTGATATTATATTCACGCACTCACACTCTCATTCATGCAATACAATTGTATGGACGTCCCTAACTGAGCTCATTATATTGAATTTAAATAGAATATTAAATTTTGGTTTTATAAATTTGCTACTTAGCTGCAAATCTGTCCAGAAGACGTCGCATCGTTACACGCGCACTACGGATGTTGGTTTTTTAATGTTCACTGATTTAGGTATTCTAAAACTGCCAATGCATTCTGATAAAGTTATACGTGGGTTATTTTATACTTGTTGTGTTCACATTTTAGTTGCAGGCGTAAAGTTATGCAGCGGACGGCGAGCTGAAATGTTCACATCCACACTGTTGATATATATATTATTCTCACTGTTTTATCGAATTCACTTTTGTATACATTTTAATAAAATTTAGGCTCGTCAGCCTATGTATTCACCCAACCCGGGGAGTGGTTTTAAGTCGACTGCTGAGTTTCCTGTGCACATTACGTGAAAGAATGCATATTAATGCGTGACCAAACTCTGGGAAAGTTGGCCGTCCGAGTGCGCGGTTGAAAGCACTGGCGCGCACTCCACATACCAACGCCAATATACACCCGTCTAGACGTTACAGTCTATTCACCGTAATTTCTTAGTTGCAAATAATATTGAAAAGATTTCACTTACAAAACCCCATCGGTCTGTACCGTTACAAAACCCCCTCAATGAGAGGTTTTATGCCAAAGCATAAAAACTCTCATTGACACTCTCATACTTTCTAAAGGGATCAGCTGGGATATGTCGCCACAACCCCCTTACTGTTTATTAAAAAAAAATTATAGTAACTCACCCTTGGTCCGATGATGGTGACAGTACCTGCATGACCTTACTGGACTTCTCCTACGAGATCCCAACACCATAAGGCCAATCAGGCACTTTACGCTCCTGCTCTGACGCGCAGGCCAGCTCAGGACCACCGTCACATCACCAAACACTGAAACAATAAATCAAAAATATCAAAATAGTGGCCTGATATAATACCATACCCCTAACTGATCTGTTTCCCCCTAGCTATGTGCTGGTTTGTGTTAAGAAGCACTGGGTTTACTTTAACTCAACAAGAATTATACAGAAGTTCCATTCTCTTAATTCACTACCCTTACCTTTATAAAATTTTTTTGATTCCAATCGATAATAATTAATCCTTTCACATTAACAAGAAGAAATATAAATCTTTATACTAATGCAATAATACTTCCACAATATTTAAACACATTATCAAAATTTACTCAAATACAATTCATCTATATCTCCCCCTTTCTACAATTCTTAAACATTTTCTCTTTTATAGAAGAAGAAAAAATTACTATTATTATTATTATTAACAGTAAGTGATCCGGCGCTGTTAATAATACTTATCCCCTTTACTCCTCCACACACACTATTTCCCCCCCTGAACTGTTGCGTTCAGTTGCCTCCACAAGGACTGAGGCGGAAGGAGTAAGCACTTTTTTCTTTTCTCTCACTCCCATCATTGCTTCAGCGTTACAAAAACTTCAGGGTAAGTACCCCTACTCATTAGCTTTATGCCCCTAAGGTCTACCACCCCTATCTGGGTGAAAATAGCCTGTGTTCAAAATAATCTTAGATTCCCTTATTAAACCCCATTAAATTTCTAGGTTTGACCAATTTCAAAGGCAACCAACTGTGGTCAGTTTTTACAATAATTCTGCCCACAGCTGATTGTCATCCAAAACCACGATCTGGGTTGGTAAGGCCGAGATCGCCCGAAATGTAGGGAATCGCATTTAAAACATGCTATACATACATACAATTCATGTTTAAATTCCTACACTAATACATAATAAACATAATACATAATAATACACTCATAATTAACATTGTGATTATTACATTAAAATAACCAATTCACATTTAACTTTGATCACAATTTACACACCTTACATTTTTTAAATTTGCATATAAAATCATAAAGATTTTATATTTTAATTTCAATTGAACTTTTATTAATTAGCCATCAATTATTTACTATTTATTTATCATATACTACCATTTAATTCTTCACAATTTCAAATTTAATATTAACCTTCATTTTACATTACCTCTCAGTTATTATTACAAACTATGAATTTTCTTTTATTTCACCTTTTCATCCCTATTAGTTTGGGCGATTCTCCGTTATTCACAATGATTCAATTGAATAGGCATTTATATATCTAACCTTACTCACCTTTCTATTATGCCTCCCTCCATCATTCTGTCTAACTTCTCTTGCACCGCTCGTCTTTTGGAATAAGGAACTGGATAACTTCGCTGCATGAAAGGTGTGTGTTCCCGTACCTGCAATACACATTCATAACCCTTTGCCCTTCCCGGAATATCGGCAAACACTCCTCAAAACTGCTCAATCACCTGCCACAATGATGCACGTTGATCACTCCTTACCCCGGACCCTCCACTACAAAATTTATCCTCCCTTTCTTCCCACAATTCTTCACTATTATCTCTCAACTCCCCTTCAAAACTCTCAATATACTCTACCTCTCTACATGAATTTACACCACTGTGTCCCTAAAATGTCTAATACTCTCTTTGTGTGTTACCGGTATTTCGAAATTCTTATTCTCTCTAACTCCCATTAAAATTAATTCTGCTTAAACCACCTGCCTTATTTATCATTATCACCCAAACCCTTTTACAACATTTCACCTTGATATAACACTAGAAAATTCATCACTTCTCTCCTTATAATAATATACCTCAATTTGAACATATTATCTGTTTAATCATCTACTAATCATTATAGAATCTTAATTTCATAAAATCATTTAACTGCATTATCAAACTTTCTTTTGTACAACCTTAATTAAGTAATTAATTTTCAATTATTTAATTCAATCCCTTTAAAATCTCACAATTACTTTCATCGCTTATTTAGTCTGTAAAATTATATAAATTATGTATGTATAAATTATGTTATTATTAATTTATACTAATTAATTGAAAATTTAATTTAATTGATAATTAATATTATCAATTTCTACTACATATACACATTGTTTACATAACACATAGTACACCATAATGTAATACACAAATACATTTAACATAATGACATCAACACATAAAAGAATATACAGTCCAACTTATTATTTGTTATCATTAACCACAAATCGTTTCATAAGACAATCCATTTCAAAACCACACTATTCACATAATTAAATGTTCATACACAATAAAACAATTACCCTCCATCGTCGAATAACAGTCTAATCTTAGGTCTATACAAGTCATTTATTATTGAATACATTATATTAGTACTATCAATATAATATTTATTTAATTTTTTATATCTTTCCACAGTATCTTTTGAATTGATATGATTATTCCATATTATTCCCTCATGTACCTGGTCACGCTCGAGTATAGTCCTGTCGCCTTTAGTATATTCTGTTAAAATCAGGTAAGTTATATTATCATCTTTAACATCATCTACTGCTATCTCAATTTCACTATAAGGTAAGTACTCGTTATTATTATTACTTCTCTCTCCACCTAACCTTTCTACGAATTCTTCATAATTTCTCTTTACTTTAAATATCTCTATTTCTCTCTTTCTCTCTCTCTCTCAATATATTTCTCACCATAACACCAAGCTACACTCTCTCTCTCTCAAAATATGCAGGGGACACTAACTCATCATTACTGCACCACCTATGAAGTGCACAAAAAACCCAGGGAAATTTATTTGCAGACATATCGTCTTCCAAATACTCGCGTGAAGCCATTTCTTCACCCCCTACTACATTAAGGGAAAATGTTACCCCCTGCAATCCCCTTACAAATATACTTTCTCTCACATTTCTCTCTGACTCAATACGCACAAACATCTCATTATCAACTTCTACTCTCTCTACAATTTCGTTATCACTATCAATATCCACATAATTATTTTCTACCACCATGTTCTTAATTCTATCATTGTTATTACCTGTGAACTCATTATTCAAATTATCATTGTTACTCACCTTATTAATTAGCACCTTGTTTGCACTTGAACAAACCTCTTTCTGATTTTCTGTAAATGTATCATCATTACTACCTACACTATTCTCTACCCCGCTTTTATTCTCATAATTGTAATTAACATCACTATTTACTATTTTATTCTTTGGTCTATCGAATTTCTCACTTACTAAAGCTACTGTTTTTTCTTTCATTTTATCGAAATGTGTATGAATTTCATTCATTTGTTGATTAAAATTAAAATTTTGCTGTTTTATCTCCCCCCCTCATCAACTTTATCTCATTATTTTGCATCTCAAATTTATCATTCATTTTAGTGTCACTAACGTCAAGTCTAGCATTTATTTTATCATATTTAACATTGGAATCATTTTGTTATTCATTCTTCTGTTCTTTCAATTCGTTAATTTTTCATCAAATTTAGCATTCTGTATATTAAAAAGTGTTTGCATCATTTTCACTATCTCATTCTCGTCAGTCCTTTTAGTCGGGACTGGCGTTGAGTGAACACTCTCACTCATGATTTGCGATTCAGTTACACTTGTCTGGCTTTCATTTGCACTGTCAGTGATGCTGACATTTTCCTTATTGTCTGCCATTTTTGAAAAAAAATTTTGTTTAAATATATTTCTTTCAAAATTTTATCCTGTAATATTACACAACCTTATTATATATAAAAAAATATTCTATTTCAACTATTTACCCTACCACATGTAGTCACAACATAACCTTATCTTTACGTCTTATATACCCTTTCGACACCCACTCTGTTTCTGATTTCTGGCTTATTTTATATAAAAATTTTATATAAAGTTCGGGCTGCCATTTGTTAACAAACGGACTAATAAACAATAATAAAGTCCCTAGTTCTGGGCGCCATTTGTTAACAAACGCAATTTGTTACTTTTTATTTATTAATAATAATGTTTCATATTTCGTACTTACCCCTATTAATTTCTCACTAGGGTCCCAGAGTTCGCTCGTAAGCGAGGCCAGAAACAGTGTGGGGGTACGAAATAAATACTCTAACGACATGTATAGTGAAAAGAAACTTTTGTTTTAATTTTTCTAAAATTATCATTCTTCACAGTTACGCCACTACAATGGAATCTTATACCTACAACAAGACAGCGGCTGTACACTTCCACTTAATTAATTATTTGTTAACTTTCATTTTTAAATTCTGTAAGTGTCCCGGCACAAAGTCATTTTAACTATTCTGCATTTAGATTTGATTTGATTTACTGCGTTTCTAAAAAAAAAACATAAACATTAACCTTTATTAACAAACCACACATAGTTACATGCGATTCCATTTCGGAAACAAAGCACATTGCTATTTGCCATGAGGCGTAGTTATTGAATCAAATTCAAATTTCTTTCCCCTTTATAATTTTATAAACATAATCCCACCAAAATATAAACATAATCAATCATGTCTTAAATTATAGAATTATATATATTTCACAACCCAGCACTGCTTAAATTTTATATTTGATATTATATTCACGCACTCACACTCTCATTCATGCAATACAATTGTATGGACATCCCTAACTGAGCTCATTATATTGAATTTAAATAGAATATTAAATTTTGGTTTTATAAATTTGCTACTTAGCTGCAAATCTGTCCAGAAGACGTCGCATCGTTACACGCGCACTACGGATGTTGGTTTTTTAATGTTCACTGATTTAGGTATTCTAAAACTGCCAATGCATTCTGATAAAGTTATACGTGGGTTATTTTATACTTGTTGTGTTCACATTTTAGTTGCAGGCGTAAAGTTATGCAGCCGACGGCGAGCTGAAATGTTCACATCCACACTGTTGATATATATATTATTCTCACTGTTTTATCGAATTCACTTTTGTATACATTTTAATAAAATTTAGGCTCGTCAGCCTATGTATTCACCCAACCCCGGGGAGTGGTTTTAAGTCGACTGCTGAGTTTCCTGTGCACATTACGTGAAAGAATGCATATTAATGCGTGACCAAACTCTGGGAAAGTTGGCCGTCCGAGTGCGCGGTTGAAAGCACTGGCGCGCACTCCACATACCAACGCCAATATACACCCATCTAGACGTTACAGTCTATTCACCGTAATTTCTTAGTTGCAAATAATATTGAAAAGATTTCACTTACAAAACCCCATCGGTCTGTACCGTTACAAAACCCCCTCAATGAGAGGTTTTATGCCAAAGCATAAAAACTCTCATTGACACTCTCATACTTTCTAAAGGGATCAGCTGGGATATGTCGCCACAACCCCCTTACTGTTTATTAAAAAAAAATTATAGTAACTCACCCTTGGTCCGATGATGGTGACAGTACCTGCATGACCTTACTGGACTTCTCCTACGAGATCCCAACACCATAAGGCCAATCAGGCACTTTACGCTCCTGCTCTGACGCGCAGGCCAGCTCAGGACCGCCGTCACATCACCAAACACTGAAACAATAAATCAAAAATATCAAAATAGTGGCCTGATATAATACCATACCCCTAACTGATCTGTTTCCCCCTAGCTATGTGCTGGTTTGTGTTAAGAAGCACTGGGTTTACTTTAACTCAACAAGAATTATACAGAAGTTCCATTCTCTTAATTCACTACCCTTACCTTTATAAAATTTTTTTGATTCCAATCGATAATAATTAATCCTTTCACATTAACAAGAAGAAATATAAATCTTTATACTAATGCAATAATACTTCCACAATATTTAAACACATTATCAAAATTTACTCAAATACAATTCATCTATATCTCCCCCTTTCTACAATTCTTAAACATTTTCTCTTTTATAGAAGAAGAAAAAATTACTATTATTATTATTATTAACAGTAAGTGATCCGGCGCTGTTAATAATACTTATCCCCTTTACTCCTCCACGCACACTATTTCCCCCCCTGAACTGTTGCGTTCAGTTGCCTCCACAAGGACTGAGGCTGAAGGAGTAAGCACTTTTTTCTTTTCTCTCACTCCCATCCTTGCTTCAGCGTTACAAAAACTTCAGGGTAAGTACCCCTACTCATTAGCTTTATGCCCCCTAAGGTCTACCACCCCTATCTGGGTGAAAATAGCCTGTGTTCAAAATAATCTTAGATTCCCTTATTAAACCCCATTAAATTTCTAGGTTTGACCAATTTCAAAGGCAACCAACTGTGGTCAGTTTTTACAATAATTCTGCCCACAGCTGATTGTCATCCAAAACCACGATCTGGGTTGGTAAGGCCGAGATCGCCCGAAATGTAGGGAATCGCATTTAAAACATGCTATACATACATACAATTCATGTTTAAATTCCTACACTAATACATAATAAACATAATACATAATAATACACTCATAATTAACATTGTGATTATTACATTAAAATAACCAATTCACATTTCACTTTGATCACAATTTACACACCTTACATTTTTTAAATTTGCATATAAAATCATAAAGATTTTATATTTTAATTTCAATTGAACTTTTATTAATTAGCCATCAATTATTTACTATTTATTTATCATATACTACCATTTAATTCTTCACAATTTCAAATTTAATATTAACCTTCATTTTACATTACCTCTCAGTTATTATTACAAACTATGAATTTTCTTTTATTTCACCTTTTCATCCCTATTAGTTTGGGCGATTCTCCGTTATTCACAATGATTCAATTGAATAGGCATTTATATATCTAACCTTACTCACCTTTCTATTATGCCTCCCTCCATCATTCTGTCTAACTTCTCTTGCACCGCTCGTCTTTTGGAATAAGGAACTGGATAACTTCGCTGCATGAAAGGTGTGTGTTCCCGTACCTGCAATACACATTCATAACCCTTTGCCCTTCCCGGAATATCGGCAAACACTCCTCAAAACTGCTCAATCACCTGCCACAATGATGCACGTTGATCACTCCTTACCCCGGACCCTCCACTACAAAATTTATCCTCCCTTTCTTCCCACAATTCTTCACTATTATCTCTCAACTCCCCTTCAAAACTCTCAATATACTCTACCTCTCTACATGAATTTACACCACTGTGTCCCTAAAATGTCTAATACTCTCTTTGTGTGTTACCGGTATTTCGAAATTCTTATTCTCTCTAACTCCCATTAAAATTAATTCTGCTTAAACCACCTGCCTTATTTATCATTATCACCCAAACCCTTTTACAACATTTCACCTTGATATAACACTAGAAAATTCATCACTTCTCTCCTTATAATAATATACCTCAATTTGAACATATTATCTGTTTAATCATCTACTAATCATTATAGAATCTTAATTTCATAAAATCATTTAACTTCATTATCAAACTTTCTTTTGTACAACCTTAATTAAGTAATTAATTTTCAATTATTTAATTCAATCCCTTTAAAATCTCACAATTACTTTCATCGCTCATTTAGTCTGTAAAATTATATAAATTATGTATGTATAAATTATGTTATTATTAATTTATACTAATTAATTGAAAATTTAATTTAATTGATAATTAATATTATCAATTTCTACTACATATACACATTGTTTACATAACACATAGTACACCATAATGTAATACACAAATACATTTAACATAATGACATCAACACATAAAAGAATATACAGTCCAACTTATTATTTGTTATCATTAACCATAAATCTCGTTTCATAAGACAATCCATTTCAAAACCACACTATTCACATAATTAAATGTTCATACACAATAAAACAATTACCCTCCATTGTCGAATAACAGTCTAATCTTAGGTCTATACAAGTCATTTATTATTGAATACATTATATTAGTACTATCAATATAATATTTATTTAATTTTTTATATCTTTCCACAGTATCTTTTGAATTGATATGATTATTCCATATTATTCTCTCATGTACCTGGTCACACTCGAGTATAGTCCTGTCGCCTTTAGTATATTCTGTTAAAATCAGGTAAGTTATATTATCATCTTTAACATCATCTACTGCTATCTCAATTTCACTATAAGGTAAGTACTCGTTATTATTATTACTTCTCTCTCCACCTAACCTTTCTACGAATTCTTCATAATTTCTCTTTACTTTAAATATCTCTATTTCTCTCTTTCTCTCTCTCTCTCAATATATTTCTCACCATAACACCAAGCTACACTCTCTCTCTCAAAATATGCAGGGGACACTAACTCATCATTACTGCACCACCTATGAAGTGCACAAAAAACCCAGGGAAATTTATTTGCAGACATATCGTCTTCCAAATACTCGCGTGAAGCCATTTCTTCACCCCCTACTACATTAAGGGAAAATGTTACCCCCTGCAATCCCCTTACAAATATACTTTCTCTCACATTTCTCTCTGACTCAATACGCACAAACATCTCATTATCAACTTCTACTCTCTCTACAATTTCGTTATCACTATCAATATCCACATAATTATTTTCTACCACCATGTTCTTAATTCTATCATTGTTATTACCTGTGAACTCATTATTCAAATTATCATTGTTACTCACTGTTGCGGTTTGGAAGCTCTTGAAGAATCGCGAGTTATTCCAAAGACGCTAATAAGGAAAGCTGGATTGTTTGTTAGAAAGAAGTGGACTGTATTTGAGATATTGAACATGCGTTTATTGAATAATTTGGTTTGTTAGTTACGATCGGCACGTGCGGAAGCATTTGAGGCGAAAATGCCCGAGATTAATTTTGAATGAAATCGTGGTCCATTGCAGATGGACGCAGGTAGACGATTAAAGTGAAATGTTATAAATGCATGCTGTATAATAGCCAAAAGCCGCGGCTGTAAGAGAAGTGTTTAACGAGAGTTGCGCTCGGAGTCGTGTTATAAACTAAACTAATACTGGCTTGCAGTCGGCTAGGCTGGCCGATTGCAAGGTTTGATAAAAGCGTGACGTCATCCGCGCGTGCCGTGCAATGTTAGTAGGCTGCTTACAACTGACAACACAGTACAAAGTTTAAACATACTGCCCGCCAAAATCGGGACGATTTTGTACATTAACGGTTAAATTGAACAATATAATAATTAGACTTACATGTCGTAAGCGATACAATAATTGGCGCACTGGCCAGAGAGCAATGACATAATGGACATAATATAAATTCAATTAACAATCACCAAGCATACAATAAATTGATAACACCATAAAAATACAATAATTTCCCCATGATATTGACATAACAACCCCAATGAATTTCATAATGTTTTGACCCTTAGAAAATACAATACATATATAGAATAATTGCCACTATAACTGACACTTGTGGTTCTCAGAATTTGAATCACATAAACACATTAACGATACACAACATTCATAATAATTGATAGTACATATGAGACACAGTCACTATTTCTGTAATAGCTAGCGACACTTAACAATGTTACAATGCTTATGATACAATTGACTTGTATGCTCGCCCCGGGGAATGTCCCGGGCGTGTTCCATGTAATGTGACACGCGCACACCCATGCATACACACACACACACCGTAAGGCACGCAAACGACTAGCTTGTTGCCACCGGAAGGGGGCATAATTTGTGGATGGGTCGGCGTAAGATACCTAGCGCGGTGCGTACTTCTGCGACGCGTACTAAGGAATCTTGACCCGGAAAAACATTGGTAATTACCCCACGCTTCCATTCTAGAGGGGGGGAATTGTCATCCAAAATGAGGACAAGTTGTCCGACCTTCAAATTTTTAAATGGGGTGCGCCATTTGTTGCGCTGCTGCAGCTGGTGCAGATAATCCCTAGACCACCGTTTCCAGATGGTCTGCGTAAATTTTTGGAGCAGAAGCCATCTGCCCAAATGAGTATTATTGCCTTGTGTATAGTCGGGTTCCGGAAGTGCCGTCAGTGGAGCACCGACCAAAAAATGAGCGGGTGTTAAGGGTTCAGGGTCTCTAGCATCGTCGGACACGGCGCATAACGGGCGTGAATTAAGGCAAGCCTCAATTTGAGAAAGAAGGGTAGAATATTCCTCAAAATTCAAGATCGTACTGCCAATTACGCGACGTAAATGGAATTTAACACTCCTTACACCACTTTCCCACAAACCACCGAAATGAGGGGCTGAAGGGGGGATAAAGGACCATTTGATGCCGTGGAGACCGCAAAACTCCAGAGAAGATTGTTCAACTTCCTTGGAGGTTAAAAATTTGTACCAATCATGCAACGTGTGGTTGGCACGACGAAAATTCGTGCCATTATCCGAAAATATTTGCGCGGGAATACCTCGGCGCGATATGAACCTTTTTAAAGCCGCTATAAAGGCGTTGGAAGTAAGATCCGACACCAATTCTAAATGGATGGCCCTAGTACACATGCATATAAATAGAGCGATATATGCCTTGGTCGTGGACTTAGAGCGCTGCCCGCCATGGCGCAAAAACACCGGACCTGCGTAATCCACGGCCGACTGTGAGAATGGCCTTGACGGCGTGACCCTAGAAGAGGGTAATTGACCGAGTAATTGATTCGCGCCTTTAGCCCGGAAACGAAAACAAGTGACACACTTATGTATCACTGAGCGGATATAGGACTTATCGTGTATGATCCAATACTTACGCCTAAGCGAAGCTTGAGTTGATTGCACTCCAGCGTGCAACAAACGGATGTGTTCGTATTCAATTATTAATCTCGTGAGATGAGAGTGCGGGTGTAAAATTATTTGGTGTTTAGTCTCGTAGCTAAGTGGGGAGAATTGCAAGCGTCCACCCACTCTTAAAATGCCTGATTTATCCAGGAATGGGTTGAGAGCAAGAATTTTACTACTGCGTGGAAGGCACCGGTGTGCCTCAAGTTCCCTAACCTCTACGTCGAAATGCAACTTCTGAGATTGCCGGACAAAAACCAAGAGCGTGTCAGACAATTCTTGAGCCGACAAAAGGACGTGTCTCTTTCAACCACCGCGAGCCTAGAATTGCGAAGAAATCGACGGCAGTATGCGAAGACGCGAATAAGCCTCGTAAGAGATGAATAGTTTTCAATGTAACTATGTGTTGAGGACGCGACAATTAGTGAGGTTTGAGCCTGCTTGTGACGCTCCTCTTCAATGTCGGGAAAGGTACAGGGAGTATTAATGTCGAACGCGCTGACCGGCCATGAGGCCGCATCACGAGCCAACCAGGAGGGACCATGCCACCATTGAGCATGACAGTGCAGACTACGAGGGAGGCAACCGCGCGATAAAACGTCGGCAGGGTTGTCATTCGATACTACATGACGCCAAGTTCCCCTGCTGCTAACAAGACGCTGTATTTCTGCGACACGGTTAGCCACAAATACCTTCCAGCGGGAAGATTGCTGATGTATCCAGTACAACGCTATCATCGAATCCGAATAAAGATATAATCCGTCAAAATTGTAATCGACGGCATTTAAAACCTTGGACGTTAATTGAGCCAACAATAAACAAGCACAAAGTTCAAGTCTAGGAAGCGTTATCTGTTTCAGCGGAGCGACCCTAGATTTAGCACACAACAAGTTTGATGATATGGCGCCGTTCGAATAGACCGCCCGCACATAAATGCAACACGCGTAACCTTTAACCGAAGCGTCGGCGAATCCGTGCAGCTGCAATGAACTAACTGGGCAACTGTTCGAACTCTTAACCGACCTCGTAATCTCAAAATGAGTGTCGGAGACTAATTGGGTGTATAATTCCGACCATTGATTGGCTAGTGACCCGGACAAGGGTTCGTCCCAATCAGTGCCCGCCAACCACAACTGCTGCACGAAATGCTTGCAGCAAAATGTGATGGGAGCAATTAGACCTAGTGGATCATAGATCCCGGCAATGATTGATAACACGCTTCTCTTGTTGAGAACGGTTAGATTGTCATCACCCCTAACGGTGTACAAAAAGTTATCCCCCTCAACATTCCACTGTATGCCCAAGGTACGCACGTTTTGACCCTTGCTGAAGTCACGGGTTACTTGGGCGCGAAGAGTCATAATCTTATGGTGGTTAGAGAACCATTTGTGTAACGAAAAACCATACCTCCTCAACAACTTCTCGATCTCGCCTTTCATTTCAGCTAAGCTGTTCGGATCATCCGAACCCGTTATGAGATCGTCTACGTAAAAGTCATTTGCTATGGCCTTAGCAGCGGTAGGGTAGTCGGCTTTGTTTTCATATGCTATTTGAGCCAGACAACGCGTAGCAAGGAAGGAGGCACTAGCAGTGCCATATGTAACCGTCCTTAACGCGTAATGTCGCAATTCCTTATGCGGTGCATCACGCCAAACAATGCGTTGCAAGTTTGAATCCTTAGGATTAACAATGATCTGGCGATACATCTTTTCAATGTCCGCAATAAGTACGTATCGGTGGGTGCGGAACCGAACCATTATCGAAAACAGATCCTGCTGGATCGTAGGACCGACCATTAAAGTGTCGTTAAGGGACAAATTATTGGTGGTTTTAGCGGATGCGTCAAATACCACGCGCAATTTAGTGGTTAAGCTAGAGTCTTTGAAGACTGCGTGATGGGGCAGATAAAAGATCTCTGACCTGTCAAGCGACAGATCGTATTCATTAAGCGGCGACATGTGGCCAAGTCTTAAGTAGTCATTCATGAACTCACTATAATCCTTATAAAGGGTAGGGTTCTGCTTGAATTTGAATTCTAACGATTGGAATCTTCGTATTGCTCCGCGGAGAGAATCTCCCAAATAAGATTTATCAGATCTGCGGGGCAGGGCTACCACGAATCTCCCGTCGCGATTGCGGCTAGTGTTTTTCACGAAATGCCTTTCACACGGTGAGTCCTCAGATCGGGTTTCGCGACTAGAGATTTCCTCCAACTTCCAAAATTCCTTTAGTTGCGAGGAAACCTGATTATCATCCTTACAGACCATAAATGAAGAAACCGTTCTAGTCATGTCGACGTTGAATGGTAAGTCACCGGCCAAAATAAATCCTAACTTGGTTTCCTGAATTATAGGAAAGTGTGGTCCGCGCGTATATTTCACAGGTTCAATTAATTGTAGAAAATATTGAGCGCCGATTAATATATCGACTTGCGATGAGCAATGTAGGTGAGGATCCGCCAGGAATATGCGCTTGGGTAAATTTAAAGAGGTAAGATTGAATGACTCCGCCGGTAAATTATTAGTTATACTGGGTAATACGGCACAATGTACGTTTAACGTGAAGGGTTTATAGCGTGAATGTAGCCTTACATTAGTGCTGAATTCAGCCTGGGAAAGCGAGTTGTTTATACCCGTGATGGGCAATTGCGATTTAACTAATTGGAGGCCCATCCTGCGGGCGAAATCCATTGTGCAAAAGTTCGCTTGAGAACCGGAATCCAGTAATATCCTAACGGGAAATTTTTTGCCGACCTTATTGTATGTCATACAGACGGCAGTAGATAACAATACCGATTTATTGGTCTGTGATTTCAGTGAGCACTGGTTGTTAACAGAAGTTACGTCCCTGTTGGGGACATGAATCATGGTGTGGTGACGCCTAGAACATTTTTTACACGAAAATTTGGAGGGACATTTTGAACCCTCGTGTCCCGAACGGAGACAGTTTAAGCAAAGTTTGTTTTTTAGTAACGCATTTTTTCTATCAGGGATAGACAGCGATATAAACTGTGGGCAATCGCTAAGTCTATGTTCACCGTTACATAGCCTGCATAAATTATTTCTAATATGTGAGTGGAATGCGCCCTTTGGATTGCTTATCTGTTTAACTGCCTTGCGATAAGGAGACTTATCGCTTTTGTTCAACCTGCTCGTTGGGCTAGTCGCGTTATCGATATTTTGCAGTAGTTTCCTACGTGAATTTAAAAAATTTATAAAATTATTAAAATCAGGGAGTTTATGCTCCGATAAACTCTCTTTCCACAAACGTAAAGTGTAACTGTCAAGTTTTTTGGCTAGATAATTTACGACAATAATTTCAAACGTGTTGACTGGCAGTTTGAGATTATTTAAAGCGTTTATATTTGCAGAGATTTGATCAATAAATTGCGATATGCTACCTTGGGATTCCTGCTGAACTAGTGGTACGTCTAGGACATTCCACACGTGGTGAGCGGAGACAATCAGCTTACTATCATATCTATTCCTCAACAGATCGATAGCCACCGCGTAATTTTCATGTGTTATGGGTAATGATTTTATTACGTTAAGCGCCTCGCCATGTAATGACGAGTGTAAATAATGAAGCTTCTGTATATCTGTCAGGTCTGTTCTGACATGAATTAGTTCCATAAAAATATGGTAATAATGTTGCCATTCCACAATACTACCCTCGAACCGTGGTAATTTTATTGGTTCCAATTGAATGGGGGTTGTTTTAGGCTGTTTACCATCAGTATTAATTAGTGGTTTTTGGTTCAAGTGCTCAGATTGCTCCAACAAGTGTTGCAATTTACATTCTATAGCACAGAGATCGTCCTCCGTTTGCACTCTATCACTTGTTGACGCAACGTCTGCTTCCTCAGCCTCGATTTGTGACTGTATCTCGTCATATTTGGTGGATAATTCCATCAAATGACGCAGTTTTATTTTGAGCGCATGAGGATCGCTGTTTAACAAATCAAAATTATCCGCGAAGGTATTTATTCGGGATATTGAGGCCTTAATTGTACCTCGTTTTTTTATCAGAGCCCTTACATCGGCCATTATTACAGTTTGAGATAAAAAATGGAAAGATATTTAGAAACAATTGAGCATCGAGCATGTGAACCACAAACTTAATTTTGAATGAGTTTAAATACGTTTGGTAGCTAGCGATCGTTGGTTTGAACATAAACTTACTCTCTCTAACTAATCAAACTCGTTGGCAGTTAAATTATTGAAATTATAAATATAAATGATTACAAAGTATAGCTTTATCTTTAAAGTTCTGACTGATAATGAGCTGCCAACCATCTATTAATTTATATTGTGTAATAAGTTAATTGTTTATATAAATATGTCAAAAATACACACTGGGTGAAATATTATTAAAAATAAATCAAATATAGGTAAAGTTTATAGTCACGTGGCCGTCGATCCATTCGTGATGAAGCTGGCTTCGATCCCGTTTGGAGCTGCTACACCTCCTGTCTCTGCCGGTTAGCCGTTGCCTCATGTTGTACCCTCCATCATTTAAAGCTGTGGAATCTCGAAAATGTTGTCCTGTTTCGTCCCGTCGTCTCTGGTCTACTGCTTGGCTGAATCTTGTCGAGATGACTGCTACGTGCTTCACGATAATGGTGTCGCTCAGGACGAAAATGATGCCCGTCTGTCGTGATTAACTTCAGATTGGTTTTTCCAGAAATGATGTATATAAATAAATGTTGTCGCCTGTATACTCAGGTATGAGAAATCTGTGCCGTTGGGACCAAAAATGATGTAGTTTGTTTTGGCCTGAAAATGTGAAATCCTGCCTGATTGGACCAAAAATGATGTCGTTTTTGGCCTGAAATGTGAAATCCGGTCCGGTGGGACCAAAAATGTTGCGGTTTGGAAGCTCTTGAAGAATCGCGAGTTATTCCAAAGACGCTAATAAGGAAAGCTGGATTGTTTGTTAGAAAGAAGTGGACTGTATTTGAGATATTGAACATGCGTTTATTGAATAATTTGGTTTGTTAGTTACGATCGGCACGTGCGGAAGCATTTGAGGCGAAAATGCCCGAGATTAATTTTGAATGAAATCGTGGTCCATTGCAGATGGACGCAGGTAGACGATTAAAGTGAAATGTTATAAATGCATGCTGTATAATAGCCAAAAGCCGCGGCTGTAAGAGAAGTGTTTAACGAGAGTTGCGCTCGGAGTCGTGTTATAAACTAAACTAATACTGGCTTGCAGTCGGCTAGGCTGGCCGATTGCAAGGTTTGATAAAAGCGTGACGTCATCCGCGCGTGCCGTGCAATGTTAGTAGGCTGCTTACAACTGACAACACAGTACAAAGTTTAAACACTCACCTTATTAATTAGCACCTTGTTTGCACTTGAACAAACCTCTTTCTGATTTTCTGTAAATGTATCATCATTACTACCTACACTATTCTCTACCCCGCTTTTATTCTCATAATTGTAATTAACATCACTATTTACTATTTTATTCTTTGGTCTATCGAATTTCTCACTTACTAAAGCTACTGTTTTTTCTTTCATTTTATCGAAATGTGTATGAATTTCATTCATTTGTTGATTAAAATTAAAATTTTGCTGTTTTATCTCCCCCCCTCATCAACTTTATCTCATTATTTTGCATCTCAAATTTATCATTCATTTTAGTGTCACTAACGTCAAGTCTAGCATTTATTTTATCATATTTAACATTGGAATCATTTTGTTATTCATTCTTCTGTTCTTTCAATTCGTTAATTTTTCATCAAATTTAGCATTCTGTATATTAAAAAGTGTTTGCATCATTTTCACTATCTCATTCTCGTCAGTCCTTTTAGTCGGGACTGGCGTTGAGTGAACACTCTCACTCATGATTCGCGATTCAGTTACACTTGTCTGGCTTTCATTTGCACTGTCAGTGATGCTGACATTTTCCTTATTGTCTGCCATTTTTGAAAAAAAATTTTGTTTAAATATATTTCTTTCAAAATTTTATCCTGTAATATTACACAACCTTATTATATATAAAAAAATATTCTATTTCAACTATTTACCCTACCACATGTAGTCACAACATAACCTTATCTTTACGTCTTATATACCCTTTCGACACCCACTCTGTTTCTGATTTCTGGCTTATTTTATATAAAAATTTTATATAAAGTTCGGGCTGCCATTTGTTAACAAACGGACTAATAAACAATAATAAAGTCCCTAGTTCTGGGCGCCATTTGTTAACAAACGCAATTTGTTACTTTTTATTTATTAATAATAATGTTTCATATTTCGTACTTACCCCTATTAATTTCTCACTAGGGTCCCAGAGTTCGCTCGTAAGCGAGGCCAGAAACAGTGTGGGGGTACGAAATAAATACTCTAACGACATGTATAGTGAAAAGAAACTTTTGTTTTAATTTTTCTAAAATTATCATTCTTCACAGTTACACCACTACAATGGAATCTTATACCTACAACAAGACAGCGGCTGTACACTTCCGCTTAATTAATTATTTGTTAACTTTCATTTTTAAATTCTGTAAGTGTCCCGGCACAAAGTCATTTTAAATATTCTGCATTTAGATTTGATTTGATTTACTGCGTTTCTAAAAAAAAAACATAAACATTAACCTTTATTAACAAACCACACATAGTTACATGCGATTCCATTTCGGAAACAAAGCACATTGCTATTTGCCATGAGGCGTAGTTATTGAATCAAATTCAAATTTCTTGCCCCTTTATAATTTTATAAACATAATCCCACCAAAATATAAATATAATCAATCATGTCTTAAATTATAGAATTATATATATTTCACAACCCAGCACTGCTTAAATTTTATATTTGATATTATATTCACGCACTCACACTCTCATTCATGCAATACAATTGTATGGACGTCCCTAACTGAGCTCATTATATTGAATTTAAATAGAATATTAAATTTTGGTTTTATAAATTTGCTACTTAGCTGCAAATCTGTCCAGAAGACGTCGCATCGTTACACGCGCACTACGGATGTTGGTTTTTTAATGTTCACTGATTTAGGTATTCTAAAACTGCCAATGCATTCTGATAAAGTTATACGTGGGTTATTTTATACTTGTTGTGTTCATATTTTAGTTGCAGGCGTAAAGTTATGCAGCCGACGGCGAGCTGAAATGTTCACATCCACACTGTTGATATATATATTATTCTCACTGTTTTATCGAATTCACTTTTGTATACATTTTAATGAAATTTAGGCTCATCAGCCTACGTATTCACCCAGCCCGGGGAGTGGTTTTAAGTCGACTGCTGAGTTTCCTGTGCACACTACGCAAAAGAATGCATATTAATACATGACCAAACTCTGGGAAAGTTGGCCGTCCGAGTGCGCAGTTGAAAGTGCTGGCACGCACTCCACATACCAACGCCAATATACACTCGTCTAGACGTTACAGTCTATTCACCGTAATTTCTTAGTTGCAAATAATATTGAAAAGATTTCACTTAGAAAACCCCCATCGGTCTGTACCGTTACAAAACCCCCTCAATGAGAGGTTTTATGCCAAAGCATAAAAACTCTCATTGACACTCTCATACTTTCTAAAGGGATCAGCTAGGATATGTCGCCACAACCCCCTTACTGTTTATTAAAAAAAATTATAGTAACTCACCCTTGGTCCGATGATGGTGACAGTACCTGCATGACCTTACTGGACTTCTCCTACGAGATCCCAACACCATAAGGCCAATCAGGCACTTTACGCTCCTGCTCTGACGCGCAGGCCAGCTCAGGACCGCCGTCACATCACCAAACACTGAAACAATAAATCAAAAATATCAAAATAGTGGCCTGATATAATACCATACCCCTAACTGATCTGTTTCCCCCTAGCTATGTGCTGGTTTGTGTTAAGAAGCACTGGGTTTACTTTAACTCAACAAGAATTATACAGAAGTTCCATTCTCTTAATTCACTACCCTTACCTTTATAAAATTTTTTTGATTCCAATCGATAATAATTAATCCTATCACATTAACAAGAAGAAATATAAATCTTTATACTAATGCAATAATACTTCCACAATATTTAAACACATTATCAAAATTTACTCAAATACAATTCATCTATATCTCCCCCTTTCTACAATTCTTAAACATTTTCTCTTTTATAGAAGAAGAAAAAATTACTATTATTATTATTATTAACAGTAAGTGATCCGGCGCTGTTAATAATACTTATCCCCTTTACTCCTCCACACACACTATTTCCCCCCCTGAACTGTTGCGTTCAGTTGCCTCCACAAGGACTGAGGCGGAAGGAGTAAGCACTTTTTTCTTTTCTCTCACTCCCATCATTGCTTCAGCGTTACAAAAACTTCAGGGTAAGTACCCCTACTCACTAGCTTTATGCCCCTAAGGTCTACCACCCCTATCTGGGTGAAAATAGCCTGTGTTCAAAATAATCTTAGATTCCCTTATTAAACCCCATTAAATTTCTAGGTTTGACCAATTTCAAAGGCAACCAACTGTGGTCAGTTTTTACAATAATTCTGCCCACAGCTGATTGTCATCCAAAACCACGATCTGGGTTGGTAAGGCCGAGATCGCCCGAAATGTAGGGAATCGCATTTAAAACATGCTATACATACATACAATTCATGTTTAATTTCCTACACTAATACATAATAAACATAATACATAATAATACACTCATAATTAACATTGTGATTATTACATTAAAATAACCAATTCACATTTAACTTTGATCACAATTTACACACCTTACATTTTTTAAATTTGCATATAAAATCATAAAGATTTTATATTTTAATTTCAATTGAACTTTTATTAATTAGCCATCAATTATTTACTATTTATTTATCATATACTACCATTTAATTCTTCACAATTTCAAATTTAATATTAACCTTCATTTTACATTACCTCTCAGTTATTATTACAAACTATGAATTTTCTTTTATTTCACCTTTTCATCCCTATTAGTTTGGGCGATTCTCCGTTATTCACAATGATTCAATTGAATAGGCATTTATATATCTAACCTTACTCACCTTTCTATTATGCCTCCCTCCATCATTCTGTCTAACTTCTCTTGCACCGCTCGTCTTTTGGAATAAGGAACTGGATAACTTCGCTGCATGAAAGGTGTGTGTTCCCGTACCTGCAATACACATTCATAACCCTTTGCCCTTCCCGGAATATCGGCAAACACTCCTCAAAACTGCTCAATCACCTGCCACAATGATGCACGTTGATCACTCCTTACCCCGGACCCTCCACTACAAAATTTATCCTCCCTTTCTTCCCACAATTCTTCACTATTATCTCTCAACTCCCCTTCAAAACTCTCAATATACTCTACCTCTCTACATGAATTTACACCACTGTGTCCCTAAAATGTCTAATACTCTCTTTGTGTGTTACTGGTATTTCGAAATTCTTATTCTCTCTAACTCCCATTAAAATTAATTCTGCTTAAACCACCTGCCTTATTTATCATTATCACCCAAACCCTTTTACAACATTTCACCTTGATATAACACTAGAAAATTCATCACTTCTCTCCTTATAATAATATACCTCAATTTGAACATATTATCTGTTTAATCATCTACTAATCATTATAGAATCTTAATTTCATAAAATCATTTAACTTCATTATCAAACTTTCTTTTGTACAACCTTAATTAAGTAATTAATTTTCAATTATTTAATTCAATCCCTTTAAAATCTCACAATTACTTTCATCGCTTATTTAGTCTGTAAAATTATATAAATTATGTATGTATAAATTATGTTATTATTAATTTATACTAATTAATTGAAAATTTAATTTAATTGATAATTAATATTATCAATTTCTACTACATATACACATTGTTTACATAACACATAGTACACCATAATGTAATACACAAATACATTTAACATAATGACATCAACACATAAAAGAATATACAGTCCAACTTATTATTTGTTATCATTAACCACAAATCGTTTCATAAGACAATCCATTTCAAAACCACACTATTCACATAATTAAATGTTCATACACAATAAAACAATTACCCTCCATCGTCGAATAACAGTCTAATCTTAGGTCTATACAAGTCATTTATTATTGAATACATTATATTAGTACTATCAATATAATATTTATTTAATTTTTTATATCTTTCCACAGTATCTTTTGAATTGATATGATTATTCCATATTATTCTCTCATGTACCTGGTCACGCTCGAGTATAGTCCTGTCGCCTTTAGTATATTCTGTTAAAATCAGGTAAGTTATATTATCATCTTTAACATCATCTACTGCTTTCTCAATTTCACTATAAGGTAAGTACTCGTTATTATTATTACTTCTCTCTCCACCTAACCTTTCTACGAATTCTTCATAATTTCTCTTTACTTTAAATATCTCTATTTCTCTCTTTCTCTCTCTCTCTCAATATATTTCTCACCATAACACCAAGCTACACTCTCTCTCTCAAAATATGCAGGGGACACTAACTCATCATTACTGCACCACCTATGAAGTGCACAAAAAACCCAGGGAAATTTATTTGCAGACATATCGTCTTCCAAATACTCGCGTGAAGCCATTTCTTCACCCACTACTACATTAAGGGAAAATGTTACCCCCTGCAATCCCCTTACAAATATACTTTCTCTCACATTTCTCTCTGACTCAATACGCACAAACATCTCATTATCAACTTCTACTCTCTCTACAATTTCGTTATCACTATCAATATCCACATAATTATTTTCTACCACCATGTTCTTAATTCTATCATTGTTATTACCTGTGAACTCATTATTCAAATTATCATTGTTACTCACCTTATTAATTAGCACCTTGTTTGCACTTGAACTAACCTCTTTCTGATTTTCTGTAAATGTATCATCATTACTACCTACACTATTCTCTACCCCGCTTTTATTCTCAGAATTGTAATTAACATCACTATTTACTATTTTATTGTTTGGTCTATCGAATTTCTCACTTACTAAAGCTACTGTTTTTCTTTCATTTTATCGAAATGTGTATGAATTTCATTCATTTGTTGATTAAAATTAAAATTTTGCTGTTTTATCTCCCCCCCTCATCAACTTTATCTCATTATTTTGCATCTCAAATTTATCATTCATTTTAGTGTCACTATCGTCAAGTCTAGCATTTATTTTATCATATTAGCATTGGAATCATTTTGTTATTTATTCTTCTGTTCTTTCAATTCGTTAATTTTTCATCAAATTTAGCATTCTGTATATTAAAAAGTGTTTGCATCATTTTCACTATCTCATTCTCGTCAGTCCTTTTAGTCGGGACTGGCGTTGAGTGAACACTCTCACTCATGATTTGCGATTCAGTTACACTTGTCTGGCTTTCATTTGCACTGTCAGTGATGCTGACATTTTCCTTATTGTCTGCCATTTTTGAAAAAAAAATTTTGTTTAAATATATTTCTTTCAAAATTTTATCCTGTAATAGTACACAACCTTATTATATATAAAAAAATATTCTATTTCAACTATTTACCCTACCACATGTAGTCACAACATAACCTTATCTTTACGTCTTATATACCCTTTCGACACCCACTCTGTTTCTGATTTCTGGCTTATTTTATATAAAAATTTTATATAAAGTTCGGGCTGCCATTTGTTAACAAACGGACTAATAAACAATAATAAAGTCCCTAGTTCTGGGCGCCATTTGTTAACAAACGCAATTTGTTACTTTTTATTTATTAATAATAATGTTTCATATTTCGTACTTACCCCTATTAATTTCTCACTAGGGTCCCAGAGTTCGCTCGTAATCGAGGCCAGAAACAGTGTGGGGGTACGAAATAAATACTCTAACGACATGTATAGTGAAAAGAAACTTTTGTTTTAATTTTTCTAAAATTATCATTCTTCACAGTTACACCACTACAATGGAATCTTATACCTACAACAAGACAGCGGCTGTACACTTCCGCTTAATTAATTATTTGTTAACTTTCATTTTTAAATTCTGTAAGTGTCCCGGCACAAAGTCATTTTAAATATTCTGCATTTAGATTTGATTTGATTTACTGCGTTTCTAAAAAAAAACATAAACATTAACCTTTATTAACAAACCACACATAGTTACATGCGATTCCATTTCGGAAACAAAGCACATTGCTATTTGCCATGAGGCGTAGTTATTGAATCAAATTCAAATTTCTTTCCCCTTTATAATTTTATAAACATAATCCCACCAAAATATAAACATAATCAATCATGTCTTAAATTATAGAATTATATATATTTCACAACCCAGCACTGCTTAAATTTTATATTTGATATTATATTCACGCACTCACACTCTCATTCATGCAATACAATTGTATGGACGTCCCTAACTGAGCTCATTATATTGAATTTAAATAGAATATTAAATTTTGGTTTTATAAATTTGCTACTTAGCTGCAAATCTGTCCAGAAGACGTCGCATCGTTACACGCGCACTACGGATGTTGGTTTTTTAATGTTCACTGATTTAGGTATTCTAAAACTGCCAATGCATTCTGATAAAGTTATACGTGGGTTATTTTATACTTGTTGTGTTCATATTTTAGTTGCAGGCGTAAAGTTATGCAGCCGACGGCGAGCTGAAATGTTCACATCCACACTGTTGATATATATATTATTCTCACTGTTTTATCGAATTCACTTTTGTATACATTTTAATGAAATTTAGGCTCATCAGCCTACGTATTCACCCAGCCCGGGGAGTGGTTTTAAGTCGACTGCTGAGTTTCCTGTGCACACTACGCAAAAGAATGCATATTAATACATGACCAAACTCTGGGAAAGTTGGCCGTCCGAGTGCGCAGTTGAAAGTGCTGGCGCGCACTCCACATACCAACGCCAATATACACTCGTCTAGACGTTACAGTCTATTCACCGTAATTTCTTAGTTGCAATTAATATTGAAAAGATTTCACTTAGAAAACCCCCATCGGTCTGTACCGTTACAAAACCCCCTCAATGAGAGGTTTTATGCCAAAGCATAAAAACTCTCATTGACACTCTCATACTTTCTAAAGGGATCAGCTAGGATATGTCGCCACAACCCCCTTACTGTTTATTAAAAAAAATTATAGTAACTCACCCTTGGTCCGATGATGGTGACAGTACCTGCATGACCTTACTGGACTTCTCCTACGAGATCCCAACACCATAAGGCCAATCAGGCACTTTACGCTCCTGCTCTGACGCGCAGGCCAGCTCAGGACCACCGTCACATCACCAAACACTGAAACAATAAATCAAAAATATCAAAATAGTGGCCTGATATAATACCATACCCCTAAATGATCTGTTTCCCCCTAGCTATGTGCTGGTTTGTGTTAAGAAGCACTGGGTTTACTTTAACTCAACAAGAATTATACAGAAGTTCCATTCTCTTAATTCACTACCCTTACCTTTATAAAATTTTTTTGATTCCAATAGATAATAATTAATCCTTTCACATTAACAAGAAGAAATATAAATCTTTATACTAATGCAATAATACTTCCACAATATTTAAACACATTATCAAAATTTACTCAAATACAATTAATCTATATCTCCCCCTTTCTACAATTCTTAAACATTTTCTCTTTTATAGAAGAAGAAAAAATTACTATTATTATTATTATTAACAGTAAGTGATCCGGCGCTGTTAATAATACTTATCCCCTTTACTCCTCCACACACACTATTTCCCCCCCTGAACTGTTGCGTTCAGTTGCCTCCACAAGGACTGAGGCGGAAGGAGTAAGCACTTTTTTCTTTTCTCTCACTCCCATCCTTGCTTCAGCGTTACAAAAACTTCAGGGTAAGTACCCCTACTCATTAGCTTTATGCCCCTAAGGTCTACCACCCCTATCTGGGTGAAAATAGCCTGTGTTCAAAATAATCTTAGATTCCTTTATTAAACCCCATTAAATTTCTAGGTTTGACCAATTTCAAAGGCAACCAACTGTGGTCAGTTTTTACAATAATTCTGCCCACAGCTGATTGTCATCCAAAACCACGATCTGGGTTGGTAAGGCCGAGATCGCCCGAAATGTAGGGAATCGCATTTAAAACATGCTATACATACATACAATTCATGTTTAAATTCCTACACTAATACATAATAAACATAATACATAATAATACACTCATAATTAACATTGTGATTATTACATTAAAATAACCAATTCACATTTCACTTTGATCACAATTTACACACCTTACATTTTTTAAATTTGCATATAAAATCATAAAGATTTTATATTTTAATTTCAATTGAACTTTTATTAATTAGCCATCAATTATTTACTATTTATTTATCATATACTACCATTTAATTCTTCACAATTTCAAATTTAATATTAACCTTCATTTTACATTACCTCTCAGTTATTATTACAAACTATGAATTTTCTTTTATTTCACCTTTTCATCCCTATTAGTTTGGGCGATTCTCCGTTATTCACAATGATTCAATTGAATAGGCATTTATATATCTAACCTTACTCACCTTTCTATTATGCCTCCCTCCATCATTCTGTCTAATTTCTCTTGCACCGCTCGTCTTTTGGAATAAGGAACTGGATAACTTCGCTGCATGAAAGGTGTGTGTTCCCGTACCTGCAATACACATTCATAACCCTTTGCCCTTCCCGGAATATCGGCAAACACTCCTCAAAACTGCTCAATCACCTGCCACAATGATGCACGTTGATCACTCCTTACCCCGGACCCTCCACTACAAAATTTATCCTCCTTTTCTTCCCACAATTCTTCACTATTATCTCTCAACTCCCCTTCAAAACTCTCAATATACTCTACCTCTCTACATGAATTTACACCACTGTGTCCCTAAAATGTCTAATACTCTCTTTGTGTGTTACTGGTATTTCGAAATTCTTATTCTCTCTAACTCCCATTAAAATTAATTCTGCTTAAACCACCTGCCTTATTTATCATTATCACCCAAACCCTTTTACAACATTTCACCTTGATATAACACTAGAAAATTCATCACTTCTCTCCTTATAATAATATACCTCAATTTGAACATATTATCTGTTTAATCATCTACTAATCATTATAGAATCTTAATTTCATAAAATCATTTAACTTCATTATCAAACTTTCTTTTGTACAACCTTAATTAAGTAATTAATTTTCAATTATTTAATTCAATCCCTTTAAAATCTCACAATTACTTTCATCGCTTATTTAGTCTGTAAAATTATATAAATTATGTATGTATAAATTATGTTATTATTAATTTATACTAATTAATTGAAAATTTAATTTAATTGATAATTAATATTATCAATTTCTACTACATATACACATTGTTTACATAACACATAGTACACCATAATGTAATACACAAATACATTTAACATAATGACATCAACACATAAAAGAATATACAGTCCAACTTATTATTTGTTATCATTAACCACAAATCGTTTCATAAGACAATCCATTTCAAAACCACACTATTCACATAATTAAATGTTCATACACAATAAAACAATTACCCTCCATCGTCGAATAACAGTCTAATCTTAGGTCTATACAAGTCATTTATTATTGAATACATTATATTAGTACTATCAATATAATATTTATTTAATTTTTTATATCTTTCCACAGTATCTTTTGAATTGATATGATTATTCCATATTATTCTCTCATGTACCTGGTCACGCTCGAGTATAGTCCTGTCGCCTTTAGTATATTCTGTTAAAATCAGGTAAGTTATATTATCATCTTTAACATCATCTACTGCTATCTCAATTTCACTATAAGGTAAGTACTCGTTATTATTATTACTTCTCTCTCCACCTAACCTTTCTACGAATTCTTCATAATTTCTCTTTACTTTAAATATCTCTATTTCTCTCTCTCTCTCAATATATTTCTCACCATAACACCAAGCTACACTCTCTCTCTCTCTCAAAATATGCAGGGGACACTAACTCATCATTACTGCACCACCTATGAAGTGCACAAAAAACCCAGGGAAATTTATTTGCAGACATATCGCCTTCCAAATACTCGCGTGAAGCCATTTCTTCACCCCCTACTACATTAAGGGAAAATGTTACCCCCTGCAATCCCCTTACAAATATACTTTCTCTCACATTTCTCTCTGACTCAATACGCACAAACATCTCATTATCAACTTCTACTCTCTCTACAATTTCGTTATCACTATCAATATCCACATAATTATTTTCTACCACCATGTTCTTAATTCTATCATTGTTATTACCTGTGAACTCATTATTCAAATTATCATTGTTACTCACCTTATTAATTAGCACCTTGTTTGCACTTGAACTAACCTCTTTCTGATTTTCTGTAAATGTATCATCATTACTACCTACACTATTCTCTACCCCGCTTTTATTCTCATAATTGTAATTAACATCACTATTTACTATTTTATTCTTTGGTCTATCGAATTTCTCACTTACTAAAGCTACTGTTTTTTCTTTCATTTTATCGAAATGTGTATGAATTTCATTCATTTGTTGATTAAAATTAAAATTTTGCTGTTTTATCTCCCCCCTCATCAACTTTATCTCATTATTTTGCATCTCAAATTTATCATTCATTTTAGTGTCACTAACGTCAAGTCTAGCATTTATTTTATCATATTTAACATTGGAATCATTTTGTTATTCATTCTTCTGTTCTTTCAATTCGTTAATTTTTCATCAAATTTAGCATTCTGTATATTAAAAAGTGTTTGCATCATTTTCACTATCTCATTCTCGTCAGTCCTTTTAGTCGGGACTGGCGTTGAGTGAACACTCTCACTCATGATTTGCGATTCAGTTACACTTGTCTGGCTTTCATTTGCACTGTCAGTGATGCTGACATTTTCCTTATTGTCTGCCATTTTTGAAAAAAAATTTTGTTTAAATATATTTCTTTCAAAATTTTATCCTGTAATATTACAAAACCTTATTATACATAAAAAAATATTCTATTTCAACTATTTACCCTACCACATGTAGTCACAACATAACCTTATCTTTACGTCTTATATACCCTTTCGACACCCACTCTGTTTCTGATTTCTGGCTTATTTTATATAAAAATTTTATATAAAGTTCGGGCTGCCATTTGTTAACAAACGGACTAATAAACAATAATAAAGTCCCTAGTTCTGGGCGCCATTTGTTAACAAACGCAATTTGTTACTTTTTATTTATTAATAATAATGTTTCATATTTCGTACTTACCCCTATTAATTTCTCACTAGGGTCCCAGAGTTCGCTCGTAATCGAGGCCAGAAACAGTGTGGGGGTACGAAATAAATACTCTAACGACATGTATAGTGAAAAGAAACTTTTGTTTTAATTTTTCTAAAATTATCATTCTTCACAGTTACACCACTACAATGGAATCTTATACCTACAACAAGACAGCGGCTGTACACTTCCGCTTAATTAATTATTTGTTAACTTTCATTTTTAAATTCTGTAAGTGTCCCGGCACAAAGTCATTTTAAATATTCTGCATTTAGATTTGATTTGATTTACTGCGTTTCTAAAAAAAAACATAAACATTAACCTTTATTAACAAACCACACATAGTTACATGCGATTCCATTTCGGAAACAAAGCACATTGCTATTTGCCATGAGGCGTAGTTATTGAATCAAATTCAAATTTCTTTCCCCTTTATAATTTTATAAACATAATCCCACCAAAATATAAACATAATCAATCATGTCTTAAATTATAGAATTATATATATTTCACAACCCAGCACTGCTTAAATTTTATATTTGATATTATATTCACGCACTCACACTCTCATTCATGCAATACAATTGTATAGACGTCCCTAACTGAGTTCATTATATTAAATTTAAATAGAATATTAAATTTTGGTTTTATAAATTTGCTACTTAGCTGCAAATCTGTCCAGAAGACGTCGCATCGTTACACGCGCACTACGGATGTTGGTTTTTTAATGTTCACTGATTTAGGTATTCTAAAACTGCCAATGCATTCTGATAAAGTTATACGTGGGTTATTTTATACTTGTTGTGTTCACATTTTAGTTGCAGGCGTAAAGTTATGCAGCCGACGGCGAGCTGAAATGTTCACATCCACACTGTTGATATATATATTATTCTCACTGTTTTATCGAATTCACTTTTTTATACATTTTAATAAAATTTAGGCTCGTCAGCCTACGTATTCACCCAGCCCGGGGAGTGGTTTTAAGTCGACTGCTGAGTTTCCTGTGCACATTACGTGAAAGAATGCATATTAATGCGTGACCAAACTCTGGGAAAGTTGGCCGTCCGAGTGCATGGTTGAAAGCACTGGCGCGCACTCCACATACCAACGCCAATATACACCCGTCTAGACGTTACAGTCTATTCACCGTAATTTCTTAGTTGCAAATAATATTGAAAAGATTTCACTTACAAAACCCCCATCGGTCTGTACCGTTACACAACCCCCTCAATGAGAGGTTTTATGCCAAAGCATAAAAACTCTCATTGACACTCTCATACTTTCTAAAGGGATCAGCTAGGATATGTCGCCACAACCCCCTTACTGTTTATTAAAAGAAAATTATGGTAACTCACCCTTGGTCCGATGATGGTGACAGTACCTGCATGACCTTACTGGACTTCTCCTACGAGATCCCAACACCATAAGGCCAATCAGGCACTTTACGCTCCTGCTCTGACGCGCAGGCCAGCTCAGGACCGCCGTCACATCACCAAACACTGAAACAATAAATCAAAAAATATCAAAATAGTGGCCTGATATAATACCATACCCCTAACTGATCTGTTTCCCCCTAGCTATGTGCTGGTTTGTGTTAAGAAGCACTGGGTTTACTTTAACTCAACAAGAATTATACAGAAGTTCCATTCTCTTAATTCACTACCCTTACCTTTATAAAATTTTTTTGATTCCAATCGATAATAATTAATCCTTTCACATTAACAAGAAGAAATATAAATCTTTATACTAATGCAATAATACTTCCACAATATTTAAACACATTATCAAAATTTTACTCAAATACAATTCATCTATATCGCCCCCTTTCTATAATTCTTAAACATTTTTCTCTTTTATAGAAGAAGAAAAAATTACTATTATTATTATTATTAACAGTAAGTGATCCGGCGCTGTTAATAATACTTATCCCCCTTTACTCCTCCACACAAACTATTTCCCCCCCTGAACTGTTGCGTTCAGTTGCCTCCACAAGGACTGAGGCGGAAGGAGTAAGCACTTTTTTTCTTTTCTCTCACTCCCATCCTTGCTTCAGCGTTACAAAAACTTCAGGGTAAGTACCCCTACTCATTAGCTTTATGCCCCTAAGGTCTACCACCCCTATCTGGGTGAAAATAGCCTGTGTTCAAAATAATCTTAGATTCCCTTATTAAACCCCATTAAATTTCTAGGTTTGACCAATTTCAAAGGCAACCAACTGTGGTCAGTTTTTACAATAATTCTGCCCACAGCTGATTGTCATCCAAAACCACGATCTGGGTTGGTAAGGCCGAGATCGCCCGAAATGTAGGGAATCGCATTTAAAACATGCTATACATACATACAATTCATGTTTAAATTCCTACACTAATACATAATAAACATAATACATAATAATACACTCATAATTAACATTGTGATTATTACATTAAAATAACCAATTCACATTTAACTTTGATCACAATTTACACACCTTACATTTTTTAAATTTGCATATAAAATCATAAAGATTTTATATTTTAATTTCAATTGAACTTTTATTAATTAGCCATCAATTATTTACTATTTATTTATCATATACTACCATTTAATTCTTCACAATTTCAAATTTAATATTAACCTTCATTTTACGTTACCTCTCAGTTATTATTACAAACTATGAATTTTCTTTTATTTCACCTTTTCATCCCTATTAGTTTGGGCGATTCTCCGTTATTCACAATGATTCAATTGAATAGGCATTTATATATCTAACCTTACTCACCTTTCTATTATGCCTCCCTCCATCATTCTGTCTAACTTCTCTTGCACCGCTCGTCTTTTGGAATAAGGAACTGGATAACTTCGCTGCATGAAAGGTGTGTGTTCCCGTACCTGCAATACACATTCATAACCCTTTGCCCTTCCCGGAATATCGGCAAACACTCCTCAAAACTGCTCAATCACCTGCCACAATGATGCACGTTGATCACTCCTTACCCCGGACCCTCCACTACAAAATTTATCCTCCCTTTCTTCCCACAATTCTTCACTATTATCTCTCAACTCCCCTTCAAAACTCTCAATATACTCTACCTCTCTACATGAATTTACACCACTGTGTCCCTAAAATGTCTAATACTCTCTTTGTGTGTTACTGGTATTTCGAAATTCTTATTCTCTCTAACTCCCATTAAAATTAATTCTGCTTAAACCACCTGCCTTATTTATCATTATCACCCAAACCCTTTTACAACATTTCACCTTGATATAACACTAGAAAATTCATCACTTCTCTCCTTATAATAATATACCTCAATTTGAACATATTATCTGTTTAATCATCTACTAATCATTATAGAATCTTAATTTCATAAAATCATTTAACTTCATTATCAAACTTTCTTTTGTACAACCTTAATTAAGTAATTAATTTTCAATTATTTAATTCAATCCCTTTAAAATCTCACAATTACTTTCATCGCTTATTTAGTCTGTAAAATTATATAAATTATGTATGTATAAATTATGTTATTATTAATTTATACTAATTAATTGAAAATTTAATTTAATTGATAATTAATATTATCAATTTCTACTACATATACACATTGTTTACATAACACATAGTACACCATAATGTAATACACAAATACATTTAACATAATGACATCAACACATAAAAGAATATACAGTCCAACTTATTATTTGTTATCATTAACCACAAATCTCGTTTCATAAGACAATCCATTTCAAAACCACACTATTCACATAATTAAATGTTCATACACAATAAAACAATTACCCTATATCGTCGAATAACAGTCTAATCTTAGGTCTATACAAGTCATTTATTATTGAATACATTATATTAGTACTATCAATATAATATTTATTTAATTTTTTATATCTTTCCACAGTATCTTTTGAATTGATATGATTATTCCATATTATTCTCTCATGTACCTGGTCACGCTCGAGTATAGTCCTGTCGCCTTTAGTATATTCTGTTAAAATCAGGTAAGTTATATTATCATCTTTAACATCATCTACTGCTATCTCAATTTCACTATAAGGTAAGTACTCGTTATTATTATTACTTCTCTCTCCACCTAACCTTTCTACGAATTCTTCATAATTTCTCTTTACTTTAAATATCTCTATTTCTCTCTTTCTCTCTCTCTCTCAATATATTTCTCACCATAACACCAAGCTACACTCTCTCTCTCAAAATATGCAGGGGACACTAACTCATCATTACTGCACCACCTATGAAGTGCACAAAAAACCCAGGGAAATTTATTTGCAGACATATCGTCTTCCAAATACTCGCGTGAAGCCATTTCTTCACCCCCTACTACATTAAGGGAAAATGTTACCCCCTGCAATCCCCTTACAAATATACTTTCTCTCACATTTCTCTCTGACTCAATACGCACAAACATCTCATTATCAACTTCTACTCTCTCTACAATTTCGTTATCACTATCAATATCCACATAATTATTTTCTACCACCATGTTCTTAATTCTATCATTGTTATTACCTGTGAACTCATTATTCAAATTATCATTGTTACTCACCTTATTAATTAGCACCTTGTTTGCACTTGAACAAACCTCTTTCTGATTTTCTGTAAATGTATCATCATTACTACCTACACTATTCTCTACCCCGCTTTTATTCTCATAATTGTAATTAACATCACTATTTACTATTTTATTCTTTGGTCTATCGAATTTCTCACTTACTAAAGCTACTGTTTTTTCTTTCATTTTATCGAAATGTGTATGAATTTCATTCATTTGTTGATTAAAATTAAAATTTTGCTGTTTTATCTCCCCCCTCATCAACTTTATCTCATTATTTTGCATCTCAAATTTATCATTCATTTTAGTGTCACTAACGTCAAGTCTAGCATTTATTTTATCATATTTAACATTGGAATCATTTTGTTATTCATTCTTCTGTTCTTTCAATTCGTTAATTTTTCATCAAATTTAGCATTCTGTATATTAAAAAGTGTTTGCATCATTTTCACTATCTCATTCTCGTCAGTCCTTTTAGTCGGGACTGGCGTTGAGTGAACACTCTCACTCATGATTTGCGATTCAGTTACACTTGTCTGGCTTTCATTTGCACTGTCAGTGATGCTGACATTTTCCTTATTGTCTGCCATTTTTGAAAAAAATTTTGTTTAAATATATTTCTTTCAAAATTTTATCCTGTAATATTACACAACCTTATTATATATAAAAAAATATTCTATTTCAACTATTTACCCTACCACATGTAGTCACAACATAACCTTATCTTTACGTCTTATATACCCTTTCGACACCCACTCTGTTTCTGATTTCTGGCTTATTTTATATAAAAATTTTATATAAAGTTCGGGCTGCCATTTGTTAACAAACGGACTAATAAACAATAATAAAGTCCCTAGTTCTGGGCGCCATTTGTTAACAAACGCAATTTGTTACTTTTTATTTATTAATAACAATGTTTCATATTTCGTACTTACCCCTATTAATTTCTCACTAGGGTCCCAGAGTTCGCTCGTAAGCGAGGCCAGAAACAGTGTGGGGGTACGAAATAAATACTCTAACGACATGTATAGTGAAAAGAAAACTTTTGTTTTAATTTTTCTAAAATTATCATTCTTCACAGTTACACCACTACAATGGAATCTTATACCTACAACAAGACAGCGGCTGTACACTTCCACTTAATTAATTATTTGTTAACTTTCATTTTTAAATTCTGTAAGTGTCCCAGCACAAAGTCATTTTAAATATTCTGCATTTAGATTTGATTTGATTTACTGCGTTTCTAAAAAAAAAACATAAACATTAACTTTATTAACAAACCACACATAGTTACATGCGATTCCATTTCGGAAACAAAGCACATTGCTATTTGCCATGAGGCGTAGTTATTGAATCAAATTCAAATTTCTTGCCCCTTTATAATTTTATAAACATAATCCCACCAAAATATAAACATAATCAATCATGTCTTAAATTATAGAATTATATATATTTCACAACCCAGCACTGCTTAAATTTTATATTTGATATTATATTCACGCACTCACACTCTCATTCATGCAATACAATTGTATGGACGTCCCTAACTGAGCTCATTATATTGAATTTAAATAGAATATTAAATTTTGGTTTTATAAATTTGCTACTTAGCTGCAAATCTGTCCAGAAGACGTCGCATCGTTACACGCGCACTACGGATGTTGGTTTTTTTAATGTTCACTGATTTAGGTATTCTAAAACTGCCAATGCATTCTGATAAAGTTATACGTGGGTTATTTTATACTTGTTGTGTTCATATTTTAGTTGCAGGCGTAAAGTTATGCAGCCGACGGCGAGCTGAAATGTTCACATCCACACTGTTGATATATATATTATTCTCACTGTTTTATCGAATTCACTTTTGTATACATTTTAATTAAATTTAGGCTCATCAGCCTACGTATTCACCCAGCCCGGGGAGTGGTTTTAAGTCGACTGCTGAGTTTCCTGTGCACACTACGCAAAAGAATGCATATTAATACATGACCAAACTCTGGGAAAGTTGGCCGTCCGAGTCCGCGGTTGAAAGCGCTGGCGCGCATTCCACATACCATCGCCAATATACACCCGTCTAGACGTTACAGTCTATTCACCGTAATTTCTTAGTTGCAAATAATATTGAAAAGATTTCACTTACAAAACCCCCATCGGTCTGTACCGTTACAAAACCCCCTCAATGAGAGGTTTTATGCCAAAGCATAAAAACTCTCATTGACACTCTCATACTTTCTAAAGGGATCAGCTAGGATATGTCGCCACAACCCCCTTACTGTTTATTAAAAAAAATTATAGTAACTCACCCTTGGTCCGATGATGGTGACAGTACCTGCATGACCTTACTGGACTTCTCCTACTAGATCCCAACACCATAAGGCCAATCAGGCACTTTACGCTCCTGCTCTGACGCGCAGGCCAACTCAGGACCACCGTCACATCACCAAACACTGAAACAATAAATCAAAAATATCAAAATAGTGGCCTGATATAATACCATACCCCTAACTGATCTGTTTCCCCCTAGCTATGTGCTGGTTTGTGTTAAGAAGCACTGGGTTTACTTTAACTCAACAAGAATTATACAGAAGTTCCATTCTCTTAATTCACTACCCTTACCTTTATAAAATTTTTTTGATTCCAATCGATAATAATTAATCCTTTCACATTAACAAGAAGAAATATAAATCTTTATACTAATGCAATAATACTTCCACAATATTTAAACACATTATCAAAATTTACTCAAATACAATTCATCTATATCTCCCCCTTTCTACAATTCTTAAACATTTTCTCTTTTATAGAAGAAGAAAAAATTACTATTATTATTATTATTAACAGTAAGTGATCCGGCGCTGTTAATAATACTTATCCCCTTTACTCCTCCACACACACTATTTCCCCCCTGAACTGTTGCGTTCAGTTGCCTCCACAAGGACTGAGGCAGAAGGAGTAAGCACTTTTTTCTTTTCTCTCACTCCCATCCTTGCTTCAGCATTACAAAAACTTCAGGGTAAGTACCCCTACTCATTAGCTTTATGCCCCTAAGGTCTACCACCCCTATCTGGGTGAAAATAGCCTGTGTTCAAAATAATCTTAGATTCCCTTATTAAACCCCATTAAATTTCTAGGTTTGACCAATTTCAAAGGCAACCAACTGTGGTCAGTTTTTACAATAATTCTGCCCACAGCTGATTGTCATCCAAAACCACGATCTGGGTTGGTAAGGCCGAGATCGCCCGAAATGTAGGGAATCGCATTTAAAACATGCTATACATACATACAATTCATGTTTAAATTCCTACACTAATACATAATAAACATAATACATAATAATACACTCATAATTAACATTGTGATTATTACATTAAAATAACCAATTCACATTTAACTTTGATCACAATTTACACACCTTACATTTTTTAAATTTGCATATAAAATCATAAAGATTTTATATTTTAATTTCAATTGAACTTTTATTAATTAGCCATCAATTATTTACTATTTATTTATCATATACTACCATTTAATTCTTCACAATTTCAAATTTAATATTAACCTTCATTTTACATTACCTCTCAGTTATTATTACAAACTATGAATTTTCTTTTATTTCACCTTTTCATCCCTATTAGTTTGGGCGATTCTCCGTTATTCACAATGATTCAATTGAATAGGCATTTATATATCTAACCTTACTCACCTTTCTATTATGCCTCCCTCCATCATTCTGCCTAACTTCTCTTGCACCGCTCGTCTTTTGGAATAAGGAACTGGATAACTTCGCTGCATGAAAGGTGTGTGTTCCCGCACCTGCAATACACATTCATAACCCTTTGCCCTTCCCGGAATATCGGCAAACACTCCTCAAAACTGCTCAATCACCTGCCACAATGATGCACGTTGATCACTCCTTACCCCGGACCCTCCACTACAAAATTTATCCTCCCTTTCTTCCCACAATTCTTCACTATTATCTCTCAACTCCCCTTCAAAACTCTCAATATACTCTACCTCTCTACATGAATTTACACCACTGTGTCCCTAAAATGTCTAATACTCTCTTTGTGTGTTACTGGTATTTCGAAATTCTTATTCTCTCTAACTCCCATTAAAATTAATTCTGCTTAAACCACCTGCCTTATTTATCATTATCACCCAAACCCTTTTACAACATTTCACCTTGATATAACACTAGAAAATTCATCACTTCTCTCCTTATAATAATATACCTCAATTTGAACATATTATCTGTTTAATCATCTACTTAAACATACATACATTATATAATGTGTATAATGTAAGATTATGTTGTAATAATATTTATATATATATATATAAATAATATATTAATATATATTTATATATAAATATTTATAATAATAATAGTATGTTTTTCTTTTTTTTAATTCCAAATAAAAAAAAAAAGAAAAACATACTATTATATATATATATATATACATATGTATATATATTTATTATATATGAATATATAAATATGGTAATACAGTAACATTAACATTAATATTTTTAATTTAACTATAAATATACTGTAAGCATATATTTTATTAACCGGATTTGCGAAATGTGGGTGTACAAAAATTGATGTAATTATTGTATTTTAACTAACTCTTTAACTGTTACTAGTTATTCAGTTCCGTAATTTTATTTTAATCAATAAATAGAGATAGGGAGAAATGAAGGAAAGAATATATAAAGTTGCGAATCTAATATTGGCTTTAAGTCTATTGTATAATAAACCATACACCAGATATTATAAGTCATATATAAAAATAAAAAAAAAAGAAAAGCAAGAAAAAAAATAAGATGCCTGAATGAAAAAGGGTTATTTTGATAGAATAAATTATGTAATATTATACTCTTATTATGTTAACAGAATTAAACTGTCTTTTAATATCAAAAATTAATGTTCTTCATAAACTACAACATATAAAAGATAAGCTAAAATTAAGCTAATGGGTTCATACCTCATTTATGGAAAATTATCCTCTTTTTAATTAAAAAAAATTCTTCTTATATAATATTTGTGGCATTCTTATTTTTTGGTATTATATTGGTGATTTGTTCAAACAATTGACTGGGTTGTTGAATAGGAGTCGAAATAAATATAGTATCATTTTTGCCTTTTATGATAAATAAAATAAGAGTTTACTCATCTGAGTCAATAATTAAATATTTTATTATTCAGAGAATGGGTTCAAGACTATTATTCCTGTTCGTTGTTATTTTAGGAATATTATTTCAAGTAAAATATTTTATTATAATTAGTTTAATAATTAAAATTGGATCTCCTCCATTCCATTATTGATATGTTTCAGTAATTGATGGATTATCTTGACTAGTGTCTTTTTTAATTATAACTGTTCAAAGGATTATTCCCATTATTTTATTGAGTTATCTAGATATAAGATTGATTTTATTTATTGTTTTATCATGTATTTGAGGTTCATTAGGGGGACTGTGTTATTCATCAATTCGAAAAATTTTAGCATATTCATCAATTTACAATTTAAGTTGAATTTTTAGAGGGGTTATATTGATAAATTATATATGACTGGTATATTTTTTAATTTATTCCCTCTCTTTATTTTTGACTTGTTATCTGTTTTGAATAAATAACATGAATTATTTAAATCAAGTTTTTATTTTGTTTAACAATAGGGTTAAATCATTAATGTTAATAATTATTTTTATGTCAATAGGTGGATTACCACCATTTTTAGGATTTTTCCCAAAATTTATGATAATTTATTGTCTTTTGGTTAATAAAATGTATTTTTTATGTTTAATTTTAGTAATAACTGCTTTATTAGTGTTATTTTATTATTTGCGAGTTGTAATGACAGGATTAATGATAACCAATATATCTTTAAAGTTGTCAACTTTTAGGTTAAATAGTACATTATTTATAGTAAATTCTTTATTGATTGGATTTATAGTTGTAACCTTATTTAATGTTATGAATTAGTAAGGTTTTAAGTTAATAAAACTATTATCCTTCAAAGTTAAAAATATAATTTATTGTAAGCCTTAGATTTATTTTAATCACCTTTAAATTTGCAATTTAATATTATTATTAAATATAAGACTATATTGAAGAAAAAAATAGAAGAATAGGGAAGAAAATATTAGATTAGATTAGATTATTGAGAGGAAAACATATCCATAAATAAATTTACAGTTTATTACCTAATTCAGTCATCTCAATTGGGAATAAATCAATGATTAGTTATGAATAAGTGATTTTTCTCAACTAATCATAAGGATATTGGAACATTATATTTCATTTTTGGGATTTGATCGGGAATAGTAGGTACAACTTTAAGAGTTCTTATTCGTGTTGAATTAGGCATTCCTGGATCTTTTATTGGAGATGATCAAATTTATAATGTGATTGTTACTGCTCATGCTTTCGTTATAATTTTTTTTATAGTGATGCCAGTTATGATTGGAGGATTTGGGAATTGATTGGTTCCTTTGATAATTGGTGCTCCTGATATGGCTTTCCCTCGAATAAATAATATAAGTTTTTGATTATTACCACCTTCATTGACATTATTATTAATTGGTAGAATGGTTGATAGAGGTGCAGGTACTGGTTGAACAGTTTATCCTCCGTTGTCAAGAGGCGTCGCACACTCAGGATCTTGTGTTGATTTAACTATTTTTTCTTTACATTTGGCTGGAGCTAGCTCAATCTTAGGTGCAGTTAATTTTATTAGAACAATTTTTAATATACGATCAATGGGAATATATATAGATCGGTTACCTTTATTTGTGTGAGCAGTATTAATTACTGCTTTTTTATTATTGCTTTCATTACCAGTTTTAGCTGGTGCAATTACAATATTATTAACTGATCGAAATTTAAATACTTCTTTTTTTGATCCTTCAGGTGGAGGAGATCCAATTTTATATCAACATTTATTTTGATTTTTTGGACATCCTGAAGTATATATTTTAATTTTGCCTGGATTTGGACTAATTTCTCACATTATCACTCAAGAGAGTGGAAAAATCGAATCTTTTGGATCACTAGGAATAATTTATGCTATAATATCAATTGGTATTTTAGGATTTGTTGTTTGAGCACATCATATATTTACAGTTGGTATGGATGTTGATACACGGGCTTATTTTACTTCTGCTACAATAATTATTGCTGTTCCAACTGGAATTAAAGTTTTTAGATGATTAGCAACTTTGAGAGGAGTTAAAATCAAGATAAGACCTTCAATTTTATGAGCAGTAGGTTTTGTTTTTCTTTTTACTATTGGTGGATTGACTGGGGTGATTTTGGCTAATTCATCAATTGATATTGTATTACATGATACATATTATGTTGTAGCTCATTTTCATTATGTGTTATCAATAGGTGCAGTATTTGCAATTTTAGGAAGATTTATTCATTGATATCCTTTATTTACTGGATTATCTTTAAATTCTAATTGATTAAAAATTCATTTTTTGATTATGTTTATAGGGGTAAATTTAACCTTTTTTCCTCAACATTTTTTAGGATTGAGAGGTATACCACGTCGGTATTCAGATTATCCTGATGCATTTATATCATGAAACATTGTATCTTCTATTGGAAGAAGAATTTCATTTATTGGAATTTTATTTTTATTGTTTATTATTTGAGAAAGATTTATTTCACATCGATTGATTTTATATTCAATTAATATAAATTCTTCTATTGAATGGTTACACAAACTTCCTCCGTCTGAGCACTCATATAGTGAGATTCCATTATTAGTTCAATTCTAATATGGCAGATGAAGTGCGATGAATTTAAGATTCATATATAAATAACTTTTGTTAGAAATTTCTAATTGATCTTATATTAATATGCAGGACGCTATATCACCATTAATAGAACAGTTAATATTTTTTCATGATCATACTTTAACTATTTTAATTATTATCACTTCAATTGTTACTTATATAATAACAGTTATTATATTTAATAATATTATTAATCGACTTTTATTAGAAGGACAATTAATTGAGTTTTTTTGAACACTTTTGCCTGCCTTAACATTAATTTTTATTGCATTTCCATCTTTACGATTATTATATTTATTGGATGAAATTAATAAACCTTTAATAACTTTAAAAATTATTGGCCATCAATGATATTGATCATATGAATATTCAGATTTTTTAAATATTGAATTTGATTCTTATATAAAATCTCAAAATGATATATTAATTAGAGAATTCCGTTTATTAGAAGTAGATAATCGAACGATTTTACCTTTTAGTACTCAAATTCGATTATTGATTTCATCATTTGATGTTATTCATTCATGAGCTATACCATCTATGAGAATTAAAGTGGATGCCGTGCCTGGTCGATTAAACCAAGCGAGAATATTTATTAATCGACCTGGTATATCATTTGGTCAATGTTCTGAAATTTGTGGAGCAAATCATAGATTTATACCTATTGTTATTGAAAGAGTTGACATAAATTGTTTTATTAATTGATTAATAAGTTATTCATTAAGTGACTGAAAGTAAGTGATGGTCTCTTAAACCAATTTATAGTAACTAACGACTACTTTTAATGATGAAAAGTTAGTTTATTATAAAAACATCAATCTGTCAGATTCAAGAAACTAAGAATGGTATTTTTCTATCCCACAAATATCTCCAATAAATTGATGTTTTATGCTTTTCTTTTTTTTATTAATTGTTACTTTAATTATAACTTTTATTTATTTTTATTTTATGAAAATTCCAAAGATGAATTTGATTAATAATTTTAATAATTTATATAATTGATTATGATAACAAATCTATTTTCAACTTTTGATCCATCAACAGGGTTATTTTCATTAAATTGATTAAGTTCTTTAATTTTATTATTATTCATGCCTATAGGGTTATGATATATTCCCAGTCGTTATGTAATTTTTATAAATAAAGTTTTAAATACAATAAGTTTTGAATTAAATTTATTAATAAATTCAGGATCTTTTGGTAGATCATTATTATTTTGTTCTTTATTTATTTTTATTCTATTCAATAACTTTCTTGGATTGTTTCCATATATTTTCACTAGATCAAGACATCTAGTATTTTCTCTTAGTTTAGCTCTTCCTCTTTGATTGACTTTTATTTTATTTGGATTTATTAATAATACAAATCATATATTTTGTCATTTAGTTCCAATAGGAACTCCAATAATTTTAATACCTTTCATGGTATGTATTGAAACTGTCAGAAATTTAATTCGACCAGGATCCTTGGCTGTTCGTCTAACAGCAAATATAATTGCCGGTCATTTACTAATAACATTATTAGGAAATAGATCAACTAATTTAGAAATTTATATAAATTTAATTATTTTAATTCAGATATTATTGATATTATTTGAATCAGCAGTTTGTATAATTCAATCTTATGTTTTTACAGTTTTAAGAACTCTGTATTATAGAGAAGTCTCTTAATGAATAATCATCCATATCATTTAGTTAATTGTAGACCATGACCTCTAACGGGGTCAATTGGAGCTCTAACTTTTGTTTCTGGTATAGTAATAATATTTCATATACAAAATTTTATTTTAATATCTTTTGGATTTTTAATTTTAATTTTAACTATAATTCAATGATGACGTGATATTTCGCGTGAAGGGACGTTTATAGGATTTCATACAATAGTTGTAGTGAGAGGTCTAAAACTAGGAATAATTTTATTTATTGTATCAGAAATTTTATTTTTTATTTCTTTCTTTTGGGGATTTTTTCATAGAAGATTAAGACCTGTCATAGAAATTGGTATAAATTGACCTCCTTCTGGAATTATGCCTTTTAATCCAATACAAATTCCTCTATTAAATACTATAATTTTACTGTGTTCTGGAGTAACAATTACGTGAGCCCATCATTCCATAATAGAAAGTAAATATAATGAATCTGTTTATGGTATTTTATTAACTTTAATATTAGGTATATATTTTACTATTCTTCAAATATATGAATATTTTGAATCATCGTTTTGTATTTCAGATTCTGTATATGGATCAACGTTTTTTGTATCAACAGGGTTTCATGGAATTCATGTTATTATTGGAAGAACATTCATTATAATTTGTTTATTACGTCAATTGAAATTTCATTTTTCTAGAGCTCATCATTTTGGTTTTGAAGCAGCTGCTTGATATTGACATTTTGTTGATATTGTTTGACTATTTTTATATGTATCAATTTATTGATGGGGTAGATAAATATTCTATTAGTATATAAGTATATTTAACTTCCAATTAAAAGGATTAATTTTTAAATAGAATAATTTTCAATGTTGTAAGTTATTGTATTATGATATTATTAATTTTATTTACTTTAATAACTCTTTTATATTTTGTGTCAACTAAATCAATAATTGATCGTGAAAAATCATCTCCATTTGAGTGTGGATTTGATCCTTTTGAGTCATCTCGAATTCCTTTTTCAAGACATTTTTTTATAATTGCAGTCATCTTTCTTATTTTTGATGTTGAATTAGTGATTATTATACCTATAGTTATTGCAATATCAACTATTAATATTATTGAAATTTATTTAGTGATATTGTTATTTTTATTATTTTTAATATTAGGCTTATATCATGAATGAAAAAATAGAATGTTAAATTGAATTTAATGGGAATGTATTTAATTATAATTATTGAATTGCAATCAATAGGTGCTCAGACTAGCCATTCTTAAAGCAATGAAGTAATGAATACACTTAGTTTCGACCTAAAAAAAGAATCTTTATTCCTTTGTTTATTAATTGAAGCCAAAAATAAGGCACTTTATTGTTAATAAAGTTATTGAATATATAATTTCCAGTTAAAAGGAAATAAGAATAAAAGCAGCTGCTAACTAGCTTTTAAAGCGGTTAAATTCCGTTTTTTCCTTATTTATAAAGTTTATAAAACATTTCATTTTCATTGAAAAGAGAGGAAAAATCCTTATAAATATTTAAAAATATTTATTACCTTAATATCTTCAATATTATGCTCTAATGTTTAAGCTATTTAAATATATCATAATTAGAAATCAAGCAATAAATGTTATTATTTGAATCTTGAAATTATTTTTTCTCATATTAATATTAAATATTATAATTAATTTTATCAATTCAATCATACCTTGAGGTCCAATTTTTTCTCCTCACCCTAAATCAATTGATTTTTGAAATATAAGTGAATTTTTTAAAAAAAGAAATTGAGTATGAAAAGTTGATAGTTGTTTTAAAAATCATATAGAATTTATGAATTCTCTTGTAAATTTTTTTACTATGGATGAAAATATGGATATTTCATATCCAATTAATAACCCTAAAAAAGATAAAGCCATTGCTATTAGTTTCCCTTCTATGGGGAGAATAATTCTTACAGGATTATTAAATATGATTCATCTAAATATAGACCCTGATAAAATTGAATAAATAGATAAAATCATGATTCTCTTTAATATACTATTAAATGACTCGTTTTGTGAACTAAAATTATAATAATTAAAATTTATGTTTATTGAAAAATATGTTAATCGGGCAGAATAAAAAGATGTTATTCCAATTCCAATATATATTAATAATAAAATTAAAAAGTTAATATTTCTGGAGCATATTATTTCTATAATTAAATCTTTTGAATAAAACCCTCTCATAAAGGGTATCCCACATAATGATAAATTTGCAATATTTATGAACGTTCTAGTTATTGGTATATTATAACTTATACAGCCTATCATGCGAATATCTTGATTATTCATTAATCTATGAATCAATACTCCAGCACATAAAAAAAGTGATGCCTTAAATAAAGCATGAATAATAAGATGAAAAAAAGATAATATTGGATAACCAAATATTAAAATTGATATTATAATTCCTAATTGTCTTAAAGTTGATAATGCAATAATTTTTTTTAAGTCAAATTCAAAATTTGCAGCTAAACCTGATATAATTATTGTTAGTAATGATAACATTAAAAATACTTGAATTAAATTGAATGATATAATTAAATTTCTGAATCGAATAATTAAATATACTCCTGCAGTAACTAATGTTGATGAGTGAACAAGGGCCGATACTGGAGTTGGAGCAGCTATAGCTGCTGGAAGTCATGAAGAAAAAGGAATTTGAGCTCTTTTTGTAAATCCTGCAATAATAATTAGCATAATTATTGGACTCATTATTATCTTATTAATAAAAGATATAAAATTTCAAGATCCAAAATTTATTATTCATGCAATTAATAAAAGAATTATAACATCTCCAATACGATTTATTAATGCCGTTAGTATTCCAGCATTTCTAGAATTTAAATTTTGATAATAAACAACTAAACAATATGATACTAATCCTAATCCATCTCATCCAATAAGAATACTTACTATATTAGGTCTAATAATTAATAATACTATTGACATTACAAATATTATAATAATATAAATAAATCGATTAATATATTTATCATTTATCATATATATACCTCTATATAATATAACCATTGATGAAATAAATATAACAGTTGAAAGAAATAAGGTTGATATAAAATCAAAAATTAATGTTATATAAATATTACATGAATTAATTGTAACAATCAGTCATTCTATTATAATTGCATAATCAAAAATAATCATATTTATTGATAAAATTAATATTATTAATCTTAAAATTAATAAAGTTAAAAAAATATATATATTAAGTTTATTTTTAGTAATGATCCAATATAGATTTATATTTTTAAATCCACAATTTAATGTTTTATTTTAAACTAATTGAATTATATCAATAATGTTAATTTCAAAATAATTAAATTTAATGGAATTCAATGTATTATAATTAAGAAAAATTCACGTACGTTTCCAGAATTAAAAGAATAACAACCTGAGAAAATTATTCCATGTTGGGTATGAGAGTATAGATATAAACTATAACAAGCTGATAAAAATGAAGAAAAAGATAGGAAAATTATACACAATGGATTTCAAGACATTAATCTATTTAAAATTATAATTTCTCCTGCTAGACTAATTGTTGGAGGACATGAAATATTTCTAGAAGAAATTAAAAATCATATGAGAGTTATTGAAGGCATAAATCTTAATATTCCTTTATTAATTAGGATTCTACGTCTTCCCGAACGTTCATAAGAAATATTTGCTAAGCAAAATAAAGCAGATGAACATAAACCATGTCCAATTATTATGAAATATGCTCCGATTATACCTCATATATTTATTGTTATAATTCCTCTAATAACTAATCTTATGTGAGCTACAGAAGAGTATGCAATTATAGATTTTATATCAATTTGCATTATACAAGATAATCTAATCATAATTCCTCCTATTAATGAAATAGAAATTCAGATGAATCCATAATTGATAAATATTGCTGGTATAATATATATAACACGAATTAAACCATAAGTTCCTAATTTTAAAAGAATTCCAGCCAAAATTATAGAACCAGAAACAGGTGCTTCAACATGAGCTTTTGGTAATCAAAAATGACATATAAATAATGGAACCTTAATTATGAATGCTAATGTTATCCCTAAGTAAATAAACCTATTATCTGATCTCATTAATATTATAATATTAGTTATATTATTTCTATATATATATATAATTGAAATTAATATGGGGAGAGATGCGAATAAAGTATAAAACAATAAATAATATCTGGCATTCACTCGTTCAGGTTGATACCCCCATCCTATAATAATAATTATGGTAGGGATCAAACTAGTTTCAAAAAAGATATAAAATATTATAATATTGTATGAACAAAATGATAAAATTAATAATGTTATTAATAATAACACTATAAACAAAAATAAATTTATATTATTATATTTATATAAGGGACTAGAATTAATTATTAAGAAGGTAATTCAAATTGTAAGAATAATTAATCTATATGAAATATTATCTATATGTATGTTATATCTTAGTATAATTAAATCTTTTCTAAAAAATAGGATGATAAATAACACTAAAAGAATTAATATATTTCTTAATAACCATATATTAAATAATAAAGGGGTTAAAAATAATGAAAATAAAACTAATTTTAACATGTTTTTAAAGATATTGATAATAGTTGATCATTACCATGTGATCGAATCATATTAATCAATCTTGATAGTCCTACAACTCCTTCACAAACACTAAATGTTAGCAAAACTATTAATATATACATATCATTTAATTCAATTGATAGAAATGCAGAAAATATACAAAATAATCTTAAAATTATTAATTCTAATCTTAATAAACTTATTATGATATGTTTTCGATTTAAACATAATGAGATAATGCCCGATATAAATATAATTAAATACAATAAAGGTAATGACAAATTCATTTGTTTTAATAGTTTAAAAAAAATTTAGATCTTGTAAATCTAAGATAAATTAATAATTTTAAAACTTCAGAAGAGAGTAAAGAATCATTTCAAGCACCCAAAGCTTACATTTTTATTAAATTATCTTCTGTATGAAAATTATAATATCAATTACAATTCTATTATCAATAAATTTTATTTTTATGAAGCACCCATTATCAATGGGATCTATTTTATTAATACAAACAATACTAACTAGAATTATTTGTATATTTTATATAAATTCTTATTTTTTTTCTTATATCTTATTTCTTGTTTTTATTGGAGGAATATTAATTTTATTTATATATATATCAAGAATTGCTTCAAATGAAAAATTTTATTTTTCAATAAAATTATTAATTTTAAACATAATTATTTGAATTTTGATCATAATTATAAATACTATTAGATTTAAGATAGATAGAATTAATAAATTATTGGAAATGAATAATTTATTTGATAGATTTATAATTAAGAAATTATATATATTTCCGTCAGGAATAATAACTATTATGTTAGTTATTTATCTTCTATTTACATTGATTGTTGTTGTAAATATTATTAGAATTAAACTATCTCCTTTACGAAGAAAATTTTAATGAATGTTAAATATCACTCGACGTATACACCCATTAATTAAAATAATAAATAATTCATTAATTGATTTGCCAGCAGCTACGAATTTATCATATTGATGAAATTATGGATCGCTGCTAGGAATATGTTTAGTTGTTCAAATTTTAACTGGATTATTTTTGTCAATACATTATAATGCAGATGTAGCAAGTGCATTTGATAGATTAAGACATATTTGTCGTGATATTAATCATGGATGAATATTACGAATTTCACACGCAAATGGAGCCTCATTGTTTTTTATTTGTGTTTATTTACATGTTGGACGAGGACTATATTATGGTTCATATAAAAATTTTGAAACTTGAGCTGTAGGAGTGATCATTTTATTAACTTTAATAGCTACTGCTTTTATAGGTTATGTCCTTCCATGGGGACAAATATCATTTTGAGGAGCAACAGTCATTACGAATTTATTGTCAGCAATTCCATATCTTGGAACAATTTTAGTAAATTGAATTTGAGGAGGATTTGCTGTTGATAATGCAACATTAACTCGATTTTATTCTTTCCATTTTATTATACCATTTGTTGTTTTAGCATTAACAATTGTACACCTTATTTTCTTGCATGTTTTGGGATCAAACAATCCACTTGGAATTAATTCAAATAATGATAAAATTCCATTCCATCCTTATTTTTCTATTAAAGATGCGCTAGGATTTTTATTAATTTTAATTATTTTTCTTTGTTATATGATACTTGAACCATATAAATTAAGTGATCCTGATAATTTTACTCCAGCAAACCCATTAGTTACTCCAAAACATATTCAACCAGAATGATACTTCTTATTTGCATATGCAATCCTACGATCTATTCCTAATAAATTAGGAGGAGTAATTGCATTATTTATATCAATTTTTATTTTAATTTTTGTTCCCTTCATAAACAATTCAAAATTTATAGGACTATTAAACTACCCTATTAATCAGATTTTATTTTGATATTTATTCATTATTTTAATTTTATTGACTTGGATTGGAGCTTGTCCTGTTGAATACCCATATATTAAGATTGGGATACTTTTAACAACAATTTATTTTATATATTTTGTTTTAGATCCTATAATTAAATCTTTTTGAGATAAATTAATTAAATAGTTAATTAGCTTATAAGTAAAGCATTTACTTTGAAAGTAAAGAAAAGAAAATTGAGTTCTATTAACTTAATATTAATACAATTTTTAATGAACTAAATAATAGATTTAATCATGAAAAAAAAAATCAATAAATTTAAACTTACTGGTAAATATGATTTTCATGCTAAATATATTAACTTATCATAACGATAACGAGGCAAAGTACCTCGAACTCAAATAAATAAAAATGAAATTAATGTTAATTGAATAGGAAAAACCAAAGAATTAATTTTTCTACCTAGAAATATTAAACAAAATATTATACTCATAAAAATAATTCTAGCATATTCAGCTAAAAAAATAAATGCAAATCCTATACCTCTATATTCAACATTAAATCCAGAAACTAATTCTGATTCCCCTTCAGAAAAATCAAATGGTGATCGATTAGTTTCAGCTATTGATGATGAAATTCAACAAATTCTCAGAGGAAAAAACAAAAATACTAATCATATAAATTGTTGAAAAAAATAAAATTCAATTAAATTAAAACTCTCAATCATTACAATAGGACACAAAATAATTAATACAAGACTGACTTCATATGAAATAGTTTGAGCAATTGATCGAATACAACCTAATATAGCGTAATTAGAATTTGATGATCAGCCTGTAATCATTAAACTATAAACTCCTATTCTTGTACAACAAAAAAAAAATATTATACCCATATTGAACGAAACACAATTGATTAGGTATGGATAAATAACTCACAATAGTAAAGAATTAAATAAGCCTAACACAGGTCTAATCATATAAATTAAATAATTGGATAACATTGGCATATTTCTCTCTTTTAAGAATAATTTAATAGCATCTGAAAATGGTTGTAAAATACCGATAAATCCTACTTTATTTGGACCCTTACGAATTTGAATATATCTTAAAATCTTACGCTCCATCAAAGTTAAAAACGCAACACCAATCAAAATAAACAAAGCAGTAATTAAAACAGTAATTATAAACATTTTCTACATGTAATATTATTACATAATTAAATTCTAAATTTAATGCACTTCTTGCTAAAATAGAATAAATTAAATTATTTGATATGGTCCTTTCGTACTAATATCAAAAATATATTAGTAGATAGAAACCAACCTGGCTCACGCCGATTTGAACTCAGATCATGTAAGAAATTAAAGGTCGAACAGACCTAGAATATTTAGATTTTGCTCTAAACTCTTTTCTTAATCCAACATCGAGGTCGCAATCTAATTTATCGATATGAACTCTCCAAATTAATAACGCTGTTATCCCTAAGGTAATTTAATCTTATAATCAAAAAATTGGATCAATTAAGCATTAATTTATGAAAAGTTCATTTAAAGTTTTATTTATTATAATGTCACCCCAACAAAAAATAAAGTAATTTTTTCAGTTATTAATTCTAAATTCTAGTAAAACAAATTTATTTAAAATTCTATAGGGTCTTCTCGTCCCACTTATTTATTTAAGATTTTTTACTTAAACTCTAAATTCAATCTATTTTAATTAAAAAAGAAAATTTTTCATCCATTCATTCATACAAGCCTTTAATTAAAAGACTAATTATTATGCTACCTTTGCACGGTCAACTTACCGCGGCCATTAAAATATCATTGGGCAGAATAGACCTTTAATATTTTTCTAAAGGACATGTTTTTGGTAAACAGGCGAAAATTATATTTGCCTAGTTCTTAAATACAACTTATTATAATTTACTAATTTAATCATTTTAATAAAAATATTTTAATTAATTTAATTTTCTTAATATATACCTAAAATATATTAAATGTATTAAAATAAAAAATAAAATTTAACTTACTCATATAAAAAAGCTAATTGCAAGCCTATTTAATTAATTAAAATCTAAAATATTATAGAAATTATATTTAGCTTATCCTTAATATAATTAAATAAATATAAAACTTTATATTGAAATATAAGTTATAATATTTATTTTAAATTAAATTTAATTCTTAAGAAACCAGAAATATTATAGTTCGAGAGAAGTTTCATCACTAAAATTATTTTATTAATATTAATATTACAATAATTAACAAATAATTTTAAATCACTATAATTCGGGAAAAATAAATTTTTATATACAATTAATTAACCCTGATACAAAAGGTACAAATTATAATTTTACTTATTTATATTTATTGTTTGATCTTCACAGTTCAATTAAAAATATTTTTTCTATAAATAATACTAAAACTAAATAATTATTTTTACTTAAAATAATCTCAATAAATTAACTTTAAATTTAAATTATTATTCAAATTATATTGATAAATCAATAATTTTTATTAGTGTAATTAATATGCCTTAAGCTCTAATTTGCACTCTAGCCACACTTTCCAGTACAGCTACTTTGTTACGACTTATCCCACTTTATAATGGGAGTGACGGGCGATATGTACATAATTTAGAACCTAAATTCAAAAAACTATATTTAATAAATTTACTTTCAAATCCAATTTCATGATTTTCATTATAGAAAACAATTCATTTTTATAATAATGTAATCCATTCTTTCTTTAAAATTAGCTGCACCTTGACCTGACATTTTATTAATAAAATTAATGAAAATTATTCTGATAAAGCATTCTTGACAGAGGTATACAAACTTATATAAAGTGAAATCTATCGTGGGTTATCGATTATAAAACAGATTCCTCTAATTAGATAAATTACCGCCAAATTCTTTGAATTTAAAGATCATAACTATTAATAATCTAGTTGTTTTATTTACACTTTCAATAATAGGGTATCTAATCCTAGTTTTAGATAAAAGTTTATCAGACATAAAAGTAAACACATATTTATACATTATTTCACCAAAATTTAAAAATCTTACTATTAATTTATTTTTTAACTGAAACTAATATAATTAAAGTTAGAGAATCGTGTAACCGCAACTGCTGGCACGAATTTTGTCCTCTATAAATAAAATTATTATCTCTAAAATTAATAATTAATAATACTTAATACTGCGCTATAAATAACTATCATTTAGATAGTTTTTAGTCAATTTAAAGTTATGCATGTAATATAATTAAATATTTAATTTTCAAGCTAGAATAAAACTCCTCCTTTTTAGTTATTTATTAATAGCATAGTTTTCCAAAATGTCAAACAATCCCTTTAAAGCAATATTCACTCAAAAATGTATAATTTTTAATCGATGTTTCCTCACAATAAAAATAAGAATTCATGACTGGTGAATTTTTTGAAATATAAATATTATATTTATACATTAATTTATAAATCATGGCATCAAACCTTTGTAAACAGATCTTTTACAACAATATTCACTCATTTGAGTAATCCCGGTTTTCAATATTTATAATTTTTATACAATATATTTATAGTTAAATTAAAAATATTAATGTTAATGTTACTGTATTACCATATTTATATATTCATATATAATAAATATATATACATATATATATATATATATATATATATAATAGTATGTTTTTCTTTTTTTTTTATTAGATTAAAAAAAGAAAAACATACTATTATTATTATAAATATTTATATATAAATATATATTAATATATTATTTATATATATATATATATACAATGTGTATATATATACACATCGAATATGTATATATATACATATTGTGTGTCATCTTACATTATTACATTATAGAATCTTAATTTCATAAAATCATTTAACTTCATTATCAAACTTTCTTTTGTACAACCTTAATTAAGTAATTAATTTTCAATTATTTAATTCAATCCCTTTAAAATCTCACAATTACTTTCATCGCTTATTTAGTCTGTAAAATTATATAAATTATGTATGTATAAATTATGTTATTATTAATTTATACTAATTAATTGAAAATTTAATTTAATTGATAATTAATATTATCAATTTCTACTACATATACACATTGTTTACATAACACATAGTACACCATAATGTAATACACAAATACATTTAACATAATGACATCAACACATAAAAGAATATACAGTCCAACTTATTATTTGTTATCATTAACCACAAATCTCGTTTCATAAGACAATCCATTTCAAAACCACACTATTCACATAATTAAATGTTCATACACAATAAAACAATTATCCTATATCGTCGAATAACAGTCTAATCTTAGGTCTATACAAGTCATTTATTATTGAATACATTATATTAGTACTATCAATATAATATTTATTTAATTTTTTATATCTTTCCACAGTATCTTTTGAATTGATATGATTATTCCATATTATTCTCTCATGTACCTGGTCACGCTCGAGTATAGTCCTGTCGCCTTTAGTATATTCTGTTAAAATCAGGTAAGTTATATTATCATCTTTAACATCATCTACTGCTATCTCAATTTCACTATAAGGTAAGTACTCGTTATTATTATTACTTCTCTCTCCACCTAACCTTTCTACGAATTCTTCATAATTTCTCTTTACTTTAAATATCTCTATTTCTCTCTTTCTCTCTCTCTCTCAATATATTTCTCACCATAACACCAAGCTACACTCTCTCTCTCAAAATATGCAGGGGACACTAACTCATCATTACTGCACCACCTATGAAGTGCACAAAAAACCCAGGGAAATTTATTTGCAGACATATCGTCTTCCAAATACTCGCGTGAAGCCATTTCTTCACCCCCTACTACATTAAGGGAAAATGTTACCCCCTGCAATCCCCTTACAAATATACTTTCTCTCACATTTCTCTCTGACTCAATACGCACAAACATCTCATTATCAACTTCTACTCTCTCTACAATTTCGTTATCACTATCAATATCCACATAATTATTTTCTACCACCATGTTCTTAATTCTATCATTGTTATTACCTGTGAACTCATTATTCAAATTATCATTGTTACTCACCTTATTAATTAGCACCTTGTTTGCACTTGAACAAACCTCTTTCTGATTTTCTGTAAATGTATCATCATTACTACCTACACTATTCTCTACCCCGCTTTTATTCTCATAATTGTAATTAACATCACTATTTACTATTTTATTCTTTGGTCTATCGAATTTCTCACTTACTAAAGCTACTGTTTTTTCTTTCATTTTATCGAAATGTGTATGAATTTCATTCATTTGTTGATTAAAATTAAAATTTTGCTGTTTTATCTCCCCCCTCATCAACTTTATCTCATTATTTTGCATCTCAAATTTATCATTCATTTTAGTGTCACTAACGTCAAGTCTAGCATTTATTTTATCATATTTAACATTGGAATCATTTTGTTATTCATTCTTCTGTTCTTTCAATTCGTTAATTTTTCATCAAATTTAGCATTCTGTATATTAAAAAGTGTTTGCATCATTTTCACTATCTCATTCTCGTCAGTCCTTTTAGTCGGGACTGGCGTTGAGTGAACACTCTCACTCATGATTTGCGATTCAGTTACGCTTGTCTGGCTTTCATTTGCACTGTCAGTGATGCTGACATTTTCCTTATTGTCTGCCATTTTTGAAAAAAATTTTGTTTAAATATATTTCTTTCAAAATTTTATCCTGTAATATTACACAACCTTATTATATATAAAAAAATATTCTATTTCAACTATTTACCCTACCACATGTAGTCACAACATAACCTTATCTTTACGTCTTATATACCCTTTCGACACCCACTCTGTTTCTGATTTCTGGCTTATTTTATATAAAAATTTTATATAAAGTTCGGGCTGCCATTTGTTAACAAACGGACTAATAAACAATAATAAAGTCCCTAGTTCTGGGCGCCATTTGTTAACAAACGCAATTTGTTACTTTTTATTTATTAATAACAATGTTTCATATTTCGTACTTACCCCTATTAATTTCTCACTAGGGTCCCAGAGTTCGCTCGTAAGCGAGGCCAGAAACAGTGTGGGGGTACGAAATAAATACTCTAACGACATGTATAGTGAAAAGAAAACTTTTGTTTTAATTTTTCTAAAATTATCATTCTTCACAGTTACACCACTACAATGGAATCTTATACCTACAACAAGACAGCGGCTGTACACTTCCACTTAATTAATTATTTGTTAACTTTCATTTTTAAATTCTGTAAGTGTCCCGGCACAAAGTCATTTTAAATATTCTGCATTTAGATTTGATTTGATTTACTGCGTTTCTAAAAAAAAAACATAAACATTAACTTTATTAACAAACCACACATAGTTACATGCGATTCCATTTCGGAAACAAAGCACATTGCTATTTGCCATGAGGCGTAGTTATTGAATCAAATTCAAATTTCTTGCCCCTTTATAATTTTATAAACATAATCCCACCAAAATATAAACATAATCAATCATGTCTTAAATTATAGAATTATATATATTTCACAACCCAGCACTGCTTAAATTTTATATTTGATATTATATTCACGCACTCACACTCTCATTCATGCAATACAATTGTATGGACGTCCCTAACTGAGCTCATTATATTGAATTTAAATAGAATATTAAATTTTGGTTTTATAAATTTGCTACTTAGCTGCAAATCTGTCCAGAAGACGTCGCATCGTTACACGCGCACTACGGATGTTGGTTTTTTTAATGTTCACTGATTTAGGTATTCTAAAACTGCCAATGCATTCTGATAAAGTTATACGTGGGTTATTTTATACTTGTTGTGTTCATATTTTAGTTGCAGGCGTAAAGTTATGCAGCAGACGGCGAGCTGAAATGTTCACATCCACACTGTTGATATATATATTATTCTCACTGTTTTATCGAATTCACTTTTGTATACATTTTAATGAAATTTAGGCTCGTCAGCCTACGTATTCACCCAGCCCGGGGAGTGGTTTTAAGTCGACTGCTGAGTTTCCTGTGCACACTACGCAAAAGAATGCATATTAATACATGACCAAACTCTGGGAAAGTTGGCCGTCCGAGTCCGCGGTTGAAAGCGCTGGCGCGCATTCCACATACCATCGCCAATATACACCCGTCTAGACGTTACAGTCTATTCACCGTAATTTCTTAGTTGCAAATAATATTGAAAAGATTTCACTTACAAAACCCCCATCGGTCTGTACCGTTACAAAACCCCCTCAATGAGAGGTTTTATGCCAAAGCATAAAAACTCTCATTGACACTCTCATACTTTCTAAAGGGATCAGCTAGGATATGTCGCCACAACCCCCTTACTGTTTATTAAAAAAAATTATAGTAACTCACCCTTGGTCCGATGATGGTGACAGTACCTGCATGACCTTACTGGACTTCTCCTACGAGATCCCAACACCATAAGGCCAATCAGGCACTTTACGCTCCTGCTCTGACGCGCAGGCCAGCTCAGGATCGCCGTCACATCACCAAACACTGAAACAATAAATCAAAAATATCAAAATAGTGGCCTGATATAATACCATACCCCTAACTGATCTGTTTCCCCCTAGCTATGTGCTGGTTTGTGTTAAGAAGCACTGGGTTTACTTTAACTCAACAAGAATTATACAGAAGTTCCATTCTCTTAATTCACTACCCTTACCTTTATAAAATTTTTTTGATTCCAATCGATAATAATTAATCCTTTCACATTAACAAGAAGAAATATAAATCTTTATACTAATGCAATAATACTTCCACAATATTTAAACACATTATCAAAATTTACTCAAATACAATTCATCTATATCTCCCCCTTTCTACAATTCTTAAACATTTTCTCTTTTATAGAAGAAGAAAAAATTACTATTATTATTATTATTAACAGTAAGTGATCCGGCGCTGTTAATAATACTTATCCCCTTTACTCCTCCACACACACTATTTCCCCCCTGAACTGTTGCGTTCAGTTGCCTCCACAAGGACTGAGGCAGAAGGAGTAAGCACTTTTTTCTTTTCTCTCACTCCCATCCTTGCTTCAGCGTTACAAAAACTTCAGGGTAAGTACCCCTACTCATTAGCTTTATGCCCCTAAGGTCTACCACCCCTATCTGGGTGAAAATAGCCTGTGTTCAAAATAATCTTAGATTCCCTTATTAAACCCCATTAAATTTCTAGGTTTGACCAATTTCAAAGGCAACCAACTGTGGTCAGTTTTTACAATAATTCTGCCCACAGCTGATTGTCATCCAAAACCACGATCTGGGTTGGTAAGGCCGAGATCGCCCGAAATGTAGGGAATCGCATTTAAAACATGCTATACATACATACAATTCATGTTTAAATTCCTACACTAATACATAATAAACATAATACATAATAATACACTCATAATTAACATTGTGATTATTACATTAAAATAACCAATTCACATTTAACTTTGATCACAATTTACACACCTTACATTTTTTAAATTTGCATATAAAATCATAAAGATTTTATATTTTAATTTCAATTGAACTTTTATTAATTAGCCATCAATTATTTACTATTTATTTATCATATACTACCATTTAATTCTTCACAATTTCAAATTTAATATTAACCTTCATTTTACATTACCTCTCAGTTATTATTACAAACTATGAATTTTCTGTTATTTCACCTTTTCATCCCTATTAGTTTGGGCGATTCTCCGTTATTCACAATGATTCAATTGAATAGGCATTTATATATCTAACCTTACTCACCTTTCTATTATGCCTCCCTCCATCATTCTGCCTAACTTCTCTTGCACCGCTCGTCTTTTGGAATAAGGAACTGGATAACTTCGCTGCATGAAAGGTGTGTGTTCCCGCACCTGCAATACACATTCATAACCCTTTGCCCTTCCCGGAATATCGGCAAACACTCCTCAAAACTGCTCAATCACCTGCCACAATGATGCACGTTGATCACTCCTTACCCCGGACCCTCCACTACAAAATTTATCCTCCCTTTCTTCCCACAATTCTTCACTATTATCTCTCAACTCCCCTTCAAAACTCTCAATATACTCTACCTCTCTACATGAATTTACACCACTGTGTCCCTAAAATGTCTAATACTCTCTTTGTGTGTTACTGGTATTTCGAAATTCTTATTCTCTCTAACTCCCATTAAAATTAATTCTGCTTAAACCACCTGCCTTATTTATCATTATCACCCAAACCCTTTTACAAAATTTCACCTTGATATAACACTAGAAAATTCATCACTTCTCTCCTTATAATAATATACCTCAATTTGAACATATTATCTGTTTAATCATCTACTAATCATTATAGAATCTTAATTTCATAAAATCATTTAACTTCATTATCAAACTTTCTTTTGTACAACCTTAATTAAGTAATTAATTTTCAATTATTTAATTCAATCCCTTTAAAATCTCACAATTACTTTCATCGCTTATTTAGTCTGTAAAATTATATAAATTATGTATGTATAAATTATGTTATTATTAATTTATACTAATTAATTGAAAATTTAATTTAATTGATAATTAATATTATCAATTTCTACTACATATACACATTGTTTATATAACACATAGTACACCATAATGTAATACACAAATACATTTAACATAATGACATCAACACATAAAAGAATATACAGTCCAACTTATTATTTGTTATCATTAACCACAAATCTCGTTTCATAAGACAATCCATTTCAAAACCACACTATTCACATAATTAAATGTTCATACACAATAAAACAATTACCCTATATCGTCGAATAACAGTCTAATCTTAGGTCTATACAAGTCATTTATTATTGAATACATTATATTAGTACTATCAATATAATATTTATTTAATTTTTTATATCTTTCCACAGTATCTTTTGAATTGATATGATTATTCCATATTATTCTCTCATGTACCTGGTCACGCTCGAGTATAGTCCTGTCGCCTTTATAATATTCTGTTAAAATCAGGTAAGTTATATTATCATCTTTAACATCATCTACTGCTATCTCAATTTCACTATAAGGTAAGTACTCGTTATTATTATTACTTCTCTCTCCACCTAACCTTTCTACGAATTATTCATAATTTCTCTTTACTTTAAATAGCTCTATTTCTCTCTTTCTCTCTCTCTCTCAATATATTTCTCACCATAACACCAAGCTACACTCTCTCTCTCAAAATATGCAGGGGACACTAACTCATCATTACTGCACCACCTATGAAGTGCACAAAAAACCCAGGGAAATTTATTTGCAGACATATCGGCTTCCAAATACTCGCGTGAAGCCATTTCTTCACCCCCTACTACATTAAGGGAAAATGTTACCCCCTGCAATCCCCTTACAAATATACTTTCTCTCACATTTCTCTCTGACTCAATACGCACAAACATCTCATTATCAACTTCTACTCTCTCTACAATTTCGTTATCACTATCAATATCCACATAATTATTTTCTACCACCACGTTCTTAATTCTATCATTGTTATTACCTGTGAACTCATTATTCAAATTATCATTGTTACTCACCTTATTAATTAGCACCTTGTTTGCACTTGAACAAACCTCTTTCTGATTTTCTGTAAATGTATCATCATTACTACCTACACTATTCTCTACCCCGCTTTTATTCTCATAATTGTAATTAACATCACTATTTACTATTTTATTCTTTGGTCTATCGAATTTCTCACTTACTAAAGCTACTGTTTTTTCTTTCATTTTATCGAAATGTGTATGAATTTCATTCATTTGTTGATTAAAATTAAAATTTTGCTGTTTTATCTCCCCCCTCATCAACTTTATCTCATTATTTTGCATCTCAAATTTATCATTCATTTTAGTGTCACTAACGTCAAGTCTAGCATTTATTTTATCATATTTAACATTGGAATCATTTTGTTATTCATTCTTCTGTTCTTTCAATTCGTTAATTTTTCATCAAATTTAGCATTCTGTATATTAAAAAGTGTTTGCATCATTTTCACTATCTCATTCTCGTCAGTCCTTTTAGTCGGGACTGGCGTTGAGTGAACACTCTCACTCATGATTTGCGATTCAGTTACACTTGTCTGGCTTTCATTTGCACTGTCAGTGATGCTGACATTTTCCTTATTGTCTGCCATTTTTGAAAAAAAATTTTGTTTAAATATATTTCTTTCAAAATTTTATCCTGTAATATTACACAACCTTATTATATATAAAAAAATATTCTATTTCAACTATTTACCCTACCACATGTAGTCACAACATAACCTTATCTTTACGTCTTATATACCCTTTCGACACCCACTCTGTTTCTGATTTCTGGCTTATTTTATATAAAAATTTTACTACAATAATAAAGTCCCTAGTTCTGGGCGCCATTTGTTAACAAACGCAATTTGTTACTTTTTATTTATTAATAATAATGTTTCATATTTCGTACTTACCCCTATTAATTTCTCACTAGGGTCCCAGAGTTCGCTCGTAAGCGAGGCCAGAAACAGTGTGGGGGTACGAAATAAATACTCTAACGACATGTATAGTGAAAAGAAAACTTTTGTTTTAATTTTTCTAAAATTATCATTCTTCACAGTTACACCACTACAATGGAATCTTATACCTACAACAAGACAGCGGCTGTACACTTCCGCTTAATTAATTATTTGTTAACTTTCATTTTTAAATTCTGTAAGTGTCCCGGCACAAAGTCATTTTAAATATTCTGCATTTAGATTTGATTTGATTTACTGCGTTTCTAAAAAAAAATATAAACATTAACCTTTATTAACAAACCACACATAGTTACATGCGATTCCATTTCGGAAACAAAGCACATTGCTATTTGCCATGAGGCGTAGTTATTGAATCAACTTCAAATTTCTTTCCCCTTTATAATTTTATAAACATAATCCCACCAAAATATAAACATAATCAATCATGTCTTAAATTATAGAATTATATATATTTCACAACCCAGCACTGCTTAAATTTTATATTTGATATTATATTCACGCACTCACACTCTCATTCATGCAATACAATTGTATGGACGTCCCTAACTGAGCTCATTATATTGAATTTAAATAGAATATTAAATTTTGGTTTTATAAATTTGCTACTTAGCTGCAAATCTGTCCAGAAGACGTCGCATCGTTACACGCGCACTACGGATGTTGGTTTTTTAATGTTCACTGATTTAGGTATTCTAAAACTGCCAATGCATTCTGATAAAGTTATACGTGGGTTATTTTATACTTGTTGTGTTCATATTTTAGTTGCAGGCGTAAAGTTATGCAGCCGACGGCGAGCTGAAATGTTCACATCCACACTGTTGATATATATATTATTCTCACTGTTTTATCGAATTCACTTTTGTATACATTTTAATGAAATTTAGGCTCGTCAGCCTACGTATTCACCCAGCCCGGGGAGTGGTTTTAAGTCGACTGCTGAGTTTCCTGTGCACACTACGCGAAAGAATGCATATTAATACGTGACCAAACTCTGGGAAAGTTGGCCGTCCGAGAGTGCGGTTGAAAGCGCTGGCGCGCACTCCACATACCAACGCCAATATACACCGGTCTAGACGTTACAGTCTATTCACCGTAATTTCTTAGTTGCAAATAATATTGAAAAGATTTCACTTAGAAAACCCCCATCGGTCTGTACCGTTACAAAACCCCCTCAATGAGAGGTTTTATGCCAAAGCATAAAAACTCTCATTGACACTCTCATACTTTCTAAAGGGATCAGCTGGGATATGTCGCCACAACCCCCTTACTGTTTATTAAAAAAAATTATAGTAACTCACCCTTGGTCCGATGATGGTGACAGTACCTGCATGACCTTACTGGACTTCTCCTACGAGATCCCAACACCATATGGCCAATCAGGCACTTTACGCTCCTGCTCTGACGCGCAGGCCAGCTCAGGACCACCGTCACATCACCAAACACTGAAACAATAAATCAAAAATATCAAAATAGTGGCCTGATATAATACCATACCCCTAACTGATCTGTTTCCCCCTAGCTATGTGCTGGTTTGTGTTAAGAAGCACTGGGTTTACTTTAACTCAACAAGAATTATACAGAAGTTCCATTCTCTTAATTCACTACCTTTACCTTTATAAAATTTTTTTGATTCCAATCGATAATAATTAATCCTTTCACATTAACAAGAAGAAATATAAATCTTTATACTAATTCAATAATACTTCCACAATATTTAAACACATTATCAAAATTTACTCAAATACAATTCATCTATATCTCCCCCTTTCTACAATTCTTAAACATTTTCTCTTTTATAGAAGAAGAAAAAATTACTATTATTATTAACAGTAAGTGATCCAGCGCTGTTAATAATACTTATCCCCTTTACTTCTCCACACACACTATTTCCCCCCCTGAACTGTTGCGTTCAGTTGCCTCCACAAGGACTGAGGCGGAAGGAGTAAGCACTTTTTTCTTTTCTCTCACTCCCATCCTTGCTTCAGCGTTACAAAAACTTCAGGGTAAGTACCCCTACTCATTAGCTTTATGCCCCTAAGGTCTACCACCCCTATCTGGGTGAAAATAGCCTGTGTTCAAAATAATCTTAGATTCCCTTATTAAACCCCATTAAATTTCTAGGTTTGACCAATTTCAAAGGCAACCAACTGTGGTCAGTTTTTACAATAATTCTGCCCACAGCTGATTGTCATCCAAAACCACGATCTGGGTTGGTAAGGCCGAGATCGCCCGAAATGTAGGGAATCGCATTTAAAACATGCTATACATACATACAATTCATGTTTAAATTCCTACACTAATACATAATAAACATAATACATAATAATACACTCATAATTAACATTGTGATTATTACATTAAAATAACCAATTCACATTTAACTTTGATCACAATTTACACACCTTACATTTTTTAAATTTGCATATAAAATCATAAAGATTTTATATTTTAATTTCAATTGAACTTTTATTAATTAGCCATCAATTATTTACTATTTATTTATCATATACTACCATTTAATTCTTCACAATTTCAAATTTAATATTAACCTTCATTTTACATTACCTCTCAGATATTATTACAAACTATGAATTTTCTTTTATTTCACCTTTTCATCCCTATTAGTTTGGGTGATTCTCCGTTATTCACAATGATTCAATTGAATAGGCATTTATATATCTAACCTTACTCACCTTTCTATTATGCCTCCCTCCATCATTCTGCCTAACTTCTCTTGCACCGCTCGTCTTTTGGAATAAGGAACTGGATAACTTCGCTGCATGAAAGGTGTGTGTTCCCGTACCTGCAATACACATTCATAACCCTTTGCCCTTCCCGGAATATCGGCAAACACTCCTCAAAACTGCTCAATCACCTGCCACAATGATGCACGTTGATCACTCCTTACCCCGGACCCTCCACTACAAAATTTATCCTCCCTTTCTTCCCACAATTCTTCACTATTATCTCTCAACTCCCCTTCAAAACTCTCAATATACTCTACCTCTCTACATGAATTTACACCACTGTGTCCCTAAAATGTCTAATACTCTCTTTGTGTGTTACTGGTATTTAGAAATTCTTATTCTCTCTAACTCCCATTAAAAGTAATTCTGCTTAAACCACCTGCCTTATTTATCATTATCACCCAAACCCTTTTACAACATTTCACCTTGATATAACACTAGAAAATTCATCACTTCTCTCCTTATAATAATATACCTCAATTTGAACATATTATCTGTTTAATCATCTACTAATCATTATAGAATCTTAATTTCATAAAATCATTTAACTTCATTATCAAACTTTCTTTTGTACAACCTTAATTAAGTAATTAATTTTCAATTATTTAATTCAATCCCTTTAAAATCTCACAATTACTTTCATCGCTTATTTAGTCTGTAAAATTATATAAATTATGTATGTATAAATTATGTTATTATTAATTTATACTAATTAATTGAAAATTTAATTTAATTGATAATTAATATTATCAATTTCTACTACATATACACATTGTTTACATAACACATAGTACACCATAATGTAATACACAAATACATTTAACATAATGACATCAACACATAAAAGAATATACAGTCCAACTTATTATTTGTTATCATTAACCACAAATCGTTTCATAAGACAATCCATTTCAAAACCACACTATTCACATAATTAAATGTTCATACACAATAAAACAATTACCCTACATCGTCGAATAACAGTCTAATCTTAGGTCTATACAAGTCATTTATTATTGAATACATTATATTAGTACTATCAATATAATATTTATTTAATTTTTTATATCTTTCCACAGTATCTTTTGAATTGATATGATTATTCCATATTATTCTCTCATGTACCTGGTCACGCTCGAGTATAGTCCTGTCCCCTTTAGTATATTCTGTTAAAATCAGGTAAGTTATATTATCATCTTTAACATCATCTACTGCTATCTCAATTTCACTATAAGGTAAGTACTCGTTATTATTATTACTTCTCTCTCCACCTAACCTTTCTACGAATTCTTCATAATTTCTCTTTACTTTAAATATCTCTATTTCTCTCTTTCTCTCTCTCTCTCAATATATTTCTCACCATAACACCAAGCTACACTCTCTCTCTCTCTCTCAAAATATGCAGGGGACACTAACTCATCATTACTGCACCACCTATGAAGTGCACAAAAAACCCAGGGAAATTTATTTGCAGACATATCGCCTTCCAAATACTCGCGTGAAGCCATTTCTTCACCCCCTACTACATTAAGGGAAAATGTTACCCCCTGCAATCCCCTTACAAATATACTTTCTCTCACATTTCTCTCTGACTCAATATGCACAAACATCTCATTATCAACTTCTACTCTCTCTACAATTTCGTTATCACTATCAATATCCACATAATTATTTTCTACCACCATGTTCTTAATTCTATCATTGTTATTACCTGTGAACTCATTATTCAAATTATCATTGTTACTCACCTTATTAATTAGCACCTTGTTTGCACTTGAACTAACCTCTTTCTGATTTTCTGTAAATGTATCATCATTACTACCTACACTATCCTCTACCCCGCTTTTATTCTCATAATTGTAATTAACATCACTATTTACTATTTTATTCTTTGGTCTATCGAATTTCTCACTTACTAAAGCTACTGTTTTTTCTTTCATTTTATCGAAATGTGTATGAATTTCATTCATTTGTTGATTAAAATTAAAATTTTGCTGTTTTATCTCCCCCCTCATCAACTTTATCTCATTATTTTGCATCTCAAATTTATCATTCATTTTAGTGTCACTAACGTCAAGTCTAGCATTTATTTTATCATATTTAACATTGGAATCATTTTGTTATTCATTCTTCTGTTCTTTCAATTCGTTAATTTTTCATCAAATTTAGCATTCTGTATATTAAAAAGTGTTTGCATCATTTTCACTATCTCATTCTCGTCAGTCCTTTTAGTCAGGACTGGCGTTGAGTGAACACTCTCACTCATGATTTGCGATTCAGTTACACTTGTCTGGCTTTCATTTGCACTGTCAGTGATGCTGACATTTTCCTTATTGTCTGCCATTTTTGAAAAAAAATTTTGTTTAAATATATTTCTTTCAAAATTTTATCCTGTAATATTACACAACCTTATTATATATAAAAAAATATTCTATTTCAACTATTTACCCTACCACATGTAGTCACAACATAACCTTATCTTTACGTCTTATATACCCTTTCGACACCCACTCTGTTTCTGATTTCTGGCTTATTTTATATAAAAATTTTATATAAAGTTCGGGCTGCCATTTGTTAACAAACGGACTAATAAACAATAATAAAGTCCCTAGTTCTGGGCGCCATTTGTTAACAAACGCAATTTGTTACTTTTTATTTATTAATAATAATGTTTCATATTTCGTACTTACCCCTATTAATTTCTCACTAGGGTCCCAGAGTTCGCTCGTAAGCGAGGCCAGAAACAGTGTGGGGGTACGAAATAAATACTCTAACGACATGTATAGTGAAAAGAAAACTTTTGTTTTAATTTTTCTAAAATTATCATTCTTCACGGTTACACCACTACAATGGAATCTTATACCTACAACAAGACAGCGGCTGTACACTTCCGCTTAATTAATTATTTGTTAACTTTCATTTTTAAATTCTGTAAGTGTCCCGGCACAAAGTCATTTTAAATATTCTGCATTTAGATTTGATTTGATTTACTGCGTTTCTAAAAAAAAAACATAAACATTAACCTTTATTAACAAACCACACATAGTTACATGCGATTCCATTTCGGAAACAAAGCACATTGCTATTTGCCATGAGGCGTAGTTATTGAATCAAATTCAAATTTCTTTCCCCTTTATAATTTTATAAACATAATCCCACCAAAATATAAACATAATCAATCATGTCTTAAATTATAGAATTATATATATTTCACAACCCAGCACTGCTTAAATTTTATATTTGATATTATATTCACGCACTCACACTCTCATTCATGCAATACAATTGTATGGACGTCCCTAACTGAGCTCATTATATTGAATTTAAATAGAATATTAAATTTTGGTTTTATAAATTTGCTACTTAGCTGCAAATCTGTCCAGAAGACGTCGCATCGTTACACGCGCACTACGGATGTTGGTTTTTTAATGTTCACTGATTTAGGTATTCTAAAACTGCCAATGCATTCTGATAAAGTTATACGTGGGTTATTTTATACTTGTTGTGTTCACATTTTAGTTGCAGGCGTAAAGTTATGCAGCCGACGGCGAGCTGAAATGTTCACATCCACACTGTTGATATATATATTATTCTCACTGTTTTATCGAATTCACTTTTGTATACATTTTAATGAAATTTAGGCTCGTCAGCCTACGTATTCACCCAGCCCGGGGAGTGGTTTTAAGTCGACTGCTGAGTTTCCTGTGCACACTACGCGAAAGAATGGATATTAATACGTGACCAAACTCTGGGAAAGTTGGCCGTCCGAGTGTGCGGTTGAAAGCGCTGGCGCGCACTCCACATACCAACGCCAATATACACCCGTCTAGACGTTACAGTCTATTCACCGTAATTTCTTAGTTGCAAATAATATTGAAAAGATTTCACTTAGAAAACCCCCATCGGTCTGTACCGTTACAAAACCCCCTCAATGAGAGGTTTTATGCCAAAGCATAAAAACTCTCATTGACACTCTCATACTTTCTAAAGGGATCAGCTAGGATATGTCGCCACAACCCCCTTACTGTTTATTAAAAAAAATTATAGTAACTCACCCTTGGTCCGATGATGGTGACAGTACCTGCATGACCTTACTGGACTTCTCCTACGAGATCCCAACACCATAAGGCCAATCAGGCACTTTACGCTCCTGCTCTGATGCGCAGGCCAGCTCAGGAGCACCGTCACATCACCAAACACTGAAACAATAAATCAAAACTATCAAAATAGTGGCCTGATATAATACCATACCCCTAACTGATCTGTTTCCCCCTAGCTATGTGCTGGTTTGTGTTAAGAAGCACTGGGTTTACTTTAACTCAACAAGAATTATACAGAAGTTCCATTCTCTTAATTCACTACCCTTACCTTTATAAAAATTTTTTGATTCCAATCGATAATAATTAATCCTTTCACATTAACAAGAAGAAATATAAATCTTTATACTAATGCAATAATACTTCCACAATATTTAAACACATTATCAAAATTTACTCAAATACAATTCATCTATATCTCCCCCTTTCTATAATTCTTAAACATTTTCTCTTTTATAGAAGAAGAAAAAATTACTATTATTATTATTATTAACAGTAAGTGATCCGGCGCTGTTAATAATACTTATCCCCTTTACTCCTCCACACACACTATTTCCCCCCCTGAACTGTTGCGTTCAGTTGCCTCCACAAGGACTGAGGCGGAAGGAGTAAGCACTTTTTTCTTTTCTCTCACTCCCATCCTTGCTTCAGCGTTACAAAAACTTCAGGGTAAGTACCCCTACTCATTAGCTTTATGCCCCTAAGGTCTACCACCCCTATCTGGGTGAAAATAGCCTGTGTTCAAAATAATCTTAGATTCCCTTATTAAACCCCATTAAATTTCTAGGTTTGACCAATTTCAAAGGCAACCAACTGTGGTCAGTTTTTACAATAATTCTGCCCACAGCTGATTGTCATCCAAAACCACGATCTGGGTTGGTAAGGCCGAGATCGCCCGAAATGTAGGGAATCGCATTTAAAACATGCTATACATACATACAATTCATGTTTAAATTCCTACACTAATACATAATAAACATAATACATAATAATACACTCATAATTAACATTGTGATTATTACATTAAAATAACCAATTCACATTTAACTTTGATCACAATTTACACACCTTACATTTTTTAAATTTGCATATAAAATCATAAAGATTTTATATTTTAATTTCAATTGAACTTTTATTAATTAGCCATCAATTATTTACTATTTATTTATCATATACTACCATTTAATTCTTCACAATTTCAAATTTAATATTAACCTTCATTTTACATTACCTCTCAGTTATTATTACAAACTATGAATTTTCTTTTATTTCACCTTTTCATCCCTATTAGTTTGGGCGATTCTCCGTTATTCACAATGATTCAATTGAATAGGCATTTATATATCTAACCTTACTCACCTTTCTATTATGCCTCCCTCCATCATTCTGTCTAACTTCTCTTGCACCGCTCGTCTTTTGGAATAAGGAACTGGATAACTTTGATGCATGAAAGGTGTGTGTTCCCGTACCTGCAATACACATTCATAACCCTTTGCCCTTCCCGGAATATCGGCAAACACTCCTCAAAACTGCTCAATCACCTGCCACAATGATGCACGTTGATCACTCCTTACCCCGGACCCTCCACTACAAAATTTATCCTCCCTTTCTTCCCACAATTCTTCACTATTATCTCTCAACTCCCCTTCAGAACTCTCAATATACTCTACCTCTCTACATGAATTTACACCACTGTGTCCCTAAAATGTCTAATACTCTCTTTGTGTGTTACTGGTATTTCGAAATTCTTATTCTCTCTAACTCCCATTAAAATTAATTCTGCTTAAACCACCTGCCTTATTTATCATTATCACCCAAACCCTTTTACAACATTTCACCTTGATATAACACTAGAAAATTCATCACTTCTCTCCTTATAATAATATACCTCAATTTGAACATATTATCTGTTTAATCATCTACTAATCATTATAGAATCTTAATTTCATAAAATCATTTAACTTCAGTATCAAACTTTCTTTTGTACAACCTTAATTAAGTAATTAATTTTCAATTATTTAATTCAATCCCTTTAAAATCTCACAATTACTTTCATCGCTTATTTAGTCTGTAAAATTATATAAATTATGTATGTATAAATTATGTTATTATTAATTTATACTAATTAATTGAAAATTTAATTTAATTGATAATTAATATTATCAATTTCTACTACATATTGTAATAAAATAAATAAGATTTGATTGATGTGTGTTGATGATATAAAGCTATCGTGGATTATGTTAGACTCCGATGTAATCAAGTTCAATATAATATGTTTAATTGGTGTGTAATTGGTGTGGCTCTCGACGTCTTACTGGCCTGAAACACTTCCTTAAGTTTCCCAGCTGGTCCAGTCCCAATGGTAGCAAGACTGGTCGAGTAGCGTAAAGTTGATGAAGGAATATATATGTTCGGCTTCACAGAAAGTTTCAAAACAAAATTTATTGTTTTGAAGGAAATTTTAAAAAAAATTATGTTTATAAAAAAAAATAATAAATTTTTTTTTTAATTTTATTAATTAATTAATTAGGATCAATTAATTAATATAGGGCTGTGAAGTTTTAAACAGTGTAATGTTCTTCTGAAAATTTTTATTAAAGTTTTAGTATATTTTAAATAATCTATCACCACTCATAAGACTGTCTGTAAACCAATCGATACTTGTTTACCTTTTTTTATTTTTTAGGTTATTATCTTCACTTACGGGTGGTAAAGTCCTTGTAGATTATCAATTAGAATTATATTATTGGTAATTAGTATTATTGAAGAAATAAAGAACTATTAAGTATTGAAAAGTATTAATGTTTTTTATTAAGTAATAGCAATATTGACTCTTATCGATTAGTATCGATTCTCAGGATATCGAAAAAAGTTACAAGTATATGTTATAAAAATTATATGGGGTTCTTTAAACAGCCAGTTATTACCAAAGTCAGAGAAATCGGGCTAATATTTAAAAAGTATAACGTTACAATCAAATTAATAGTTATTAATAAACACAGACATTGAATAATAAATTGTAAATATAATAATTGCTTTCACCAAACAGCTGTGCTGAACAAAGAAGAGGCACTGGGATCGTCAAAGCAAATGGCCGCCGTCAAGTTGATCAAAATGTTGCTCGTTCCTGCTGCATTCCAAATAATGTATTTTGAAGCAATATTCCTGTTCTTGTGTCTGCAAATCTCTTGTTAAATGTTGTGTAGTGATTGGTGTACTGTTTCTGAGTTGTATTTAGTGTATCCGTATAATTATTAGTTCAAACACTTTCTCCGATTCCGTCACTAATTTGGTTTAATGTATTATACAGTTTTCTAGTGTTTTATGGTGTTTTTTCGGAGTAGATTTATATTGTTCTGTGTTATGGAGTGTTACTTGATCGTTTCTGTTATAATATGATAGTTTCAGAAGTATTTTACAAGTCACTCGCGATTTCACAATAACTCACTATACACTCGCTTTGTATGACGATTATAGGTTAGGTTATCCACGTTATCAAACGTATGTCATGTTAACCGTTCAACTACCAATAATTAACTAACTGTTTCCTCCAGTTTCAATTAAACTCTTAGCCCATATAATATTATCCTTAACATTGTTCAAATATTTTTTCACATCCTGTGTGCACTTTTATATTTTCACTATATGAATGCCTAAACTTTGGTTATTTGTCAATTTTATTCACTAGATTTGATTTAAATTAATCTTTCAGTTCATTCTGGTTATTTTCAGATTAAATAATGCCATTTTATAGTGTTTTCTGTCCAAAAAATAGTAATTTTACTTTCAGTTTGGTATACAAACTGTTTGGAAGTCAAAACATTAAAATTTACTTCCTGTCATTATATAAATTCAGCCATTTTATCAGTTATATTCAATATTAATAATTCTATATTGTATTAAAAGGTTCCTATTCCCTTATTTTCTGGTAATTAATTGAATTAGTTGTATTCTGAAACATTATTCTGAAATATATGACTCCCATGTCTAAATTTCTGAGTTTAGTCATTTTCACTTTTATTCATAATTCTGAATATAATTTATTAAAATCTCTCTAAATGGTATGTGCAATTATATGGCATGATCTCAAGTTTATTTTGTCTAAACCCCTTTTGTTTATTTGCATTTAATTGAGCAATTTCTCTGTTTTGATGAAGTTTGGTTTCCATTCTTTTGACCTATGATTTTTTAACAATTTTTCTTACAAAATAATTTACAAACAATATATGATGTGTGATACCCTCTCTGACTTTTACAAATAGTATTATAAATTAAACATGTTTTTAAATTACACAAAAACAATTAGTATTGGTTACAATACAAACAATAGTTAAAACAAATAAAGAATATTTTTTTTTTTAAATAAATGGTTGTCTTCAAGTCAGACATTTTGCAACACAATCCTTATTTCTAAACATGGAAATATGGCTTACAAAAAAGGTTTTTTACTAACTAACATCTTAATTGCCCTCTACTATTTACAAGCATTAACTATTTTTATAGTTCTGATGTTAGTTGTATCAGACCCAAACAAATGGCCTTATATCTAAAACATTTTTAAACATTCTTATACTATATACATAAAAACCTTATATTTATATTCTTATTTCTAACTATTATTATAAGTAGGATTCTACAGTTTTTATACCGTCTTTTATACATTGTCTTTGGGGAATTGTACCCTGTCATTAACAAATAAATAGTATTAATTGTTCAAAAGGTATTATGAACTCTGTTTTTCTTTTTTCATGTAAAACAAAATGTTATTTTAAACAGATTCATGTCTTATGAACAACATATTGTCACAGTACACATTTTAAGTCATTGAGAAAAATGCATATTTCATTGCATCCAATGTTTGTGATTGCCAAGAATGAAACACAAGGTTCATTTTTTATAATACCCAAAACTATCACTGGTTCACTTTGCACTTATATATTATGTTAATGCTAAATGGTCGTATAGTCTTATTAACATAATAAATTGGTTAGCGTTTTTTCAATGGAGATTTGTTCCATGGGTACTATATTATTGTTTCATCTTAGTTCACAGGAAACTTTTACTTTATACACTCCTCTCTCTTAAATTTATATACATGTGGTTTTTATTTCGTTATACTTTTATTTTTAGATATTTATTTTGGGGATATAGGGATTTGGGTGTCTTTTATAAGAGCATGACATCTTCTTCAGGATGCTGCCCTCTTCTTCTTTCTTCAGTCTTCTTTTCTCCTGCCTTCTGGGACTGGTATCTTCTCCATCTTCTTCTTGTTGCCATCAGGTTTCTTGGGATCTTCTCCATCTTCTTCTTTATTTCAGAAATACACAACCTGTATTGGTTGATCTTGGCTTATTTTAGGGTTTCTATTCTATTTATTATCCCTCGTTGTGGGTTTGGTCATATTGTGTACTGCTTTGTTATTTACTATTTTACCTTCCTGGGGTATACCTTGAAAACCTTTGGTTATGAGACTGGTCTTGGATGACTCATCACTAGTAACTCCTTTTATTTTAACTTGTATTTTCTTTATAATAATGATTTCTTTCCACAGTTGCTATGAATTAATCTTTTTATATTAAACTTAGTGCTTTCTTCCAAATTTAAATATTATAACTTCATTATTCTAATGATCAATTGCCATTCAATATTATGCATACATCTGTCACGCTACAGATTGCTCTCCTCCAGAAGTAATTATTTCAGACATGTTTATGGATGAAATAATTTCTTATGATATTTCATCATTTCTTATAATTCATTTTCTTCTCCATCTTTATATCGACTTTTTTATAATTAGAGTTTAATTAATTTTATATATATAATTATTTGTTTTACTACTGATCCTTTTCGGATAGTTAGTGTCTTCTGAGATATATTATTATTGTAATACATTTTCTTTCTATATCAACTTCGTGTTGTATCCTTGGGATATTAATTCCCTAACATTCCCTATCACGTGGGCTGGGGCAGATCAGAGGGGCACTGTACGCTACTCCTCTGCTGGCCATACACCACTTCTATAAATTGATTACAGGGGCATATCCATCCCTGCTCAAAAAACATAATGCTGCTGGAATTATCTTCAGTCAGTCATCGAATAAATAAATAAAAAGTAGTCTCATTTTCGACTAATAAAAATATCTTTGGATTCTCCACTTCGTAGTCTCTCAGATTATCTCACATTTTCTATCTTAATAAATCTTCATAATCATTATTATACTCATTATATATATATTTTTTCAAAACTCTTAACTTGTCTGATATATTTATTTTAATTATGGTTGAAAACCTTTCTTTTAATAATTCTGGTTACTGTTTACAGTGTAACTCTCTTTCTTCTCCATCTGAATTCTCTTTATACTTTCTTCTGGTTATTCATAGTATTAGCATGGTCTTTATATATAGTCTTTCTTATTCATTATTTGAATGGTCTTAATATATTATATTTAATTTTTTAACATTGTATCTTTACATTAGATATACAGGTTGTTATATTGATCATTTTATTTAAACATTTTGGTTCTTTCCTTTCTCTTAGAAAGTTATTAATCCACCTTCGCATTCATTAACATTAATTCATTTATATCATATTTCATGTGGTATTTCTTCTCTTTGCATTTCAAATAGGTCTTATTATTATCATTGGTTCAAAATCATCTTCTCCATATGTTTGGTATGAGTTGTTCTTCTTTGCTCTTAATTAACTGTTTTCATTATCGTTTCATAGGTAATTAGTCTCTTTGCTTCCAAATTTTTTTTCTTCTCTGGCATATTACACTCTTTTTTGTTATTCTTCTCTACTCCTTCAAATGCTATTGTGAATATCTAGCATTTATTCTGGATTAAAATTAATTCTCTTTTCTGAATTAATCACTTTATTTTCTTCTCAATTCAATCATAATTGACACATAATTATTTTTTGGAACTTGGTTAGTTTTAGTGTAAAATTCAAACTATTCTTTTTATTTAATTGAAAAATATTTCTCATAAATCCTTGTAATATGTTGATCTTATCTTGTTTCAAAGGACTGACGTTCTATCAACATTCAAATTCTGTTTAATTCATTTATTCCCAGAATTGTTTCATTCAGAATTGTTTATAGTACTGTTATCTTACTATTATTTCTGAATGTTTTGGTATTTCTCCAAATTCAAATTCTTCTTAATTATTTACCATAAAGTTTTCTCATAAACTTAGTTATAGTAAGTTGGTCTTACTTTATTTTTAAATTTTTTGTATATTAACTTCAAAATTCCTTTCTTCTTAATTCTTCAAAAATGTTTTTCTCATAATCCAGTGGTAGTAAGCTGTGCTTGCTTAATTTTAAATTTTTTAATATTAAGTTCAAAATTCTCTCTCTTTCTCTTTCTTCCATAAAGTTTTGTTCTAAATTATCAGGTTGTAGTAAGAAGTACTTACTCAATTTTAAATTTTTATAATTATATTTCAATTCAAAAGTCTTTCTTTTTCTTTCATAAAGTTTGTTCCAAAATTATTAGGTTGTAAGTTGTTCTTACATATTTTTGAATTTTTTCAATAAAAATTCTAAATTCCTTTTTCTTATAATTCTCCAGAATGTTCTTTTCAAAATATTAGGTTGTAAGATGTACTTACATTATTTTCGAATTTTTTTTATAAAAAAATTAAATTCAAAATTCTATAACTCACAACTCATTCTTCATAATATTTCTTCATAGAAGAATGATTGTACACTCCTTTGATCTTTCCTGAAACGATTTCCTTCAACTCATATGTATTGTTATGCTTATCATTTACCACAACATATGGGGTTATATTGTACTCTACACTGGCCCATATTATTTATACTTTTGTAAGTTGATCTTCTCTTTTTCTTTCCTTATAAATGCCTTTTCTTTTATATACCCAGGAAGATGGACGATTTTCTTTATGTCGTTCCATTGCTCATATTCTTATTGGTCATGTTCATTTTCTTACATAGTCTTCACTCATAAAACCCAGTTTTGTTTCTATGTTTATTATTCGTATCATTTCCTTTCAGTGATATTTATTTCGTCTCCTTCACCATCGTTTTTCGCCGTAGTCGGTTATCATGATCTCTGTCCCTTTTCTTGATGGTGTGTGGTATCTGTGTCAACCAGGGTCCATCATCTCAGTTGCTCTTATAAAATTTACCCTAGGGCGCGACACTCGGTTATTATTACTGTTATTATTGTTATTACTAAAGTTATTATTATAGTAATTTCGGTTAGGTGGGTAAGGTCTGTCACCATTATTGTTGGGATATGGATTTCTCTGACTGTATGGGACATTATTATGTTGGTATAAATTGTTTCTATTGTATGGATAGGGGTTGTTATTCCTAACGCCGTTAGAATTACCGATAAACTGGTTATTACGCGGCGGGTTGTTAGGGCCGTCGTAATTACTGGGCTGGTTCCCTCTATCATCATATGGTATACACCAATACTTTTCTGGTCCATGTTTTGTGTTACTTGACAAATATCTGTGAGGATCTTCATCTGGGTTATCACTTATTATTTGTTTATCTGAAACACCATAAGCTGGTTTACCATCACATATCCACTCTGAAGGAATATATTTTAGTCTAACCGTACCCTGGAACTGTCCTAGATGGCACGTTAATGGAATACATTCTGGTGATTCATCTGTGTCATCATTACAGTCTGGTACGATATCACATTTCCATCTTTCTGAAATCCACTGTCCAGTCTTGCGCTGAAATTGATCTGGTTCACATGTTGTATTCTGTTTACCTCTGGTCCTTTCCCATTGGTAGACTACTGTCTTGTGGTAAATTATTTCTGAAATTACTTCGATTCTCCTTCTATAATTCCTGGAATTCATTATGTCTTTGTCATAGGTAATTGGGATATTATTGCCATCAATTAACCCATGATTCATCATCTCCAACTCTTCCTTAGTTTTTATCAAATTTCTTGGATACATTCTCCTTTTCCTTGGTTTAATATCTTCCTGGTTTCGGTTAGTTTCAATTTCAGGTACTACCATTACTAGTTCCTGCGTTTTATCATTTAGTACTTCTTCTGGTTCTGGTTGGCTATCATTTTTTATTTCTTCGGTCTTCTCCTTTCTTAATTCTTCCTTTTTTAATCTGTCCTCTCTTCTTTCTTTAATCCATTTTTGATGCTCCTCTTCCCTTTTTAATCTGTTCTCTCTTATCTCCTGATTTACCTCCCTTAACTCTTCTCTTAGAATTTGATTGTCCTCTCTCAATTCTTCCAATTTCTCCCCCATCTTTTCTTCCAACTTCCTGTTATCTTCCTTCAACTCTTCCTTCAATTGTCGGTTGTTCTTCTCTATCTTCTTCCTGGTTTCATCGATTTTCTGATTGGTGTTCTCAATTTTATTAATCAATTCTTCTTTAGTTAACTTGAATTCTTCCTTAAACGCTTGGTTGTCTTCCTTCAATTTTTCTAACTTCTTCCCCATCTCTTCTTCCATCTTCTTGTTATCTTCCTTCAAATTTTCCATGTTCTTGTTCATCCCAGTCAACTCTTCTTTTGTGGATTGATTATCCTTCTTCAATTCTTCTATCTTCTCTTCCATCTTCTTGCTGTTTTCTTCCATCTTCTCTTCCAGCTTCTTATTTGTTGTTTCGATCTTATTTCCTAAATCTTCTTTCAAGGACTGGTTATCACTCCCCATTTTCTTACTCAAGTCTTCCTTCAATTCCTTACTTGTGGATTCCATTTTCTTATTATTTTCTTCCATTTTGGATTCTAGGTTCTTATTATTCTCATTCATTGCCTGCATCATCCGCCTGAACATTTCTTGGTTTGTCATGTCCTCTAATTGTGCGGTTTTTTCTAATTGTTCTTTCCGGACATTGACTTCCCCTGTCTGTGTGGGTATCTCCGGTTGTTCCTCTGGTTGCTCTGTTTGTTTGGACAACACCGATTGTAATACCTCTTCCAACTCTACTGGCGTTGCCTCTTTGTTGTCCATATCGACTTCTTTTTCGGCCTCCGCCGCCCGTTTCTTAGATGTCGCACGTCGTTGCATTTTCCCTTGAAATTCTCTGGCTTTGTAGCTGTTGCCTAGCTCCAACTAGTGATTGGGCAGAATGTATTGGCCTTCCAATCGCTAATTAAAGCCCCTAAAGTTGTGCGCCAATTTGTAATAAAATAAATAAGATTTGATTGATGTGTGTTGATGATATAAAGCTATCGTGGATTATGTTAGACTCCGATGTAATCAAGTTCAATATAATATGTTTAATTGGTGTGTAATTGGTGTGGCTCTCGACGTCTTACTGGCCTGAAACACTTCCTTAAGTTTCCCAGCTGGTCCAGTCCCAATGGTAGCAAGACTGGTCGAGTAGCGTAAAGTTGATGAAGGAATATATATGTTCGGCTTCACAGAAAGTTTCAAAACAAAATTTATTGTTTTGAAGGAAATTTAAAAAAAAATTATGTTTATAAAAAAAAATAATAAAATTTTTTTTTAATTTTATTAATTAATTAATTAGGATCAATTAATTAATATAGGGCTGTGAAGTTTTAAACAGTGTAATGTTCTTCTGAAAATTTTTATTAAAGTTTTAGTATATTTTAAATAATCTATCACCACTCATAAGACTGTCTGTAAACCAATCGATACTTGTTTACCTTTTTTTATTTTTTAGGTTATTATCTTCACTTACGGGTGGTAAAGTCCTTGTAGATTATCAATTAGAATTATATTATTGGTAATTAGTATTATTGAAGAAATAAAGAACTATTAAGTATTGAAAAGTATTAATGTTTTTTATTAAGTAATAGCAATATTGACTCTTATCGATTAGTATCGATTCTCAGGATATCGAAAAAAGTTACAAGTATATGTTATAAAAATTATATGGGGTTCTTTAAACAGCCAGTTATTACCAAAGTCAGAGAAATCGGGCTAATATTTAAAAAGTATAACGTTACAATCAAATTAATAGTTATTAATAAACACAGACATTGAATAATAAATTGTAAATATAATAATTGCTTTCACCAAACAGCTGTGCTGAACAAAGAAGAGGCACTGGGATCGTCAAAGCAAATGGCCGCCGTCAAGTTGATCAAAATGTTGCTCGTTCCTGCTGCATTCCAAATAATGTATTTTGAAGCAATATTCCTGTTCTTGTGTCTGCAAATCTCTTGTTAAATGTTGTGTAGTGATTGGTGTACTGTTTCTGAGTTGTATTTAGTGTATCCGTATAATTATTAGTTCAAACACTTTCTCCGATTCCGTCACTAATTTGGTTTAATGTATTATACAGTTTTCTAGTGTTTTATGGTGTTTTTTCGGAGTAGATTTATATTGTTCTGTGTTATGGAGTGTTACTTGATCGTTTCTGTTATAATATGATAGTTTCAGAAGTATTTTACAAGTCACTCGCGATTTCACAATAACTCACTATACACTCGCTTTGTATGACGATTATAGGTTAGGTTATCCACGTTATCAAACGTATGTCATGTTAACCGTTCAACTACCAATAATTAACTAACTGTTTCCTCCAGTTTCAATTAAACTCTTAGCCCATATAATATTATCCTTAACATTGTTCAAATATTTTTTCACATCCTGTGTGCACTTTTATATTTTCACTATATGAATGCCTAAACTTTGGTTATTTGTCAATTTTATTCACTAGATTTGATTTAAATTAATCTTTCAGTTCATTCTGGTTATTTTCAGATTAAATAATGCCATTTTATAGTGTTTTCTGTCCAAAAAATAGTAATTTTACTTTCAGTTTGGTATACAAACTGTTTGGAAGTCAAAACATTAAAATTTACTTCCTGTCATTATATAAATTCAGCCATTTTATCAGTTATATTCAATATTAATAATTCTATATTGTATTAAAAGGTTCCTATTCCCTTATTTTCTGGTAATTAATTGAATTAGTTGTATTCTGAAACATTATTCTGAAATATATGACTCCCATGTCTAAATTTCTGAGTTTAGTCATTTTCACTTTTATTCATAATTCTGAATATAATTTATTAAAATCTCTCTAAATGGTATGTGCAATTATATGGCATGATCTCAAGTTTATTTTGTCTAAACCCCTTTTGTTTATTTGCATTTAATTGAGCAATTTCTCTGTTTTGATGAAGTTTGGTTTCCATTCTTTTGGCCTATGATTTTTTAACAATTTTTCTTACAAAATAATTTACAAACAATATATGATGTGTGATACCCTCTCTGACTTTTACAAATAGTATTATAAATTAAACATGTTTTTAAATTACACAAAAACAATTAGTATTGGTTACAATACAAACAATAGTTAAAACAAATAAAGAATTTTTTTTTTTTTAAATAAATGGTTGTCTTCAAGTCAGACATTTTGCAACACAATCCTTATTTCTAAACATGGAAATATGGCTTACAAAAAAGGTTTTTTACTAACTAACATCTTAATTGCCCTCTACTATTTACAAGTATTAACTATTTTTATAGTTCTGATGTTAGTTGTATCAGACCCAAACAAATGGCCTTATATCTAAAACATTTTTAAACATTCTTATACTATATACATAAAAACCTTATATTTATATTCTTATTTCTAACTATTATTATAAGTAGGATTCTACAGTTTTTATACCATCTTTTATACATTGTCTTTGGGGAATTGTACCCTGTCATTAACAAATAAATAGTATTAATTGTTCAAAAGGTATTATGAACTCTGTTTTTCTTTTTTCATGTAAAACAAAATGTTATTTTAAACAGATTCATGTCTTATGAACAACATATTGTCACAGTACACATTTTAAGTCATTGAAAAATGCATATTTCATTGCATCCAATGTTTGTGATTGCCAAGAATGAAACACAAGGTTCATTTTTTATAATACCCAAAACTATCACTGGTTCACTTTGCACTTATATATTATGTTAATGCTAAATGGTCGTATAGTCTTATTAACATAATAAATTGGTTAGCGTTTTTTCAATGGAGATTTGTTCCATGGGTACTATATTATTGTTTCATCTTAGTTCACAGGAAACTTTTACTTTATACACTCCTCTCTCTTAAATTTATATACATGTGGTTTTTATTTCGTTATACTTTTATTTTTAGATATTTATTTTGGGGATATAGGGATTTGGGTGTCTTTTATAAGAGCATGACATCTTCTTCAGGATGCTGCCCTCTTCTTCTTTCTTCAGTCTTCTTTTCTCCTGCCTTCTGGGACTGGTATCTTCTCCATCTTCTTCTTGTTGCCATCAGGTTTCTTGGGATCTTCTCCATCTTCTTCTTTATTTCAGAAATACACAACCTGTATTGGTTGATCTTGGCTTATTTTAGGGTTTCTATTCTATTTATTCTCCCTCGTTGTGGGTTTGGTCATTTGTGTACTGCTTTGTTATTTACTATTTTACCTTCCTGGGTTATACCTTGAAAACCTTTGGTTATGAGACTGGTCTTGGATGACTCATCACTAGTAACTCCTTTTATTTTAACTTGTATTTTCTTTATAATAATGATTTCTTTCCACAGTTGCTATGAATTAATCTTTTTATATTAAACTTAGTGCTTTCTTCCAAATTTAAATATTATAACTTCATTATTCTAATGATCAATTGCCATTCAATATTATGCATACATCTGTCACGCTACAATATACACATTGTTTACATAACACATAGTACACCATAATGTAATACACAAATACATTTAACATAATGACATCAACACATAAAAGAATATACAGTCCAACTTATTATTTGTTATCATTAACCACAAATCGTTTCATAAGACAATCCATTTCAAAACCACACTATTCACATAATTAAATGTTCATACACAATAAAACAATTACCCTCCATCGTCGAATAACAGTCTAATCTTAGGTCTATACAAGTCATTTATTATTGAATACATTATATTAGTACTATCAATATAATATTTATTTAATTTTTTATATCTTTCCACAGTATCTTTTGAATTGATATGATTATTCCATATTATTCTCTCATGTACCTGGTCACGCTCGAGTATAGTCCTGTCGCCTTTAGTATATTCTGTTAAAATCAGGTAAGTTATATTATCATCTTTAACATCATCTACTGCTATCTCAATTTCACTATAAGGTAAGTACTCGTTATTATTATTACTTCTCTCTCCACCTAACCTTTCTACGAATTCTTCATAATTTCTCTTTACTTTAAATATCTCTATTTCTCTCTTTCTCTCTCTCTCTCAATATATTTCTCACCATAACACCAAGCTACACTCTCTCTCTCAAAATATGCAGGGGACACTAACTCATCATTACTGCACCACCTATGAAGTGCACAAAAAACCCAGGGAAATTTATTTGCAGACATATCGTCTTCCAAATACTCGCGTGAAGCCATTTCTTCACCCCCTACTACATTAAGGGAAAATGTTACCCCCTGCAATCCCCTTACAAATATACTTTCTCTCACATTTCTCTCTGACTCAATACGCACAAACATCTCATTATCAACTTCTACTCTCTCTACAATTTCGTTATCACTATCAATATCCACATAATTATTTTCTACCACCATTTTCTTAATTCTATCATTGTTATTACCTGTGAACTCATTATTCAAATTATCATTGTTACTCACCTTATTAATTAGCACCTTGTTTGCACTTGAACTAACCTCTTTCTGATTTTCTGTAAATGTATCATCATTACTACCTACACTATTCTCTACCCCGCTTTTATTCTCAGAATTGTAATTAACATCACTATTTACTATTTTATTCTTTGGTCTATCGAATTTCTCACTTACTAAAGCTACTGTTTTTTCTTTCATTTTATCGAAATGTGTATGAATTTCATTCATTTGTTGATTAAAATTAAAATTTTGCTGTTTTATCTCCCCCCTCATCAACTTTATCTCATTATTTTGCATCTCAAATTTATCATTCATTTTAGTGTCACTAACGTCAAGTCTAGCATTTATTTTATCATATTTAACATTGGAATCATTTTGTTATTCATTCTTCTGTTCTTTCAATTCGTTAATTTTTCATCAAATTTAGCATTCTGTATATTAAAAAGTGTTTGCATCATTTTCACTATCTCATTCTCATCAGTCCTTTTAGTCGGGACTGGCGTTGAGTGAACACTCTCACTCATGATTTGCGATTCAGTTACACTTGTCTGGCTTTCATTTACACTGTCAGTGATGCTGACATTTTCCTTATTGTCTGCCATTTTTGAAAAAAAATTTTGTTTAAATATATTTCTTTCAAAATTTTATCCTGTAATATTACACAACCTTATTATATATAAAAAAATATTCTATTTCAACTATTTACCCTACCAGATGTAGTCACAACATAACCTTATCTTTACGTCTTATATACCCTTTCGACACCCACTCTGTTTCTGATTTCTGGCTTATTTTATATAAAAATTTTATATAAAGTTCGGGCTGCCATTTGTTAACAAACGGACTAATAAACAATAATAAAGTCCCTAGTTCTGGGCGCCATTTGTTAACAAACGCAATTTGTTACTTTTTATTTATTAATAATAATGTTTCATATTTCGTACTTACCCCTATTAATTTCTCACTAGGGTCCCAGAGTTCGCTCGTAAGCGAGGCCAGAAACAGTGTGGGGGTACGAAATAAATACTCTAACGACATGTATAGTGAAGAGAAAACTTTTGTTTTAATTTTTCTAAAATTATCATTCTTCACAGTTACACCACTACAATGGAATCTTATACCTACAACAAGACAGCGGCTGTACACTTCCGCTTAATTAATTATTTGTTAACTTTCATTTTTAAATTCTGTAAGTGTCCCGGCACAAAGTCATTTTAAGTATTCTGCATTTAGATTTGATTTGATTTACTGCGTTTCTAAAAAAAAACAAACATTAACCTTTATTAACAAACCACACATAGTTACATGCGATTCCATTTCGGAAACAAAGCACATTGCTATTTGCCATGAGGCGTAGTTATTGAATCAAATTCAAATTTCTTTCCCCTTTATAATTTTATAAACATAATCCCACCAAAATATAAACATAATCAATCATGTCTTAAATTATAGAATTATATATATTTCACAACCCAGCACTGCTTAAATTTTATATTTGATATTATATTCACGCACTCACACTCTCATTCATGCAATACAATTGTATGGACGTCCCTAACTGAGCTCATTATATTGAATTTAAATAGAATATTAAATTTTGGTTTTATAAATTTGCTACTTAGCTGCAAATCTGTCCAGAAGACGTCGCATCGTTACACGCGCACTACGGATGTTGGTTTTTTAATGTTCACTGATTTAGGTATTCTAAAACTGCCAATGCATTCTGATAAAGTTATACGTGGGTTATTTTATACTTGTTGTGTTCACATTTTAGTTGCAGGCGTAAAGTTATGCAGCCGACGGCGAGCTGAAATGTTCACATCCACACTGTGTTGATATATATATTATTCTCACTGTTTTATCGAATTCACTTTTGTATACATTTTAATGAAATTTAGGCTCGTCAGCCTACGTATTCACCCAGCCCGGGGAGTGGTTTTAAGTCGACTGCTGAGTTTCCTGTGCACACTACGCGAAAGAATGCATATTAATACGTGACCAAACTCTGGGAAAGTTGGCCGTCCGAGTGTGCGGTTGAAAGCGCTGGCGCGCACTCCACATACCAACGCCAATATACACCCGTCTAGACGTTACAGTCTATTCACCGTAATTTCTTAGTTGCAAATAATATTGAAAAGATTTCACTTACAAAACCCCCATCGGTCTGTACCGTTACAAAACCCCCTCAATGAGAGGTTTTATGCCAAAGCATAAAAAATCTCATTGACACTCTCATACTTTCTAAAGGGATCAGCTAGGATATGTCGCCACAACCCCCTTACTGTTTATTAAAAAAAATTATAGTAACTCACCCTTGGTCCGATGATGGTGACAGTACCTGCATGACCTTACTGGACTTCTCCTACGAGATCCCAACACAATAAGGCCAATCAGGCACTTTACGCTCCTGCTCTGATGCGCAGGCCAGCTCAGGAGCACCGTCACATCACCAAACACTGAAACAATAAATCAAAAATATCAAAATAGTGGCCTGATATAATACCATACCCCTAACTGATCTGTTTCCCCCTAGCTATGTGCTGGTTTGTGTTAAGAAGCACTGGGTTTACTTTAACTCAACAAGAATTATACAGAAGTTCCATTCTCTTAATTCACTACCCTTACCTTTATAAAAATTTTTTGATTCCAATCGATAATAATTAATCCTTTCACATTAACAAGAAGAAATATAAATCTTTATACTAATGCAATAATACTTCCACAATATTTAAACACATTAGCAAAATTTACTCAAATACAATTCATCTATATCTCCCCCTTTCTATAATTCTTAAACATTTTCTCTTTTATAGAAGAAGAAAAAATTATTATTTTTATTATTATTAACAGTAAGTGATCCGGCGCTGTTAATAATACTTATCCCCTTTACTCCTCCACACACACTATTTCCCCCCCTGAACTGTTGCGTTCAGTTGCCTCCACAAGGACTGAGGCGGAAGGAGTAAGCACTTTTTTCTTTTATCTCACTCCCATCCTTGCTTCAGCGTTACAAAAACTTCAGGGTAAGTACCCCTACTCATTAGCTTTATGCCCCTAAGGTCTACCACCCCTATCTGGGTGAAAATAGCCTGTGTTCAAAATAATCTTAGATTCCCTTATTAAACCCCATTAAATTTCTAGGTTTGACCAATTTCAAAGGCAACCAACTGTGGTCAGTTTTTACAATAATTCTGCCCACAGCTGATTGTCATCCAAAACCACGATCTGGGTTGGTAAGGCCGAGATCGCCCGAAATGTAGGGAATCGCATTTAAAACATGCTATACATACATACAATTCATGTTTAAATTCCTACACTAATACATAATAAACATAATACATAATAATACACTCATAATTAACATTGTGATTATTACATTAAAATAACCAATTCACATTTAACTTTGATCACAATTTACACACCTTACATTTTTTAAATTTGCATATAAAATCATAAAGATTTTATATTTTAATTTCAATTGAACTTTTATTAATTAGCCATCAATTATTTACTATTTATTTATCATATACTACCATTTAATTCTTCACAATTTCAAATTTAATATTAACCTTCATTTTACATTACCTCTCAGTTATTATTACAAACTATGAATTTTCTTTTATTTCACCTTTTCATCCCTATTAGTTTGGGCGATTCTCCGTTATTCACAATGATTCAATTGAATAGGCATTTATATATCTAACCTTACTCACCTTTCTATTATGCCTCCCTCCATCATTCTGTCTAACTTCTCTTGCACCGCTCGTCTTTTGGAATAAGGAACTGGATAACTTTGATGCATGAAAGGTGTGTGTTCCCGTACCTGCAATACACATTCATAACCCTTTGCCCTTCCCGGAATATCGGCAAACACTCCTCAAAACTGCTCAATCACCTGCCACAATGATGCACGTTGATCACTCCTTACCCCGGACCCTCCACTACAAAATTTATCCTCCCTTTCTTCCCACAATTCTTCACTATTATCTCTCAACTCCCCTTCAAAACTCTCAATATACTCTACCTCTCTACATGAATTTACACCACTGTGTCCCTAAAATGTCTAATACTCTCTTTGTGTGTTACTGGTATTTCGAAATTCTTATTCTCTCTAACTCCCATTAAAATTAATTCTGCTTAAACCACCTGCCTTATTTATCATTATCACCCAAACCCTTTTACAACATTTCACCTTGATATAACACTAGAAAATTCATCACTTCTCTCCTTATAATAATATACCTCAATTTGAACATATTATCTGTTTAATCATCTACTAATCATTATAGAATCTTAATTTCATAAAATCATTTAACTTCATTATCAAACTTTCTTTTGTACAACCTTAATTAAGTAATTAATTTTCAATTATTTAATTCAATCCCTTTAAAATCTCACAATTACTTTCATCGCTTATTTAGTCTGTAAAATTATATAAATTATGTATGTATAAATTATGTTATTATTAATTTATACTAATTAATTGAAAATTTAATTTAATTGATAATTAATATTATCAATTTCTACTACATATACACATTGTTTACATAACACATAGTACACCATAATGTAATACACAAATACATTTAACATAATGACATCAACACATAAAAGAATATACAGTCCAACTTATTATTTGTTATCATTAACCACAAATCGTTTCATAAGACAATCCATTTCAAAACCACACTATTCACATAATTAAATGTTCATACACAATAAAACAATTACCCTCCATCGTCGAATAACAGTCTAATCTTAGGTCTATACAAGTCATTTATTATTGAATACATTATATTAGTACTATCAATATAATATTTATTTAATTTTTTATATCTTTCCACAGTATCTTTTGAATTGATATGATTATTCCATATTATTCTCTCATGTACCTGGTCACGCTCGAGTATAGTCCTGTCGCCTTTAGTATATTCTGTTAAAATCAGGTAAGTTATATTATCATCTTTAACATCATCTACTGCTATCTCAATTTCACTATAAGGTAAGTACTCGTTATTATTATTACTTCTCTCTCCACCTAACCTTTCTACGAATTCTTCATAATTTCTCTTTACTTTAAATATCTCTATTTCTCTCTTTCTCTCTCTCTCTCAATATATTTCTCACCATAACACCAAGCTACACTCTCTCTCTCAAAATATGCAGGGGACAGTAACTCATCATTACTGCACCACCTATGAAGTGCACAAAAAACCCAGGGAAATTTATCTGCAGACATATCGTCTTCCAAATACTCGCGTGAAGCCATTTCTTCACCCCCTACTACATTAAGGGAAAATGTTACCCCCTGCAATCCCCTTACAAATATACTTTCTCTCACATTTCTCTCTGACTCAATACGCACAAACATCTCATTATCAACTTCTACTCTCTCTACAATTTCGTTATCACTATCAATATCCACATAATTATTTTCTACCACCATTTTCTTAATTCTATCATTGTTATTACCTGTGAACTCATTATTCAAATTATCATTGTTACTCACCTTATTAATTAGCACCTTGTTTGCACTTGAACTAACCTCTTTCTGATTTTCTGTAAATGTATCATCATTACTACCTACACTATTCTCTACCCCGCTTTTATTCTCAGAATTGTAATTAACATCACTATTTACTATTTTATTCTTTGGTCTATCGAATTTCTCACTTACTAAAGCTACTGTTTTTTCTTTCATTTTATCGAAATGTGTATGAATTTCATTCATTTGTTGATTAAAATTAAAATTTTGCTGTTTTATCTCCCCCCTCATCAACTTTATCTCATTATTTTGCATCTCAAATTTATCATTCATTTTAGTGTCACTAACGTCAAGTCTAGCATTTATTTTATCATATTTAACATTGGAATCATTTTGTTATTCATTCTTCTGTTCTTTCAATTCGTTAATTTTTCATCAAATTTAGCATTCTGTATATTAAAAAGTGTTTGCATCATTTTCACTATCTCATTCTCGTCAGTCCTTTTAGTCGGGACTGGCGTTGAGTGAACACTCTCACTCATGATTTGCGATTCAGTTACACTTGTCTGACTTTCATTTACACTGTCAGTGATGCTGACATTTTCCTTATTGTCTGCCATTTTTGAAAAAAAATTTTGTTTAAATATATTTCTTTCAAAATTTTATCCTGTAATATTACACAACCTTATTATATATAAAAAAATATTCTATTTCAACTATTTACCCTACCAGATGTAGTCACAACATAACCTTATCTTTACGTCTTATATACCCTTTCGACACCCACTCTGTTTCTGATTTCTGGCTTATTTTATATAAAAATTTTATATAAAGTTCGGGCTGCCATTTGTTAACAAACGGACTAATAAACAATAATAAAGTCCCTAGTTCTGGGCGCCATTTGTTAACAAACGCAATTTGTTACTTTTTATTTATTAATAATAATGTTTCATATTTCGTACTTACCCCTATTAATTTCTCACTAGGGTCCCAGAGTTCGCTCGTAAGCGAGGCCAGAAACAGTGTGGGGGTACGAAATAAATACTCTAACGACATGTATAGTGAAGAGAAAACTTTTGTTTTAATTTTTCTAAAATTATCATTCTTCACAGTTACACCACTACAATGGAATCTTATACCTACAACAAGACAGCGGCTGTACACTTCCGCTTAATTAATTATTTGTTAACTTTCATTTTTAAATTCTGTAAGTGTCCCGGCACAAAGTCATTTTAAGTATTCTGCATTTAGATTTGATTTGATTTACTGCGTTTCTAAAAAAAAAAAAAAACATTAACCTTTATTAACAAACCACACATAGTTACATGCGATTCCATTTCGGAAACAAAGCACATTGCTATTTGCCATGAGGCGTAGTTATTGAATCAAATTCAAATTTCTTTCCCCTTTATAATTTTATAAACATAATCCCACCAAAATATAAACATAATCAATCATGTCTTAAATTATAGAATTATATATATTTCACAACCCAGCACTGCTTAAATTTTATATTTGATATTATATTCACGCACTCACACTCTCATTCATGCAATACAATTGTATGGACGTCCCTAACTGAGCTCATTATATTGAATTTAAATAGAATATTAAATTTTGGTTTTATAAATTTGCTACTTAGCTGCAAATCTGTCCAGAAGACGTCGCATCGTTACACGCGCACTACGGATGTTGGTTTTTTAATGTTCACTGATTTAGGTATTCTAAAACTGCCAATGCATTCTGATAAAGTTATACGTGGGTTATTTTATACTTGTTGTGTTCACATTTTAGTTGCAGGCGTAAAGTTATGCAGCCGACGGCGAGCTGAAATGTTCACATCCACACTGTGTTGATATATATATTATTCTCACTGTTTTATCGAATTCACTTTTGTATACACTTTAATGAAATTTAGGCTCGTCAGCCTACGTATTCACCCAGCCCGGGGAGTGGTTTTAAGTCGACTGCTGAGTTTCCTGTGCACACTACGCGAAAGAATGCATATTAATACGTGACCAAACTCTGGGAAAGTTGGCCGTCCGAGTGTGCGGTTGAAAGCGCTGGCGCGCACTCCACATACCAACGCCAATATACACCCGTCTAGACGTTACAGTCTATTCACCGTAATTTCTTAGTTGCAAATAATATTGAAAAGATTTCACTTACAAAACCCCCATCGGTCTGTACCGTTACAAAACCCCCTCAATGAGAGGTTTTATGCCAAAGCATAAAAAATCTCATTGACACTCTCATACTTTCTAAAGGGATCAGCTAGGATATGTCGCCACAACCCCCTTACTGTTTATTAAAAAAAATTATAGTAACTCACCCTTGGTCCGATGATGGTGACAGTACCTGCATGACCTTACTGGACTTCTCCTACGAGATCCCAACACAATAAGGCCAATCAGGCACTTTACGCTCCTGCTCTGATGCGCAGGCCAGCTCAGGAGCACCGTCACATCACCAAACACTGAAACAATAAATCAAAAATATCAAAATAGTGGCCTGATATAATACCATACCCCTAACTGATCTGTTTCCCCCTAGCTATGTGCTGGTTTGTGTTAAGAAGCACTGGGTTTACTTTAACTCAACAAGAATTATACAGAAGTTCCATTCTCTTAATTCACTACCCTTACCTTTATAAAAATTTTTTGATTCCAATTGATAATAATTAATCCTTTCACATTAACAAGAAGAAATATAAATCTTTATACTAATGCAATAATACTTCCACAATATTTAAACACATTATCAAAATTTACTCAAATACAATTCATTATATCTCCCCCTTTCTATAATTCTTAAACATTTTCTCTTTTATAGAAGAAGAAAAAATTACTATTATTATTATTATTAACAGTAAGTGATCCGGCGCTGTTAATAATACTTATCCCCTTTACTCCTCCACACACACTATTTCCCCCCCTGAACTGTTGCGTTCAGTTGCCTCCACAAGGACTGAGGCGGAAGGAGTAAGCACTTTTTTCTTTTATCTCACTCCCATCCTTGCTTCAGCGTTACAAAAACTTCAGGGTAAGTACCCCTACTCATTAGCTTTATGCCCCTAAGGTCTACCACCCCTATCTGGGTGAAAATAGCCTGTGTTCAAAATAATCTTAGATTCCCTTATTAAACCCCATTAAATTTCTAGGTTTGACCAATTTCAAAGGCAACCAACTGTGGTCAGTTTTTACAATAATTCTGCCCACAGCTGATTGTCATCCAAAACCACGATCTGGGTTGGTAAGGCCGAGATCGCCCGAAATGTAGGGAATCGCATTTAAAACATGCTATACATACATACAATTCATGTTTAAATTCCTACACTAATACATAATAAACATAATACATAATAATACACTCATAATTAACATTGTGATTATTACATTAAAATAACCAATTCACATTTAACTTTGATCACAATTTACACACCTTACATTTTTTAAATTTGCATATAAAATCATAAAGATTTTATATTTTAATTTCAATTGAACTTTTATTAATTAGCCATCAATTATTTACTATTTATTTATCATATACTACCATTTAATTCTTCACAATTTCAAATTTAATATTAACCTTCATTTTTCATTACCTCTCAGTTATTATTACAAACTATGAATTTTCTTTTATTTCACCTTTTCATCCCTATTAGTTTGGGCGATTCTCCGTTATTCACAATGATTCAATTGAATAGGCATTTATATATCTAACCTTACTCACCTTTCTATTATGCCTCCCTCCATCATTCTGTCTAACTTCTCTTGCACCGCTCGTCTTTTGGAATAAGGAACTGGATAACTTTGATGCATGAAAGGTGTGTGTTCCCGTACCTGCAATACACATTCATAACCCTTTGCCCTTCCCGGAATATCGGCAAACACTCCTCAAAACTGCTCAATCACCTGCCACAATGATGCACGTTGATCACTCCTTACCCCGGACCCTCCACTACAAAATTTATCCTCCCTTTCTTCCCACAATTCTTCACTATTATCTCTCAACTCCCCTTCAAAACTCTCAATATACTCTACCTCTCTACATGAATTTACACCACTGTGTCCCTAAAATGTCTAATACTCTCTTTGTGTGTTACTGGTATTTCGAAATTCTTATTCTCTCTAACTCCCATTAAAATTAATTCTGCTTAAACCACCTGCCTTATTTATCATTATCACCCAAACCCTTTTACAACATTTCACCTTGATATAACACTAGAAAATTCATCACTTCTCTCCTTATAATAATATACCTCAATTTGAACATATTATCTGTTTAATCATCTACTAATCATTATAGAATCTTAATTTCATAAAATCATTTAACTTCATTATCAAACTTTCTTTTGTACAACCTTAATTAAGTAATTAATTTTCAATTATTTAATTCAATCCCTTTAAAATCTCACAATTACTTTCATCGCTTATTTAGTCTGTAAAATTATATAAATTATGTATGTATAAATTATGTTATTATTAATTTATACTAATTAATTGAAAATTTAATTTAATTGATAATTAATATTATCAATTTCTACTACATATACACATTGTTTACATAACACATAGTACACCATAATGTAATACACAAATACATTTAACATAATGACATCAACACATAAAAGAATATACAGTCCAACTTATTATTTGTTATCATTAACCACAAATCTCGTTTCATAAGACAATCCATTTCAAAACCACACTATTCACATAATTAAATGTTCATACACAATAAAACAATTACCCTCCATCGTCGAATAACAGTCTAATCTTAGGTCTATACAAGTCATTTATTATTGAATACATTATATTAGTACTATCAATATAATATTTACTTAATTTTTTATATCTTTCCACAGTATCTTTTGAATTGATATGATTATTCCGTATTATTCTCTCATGTACCTGGTCGCGCTCGAGTATAGTCCTGTCGCCTTTAGTATATTCTGTTAAAATCAGGTAAGTTATATTATCATCTTTAACATCATCTACTGCTATCTCAATTTCACTATAAGGTAAGTACTCGTTATTACTATTACTTCTCTCTCCACCTAACCTTTCTACGAATTCTTCATAATTTCTCTTTACTTTAAATAGCTCTATTTCTCTCTTTCTCTCTCTCTCTCAATATATTTCTCACCATAACACCAAGCTACACTCTCTCTCTCTCTCAAAATATGCAGGGGACACTAACTCATCATTACTGCACCACCTATGAAGTGCACAAAAAACCCAGGGAAATTTATTTGCAGACATATCGTCTTCCAAATACTCGCGTGAAGCCATTTCTTCATCCCCTACTACATTAAGGGAAAATGTTACCCCCTGCAATCCCCTTACAAATATACTTTCTCTCACATTTCTCTCTGACTCAATACGCACAAACATCTCATTATCAACTTCTACTCTCTCTACAATTTCTTTATCACTATCAATATCCACATAATTATTTTCTACCACCATGTTCTTAATTCTATCATTGTTATTACCTGTGAACTCATTATTCAAATTATCATTGTTACTCACCTTATTAATTAGCACCTTGTTTGCACTTGAACTAACCTCTTTCTGATTTTCTGAAAATGTATCATCATTACTACCTACACTATTCTCTACCCCGCTTTTATTCTCAGAATTGTAATTAACATCACTATTTACTATTTTATTCTTTGGTCTATCGAATTTCTCACTTACTAAAGCTACTGTTTTTCTTTCATTTTATCGAAATGTGTATGAATTTCATTCATTTGTTGATTAAAATTAAAATTTTGCTGTTTTATCTCCCCCCTCATCAACTTTATCTCATTATTTTGCATCTCAAATTTATCATTCATTTTAGTGTCACTAACGTCAAGTCTAGCATTTATTTTATCATATTTAACATTGGAATCATTTTGTTATTCATTCTTCTGTTCTTTCAATTCGTTAATTTTTCATCAAATTTAGCATTCTGTATATTAAAAAGTGTTTGCATCATTTTCACTATCTCATTCTCGTCAGTCCTTTTAGTCGGGACTGGCGTTGAGTGAACACTCTCACTCATGATTTGCGATTCAGTTACACTTGTCTGGCTTTCATTTACACTGTCAGTGATGCTGACATTTTCCTTATTGTCTGCCATTTTTGAAAAAAAATTTTGTTTAAATATATTTCTTTCAAAATTTTATCCTGTAATATTACACAACCTTATTATATATAAAAAAATATTCTATTTCAACTATTTACCCTACCACATGTAGTCACAACATAACCTTATCTTTACGTCTTATATACCCTTTCGACACCCACTCTGTTTCTGATTTCTGGCTTATTTTATATAAAATTTTATATAAAGTTCAGGCTGCCATTTTTTAACAAACGGACTAATAAACAATAATAAAGTCCCTAGTTCTGGGCGCCATTTGTTAACAAACGCAATTTGTTACTTTTTATTTATTAATAATAATGTTTCATATTTCGTACTTACCCCTATTAATTTCTCACTAGGGTCCCAGAGTTCGCTCGTAAGCGAGGCCAGAAACAGTGTGGGGGTACGAAATAAATACTCTAACGACATGTATAGTGAAGAGAAAACTTTTGTTTTAATTTTTCTAAAATTATCATTCTTCACAGTTACACCACTACAATGGAATCTTATACCTACAACAAGACAGCGGCTGTACACTTCCGCTTAATTAATTATTTGTTAACTTTCATTTTTAAATTCTGTAAGTGTCCCGGCACAAAGTCATTTTAAATATTCTGCATTTAGATTTGATTTGATTTACTGCGTTTCTAAAAAAAAACATAAACATTAACCTTTATTAACAAACCACACATAGTTACATGCGATTCCATTTCAGAAACAAAGCACATTGCTATTTGCCATGAGGCATAGTTATTGAATCAAATTCAAATTTCTTTCCCCTTTATAATTTTATAAACATAATCCCACCAAAATATAAACATAATCAATCATGTCTTAAATTATAGAATTATATATATTTCACAACCCAGCACTGCTTAAATTTTATATTTGATATTATATTCACGCACTCACACTCTCATTCATGCAATACAATTGTATGGACGTCCCTAACTGAGCTCATTATATTGAATTTAAATATAATATTAAATTTTGGTTTTATAAATTTGCTACTTAGCTGCAAATCTGTCCAGAAGACGTCGCATCGTTACACGCGCACTACGGATGTTGGTTTTTTAATGTTCACTGATTTAGGTATTCTAAAACTGCCAATGCATTCTGATAAAGTTATACGTGGGTTATTTTATACTTGTTGTGTTCACATTTTAGTTGCAGGCGTAAAGTTATGCAGCCGACGGCGAGCTGAAATGTTCACATCCACACTGTTGATATATATATTATTCTCACTGTTTTATCGAATTCACTTTTGTATACATTTTAATGAAATTTAGGCTCGTCAGCCTACGTATTCACCCAGCCCAGGGAGTGGTTTTAAGTCGACTGCTGAGTTTTCTGTGCACACTACGCGAAAGAATGCATATTAATACGTGACCAAACTCTGGGAAAGTTGGCCGTCCGAGTGTGCGGTTGAAAGCGCTGGCACGCACTCCACATACCAACGCCAATATACACCCGTCTAGACGTTACAGTCTATTCACCATAATTTCTTAGTTGCAAATAATATTGAAAAGATTTCACTTAGAAAACCCCCATCGGTCTGTACCGTTACAAAACCCCCTCAATGAGAGGTTTTATGCCAAAGCATAAAAACTCTCATTGACACTCTCATACTTTCTAAAGGGATCAGCTAGGATATGTCGCCACAACCCCCTTACTGTTTATTAAAAAAAATTACAGTAACTCACCCTTGGTCCGATGATGGTGACAGTACCTGCATGACCTTACAGGACTTCTCCTACGAGATCCCAACACCATAAGGCCAATCAGGCACTTTACGCTCCTGCTCTGACGTGCAGGCCAGCTCAGGACCACCGTCACATCACCAAACGCTGAAACAATAAATCAAAAATATCAAAATAGTGGCCTGATATAATACCATACCCCTAACTGATCTGTTTCCCCCTAGCTATGTGCTGGTTTGTGTTAAGAAGCACTGGGTTTACTTTAACTCAACAAGAATTATACAGAAGTTCCATTCTCTTAATTCACTACCCTTACCTTTATAAAAATTTTTTGATTCCAATCGATAATAATTAATCCTTTCACATTAACAAGAAGAAATATAAATCTTTATACTAATGCAATAATACTTCCACAATATTTAAACACATTATCAAAATTTACTCAAATACAATTCATTATATCTCCCCCTTTCTATAATTCTTAAACATTTTCTCTTTTATAGAAGAAGAAAAAATTACTATTATTATTATTATTAACAGTAAGTGATCCGGCGCTGTTAATAATACTTATCCCCTTTACTCCTCCACACACACTATTTCCCCCCCCTGAACTGTTGCGTTCAGTTGCCTCCACAAGGACTGAGGCGGAAGGAGTAAGCACTTTTTTCTTTTCTCTCACTCCCATCCTTGCTTCAGCGTTACAAAAACTTCAGGGTAAGTACCCCTACTCATTAGCTTTATGCCCCTAAGGTCTACCACCCCTATCTGGGTGAAAATAGCCTGTGTTCAAAATAATCTTAGATTCCCTTATTAAACCCCATTAAATTTCTAGGTTTGACCAATTTCAAAGGCAACCAACTGTGGTCAGTTTTTACAATAATTCTGCCCACAGCTGATTGTCATCCAAAACCACGATCTGGGTTGGTAAGGCTGAGATCGCCCGAAATGTAGGGAATCGCATTTAAAACATGCTATACATACATACAATTCATGTTTAAATTCCTACACTAATACATAATAAACATAATACATAATAATACACTCATAATTAACATTGTGATTATTACATTAAAAACAGAATGATCAATATTCATTAAACGTCTATTACATTAAAATAACCAATTCACATTTAACTTTGATCACAATTTACACACCTTACATTTTTTAAATTTGCATATAAAATCATAAAGATTTTATATTTTAATTTCAATTGAACTTTTATTAATTAGCCATCAATTATTTACTATTTATTTATCATATACTACCATTTAATTCTTCACAATTTCAAATTTAATATTAACCTTCATTTTACATTACCTCTCAGTTATTATTACAAACTATGAATTTTCTTTTATTTCACCTTTTCATCCCTATTAGTTTGGGCGATTCTCCGTTATTCACAATGATTCAATTGAATAGGCATTTATATATCTAACCTTACTCACCTTTCTATTATGCCTCCCTCCATCATTCTGTCTAACTTCTCTTGCACCGCTCATCTTTTGGAATAAGGAACTGGATAACTTCACTGCATGAAAGGTGTGTGTTCCCGTACCTGCAATACACATTCATAACCCTTTGCCCTTCCCGGAATATCGGCAAACACTCCTCAAAACTGCTCAATCACCTGCCACAACGATGCACGTTGATCACTCCTTACCCCGGACCCTCCACTACAAAATTTATCCTCCCTTTCTTCCCACAATTCTTCACTATTATCTCTCAACTCCCCTTCAAAACTCTCAATATACTCTACCTCTCTACATGAATTTACACCACTGTGTCCCTAAAATGTCTAATACTCTCTTTGTGTGTTACTGGTATTTCGAAATTCTTATTCTCTCTAACTCCCATTAAAATTAATTCTGCTTAAACCACCTGCCTTATTTATCATTATCACCCAAACCCTTTTACAACATTTCACCTTGATATAACACTAGAAAATTCATCACTTCTCTCCTTATAATAATATACCTCAATTTGAACATATTATCTGTTTAATCATCTACTAATCATTATAGAATCTTAATTTCATAAAATCATTTAACTTCATTATCAAACTTTCTTTTGTACAACCTTAATTAAGTAATTAATTTTCAATTATTTAATTCAATCCCTTTAAAATCTCACAATTACTTTCATCGCTTATGTAGTCTGTAAAATTATATAAATTATGTATGTATAAATTATGTTATTATTAATTTATACTAATTAATTGAAAATTTAATTTAATTGATAATTAATATTATCAATTTCTACTACATATACACATTGTTTACATAACACATAGTACACCATAATGTAATACATAAATACATTTAACATAATGACATCAACACATAAAAGAATATACAGTCCAACTTATTATTTGTTATCATTAACCACAAATCTCGTTTCATAAGACAATCCATTTCAAAACCACACTATTCACATAATTAAATGTTCATACACAATAAAACAATTACCCTCCATCGTCGAATAACAGTCTAATCTTAGGTCTATACAAGTCATTTATTATTGAATACATTATATTAGTACTATCAATATAATATTTACTTAATTTTTTATATCTTTCCACAGTATCTTTTGAATTGATATGATTATTCCGTATTATTCTCTCATGTACCTGGTCGCGCTCGAGTATAGTCCTGTCGCCTTTAGTATATTCTGTTAAAATCAGGTAAGTTATATTATCATCTTTAACATCATCTACTGCTATCTCAATTTCACTATAAGGTAAGTACTCGTTATTACTATTACTTCTCTCTCCACCTAACCTTTCTACGAATTCTTCATAATTTCTCTTTACTTTAAATATCTCTATTTCTCTCTTTCTCTCTCTCTCTCAATATATTTCTCACCATAACACCAAGCTACACTCTCTCTCTCTCTCAAAATATGCAGGGGACACTAACTCATCATTACTGCACCACCTATGAAGTGCACAAAAAACCCAGGGAAATTTATTTGCAGACATATCGTCTTCCAAATACTCGCGTGAAGCCATTTCTTCATCCCCTACTACATTAAGGGAAAATGTTACCCCCTGCAATCCCCTTACAAATATACTTTCTCTCACATTTCTCTCTGACTCAATACGCACAAACATCTCATTATCAACTTCTACTCTCTCTACAATTTCTTTATCACTATCAATATCCACATAATTATTTTCTACCACCATGTTCTTAATTCTATCATTGTTATTACCTGTGAACTCATTATTCAAATTATCATTGTTACTCACCTTATTAATTAGCACCTTGTTTGCACTTGAACTAACCTCTTTCTGATTTTCTGTAAATGTATCATCATTACTACCTACACTATTCTCTACCCCGCTTTTATTCTCAGAATTGTAATTAACATCACTATTTACTATTTTATTCTTTGGTCTATCGAATTTCTCACTTACTAAAGCTACTGTTTTTCTTTCATTTTATCGAAATGTGTATGAATTTCATTCATTTGTTGATTAAAATTAAAATTTTGCTGTTTTATCTCCCCCCCTCATCAACTTTATCTCATTATTTTGCATCTCAAATTTATCATTCATTTTAGTGTCACTAACGTCAAGTCTAGCATTTATTTTATCATATTTAACATTGGAATCATTTTGTTATTTATTCGTCTGTTCTTTCAATTCGTTAATTTTTCACCAAATTTAGCATTCTGTATATTAAAAAGTGTTTGCATCATTTTCACTATCTCATTCTCGTCAGTCCTTTTAGTCGGGACTGGCGTTGAGTGAACACTCTCACTCATGATTTGCAATTCAGTTACACTTGTCTGGCTTTCATTTGCACTGTCAGTGATGCTGACATTTTCCTTATTGTCTGCCATTTTTGAAAAAAATTTTGTTTAAATATATTTCTTTCAAAATTTTATCCTGTAATATTACACAACCTTATTATATATAAAAAAATATTCTATTTCAACTATTTACCCTACCACATGTAGTCACAACATAACCTTATCTTTACGTCTTATATACCCTTTCGACACCCACTCTGTTTCTGATTTCTGGCTTATTTTATATAAAAATTTTATATAAAGTTCGGGCTGCCATTTGTTAACAAACGGACTAATAAACAATAATAAAGTCCCTAGTTCTGGGCGCCATTTGTTAACAAACGCAATTTGTTACTTTTTATTTATTAATAATAATGTTTCATATTTCGTACTTACCCCTATTAATTTCTCACTAGGGTCCCAGAGTTCGCTCGTAAGCGAGGCCAGAAACAGTGTGGGGGTACGAAATAAATACTCTAACGACATGTATAGTGAAGAGAAAACTTTTGTTTTAATTTTTCTAAAATTATCATTCTTCACAGTTACACCACTACAATGGAATCTTATACCTACAACAAGACAGCGGCTGTACACTTCCGCTTAATTAATTATTTGTTAACTTTCATTTTTAAATTCTGTAAGTGTCCCGGCACAAAGTCATTTTAAATATTCTGCATTTAGATTTGATTTGATTTACTGCGTTTCTAAAAAAAAAACATAAACATTAACCTTTATTAACAAACCACACATAGTTACATGCGATGCCATTTCAGAAACAAAGCACATTGCTATTTGCCATGAGGCATAGTTATTGAATCAAATTCAAATTTCTTTCCCCTTTATAATTTTATAAACATAATCCCACCAAAATATAAACATAATCAATCATGTCTTAAATTATAGAATTATATATATTTCACAACCCAGCACTGCTTAAATTTTATATTTGATATTATATTCACGCACTCACACTCTCATTCATGCAATACAATTGTATGGACGTCCCTAACTGAGCTCATTATATTGAATTTAAATAGAATATTAAATTTTGGTTTTATAAATTTGCTACTTAGCTGCAAATCTGTCCAGAAGACGTCGCATCGTTACACGCGCACTACGGATGTTGGTTTTTTAATGTTCACTGATTTAGGTATTCTAAAACTGCCAATGCATTCTGATAAAGTTATACGTGGGTTATTTTATACTTGTTGTGTTCACATTTTAGTTGCAGGCGTAAAGTTATGCAGCCGACGGCGAGCTGAAATGTTCACATCCACACTGTTGATATATATATTATTCTCACTGTTTTATCGAATTCACTTTTGTATACATTTTAATGAAATTTAGGCTCGTCAGCCTACGTATTCACCCAGCCCGGGGAGTGGTTTTAAGTCGACTGCTGAGTTTTCTGTGCACACTACGCGAAAGAATGCATATTAATACGTGACCAAACTCTGGGAAAGTTGGCCGTCCGAGTGCGCGGTTGAAAGCGCTGGCGCGCACTCCACATACCAACGCCAATATACACCCGTCTAGACGTTACAGTCTATTCACCGTAATTTCTTAGTTGCAAATAATATTGAAAAGATTTCACTTAGAAAACCCCCATCGGTCTGTACCGTTACAAAACCCCCTCAATGAGAGGTTTTATGCCAAAGCATAAAAACTCTCGTTGACACTCTCATACTTTCTAAAGGGATCAGTAGGATATGTCGCCACAACCCCCTTACTGTTTATTAAAAAAAATTATAGTAACTCACCCTTGGTCCGATGATGGTGACAGTACCTGCATGACCTTACTGGACTTCTCCTACGAGATCCCAACACCATAAGGCCAATCAGGCACTTTACGCTCCTGCTCTGACGCGCAGGCCAGCTCAGGACCACCGTCACATCACCAAACACTGAAACAATAAATAAAAGATATCAAAATAGTGGCCTGATATAATACCATACCCCTAACTGATCTGTTTCCCCCTAGCTATGTGCTGGTTTGTGTTAAGAAGCACTGGGTTTACTTTAACTCAACAAGAATTATACAGAAGTTCCATTCTCTTAATTCACTACCCTTACCTTTATAAAAATTTTTTGATTCCAATCGATAATAATTAATCCTTTCACATTAACAAGAAGAAATATAAATCTTTATACTAATGCAATAATACTTCCACAACATTTAAACACATTATCAAAATTTACTCAAATACAATTCATCTATATCTCCCCCTTTCTATAATTCTTAAACATTTTCTCTTTTATAGAAGAAGAAAAAATTACTATTATTATTATTATTAACAGTAAGTGATCCGGCGCTGTTAATAATACTTATCCCTTTTACTCCTCCACACACACTATTTCCCCCCCTGAACTGTTGCGTTCAGTTGCCTCCACAAGGACTGAGGCGGAAGGAGTAAGCACTTTTTTCTTTTCTCTCACTCCCATCCTTGCTTCAGCGTTACAAAAACTTCAGGGTAAGTACCCCTACTCATTAGCTTTATGCCCCTAAGGTCTACCACCCCTATCTGGGTGAAAATAGCCTGTGTTCAAAATAATCTTAGATTCCCTTATTAAACCCCATTAAATTTCTAGGTTTGACCAATTTCAAAGGCAACCAACTATGGTCAGTTTTTACAATAATTCTGCCCACAGCTGATTGTCATCCAAAACCACGATCTGGGTTGGTAAGGCCGAGATCGCCCGAAATGTAGGGAATCGCATTTAAAACATGCTATACATACATACAATTCATGTTTAAATTCCTACACTAATACATAATAAACATAATACATAATAATACACTCATAATTAACATTGTGATTATTACATTAAAATAACCAATTCACATTTAACTTTGATCACAATTTACACACCTTACATTTTTTAAATTTGCATATAAAATCATAAAGATTTTATATTTTAATTTCAATTGAACTTTTATTAATTAGCCATCAATTATTTACTATTTATTTATCATATACTACCATTTAATTCTTCACAATTTCAAATTTAATATTAACCTTCATTTTACATTACCTCTCAGTTATTATTACAAACTATGAATTTTCTTTTATTTCACCTTTTCATCCCTATTAGTTTGGGCGATTCTCCGTTATTCACAATGATTCAATTGAATAGGCATTTATATATCTAACCTTACTCACCTTTCTATTATGCCTCCCTCCATCATTCTGTCTAACTTCTCTTGCACCGCTCGTCTTTTGGAATAAGGAATTGGATAACTTCGCTGCATGAAAGGTGTGTGTTCCCGTACCTGCAATACACATTCATAACCCTTTGCCCTTCCCGGAATATCGGCAAACACTCCTCAAAACTGCTCAATCACCTGCCACAATGATGCACGTTGATCACTCCTTACCCCGGACCCTCCACTACAAAATTTATCCTCCCTTTCTTCCCACAATTCTTCACTATTATCTCTCAACTCCCCTTCAAAACTCTCAATATACTCTACCTCTCTACATGAATTTACACCACTGTGTCCCTAAAATGTCTAATACTCTCTTTGTGTGTTACTGGTATTTCGAAATTCTTATTCTCTCTAACTCCCATTAAAATTAAATCTGCTTAAACCACCTGCCTTATTTATCATTATCACCCAAACCCTTTTACAACATTTCACCTTGATATAACACTAGAAAATTCATCACTTCTCTCCTTATAATAATATACCTCAATTTGAACATATTATCTGTTTAATCATCTACTAATCATTATAGAATCTTAATTTCATAAAATCATTTAACTTCATTATCAAACTTTCTTTTGTACAACCTTAATTAAGTAATTAATTTTCAATTATTTAATTCAATCCCTTTAAAATCTCACAATTACTTTCATCGCTTATTTAGTCTGTAAAATTATATAAATTATGTATGTATAAATTATGTTATTATTAATTTATACTAATTAATTGAAAATTTAATTTAATTGATAATTAAGATTGTAACATAACAAAATTATCACACTAAACATTTGAATTAATGTTACATAAATAAAAGGAAAAGTTCGGAAAAGTTCCATAGTGGGTGAGAGGAATAAATTGTTTAAGGATTACCCTAGAAACTGTATAATTAAGTCTATAAAATGTTAATAAAAATGGAAAATAATAAAGAAAACCATTAATTAAAATAACCAACCTACTATGAAAAAACCAGTTAAACCAGCAGTATACCCAGTAGATTGGGGAAGCAGTACAAAAAGGGAAGGACCGTAAAAAAGGAAATAATCTGTCATGAAACCATTTTAATAAGGAAACTAATAATGTGATATTTGAAGAAGGGACGAAACATATCAAGATTCCAACAAAGAGACCAGAAACAGGAAGAGATATGCCAAAACAAAATGTTAGTCATATAATAAATACCATGAGACAAAATTGAAACCGATATAGGTAAACCCAAACAAGTTACAAGATACAATACCAAAAAACACAAATTGTATATTAGTTGTAAGTGTAATATGTTAAAAAATATTAGAAAAGGACTACCATAGTGTAGAACTCACTGAAAAGACTACCATGGTGTAGAATCCAATAAAATGAAGTGAGATAACAAAAATAAGAAACTACAGTGTGTATAGTGAGAAACATAGTTAAAAAATCTATGAAAAAATCTTCAATGAAGTGTAAATATTATAAAAAGACTACCATGAGTGTAGAATAATAATAATAAAACCATTGGAATGAAAGACAGTCTAAGGACTGACAACATTACCAGTAATAAGAGTTTTTAAATTAGATATAAGAAAAACTATTACATATAAAATGTTTTCTTTAATTATAGCTAAGTAAATGGTGAGAAGGACAAAAATACCAAAGGACAGTTCATAACTGAAGGTATGACTAATATTAAGATGTTTGTTATTTATTATTAATTAGATAATATTTTAGATGTAAGGTGTAAATAGATACACGATGTTTTTTTAATCACAGTTAAAGTGTTTTCAAAAGAATCATAAATACACAAGACAGTTAGTGACTGACAGTGTTACTAGTAATAGGAGTTTTTATTTTTTCTAATTAAATTATGTCTAGGATAAGCTATGTTGTTATCATTTGATGATACAGTTAAAAAATAATAGGAATAAAATGTTTTGTGTTAAAATTAGGTGATATATGGAAAATAGTTGATAATAAGATGTTTTTGTTAAAATTAGGCATAAGATGTTCATGTTATGGTTCAATGATGTTATTAGTATAAAGAAAGTTTAGTAGATACAAGATATTCTATTGTATTTAAAATCATGTCATTTAATTTTCCATTGTGTAAGTCAGAGAGGCAAGTAGGGCATAAAAATGTAATAATTTTATTCAAAACAGTAAACCATGTATAATGTACAAACAGACCAGCCAAGACACCATTGTAGTAAACACAGACTGGCCTATAAACCAAAAAATTATCTATCAAAGAATTAATCTATGTAATAGGAATAGAATTCAAGACATACAATACAGAAATTGAAAATATAATTAATGCAGATACAGTTAATAGCAAATAGAATGACAAAAGAAAGGAAATTAACTTCTTTTGGAAACAGTCAATAATAGGCTTATGATAGTAATCAAATCAGACTAAACAGCAAATTAATCAATATTGAAATGTTTTAATAACCAAATTATTAACAACAAAGTAATTACGGAGTTATTAAGTATATTCCATAGAAAGATTATACCGAAAAAACAAATAAGAACCTTTAAAACACTGAATTTGTACAAAATATGGGGCAGACAATCATTATGCAAAATTGTAATTTTTGGGCTTAAATGAGTTTGAAACAAACCCAGCTATATATCAAAAGATGTAAAATTAAATAATCAATATTACTGAATAGTTAGATTCATGTAAAATTAAGAAATATTTGAAATACAGTAAAAAATAAGAAAACTTGTTATGTATAGTTAGATAGTGAAACAAGTCTTAGACAGATATTTTATAATTAAACAATATGAAGAGGAAAAAGACATACCACAAATTGCCCTAAAACGACGACATTGCGTCTATTAGTCTATTGTTAATCGCAAAGCTGAACAGTTGAAAAATGTGTTAGTGGAGTATTGAAAACCAAATAATTTGTATTAAAACCCAGTGTGGTTATGTGGCGTGCAACGGAGATGAACTAACAAGTGAAATAACCTTATCTATCAATGTCTAACACTTCACAAGTTTCCAAAAACACAGTATAACACCATAAAACGCAACACCAGAAATCGACAGCCATTTTGAACCATTTTTGGAACGAATTCACATAAAACCAACACACATATTTGAACACCACACTACACAAGAGATCCATCCAGAATTCGACATCGCAGACGACGAGGGGACATTCAACACTATATTTTGGACCAACACCACTTCGCAGAAAAGGGAACGTCGTTTTATTTCTGTGGGAGAAGATCTTCAATTCCAACGGCATCATAGCAGTTAAAATCGAGCAGACGGCGGCCATTGCTGAATTTCTATAAAGACGATCAGCCAGTGCTTCCTGGAGAGGAGTGACGTCATTTCTTCGACTTGGTTCAAAATTTAAATAATTTATTTCTAATTGACAATTGTAATAATAATTCTGTTCTATTTCAGATATTAACATTTAGTTTAAGAATACCTGTTAAATGTATCTTGTTCCTTGCCCTCTGACCATTTCGACTCGTTAAAAGAACCATAAATTTAAACTTGTAAGAAATATATTTGTTGATTTTTCTCACTGCCGACTGTGGCAAATATTAGCCAGTGCCTGGGACATGCGCAGTTTGACTGGCGCACAATTTTGAATGAATAAACGCAAATCAGTATTCAGTTACCAGCATTGTTTTTATTTCTACCATTAATGTTATTATTATTTTTTATTAAGCAAAAACATAATTCACATTGAGAGAATAGATATAGAAGGAAATTACAAACTCAACTAATTAATTAATTATTTAATTAATTAAATTAAATCATTCCATCAAACTCGATACCAGAACAAGGAAAAATATTTGCACAATTTTTAAAGTTTGATGTATTTGTTATTTATCAATCAAACACACCTAGTTATAACATATTCTTATCATCAATATTTCTATATTTTATTTATTATTACATTTGAAATTATATTACCATTTGACTAGCCTAACAGTGGGGCTAAAAGAAGAGCACAATACCTTTGTTATCACAAAATCTACACACACAATATCTAAATAAATATCATTCAATTATTTTTATTTTATATTTTTATTTGTAATATTTTTAATATATTCCAATATTATCAATTTCTACTACATATACACATTGTTTACATAACACATAGTACACCATAATGTAATACACAAATACATTTAACATAATGACATCAACACATAAAAGAATATACAGTCCAACTTATTATTTGTTATCGTTAACCACAAATCTCGTTTCATAAGACAATCCATTTCAAAACCACACTATTCACATAATTAAATGTTCATACACAATAAAACAATTACCCTACATCGTCGAATAACAGTCTAATCTTAGGTCTATACAAGTCATTTATTATTGAATACATTATATTAGTACTATCAATATAATATTTATTTAATTTTTTATATCTTTCCACAGTATCTTTTGAATTGATATGATTATTCCATATTATTCTCTCATGTACCTGGTCACGCTCGAGTATAGTCCTGTCGCCTTTAGTATATTCTGTTAAAATCAGGTAAGTTATATTATCATCTTTAACATCATCTACTGCTATCTCAATTTCACTATAAGGTAAGTACTCGTTATTATTATTACTTCTCTCTCCACCTAACCTTTCTACGAATTCTTCATAATTTCTCTTTACTTTAAATATCTCTATTTCTCTCTTTCTCTCTCTCTCTCAATATATTTCTCACCATAACACCAAGCTACACTCTCTCTCTCTCTCTCTCAAAATATGCAGGGGACACTAACTCATCATTACTGCACCACCTATGAAGTGCACAAAAAACCCAGGGAAATTTATTTGCAGACATATCGTCTTCCAAATACTCGCGTGAAGCCATTTCTTCACCCCCTACTACATTAAGGGAAAATGTTACCCTCTGCAATCCCCTTACAAATATACTTTCTCTCACATTTCTCTCTGACTCAATACGCACAAACATCTCATTATCAACTTCTACTCTCTCTACAATTTCGTTATCACTATCAATATCCACATAATTATTTTCTACCACCATGTTCTTAATTCTATCATTGTTATTACCTGTGAACTCATTATTCAAATTATCATTGTTACTCACCTTATTAATTAGCACCTTGTTTGCACTTGAACTAACCTCTTTCTGATTTTCTGTAAATGTATCATCATTACTACCTACACTATTCTCTACCCCGCTTTTATTCTCAGAATTGTAATTAACATCACTATTTACTATTTTATTCTTTGGTCTATCGAATTTCTCACTTACTAAAGCTACTGTTTTTCTTTCATTTTATCGAAATGTGTATGAATTTCATTCATTTGTTGATTAAAATTAAAATTTTGCTGTTTTATCTCCCCCCCTCATCAACTTTATCTCATTATTTTGCATCTCAAATTTATCATTCATTTTAGTGTCACTAACATCAAGTCTAGCATTTATTTTATCATATTTAACATTGGAATCATTTTGTTATTTATTCGTCTGTTCTTTCAATTCGTTAATTTTTCACCAAATTTAGCATTCTGTATATTAAAAAGTGTTTGCATCATTTTCACTATCTCATTCTCGTCAGTCCTTTTAGTCGGGACTGGCGTTGAGTGAACACTCTCACTCATGATTTGCGATTCAGTTACACTTGTCTGGCTTTCATTTGCACTGTCAGTGATGCTGACATTTTCCTTATTGTCTGCCATTTTTGAAAAAAAATTTTGTTTAAATATATTTCTTTCAAAATTTTATCCTGTAATATTACACAACCTTATTATATATAAAAAAATATTCTATTTCAACTATTTACCCTACCACATGTAGTCACAACATAACCTTATCTTTACGTCTTATATACCCTTTCGACACCCACTCTGTTTCTGATTTCTGGCTTATTTTATATAAAAATTTTATATAAAGTTCGGGCTGCCATTTGTTAACAAACGGACTAATCAACAATAATAAAGTCCCTAGTTCTGGGCGCCATTTGTTAACAAACGCAATTTGTTACTTTTTATTTATTAATAATAATGTTTCATATTTCGTACTTACCCCTATTAATTTCTCACTAGGGTCCCAGAGTTCGCTCGTAATCGAGGCCAGAAACAGTGTGGGGGTACGAAATAAATACTCTAACGACATGTATAGTGAAAAGAAACTTTTGTTTTAATTTTTCTAAAATTATCATTCTTCACAGTTACACCACTACAATGGAATCTTATACCTACAACAAGACAGCGGCTGTACACTTCCGCTTAATTAATTATTTGTTAACTTTCATTTTTAAATTCTGTAAGTGTCCCGGCACAAAGTCATTTTAAATATTCTGCATTTAGATTTGATTTGATTTACTACGTTTCTAAAAAAAAACATAAACATTAACCTTTATTAACAAACCACACATAGTTACATGCGATTCCATTTCGGAAACAAAGCACATTGCTATTTGCCATGAGGCGTAGTTATTGAATCAAATTCAAATTTCTTTCCCCTTTATAATTTTATAAACATAATCCCACCAAAATATAAACATAATCAATCATGTCTTAAATTATAGAATTATATATATTTCACAACCCAGCACTGCTTAAATTTTATATTTGATATTATATTCACGCACTCACACTCTCATTCATGCAATACAATTGTATGGACGTCCCTAACTGAGCTCATTATATTGAATTTAAATAGAAAATTAAATTTTGTTTTTATAAATTTGCTACTTAGCTGCAAATCTGTCCAGAAGACGTCGCATCGTTACACGCGCACTACGGATGTTGGTTTTTTAATGTTCACTGATTTAGGTATTCTAAAACTGCCAATGCATTCTGATAAAGTTATACGTGGGTTATTTTATACTTGTTGTGTTCACATTTTAGTTGCAGGTGTAAAGTTATGCAGCCGACGGCGAGCTGAAATGTTCACATCCACACTGTTGATATATATATTATTCTCACTGTTTTATCGAATTCACTTTTGTATACATTTTAATAAAATTTAGGCTCGTCAGCCTATGTATTCACCCAGCCCGGGGAGTGGTTTTAAGTCGACTGCTGAGTTTCCTGTGCACACTACGTGAAAGAATGCATATTAATGCGTGACCAAACTCTGGGAAAGTTGGCCGTCCGAGTGCGCGGTTGAAAGCGCTGGCGCGCACTCCACATACCAACGCCAATATACACCCATCTAGACGTTACAGTCTATTCACCGTAATTTCTTAGTTGCAAATAATATTGAAAAGATTTCACTTAGAAAACCCCCATCGGTCTGTACCGTTACAAAACCCCCATCGGTCTGTACCGTTACAAAACCCCCTCAATGAGAGGTTTTATGCCAAAGCATAAAAAATCTCATTGACACTCTCATACTTTCTAAAGGGATCAGCTAGGATATGTCGCCACAACCCCCTTACTGTTTATTAAAAAAAATTATAGTAACTCACCCTTGGTCCGATGATGGTGACAGTACCTGCATGACCTTACTGGACTTCTCCTACGAGATCCCAACACCATAAGGCCAATCAGGCACTTTACGCTCCTGCTCTGACACGCAGGCCAGCTCAGGACCACCGTCACATCACCAAACACTGAAACAATAAATCAAAAATATCAAAATAGTGGCCTGATATAATACCATACCCCTAACTGATCTGTTTCCCCCTAGCTATGTGCTGGTTTGTGTTAAGAAGCACTGGGTTTACTTTAACTCAACAAGAATTATACAGAAGTTCCATTCTCTTAATTCACTACCCTTACCTTTATAAAAATTTTTTGATTCCAATCGATAATAATTAATCCTTTCACATTAACAAGAAGAAATATAAATCTTTATACTAATGCAATAATACTTCCACAATATTTAAACACATTATCAAAATTTACCCAAATACAATTCATCTATATCTCCCCCTTTCTATAATTCTTAAACATTTTCTCTTTTATAGAAGAAGAAAAAATTACTATTATTATTATTATTAACAGTAAGTGATCCGGCGCTGTTAATAATACTTATCCCCTTTACTCCTCCACACACACTATTTCCCCCCCTGAACTGTTGCGTTCAGTTGCCTCCACAAGGACTGAGGCGGAAGGAGTAAGCACTTTTTTCTTTTCTCTCACTCCCATCCTTGCTTCAGCGTTACAAAAACTTCAGGGTAAGTACCCCTACTCATTAGCTTTATGCCCCTAAGGTCTACCACCCCTATCTGGGTGAAAATAGCCTGTGTTCAAAATAATCTTAGATTCCCTTATTAAACCCCATTAAATTTCTAGGTTTGACCAATTTCATAGGCAACCAACTGTGGTCAGTTTTTACAATAGTTCTGCCCACAGCTGATTGTCATCCAAAACCACGATCTGGGTTGGTAAGGCCGAGATCGCCCGAAATGTAGGGAATCGCATTTAAAACATGCTATACATACATACAATTCATGTTTAAATACCTACACTAATACATAATAAACATAATACATAATAATACACTCATAATTAACATTGTGATTATTACATTAAAATAACCAATTCACATTTAACTTTGATCACAATTTACACACCTTACATTTTTTTAAATTTGCATATAAAATCATAAAGATTTTATATTTTAATTTCAATTGAACTTTTATTAATTAGCCATCAATTATTTACTATTTATTTATCATATACTACCATTTAATTCTTCACAATTTCAAATTTAATATTAACCTTCATTTTACATTACCTCTCAGTTATTATTACAAACTATGAATTTTCTTTTATTTCACCTTTTCATCCCTATTAGTTTGGGCGATTCTCCGTTATTCACAATGATTCAATTGAATAGGCATTTATATATCTAACCTTACTCACCTTTCTATTATGCCTCCCTCCATCATTCTGTCTAACTTCTCTTGCACCGCTCGTCTTTTGGAATAAGGAATTGGATAACTTCGCTGCATGAAAGGTGTGTGTTCCCGTACCTGCAATACACATTCATAACCCTTTGCCCTTCCCGGAATATCGGCAAACACTCCTCAAAACTGCTCAATCACCTGCCACAATGATGCACGTTGATCACTCCTTACCCCGGACCCTCCACTACAAAATTTATCCTCCCTTTCTTCCCACAATTCTTCACTATTATCTCTCAACTCCCCTTCAAAACTCTCAATATACTCTACCTCTCTACATGAATTTACACCACTGTGTCCCTAAAATGTCTAATACTCTCTTTGTGTGTTACTGGTATTTCGAAATTCTTATTCTCTCTAACTCCCATTAAAATTAATTCTGCTTAAACCACCTGCCTTATTTATCATTATCACCCAAACCCTTTTACAACATTTCACCTTGATATAACACTAGAAAATTCATCACTTCTCTCCTTATAATAATATACCTCAATTTGAACATATTATCTGTTTAATCATCTACTAATCATTATAGAATCTTAATTTCATAAAATCATTTAACTTCATTATCAAACTTTCTTTTGTACAACCTTAATTAAGTAATTAATTTTCAATTATTTAATTCAATCCCTTTAAAATCTCACAATTACTTTCATCGCTTATTTAGTCTGTAAAATTATATAAATTATGTATGTATAAATTATGTTATTATTAATTTATACTAATTAATTGAAAATTTAATTTAATTGATAATTAATATTATCAATTTCTACTACATATAGACATTGTTTACATAACACATAGTACACCATAATGTAATACACAAATACATTTAACATAATGACATCAACACATAAAAGAATATACAGTCCAACTTATTATTTGTTATCATTAACCACAAATCTCGTTTCATAAGACAATCCATTTCAAAACCACACTATTCACATAATTAAATGTTCATACACAATAAAACAATTACCCTACATCGTCGAATAACAGTCTAATCTTAGGTCTATACAAGTCATTTATTATTGAATACATTATATTAGTACTATCAATATAATATTTATTTAATTTTTTATATCTTTCCACAGTATCTTTTGAATTGATATGATTATTCCATATTATTCTCTCATGTACCTGGTCACGCTTGAGTATAGTCCTGTCGCCTTTAGTATATTCTGTTAAAATCAGGTAAGTTATATTATCATCTTTAACATCATCTACTGCTATCTCAATTTCACTATAAGGTAAGTACTCGTTATTATTATTACTTCTCTCTCCACCTAACCTTTCTACGAATTCTTCATAATTTCTCTTTACTTTAAATATCTCTATTTCTCTCTTTCTCTCTCTCTCTCAATATATTTCTCACCATAACACCAAGCTACACTCTCTCTCTCCCTCTCAAAATATGCAGGGGACACTAACTCATCATTACTGCACCACCTATGAAGTGCACAAAAAACCCAGGGAAATTTATTTGCAGACATATCGTCTTCCAAATACTCGCGTGAAGCCATTTCTTCACCCCCTACTACATTAAGGGAAAATGTTACCCCCTGCAATCCCATTACAAATATACTTTCTCTCACATTTCTCTCTGACTCAATACGCACAAACATCTCATTATCAACTTCTACTCTCTCTACAATTTCGTTATCACTATCAATATCCACATAATTATTTTCTACCACCATGTTCTTAATTCTATCATTGTTATTACCTGTGAACTCATTATTCAAATTATCATTGTTACTCACCTTATTAATTAGCACCTTGTTTGCACTTGAACTAACCTCTTTCTGATTTTCTGTAAATGTATCATCATTACTACCTACACTATTCTCTACCCCGCTTTTATTCTCAGAATTGTAATTAACATCACTATTTACTATTTTATTCTTTGGTCTATCGAATTTCTCACTTACTAAAGCTACTGTTTTTTCTTTCATTTTATCAAAATGTGTATGAATTTCATTCATTTGTTGATTAAAATTAAAATTTTGCTGTTTTATCTCCCCCCTCATCAACTTTATCTCATTATTTTGCATCTCAAATTTATCATTCATTTTAGTGTCACTAACGTCAAGTCTAGCATTTATTTTATCATATTTAACATTGGAATCATTTTGTTATTCATTCTTCTGTTCTTTCAATTCGTTAATTTTTCATCAAATTTAGCATTCTGTATATTAAAAAGTGTTTGCATCATTTTCACTATCTCATTCTCGTCAGTCCTTTTAGTCGGGACTGGCGTTGAGTGAACACTCTCACTCATGATTTGCGATTCAGTTACACTTGTCTGGCTTTCATTTGCACTGTCAGTGATGCTGACATTTTCCTTATTGTCTGCCATTTTTGAAAAAAAATTTTGTTTAAATATATTTCTTTCAAAATTTTATGCTGTAATATTACACAACCTTATTATATATTAAAAAATATTCTATTTCAACTATTTACCCTACCACATGTAGTCACAACATAACCTTATCTTTACGTCTTATATACCCTTTCGACACCCACTCTGTTTCTGATTTCTGGCTTATTTTATATAAAAATTTTATATAAAGTTCGGGCTGCCATTTGTTAACAAACGGACTAATAAACAATAATAAAGTCCCTAGTTCTGGGCGCCATTTGTTAACAAACGCAATTTGTTACTTTTTATTTATTAATAATAATGTTTCATATTTCGTACTTACCCCTATTAATTTCTCACTAGGGTCCCAGAGTTCGTTCGTAAGCGAGGCCAGAAACAGTGTGGGGGTACGAAATAAATACTCTAACGACATGTATAGTGAAGAGAAAACTTTTGTTTTAATTTTTCTAAAATTATCATTCTTCACAGTTACACCACTACAATGGAATCTTATACCTACAACAAGACAGCGGCTGTACACTTCCGCTTAATTAATTATTTGTTAACTTTCATTTTTAAATTCTGTAAGTGTCCCGGCACAAAGTCATTTTAAATATTCTGCATTTAGATTTGATTTGATTTACTGCGTTTCTAAAAAAAAACGTAAACATTAACCTTTATTAACAAACCACACATAGTTACATGCGATTCCATTTCAGAAACAAAGCACATTGCTATTTGCCATGAGGCGTAGTTATTGAATCAAATTCAAATTTCTTTCCCCTTTATAATTTTATAAACATAATCCCACCAAAATATAAACATAATCAATCATGTCTTAAATTATAGAATTATATATATTTCACAACCCAGCACTGCTTAAATTTTATATTTGATATTATATTCACGCACTCACACTCTCATTCATGCAATACAATTGTATGGACGTCCCTAACTGAGCTCATTATATTGAATTTAAATAGAAAATTAAATTTTGGTTTTATAAATTTGCTACTTAGCTGCAAATCTGTCCAGAAGACGTCGCATCGTTACACGCGCACTACGGATGTTGGTTTTTTAATGTTCACTGATTTAGGTATTCTAAAACTTGCCAATGCATTCTGATAAAGTTATACGTGGGTTATTTTATACTTGTTGTGTTCACATTTTAGTTGCAGGCGTAAAGTTATGCAGCCGACGGCGAGCTGAAATGTTCACATCCACACTGTTGATATATATATTATTCTCACTGTTTTATCGAATTCACTTTTGTATACATTTTAATGAAATTTAGGCTCGTCAGCCTACGTATTCACCCAGCCCGGGGAGTGGTTTTAAGTCGACTGCTGAGTTTTCTGTGCACACTACGCGAAAGAATGCATATTAATACGTGACCAAACTCTGGGAAAGTTGGCCGTCCGAGTGTGCGGTTGAAAGCGCTGGCGCGCACTCCACATACCAACGCCAATATACACCCGTCTAGACGTTACAGTCTATTCACCGTAATTTCTTAGTTGCAAATAATATTGAAAAGATTTCACTTAGAAAACCCCCATCGGTCTGTACCGTTACAAAACCCCCTCAATGAGAGGTTTTATGCCAAAGCATGAAAACTCTCATTGACACTCTCATACTTTCTAAAGGGATCAGCTAGGATATGTCGCCACAACCCCCTTACTGTTTATTAAAAAAAATTATAGTAACTCACCCTTGGTCCGATGATGGTGACAGTACCTGCATGACCTTACTGGACTTCTCCTACGAGATCCCAACACCATAAGGCCAATCAGGCACTTTACGCTCCTGCTCTGACACGCAGGCCAGCTCAGGACCACCGTCACATCACCAAACACTGAAACAATAAATCAAAAATATCAAAATAGTGGCCTGATATAATACCATACCCCTAACTGATCTGTTTCCCCCTAGCTATGTGCTGGTTTGTGTTAAGAAGCACTGGGTTTACTTTAACTCAACAAGAATTATACAGAAGTTCCATTCTCTTAATTCACTACCCTTACCTTTATAAAAATTTTTTGATTCCAATCGATAATAATTAATCCTTTCACATTAACAAGAAGAAATATAAATCTTTATACTAATGCAATAATACTTCCACAATATTTAAACACATTATCAAAATTTACCCAAATACAATTCATCTATATCTCCCCCTTTCTATAATTCTTAAACATTTTCTCTTTTATAGAAGAAGAAAAAATTACTATTATTATTATTATTAACAGTAAGTGATCCGGCGCTGTTAATAATACTTATCCCCTTTACTCCTCCACACACACTATTTCCCCCCCTGAACTGTTGCGTTCAGTTGCCTCCACAAGGACTGAGGCGGAAGGAGTAAGCACTTTTTTCTTTTCTCTCACTCCCATCCTTGCTTCAGCGTTACAAAAACTTCAGGGTAAGTACCCCTACTCATTAGCTTTATGCCCCTAAGGTCTACCACCCCTATCTGGGTGAAAATAGCCTGTGTTCAAAATAATCTTAGATTCCCTTATTAAACCCCATTAAATTTCTAGGTTTGACCAATTTCATAGGCAACCAACTGTGGTCAGTTTTTACAATAGTTCTGCCCACAGCTGATTGTCATCCAAAACCACGATCTGGGTTGGTAAGGCCGAGATCGCCCGAAATGTAGGGAATCGCATTTAAAACATGCTATACATACATACAATTCATGTTTAAATACCTACACTAATACATAATAAACATAATACATAATAATACACTCATAATTAACATTGTGATTATTACATTAAAATAACCAATTCACATTTAACTTTGATCACAATTTACACACCTTACATTTTTTTAAATTTGCATATAAAATCATAAAGATTTTATATTTTAATTTCAATTGAACTTTTATTAATTAGCCATCAATTATTTACTATTTATTTATCATATACTACCATTTAATTCTTCACAATTTCAAATTTAATATTAACCTTCATTTTACATTACCTCTCAGTTATTATTACAAACTATGAATTTTCTTTTATTTCACCTTTTCATCCCTATTAGTTTGGGCGATTCTCCGTTATTCACAATGATTCAATTGAATAGGCATTTATATATCTAACCTTACTCACCTTTCTATTATGCCTCCCTCCATCATTCTGTCTAACTTCTCTTGCACCGCTCGTCTTTTGGAATAAGGAATTGGATAACTTCGCTGCATGAAAGGTGTGTGTTCCCGTACCTGCAATACACATTCATAACCCTTTGCCCTTCCCGGAATATCGGCAAACACTCCTCAAAACTGCTCAATCACCTGCCACAATGATGCACGTTGATCACTCCTTACCCCGGACCCTCCACTACAAAATTTATCCTCCCTTTCTTCCCACAATTCTTCACTATTATCTCTCAACTCCCCTTCAAAACTCTCAATATACTCTACCTCTCTACATGAATTTACACCACTGTGTCCCTAAAATGTCTAATACTCTCTTTGTGTGTTACTGGTATTTCGAAATTCTTATTCTCTCTAACTCCCATTAAAATTAATTCTGCTTAAACCACCTGCCTTATTTATCATTATCACCCAAACCCTTTTACAACATTTCACCTTGATATAACACTAGAAAATTCATCACTTCTCTCCTTATAATAATATACCTCAATTTGAACATATTATCTGTTTAATCATCTACTAATCATTATAGAATCTTAATTTCATAAAATCATTTAACTTCATTATCAAACTTTCTTTTGTACAACCTTAATTAAGTAATTAATTTTCAATTATTTAATTCAATCCCTTTAAAATCTCACAATTACTTTCATCGCTTATTTAGTCTGTAAAATTATATAAATTATGTATGTATAAATTATGTTATTATTAATTTATACTAATTAATTGAAAATTTAATTTAATTGATAATTAATATTATCAATTTCTACTACATATAGACATTGTTTACATAACACATAGTACACCATAATGTAATACACAAATACATTTAACATAATGACATCAACACATAAAAGAATATACAGTCCAACTTATTATTTGTTATCATTAACCACAAATCTCGTTTCATAAGACAATCCATTTCAAAACCACACTATTCACATAATTAAATGTTCATACACAATAAAACAATTACCCTACATCGTCGAATAACAGTCTAATCTTAGGTCTATACAAGTCATTTATTATTGAATACATTATATTAGTACTATCAATATAATATTTATTTAATTTTTTATATCTTTCCACAGTATCTTTTGAATTGATATGATTATTCCATATTATTCTCTCATGTACCTGGTCACGCTTGAGTATAGTCCTGTCGCCTTTAGTATATTCTGTTAAAATCAGGTAAGTTATATTATCATCTTTAACATCATCTACTGCTATCTCAATTTCACTATAAGGTAAGTACTCGTTATTATTATTACTTCTCTCTCCACCTAACCTTTCTACGAATTCTTCATAATTTCTCTTTACTTTAAATATCTCTATTTCTCTCTTTCTCTCTCTCTCTCAATATATTTCTCACCATAACACCAAGCTACACTCTCTCTCTCCCTCTCAAAATATGCAGGGGACACTAACTCATCATTACTGCACCACCTATGAAGTGCACAAAAAACCCAGGGAAATTTATTTGCAGACATATCGTCTTCCAAATACTCGCGTGAAGCCATTTCTTCACCCCCTACTACATTAAGGGAAAATGTTACCCCCTGCAATCCCATTACAAATATACTTTCTCTCACATTTCTCTCTGACTCAATACGCACAAACATCTCATTATCAACTTCTACTCTCTCTACAATTTCGTTATCACTATCAATATCCACATAATTATTTTCTACCACCATGTTCTTAATTCTATCATTGTTATTACCTGTGAACTCATTATTCAAATTATCATTGTTACTCACCTTATTAATTAGCACCTTGTTTGCACTTGAACTAACCTCTTTCTGATTTTCTGTAAATGTATCATCATTACTACCTACACTATTCTCTACCCCGCTTTTATTCTCAGAATTGTAATTAACATCACTATTTACTATTTTATTCTTTGGTCTATCGAATTTCTCACTTACTAAAGCTACTGTTTTTTCTTTCATTTTATCGAAATGTGTATGAATTTCATTCATTTGTTGATTAAAATTAAAATTTTGCTGTTTTATCTCCCCCCTCATCAACTTTATCTCATTATTTTGCATCTCAAATTTATCATTCATTTTAGTGTCACTAACGTCAAGTCTAGCATTTATTTTATCATATTTAACATTGGAATCATTTTGTTATTCATTCTTCTGTTCTTTCAATTCGTTAATTTTTCATCAAATTTAGCATTCTGTATATTAAAAAGTGTTTGCATCATTTTCACTATCTCATTCTCGTCAGTCCTTTTAGTCGGGACTGGCGTTGAGTGAACACTCTCACTCATGATTTGCGATTCAGTTACACTTGTCTGGCTTTCATTTGCACTGTCAGTGATGCTGACATTTTCCTTATTGTCTGCCATTTTTGAAAAAAAATTTTGTTTAAATATATTTCTTTCAAAATTTTATGCTGTAATATTACACAACCTTATTATATATTAAAAAATATTCTATTTCAACTATTTACCCTACCACATGTAGTCACAACATAACCTTATCTTTACGTCTTATATACCCTTTCGACACCCACTCTGTTTCTGATTTCTGGCTTATTTTATATAAAAATTTTATATAAAGTTCGGGCTGCCATTTGTTAACAAACGGACTAATAAACAATAATAAAGTCCCTAGTTCTGGGCGCCATTTGTTAACAAACGCAATTTGTTACTTTTTATTTATTAATAATAATGTTTCATATTTCGTACTTACCCCTATTAATTTCTCACTAGGGTCCCAGAGTTCGTTCGTAAGCGAGGCCAGAAACAGTGTGGGGGTACGAAATAAATACTCTAACGACATGTATAGTGAAGAGAAAACTTTTGTTTTAATTTTTCTAAAATTATCATTCTTCACAGTTACACCACTACAATGGAATCTTATACCTACAACAAGACAGCGGCTGTACACTTCCGCTTAATTAATTATTTGTTAACTTTCATTTTTAAATTCTGTAAGTGTCCCGGCACAAAGTCATTTTAAATATTCTGCATTTAGATTTGATTTGATTTACTGCGTTTCTAAAAAAAAACGTAAACATTAACCTTTATTAACAAACCACACATAGTTACATGCGATTCCATTTCAGAAACAAAGCACATTGCTATTTGCCATGAGGCGTAGTTATTGAATCAAATTCAAATTTCTTTCCCCTTTATAATTTTATAAACATAATCCCACCAAAATATAAACATAATCAATCATGTCTTAAATTATAGAATTATATATATTTCACAACCCAGCACTGCTTAAATTTTATATTTGATATTATATTCACGCACTCACACTCTCATTCATGCAATACAATTGTATGGACGTCCCTAACTGAGCTCATTATATTGAATTTAATTAGAAAATTAAATTTTGGTTTTATAAATTTGCTACTTAGCTGCAAATCTGTCCAGAAGACGTCGCATCGTTACACGCGCACTACGGATGTTGGTTTTTTAATGTTCACTGATTTAGGTATTCTAAAACTTGCCAATGCATTCTGATAAAGTTATACGTGGGTTATTTTATACTTGTTGTGTTCACATTTTAGTTGCAGGCGTAAAGTTATGCAGCCGACGGCGAGCTGAAATGTTCACATCCACACTGTTGATATATATATTATTCTCACTGTTTTATCGAATTCACTTTTGTATACATTTTAATGAAATTTAGGCTCGTCAGCCTACGTATTCACCCAGCCTGGGGAGTGGTTTTAAGTCGACTGCTGAGTTTTCTGTGCACACTACGCGAAAGAATGCATATTAATACGTGACCAAACTCTGGGAAAGTTGGCCGTCCGAGTGTGCGGTTGAAAGCGCTGGCGCGCACTCCACATACCAACGCCAATATACACCCGTCTAGACGTTACAGTCTATTCACCGTAATTTCTTAGTTGCAAATAATATTGAAAAGATTTCACTTAGAAAACCCCCATCGGTCTGTACCGTTACAAAACCCCCTCAATGAGAGGTTTTATGCCAAAGCATGAAAACTCTCATTGACACTCTCATACTTTCTAAAGGGATCAGCTAGGATATGTCGCCACAACCCCCTTACTGTTTATTAAAAAAAATTATAGTAACTCACCCTTGGTCCGATGATGGTGACAGTACCTGCATGACCTTACTGGACTTCTCCTACGAGATCCCAACACCATAAGGCCAATCAGGCACTTTACGCTCCTGCTCTGACGCGCAGGCCAGCTCAGGACCACCGTCACATCACCAAACACTGAAACAATAAATCAAAAATATCAAAATAGTGGCCTGATATAATACCATACCCCTAACTGATCTGTTCCCCCCTAGCTATGTGCTGGTTTGTGTTAAGAAGCACTGGGTTTACTTTAACTCAACAAGAATTATACAGAAGTTCCATTCTCTTAATTCACTACCCTTACCTTTATAAAAATTTTTTGATTCCAATCGATAATAATTAATCCTTTCACATTAACAAGAAGAAATATAAATCTTTATACTAATGCAATAATACTTCCACAATATTTAAACACATTATCAAAATTTACCCAAATACAATTCATCTATATCTCCCCCTTTCTATAATTCTTAAACATTTTCTCTTTTATAGAAGAAGAAAAAATTACTATTATTATTATTATTAACAGTAAGTGATCCGGCGCTGTTAATAATACTTATCCCCTTTACTCCTCCACACACACTATTTCCCCCCCTGAACTGTTGCGTTCAGTTGCCTCCACAAGGACTGAGGCGGAAGGAGTAAGCACTTTTTTCTTTTCTCTCACTCCCATCCTTGCTTCAGCGTTACAAAAACTTCAGGGTAAGTACCCCTACTCATTAGCTTTATGCTCCTAAGGTCTACCACCCCTATCTGGGTGAAAATAGCCTGTGTTCAAAGTAATCTTAGATTCCCTTATTAAACCCCATTAAATTTCTAAGTTTAACCAATTTCAAAGGCAACCAACTGTGGTCAGTTTTTACAATAATTCTGCCCACAGCTGATTGTCATCCAAAACCACGATCTGGGTTGGTAAGGCCGAGATCGCCCGAAATGTAGGGAATCGCATTTAAAACATGCTATACATACATACAATTCATGTTTAAATTCCTACACTAATACATAATAAACATAATACATAATAATACACTCATAATTAACATTGTGATTATTACATTAAAATAACCAATTCACATTTAACTTTGATCACAATTTACACACCTTACATTTTTTAAATTTGCATATAAAATCATAAAGATTTTATATTTTAATTTCAATTGAACTTTTATTAATTAGCCATCAATTATTTACTATTTATTTATCATATACTACCATTTAATTCTTCACAATTTCAAATTTAATATTAACCTTCATTTTACATTACCTCTCAGTTATTATTACAAACTATGAATTTTCTTTTATTTCACCTTTTCATCCCTATTAGTTTGGGCGATTCTCCGTTATTCACAATGATTCAATTGAATAGGCATTTATATATCTAAACTTACTCACCTTTCTATTATACCTGCCTCCATCATTCTGTCTAACTTCTCTTGCACCGCTCGTCTTTTGGAATAAGGAATTGGATAACTTCGCTGCATGAAAGGTGTGTGTTCCCGTACCTGCAATACACATTCATAACCCTTTGCCCTTCCCGGAATATCGGCAAACACTCCTCAAAACTGCTCAATCACCTGCCACAATGATGCACGTTGATCACTCCTTACCCCGGACCCTCCACTACAAAATTTATCCTCCCTTTCTTCCCACAATTCTTCACTATTATCTCTCAACTCCCCTTCAAAACTCTCAATATACTCTACCTCTCTACATGAATTTACACCACTGTGTCCCTAAAATGTCTAATACTCTCTTTGTGTGTTACTGGTATTTCGAAATTCTTATTCTCTCTAACTCCCATTAAAATTAATTCTGCTTAAACCACCTGCCTTATTTATCATTATCACCCAAACCCTTTTACAACATTTCACCTTGATATAACACTAGAAAATTCATCACTTCTCTCCTTATAATAATATACCTCAATTTGAACATATTATCTGTTTAATCATCTACTAATCATTATAGAATCTTAATTTCATAAAATCATTTAACTTCATTATCAAACTTTCTTTTGTACAACCTTAATTAAGTAATTAATTTTCAATTATTTAATTCAATCCCTTTAAAATCTCACAATTACTTTCATCGCTTATTTAGTCTGTAAAATTATATAAATTATGTATGTATAAATTATGTTATTATTAATTTATACTAATTAATTGAAAATTTAATTTAATTGATAATTAATATTATCAATTTCTACTACATATACACATTGTTTACATAACACATAGTACACCATAATGTAATACACAAATACATTTAACATAATGACATCAACATATAAAAGAATATACAGTCCAACTTATTATTTGTTATCATTAACCACAAATCGTTTCATAAGACAATCCATTTCAAAACCACACTATTCACATAATTAAATGTTCATACACAATAAAACAATTACCCTCCATCGTCGAATAACAGTCTAATCTTAGGTCTATACAAATCATTTATTATTGAATACATTATATTAGTACTATCAATATAATATTTATTTAATTTTTTATATCTTTACACAGTATCTTTTGAATTGATATGATTATTCCATATTATTCTCTCATGTACCTGGTCACGCTCGAGTATAGTCCTGTCGCCTTTAGTATATTCTGTTAAAATCAGGTAAGTTATATTATCATCTTTAACATCATCTACTGCTATCTCAATTTCACTATAAGGTAAGTACTCGTTATTATTATTACTTCTCTCTCCACCTAACCTTTCTACGAATTCTTCATAATTTCTCTTTACTTTAAATATCTCTATTTCTCTCTTTCTCTCTCTCTCTCAATATATTTCTCACCATAACACCAAGCTACACTCTCTCTCTCTCTCTCAAAATATGCAGGGGACACTAACTCATCATTACTGCACCACCTATGAAGTGCACAAAAAACCCAGGGAACTTTATTTGCAGACATATCGTCTTCCAAATACTCGCGTGAAGCCATTTCTTCACCCCCTACTACATTAAGGGAAAATGTTACCCCCTGCAATCCCCTTACAAATATACTTTCTCTCACATTTCTCTCTGACTCAATACGCACAAACATCTCATTATCAACTTCTACTCTCTCTACAATTTCGTTATCACTATCAATATCCACATAATTATTTTCTACCACCATGTTCTTAATTCTATCATTGTTATTACCTGTGAACTCATTATTCAAATTATTATTGTTACTCACCTTATTAATTAGCACCTTGTTTGCACTTGAACTAACCTCTTTCTGATTTTCTGTAAATGTATCATCATTACTACCTACACTATTCTCTACCCCGCTTTTATTCTCAGAATTGTAATTAACATCACTATTTACTATTTTATTCTTTGGTCTATCGAATTTCTCACTTACTAAAGCTACTGTTTTTTCTTTCATTTTATCGAAATGTGTATGAATTTCATTCATTTGTTGATTAAAATTAAAATTTTGCTGTTTTATCTCCCCCCTCATCAACTTTATCTCATTATTTTGCATCTCAAATTTATCATTCATTTTAGTGTCACTAACGTCAAGTCTAGCATTTATTTTATCATATTTAACATTGGAATCATTTTGTTATTCATTCTTCTGTTCTTTCATTCGTTAATTTTTCATCAAATTTAGCATTCTGTATATTAAAAAGTGTTTGCATCATTTTCACTATCTCATTCTCGTCAGTCCTTTTAGTCGGGACTGGCGTTGAGTGAACACTCTCACTCATGATTTGCGATTCAGTTACACTTGTCTGGCTTTCATTTGCACTGTCAGTGATGCTGACATTTTCCTTATTGTCTGCCATTTTTGAAAACAAATTTTGTTTAAATATATTTCTTTCAAAATTTTATCCTGTAATATTACACAACCTTATTATATATAAAAAAATATTCTATTTCAACTATTTACCCTACCACATGTAGTCACAACATAACCTTATCTTTACGTCTTATATACCCTTTCGACACCCACTCTGTTTCTGATTTCTGGCTTATTTTATATAAAAATTTTATATAAAGTTCGGGCTGCCATTTGTTAACAAACGGACTAATAAACAATAATAAAGTCCCTAGTTCTGGGCGCCATTTGTTAACAAACGCAATTTGTTACTTTTTATTTATTAATAATAATGTTTCATATTTCGTACTTACCCCTATTAATTTCTCACTAGGGTCCCAGAGTTCGCTCGTAAGCGAGGCCAGAAACAGTGTGGGGGTACAAAATAAATACTCTAACGACATGTATAGTGAAAAGAAAACTTTTGTTTTAATTTTTCTAAAATTATCATTCTTCACAGTTACACCACTACAATGGAATCTTATACCTACAACAAGACAGCGGCTGTACACTTCCGCTTAATTAATTATTTGTTAACTTTCATTTTTAAATTCTGTAAGTGTCCCGACACAAAGTCATTTTAAATATTCTGCATTTAGATTTGATTTGATTTACTGCGTTTCTAAAAAAAAACATAAACAAACCACACCTTTATTAACAAACCACACATAGTTACATGCGATTCCATTTCGGAAACAAAGCACATTGCTATTTGCCATGAGGCGTAGTTATTGAATTAAATTCAAATTTCTTTCCCCTTTATAATTTTATAAACATAATCCCACCAAAATATAAACATAATCAATCATGTCTTAAATTATAGAATTATATATATTTCACAACCCAGCACTGCTTAAATTTTATATTTGATATTATATTCACGCACTCACACTCTCATTCATGCAATACAATTGTATGGACGTCCCTAACTGAGCTCATTATATTGAATTTAAATAGAATATTAAATTTTGGTTTTATAAATTTGCTACTTAGCTGCAAATCTGTCCAGAAGACGTCGCATCGTTACACGCGCACTACGGATGTTGGTTTTTTAATGTTCACTGATTTAGGTATTCTAAAACTGCCAATGCATTCTGATAAAGTTATACGTGGGTTATTTTATACTTGTTGTGTTCACATTTTAGTTGCAGGCGTAAAGTTATGCAGCCGACGGCGAGCTGAAATGTTCACATCCACACTGTTGATATATATATTATTCTCACTGTTTTATCGAATTCACTTTTGTATACATTTTAATAAAATTTAGGCTCGTCAGCCTATTTATTCACCCAGCCCGGGGAGTGGTTTTAAGTCGACTGCTGAGTTTCCTGTGCACACTACGCGAAAGAATGCATATTAATACGTGACCAAACTCTGGGAAAATTTGCCGTCCGAGTGTGCGGTTGAAAGCGCTGGCGCGCACTCCACATACCAACGCCAATATACACCCGTCTAGACGTTACAGTCTATTCACCGTAATTTCTTAGTTGCAAATAATATTGAAAAGATTTCACTTACAAAACCCCCTCAATGAGAGGTTTTATGCCAAAGCATAAAAACTCTCATTGACACTCTCATACTTTCTAAAGGGATCAGCTAGGATATGTCGCCACAACCCCCTTACTGTTTATTAAAAAAAAATTATAGTAACTCACCCTTGGTCCGATGATGGTGACAGTACCTGCATGACCTTACTGGACTTCTCCTACGAGATCCCAACACCATAAGGCCAATCAGGCACTTTACGCTCCTGCTCTGACGCGCAGGCCAGCTCAGGACCGCCGTCACATCACCAAACACTGAAACAATAAATCAAAAATATCAAAAGAGTGGCCTGATATAATACCATACCCCTAACTGATCTGTTTCCCCCTAGCTATGTGCTGGTTTGTGTTAAGAAGCACTGGGTTTACTTTAACTCAACAAGAATTATACAGAAGTTCCATTCTCTTAATTCACTACCCTTACCTTTATAAAATTTTTTTGATTCCAATCGATAATAATTAATCCTTTCATATTAACAAGAAGAAATATAAATCTTTATACTAATGCAATAATACTTCCACAATATTTAAACACATTATCAAAATTTACTCAAATACAATTCATCTATATCTCCCCCTTTCTACAATTCTTAAACATTTTCTCTTTTATAGAAGAAGAAAAAATTACTATTATTATTATTATTATTATTAACAGTAAGTGATCCGGCGCTGTTAATAATACTTATCCCCTTTACTCCTCCACACACACTATTTCCCCCCCTGAACTGTTGCGTTCAGTTGCCTCCACAAGGACTGAGGCGGAAGGAGTAAGCACTTTTTTCTTTTCTCTCACTCCCATCCTTGCTTCAGCGTTACAAAAACTTCAGGGTAAGTACCCCTACTCATTAGCTTTATGCCCCTAAGGTCTACCACCCCTATCTGGGTGAAAATAGCCTGTGTTCAAAGTAATCTTAGATTCCCTTATTAAACCCCATTAAATTTCTAAGTTTGACCAATTTCAAAGGCAACCAACTGTGGTCAGTTTTTACAATAATTCTGCCCACAGCTGATTGTCATCCAAAACCACGATCTGGGTTGGTAAGGCCGAGATCGCCCGAAATGTAGGGAATCGCATTTAAAACATGCTATACATACATACAATTCATGTTTAAATTCCTACACTAATACATAATAAACATAATACATAATAATACACTCATAATTAACATTGTGATTATTACATTTAAATAACCAATTCACATTTAACTTTGATCACAATTTACACACCTTACATTTTTTAAATTTGCATATAAAATCATAAAGATTTTATATTTTAATTTCAATTGAACTTTTATTAATTAGCCATCAATTATTTACTATTTATTTATCATATACTACCATTTAATTCTTCACAATTTCAAATTTAATATTAACCTTCATTTTACATTACCTCTCAGTTATTATTATAAACTATGAATTTTCTTTTATTTCACCTTTTCATCCCTATTAGTTTGGGCGATTCTCCGTTATTCACAATGATTCAATTGAATAGGCATTTATATATCTAACCTTACTCACCTTTCTATTATGCCTCCCTCCATCATTCTGTCTAACTTCTCTTGCACCGCTCGTCTTTTGGAATAAGGAACTGGATAACTTCGCTGCATGAAAGGTGTGTGTTCCCGTACCTGCAATACACATTCATAACCCTTTGCCCTTCCCGGAATATCGGCAAACACTCCTCAAAACTGCTCAATCACCTGCCACAACGATGCACGTTGATCACTCCTTACCCCGGACCCTCCACTACAAAATTTATCCTCCCTTTCTTCCCACAATTCTTCACTATTATCTCTCAACTCCCCTTCAAAACTCTCAATATACTCTACCTCTCTACATGAATTTACACCACTGTGTCCCTAAAATGTCTAATACTCTCTTTGTGTGTTACTGGTATTTCGAAATTCTTATTCTCTCTAACTCCCATTAAAATTAATTCTGCTTAAACCACCTGCCTTATTTATCATTATCGCCCAAATCCTTTTACAACATTTCACCTTGATATAACACTAGAAAATTCATCACTTCTCTCCTTATAATAATATACCTCAATTTGAACATATTATCTGTTTAATCATCTACTAATCATTATAGAATCTTAATTTCATAAAATCATTTAACTTCATTATCAAACTTTCTTTTGTACAACCTTAATTAAGTAATTAATTTTCAATTATTTAATTCAATCCCTTTAAAATCTCACAATTACTTTCATCGCTTATTTAGTCTGTAAAATTATATAAATTATGTATGTATAAATTATGTTATTATTAATTTATACTAATTAATTGAAAATTTAATTTAATTGATAATTAATATTATCAATTTCTACTACATACACACATTGTTTACATAACACATAGTACACCATAATGTAATACACAAATACATTTAACATAATGACATCAACACATAAAAGAATATACAGTCCAACTTATTATTTGTTATCATTAACCACAAATCGTTTCATAAGACAATCCATTTCAAAACCACACTGTTCACATAATTAAATGTTCATACACAATAAAACAATTACCCTCCATCGTCGAATAACAACTGGATGTCAAAGTTTGCTTCTAGGATATGTTTTATAAAGTAGTGGAAACTTGCCACTTGAACACAATACACTTGCACACAACATTCCAGAAGTCTGTTCTAAAAACAATTATAATCAGCCTGCTGTTTCAACAGTACCTACTAATAATGCAGCATGGCAACATTTAAACCATTTAAACGGTCTGAACGTTTGTTTCAAGCTGAGTATACCAAATATGTTTGTAATAGGTTTATAATTTAAGATGTGAAGTATATGAAGCCATTACTAGTACCTGCTCATTAGACAAGAAATTATAACTATAATTTCCATTATTTTTGTTAATGTTCTTTGCCATTCATTAGTTAGTTATTTTTTTAATATCAGGAAAATTTCAGATGAAATTTCTGTACGTGTCATTTTTGCTCTCTCTCTCTCTCCCCCCTCATTTTTATTTATTGAAAAAACATAAAAAACTGACACTCCTCTGTATGTGTCCACATTGCATAAAATTAAAAAAAATTAATCCAATAAATTAAAAAAAAAACTTGTAAGTTCTGAAAACATTTGTTCTAATACAGAATTCAAATTAAATAAAGAAAAAAGGAATTGTGTGCATGCTAGTGTGTGTGTGTGTGTTTTAATGGAGACATCTTCCCCTTGCTCCTCAACCCCTTTCAGAAAGTGAACAGACAGAACAATACCTGACCTGCAAATGGTCTTGAAACATACTTGTGATCTTGCAAAAGAGGATCAATCCTCTGTGTGTTTTAATGATAATTAGTCAACCAATGGACATGTCATGGACAACAAAATCCAAGAATTTACAAATGAATAATGAAAACGCAAAGATTAGAAACTAATAAGAAATCATTCAATAGACATAAAGAAACAAATTAGTAAAATTTATTAATGAATCAAAGGAATTCAGAAATTCAACTGATAATCACACATTAGTACATAGTGTCACTAATTTCACAAAATTTTTAACTATTGGATAGTGAACACTGGATTTCAATATAGTAAGCGTACACATATTAATGTAGGTTGTTTCACAAAAAGTGAATGGAAAAGAAAAGAATACACAATTTCAACTTTTTAAAACTGAAAACAAGAAATTCTTTATAGTTAGTGTAACGTATTGTGTTACTGTAAGACACACCAGTTCTGTTAATGTGCTAATTAAGATGCATTAAATGTATAAATAAAGCTAAATGACCGAATAAGATATTCTTAGATGTAGTGTAGTAATTCAGGTTAGGTCTAATTGCTCATTAGACTTTGTCTAAATTTTAAAGATGTTTAGGACCGACCATTAAAAACATTGTTTGAGATATGAGTAGGGAGTAGATGTATTAATATAATGTTACCCAACAAGATCAGGAACAATTATGTATATTAAATTAAGTAGTTAGTGGACTTAAAAACCTGCAGTAGAAACTCCAGTTTTTATAAAACAAATAGGGAGAGAATTGAAGATTTCTTGTTTGGAAATGTTATATCTGTTTTCTTCACAAGTAATTAAAATGTTGTTAATGGCCTTTTTTTAAGAGTATGAAAATACAATAGATACCTACTGTACTTGAAAAAAGGTGAATTTTATTGGTACAAACTAAAGTATAGAGTCCTATTTGGGATTCCCCTATTTGTTTCTATTCATTAACAAAGGTCTGAACTGTAATAATTTTGTGTGTAATATACAAGCATTCTTTAATATGTTTACGAGATTCTCCAATTTATTTGCATTAATTCAGACCGTAGTAACATTAAATTCCACTGTAACCCATTATTAATACTGAATCATTTGCGTGTTAACAGAAACTGCACACTGCTTTTTATTGCATTATGTTGAAAAAAGGATTTGAATGTACTTGTTTGGTTATACGTTAGATTGTACTTGGCTATAGGTTCTAAATTGGAAGTAGGTTTTAATTCCGGTACCTCGAATAAATACAGCCTTTAATGTTATATACAGCCTTTTATGCATACAATAACTACAGCCTTTGAATGTACACTAACTAAGGAAAATGTTTTTAAGTCTAATTAATTTTAAAAATCTAAAAGGTTAAGTTAGATTGTTAAACGTAGACACAACCTCCAAAAATCGTCTCTGTACCGTAATTATGTGCGATAAATGGAAACTAATTTCTGTACTTCCAGTAAATACAGCCTTTTAATAAAATATGTATCAATAAACCCCAATAAAATATGTACCAATAACGTACTAGGTTATACGTTCTAAATTGGAAATAGGTTTTAATTCCGGTACTTCGATTAAATACAGCCTTTTATCCACACAATAAAAAACAGCCTTTTAATGTACACTAACTTAGGAAATGTTTGTTACGTCTAATTAATTTTAAAAATCTAAAAGGTTGTTACATTGTTAAACGTAGACACAACCTCCAAAAATCGTCTCTGTACCGTAATTATGTGCGGTAAATGGAAACTAATTTCTGTACTTCCAATAAATACACCTTTTTAATGTACACTAACAAAGTAAATTTTATTTAAGTTACATTGTCGTACATAACCTCCATAATCTGCCATTAGTTACTTGTGAATAATACACATCAAGTAGAAATCTGGACACGGAAAATATGTACAAACGAGGAGTCGGAAGTTTAAGTTTGCCGTACCATCGTAAGCTAGATCCAATATCCCACAGTAGCACAAATGATTTTGAAAAGACGTCTCCTACGGTCGTTTGTGCTTAGACAACGTATCACGTTTGAAATAGCACTTCACAAAAATTTTATTTGACTCTTTGGTAATACACAAAACACTGTAAATTCATTTGCTCTGTGATAATCAAAAATATACACTATACGTTGATTATTCGTCCATCAGTAAATGTGTGTTTAATTTTCAATTTATTTCATATGAATCTTGTATATTCATTATCGTTCTTCAGAAAACGCTAAATCTAAGAATCCTGTGAAGTAAACAAGTGTACATCTTTATATTAGTTTCAATGTATGTGTAGTTAACAGGTTTCTTATAAAGATGGCATTTTATTTACTTCAGTTCCATGGTAACCTATTCAGTCAGTCCAGGTCCAGACCATATTTTTATATTCGTATTCTGTGGTCCAGACCGACCACCCAGACTAATCAAATTTTAGATAGGCGTAATGAAAATGGCTGAAACTTGGTACGGTGTAGGATCTGGATAATTATGCTTGAAAGAGTCGTCGGAAGGTAAAGAGAATAATATTTTGATGGATGTTGTGAGATACATATATTGTTAGTTTACATTCATCGATAATTTGTTTCCAATTATGTAAACACAAATAAATTTAGTTTGCGTATATTGTTTCCTAATCTATAGAAATTGAACACAATAATTTTAAATTTTTGAATTTTGAGAGACGAGCAAAAAATTATAAAGAATCTACGTGGTGAATTAAAATTAAATCAGAAAATTAAATGTAGCGTTAATGAAGAATTTAGTAACTCGTGTTGGACATAACCTATTTCGTACTGGTTTTTCATGTCAGAGTGTTTTGTAGGATGTTTCGTTCGGCCACAAGGGGGGAGCAACAACCGTCGTCTCCAGAGAAAATTTCTTCAAGCAGTAGTGGGTCACCAGATAAGAGCTCACCGTCGAAAGCTTCTGGTGATATTGAGGTATGTTATAGTAAGTGGATAAATTTTGTTTTGATGGTTAAGATTTGAAGTTCCAGTTAATTATATTGGCAACATTTGTTAAAATTTTGGTGGTTCCAATTGAGTATAGAATGAAAAATGACAAAGTATTGTGACCAGTTTGTCTTCAGTATCACTGTGATGAATCATCATCGTTTGGGTGAAGTATCAAATAAAACCTTTGTTTTCCTTTACACTGAATCATACTTTGTTATTCACTTGACAATTTGGCGAATGTTCACATGTACAAGAGCATAATAAAGTTAATTTTACTGTAGTTAATTAGTGTAATGTAACCTGCCTGAAATTTGTTGAAACTAAACAACAGGACAATTCTGTCTATATTACAATAATGTATTTATTTATTCACAGTGAGAGCAAATACTTGTCAATCCCTTTCACAGTAAAAAATGGAGGAGATAATTCATAATCTACTTTATGGACTAAATTTTGTTCAACTGGAAATAGTTATCCTAAGAGGCTAGTATTATTAGTTACAGTATATTGTAGACATAATTGTCCATCGACTCAATCAACCTAAACACCGTGTGTTATTTGTTTGAGGTTCAATATATAGGCCGATCTTTGGATCCATAAAACTATTTCTCTCCTTTCCTGCCATGTATACAGCTTATGTAGAAGTAAACTCTTCCCAAATTTTAGTGAATTAAAATTAAAACAAAAAAATCACTAAATACAAAATAACATTTGAAATAAGAATGAAAAAGACATCGGTGTAACAGTGAAATAGAAAGTTAAAATTTGCTTCCAAAAGAGCCAGAGGACTGTTTTTCTCAGCTTTAGGTTTTTATAATTATTGTACTTTTCCTTGTAACAGGATAGTACATCGGTTTGATGAATACTGTATTTGATTGTTTTTAAAATAATTTCAACCTTACCCAAATTAAATTAAATTGTTTTATTTTTTTTTATAACTCATTTTGAGTTGTATTGCTAATAAAATTAAGTTTAGTTTAGCAGAGTAAAACTACTTGATAATTCTGAACAAAGAGGTAATTTTTTTCTGTCAGTTCTTTAATATGGTCAAACTGACTTTCTAAGGAAATAAGTAACATGTTAATAATGGTTTTAAATGGTTATAATAGCTTTTTTACCTTTAAATAGAACCCACTAAATAATTTGTTTATTTTTAAATACAAAATAAATTTACACACACACACACACACTTATACAAAACATCCAGCTCATCAACTAACAGTTATGTTCTGTGAAATTTGTACACAATTACCGTAGGATGCCTTGGAGTAAAGAATGGCCAGATGAAATTACAGTATTTGTAATGAAAAAAAAAAAAAACCTTTGGTCTAACATTCCATGCAGTGCCTCTACATGACTAGAGAGCAATTTGTTGTGTTTGTTGTATATTAAAATTTGTTGCTGTGACGATTTTAAATGTATAAAAAATCGCACAGATTAAAATTTTTTAATTTTAATAAGTAAGAGTATCATACACCCTTACCTATACCCAGATTCCTGAATCAACTTGAAACCTTCCAGTACCAACACGCCAAGAAAAGTATTAAGTAGTAAATAATAATAATAATTACTTAAATAATTAAAAATGCGACTAGAGAAATAAAGAAATCCCTAAGTCATAATAAAATAAACAAAGTATTTATCTTCTAATTAATGAATAAATAATAATAGACAAAGTACGAACTATTTTCTTAGTGTGTAAATACGCACTAGCTTACTGAGCCCTCTCCCCTAAACCGTACGCGCATTCGGCCGTAGAACGTCGCAATGAGTAGACGTGAGTTTTGGTGTTGTACACATATACGTATGTGTAAGTTCTCTAGAAGCATATCCAGCGTGAAATCTTGTTATTGTGAATAATGTGTCTAGAGTGTGTGAGAAAATATATAAATAAAATAGAAAAAGGTAGCCAACACATCTCTTAAAAACAAAATCAAATGTAAGTGTAACATAGTTAACTACTAGACTGTAGTACTGCAAAGTGAGAACTATAACTGTAATTAAAATAAAGAAAATGTGAACTACAAGAATCTGCACAAAGAAAAGTGAAATTACAACATTTGGAACTTCAAGTAAACAACCTATCTTCGAGAGCTTCAAGTTAACAAAAAAAAAATCAACCCGATGTAGATACACCAAGAACAATGTACTCAACCCGTAGAAGACGACTGGAGATGTCCCAAGAATACAACAACAACCTCAGGTGATATCAAACCACAACTTTTGTAAATTTCCCCTTAATAAGAAGTAACAAAGAACTTTAAAGAACTTTCGCAATGTAATGAACAAATTATCAGATTTGTATATTTTGTAATTTTGTAAGGAGTAATAGTAACCGTAATGTATATATTGATAAATTAATAATTTTGAGAAAATTGAGACCCGGATCCGTGGTATTAAAACTAAAAGTATATGAATAAATTTTTGATATAACAAGAATAATATAATTAAGATTTTTGAAGCAGTAAAAGCACTATTTACTAAAATAACTTTCTTTAAAATCAGGAATAATGTTTGATTAATATTTCAATAGCAATAAAGAGATGTTTTCGCTAACACCTAGTGAGAGAATAAGTTTATGCAAACCTTGTCAGTTTCCTATATCATATTTGTTTTGTAATTTGTTAGTAAGAGTTTTACTAACAACGGCAGCTGGTTTAGTTTACTGGTAAAGAATTAAACTAGTTCCCGATTTTTGTGTTGTCTTGCCAAGGGGCGGCACAAAATTGCGCCACTCTGCTGAATTTAAAATTGTGTAATTTACTTGGTAAAAAAAAATATTGTTTACAGAGTGTCACGTACAGAAAATTGCAACATAATTATGTAATTGTTGTTGTGTAAGTTTATAAGTCGTTAACGATAAAAAGGACAAACATAAATTTATTCACTCAGAAATAAACAAAAAAATAAATGAGTAAAATTTTAATTATATAATAATAATATTAATATCGCGAGTTTGCCGTGTTAAGCAAGTAATAGCTGGTAGGGAATCAATTCCAAACAAGTTAATTCCAAGCCAGTTGGTTCATGTTAAATATGTGTTGAGGAATGTAAACTCCCCCCTTTGTAAGAACCCATCTCATTCATAACCCCTCCTCCCTAAAGCAAACAAAGCCACGTTAGACAAGCTCTTTCCTGTTTTGTATTGTTCTGAATTACTACCCTATGCAACTAGACGACACCCCAAAACAGCTGATTCTTTGTGCTGTTTGTTAAATCAATGAACTTTCCGTATATGAAATTTCTCTCTACTAAAATAGTATTATCGTTTTGTTTTGATTAAATATATATGTCAATACTGAGAATTTAATTGTTGTGAAATAAGTTATGTTGATTAATTAAGATAAGATTACATCCCAAAGCTGAATGTGAAATAAGATATATGTGTATGTGTTTAAATGAATTAATGTTATCTATTTTTAAACATTGAGAAAACGAAGTAAAGTAAGTGACATAAGATTTGTCGTTCGTAATACGTCGTGTGTTTAAAGTGGTTATTATAAAAAATGACTCAATTTAACCCCGATTTCTTGTTGAAAGACGAATTAACCTATGAAGCATTATGGCGTGGTCTCCCCTACTCTAATGTAACTGTCGCGGATCTTCGCAAGACGTTACGCGAAAATAAACCGGACAAACCTTCATTATTAAGTCGTTTGAGTGTTTTAGATTTCAATAGCGAAAAAGAAACGTGTTATCGTAAGTATACAGAACTAACTTCAAACGCACAAACCCTGCGTGATGAAAAATCCCCCGCAGTAATATTACGCACCACCCAAAGAATTGAGCATCTATACCGTCGTATCACCAATTTGTTGACCTGGCCCGGTGATAAAGGTATCCCTCCTGATGTAAAAAAATTCGCCGAGGAAGCATTAAAACAATTACCTGAGATAATACGTGAATTACGTAGACGATCCGAATTGTTTAGATTAGACGAAATCGAAGAAGCAATGACGAAATTAAATATTTCACCTACCCAATCGCCGACTCAAGAACAACCAAACGGTACTGCAAAAATTCAGATTCTGCAGGAATCCAATATAGATCCATTCAAGGAACGGTTAAGTGGTAGTCAAGTAAATATTCAAGCAGTAAACGTTACGTCACTCTCTAATGAACTAGAAAATATGACCCATACCTACGAATTACCTTCTCATTCGCGGACTAATCAACCTGCGGAAAATCCTAGAATGATGAGCCAAATAAATTTAACTCCCGAGCTCTATGGAAAAATAACCCACCCTGTAGAAAGTATGTTGTCCAATATACAAATCACTGATGGACTGAGTATTACAAAGCTCCTTAATTTTATCCAACATATCTTAGAATTAAAGGAACTGCAACAACTAAGAGATAACCAGATTTTGCAAGTTATTTTACCTAAGTGTAGATCTCCATTAAAAGATAGAGTGTTAGAATCCCTAAGGTATAATCAATCGGTAGAAGAACTTCATACCACACTAATAAGACATTTCATTCCCACCGGTATCTACGAAGAATTGAAGCGAAACTTAGTACTTCGTGCACAAGGTACATACGAGAGACTAGCTCATTATATTTCTGAAGTAAGAGAATCTGCTTTATTGTTACAAGTTAAATGGAGCGAACAACAATTAGTAGACAATATAATAGTAAGACTATCCCCCGAGGAGCGATCTCGACTAGCACTCGTCAAGCCACCTACAACTTTTACGGAACTAGAACTATGTTGTATACATTCGTCCGACGTCTGGTATTCTGACCAGAATAGAAGTGTTTCTATGTCCCAGAGTCAACAAAGAAATTCATTCCAAACTAGACCTATTGGAAATGATACCCGAAACTACCGCGATAAGCGATTCGTAAGTACACATAAAACCCAAAACTATCCCCATGTTTCATACTCTAAACCAAAATCCCGACAACCTACGACCGAAGTAAGTGAGGAAAGAAGATGTTATAACTGTGGAAAGGCCGGACATATTAGCAAGTTATGTAAACAAAAGCGTTATCTACAGAAAACCGACCAATCAAAAAATGTGTGAAGCTGGAAGACCGAAAATCCTACGTCTTCCGAAGCACCAGAAGGAAAGGTAACAACAATACTAAGCGTCAAATAAAGATGAGTAAAAATAAACGCAGAGATCCTTATTTAACAAAATTTATCGAGAAGTGCAACTCTATTGGTGCATGTAAAACAAGTATATGCCAACTACCCTATGTACAGATAGACCTTGGAGCAACGAAAACCCTTGGTTTAATTGATTCAGGATCTACCCGTAGTATAATTAGTAAACAGTTAGCCACCTTATTAGCTAATCATAAACTGATTAAACGTAGCCAAATGGTGAACATAAAGTGTACCACCGCAAATAAACAAAACCTAAAGATATCTCACAGTATTACGGTGAAATTAAAAATTCAGAATTTTACTTGGTACATTCCACTACTAGTAGCTGAAGAGTTAGGACAGAACTTAATATTAGGCGCGGATTTTATAAGAAAAACTGCTTTAATCCTTGATATATATGCAAAACAATATTTTTTCAGATTTGATCGTACTCAAAAATATCAGTTCCACTCCGAATTAAGTAACGACACTGTTAGTGAAACCGCAAATATTCATTCAGAGCCTAATGAATCGAGTCTAAGTCATTTAAAAGGAAATGAGAGACTAAGAATCCAAAAGTTAATAAAAGATTTTTCTGCTGTACTCACCCCCAAGTTAGGATTAACTCATTTAATTGAATATAAAATAAATCTTAGTGACAACAAAGTAATACGACTCCACCCATACAAACTATCTCCGCCCAAGATGGAAATCATGAGAAACCACATTAACAAACTCCTTGATCAGCACGTCATTGAACCATCAACGTCTCCATATTCATCGCCTGCATTCCTAGTACCAAAAGGAACTGACAAACATAGACTAGTTGTGGATTATAGACAACTAAATAAGAGTATAGAATTTGAATCGATACCACTGCCAGACATACACAGTGCGTTTCACTATTTTACAAAAGCGAAAATCTTCACCATAATGGATTTTAACCAAGCATTCCATCAAATTCCACTAGCTGAGGAATCAAAACATTTAACTGCTTTTGCTGTCCCATTTAATCTATATCAATTTACGAGAGTACCATTCGGTATATCACAAGGAAGTTCAGTATGCAGCCGACTGTTAGAAAAAATTTTCCATGATGTTAAATTTAAATTTGTATATCATTATCTCGACGATATAGTAGTATATAGTGAGTCAATGGATCAACATATTGATCACTTGCGTGAAGTATTATCCCGGTTAAAGAAAGCCGGACTGACCGTAAACCCTAGTAAAGTGAATTTCGCAGTGAAACAATTCTCATTTTTAGGTCACATAGTATCAGCCGAAGGTAAGGTTACCATCGATCCCGAACGTACACGCGCAATCCGAGAATTTTTACCTCCCAGAGAAGTCAAAGGTATAGCTAGATTTTTAGGTATGATTAATTATTTTCATAAGTACATACCCCACTTAGCGGATATAGCAGCCCCATTGAATGCCTTAAGAAAGAAAGGAACGAAATTCGAGTGGACTACTCAACATCAAGAAGCGTTTGAAACACTTAAAGAAAGTATTATATCCCCACCTGTATTGCAGTTAGCGGATTTCAGTAAACCATTTATCGTACAGACCGATAGTTCAAGTGTAGCATTAGGAGCCGTAATATACCAGGAAATAAATAATACTAGACTCCCGATCAGTTATGCATCCCGGACACTGACCGAGCAAGAAAGGAAGTTCTCAGCCTATGAACTTGAATGTTTAGCCGTAGTATTTGCTTTTGATAAATTCAAACCATTTTTGGAACACAAAGAATTTCTACTAGAAACCGATAATCAAGCTTTATCATGGTTATTAAATCACCCAAAGCAATTAGGTCGTATCGGACGATGGGTGTTAAGATTAAATTGCTACAAGTTCAAAGTGCAACATATTCGTGGAACTCAAAATATAGTGGCCGATACTCTATCCCGCATGTTCCAACTACCCAATACAAGATCTGGAGAAGACAATATTGAAACCACTATCGTTAATACACTAATTACTAATTTTCCCCTTGCATTTAAGGATATAGCATATCACCAACAACAAGATCCGAAATTGTGTAAAATAATCGAACAAATAGAAAAAGGAAATAACTCTGATAAATATATCTTGAGTAAAAGAGTACTTTGTTTTAAGAAGGCAAACAGAAAATTACTAAGAATAATCGCCCCGGAAATAATCAAACCCATGTTAATGGAGTACTATCATTCATCTACAATTGGAGCTCATATGGGAATTAGGAAAACGATACATCGTATTCGCAAGGAATACCACTGGGAAAACATGAATAGTGAAATAAAAAAGTTCGTGAAAGAATGCGAAATTTGTGCGCTGAGCAAACCAGCAAGAACCAGTCAAGTCGGAAAACTAATCTCCGAAATACCTACCACTCCCTTCTCGAAAATATACATCGACTATTCTGGACCTTATCCCCGCTCTAAATCCGGAAATACTATGCTGTTAATTTGTGTAGACTCATTCACTAAATTCGTGTGGATGTATCCTATGCGTCGTGCATTAGCATCTACGACAATTAAAATTCTACAAGACCAACTATTTAAAGACTATGGCACTCCTTTAAGCTTAATATCTGACAATGGACCCCAGTTTAAATCGAAAGAATTTAATGACATGTGTTTTAAATTAGGTATAAATCATATTACCGTGACCGAGTACAGACCGCAAGGAAATATAGCAGAAAGATACTTGCGTAACTTAAAATCAGCATTAATATCTTATCATGCTAAAGACCAGACAACCTGGGATCAAAATATTTCGTGGATACAATTTGCATTCAATTCAGCGTATCATGAAGGTCATAAATCAACACCATTTGATTTACTGTACAAGTACAAACCCAACCATCCTTTAACCACAAAGTGGAAAATCAATGAGTTATTACCCCGCGACGTGAATGGGAATAACATACGAAAAATATGGAACGAAGCTCGTGCAAATCTGAGAGCTAATTTAAAGAAATCAAGGAAGTATCATGAGAATAATAATAAGCTAATAAAGTATAAAATAGGTGATTTAGTCATGTATAAAACTCATCCTATGAGTAAAGCAGTTGATAAGATCACTTCGAAACTATCTTATCGATGGTGTGGCCCCTACCAAATTCGTAAGTTCTCACCCCCGTTACTGTAGCTCTGTATGAACCCAATACAGAAAATTACGTTCGCAGAAGTCATTTGTCTCAAATAAAAAAATGTTTTTCGTGTCAAGATACAGAAGGAAGACTACGAGAAAGATAGAAAACCTAGAATACTATCTAAGTATTAAGAATAAAATATGTTGTATAAACTTATACCGAAATAGGATAAGATTGTGTAACATCCTATACTATAGGTAACTATAAACTCAAAACCCGCTCGTACGAATACAAGCGAGGCCTGATCAACCTTAGCTAATGTCCTGCGAGAATGGTATTATACATGAGAAATCTGATGACAAGTATAATGAAGATGAAGAGAAAGAAAGAAAGAAAAATAATCTTTAGCGCTGTAAACTAAAAGTAATTCTATTGTTCTTACAATACGGTATTATTATTAGTAAAATACTCATGAGTATAACTCCGTAAAACGAGTGAGCAATTCAAGAAAAAACCGGTAGTAGATATAAGAATTAAAATAAGGTAGATTTACGTTTTGTGTATTTTATATAGTAGATGTAGTAGAATTTAGATGTGACATAAGTATAAGATAATCGATTGATGAATAGAAATAAGCTGAGAGAGAGAAATTTCAGTATGAAATATAATGGTTTATTAGATTTTCTATTATTACACCCCCCCCGTTTTTCATAGTTAAGTGCAGGAGGATGTGACGATTTTAAATGTATAAAAAATCGCACAGATTAAAATTTTTTAATTTTAATAAGTAAGAGTATCATACACCCTTACCTATACCCAGATTCCTGAATCAACTTGAAACCTTCCAGTACCAACACGCCAAGAAAAGTATTAAGTAGTAAATAATAATAATAATTACTTAAATAATTAAAAATGCGACTAGAGAAATAAAGAAATCCCTAAGTCATAATAAAATAAACATAAAGTATTTATCTTCTAATTAATGAATAAATAATAATAGACAAAGTACGAACTATTTTCTTAGTGTGTAAATACGCACTAGCTTACTGAGCCCTCTCCCCTAAACCGTACGCGCATTCGGCCGTAGAACGTCGCAATGAGTAGACGTGAGTTTTGGTGTTGTACACATATACGTATGTGTAAGTTCTCTAGAAGCATATCCAGCGTGAAATCTTGTTATTGTGAATAATGTAGTGTCTAGAGTGTGTGAGAAAATATATAAATAAAATAGAAAAAGGTAGCCAACACATCTCTTAAAAACAAAATCAAATGTAAGTGTAACATAGTTAACTACTAGACTGTAGTACTGCAAAGTGAGAACTATAACTGTAATTAAAATAAAGAAAATGTGAACTACAAGAATCTGCACAAAGAAAAGTGAAATTACAACATTTGGAACTTCAAGTAAACAACCTATCTTCGAGAGCTTCAAGTTAACAAAAAAAAAATCAACCCGATGTAGATACACCAAGAACAACGTACTCAACCCGTAGAAGACGACTGGAGATGTCCCAAGAATACAACAACAACCTCAGGTGATATCAAACCACAACTTTTGTAAATTTCCCCTTAATAAGAAGTAACAAAGAACTTTAAAGAACTTTCGCAATGTAATGAACAAATTATCAGATTTGTATATTTTGTAATTTTGTAAGGAGTAATAGTAACCGTAATGTATATATTGATAAATTAATAATTTTGAGAAAATTGAGACCCGGATCCGTGGTATTAAAACTAAAAGTATATGAATAAATTTTTGATATAACAAGAATAATATAATTAAGATTTTTGAAGCAGTAAAAGCACTATTTACTAAAATAACTTTCTTTAAAATCAGGAATAATGTTTGATTAATATTTCAATAGCAATAAAGAGATGTTTTCGCTAACACCTAGTGAGAGAATAAGTTTATGCAAACCTTGTCAGTTTCCTATATCATACTTGTTTTGTAATTTGTTAGTAAGAGTTTTACTAACAACGGCAGCTGGTTTAGTTTACTGGTAAAGAATTAAACTAGTTCCCGATTTTTGTGTTGTCTTGCCAAGGGGCGGCACATTGCGAGCAGTTTGTTGTATCTTATGCGTTCCTAGCCCATAATCCAATGTAATTCTTGCATTGGAACTTACTGACACTACAAGTGACATTCACAATGACTGAGTGATGAGTGAACACCAAATGACTGACTACTGATAAATTAATTAAAAATTGTTTTGTAGCTGGTTTCTTATTCTTTATGACTATTTTTATTGTTATGTTTATTTTTTCAAAACCTAATAGAAAACATATAAAACTGTGAAACAAACCAGAGACACCAACCTAATGCTCAGAATTACCAAGCATTCTCAAAAGTTGAAATGTCACATAAAACATAACTTGTACATATTTATTTCAATCACATTAAAGATACACAAATAACAAAATAGTTCACAGTTACAAAATAAATAAAATTTAGTTTGTATGTACTTGTATTGTTAATATTTAGAAATGTTCTAACAGCTTAAAAAAAAAAAGCTAGCGAATACAAGAATACAAGTGAAGTACTGAAAATTTAAGAAAGAGTTTGTAAACCAAAGCCTAGAAACTTTTTAGTGGCAAATTTTCTTTCTGTCATCTTCTTGCCTATCAAAAGTTATAGCAATTTGAAACTAATAATTGGTACCATCTTGTGGTTGCTTACAGATTGATAACTCCACTCATGTGCTTGTAAAGATTGCCACACTGTATGCTGAGCGACTGATGAATGATATTTGTCTTGTGGTTGGAGGAACAGAGTACCCAGCACACCGGTTAATTTTGTGTGCATCCAGCGAAGTGTTTCAGGTAAATTTTTAAATACCATATATTGGATAAAAATGTCAGATTTGTGGGTGCAGCACATTGTTCACACACACACACACACGAATTACAAAAACTGACGTTCTAAAATGATTTATATGAGAAAAATATATAGACGTACACATAATAAAATTAAGCACAGTAACACACATACACAAACTATATATAAATAAGTGAACGTTAAAAAATGCTTCTACATTCTGTAATGAAAATCGCCATTTCTTCGAAGCCATCAGAAATTTAGAGAGGGATTTTGAGGATTAAATGTAAATTGGTGCTCCTGTATAGTTTAGGAGCATAAAAGATAAGGTATCTCATATTTCATAATTTTAGCCAACGGTAAGTCAACACAGTTTAGAGTTTGTTTAAATTATCATTGCCCATGAGTTTTAACCATGTCTGAGAAAAAATATACATAAAACTGTGCAGATAAAAAGATACCCAAATAATAGAGTAGCATGTCTGTTTGTTACTTATACAAGCCGTTAGTCCCAGAATTTTTGTGACAAAATGACTGATTAAGTATTAATAAGATAAGAACCACTCTAACAGGAAGACACCACACTGGAATTTAGAGCTAAAAACAGAAAAATAAATTGTTCTTAATACTGTGGCTGGGTGTGATTTTCGTAAAACTGCATTAATAGATAAGAGCTGCAAACGGGTTACAGCTAGATAATAGAAGTAGAAGCATCATATTTATTGATGTATTCTATGTGAACAGTTTTGATCTATGTGGATTCCTACATGAACAATATGCACAGTTTTTGCATAGTCACAGTACACTTGAACATATAGGCCACACAGCTGAAACAGATAGCCAGTTAATGATAATATCTGTACAGTTGGAGGATACAGTGAATTTTGATTATAAATTGGTGGTGTATTTTCTTGCTTATAGATATCTTAAACAGAAGTGAATATACTTTGTTGAATTGTGTCACATAACATTATGAGTAGCCTACTTTATGATATGTCAAATTTTGATTTCGTTAAAGGTGTGCTAAGTAAGTTTAAACATATTTTTAGAACTTTTAACAATACTTTAGTTGCATAGTTGCAGTCTTAATTAAAAAAATGATATTAGAACCAGACAATTGATTTTCTTAACAACCAGGAATTGCTACTAATTATGAGTTAATTTAGTGTCTCATTACAGGATATAATAATAATAACAATACAATTTTGATTAATGAGTGGTGTCGCTGTAGCTATTATAATTTTGACCAGTGAGTGGTATTCTCCAGCAGTCAAGTTGTTAAGTTTTTTCTAGTGTTTTGTCTTCTTATTAGTAATAATGTGGTAATATTAACAGTGACTACTACCTTCATCATTATTGAGGCATAGAAATATGAAATAGTTGGTTTCAAACTCATATTTGTTTAAATTAAATATAATTAATTCACTACCGACTCGGAAAACAAAGTTTTTTATGGGTAAAAACGTAAAAGTTTTACCTGATAACCTGAATTAGTTTTCGCTTTTAAAAAGCCTTTGGCTATCAGTTTAAAAAAACTAGTTCAGGCTATCAGGTAAAACTTTTACGTTTTTACCTATAAAAAACTTTGTGTTCCGAGTCGGTAGTGAATTAATTATATTTAGTTAAGTAATGGACACGTCATGGACAAAGAAATCCAAGTGTTTAAATTAATTTATCCAGCACTCTCTTTGTCATTTGACATATCTTTTTCCTTTCTGATTATAAGAAAGCAGAACATTTCACTATTCACTTATAGTCTGTTTCAAATGGTCCAGTTGGAACATACAAAGTACATACAAATCTCTTTTTTTTTTTTGTATGATACCTAAATCAGCTTCTTACCATAAAGACACGTTTTGGTTAACCGAGTTCTTTGCACCACACTTTTTGTAAGAGATCCATAATTAAAACTGAGGAACTGCAAGGGCATTGTAAAATTTTAGGAACAATCCCTTTGTTCTCATTAGTGAAAAATTGCATAATTGTGTCATCTACATAGTAAAACCTAGAAATTTTGCTTCAGTATCATTATCGGTTGGGCAAGTAGTTGTATATCTCATGTACAGCAGTTTTATTTCCAATGGGCAGCGTAGTCTACTAGCTTGAACCAAACTGCATAGAAGGAAGACAGTGTGGTACTTCAACTGGTGATTATTACCCTAGGTGTTGCCCTTTACCCCTAAGGTGAGTTGGCCTGAGGGTTTAAAAACACCCAGCCATAAAAACTTCCTTCCTCATTCATGTGTCCTGTTTTCAAATTGTGTAAGTGCCTCACCAAATGGATTGAATGTTAGAGGCAGACAATAGAGAAGTAAGTGATAGAGTTACCTCCAAATAGAGTGCTTGTTATAATCCTTTGGAATACTGAAACTTTTGACTGAGGCACTAAAATTTCTAAACTAGAATAGTGCAATGTAGTGGACAGTCTGTAAATAGGTGTGCAATTTGAGATAACTCAAAGTTCTCAACACTGGCATAACTAGGAAGGGGGAATGAGGAAGTTAGACCCTCCCTCCATTTTCCTCACGACAAATGAGAAATGCTGAATTCTTCCTATATAATTTTAGAAATTCTTTGCATCTCAAAGTTTTTGAGTAAACCAACTTGAAGCAGTGGGATAACTAGGAGTTGCTCATGGAGGGGGAGATGGTGAAACTAACTTGAAGGTTGAATTCTGTATTTTTCTCAGGACAAATGAGAAATTCTGGAGTCTTCCCTTATAATTTCATAAGTACAATTTATAAATTCGTTGTGTCTCAAAGTTTTTGAGTTAACCAACGTGAAGTATGTTGCAAATACACGTACATTATTTACCAGATGTTGAGTGATCATTATTAAGTAGGCTCTAACTTTATTTTATTAACTAGTTGTTACCCTCGGCTTTGCACATTAACATTTGATTTATCCAAATGACATGATTGTTTCCAAACACTACTTTTGTGTCCTGTAATTACCAGTAGTGTTTGTCTGAAATCTCCAGTGAAAAGAAACGTGAAAAAACTATAATCAATACACAGCATGATTGTTTATGTCTGTATTTAATACACAGTAGGTGTTGACATTAACTTAAGATGTACAGTTTTCTGTAAATAATTCACTGCTTTAATATATTTTAAAAGCCTTACATCAAAATTCATCAGGATATATCAATCAAATTTATAAACCTATTAAGATAGTTGCCTCAATAACACGTTCTTTAAGTGATGTAATTTTCAACTGTGTACCATTGCACAACTGTGGTAGCTTCAGATTTCTCATAAGTATAATCGGAACATCTACTTTTAAAGCTTTGGTGTGTGTTGACAATCCTGATACTGGTAAATTATTCAGAAACTCAGAAAGATAATATACTCCACCTTCATCAGTTAACTGTAACACAGTACTATCTGAGTTGACAAAATAATAATTTTTTCTTCTCCTGCAATTTCACATTCACGTTCACATAACCATGAATCTCCATGAGAATTTATAGCCTCAGTATGCCCATAGACAGTTTCACTCAATTTTTCCAGTGAAGGAACTATTTGAAATAGTGACGCTGTTAAGCATATGCCACCATATACATCTGGTATTGTGCCATCTCCAAGGTTGACTCAATCGGCAATCATCCAAATTCAGGAAAGTAGACATTTCAAGATTTCAATCAAATACCCTTTAACTTTTGAGCTGAATGTAATAGGTTCATAGAAATATCGCAATCACCTGCCAGTTGGACTCTCATTTTGATTGTGACTGATACTGCTTGTATGTTGTTTCATAGACTCGTTCATTTGACAGATGCACACTTCATCAGCTCTGTACCTCCTGTAATTACCAGTAGTGTTTGTCTGAAATCTCCAGTGAAAAGAAACGTGACTCTACCCATAAATAATAATCGATACATAAATCTCAAAGAGTTCAATCAAGGGCTGAAATAAGGTGCTTAGAGTACCTTCTCTGTAAAATTTCCCATAAAATCTTCCTGCCTACCTTTCGAAAGCCTTTTCAAAATCCACAAACACATTATATGTCGGAAGGTTGAATTCTCTCCACTTCTCCAATATTCTATTTATTTATTATGTGAATATTATCTGAGCAGGATCTTCTTTTCTGAAAACCATTTTAAATTTCAGTTAAAATGGCTTCTGACATGGGTCACAATCGAGCGTTACGTATCCTAGCATATATTAGCAAGTATCATTGCAACATGGAACGTAAGAGGTCTCAACATGAAGGAGCTGGAGTTTGAGAGCCAACTGAAAAATATAAGCATAAATTTAGCAGTGATTAGTTGACAGTTCTTTTAAAAGAAATATGTTGCAAAAGGGTTTGGAAAGTTAAGACATAAAAAATAATAAATAAATAATTAATTGTAAATCTGTGAAAATTAAATAAATTTAACAACCGTTCAGAAATTTTAATTTTATTTCATTTGTTTTTGTTAAGTCAGATTATAGTGTTGTTAAAAAAAGAAACATATTTGTTTTGGAAGTTATGTTGTGTGTATGCAATATTTATCTAGTTACTTTCTTTTGAATATAATATGTTCTTTCTGTAATTTTTAAAACTTAACAATGAAATTTACTTGTAAGTCTGTGTTGAGTGTATCTGCAAGGGTAAACAAAAATGTGTCTTGAAAATTATGTTAAAGGTGATGTTGATGAATCCTCGATGGAGCGAATCACACGAAAGCAGGGTGGTTTTACAAGAAACACCTGCATGTGCAGCAGTCTTTGGAGAGTTTTTGCGATACTTTTATACAGGCCAGATAAGAATAAACCACTTGACAATAATGCCTGTCCTTGCTTTAGCTGATAAGTACAACGTAAAGGTAAGGTGATGATTTTTTTCATGTAGAAAATTTTAAATTTGTTACATCTGTTTTTTGAAAACTATGTCTCCTCGGAAAGAGATAACAATCTATAATCACAAACAGAATTAACACTGTTGCAGACTACTATAGAAAAAACAATTCCAATTAGCGCTTTCAAGCTTCACAGCTCATCATCATTGTCATCATCTACTAAAGACAATGCCTTGTCGAGTTAGCCACGTCTCTCTCTCTCTCCATCATTGTCCTCTTTAAATCACAGTACAATAGGAAGTTCCACAGCTCGTCATCAGGTCAAAAATATCTATATCTATATTTCCGATCTGCTGATGAGGTGTGAAGCTTGAAAGCGCTAATCGGAAAAAATGTTCTATAGTGGTGTGCAATAGTGTTATTTCTGATGAGACAATACTTTCTTTTTATTAATTGGTTAAATCGAGTAATAATCCCTACAAAATTCAAATTTCCCCTTTTATGTTTTAATTCTTACCTTGTTTGGGTCCAGGGTTATTTGCACGAACTCACGACCTGTAAAAGTGGTTGCTGGGTTCTATGGCGTAATAATTACTCTCATTTACTACGTTAATCAGTTTTGTTTATTAATTAAATTCAACATTTTTGTGTTCCTTTTGTTTTACTTTCCTTGCTACAAATTTGTTTCTTATTTCTGATACATTTCCCAGAAGTTGTTTATGAACAACTGTTTTATATAATTTTTGGTTCTACATAATGCATAGCTTATGAATTAATAAAAACATGAATGAATGAATTATATCTTAACTTCTATGTCTTAACAAAGATTAAATATATTGAACAATGCAACCCAGCACTTTACTCACTCATTCTTTCCCTTTCACACTTTAACCCCCCTGAATTTAGAGCTCTTTTTTATATTGGATTGTTATTTAATTCATATATAGGTACTTTCCTGTGATGGAATCCGACACGTGGTGGAAACACTCCTGGATTTTGTTCTTGTAATGGTACAGTAGTCCCGTGTAGGAAATTTGTGGGTACATGACAAATATAATTTTGTTGTAAATTCAATGTAATCGAATATGTGAGGGTAAAATTTCCCAACTATGAAACAACGCAGTATGTCAGGACGAGTTGGCGTCAAAGTCAAATGGTGTACGTGACCCACGACAGTGAGTCTGCTAACAACTACCAGACCACTCCTAGAAACGTCATCATAATGCCAAACGTAATAACTGCCCCGTAAAACAAGGACGTCATCGCCAGAAAACAATAGATTCGATGACGCGGTAACCCTTTTACTTGGGGAAAATACGCCATATTGTCTTTCCCAGTTTCCTTGTGCGAGTTGCACATGCTACAAACTGCTGGCCAGCAAACATACAAAAAGTAGTTAAAAAATGTAATTAAAGTGTAAAAGTAAACTATTTACAATCAACAGTATAAAAATGTAACGTAGAATCAGTGGAACCAGTATAAACACAGAGACAGTAAATAATTTGGCAGAACACCGGTTTAGCAATGAGGGACGTCTGACTCAATCGGCAATCATCTAAATTCAGGAAAGTAGAAATTTCAAGATTTCAATCAAATACCCTTTAACTTTTGAGCTCAATGAAAATTTATTAAATTGTACCGTTAGAATAATTTGTATGGGAACATGTGTGTGTGTGTGTGAGCTTGGGTGCGTGTATACCGGTATATGCATAGAACAAAATCACGAAGCATTGGCTTATGTTACGTGATATGGAAAACGTAACTATGTGAAAGAGTAAATTGCAGTATGTTTTAGATTCATTTTATAGTAACTTAAAGATAAAATATATATATGATGTAATTGTGGCACACTTAAGGCTGGTACAGCGAAAGTAATTCACAGCCATTTTGTTTTTTGTGTTTGGTGAAGACTCCATCTTGTTTTTGTTTTGTATGTTCAAATGTTTAAAATTTCTGCAATTAAAACAACAGTTTTTCAATAGTAATATCAGAGTATGTTATTTCTAAAAACCATTCAGTCTCTGTGCTCGCTTAACGAACCCGGACCCGAACGAAAAATGTTATGTTGGCAACAACGCCACGTGGTGAAATCAACATGTAAACAAAGCATAAACGTTAACCTGAGTTTCAAGGTAAGTCAAATAAAATATAAATGAAAATAAAGTTAAAGAGAGACTTAAATATCATTCTTTGTTCACGTTGTTTGTCCGAAATATTCTTTAAACTGGTTAAATTTTGCTCACTTTCCTTTTGAGGTTGTTATAACATTTTATACCCACATCTTCACATTTTCGGCCGGTTGGTCTACATTGTTCTGACTACTGTTTTTTCACGAACCGCGCGGCAATGCAACTGCACAGTTTCGAGTTTAGACGCCGACTGACGCTTAGTGAGTCATTTTCAAGATGGCCCGCATCATCCTGAGAGCGGCGACTTGCCTTCTCATTGGCTGAGCGCATTTCTCGCTGCATCTCGTCATTTCTTGCAATCTCGTAGCCGGCGACCAGGGAAACTGTACGTGATCTTCATGATGTCAAAATCGGCTCACGCGCGCTCGGACACATTCCGATGCTACAGATTTCGTCGCACCCCGCCTGGCTGATTGTACAAACTGACAACTGGGTGGTTCAAAAAGTACGCTTTGCTTATTAAATCCGGGGCTCAGTGTGGGTGACTCCACATTATTACAATGGATGACAGAATAAAACAAATCCCATAACTTTGTCCCGTTACACTGATTTGATTATAACCACTAACACAACTCTATTAATTATAAAAATCTATAATCATGTTGGTATGGCATGTTTAATATAATAAAGTTAAATAATAATATAATGCTTATTACTTTATAGTTTATTTTTATGCGTGTAAGTATTGTATACTATACCACATGTATTCCACATTTCATTAACTATCTTTACATGAAAAATATAATCAATTTGTGATATTATAATTAATCTATGAAAGTATTAAAATGTTTTGAGAATATCAGGTATCATTATGTCATGTTTCTTTTAAAACATAACATAACAGAAACATGTTTTCTATAATATTTTTTCTTATTGTTTATATTTAAAACTGATTGTTTATAAAAACATATTGTATTATACTGAAAAATTAATCACATGTTCTGTATATAAATATCAGTCAGTTACCTAAAATGTAATTCGTTTATTTTGCAAGTTAAAAAAAAAAAACACCAGAAAAGTAATTTTTTGTTATAGGATTTGACGACACTCTGTGTGCAGTATATGTGTAACCATATTGCTCATGCAGCAACGCATAACCAGTTGATATCTTGGTTCCAGTATACGCTGTCGTTAGGTCATTACCAGGTAGCTCAGGTAATCACGCCATCACCTAGTGGTACCTAGCATAAGTTAACGTTATCACAACCAGTTCCAAACCTATAGCTGGTGGTTGTGTCAGAATGCATGTTGCTTCTGCACAGGGCTGTTCTGAAGAATATGTGAATCAGTATCAATTAATTTAATTATTTGTATCTACTTAATGTCATGTTTATCAGTTCAAAAAATCATTTTAGTGTATTTCTTTCTTGTTTAATTTTTTTTTAAATGTAGTCTTCTTTTTCACTTCAAGAACTAGGTTATGTAAACCTATTTCAGCACCCATCTCTCCTGGGACGACCCACATCTCTTCTATCAAAGGCGTTATATTTCAGCACCACTTTTGACAATCGGTTCTCCATCATCCTTTATAAGTTATAACAACCATTGGAAAGTTGTGTCACAGTCATTGACAAGTTAAAATGATTGTATTTATATCTTTTACTTCTACCTCTTTTCTTATATTTTCATTCATTCTATCTTGCAATGTATAGTTTAATGTACTTCGAAGAAACTGCATTTAAGCACTCTCAATTTTGCCACATTCTTTTTTAACTATGACCCATACTTCACTCGCGTATGTCACTTAAAGGACGACATGGGTATTTCACATAAAGGACTTGGTTATATAAACCTATAACAGCATCCATCTCATCTCTTCTACCAGTGGCTTTATATTTCAGAGTCACTTTTGTCCATGTATATTGAATAATAAGTATGTCATCTGCACATAGAGGGGAACCTATACAAATGGATTTGTTAGACTGTATTCTTGTGGTCACTCGGGCATTCTGTACTCTCAGCATGCTGTCTGTATATGCGTGTATATATGTATATCACACACACACACACACACACACACACACACACACACACACACACACACACACACACACACACACACACACACACACACACACACACACACACACACACACACACACACACACACACACACACACACACACACACACACACACACACACACACACACACACACACACACACACACACACACACACACACACACATTGCGATGTTCAGGTGTCGCATAGAATAAGTAGTCAGTAAACTATATTGGAATGCTGTCGGATTTATTAATGATTTTACTACAAATGCTACTACTTTGAAAATATAGGTGCGCATTTATATCCCAAAAGCACATTTGATGGACCGAATAAAAAAAAGGCTTCAAGAAATTATAATAGTTTTGGCAGTGGTTTTTAGTGGATTACGTCTACTACAACTCAGCCTCTAGATAAATAAACCTTTCAAAGATGTTTTTAGTAATTCTGTCTGCAGTGGATGTGTGATGGGCACATACTGTCTGGAAAACTGAAATGCCTTCTAGTTTTTATTCATATTCTAGTGACTTAATGTTACAAAGGGATGGGGTGTAAAAAGCTTCAATAAGTGTGGTATTTCAAAAAACTTACATGATATCAGAGGTTGTGCGCTGTGGGATACCAGTAGATCAGAGTATTGCGATGAGGAGAGCAATCCAATACGGTCTTCTTTAGATTCTCACGTAGGCTTCTGCGCCCGGTGTCCATTATGTTTTTGAAGTCTTCTTCCGGTATGGACTGCGTCAAAAGTGTCTTGTATGATGTTTCACTCATATTACAGTGAATGTTCTCAGGTCTAAGTGACTAAGGTTGCTTGGTCACTTAGACCTTAGGATACTCATTATAATATGAGTTAAACGTTTTGTCATACAAGACATTTTTGATATGGTCCATACGGGAAGAACACTTCAAAAACATAACGTCTTCTTTAGACACTGTTGAAAAGTGTTAATAATTTGTGATGTTTTCAATTTGTTTCTTCTGCAAATAGTAATGTTTCATACTACTTGCAGAAGAAACAAATTGAAACATCACAAATTATATAATTACTGCAAGAAACATCGAGTTACTTATATAGAAAATGATAAAAGTGTTCATATATGAAAGTATGGCTTAATAATAAATATTAATGAAAAATATCACAAATACTATGACTGCATACGTTTTAAGTTATTAAAACATTTTTTTTAATTTAAACATTTTTCTTGCCTCCAGAAACGATTAAGACTATAAAATAGGTTATTTACCTTCTGTCGACGTTTCTTAAAATCCTTTTAGGATGACTCGAGTTTCAACACCATTTGGTGTCATCATCAGATCGGTGAATTAGGTTAAAACATTTCGATGCATATGCATCTCGTTAGATATTTAAAAGATTAAAAACAACACATAACATTATATAAAACAATAAATAAACTATATCACAATAAAATAACATTAATAAAAGAATATAAAAACAACGGGGCCGCAAACGATCCTGCACAGGAACGCACCCCACGGTAAGATTAATCAATGCCGGTTTGACCTCGGTTCAATTTCATCGATCTGATATAGCCAATCTCTCGTTCCATAAGATCGATTCTATTAAATAAAACATTATTGTTATGTATCGCTTTTTCATTTAGGACACGATTGTGATCCTTCTTTATGGCTTTGTATATCTCGAATCTTTCAAGGGTGTCCAGCTTTAGTGACTTTTTACATTTATGTAGGATATCTAAATTATCGTTGATACTTTTTATATTATGGTTATATGAGCTCAAATGTTCTACAAATTAAGTTATTAAGTTATTAAAGGATTGTAATAGTTGGGTATTTTCAAATAAGTAAGCCTAGTAAATATATTCCTGTTTATTAATTATTTATGAAATACATTTCCACATAGTATATTTAATATTTATACTGTTCATTTTTTGCATTATTTTCTAGTAAATTCTTCGATTTCTCTCAAAAAATTCATACGAGCTTTATAGATGAATTATATTTTTCCTGTGAAATATTCTGAAAAAATATGCCTGCACTTTACACATGAAGATGGAAAATACTCACAAACATATGGTGTACATAAACTTCTGTTGTCTGATGTTTATGTTCATGATATTAATTAACATTCTGGGCAATTGAGACTTGTTTTCATCACAAAATAATAAATTACTGTACTAAGTCCTCCAACAGGGATAAAGTTAAGTTTATTTGAGCAGGTTATTGTAATATGTCTACAATTAAATATAATTAATTCACTACCAACTCGGAACACAAAGTTTTTTATAGGTAAAAACGTAAAAGTTTTATCTTATAGCCTTAACCGGTTTTCACTTTTAAAAAGCTTCTTCAGAGACTGCCGTTGGGCGCACTGTCCATCTTATTGTTGGCGACTGTATCGACTTTTGAAAGATCGATGTTGTGTGTGTGGGGTGTGATATGTTCGAATAATGTGTGTGATTTGAATTATGTCCTTTCGTTTAGGATGTCGTGTTTATGTGTTTTTGTGTATTTGTTTATTTCCAATTGTTCTAGAGTGTCTAGTTTTGGCCTTTTGTGTGTACGTGTAGAATGTCCATGTTATTGTCGATGTTTTTGTATGTGTGGTTTGCTTCAATGAGGTGGTTTGCAAAGGTGGATTCTGTAGTGGAGTGTAGTGCCTTTGTGTGTTCAATGTATCTTTGTTTGAAGCTACGTCCTGTCTGGCCTATGTAGAATTTGTTGCAATCTGAGCAATTTAGTTTGTAATGCTTAAGACAGTGTGTACTCTACGTGTACAGTTTGGCATTCAACCCTTTACTTCTTTTAGGTGAAGTGATATAAGAATAGTAGTGTGTAGATGCATGTAAATAAATAACGTCTTAATTACAATAAAACTGTAATTGAGCACTTTTTTTCTTATTGATGAAATGTATTTTTTTACAGGCATGTCAGAACTTCGTTAAGTGGAATCTAGAGATGGTTGCAGAGACTAGCGACTTTGGTAACTTTCATCACGAGATACTGGCACGTCTGTTGAAGCATAATGACATAGTGGTGCACAATGAAATGACTGTTTACAAGTAAGTAATTTTATTATATATAACCACCAAAATCAGTAAATTTTATTTATTTGTATAAATAAGGCCTTTTCGAAATTATTATAATTTCATCTTCAGTTTACACTATAAAAGGTTGTTATTTGTGTTCATTATATTTCACTTCACTTCATATTGAATCTTCCACTGCCATCATTATTTGGTGACACCAAGCAAGTCATATATTGAAATAGTTGGTCATTTTCGAATATAGTCTGCTGATTCATCAATTTGTTATATTTTTTATGTAGGTATATATATAATTTTTCTAACTGTATAATATCATTTTTATTATTATTTACTTCTATTATTTCCATATTGTTGTTTATATTTGTTATATTATGATTCATATCAATAAGGTGGTCTGCTATATTAGAGATTCCCATTTTATTATTATTAAAGGCTCTGATATGTTCCATAAATCTCTGTTTGAAATTTCTATATGTTCTACCGATGTATATGTAGTCACAATCATTACACTTTATTTTGTATATTCCACTTAATTTGTATATATCATAGTCTTTTCTATTTATTATTATGTTGTATATACTTTTATTTGGTTTGTATGCATATTTATATTTATGTTTATCCAATTTTGTATTCTTTATAATGTATTGGAGATCTTGATATGTGTATTTGTAAGTTAGGTATGTTATATTTTCTACTTTTCTGCCTGTATTTATATTGCTTAATGTTGTTCTGTTGTTTAATATTGTTTTTTCCTTGTACTTTTTATTTAATTTGTTTATAAATTTACTGTCATATCCATTTTCTATTGCTATTTCTTTTATGATGTTCAGTTCTTGATATAATTTCTCTTCGTTATTTATGTATTTGTATGCTCTATTAATCATATTTTTATATGTATTTATCTTGTGTATCCAAGGATGTGATGAATTCTTGTGTATTGTTGTATTATTATTTGTATTCTTTCTATATACATTAGTAATTATTTCGTTATCATTTCCAATTTGAATATCAATGTCCAAAAAATTGATTTTTCTATTAACTTCTTCTTCAAATGTAAACTTCACATTACCATTGTATGTATTTAATTTATTTAGTATTATTATATAGGTGCTCTAATGGTGGCTGATTTAATTACACATGTTCAGTGTAATTACCATCGTAATCGCATAATTCGTGTAATTACTATGCTCTTAAAATCACACTGATTCGCACTGCATGTCCTTTTCATGCTGTTTTCTCACTGCACATTGAAGTAGTACTCAGTATTTGATAATTAAAAGTATTTAAATTTGTGTTACATTACCTTGTTCGGACGTCAACTGAAATGTTAATGAATATTTAACTCTTGAAATTCGTGTAAAAGTTAAACAGGTTATCGTCTAGTGTACTCGGCAGAGAATAATAGGCCAATGCAAATAAACAAATACATATTTATACGTTAATATAAAACATTAATTTATTACATTTTAATATGACATTCTTGTTATGCTCCCATTCGCATAAAATACTCCCCTCTTTTCTCTACATATTCTGTATCTTTACTTTTCAGCCCTGCTACGGTCCGTTATCGGACATTATTTAAGTACATTTTGATATACAGTTTAAAATAATTATGACCTTATATTTACTTATTTTAACTAGTTTAACTATATTTTAAAAGGCAACCCAGCTTTGCTCATTCATTCTTTCTTTCACACTTACACTTTTTTACCCCAGTTTCATTTTTGAGCTTTTTTAAATAATTTTTCCCATTTAATTGAATTAGAATGGTATGGTTTTACTTCTCTGGCTGTGTCCGACACGTGCTGTAATTGGTCTGTTTTGTTCGTTCACTGGTTCGTCCCAGAAATGTTTGTGCTGTTTAAATTTGGTTCACTGACTATTGTTAAGGTTTCACTGTTTATCACATTATTTACTCTAGTTGAATCCCATTTCTAGTTTTATCAAAATTAGGCCCGCGAGCCCGTACACTGAACCGGTCGGTCTACATTTTAAATTGGATCTTAGACGAAATGCGCGCTCACGCAACTGCGCGGTTTCGATGTTATTAGCTGACTGACGCCGACTTCGATGCTTTTCAAGATGGCCAAACGTCCTCCTTGAGCGGCTACTTGCTCCTGATAGGCTGAGAGGGCGTCATGTGATATCTCCTTTGGCGCGAGTCTTTTACCCTAAACTTATGCTCTGAGGCTCGCAAAAAAGTTCGTGACAATTACTCTGTTCGCGCGGGCAGGTGCGCACGCTGACACATTCCAACACACCAGGATTTGTCGCATGTTGCCGGTCTCACTGGACAAATCGACAACTGGGTGTTCCACAAGTGAACGCTGATTGTTAAAACTGAGGCTCTGTGTGGGTAACTCCCTTTTTTACCATTGACAATTTAATAAAAGAAAACCCCTTAATTCTGTACCATTACAATGCCCCCCAATGAGAGGTTTTATGCCGAAGCATAAAAATTCTCATTGCTAATCTAAGAGGACCAGTGAGGATATGGTGCCAACAACCCCCCTTAATTCCTTAATAAATCATGGGTAATCTAGTTCGGCGACTATGACTGTACCTGAATGACTACTGGACTTCTCTGTTCGAGATCCCAACACCGTAAAATCAGACAGGCACTCACCGCAGTACCACTGTGATATTACTCAGTAATTAATAATTAAAAGTATTTAAATTTGTGTTACATTACCTTATTCGGACGTCAGCTGCAATATTAATAAGTCTTTAAATCTTTAAATTTGTGTAGAAGCTAACCAAGTTATCGTCTAGTGTACTCGGCAGAGAATAATAGGCCAATGAAAATAACAAATACGTATTTATAAGTTCACATAAAACATTATTTTATTTCTTTAACATGACATTCATTTCTTTTTCTATGTATTTCTATATAATTATGTTACGACATACTGTGATAGCCCATTATAGGATGTTATCAACTAAACATATTAAAAGAAAACCAAATATTGAAAATACACATTATAATCCGTATACCTTAAATAATTAACGCAACCCAGTGTTTTTGTTCATTACGTAATTTTCACACACCCATACATACATATTACAACAGTACACATTGCTAAATGTATCGAGCCACACGTTGGAGCGACAATTTTATACAACGATACAAACGTTGCTGCAAATTTAATATAATTTAAATTTGTGGAGCCCCACGATCTTGGAGCGCCAATTTTATACAACGATACAACGTATACAAATGTAAGTGTGTCGGGCGCACGCTCATGTGCGATAAAATTACACAACGGTAAATAACAATTCTAACAACGTGTACGTGTATAATTAGGGGTTCAGGTGTAATTATAATAATGGTAGCCTTTTTAGGAAATTCAAAATGTTCCCATTTATTAATTTAAACAAACATATCAAGAAATAATAATATACAAATAATGATTAATTCGTTATATGATATTCATTATATATGGTTGCAAAATTTCTTTGTTTTCTGTAATCTCGTCACAAACATAAATCTTATATAATATTATTCATTTTTATAATAATATTAATTTTAATTAAACATTTCTTCATAATGTTATACTGTCTGGACTACTCAGTCTGAATGTGTGCTTTCAATATAAACAAAAAAATTTAACTACATTAACTAGTTGTTCATTCTTTCAAATGTACATTAAAATATTTTCAATAAATTATCAATTTAAGAATTATGCTTTCATAATTACTCTACAATTTTAAATTTAAATATTTTTTATAAATTATTACTCCAAAAATTATGCTTTCATAATTTCTCTACAATGCTTTCATAATTACTCTACAATTTAAATTTACTATTTTCAATAAATTATTACTGCAAAAATTATGCTATAATTTTTATACAGGACATTTACATCTGTAAATTATAAATTACACTTTTTAAAATTATTGTCTTTCTTTTGACAACGTTTATCAGTCTTTGATTAAGTCTTTTGTTATGAGGAATACATGGCTTTCTTTCACCTTAATTGTAGTGGTTCCTCAGCATACCCTGTCCTGGTCCTGACTCCCTGATGTTGTGACTCCTGTGTAGTCTTGAAGTCCTGGATCCTCTCCTCGTCCTCTGGGTCCTCTTGGAAGTCCTGGATCCTTTCCTCGTCCTCCAAGTCCTCTCGGAAGTCCTGGAAATTATGCCGTGTAGTGCTCTCGTCCTCGGTCTGGAGTAGTGCTCCTAGATGTAGATCGCTTGTAGACCTCTGACGATTTGTTTGTTACGTTACTTTTTTAATTACTGTTTTCCATTATTATGTTAAACATATTATTATGTTATGTTTGTATGTTATTGTTATGATGTTATTGTTGTGTTATTATGTCGAAATATTTATTGTATTACTTTACAAGTTACGATTAACAAAAGGTCTTATTGGTGTTAGACATATTGTCTAACTCTGACCAAAGTAATTAAACTTTCGCGTCCCTGACGGACATAGCGTACTGCCACGAATGAATACTGTTAGAAGAGAGAGATTAGCTCTCCTGGGCTTCTATTTATATTCACCAAGAAAACTGCAGCTGTCGATTCAGGAATCAGCCTGTCGACAGTTGAACCATGGCATGATAGCCCCCACTCTCGTCCTATTTCACATAATTGCACTTTTTTGCCAATTGCACTGTTAAACGCGGATTTCACGGCGATAAAATATTGTCAAATTTAATGACCTATATGATGTGCAATTATCATGATGCTCGCTCCACTAGTGTAATTATAATGCTTTAAAAATCGCACTGGATTCGCACTGATTTTCCGAATTACGTAAAATTCGCACTGCACTTGTGTCTGATTTTTACACATTTTTAGAAGTTTTTACCTTCTCGCTAACATTTATGGTTTGCTTAATATTAAATATATTCTTAATTTAGCATTGACTTGGGGTGAGGTTGCAAACTTTCAGGATCAAACAGGCTTCATGCACACACACTATTTACTTGTATACACACATGCAGCGGTAATCGCGTGATGTTTACTTGTTGGTTCCTGCTTGAAAGCCAGCTTCCAATCTCACACCTGCTCGTCTATTATATATTATTGAAATTAACTTAAATATTTATTTTATATTATATATGCGCATTACAGCCTATGCTTGTATTGTCGCAATATATATACTATTTCTTTAAATCCCCATTTTCTTTTTTAATTAATAGCTTTCTCAGAATTCAGTAGATAACAGATTAAGAGTTTGGTGCATCTTTAATAAATATATAAAAATGTTTATGAGTTACTCATCCCTTTTCCTGCTTCTCCTCATCGTCGCGTCACTGTTTTATAATCACTTTTTTCTCCGTTTAACTTCCGAACTGTTTTTACAAATTGTCACTGCTGTATATACCCTTTTCTGTCCGAAATATTTATGAAAAACTGTTTCTACTTAAACTTGTGAAGTACTAACTTCCTTCACACTTTGGTTGTTGTTTTATTAATTCACTCATTATTAGTCGGCCGACTTGATAGTTTGCTCGCGAGTACGAATTTCCTGACCGCACGGTCTGAGGGCTTTTGTCGACTGATGATTTTCAAAATGGCCAAGGATCCTCCGTGTGCGGTAACTTGCGTCGGGATTGGCGGAATGCATCTCGAGGAGTTTACGTCATCTAGCGCCTTGTGAGAAGGAATTTTTCAGACGTGCTTTTTCCGTGTGAACGTTGGCCCAACCATGCGCTCGCACGTGGAAATTCGCACCCTTGCTAATAACTTGCATTCTTTGTAACATGCTGTGGCTTACCCGGAGCTACAGTCCGTGACCAAAAATATACTCTGGTTAAATAAAAATGACAAACTTCAAATTATATACCCTCATTAGTTTGTACCGTTACAATACCCCCCCCCAATGAGAGGTTTTCTGCTGAAACAGAAAAACTCTCATTGCGTAAAAACCTAAGAGGACCAGCGAGGATATGGTGCGAACAACCCCCTTAATTCTTTAATAAACCATGGGTAATCTACCCCCCTAGTTAGGCGACTATGGCTGTACTTGAATGCCTCTACTGGACTTATCTGTTCGAGATCCCAACACCGTAAAGTCGGACAGGCACTCACCACAGTATCACCTAACCTTGTAACATTTCAGATAAAATTCAGTAACTGGCCTTATACCAACCCAAATCCTCAACCGATATATCTCCCCTTATACATACTGGTTTGCGTTAAGAAGCACTGGTTGCATCTATTCGTATATTCTTACCATACGTATATTACATTTGTATATTGAAATAAACATTCTTATTTTACAAAAACCTAATCTCAAAATAAGCAATACCATTTAGGTTAACATCTGATTATAATTTATTAGCAGTAAATAACTTTTATTTCAATTTCCATTAATTAAGTATTTTACCTGTTTGTCTGGTATTATCATTTCAAATCAAAAACTAGATTATTCAATTCCCATCATTGCATTTCTATCAGTTATGATTTATTTTATAATTCAAATCAAAAGAAATCTAAGTTCATTACCAAAAATTAACATTTTAATTTAATTAGATCATCTCTTTCCATTAAGTACTTTAATTACATTACTTAAAACTTTTTACATTAATTAAATCCCTTCACCTAAATTTTAATTACCTTATAATTAAACACTAAGTTACTTCAAAACAATCTTAATGCATTTAACTTCATCTGGTATTTATTTACTTCATAATAAAAATTCCTCTATCATCTTTATAACCTGCACATCAAAACTTTCATATTTACTACCAAATTCCTATCTTTTAATTGAATTTAATTTTCATTCTACACACATTCATAATTATGTACTGTCAATTATTACAAAATAAAAAACTTATTACTACCGTAAAATCGATTGCAACTATAAATTGATTACAACAATATAATATACACAGGATACTATGAATCAGCTGATATATTATCAAAGTAGCATAACCTCATATAGAGAACATGAAAACATAATACAACTTTAATTCATTAAGATTCATAGTTATTATCTACATTATAAAGCATACTACTTCGGTTATTTTTTATACAATACAAAATGTGATTATATACTACAGAGAAAATTATTTAATACAAGAGATACATAAACCATCACAACAACCTCCTCCAGTACTTCAGTACGATTAACACAATTACAATAATTATCAACGTAATTTTCTCTTTATTTAGTCAGAGCTTACTTATTAACCACTTAACAACCTTCTTCCACACACACTATGGCCCCCTGGTTACTAGGGGGTACCTCACAGGTGAATACTACTTGCTTTGAAATTAACTGATTCATATCTTTACTGTCTCTAACACACAATTCTGTACCGTTACAGACTGTAGCAGCCAGTTGCCTCCACAAGAACTGAAGTTTGTTAGGGTGCAGACGCTGCCTACACGTTCTTGCTTCAGCATTACAAAACATTCGGTATTACTGATGTCCGAGGACACCAGTAATCCTACTAAAATTTAGTCATACGCCCTTAAACGGTCTACCATCCCATTCGATGGATAGTCGCTGTTCCATAGTTCTGGTGATTCCCCTGATTTACCCCCCCAGTTAATTTCTAAATTCACCTCTTACAAAGATAACAAGCTATGGCCAGACTTAGGCAGAACGAGACGTAATGTGCCCTGACCATAGCCAGTCAAAGCTGAGCCAATTCCACGGTCAGGGTTCGGTGAGGCCGTGACCGCCCGAAAGTGGGGAATCACAAAATTATACTTTTATATATATACCCCCCTCTTTCAGAGTTCTACTTTCGTTTACTTTGTCTTGTATTTTATTTATATTGTAGCATAACAAAAACATCACGCTAAACATTTAACTTAATGCAACATAAATAAAGAAGAAAAGTTCCATAGTGAGTGAGAAGAATGAATTGTTTTAAGGATTACACTAGAAACTGTATATTAAGTCAATAAAATGTTAATAAGAATGAAAAATAACAAAGAAAACCATTGATCAAAATAACTTACTGTGTAAAAACCCAATAAACCAGCAGTATACCCAGTAGATTGGGGAAGCAGTAAAAAGGGAAGGACCAGAAAAAGGAAATAAAAGGATGAAACCATATTAATAAGGGAAATGTATAAGGTCAAGATGCAGAGAAACCACAAGACCAGAAATTACTAATATAATAATGAAGAAGGGACAAAATATGTCAAGATTTCTACAAAGAGCCTAGAAACAAGAAGAGCTATTCCAAAAAATGATAATCATGGAATACATACCATTAAACAAAATTAAAACCAATATATTTAGACCCAGTAACAAGTTACAAGATACAATCCCAAAGAAAACCGAATTGTATACTAGTTATAAGTATAATATGTGAAAAATTATTAAAAGGACTACCATAAGTGTAGCCAAAATAAGTGACAAACTATAATGAAGTGTAGTATAAGAAATCTATTGAAAAGACTACCATCAGTGTAGGGAAATACTATATAAAAACTAAAAGACAGTCTAATGACTGAGTGCAATTTTGATAATAAAAGTGTTTTCAAAAATTAAGTAGTTTTTATTTATTTTTTTTTCATAATGAAGACTAGAGACAGTTAATAACTGAAGGTGTCAGTAATTATAAGATGTTTTTATTTTTATTTTTTTCATTATATTACTAAAATAGGTATAATAAACACAAGAGACAGTGGATAACTGAAAAGTGTTATTAGCCATAAGATGTTTTTGTTATGTTTAAATGATATTATAAAAAAAAAGTTTAGTAGATATAAGATATTCCATTGTATTTTAAAATCATGTTATTTAATTTTCCAGTGTGTAAGGCAGAGAGGCAAGTAGGATATAGAAATGTAATAATTTTATTCAAAACAGTAAACCATATATAATGTACAAGCAGACTAGCTAAGACACCACTTTAGAAAACACAGACTAGTAATGTAAACCAAAACTGTCTATCAGAGAATCAAGCTATATAATAGGGATAGAATTCAATACATACAACACAGAAATCAAAAATATAAATAATACAGACACAATTAATAGCGAATAGAATGACAAAGGAAAGAAAATTAACTTCTTTTTGAAACAAATAATACTAGGCCTATAATGGTAATCAAATCAGACTAAACAGTAAATTAATCAATATTGAAGTGTTTTAACAACAAAATTATTAACAACAAAGATAATCACGGAGTTATTAAGAATATTCCATGGAACTATTATCAGAAAAAACAATTAAAAACCATTTAAACACTAAATTTGTACAAAATATGAGGCATACAATAATTATAAAAAATTGTAATTTTTGGGCTTAAATGAGCTTGAAACAAACCCAGCTATATATCCAAAGATGTAAAATTAATTAATCAATATTACTGAGTAGTTAGATTTACGTAAAATTAAGAAATATTTGAAATACAGTAAAAAATAAGAAAACTTATTATGTATATTTAGATGGTGAACCAAGTCTTAGACAGATATTTTTATAATTGAACAATATAAAGAGGAAAAAGATATAGCACAAATTACCCTAAAATGACGACGTTCAGTCTATTAGTCTATTGTTAATCGTGAAGACGACTAGTTGGAAATGTATTAGCAGAATACCGAAAAAAGAATAATTTTGTGTAAAACCGAGTGTGGTTATGCGGCGTATAACAGAGGTTATCTAAAGGTGAAAATAACATTAACTATTAATTTTTAACACCTCACTAATTCCAAACAACAGTAATAACACCATCAAACTCAAACACAAGAAATCAACAGCCATTTTGAGACAATTTTGGACCATATTCGCAGAACACAAATACACATATTTGAACACCGGACACTTCACAAGAAACTCATCACGAAACGACATCGCAGGAGAAGAGAGGACACTCTACACTATATTCCTGAACCAACACTACTTCGCAGAGAAGGGAATATCATTTTATTTCTACGGGAGAAGCTCAGCCAGTTCCAGCAGTATAGCAGCTAACTCGAGGTGACGGCCGCCATACTTGATTTACGAACCAGCACGAGTACACGGCCAACTTGAAGGGAGTGACGTCATTTCGTCGAATTGGTTCGATATTCATTTTCCTAATTGACAATTTAAATAATAATCTTGTTTTATTTCAGCCATAATAATTTAGTTTAAGAATACCTGTAAGAATGTATCTTGTTCCTTGCCCTCTGACCATTTCGACTCGTTAAAAGAACCATAATTACTAACCTTGTAAAAAATATATTTTGTTGATCTTGTTCACTACCGACTGGAGCACATATTAGCCAATGCCTTGGCCATGCGCAGTTTGAATGGCGCATAATTTTGAATGTCAATAAATGAACATCATTATTCAGTTACAAGAGTTGTCTTTATTTATATAATTAATGTTAACTATTTTTTTTTCTTCTAAACAAAAATAATTTACAGTGCTAGAATAAATATCTAAGAAAAGTACACACACAATTAATTAATTATTTATTAATTAATTAAATTAACCAATTAAACCAAAACTCAATATTAGTAAAAATTCCATAACTTACAAAATTTTATTTTATTATCAATCAATCACACTTAATTATAAAACATTATTTATATTTAATTTATTCTTTGTAATTGGTGAATCCAAAGTGGAGCTGTATCATCGGCGAGTTCAACACCGAGATCCAGACAACATACATAATTCTTGCTATCCACATATATTTTATTTATTTTATATTTGTAATAAATTATATTACAAATTGGCTAGCCCAAACAGTGGGGCTTTAAGAAGTCAGACTGATCCAGTGATAAAGAACAATATGTATATACTTATATATATTATTTTATTTTATTTTTTATTTGTAATTTGTAATTATATTACAAATTGGCGTCCAACTAAAGGGCTTTAAATAGGAGGTAATAGAGTTATAAAATAAGGACGATTGTCCAATTTCCTATTTTTAGCTCGGCAGCGGTCAATAGGTCGGAAGAAGGAGCAAGATGCACAGGAGAGCTACATCAAGGAAAAGGGCTATGGAGGCCGAGCAGGAGGTAGACATGGAGGATAAAGAGGCGACACCAGTGGAAGATGTGGAGTCGATGTTACCGCCAGCAGAACCAAACAAGCCTGCACCACAGAAGAAACAGCCGGAGAAATCCACCACAAAGGAAGATACAACATTTGATCAAATGATGGTGATGTTACTCAGAGAATTTAAAACGACGAAGGAGGAATTAAGAGAAAACAGTAAGAAGATAGAGGAGAAGATGGAAGAAAATAGTAAGAAGCTGGAAAACGATAACCAACAATTGAAAGAAGAGTTGGGTAATAAAATCGGAGATACCAATAAGAAAATCGAAGAAAATAGTAAGAAGATGGAGGAGAAGATGGAAGAAAATAGTAAGGAAATGAAAAGTGATAACCAACGATTGAAGGAGGAATTAAGAGAAAACAGTAAGAAGATGGAGGAGAATAGTAAGAAGATGGAGGAGAAAATGGACGAAATAAAAACGAGAATAAATTATTAATGGAGGAAAATATTCAGAAGATTGAGGAGAAAATGGAGGAAATAAAAACTGACAATAAACAATCGAAGGAGGAATTGACCCAGATAAGCCAAAAACTGGAAGAAACCAATAAAAAGATGGAGAATAATAGTCAACAATTAAGAGAAGAATTAAGAGAGACGAACCAAGAGAATCTGAACTGATTAGATGGAAGGATGGAAGCATTGAAGGAAGAACTGGGGCAAAAGATAGCTGAAAATAATGAAACAATCAGCAAGAAGGTAGAAGAGGAATTAACGGTAATCGAACAAAAGGTTACAAGAGCTGACGAAAGATGTAGTAAAACCGAATGAGAAGTACAGAGTATCAAGACAGAAATAAACACTAAAGTTAACAACATTGAAGAAACGACTAGGAAGACGTTGGAGGAAAGACTAAAAGAAACACGTGAAGACTGGGAGCGAGTGCAGGACCGATTCACAGAAAAATGTGACGGCATTGAAGCTACTGTGACCAGTATCAACAGTCAGGTGCGACAGAACTAAACAGATATAGACCTGTTCCATAGTCGACCGACAAGCATTACCAGTTGTCCTAACAGTGAGAATCGCGAAGGAATTAACTTCAGGTTTTATAAAAACAAACCGATGGAGTTCCTAGCCAGAATTGAAGAGTACTTCACCAAACACAGAGGAAATCGCTGGAGGGAGAATAAAGAAGTGCTTGACGAATCGTTCAAGGAGATAGCAGATAATTGGTGGATGGCGATAAGAGACGAAGTGACCGACTACCAACAATTCAAAAGGCTATTCAAAGCCAAATATTGGTCTGAATCGACACAAAATATCGCCAGAGACGGAATCTGTCATGGAAAATACAACCCATATGGAAACCAGACTTTAACGGCGTACTTTTTGGGAAAGGTGTGCGTGGCCAAACATCTAGAGCCCAGAATACCGGAAGAATGCCTGGTCAGCAAGCTCTCATACCATTATGAGGAAGATATAATAAGAGCCAGAAGAAACAGTCAAATAAAGACTGTACAAGCAATGACCGAGCTCTTAGAAATGTATGAGCATGAAGACTATTACCGCAAAAGTCGCAGGAGATATGAAAAGCCGGAACCAAGAAGTAACACCAATAATTTGAGTAATAATAATCGGCAGAATGTGGGCAACAACAATAATTATAATTCCGCAAATCGGAATAATGCCGAATACAATTATAACACCGTAATAACAATAATTTACCTAAATTTAACAACAATAATAATAATAATCATGTTCCTCGCATTAATAATAATGACAACAACAACAACAACAATAATAATAATAATAATAATAACCATCCACAAAACAACAACGGTTATTATAATAATAATCGTAATTATGTTCCAAATGGTCAGAGGAACCCCAACCCCTCTAATAACAATTATCATAGTAATTATAACAGGAATTACCCGAATGGAGGTAATAACAATAATTACAGGACATATCGACCCCATATTAACTACATCAGAGCGGAAGGCAGTGGACAAAGGAGGTACCAGACGAAGGAGCCGATATTATGAATACGAGACCTTTCAAGGAAGTCACGGAAGTAATCGTTACAGAGAGTACGAGCCCAGACGTAGTTCCAGCCTGGACAATCAGCGAAGACTACCTGTAACAGAAGCCCAACAGGACGATCGTGCTGAACCAAACGAAGCAGTTTCAGGACTCCAAGCTGATGCTTCCAATGGCCTAATCCGTAATGATGCGGAACATTTAAACGAATGGAGGCAGTAATAAACTCCAATAACCCTTTACTGCTCCAATCTGCTGGGTTTAACCAAGGAATAAATTCGAAGAAAAACAGAAAAAATTTTATAATAATATACAGTAATTATTTGAAAGATATCCGTAAGGACCTGCTAGAAGAAAGCGAAATTAATATTAATAATAATAACAATGAAATAATATATATAATTGCAGAAATTGAGGGTATTTCTGTTCCTATAATGATAGACACTGGAGCCAATGTCTCTATAATAAATCGTAATGAGTTGGACCGGATACAGCAGGAATGCCACAAAAACTTACCGGTACTACCTATTAATAATATTGTACTTGTAGGAGCTACCGGCCGACAGAACAAGACCATAAGAAAACAGGTATCCCTAAGTGTCAACAGTCAGGGCATTAGTGTGGATATGATATTTCTTGTTGCAGCCGGATTACCTTTCAACATCATGATAGGATGTGACATATTGCGCAGAAACTCAGCAGTTATCGACTTGTGCCGAGGAAAGGTATCACTCTTTGCTGAAGGTTCGACCTGGGTAGCCAATTTAACTAATAACAAGACGTTAGACTCCAGACAACTTCTCGACCACCAAAATAAGGTGAATTACTTGTCCAACTACTCAACAAACAAAACTAATAACATCAGGATTCGGAGGATGACCTATGGCAACAAAAGATTCAGGAGATACGTAACGTCCAGTGCCATAATACTACCGAGCAATTAGAAGAAAACCAGCTGAATCAATTGGTCAACATATATGAAAAATATCGAGCTGTATTTTCGGACGAACCTGGAAAGATCCGAAACTACCAATGTTCCATACGATTCAGAGAACCAGTAGAATTTAACCGAAAGTCGTATCCCATAGCACAATCTTTGAAGGAAGCCGTACGCACAGAGATCCAGAATATGATCAGTAGAGATATTATCGAGAGCAGTCAATCACCATACACTAGCCCAATTGTGGCTATACAAAAGAAAAATGGGAAGGTAAGGCTTTGCCTTGACGCACGTGAGATAAATAAAATGATTATTATTAACGATTGTACCTCATTTGGCGAAATTGATGAGATATTGAAGAGGTTCCACGGAACGAAATTCATTACCACGTGGGATACCGTCTGCGGCTATTGGCAAGTGGAGTTGCACCCAGCAAGCCGGCAATACATGGCGTTCATCTTCGAAGGGCGCAATTATCAGTTTAAGAGGTTGCCCTTCGGGTTGGTGAACTCAGTAGCTGTTTTTGTCGCCTGTATGGATCATATACTAGGACCAGAAGCGCTCCAATTCACGACTGTCTATGTTGATGATCTCCTAATAACATCAACCAATTGGGAAGAACACTGTTACCGTGTGGAGCATGTCTTGAAGAAGCTTGCTGAAAATAATGTTACCCTTAAACTAGACAAGTCCAAGCTTATAGCTAAAGAAGTACAATTCTTGGGTTTCCAGCTAAACAGTCAAGGAATAACACCATCAACAGAAAAGGTAGACGCCATACAACGATTCCCTATACCAAAAAACAGAAGGCAACTACAATCATTTTTAGGCCTGTGTAACTACTATAGGAAGTTCCAAAATAATTATTCCGAACTGACGGCCCAGTTTCAGTACCAGTTATCGTCCAAGAATAAATGGCGATGGGGTCAAGAACAAGACGAAACCTTCAAATCAATTAAGGACAAGTTCTTAGAAGCAGTAATGCTCAACCATCCGGATTTTAACCGACCCTTCTTTCTAAACTGTGACGCTAGTAACATTAGCTTGGGATCAACACTGTACCAAGAAGATGAAAGTGGAAACCATCTAGTAGTGAGCTTTGCTAGCAGAACCCTTAACCAGTGTGAAAAGAACTATAATGTGATGGAAAAAGAACTGCTAAGTGTAGTCTTTGCCTGCGGGAAGTTTCGGACGTATATCCTCGGATATCCAGTGACCGTTCGAACAGATCACAAATCAGTATCATTTCTGAGAAGATGCAAGTTAAGCCATGGTAGATTGACCAGATGGGTACTCGCCCTGCAGGAATACTATATACAGTGGGAGTATGTTCCTGGAAGTAAAAATATAGTAGCCGACGTATTGTCGAGAGTAAATCTGGAAGAACAAACGTTCGAAGGCGAAAAGGAGAGCATCTTGAAAATCTATAATATTATTAAGGACAGATCCGATTTAGAAAAGATAGTACAGGACATCAGCAAACACCAGCAGTCCGACCCGAAGTTAAACCACATTAAACTTCGTCTCTCCAACCAAGATGACACAATAACCAAATTTTATTGTGTACATAACGGAATATTATTCATCAGAACATCCCTTGATGAAGAGGTATGGAAGATCATGATCCGTACTACAATCGAAAAGGATATCATCCTGGACTATCATCTACGATACGGTCACATGGGAGCCATGAAGGTGATCAAGGCGATAGAAGAGAATTGTCATATAAAAAGTATCAATAGAAAGACGAGAAACTACCTCAAAACCTGTCTGATATGTCAATTGGTGAAAACCAACAATGAGAGAAAGGAGTGTATGATGATACCAATTACCTCACAAGCCAAACTGGAAAAGGTCCTTCTGGACATATGTGGTCCATTTCCCCGCAGTGGCGGACGTCATCGATACAAATATATTATTATCATGATGGATCATTTCACAAAATTCACAAAACTGTACCCTGTGAACAGAGCCACCACTTTAAAGACTCTAGGAATAATAACAAATCATTACATTCCAGAGATAGGGAGCCCGGCATCCATAATCACAGACCATGGAACGCAATTTAAGGGTTGGAGGTGGAGAAACACTCTGAATACGTTGGGCATTAAGACATACAAGACATCTGTCTACCACTCTAGCAGCAATCCAGCGGAGAGGGTACTGTGAGAAGTCGGAAGAATATTACGGACTTATTGCTATAATCAACAAAAGAAGTGGCAAGAATATTTATTAGCTACTGAAGAATTCCTTAATTTGTCATATCACCCCGCTATAGGTACCACGCCATACACGGCAATGTATGAAAAACCGCCTCCAAGAGAAATACAAAACATAATAGAGTTCCCCAGGAGTCAAGAATACAAATTCAATCGAATCAGATTCTACAATAAATTGGCAGAAGACCAGGAAAGGCGCAAGAACAAATATCAAAAGGCGATTAAGAAAATAATAAGCTATGAAGTCGGAGAAAAGGTACTGCTAAAAAACAGGGAATTACCCAGTACTTTGGAAGGCATTACCAAAAAGTTGTTACTGCTGTATACCGGCCCATACCTGATTATTAAAAACAATAATAACAATACGTATGTACTAAAGGATATCATTTCAAATAAAGTAAAAAGAACTTATAATCAATTATCCATTAAAAAATATTTAGAGGAGAAATAAAAAAAATTTTCCAAATTCCAAAAATTAGTAAGTACAACTTACACAAAACATCCGAAGAATTATGAATGAGATGAAAAAAGAATTTGATAAATAAAAAATTGTCAAAATTCAAAAATCAGTAAGGACAACTTACACCAAACATTCGAAGATTTATGAATGAATAAACAAAAAGAATTTGAGGAATAATAATTGTCCAAATTCAAAAAATTAATAAGGACAACTTACACTGATCATTCGAAGACTATTATGAATGATGAAAAAAGAATTTTGATGAATAAAAATTTCCAAAATTCAAAACAATAATAAGTACAGCTTACACCAAAATATTAAAAAAAAAACAACTATGAATAAGAAAGAATTTAGTTGAATAAAGATATCTAAAGTTAAAAAATAGTAAGCTCATATCATTACTCATACGAATGATGAGAAATAACTCATCAATATGAAAAAAGATTTTGTAAGAAAGAGATACAAAATTCTAAAGGAGAAAGGAAACCAGAATATCATATGACTTAATCGAAACAACTTAACCAAACTCACAAAGAAAATAATTTAATAAAAATGGAACAATGAAGAAGGACCAACTCAGTAAAGACCAAATAGTGAGACCAGAAACCAAAAACCCTGATACTATTAATGATAATGTTGTTGCAATAACCACTGTTATAGTGAAAGTGATAAAGAATTAATTCATGTTATACCATGAGCAATAAAAAATAACTCTTTGGATACCAGATGGTAGAAAGAATAAATATAAATACTACTTACTATGTAAACATGATGAAATGATGAAATGTATATTATACCACATACCTAAACCACATAATATGGAATAAGCTTTAAGAGAGAAGAAGAGTCAAGTGTATAAAAGTATTAATTAATATAAAGTATTATGAAGTGAAGAATCTAAAGATGTTTATTTTCGTCAAAAATGACTACTTTTACTGTTTATTTATTTTTATGACTGGATGTAGAAAATGCCATCAGTCTTATATTTTGAGCAGAGATGATAATGCCTCTGGACTCAATTAATCGAAGTGTTGGACAGCAGGGATTGAAGCCAAAAGTGCCACTCTGAACTGTTCCAATTAATTTGTTAGGGAATGTTAGGGAGTAAACATACTGGTGAGGAAGCACCAAATAAGAAAGAATATAAAATGATAATGTTATACACAAGATTGAAGATCACTTATTAATGAAGAAAGAAACTAATGAAGGAGATACACATCATCTGAGAGGAAGCAACGGTGGAAAAAGAAGGTATATAAAGTGAAAACATATGATCACGAAGAAAATATGGTAAATACAAAAGAATTAGTAGTAATTATTTCATCCATACTGAGAGTATGATCTGAACTAATCACTTTTACAGGAGAGCATATGTAGCATAACAAAAATATCACGCTAAACATTTAACTTAATGCAACATAAATAAAGAAGAAAATTTTAAAGTCATTGTATTGGTATCCGCGTCACAATTATTATAATTAAACTATAAAGTTTTACCTTAATCCGTCTATGTGATGTGAATTATTTTAACCTCTGATGATGGATTAACAATCCGAAACGCGTTAGAAGAAAAGAAGAAAAGTTAAGCGATCACATAGCCGGATTAAGGTAAAACTTTATAGTTTAATTATAAAGAAGAAAAGTTCCATAGTGAGTGAGAAGAATGAATTGTTTTAAAGATTACACTAGAAACTGTATATTAAGTCAATAAAATGTTAATAAGAATGAAAAATAACAAAGAAAACCATTGATCAAAATAACTTACTATGTAAAAACCCAATAAACCAGCAGTATACCCAGTAGATTGGGGAAGCAGTAAAAAGGGAAGGACCAGAAAAAGGAAATAAAAGGATGAAACCATATTAATAAGGGAAATGTATAAGGTCAAGATGCAGAGAAACCACAAGACCAGAAATTACTAATATAATAATGAAGAAGGGACAAAATATGTCAAGATTTCTACAAAGAGCCTAGAAACAAGAAGAGCTATTCCAAAAAATGATAATCATGGAATACATACCATTAAACAAAATTAAAACCAATATATTTAGACCCAGTAACAAGTTACAAGATACAATCCCAAAGAAAACCGAATTGTATACTAGTTATAAGTATAATATGTGAAAAATTATTAAAAGGACTACCATTAGAGTAGCCAAAATAAGTGACAAACTATAATGAAGTGTAGTATAAGAAATCTATTAAAAAGACTACCATCAGTGTAGGGAAATACTATATAAAAACTAAAAGACAGTCTAATGACTGAGTGCAATTTTGATAATAAAAGTTTTTTTCAAAAATTAAGTAGTATAAGAAAATAATAGGTATAAGATGTTTTTATTTATTTTTTTTTCATAATGAACACTAGACACAGTTAATAACTGAAGGTGTCAGTAATTATAAGATGTTTTTATTTATTTATTTTTTCATTATATTACTAAAATAGGTATATTAAACACAAGAGACAGTGGATAACTGAAAAGTGTTATTAGGCATAAGATGTTTTTGTTATGTTTAAATGATATTATAAAAAAAAAGTTTAGTAGATATAAGATATTCCATTGTATTTTAAAATCATGTTATTTAATTTTCCAGTGTGTAAGGCAGAGAGGCAAGTAGGATATAGAAATGTAATAATTTTATTCAAAACAGTAAACCATATATAATGTACAAGCAGACTAGCTAAGACACCACTTTAGAAAACACAGACTAGTAATGTAAACCAAAACTATCTATCAGAGAATCAAGCTATATAATAGGGATAGAATTCAATACATACAACACAGAAATCAAAAATATAAATAATACAGACACAATTAATAGCGAATAGAATGACAAAGGAAAGAAAATTAACTTCTTTTTGAAACAAATAATACTAGGCCTATAATGGTAATCAAATCAGACTAAACAGTAAATTAATCAATATTGAAGTGTTTTAACAACAAAATTATTAACAACAAAGATAATCATGGAGTTATTAAGAATATTCCATGGAACTATTATCAGAAAAAAACAATTAAAAACCATTTAAACACTAAATTTGTACAAAATATGAGGCATACAATAATTATAAAAAATTGTAATTTTTGGGCTTAAATGAGCTTGAAACAAACCCAGCTATATATCCAAAGATGTAAAATTAATTAATCAATATTACTGAGTAGTTAGATTTATGTAAAATTAAGAAATATTTGAAATACAGTAAAAAATAAGAAAACTTATGTATATTTAGATGGTGAACCAAGTCTTAGACAGATATTTTTATAATTGAACAATATAAAGAGGAAAAAGACATAGCACAAATTACCCTAAAACGACGACGTTCAGTCTATTAGTCTATTGTTAATCGTGAAGACGACTAGTTGGAAATGTATTAGCAGAATACCGAAAAAAGAATAATTTTGTGTAAAACCGAGTGTGGTTATGCGGCGTGTAACAGAGGTTATCTAAAGGTGAAAATAACATTAACTATTCATTTTTAACACCTCACTAATTCCAAACAACAGTAATAACACCATCAAACTCAAACACAAGAAATCAACAGCCATTTTGAGACAATTTTGGACCATATTCGCAGAACACAAATACACATATTTGAACACCGGACACTTCACAAGAAACCCATCACGAAACGACATCGCAGGAGAAGAGAGGACACTACACTATATTCCTGAACCAACACTACTTCGCAGAGAAGGGAATATCATTTTATTTCTACGGGAGAAGCTCAGCCAGTTCCAGCAGTATAGCAGCTAACTCGAGGTGACGGCCGCCATACTTGATTTACGAACCAGCACGAGTACACGGCCAACTTGAAGGGAGTGACGTCATTTCGTCGAATTGGTTCGATATTCATTTTCCTAATTGACAATTTAAATAATAATCTTGTTTTATTTCAGCCATAATAATTTAGTTTAAGAATACCTGTAAGAATGTATCTTGTTCCTTGCCCTCTGACCATTTCGTCTCGTTAAAAGAACCATAATTACTAACCTTGTAAAAAATATATTTTGTTGATCTTGTTCGCTACCGACTGGAGCACATATTAGCCAATGCCTTGGCCATGCGCAGTTTGAATGGCGCATAATTTTGAATGTCAATAAATGAACATCATTATTCAGTTACAAGAGTTGTCTTTATTTATATAATTAATGTTAACTATTTTTTGTTTCTTCTAAACAAAAATAATTTACAGTGCTAGAATAAATATCTAAGAAAAGTACACACACAATTAATTATTTATTAATTAATTAAATTAACCAATTAAACCAAAACTCAATATTAGTAAACATTCCATAACTTACAAAATTTTATTTTATTATCAATCAATCACACTTAATTATAAAACATTATTTATATTTAATTTATTCTTTGTAATTGGTGAATCCAAAGTGGAGCTGTATCATCGGCGAGTTCAACACCGAGATCCAGACAACATACATAATTCTTGCTATCTACATATATTTTATTTATTTTATATTTGTAATAAATTATATTACAAATTGGCTAGCCCAAACAGTGGGGCTTTAAGAAGTCAGACTGATCCAGTGATAAAGAACAATATATACATACTTATATATATTATTTTATTTTATTTTTTATTTGTAATTTGTAATTATAGTACAATATTTATCGTCATTTCACCTTTCATTCCAGCAATAATCTCACTCCGTTTCTCTAATTTATTATTTATTTCAACAAACTTCTCACTCACTCCACTAAAACTCATTTATACTTTCAAATTGGCTGGTCATATTTAAATTACTCATTTTTAGTTTGCTTGTTATGTTCGCAAATTTGTTATTTATGTCTACTAACTTCTCGTCTTGTTTGTTAAATTATTATTTATTTCTGCTTTTATCTCTACGCTATCTTTGTTTTGTTGGTCAAATTTATTATTCATCTCTATGCTATTTGCATTTATCTCTGATTTGATTTCCGTTTTAAACTCATTTAAACTCGTGTTCAAATTATCGTTATTCTTATTTTGTTGTTCAAACTTATTATTCATCTCTGACTTGATTTCAGTTTTAAACTCATTCAAATTATTATTATTATTTTTCATTACTTCCATAATCAACGCTAATTGATTAAATATATCTACATTATTGCTTTTGCTATTCTTAGCATCTACCGTTTCAATTTCATCTGCTATTTCGTCTACGCTCTCGTTAACATTTTCGTTCGTCGATACTAAATCGTCTTGTGTAACGTCTAATATTGACCCCCCGGCTATACTCTCACATAAATTTGCATTCGTATTTTTCTCTGCCATTTTTGACTAGGTTGTAAATTATTTTAATTTAATTAATTTTAATTTACAACGTCCCTGTTCGGGCGCCAACTGTGATATTACTCAGTAATTAATAATTAAAAGTATTTAAATTTGTGTTACATTGTAACTGTTTGTTTTTATCGTTTAATTAGTTACCATAAAAATTGTACTTTTGTATGTACTAGTAAATGACTATCACTTTTTCAACCGGATGCCATGTTGTACAATTTGACAACATTACACAAATTTACTTTTCGGGCCAGGATTCGTGCAACACGAACCATGTTTGTGAAATATCCTACCTGAAATAAAACGTACACAAAATATCATATATAAATTACTTTTATTAGTATGTAACTTGAATATTAATACATATTGAAAAATGACTCGAACCCACATATTACGCCACGGGCGTTTGCAAAACAATTTTACCCTCCAAAATCATGACATGTATTTATGAAATATGTAAATATTACGTATTATATAAAGATTATATAGTAATAGATTGAACATATGAATATCTTTGTCGCACAACCCAGCACTTAGAAATCATAAGTCACTCTCCCTCTCACTCTCTCTCTCTCACTCTGGTACAATTTCTTGCTTTCTTTTAATGAGCTCATTCTTTTAAAGTCTTAATACTGAGTGAATTGAATTTTATTTTGGTCATTATTGTGAAATTAGGTTTTATTTGAAATTAAAAGAAAATAGGATGTTGGAACGTTCTCACCAAAATTGTAGCGGTTGTTCGTTCGGTAAAACTACGCACACCGCGAGTTTACCGTTTACGTTACCGGTCACATCTTGTAGTTGTAGATTTACAGCACTGTTTTTAATATAGTTAATTAACCACTTTTAGTGGTGTGAAAGTTAAAATTCACTTTCCGTGAACGAGTTGCCGGCCGGCTGTGATCACGTTCCCTGATGAAATGACACAGATCCTTTGTCACAAATTTCTGAGGTGGGGTGAAGCTACGTCACCCGGCTATTGTTTGGTTGTTGACAGTTTCATCAACACATTCCTCGTCGCTGGCGTAATCAAGGATCGTCGCTTTTATCTCAATAAACGACATACGGTTTTTTGCTGGTTTTCATGTTTTTTGCTATGAAACATATTTATGGGTTTTTATACCATATTTAGGTTGATTAAAAATTGTACCATAATTGTACCATTACAAAACCCCCTCAATGAAAGATTTTGTGCCGAAGCATAAAAACTTTCATTGACCCTTTCATACTTCCTAAAGGGATCAGCCAGGATAGGTCGCCACAACCCCCTTACAATTTATATAAAAGAAAACAATAACTCACCCGTGGTCTGATGATGATGACAGTACCTGCATGACCTTACTGGACTTCTCCTTCGAGATGCCAACACCATAAGGCCACTTAGGCGCATAACGCCTCTGCTCTGACGCGCTGGCCAGCTCAGGACCGCTGTCATATCACCAAACACTGAAACAATATATGGAAAATATCAACATAGTGGCTTGGTATATTACTCTATCCTTAACTGATCTGGTTCCCCTTAGCTAGGTGCTGGTTTGTGCTAATAAGCACTGGGTTTTCTTGACATACTACTAAAATGTAGTCCTACAAATATACTACTAAAATCTAATTATAAAAAATGTAACCCACAAGAATTATATAGAATTTCCCTTCTCAATATGGACTACCCTGAATTAATAAATTGTTTCGATTCCCATCGATAATATTTAACTCTTTCCATTTTATAATTATTATAATTACAAAAGAAACATATTGATATAAAAAGAATTATAACTGAAAATATGAAAATTCCCATATAAATCTCCCAAACGTGGAGAAAAACAAACTATAGACAAAATAATTAATAAATCTTTATGGTATTATTTATTCATAAATCTTATTGAATTGTTAAATTAAAATCATTATTATTATTATTATTAACAGGTAATAGTTGGCGCTGTTAATGATATTTACCCCTCTTTCTCCTCCACACACTCTATTTCCATAAATCATGTTAAAATTTTATAACATAATACATAATACATTTTACATAATAATACATTGATACATTTTAATACACATGATCATTATATCAATACATTTAATACATTTTAAATTCATATTTAATCTTGAGTAAGATTTGCATATTCTATCTAAAGTTGCATTTAAATTAAAAAATTACGATTTCAATTAATTAATTAATTAGACATCAATTATTTATCATAATTATAAAATTCATTTCAAATTTATTATATTATTATTATTATTATTAGTATAATATTATTATTATTTTATTTCCTTTCTATTCTGAAATTTTTTTCTACCTACCTAACTACCTAACCTTTCACATTCTAATCATTGTTTAGTCTTGGTGACTCCTGTACTTATTATAATCTTACTCACCTTTCTTCTAACTAACAACCAAATTTACCTATCATGACACCAATATCTCAATTATAAACACCTTTACTAATTTCATTTAAATCCTATGGCACCGCTCGTCTTTGTACAGAGATGGGTGTTCCCTAACTGGCTATATACATCCATAATATTTTGCCCTTCCAAAAAAAATTCGGCAAACACTCCCTAAAACTACGCTATTACCTGCCACAACGCTATAAGTTGGCTACTCCTTATCACCTCACCCCCCACTACAACATATCATCAACAACAAATATATGTTTGACCTTGACTTTACTCACCTCTACAAATAATCACTAACTACTGTGTCCCTAAATATCTAATACTCTCTTGGTATTATTTACTTCAAAATTTTTAACTATCTAACTCCCATTTACTACAATTAAATAACTCACATGCTTCTATTTAGACCCAGGCTCTATCCCTGTTTAAACATTCTACTTTACTGTAATCAATGACAATTGTCTTATAAAATTCATCTCTCACCTACTCATAACAGTACCTCTCACTTTTCAAATATATATATATATATATATATATATATTCTTATTTAATCATTTATTTAATTATTCATTAGGAATTACCTTCATTACAAAGTAAATAATAATTGAACTTCATTAAAAACTTTTTATTAATTAATAATTTACTTCTGTTATAAAGGTAGCACAACTTTCTTTTGTACTATTTTAACTCAATATTTGACCTTTAACTATTATTCATTATTATTATTATTCAACTATTTAAAGAATTTTACTTATTTAATTAAACAAAACATGTTAATTATTAAAATACATCATAACTAGTGTACACAAAATATACCTGTAATACAACATCAAAAATACATAAATACATTGATATATAAATACATATAAAACAATGAAAAATATACACTCCAAACACATTATTTTGTTATTTATCAAACTCAGTCCATAGCAGTCCAATTCAATACCACTGTTCACATATATTTAATGTTCATTACACAATTGAAACACACTATCCTCCATCATTGAATAACATCCGAATCTTAGGTCTATTTAATTTATTTTTTAATGAAAACATTTTATGATTAGAAACATTATAATCATATTCATATATTAAACAATTATCAAACGAATATCTCAAGTCTCGATCGAGTAGGGTTCTGTCTATCTCAGTAATATCACATGTTATAATTTGGTTATTCATCTTGTAATGATCATCATAATTTTCTACCACAGGTAAGTACTTAAAACCATTATTCTCATCATTTATTGTTATTTAAATTTCATTTTTACTATAAGTATTCATTATTTTCATATACCATATCTATGCCTAACCTTTCTACCAATTCTCTGTACTTTCTATTTACTTAAAAAATTTTTTTATTACTTTTTCTCACAATATCTCTCTATATTTTCTTTCTTAACATATTTCTCTCCATAACACCAATTTACACTCTCTCTCTCCAAATATGCAGGGGTCCCTAACTTCAAATTATTGCACCACTTATTAGGTACACAAAAACACCAAGAAACTTTATTTGTAGACCTTTCGTCTCCCAAATATAAATTGAAGGAACTCTTGTCCTTATAAAAAATACGTGAGGACTTTTCTTCACCCCCTAACACAACATCAAAAGAAAATTCTACCCCCTGCATCCCTTGTACAAAAATACTTTCTCTCAACTCTCTTTCTGACTCAATACACTCAAACACTTCATTATCACTCCTAATACTTTCATTATCATTTTCTAATATTATATTCTTACTACTTGTAATATTCTTACTATCTGTAAATTCATTATTCACATTATCATTGTTGTTTACTTTATTAGTCAGTACTTCGTTTTTCGTACTGTTTTCACTACCACTCACCTTCTGGGTTTCTAGTTGACTTAAATTCTCGTCTAATTTTGTAATGACCTTGTCAAACTGCTTAATGAGCTTATCGTGACCTATTTTAATTTCATTCTTTAGTTCATCGAGTTGTTTATCAAAACTATCAAACTTGTCATTCAATTTTGTAAATTTGATATTAGAATCGCTTTTTTGCTCATTTAATTTTTTGTCTAATTTTAATAGTAATTGCATCATGGCACTACTATCATCTGTTTTATTTTCTGGACTAACTGACATGGATGTAGAGACCTTCTCGGTTTCTACATATACAACAGATACAGGTGTATCTGCTTCGTCAACCTGACTAATTTGAGTTGGCTGAACATCCATTTCACTAGTTAAATTTATATCAGCTGTACTGATTTCTATTTCAATATTATCCTTATTATTGATGTTTACAATTGTATGTTACTAAAACATATATGTTTATAACCTAAAATTTTAACCTTACCTTGCGCACGTGTTACGTACTTTAGCGCTATTATCTCAGGTAGTTATTTCACAACCGGTAGGTATACTCTACATAAAATTATGTTTTATGTAGAGTCCATGTTCGGCACGCGCCATCTGTAACTATTTGTTTTTTATCGTTTAATTAGTTACCATAAAAATTGTACTTTTGTATGTACTAGTAAATGACTATCACTTTTTCAACCGGATGCCATGTTGTACAATTTGACAACATTACACAAATTTACTTTTCGGGCCAGGATTCGTGCAACACGAACCATGTTTGTGAAATATCCTACCTGAAATAAAACGTACACAAAATATCATATATAAATTACTTTTATTAGTATGTAACTTGAATATTAATACATATTGAAAAATGACTCGAACCCACATATTACGCCACGGGCGTTTGCAAAACAATTTTACCCTCCAAAATCATGACATGTATTTATGAAATATGTAAATATTACGTATTATATAAAGATTATATAGTAATAGATTGAACATATGAATATCTTTGTCGCACAACCCAGCACTTAGAAATCATAAGTCACTCTCCCTCTCACTCTCTCTCTCTCACTCTGGTACAATTTCTTGCTTTCTTTTAATGAGCTCATTCTTTTAAAGTCTTAATACTGAGTGAATTGAATTTTATTTTGGTCATTATTGTGAAATTAGGTTTTATTTGAAATTAAAAGAAAATAGGATGTTGGAACGTTCTCACCAAAATTGTAGCGGTTGTTCGTTCGGTAAAACTACGCACACCGCGAGTTTACCGTTTACGTTACCGGTCACATCTTGTAGTTGTAGATTTACAGCACTGTTTTTAATATAGTTAATTAACCACTTTTAGTGGTGTGAAAGTTAAAATTCACTTTCCGTGAACGAGTTGCCGGCCGGCTGTGATCACGTTCCCTGATGAAATGACACAGATCCTTTGTCACAAATTTCTGAGGTGGGGTGAAGCTACGTCACCCGGCTATTGTTTGGTTGTTGACAGTTTCATCAACACATTCCTCGTCGCTGGCGTAATCAAGGATCGTCGCTTTTATCTCAATAAACGACATACGGTTTTTTGCTGGTTTTCATGTTTTTTGCTATGAAACAGTCAGAATCCTGGCAAATATTTATATAGTCCACTCACGGTATATTTATAAAGATTATTAAATGTTTATTTAATTTTGACCAAATTACTACAAATGAAGGAATACAATATTTATGGTTTTTTATACCATATTTAGGTTGATTAAAAATTGTACCATAATTGTACCGTTACAACATTACCTTATTCGGACGTCAACTGCAATATTAATAAGTCCTTAAATCTTTAAATTTGTGTAGAAGCTAACCAAGTTATCGTCTAGTGTACTCGGCAGAGAATAATAGGCCAATGCAAATAACAAATACGTATTTATAAGTTCACATAAAACATTATTTTATTTCTTTAACATGACATTCATTTCTTTTTCTACGTATTTCTATATAATTATGTTATGACATACTGTGATAGCCCATTATAGGATGTTATCAACTAAACATATTAAAAGAAAACCAAATATTGAAAATACACATTATAATTGGTATACCTTAAATAATTAATGCAACCCAGTGTTTTTGTTCATTACGTAATTTTCACACACGCATACATACATATATATACTATTTCTTTAAATCCCCATTTTCTTTTTTAATTAATAGCTTTCTCAGAATTCAGTATATAACAAATTAAGAGTTTGGTGCATCTTTAATAAATATATAAAAATGTTTATGAGTTACTCATCCCTTTTCCTGCTTCTCCTCGTCTTCGCGTCACTGTTTTATAATCACTTTTTTCTCCGTTTAACTTCTGAACTGTTTTTACAAATTGTCACTGCTGTATATACCCTTTTCTGTCCGAAATATTTATGAAAAACTGTTTCTACTTAAACTTGTGAAGTACTAACTTCCTTCACACTTCGGTTGTTGTTTTATTAATTCACTCATTATTAGTTGGCCGACTTGATAGTTTGCTTGCGAGCACGAATTTCCTGACCGCGCGGTCTGAGGGCTTTTGTCGACTGATGATTTTCAAAATGGCCAAGGACCCTCTGTGTGCGGCAACTTGCGTCGGGATTGGCGGAACGCATCTCGAGGAGTTTACGTCATCTAGCACCTGGTGAGAAGGAATGTGCCTTACCCGGAGCTACAGTCCATGACCAAAAATATACTCTGGTTAAATAAAAATGGCAAACTTCAAATTATATACCCTCATTAGTTTGTACCGTTACACCACCTAACCTTGTAACAGTTCAAATACAAATCAATAACTGGCCTTATACCCAACCAGATCCTCAACTGATGTATCTCCCCTTATACACACTGGATTGCCTTTAGCAAAGTACTGGGTGCGTACACATGTGCCCTACTATCTTAAACATAATATCTCCAAATATTCATCATTAATTTCAAGTTCACATAAACATTTCATATTTACCTTTAAATAAAATGCACTCCCATTTCTCAACTTTTAATTGTTTGTTTGACATTATCATTTCAAATCAAAAATAAATTATTTGACTTTCATTCATTTATTAAAATAAATCTAAACTCATTACCAAAAATTCACATTTAAGTTAATTTACATCATCTCTTTTAATTAATCATCTTAATCGCCTGATTTAAAACCACTCAGTGAATTTTAACTTCATTTTTCATTTATTTACTTCATCATTTCTTCCATGACCTTTAAATCAAACTTTCAAATTTACTTTCAAAATTCATACCTTTTAATTGAATTGACTTTTCCTTATAAATCCTCATAACTACATGTGGATGATTATTATAAAATAAACAACTTACTACTATCACCACCTCAATTACAACTACACTTGGTTACCAAAATATAATATAAACGCTGTAAATCAGCTGATACAACATAGCCTCACCTCATATAGCGAACATAAAATAAAATACAATTTACTTCAAAGAAAGAATACATTTTTTTTTTCAGAAATATATATTTTGACAATTAATAAAAGGAACAAAACTATTACTACCATCAATTCAACTGAACTTATGAATTAATTACATGAAACATACTATAGATTTAGCACCAGTCATCAGCTGATGTCTTATTACCAGGTGAACGACCTTACTCTAGGCACACTGAATACGAGTAAACAAATACACAAAATTATACAATTTACGTCATCAAATGTTCTTATTGAATACAAAATTATTACAATAATGAGTCTAGTATTTGAAATCATTTATTCTTATAAGTGAATGTTCATCACTAATCATTGAATTACAAAGCACATAGTAACCATCACAGAACAGTAATTGGGTCATCAATAACAAACTCTCTAGTTAGAGCAAGTAAACTTGATTGTACCGCTGTTACAGTCATTCATCCTCACTGATTTCTCAGTTACTTCTCCTTCTACCTCATCATTTTTATTATACCCCCCTTAACCCAGTTACAATTAGGTAAATCACCTGCTGGGTAAACCGGACTAGGCATTTACCTTGTGCACAGATGCGTTATCAGTGCCCCTGGCTTGTAACGGCCAGCTCCTTTTCCACACACACTATTATTTCCTGATGGTGGACTGTAGCGCCCATTTGCATCTGCAAGAACTGAGTTTTAATTAGGGTGTAGACGCTGCCTACACTGTTCTTGTTTCAGCGTTACAAAAATTTGGCATTACTGATGTCCGAGGACACCAGTAATCCTACTAAATATTACTTATAAGCCCTTAACATGGCACTACCACCCCCTTCGATGATAGCCGCTGTTCCATATTTGTGGTGATTCCCCTTAAATTACCCCCCGTTTAATTTCTAGAGTCACTAATTTTGAAAATAATAACAAGTATGGCTAGGATACAATCTGCCTAACCACACTTGCTACCAATAATCCCAATCCACGGTCAGGGTTCAGTGACACCATGACTGCCCGAAAGTGGGGAATCACATGTAAAATACATAATACATGTTTAAAATTCCTACACTCTAACATAATAAACATAATACAACATAGACATTCATAAAGAAGAAAACCTCATTCAATTAAAATAAACATTTCATTTGTATCTGAATAAAATTTACACACATTTCAATTTTATTTTCAATTGAACCTTTTATTCTTCAATTTTTGATTATTTATCATTTATTGTATCATTAAATTCTCCCAAAAAATTCAAATTTACTATCAACATTCATTCTACATAACATTTCAAATTCAAATTTTCCACACCTTACCTAAGTTAAATTCTTTCAAATTCATTTAATGTCATTATAAGACTCTTGTACTTTACCTCAAAGTCATTATCCAATTTATACTTACATATGGTCAGTCACTCAATCAAATAAAAACATGATTACTGTCATAAACTCAAACTATAAACAATTGTCACCACAAATATAACGTACAAAACCATATTTACCACCTGATACATTATAACAACCATATGACTCACAATTAAACACATTTTTACTTTTACTCATTTACTATTTATTATCAAATTTAAATCTCAGAGAAATCATTTAAATTTATTATCAAAATTTATCTATACAACATTCATTAATCAATTAATTCATCTATAATTATTTAATTCAATCAGTTTTTAAAACACAAAGTTACTTTAATCACCTTACTCCAGAATAATTACAATTCATTTGCATTATAAACTTCATAATTATTCTAGTTATTTATTTAGTCTGGTATACCATTATTATTATTAATATCATAAAATCGATTCTCCTTGCATACCCACATTGTTTACATGAAATACATAGTACAACATAACCTACTACACAAACACAATTAACCTGACTATAAATTTATCTACAATTTTTCGTTGTCATATTATTGTTTACAACACCTCATTACATAAGTTAGCCAAGTCATTACCATAAACTAAAATTATTAAATGTTCATTCACTGTTTATTTAACCACCATCATCGTAAATTAGTCTTATCTTACGTTTACACCATTCATTTATAATTAAAGACATTGTTATTATTATTATTATAATAACCATCATCATCAATTTTATCCATTGTATCAATACTGTAGTTACAAATTTTATTGCATACTATCAATTCAAAATTCCTGTCGACATTTGGTATGGTAAATTCTCCCTTAGTATTTTCCGTTAAAATCAGCTAAGTTATATCATTATATTCATCTACTACATCAGTTATCTCATAAGGTAAGTAATCAGTATCCCCAGCCTTATCATCATTTGCTGTACTACCTATTTCGCATGGTAAGTACTCAATATTATTAACTCTCGCAATATTTATTATCTCTATCAACTCTCCATAACCTCTATTTAACTTAAACATCTTTATCATTCTCTCTCTCCCATAATCAATTTCTATTTTCACTAAAACTTCATCGCCATTATTATTATTCATTTTACTTTCTAACACCATATTTTTAATTATATCATCATAATCACCACTAGTTTTAAACTTATCACTTACCTTATTATTTGTACCTTCATTATTTTTGTTCTCGTTACACTCACCTGTAACTGTACCATTTTCTACCCCGTCTTTTCTCTTTCTACTCTCGTTTACTTCGTCTTTATAAAACAGGTTAATTACCTTCCGTCACGCTTTTTGAAATCCAAAATCAGGATTACTCGAGTTTCGACACATTAAGTGTCATCTTCAGATCCTCGATGAATATAGGTTAAAAATACATTTGTTGATGTATGCTGTAACGAATGTAAATTAATGACGTCCTCATGTTCATTTAAGCCTCACGTTGTATGCGTCAATCTGTAACGTAATTAGATGACTGGTGTCCTTCTTATTTTAGCCTCACGTTGGAGTCGTCAATCTGTAACGTAATTGATCTGGTCGTACCTGTAAAATGTACACCAATTTTGTATGTGTAATAATTGTGAGTGCGTTCGTCTCGCTCCGGGGTCGTTACATCAATGTTCGCGGCTAACGATGTCCGTAGCATTGCGGTAATCACCTGTATAACACGGCAGTAACCTTACCTGTTGCTTATAGGGGTGTGTTAATCCCGCGTGGCGCCAAGTCGTTATTTAAAACAACTAAAATTATTGTATGATGAGTTTCCAGCGGTGACGGTCGAGCGTTCAAATATTTCCCGCTTGCACGGCCGTCTGAATTGTATATACTGTTGTGCAAGTGACAATTTGTTCGCTTCTCATCAAATCTATTCTTAAATAAACACTAGTAATATATAAAGCACTCCCTATGAAATAATAACAGCAGTTACTCCCTGTAATAGTTATTTTTAATAGGTGATAATTAAAATATTCAAATTGACAATTATTTAATAATAATTTTGCACCGACATTGTACATAAGACTCCTACTCCTCAGGTAGACGAATCGATTAAGGAAACGATCAGCCTCAGTGTGGCTGTGTAACGTTATTACAATTATTTTCATTTCCAAAATCGTGGGATTCTTGTGATTATGAGCTAGAGAATTCCTATGGTTACAATAAAAATATTTTACCTTATTCTACGTGTACATAAATAATAATGTGTGATGTTACAATCTGTTCTGTTGTGTCATTAAATGTGTTTTGAAAGTTCGTGTTTTCATAATAGGTTATGTTTTATCTTAACAAATTTTCAGTGAGTTTTATTTTACTTAAATAATCTGTGAAAGAGAAATATTTGTTTATAGTGAGATAAATTTACCTTTAGTAAAATGTAGAGTGATTAGGTTTTTGGAAATAGGTAATTTAATTGTACTTAACACCTCAGCATGACTTGGTGTCTTCGTTCGTTTGATCGGGTAGGATTTGGCTGCAATAAGTTCTTTTTTCATTAATTTTTGGGCTTCAATGGGTTGGGCGTCCTTTTCAAAACGTATCTGGTCATTCTTTTCGGTTAATTTTCCGTTTAATTATCCTGGATCTCGAGTGGACTGCTATAAATGGGTCGTCTGCTTCTTATACCGTCATGGTTATGAACCTTGATTGCTGTTTTACATTATTTTAATAGAAAAACGTTCTTCCCAACATTGGCTTCTGTATTCTTTGACTGACGCTTCACTTCTCTAACGGTATTCAACGATAATTCTATCTTCAACTGCCGTTTCCATGGCAACTGCTTGATTTTGATTGGTTGATTTTGAGATGATGTATTGTTATCAAAATTCGAATTCTTCGTGTATCTTCTGACTGCTGTTATTCCTCTATCTTCCTTCCTGGTTATTAAATATTGTCACTATAGTATTTATTTCCTTTCATAGATTATTTTGATACCCCACAAGTTTGGGTAATTTTAGATTTTATGTTTTTTACAATTATGTTAATACTTGTTAATTACATTTCTTTTTGTATACAAATGCTTATTATAATATTTTGTTTTACAAATGATTTACAATTTATTCTTGGTGAAACCTTCACCAGATTTGCTAATTTCTTTGTTAATTTGTTATAATTTGTAGTTGTTTGTTTCTGACAGTTAGGCATTTTCATAGGCATAAGTAGCCATTATGGTATTTGACTTATTTCATTTAAATTACATTTCATTTCAGCCTAATGGGCTTTATTTTGTTATTATAATTGGTTGTGTTGTGTTTTGAGTCTGTTTATGTGTTATTATTATGTCACTATCATTTTATACACAGTTATTTACTCTTTGGTTTCCCTGTTTTCTAGTCATACATTTCTTAACATTTTTATTTATTTCTTTGGCCAATAATAACAATGTGGCTATTATTTACTACTTCTTTGATCTTATTTAAATATAACATGTAGGCCTATGGTCTGTATGATTCTTACAGCCACATCCAGTTCATAAACTTGATTGAATAATTATTTAACTAACTTATTATTTGCTAATCTTTGTTCACAATACATCTTATTTTTTATTATTTTTTAGTGTGACAAACAACATCAATTTTATGAACTTATCATGATCCCTTATAACATGGGTGTTTTTTTATTTGTATCTAACTCCTTAACTTTCTAAACAATCTTTACTTTCCCTCCCTGTTAACACTTTCAACTTACTTGCTTTTAACTCGCCTTAATTATATTTTTTGTTTTGTTTACTATGGTAATTATCACTTTTCCGTTTTCAATACCTCTTTATAGTTTATACTTAATACTATTTTTCACAACACTTATTCACTATCATTTTTCACTATTAAACTTTTAGCGTTCTTTAGGATTTATTAATTGTTAATGATTTTATCACTCACTGTTTTTCACTACATTTCCATTCTATACTTTACACTATTTTCATTCAATCATTACCTTCACTCTTAAATTATTTATAGTTAATTATAATTTATTTAGTGTACTTTCTTTATCACTACACTTTGGGGTTTTTACACTTTCATTTTGCACTTCACAAATGTTTTTGTATTTTAAGTGTTTCTGAATGGGTAATCCCTCTAATTACTATCTCACTGTTCATTTTTTCTCTTTCATTACAATATATCCTTAATACTATTAACAATTTTATGTCCTTACAATACTATTCTTACATCTAATTCTAAATTGGGGTTTAGTTTACTTTTTTATCATTTTTATCTTTAACATTGTTTAAGAGGGTTTCTTCCCTAAATTATTATTGTCCATTAAAGGATAATGACATTTATTTTTTCCTTTCTCATAGGTTAATTATGGGTCTTGGTTCCAATATTACTTTTGATTGCATTATTTCTCCTTCTCCTATGCTTTATTACTTGTTTGTGTATCATTATTGGTTTTCATTTTTATCTATTTCCCTCATTCTTCAATTTCATTGTATTTGGTTAATACCTTGGTTTTTCCACCTTCTCCTTTGGGTTCATTTCAACGTTTTACATGGAGTCATTTAATTCCATGAACTTGTTTCATTTTTGTTTGGGTTTTGGTTTTTTCCCTTCTTCCTTTGGTTTCATCAACCACTTTCTTCTCTTCTTTGGTTTTATTCTCGTTTGTTTTTCGTGGTTCCCTTCTTCTTTTGTTTCCTTTTGTTGGGTCAATCACTTGGGTTAGGTCATGTCATCGTTTGTCGAGTCATAGTTTTTATATTTTATTTATATTAATCATTTTTATTTAACATGAAGTATTATTTTAGATTCAATATTATTTTGTTCATCCCTGGTATTGGGTTGGCTTATTTGTGTTGTAACATAATGCCTCTCCTTCAAAATTGATCATTTTGATAAAACACTAGCATAGTTTTTTATGAATTTATCAGTTATATATAATCTTTTTCCTTTTCTTTCTTGTTTGTTTCTCCATTCTTATTTCTCTTCTTACTTGATTCATTCCATTTTATTTGGATCTGTTTTTATTTATTTCCGTTGGTGCATTCTCCCTTATATACAATTTTTTCCCTAACTTTTTAGTAGCTGTTTTCTTCCATTACTACTCATTTTTTCTGAGACCAGAGGAACATCATCTCTGCTCAGTTTATTTGGATTGCTGGACTTTTCAACAGTCAATCTCAAATACCTTTTTTGTCAACTTGTGACTTAAATTAATAATAATAATATATTTTGGGATTTTCCACCTTGTGGTTTGTTTTTAGATCACTTTGGCCTTTTGCTCATTCTTCCTTCCGCTGTACCTTTGCTATATACTATCGTTTACTCATACAGTTGATTGTTTTTTATTTATTCATATGTTAATTTCATTATATCTAACTTTTCATTATTTTGTTTTCAATTCTCTTTGTGATCATTTTAATTATCTTAGACATTTTTATTCTTTTCTTAGTTATTTAGCAATATTCTGCTTTAGCCATTTTTTGTATATTTGTTGTATACATAATTTCTCTTTTTCCTTGTACCAGTTCAGATTTTTTTTTTTTCTTTGAACACATTAAATTCATTATTATTTTAGGTATTTATCTTAGCAGTTTTTGCTTGATTTTATTTTGTATTAAATGTCATTTTTGAATATTTTTTGTAAGTTAATTTTCTTACTTTATAGGAATTTTTGTAGCGTATTCCTTTTTTTTGGTATATTGTTTAATTATTTTTGTAAGTCTGTGATTCTTACTTTTTTATAGGAATTTGTGCAACTTATTCCTTATTGTACTTTCTTACTCTATACTTCATATATCAACTTTTTAATAGACTGTAAGTTGATTTTACTTGGTAGGAATTTGTGTAACTGATTCCTTTGTTTTAATTTTTTATATTAGGCCTCATAAGTCATCGAAATATTGTTGTAAGTTGTGCTCACATAATTTTTGAATATTGGCATTTGTTTATTTCATTTATAGTAATTTATTTTCTTCATAGAACTTTTTTATTGAAGCTTGGTTGTAAACTCCTTTTATTTTCTTGGTGGTTATATTACTTATCTCGTAAGTATTGTTTTCATTATCCTTCGTGATGACATATGGCCATACATTGGGTTATACATATTATTATACGCTATTAATCTACATAGGACCATGTTTTTTATACTTTTTTGTAAGTTGATCTTTTCCTTTTCTTTCCTTGTTATTGCCTTCTCTTGTATATTTCACTCTTTGTTGGCTTTCTCCTCTACTCCTTCAAATGTTAGATGGTTAACATTTATTCTGGATAATGTTCTACCTTTATTAATTTCATGGCATTACCATCTCACTACATGTTCCGGCCATACCTTTTCGGCATAGCTGTGTGGATCATTTCTTTCATTTTTATTGCTGGGGTCATTATTAGGTTCTTGGCTGGCTTCTGCCAAGACATGGTTTATCCGAGCTATCCGGGGTCCTTCGTCGTTACTCGCTTGATTACGTAGTAATGAAAAACCCGGATTTTCATGGACCGTTACCCAATTCTCATTGTCATTATTGTTTTGGTTAGTGATTGTCTCCTGTTGGTGGTTATTTTCATCCCTGGGTGGTCCGTTATTCCTACCCTCTGAGAACTGATGGCGGTTATCATTGTTTCATTCATTGGATGGTGGTCTTGGGTAACGACTTCCTTGATTATTTCGATTGTTCCCTCTTATGAAGTGTACACTCTGCTGATTGTTATTATTCCGGTTATCTCCGTTTCCTCTTCTATTATTATTTTGATAATTTGTATTATTACTATTATTCCCATAATTATGATTATTGTTGGGGTAGTTGTTGGGATGCTGGTTTGGTCCATTGCCCCTGTAATTGTTATTGTTTTGATTATTTCCGCTGAATGGTGGATTGCCCTGATTATACTTCGGGCGGTTACCCCTATATGGATAGTTATTATCATTTCGGTTTTGGTTACTCGGGTAGTTGTACTGGGGTTTGTTATAAGACGGATTGTTATTAGGTGGGTTTTGGTTTTCATCCCCACGGTTATATCTCAAATTGACCATTCAGTTACGACGATACTGCCTATCGTTTTCGTGGTCGAGGTCGCAATTCTAAATTCTTTTCTTAATCCAACATCGAGGTCGCAATCTAATTTATCGATATGAACTCTCCAAATTAATAACGCTGTTATCCCTAAGGTAATTTAATCTTATAATCAAAAAATTGGATCAGTTAAGCATTAATTTATGAAAAGTTCATTTAAAGTTTTATTTATTATAATGTCACCCCAACAAAAAATAAAATAATTTTTTCAGTTGTTAATTCTAAATTCTAGTAAAACAAATTTATTTAAAATTCTATAGGGTCTTCTCGTCCCACTTATTTATCTAAGATTTTTTACTTAAACTCTAAATTCAATCTATTTTAATTAAAAAAGAAAATTTTTCATCCATTCATTCATACAACCCTTTAATTAAAAGACTAATTATTATGCTACCTTTGCACGGTCAACTTACCGCGGCCATTAAAATATCATTGGGCAGAATAGACCTTTAATATTTTTCTAAAGGACATGTTTTTGGTAAACAGGTGAAAATTATATTTGCCTAGTTCTTAAATACAACTTATTATAATTTACTAATTTAATCATTTTAATAAAAATATTTTTATTAATTTAATTTTCTTAATATATACCTAAAATATATTAAATGTATTAAAATAAAAAATAAAATTTAACTTACTCATATAAAAAGGCTAATTGCAAGCCTATTTAATTAATTAAAATCTAAAATATTATAGAAATTATATTTAGCTTATCCTTAATATAATTAAATAAATATAAAACTTTATATTAAAATATAAGTTATAATATTTATTTTAAATTAAATTTAATTCTTAAGAAACCAGAAATATTATAGTTCGAGAGAAGTTTCATCACTAAAATTATTTTATTAATATTTATATTATAATAATTAACAAATAACTTTAAATCACTATAATTCGGGAAAAATAAATTTTTATATACAATTAATTAACCCTGATACAAAAGGTACAAATTATAATTTTACTTATTTATATTTATTGTTTGATCTTCACAGTTCAATTAAAAATATTTTTTCCATAAATAATACTAAAACTAAATAATTATTTTTACTTAAAATAATCTCAATAAATTAATTTTAAATTTAAATTATTATTCAAATTATATTGATAAATCAATAATTTTTATTAGTGTAAATAATATGCCTTAAGCTCTAATTTGCACTCTAGCCACACTTTCCAGTACAGCTACTTTGTTACGACTTATCCCACTTTATAGTGGGAGTGACGGGCGATATGTACATAATTTAGAACCTAAATTCAAAAAACTATATTTAATAAATTTACTTTCAAATCCAATTTCATGATTTTCATTATAGAAAACAATTCATTTTTATAATAATGTAATCCATTCTTTCTTTAAAATTAACTGCACCTTGACCTGACATTTTATTAATAAAATTAATGAAAATTATTCTGATAAAGCATTCTTGACAGAGGTATACAAACTTATATAAAGTGAAATCTATCGTGGGTTATCGATTACAAAACAGATTCCTCTGATTAGATAAATTACCGCCAAATTCTTTGAATTTAAAGATCATAACTATTAATAATCTAGTTATTTTATTTACACTTTCAATAATAGGGTATCTAATCCTAGTTTTAGATAAAAGTTTATCAGACATAAAAGTAAACACATATTTATACATTATTTCACCAAAATTTAAAAACCTTACTATTAATTTATTTTTTAACTGAAACTAATATAATTAAATTTAGAGAATCGTGTAACCGCAACTGCTGGCACGAATTTTGTCCTCTATAAATAAAATTATTATCTCTAAAATTAATAATTAATAATACTTAATACTGCGCTATAGATAACTATCATTTAGATAGTTTTCAATCAATTTAAAGTTATGCATGTAATATAATTAAATATTTAATTTACAAGCTAGAATAAAACTCCTCCTTTTAGTTATTTATTAATAACATAGTTTTCCAAAATGTCAAACAATCCCTTTAAAGTAATATTCACTCAAAAATGTATTATTTTTAATCGATGTTTCCTCACAATAAAAATAAGAATTCATGACTGGTGAATTTTTTGAAATATACTAATATATTTTTATATTAATTTATAAATCATGGCATCAAACCTTTGTAAACAGATCTTTTACAACAATATTCACTCATTTGAGTAATTCCGGTTTTTTAATATTTATGATTTTATACAGTATATTTATAGTTAAATTAAAAATATTAATGTTAATATTACTGTATTATCACATTTATATATTCATGTATAATATATATATATATATATATGTATATATATATATATATAATAGTATGTTTTTCTTTTTTTTTTATAAATTAAAAAAAGAAAAACATACTATTATTATTATAAATATTTATATATACAGTAGACGCCCTCTTAACCGGCCTCGGATCAACCGGCCGCCGCTTTAACCGTCCAGACTCGTCTGTTTCCCACGCTTTCGATATCCGTTAATTAAACGGATGTTTCTACATTTTCTATTTGTTTTTAGTAATCAAGCGGCTTTCGATTACCGCTTTAACCAGCCGACCCTCAGACTCATCTGTTTCCCACGCTTTCGATATCCGTTAATTCAACGGATGTTTATACATTATCTATTTATGTTTTTAGTAATCAAGCAGCTTTCGATTGTACCGCGTAAACATAAATGTGAAATTACACCGACACGGCTCACCGGCATGTCAAAAGTTTCATGATTTGCACTTGTTTATTTTATTGAACGTCTGTAGTCAGTTTAGTGGTTGATTTGTCAATGTGAAGACGTGTTGATTATTACTGTACTGTACTACTGTAAGTACACCCAGTTTCATTATTTTTTTTGTGTGCTACAAACATGAGTGACAAAAAACGGAAACGTGTAGTAATCAGTATCACGCAAAAACTTAACGCCTTAGAACATTTAGACAAAGGTGAATCGGTACAATTAATATGTAACGAATTAGGCGTGGGAAAAAGTACTGTCAATGACTGGCGGAGAAACAGAAATTCACTTCAGGATTACTGTATGCAGGTTGAATCACAAAAAGAACTCAAGTCCCGTTGCACAATTAGAAAACCAACCAATAAGATTGTTGATGATGCCCTTTGGGTATGGTTTGTCCAACAACGTCGAAAAGGTACGCCGATTAGTGGGGCAATATTAAAAGAAAAGGCCTTATGTTTTCACAAAAAACTCGAAAACCAGGCCGAATTTGTTGCTAGTGATGGGTGGTTATCGAGGTGGAAAAAACGGCATGGAACACATGTGCTTGATGTGTGTGGGGAAAAGCTGTCTGCTAATCCAGGAGCAGTAGATGAATTTACAACAGAACTCGTAAAAATCATAAATGAAAAAGAACTTAAACCAGAGCAGATATATAACCTAGATGAAACGGGCTTAAATTTCAAACTTCTACCAAAACAAACTTTCGCTATGGCAGATGAAAAATCAGCACCGGGAATGAAAGTTAACAAAGAAAGATTGACTGTTGCTCTCTGTAGCAATGCCGCGGGTACACATAAGATTCCTCTTTTTGTGATTGGTAAATCGAAGAAACCGCGTGTGTTTAAACATGTTAATATGGAAGCCCTCCCGGTTTACTATAGATCTCAAAAATCTGCGTGGATGGACTCCCATCTTTTCAAAGAGTGGTTTATAACGCAATTCATACCAAAAGTTAAAAGCCATTTAATCAATCTAAAATTGCCTGTAAAAGCTCTACTTGTCATTGACAATGCACCGACCCACCCCAGTGCTGATCAATTAGTATGTGTGGAAGACATCAGCATTTTATTTTTGCCTCCTAACGTAACTAGTCTCATACAACCTATGGACCAGGGAGTTGTTGCAAGTTTCAAAAGACGGTATAGGCGAAAATTGTTATCTGAAATTTTGGGTAAAATGGAAGATGAAAACTCAGGACTTGTAGACACTGTAAAGACTATAAACATCAAAGATGTGGTGTACATGATAGCGGCTGCGTTTGAAGAAATTCCCCACACTGCTTTTATAAAATCATGGAGGAAAGCTTGGCCAGGCATTGAGAATTACGTTGACCAGATAACGGAAGAAAATACACGTGTCCCAGATAACGACAATCAAAGTTTACTCTGTGATCTGCAAAAAATAATGGCAGAATGCGAAGAAAGAGATGTCGAAGAATGGATAAATGGTAATTAAGAGCTTGAAAACAAAACTTTGGCTGATGAGGAAATCATAAGTGTTGTCTGCCAGCAAACTGATATTGACAAAGATGGGATCATAGAAGAAAAAGAAGAAGACAGTGAGGGAAAAGTCAGTCACAAAGACGCATTGGAAGCATTATAGCTGGCAATGCGATACGTCGAACAACAAGGTGAGGTGTCTGGTGTCGATGTCATGTTTATGCGAAAGTGGCGTGACCACGCTTTTAAAAATTCGTTCAAACTTAAAAAGCAAAAAACAATCACGGATTTTTTTAAAGTGTAACTGAAATATTGTATACAGTGTTAATGTTATGTCTATAAAATAAACAACTTTTAACGATACAGTACTGTACAAGTGTTTGATTTTGTTCGGTTTAACCAGCCGTTTTGTTAACCGGCCGACCCCCTGGTCCCAAGCTGACCGGTTAAGAGGGCGTCTACTGTAAATATATATTAATATATTATTTATATATATATATATGTATATATATATAGTAATATATATATATAGTAATATATATATATATATATATATATATATAGTGATATATATATATCACTATATATATCATTATATATATATATATCATTATATATATATCATTATATATATATATAATTATATATATATATATAAATAATATATTAATATATATTTATATATAAATATTTATAATAATAATAGTATGTTTTTCTTTTTTTTAATTCTAAATAAAAAAAAAAAGAAAAACATACTATTATATATATATATACATATGTATATATATTTATTATATATGAATATATAAATATGGTAATACAGTAGAATTAACATTAATATTTTTAATTTAACTATAAATATACTGTAAGCATATATTTTATTAACCGGATTTGCAAAATGTGGGTGTACAAAAATTGATGTAATTATTGTATTTTAGCCAACTCTTTAACTGTTACTAATTATTCAGTTCCGTAATTTTATTTTAATCAATAAATAGAGATAGGAAGAAATGAGGGAAAGAGTATATAAAGTTGCGAATCTAGTATTGGTTGTAAGTCTATTGTATAATAAACCGTACACCAGATATTATAAGCCATATATAAAAAAAAAAAAAAAAAAAAGAAAAAATAAGATGCCTGAGTGAAAAAGGGTTATTTTGATAGAATAAATTATGTAATATTATACTCTTATTATGTTAACAGAATTAAACTGTCTCTTAATATCAAAAATTAATGTTCTTCATAAACTACAACATATAAAAGATAAGCTAAAATTAAGCTAATGGGTTCATACCTCATTTATGGAAAATTATCCTCTTTTTAATTAAAAAAAATTCTTCTTATATAGTATTTGTGGCATTCTTATTTTTTGGTATTATATTGGTGATTTGTTCAAACAATTGACTGGGTTGTTGAATAGGAGTCGAAATAAATATGGTATCATTTTTGCCTTTTATGATAAATAAAATAAGAGTTTACTCATCTGAGTCAATAATTAAATATTTTATTATTCAGAGAATGGGTTCAAGACTATTATTCCTGTTTGTTGTTATTTTAGGAATATTATTTCAAGTAAAATATTTTATTATAATTAGTTTAATAATTAAAATTGGATCTCCTCCATTCCATTATTGATATGTTTCAGTAATTGATGGATTACCTTGACTAGTGTCTTTTTTAATTATAACCGTTCAGAGGATTATTCCCATTATTTTATTGAGTTATTTAGATATAAGATTGATTTTATTTATTGTTTTATCATGTATTTGAGGCTCATTAGGGGGGCTGTGTTATTCATCAATTCGAAAAATTTTAGCATATTCATCAATTTACAATTTAAGTTGAATTTTTAGAGGGGTTATATTGATAAATTATATATGACTGGTATATTTTTTAATTTATTCCCTCTTTTTATTTTTGACTTGTTATCTGTTTTGAATAAATAATATAAATCATTTAAATCAAATTTTTATTTTGTTTAACAATAGGGTTAAATCATTAATGTTAATAATTATTTTTATGTCAATAGGTGGATTACCACCATTTTTAGGGTTTTTCCCAAAATTTATGATAATTTATTGTCTTTTGGTTAATAAAATGTATTTTTTATGTTTAATTTTAGTAATAACTGCTTTATTAGTGTTATTTTATTATTTGCGAGTTGTAATGACAGGGTTAATGATAAACAATATATCTTTAAAATTGTCAACTTTTAGATTAAATAATACATTATTTATAGTAAATTCTTTATTGATTGGATTTATAGTTGTAACCTTATTTAATGTTATGAATTAGTAAGGTTTTAAGTTAATAAAACTATTATCCTTCAAAGTTAAAAATATAATTTCTTGTAAGCCTTAGATTTATTTTAATCACCTTTAAATTTGCAATTTAATATTATTATTAAATATAAGACTAGATTGAAGAAAAAAATAAGAGAATAGGGAAGAAGGGAAGAAATATTAGATTAGATTAGATTATTGAGAGGAAAGCATATCCATAAATAAATTTACAGTTTATTACCTAATTCAGTCATCTCAATTGGGAATAAATCAATGATTAGTTATGAATAAGTGATTTTTCTCAACTAATCATAAAGACATTGGAACATTATATTTCATTTTTGGGATTTGATCGGGAATAGTAGGTACAACTTTAAGAGTTCTTATTCGTGTTGAATTAGACATTCCTGGATCTTTTATTGGAGATGATCAAATTTATAATGTGATTGTTACTGCTCATGCTTTCGTTATAATTTTTTTTATAGTGATGCCAGTTATGATTGGAGGATTTGGGAATTGATTGGTTCCTTTGATAATTGGTGCTCCTGATATGGCTTTCCCTCGAATAAATAATATAAGTTTTTGATTATTACCACCTTCATTGACATTATTATTAATTGGTAGAATGGTTGATAGAGGTGTAGGTACTGGTTGGACAGTTTATCCTCCGTTGTCAAGAGGCGTTGCACACTCAGGATCTTGTGTTGATTTAACTGTTTTTTCTTTACATTTGGCTGGAGCTAGCTCAATCCTAGGTGCAGTTAATTTTATTAGAACAATTTTTAATATACGATCAGTGGGAATATACATGGATCGGTTACCTTTATTTGTGTGGGCAGTATTAATTACTGCTTTTTTATTATTGCTTTCATTACCAGTTTTAGCTGGTGCAATTACAATATTATTAACTGATCGAAATTTGAATACTTCTTTTTTTGATCCTTCAGGTGGAGGAGATCCAATTTTATATCAACATTTATTTTGATTTTTTGGACATCCTGAAGTATATATTTTAATTTTGCCTGGATTTGGACTAATTTCTCACATTATCACTCAAGAGAGAGGAAAAATTGAATCTTTTGGATCACTAGGAATAATTTATGCTATAATATCAATTGGTATTTTAGGATTTGTTGTTTGAGCACATCATATATTTACAGTTGGTATGGATGTTGATACACGGGCTTATTTTACTTCTGCTACAATAATTATTGCTGTTCCAACTGGAATTAAAGTTTTTAGATGATTAGCAACTTTGAGAGGAGTTAAAATCAACATAAGACCTTCAATTTTATGAGCAGTAGGTTTTGTTTTTCTTTTTACTATTGGTGGGTTGACTGGGGTGATTTTGGCTAATTCATCAATTGATATTGTATTACATGATACATATTATGTTGTAGCTCATTTTCATTATGTGTTATCAATAGGTGCAGTATTTGCAATTTTAGGAAGATTTATTCATTGATATCCTTTATTTACTGGATTATCTTTAAATTCTAATTGATTAAAAATTCATTTTTTGATTATGTTTATAGGGGTAAATTTAACCTTTTTTCCCCAACATTTTTTAGGATTGAGAGGTATGCCACGTCGATATTCAGATTATCCTGATGCATTTATATCATGAAACATTGTATCTTCTATTGGAAGAAGAATTTCATTTATTGGAATTTTATTTTTATTGTTTATTATTTGAGAAAGATTTATTTCACATCGATTGATTTTATATTCAATTAATATAAATTCTTCTATTGAATGGTTACATAAACTTCCTCCGTCTGAGCACTCATATAGTGAAATTCCATTATTAGTTCAATTCTAATATGGCAGATGAAGTGCGATGAATTTAAGATTCATATATAAATAACTTTTGTTAGAAATTTCTAATTGATCTTATATTAATATGCAGGACGCTATATCACCATTAATAGAACAGTTAATATTTTTTCATGATCATACTTTAACTATTTTAATTATTATCACTTCAATTGTTACTTATATAATAACAGTTATCATATTTAATAATATTATTAATCGACTTTTATTAGAAGGACAATTAATTGAATTTTTTTGAACACTTTTGCCTGCCTTAACATTAATTTTTATTGCATTCCCATCTTTACGATTATTATACTTATTGGATGAAATTAATAAGCCTTTAATAACTTTAAAAATTATTGGTCATCAATGATATTGATCATATGAATATTCAGATTTTTTAAATATTGAATTTGATTCTTATATAAAATCTCAAAATGATATATTAATTAGAGAATTCCGTTTATTAGAAGTAGATAATCGAACGATTTTACCTTTTAGTACTCAAATTCGATTATTGATTTCATCATTTGATGTTATTCATTCATGAGCTATACCATCTATGAGAATTAAAGTGGATGCCGTGCCTGGTCGATTAAACCAAGCGAGAATATTTATCAATCGACCTGGTATATCATTTGGTCAATGTTCTGAAATTTGTGGAGCAAATCATAGATTTATACCTATTGTTATTGAAAGAGTTGATATAAATTGTTTTATTAATTGATTAATAAGCTATTCATTAAGTGACTGAAAGAAAGTGATGGTCTCTTAAACCAATTTATAGTAACTAACGACTACTTTTAATGATGAAAAGTTAGTTTATTATAAAAACATCAATCTGTCAGATTCAAGAAACTAAGAATGGTATTTTTCTATCCCACAAATATCTCCAATAAATTGATGTTTTTTGTTTTTCTTTTTTTTTTTAATTGTTACTTTAATTATAACTTTTATTTATTTTTCTTTTATGAAAATTCCAAAGATAAATTTGACTAATAATTTTAATAATTTATATAACTGATTATGATAACAAATTTATTTTCAACTTTTGATCCATCAACAGGGTTATTTTCATTAAATTGATTAAGTTCTTTAATTTTATTATTATTCATGCCTATAGGGTTATGATATATTCCTAGTCGTTATGTAATTTTTATAAATAAAGTTTTAAATACAATAAGTTTTGAATTAAATTTATTAATAAGTTCAGGATCTTTTGGTAGATCATTATTATTTTGTTCTTTATTTATTTTTATTCTATTCAATAACTTTCTTGGATTGTTTCCATATATTTTCACTAGATCAAGACATTTAGTATTTTCTCTTAGTTTAGCTCTTCCTCTTTGATTGACTTTTATTTTATTTGGATTTATTAATAATACAAATCATATGTTTTGTCATTTAGTTCCAATAGGAACTCCAATAATTTTAATACCTTTCATGGTATGTATTGAAACTGTCAGAAATTTAATTCGACCAGGGTCCTTGGCTGTTCGCCTAACAGCAAATATGATTGCTGGTCATTTACTAATAACATTATTAGGAAATAGATCAACTAATTTAGAAATTTATATAAATTTAATTATTTTAATTCAGATATTATTGATATTATGTGAATCAGCAGTTTGTATAATTCAATCTTATGTTTTTACAGTTTTAAGAACTCTGTATTATAGAGAAGTATCTTAATGAATAATCATCCGTATCATTTAGTTGATTGTAGACCATGACCTCTAACGGGGTCAATTGGAGCTCTAACTTTTGTTTCTGGTATAGTAATAATATTTCATATACAAAATTTTATTTTATTATCTTTTGGATTTTTAATTTTAATTTTAACTATAATTCAATGATGACGTGACATTTCGCGTGAAGGGACGTTTATAGGATTTCATACAATAGTTGTAGTGAGAGGTCTAAAATTAGGAATAATTTTATTTATTGTGTCAGAAATTTTATTTTTTATTTCTTTCTTTTGGGGATTTTTTCATAGAAGATTAAGACCTGTCATAGAAATTGGTATAAATTGACCTCCTTCTGGAATTATGCCTTTTAATCCAATACAAATTCCTCTATTAAATACTATAATTTTATTGTGTTCTGGAGTAACAATTACATGAGCTCATCATTCCATAATAGAAAGTAAATATAATGAATCTGTTTATGGTATTTTATTAACTTTAATATTAGGTATATATTTTACTATTCTTCAGGTATATGAATATTTTGAATCATCGTTTTGTATTTCAGATTCTGTATACGGATCAACGTTTTTTGTATCAACAGGGTTTCATGGAATTCATGTTATTATTGGAAGAACGTTCATTATAATTTGTTTATTACGTCAATTGAAATTTCATTTTTCTAGAGCTCATCATTTTGGTTTTGAAGCAGCTGCTTGATATTGACATTTTGTTGATATTGTTTGACTATTTTTATATATATCAATTTACTGATGGGGTAGATAAATATTCTATTAGTATATAAGTATATTTAACTTCCAATTAAAAGGATTAATTTTTAAATAGAATAATTTTCAATGTTGTAAGTTATTGTATTATGATATTATTAATTTTATTTACTTTAATAACTCTTTTATATTTTGTGTCAACTAAATCAATAATTGATCGTGAAAAATCATCTCCATTTGAGTGTGGATTTGATCCTTTTGAGTCATCTCGAATTCCTTTTTCAAGACATTTCTTTATAATTGCAGTCATCTTCCTTATTTTTGATGTTGAATTAGTGATTATTATACCCATAGTTATTGCAATATCAACTATTAATATTATTGAAATTTATTTAGTGATATTGTTATTTTTGTTATTTTTAATATTAGGCTTATATCATGAATGAAAAAATAGTATGTTAAATTGAATTTAATGGGAATGTATTTAATTATAATTATTGGATTGCAATCAATAGGTGCTCATACTAGCCATTCTTAAAAGCAATGAAGTAATAAATACATTTAGTTTCGACCTAAAAAAAGAATCTTTATTCCTTTGTTTATTAATTGAAGCCAAAAATAAGGCACTTTATTGTTAATAAAGTTATTGAACATATAATTTCCAATTAAAAGGAAATAAGAATAAGAGCAGCTGCTAACTAGCTTTTAAAGCGGTTAAACTCCGTTTTTTCCTTATTTATAAAGTTTATAAAACATTTCATTTTCATTGAAAAGAGAGGAAAATCCTTATAAATATTTAAAAATATTTATTACCTTAATATCTTCAATATTATGCTCTAATGTTTAAGCTATTTAAATATATCATAATTATAAATCAAGCAATAAATGTTATTATTTGAATCTTGAAATTATTTTTTCTTATATTAATATTAAATATTATAATTAATTTTATCAATTCAATCATGCCTTGAGGCCCAATTTTTTCTCCTCATCCCAAATCAATTGATTTTTGAAATATAAGTGAATTTTTTAAAAAAAGAAATTGAGTATGAAAGGTTGATAGTTGTTTTAAAAATCATATGGAATTTATGAACTCTCTTGTAAATTTTTTTACTATGGATGAAAACATAGATATTTCATATCCAATTAATAACCCTAGAAAAGATAAAGCCATTGCTATTAGTTTACCCTCGATGGGGAGAATAATTCTTACAGGATTATTAAATATGATTCATCTAAATATAGACCCTGATAAAATTGAATAAATAGATAAAACCATGATTCTCTTTAATATACTATTAAATGACTCGTTTTGTGAACTAAAATTATAATAACTAAAATTTATATTTATTGAAAAATATGTTAATCGGGCAGAATAGAAAGATATTATTCCAATTCCAATATATATCAATAATAAAATTAAAAAGTTAATATTTCTGGAGCATATTATTTCTATAATTAAATCTTTTGAATAAAACCCTCTCATAAAGGGTATCCCACATAATGATAAATTTGCAATATTTATGAATGTTCTAGTTATTGGTATATTATAACTTATACAACCTATTATGCGAATATCTTGATTATTCATTAATCTATGAATCAATACTCCAGCACATAAAAAAAGTGATGCCTTAAATAAAGCATGAATAATAAGATGAAAAAAGATAATATTGGATAACCAAATATTAAAATTGATATTATAATTCCTAATTGTCTTAAAGTTGATAATGCAATAATTTTTTTTAAGTCAAATTCAAAATTTGCAGCTAGACCTGATATAATTATTGTTAGTAATGATAACATTAAAAATACTTGAATTAGATTGAATGATATAATTAAATTTCTGAATCGAATAATTAAATATACTCCTGCAGTAACTAATGTTGATGAGTGAACAAGGGCCGATACTGGAGTTGGAGCAGCTATAGCTGCTGGAAGTCATGAAGAAAAAGGAATTTGAGCTCTTTTTGTAAATCCTGCAATAACAACTAGCATAATTATTGGACTCATTATTATCTTATTAATAAAAGATATAAAATTTCAAGATCCAAAATTTATTATTCATGCAATTAATAAAAGGATTATAACATCTCCAATACGATTTATTAATGCCGTTAGTATCCCAGCATTTCTAGAATTTAAATTTTGATAATAAACAACTAAACAATATGATACTAATCCTAATCCATCTCATCCAATGAGAATGCTTACTATATTAGGTCTAATAATTAATAATACTATTGACATTACAAATATTATAATAATATAAATAAATCGATTAATATATTTATCATTTATCATATATATACCTCTATATAATATAACCATTGATGAAATAAATATAACAGTTGAAAGAAATAAAGTTGATATAAAATCAAAAATTAATGTTATATAAATATTACATGAATTAATTGTAACAATTAGTCATTCTATTATAATTGCATAATCAAAAATAATCATATTTATTGATAAAATTAATATTATTAATCTTAAAATCAATAAAATTAAGAAAATATATGTATTAAGTTTATTTTTAGTAATGATCCAATATAGATTTATATTTTTAAATCCACAATTTAATGTTTTATTTTAAACTAATTGAATTATATCAATAATGTTAATTTCAAAATAATTAAATTTAATGGAATTCAATGTATTATAATTAAAAAAAATTCACGTACGTTCCCAGAATTAAAAGAGTAACAACCCGAGAAAATTATTCCATGTTGGGTATGAGAGTATAGATATAAACTATAACAAGCTGATAAAAATGAAGAAAAAGATAGGAAAATTATACACAATGGATTTCAAGACATTAATCTATTTAAAATTATAATTTCTCCTGCTAGACTAATTGTTGGAGGACATGAAATATTTCTAGAAGATATTAAAAATCATATGAGAGTTATTGAAGGTATAAATCTTAATATTCCTTTATTAATTAGGATTCTACGTCTTCCCGAACGTTCATAAGAAATATTTGCTAAGCAAAATAAAGCAGATGAACATAAACCATGTCCAATTATTATGAAATATGCTCCGACTATTCCTCATATATTTATTGTTATAATTCCTCCAATAACTAATCTTATGTGAGCTACAGAAGAGTATGCAATTATAGATTTTATATCAATTTGCATTATACAAGATAATCTAATCATAATTCCCCCTATTAATGAAATAGAAATTCAGATGAATCTATAATTGATAAATATTACTGGTATAATATATATAACACGAATTAAACCATAAGTTCCTAATTTTAAAAGAATTCCAGCCAAAATTATAGAACCAGAAACAGGTGCTTCGACATGAGCTTTTGGTAATCAAAAATGACATATAAATAATGGAACCTTAATTATGAATGCTAATGTTATCCCTAAGTAAATAAACCTATTATCTGATCTCATTAACATTATAATATTAGTTATATTATTTCTATACATATATATAATTGAAACTAATATGGGGAGAGATGCGAATAAAGTATAAAACAATAAATAATATCTAGCATTCACTCGTTCAGGTTGATACCCCCATCCTATAATAATAATTATGGTAGGGATCAAACTAGTTTCAAAAAAGATATAAAATATTATAATATTGTATGAACAAAATGATAAAATTAATAATGTTATTAATAATAACACTATAAACAAAAATAAATTTATATTATTATATTTATATAAGGGACTAGAATTAATTATTAAGAAGGTAATTCAAATTGTAAGAATAATTAATCTATATGAAATATTATCTATATGTATGTTATATCTTAGTATAATTAAATCTTTTCTAAAGAATAAGATGATAAATAGCACTAAAAGAATTAGTATATTTCTTAATAACCATATGTTAAATAATAAAGGGGTTAAAAATAATGAAAATAAAACTAATTTTAACATGTTTTTAAAGATATTGATAATAGTTGATCATTACCATGTGATCGAATCATATTAATCAATCTTGATAATCCTACAACTCCTTCACAAACACTAAATGTTAGCAAAACTATTAATATATATATATCATTTAATTCAATTGATAGAAATGCAGAAAATATACAAAATAATCTTAAAATTATTAATTCTAATCTTAATAAACTTATTATGATATGTTTTCGATTTAAACATAATGAGATAATGCCCGATATAAATATAATTAAATACAATAAAGGTAATGACAAATTCATTCGTTTTAATAGTTTAAAAAAAATTTAGATCTTGTAAATCTAAGATAAATTAATAATTTTAAAACTTCAGAAGAGAGTAAAGAATCATTTTAAGCACCCAAAGCTTACATTTTTATTAAATTATCTTCTGTATGAAAATTATAATATCAATTACAATTCTATTATCAATAAATTTTATTTTTATGAAGCACCCATTATCAATAGGATCTATTTTATTAATGCAAACAATACTAACCAGAATTATTTGTATATTTTATATAAATTCTTATTTTTTTTCTTATATCTTATTTCTTGTTTTTATTGGAGGAATATTAATTTTATTTATATATATATATCAAGAATTGCTTCAAATGAAAAATTTTATTTTTCAATAAAATTATTAATATTAAACATAATTATTTGAATTTTGATCATAATTATAAATACTATTAGATTTAAGATAGATAGAGTTAATAAATTATTGGAAATGAATAATTTATTTGATAGATTTATAATTAAAAAATTATATATATTTCCGTCAGGAATAATAACTATTATGTTAGTTATTTATCTTCTATTTACATTGATTGTTGTTGTGAATATTATTAGAATTAAATTGTCTCCTTTACGAAGAAAATTTTAACGAATGTTAAACATCACTCGACGTATACACCCATTAATTAAAATAATAAATAATTCACTAATTGATTTACCGGCAGCTACGAATTTATCATATTGATGAAATTATGGATCGCTGCTAGGAATATGTTTAGTTGTTCAAATTTTAACTGGATTATTTTTGTCAATACATTATAATGCAGATGTAGCAAGTGCATTTAATAGATTAAGACATATTTGTCGTGATATTAATCATGGATGAATATTACGAATTTCACATGCAAATGGAGCCTCATTATTTTTTATTTGTGTTTATTTGCATGTTGGGCGAGGACTATATTATGGTTCATATAAAAATTTTGAAACTTGAACTGTGGGAGTGATCATTTTATTAACTTTAATAGCTACTGCTTTTATAGGTTATGTCCTTCCATGGGGACAAATATCATTTTGAGGAGCAACAGTCATTACGAATTTATTGTCAGCAATTCCATATCTTGGAACAATTTTAGTAAACTGAATTTGAGGAGGATTTGCTGTTGATAATGCAACATTAACTCGATTTTATTCTTTCCATTTTATTATACCATTTGTTGTTTTAGCATTAACAATTGTACACCTTATTTTCTTGCATGTTTTGGGGTCAAACAATCCACTTGGAATTAATTCAAATAATGATAAAATTCCATTCCATCCTTATTTTTCTATTAAAGATGTACTAGGATTTTTATTAATTTTAATTATTTTTCTTTGTTATATGATACTTGAACCATATAAATTAAGTGACCCTGATAATTTTACTCCAGCAAACCCATTAGTTACTCCAAAACATATTCAACCAGAATGATACTTCTTATTTGCATATGCAATCCTACGATCTATTCCTAATAAATTAGGAGGAGTAATTGCATTATTCATATCAATTTTTATTTTAATTTTTGTTCCCTTCATAAACAATTCAAAATTTATAGGACTATTAAATTACCCTATTAATCAGATTTTATTTTGATATTTATTCATTGTTTTAATTTTATTAACTTGGATTGGAGCTTGTCCTGTTGAATACCCATATATCAAGATCGGGATACTTTTAACAACAATTTATTTTATATATTTTGTTTTAGACCCTATAATTAAATCTTTTTGAGATAAATTAATTAAATAGTTAATTAGCTTATAAATAAAGCATTTACTTTGAAAGTAAAGAAAAGAAAATTAAGTTCTATTAACTTAATATTAAGACAATTTTTAATGAACTAAATAATAGATTTAATCATGAAAAAAAAAATCAATAAATTTAAACTTACTGGTAAATATGATTTTCATGCTAAATATATTAATTTATCATAACGATAACGAGGTAAAGTACCTCGAACTCAAATAAATAAAAATGAAATTAATGTTAGTTGAATAGGAAAAACCAAAGAATTAATTTTTCTACCTAGAAATATTAAACAAAATATTATACTCATAAAAATAATTCTAGCATATTCAGCTAAAAAAATAAATGCAAATCCTACACCTCTATATTCAACATTAAATCCAGAAACTAATTCTGATTCCCCTTCAGAAAAATCAAATGGTGATCGATTAGTTTCAGCTATTGATGATGAAATTCAACAAATTCTCAAAGGAAAAAACAGAAATACTAATCATATAAATTGTTGAAAAAAATAAAATTCAATTAAATTAAAACTCTCAATCATTACAATAGGGCACAAAATAATTAATACGAGACTGACTTCATATGAAATAGTTTGAGCAATTGATCGAATACAACCCAATATAGCGTAATTAGAATTTGATGATCAGCCTGTAATCATTAAACTATAAACCCCTATTCTTGTACAAAAAAAAAAAAATATTATACCCATATTGAACGAAACACAATTGATTAAGTATGGATAAATAACTCACAATAGTAAAGAATTAAATAAGCCTAACACAGGTCTAATTATATAAATTAAATAATTGGATAACATTGGTATATTTCTCTCTTTTAAGAATAACTTAATAGGATCTGAAAATGGTTGTAAAATACCGATAAATCCTACTTTATTTGGACCCTTACGAATTTGAATATATCTCAAAATCTTACGCTCCATCAAAGTTAAAAATGCAACACCAATCAAAATAAACAAAGCAGTAATTAAAACAGTAATTATAAACATTTTCTACATGTAATATTATTACATAATTAAATTCTAAATTTAATGCACTTCTTGCTAAAATAGAATAAATTAAATTATTTGACATGGTCCTTTCGTACTAATATCAAAAATATATTAGTAGATAGAAACCAACCTGGCTCACGCCGATTTGAACTCAGATCATGTAAGAAATTAAAGGTCGAACAGACCTAGAATATTTAGATTTTGCTCTAAATTCTTTTCTTAATCCAACATCGAGGTCGCAATCTAATTTATCGATATGAACTCTCCAAATTAATAACGCTGTTATCCCTAAGGTAATTTAATCTTATAATCAAAAAATTGGATCAGTTAAGCATTAATTTATGAAAAGTTCATTTAAAGTTTTATTTATTATAATGTCACCCCAACAAAAAATAAAATAATTTTTTCAGTTGTTAATTCTAAATTCTAGTAAAACAAATTTATTTAAAATTCTATAGGGTCTTCTCGTCCCACTTATTTATCTAAGATTTTTTACTTAAACTCTAAATTCAATCTATTTTAATTAAAAAAGAAAATTTTTCATCCATTCATTCATACAAGCCTTTAATTAAAAGACTAATTATTATGCTACCTTTGCACGGTCAACTTACCGCGGCCATTAAAATATCATTGGGCAGAATAGACCTTTAATATTTTTCTAAAGGACATGTTTTTGGTAAACAGGTGAAAATTATATTTGCCTAGTTCTTAAATACAACTTATTATAATTTACTAATTTAATCATTTTAATAAAAATATTTTTATTAATTTAATTTTCTTAATATATACCTAAAATATATTAAATGTATTAAAATAAAAAATAAAATTTAACTTACTCATATAAAAAGGCTAATTGCAAGCCTATTTAATTAATTAAAATCTAAAATATTATAGAAATTATATTTAGCTTATCCTTAATATAATTAAATAAATATAAAACTTTATATTAAAATATAAGTTATAATATTTATTTTAAATTAAATTTAATTCTTAAGAAACCAGAAATATTATAGTTCGAGAGAAGTTTCATCACTAAAATTATTTTATTAATATTTATATTATAATAATTAACAAATAACTTTAAATCACTATAATTCGGGAAAAATAAATTTTTATATACAATTAATTAACCCTGATACAAAAGGTACAAATTATAATTTTACTTATTTATATTTATTGTTTGATCTTCACAGTTCAATTAAAAATATTTTTTCCATAAATAATACTAAAACTAAATAATTATTTTTACTTAAAATAATCTCAATAAATTAATTTTAAATTTAAATTATTATTCAAATTATATTGATAAATCAATAATTTTTATTAGTGTAAATAATATGCCTTAAGCTCTAATTTGCACTCTAGCCACACTTTCCAGTACAGCTACTTTGTTACGACTTATCCCACTTTATAGTGGGAGTGACGGGCGATATGTACATAATTTAGAACCTAAATTCAAAAAACTATATTTAATAAATTTACTTTCAAATCCAATTTCATGATTTTCATTATAGAAAACAATTCATTTTTATAATAATGTAATCCATTCTTTCTTTAAAATTAACTGCACCTTGACCTGACATTTTATTAATAAAATTAATGAAAATTATTCTGATAAAGCATTCTTGACAGAGGTATACAAACTTATATAAAGTGAAATCTATCGTGGGTTATCGATTACAAAACAGATTCCTCTGATTAGATAAATTACCGCCAAATTCTTTGAATTTAAAGATCATAACTATTAATAATCTAGTTATTTTATTTACACTTTCAATAATAGGGTATCTAATCCTAGTTTTAGATAAAAGTTTATCAGACATAAAAGTAAACACATATTTATACATTATTTCACCAAAATTTAAAAAGCTTACTATTAATTTATTTTTTAACTGAAACTAATATAATTAAATTTAGAGAATCGTGTAACCGCAACTGCTGGCACGAATTTTGTCCTCTATAAATAAAATTATTATCTCTAAAATTAATAATTAATAATACTTAATACTGCGCTATAGATAACTATCATTTAGATAGTTTTCAATCAATTTAAAGTTATGCATGTAATATAATTAAATATTTAATTTACAAGCTAGAATAAAACTCCTCCTTTTAGTTATTTATTAATAACATAGTTTTCCAAAATGTCAAACAATCCCTTTAAAGTAATATTCACTCAAAAATGTATTATTTTTAATCGATGTTTCCTCACAATAAAAATAAGAATTCATGACTGGTGAATTTTTTGAAATATACTAATATATTTTTATATTAATTTATAAATCATGTCATCAAACCTTTGTAAACAGATCTTTTACAACAATATTCACTCATTTGAGTAATTCCGGTTTTTTAATATTTATGATTTTATACAGTATATTTATAGTTAAATTAAAAATATTAATGTTAATATTACTGTATTATCACATTTATATATTCATGTATAATATATATATATATATATATATGTATATATATATATATATATAATAGTATGTTTTTCTTTTTTTTTTTTATAAATCAAAAAAAGAAAAACATACTATTATTATTATAAATATTTATATATAAATATATATTAATATATTATTTATATATATATATGTATATATATATATAGTTATATATATATATATATATATATATCATTATATATATATCATTATATATATATCATTATATATATATATATAAAATTATATATATATATAAATAATATATTAATATATATTTTAATAGAAAAACGTTCTTCCCAACATTGGCTTCTGTATTCTTTGACTGACGCTTCACTTCTCTAACGGTATTCAACGGTAATTCTATCTTCAACTGCCGTTTCCATGGCAACTGCTTGATTTTGATTGGTTGATTTTGAGATGATGTATTGTTATCAAAATTCGAATTCTTCGTGTATCTTCTGACTGCTGTTATTCCTCTATCTTCCTTCCTGGTTATTAAATATTGTCACTATAGTATTTATTTCCTTTCATAGATTATTTTGATACCCCACAAGTTTGGGTAATTTTAGATTTTATGTTTTTTACAATTATGTTAATACTTGTTAATTACATTTCTTTTTGTATACAAATGCTTATTATAATATTTTGTTTTACAAATGATTTACAATTTATTCTTGGTGAAACCTTCACCAGATTTGCTAATTTCTTTGTTAATTTGTTATAATTTGTAGTTGTTTGTTTCTGACAGTTAGGCATTTTCATAGGCATAAGTAGCCATTATGGTATTTGACTTATTTCATTTAAATTACATTTCATTTCAGCCTAATGGGCTTTATTTTGTTATTATAATTGGTTGTGTTGTGTTTTGAGTCTGTTTATGTGTTATTATTATGTCACTATCATTTTATACACAGTTATTTACTCTTTGGTTTCCCTGTTTTCTAGTCATACATTTCTTAACATTTTTATTTATTTCTTTGGCCAATAATAACAATGTGGCTATTATTTACTACTTCTTTGATCTTATTTAAATATAACATGTAGGCCTATGGTCTGTATGATTCTTACAGCCATATCCAGTTCATAAACTTGATTGAATAATTATTTAACTAACTTATTATTTGCTAATCTTTGTTCACAATACATCTTATTTTTTATTATTTTTTAGTGTGACAAACAACATCAATTTTATGAACTTATCATGATCCCTTATAACATGGGTGTTTTTTTATTTGTATCTAACTCCTTAACTTTCTAAACAATCTTTACTTTCCCTCCCTGTTAACACTTTCAACTTACTTGCTTTTAACTCTCCTTAATTATATTTTTTGTTTTGTTTACTATGGTAATTATCACTTTTCCGTTTTCAATACCTCTTTATAGTTTATACTTAATACTATTTTTCACAACACTTATTCACTATCATTTTTCACTATTAAACTTTTAGCGTTCTTTAGGATTTATTAATTGTTAATGATTTTATCACTCACTGTTTTTCACTACATTTCCATTCTATACTTTACACTATTTTCATTCAATCATTACCTTCACTCTTAAATTATTTATAGTTAATTATAATTTATTTAGTGTACTTTCTTTATCACTACACTTTGGGGTTTTTACACTTTCATTTTGCACTTCACAAATGTTTTTGTATTTTAAGTGTTTCTGAATGGGTAATCCCTCTAATTACTATCTCACTGTTCATTTTTTCTCTTTCATTACAATATATCCTTAATACTATTAACAATTTTATGTCCTTACAATACTATTCTTACATCTAATTCTAAATTGGGGTTTAGTTTACTTTTTTATCATTTTTATCTTTAACATTGTTTAAGAGGGTTTCTTCCCTAAATTATTATTGTCCATTAAAGGATAATGACATTTATTTTTTCCTTTCTCATAGGTTAATTATGGGTCTTGGTTCCAATATTACTTTTGATTGCATTATTTCTCCTTCTCCTATGCTTTATTACTTGTTTGTGTATCATTATTGGTTTTCATTTTTATCTATTTCCCTCATTCTTCAATTTCATTGTATTTGGTTAATACCTTGGTTTTTCCACCTTCTCCTTTGGGTTCATTTCAACGTTTTACATGGAGTCATTTAATTCCATGAACTTGTTTCATTTTTGTTTGGGTTTTGGTTTTTTCCCTTCTTCCTTTGGTTTCATCAACCACTTTCTTCTCTTCTTTGGTTTTATTCTCGTTTGTTTTTCGTGGTTCCCTTCTTCTTTTGTTTCCTTTTGTTGGGTCAATCACTTGGGTTAGGTCATGTCATCGTTTGTCGAGTCATAGTTTTTATATTTTATATTTATAGTTTTATTTATTATAATGTCACCCCAACAAAAAATAAAATAATTTTTTCAGTTGTTAATTCTAAATTCTAGTAAAACAAATTTATTTAAAATTCTATAGGGTCTTCTCGTCCCACTTATTTATCTAAGATTTTTTACTTAAACTCTAAATTCAATCTATTTTAATTAAAAAAGAAAATTTTTCATCCATTCATTCATACAAGCCTTTAATTAAAAGACTAATTATTATGCTACCTTTGCACGGTCAACTTACCGCGGCCATTAAAATATCATTGGGCAGAATAGACCTTTAATATTTTTCTAAAGGACATGTTTTTGGTAAACAGGTGAAAATTATATTTGCCTAGTTCTTAAATACAACTTATTATAATTTACTAATTTAATCATTTTAATAAAAATATTTTTATTAATTTAATTTTCTTAATATATACCTAAAATATATTAAATGTATTAAAATAAAAAATAAAATTTAACTTACTCATATAAAAAGGCTAATTGCAAGCCTATTTAATTAATTAAAATCTAAAATATTATAGAAATTATATTTAGCTTATCCTTAATATAATTAAATAAATATAAAACTTTATATTAAAATATAAGTTATAATATTTATTTTAAATTAAATTTAATTCTTAAGAAACCAGAAATATTATAGTTCGAGAGAAGTTTCATCACTAAAATTATTTTATTAATATTTATATTATAATAATTAACAAATAACTTTAAATCACTATAATTCGGGAAAAATAAATTTTTATATACAATTAATTAACCCTGATACAAAAGGTACAAATTATAATTTTACTTATTTATATTTATTGTTTGATCTTCACAGTTCAATTAAAAATATTTTTTCCATAAATAATACTAAAACTAAATAATTATTTTTACTTAAAATAATCTCAATAAATTAATTTTAAATTTAAATTATTATTCAAATTATATTGATAAATCAATAATTTTTATTAGTGTAAATAATATGCCTTAAGCTCTAATTTGCACTCTAGCCACACTTTCCAGTACAGCTACTTTGTTACGACTTATCCCACTTTATAGTGGGAGTGACGGGCGATATGTACATAATTTAGAACCTAAATTCAAAAAACTATATTTAATAAATTTACTTTCAAATCCAATTTCATGATTTTCATTATAGAAAACAATTCATTTTTATAATAATGTAATCCATTCTTTCTTTAAAATTAACTGCACCTTGACCTGACATTTTATTAATAAAATTAATGAAAATTATTCTGATAAAGCATTCTTGACAGAGGTATACAAACTTATATAAAGTGAAATCTATCGTGGGTTATCGATTACAAAACAGATTCCTCTGATTAGATAAATTACCGCCAAATTCTTTGAATTTAAAGATCATAACTATTAATAATCTAGTTATTTTATTTACACTTTCAATAATAGGGTATCTAATCCTAGTTTTAGATAAAAGTTTATCAGACATAAAAGTAAACACATATTTATACATTATTTCACCAAAATTTAAAAAGCTTACTATTAATTTATTTTTTAACTGAAACTAATATAATTAAATTTAGAGAATCGTGTAACCGCAACTGCTGGCACGAATTTTGTCCTCTATAAATAAAATTATTATCTCTAAAATTAATAATTAATAATACTTAATACTGCGCTATAGATAACTATCATTTAGATAGTTTTCAATCAATTTAAAGTTATGCATGTAATATAATTAAATATTTAATTTACAAGCTAGAATAAAACTCCTCCTTTTAGTTATTTATTAATAACATAGTTTTCCAAAATGTCAAACAATCCCTTTAAAGTAATATTCACTCAAAAATGTATTATTTTTAATCGATGTTTCCTCACAATAAAAATAAGAATTCATGACTGGTGAATTTTTTGAAATATACTAATATATTTTTATATTAATTTATAAATCATGTCATCAAACCTTTGTAAACAGATCTTTTACAACAATATTCACTCATTTGAGTAATTCCGGTTTTTTAATATTTATGATTTTATACAGTATATTTATAGTTAAATTAAAAATATTAATGTTAATATTACTGTATTATCACATTTATATATTCATGTATAATATATATATATATATATATATATATATATGTATATATATATATATATAATAGTATGTTTTTTTTTTTTATAAATTAAAAAAAGAAAAACATACTATTATTATTATAAATATTTATATATAAATATATATTAATATATTATTTATATATATATATGTATATATATATAGTAATATATATATATATATATGTATATATATATATAGTAATATATATATAGTAATATATATATATATAGTAATATATATATAGTGATATATATATATATATATCACTATATATATATCATTATATATATATCATTATATATATATCATTATATATATATATATATAATTATATATATATATATAAATAATATATTAATATATATTTTAATAGAAAAACGTTCTTCCCAACATTGGCTTGTGTATTCTTTGACTGACACTTCACTTCTCTAACGGTATTCAACGGTAATTCTATCTTCAACTGCCGTTTCCATGGCAACTGCTTGATTTTGATTGGTTGATTTTGAGATGATGTATTGTTATCAAAATTCGAATTCTTCGTGTATCTTCTGACTGCTGTTATTCCTCTATCTTCCTTCCTGGTTATTAAATATTGTCACTATAGTATTTATTTCCTTTCATAGATTATTTTGATACCCCACAAGTTTGGGTAATTTTAGATTTTATGTTTTTTACAATTATGTTAATACTTGTTAATTACATTTCTTTTTGTATACAAATGCTTATTATAATATTTTGTTTTACAAATGATTTACAATTTATTCTTGGTGAAACCTTCACCAGATTTGCTAATTTCTTTGTTAATTTGTTATAATTTGTAGTTGTTTGTTTCTGACAGTTAGGCATTTTCATAGGCATAAGTAGCCATTATGGTATTTGACTTATTTCATTTAAATTACATTTCATTTCAGCCTAATGGGCTTTATTTTGTTATTATAATTGGTTGCGTTGTGTTTTGAGTCTGTTTATGTGTTATTATTATGTCACTATCATTTTATACACAGTTATTTACTCTTTGGTTTCCCTGTTTTCTAGTCATACATTTCTTAACATTTTTATTTATTTCTTTGGCCAATAATAACAATGTGGCTATTATTTACTACTTCTTTGATCTTATTTAAATATAACATGTAGGCCTATGGTCTGTATGATTCTTACAGCCATATCCAGTTCATAAACTTGATTGAATAATTATTTAACTAACTTATTATTTGCTAATCTTTGTTCACAATACATCTTATTTTTTATTATTTTTTAGTGTGACAAACAACATCAATTTTATGAACTTATCATGATCCCTTATAACATGGGTGTTTTTTTATTTGTATCTAACTCCTTAACTTTCTAAACAATCTTTACTTTCCCTCCCTGTTAACACTTTCAACTTACTTGCTTTTAACTCTCCTTAATTATATTTTTTGTTTTGTTTACTATGGTAATTATCACTTTTCCGTTTTCAATACCTCTTTATAGTTTATACTTAATACTATTTTTCACAACACTTATTCACTATCATTTTTCACTATTAAACTTTTAGCGTTCTTTAGGATTTATTAATTGTTAATGATTTTATCACTCACTGTTTTTCACTACATTTCCATTCTATACTTTACACTATTTTCATTCAATCATTACCTTCACTCTTAAATTATTTATAGTTAATTATAATTTATTTAGTGTACTTTCTTTATCACTACACTTTGGGGTTTTTACACTTTCATTTTGCACTTCACAAATGTTTTTGTATTTTAAGTGTTTCTGAATGGGTAATCCCTCTAATTACTATCTCACTGTTCATTTTTTCTCTTTCATTACAATATATCCTTAATACTATTAACAATTTTATGTCCTTACAATACTATTCTTACATCTAATTCTAAATTGGGGTTTAGTTTACTTTTTTATCATTTTTATCTTTAACATTGTTTAAGAGGGTTTCTTCCCTAAATTATTATTGTCCATTAAAGGATAATGACATTTATTTTTTCCTTTCTCATAGGTTAATTATGGGTCTTGGTTCCAATATTACTTTTGATTGCATTATTTCTCCTTCTCCTATGCTTTATTACTTGTTTGTGTATCATTATTGGTTTTCATTTTTATCTATTTCCCTCATTCTTCAATTTCATTGTATTTGGTTAATACCTTGGTTTTTCCACCTTCTCCTTTGGGTTCATTTCAACGTTTTACATGGAGTCATTTAATTCCATGAACTTGTTTCATTTTTGTTTGGGTTTTGGTTTTTTCCCTTCTTCCTTTGGTTTCATCAACCACTTTCTTCTCTTCTTTGGTTTTATTCTCGTTTGTTTTTCGTGGTTCCCTTCTTCTTTTGTTTCCTTTTGTTGGGTCAATCACTTGGGTTAGGTCATGTCATCGTTTGTCGAGTCATAGTTTTTATATTTTATTTATATTAATCATTTTTATTTAACATGAAGTATTATTTTAGATTCAATATTATTTTGTTCATCCCTGGTATTGGGTTGGCTTATTTGTGTTGTAACATAATGCCTCTCCTTCAAAATTGATCATTTTGATAAAACACTAGCATAGTTTTTTATGAATTTATCAGTTATATATAATCTTTTTCCTTTTCTTTCTTGTTTGTTTCTCCATTCTTATTTCTCTTCTTACTTGATTCATTCCATTTTATTTGGATCTGTTTTTATTTATTTCCGTTGGTGCATTCTCCCTTATATACAATTTTTTCCCTAACTTTTTAGTAGCTGTTTTCTTCCATTACTACTCATTTTTTCTGAGACCAGAGGAACATCATCTCTGCTCAGTTTATTTGGATTGCTGGACTTTTCAACAGTCAATCTCAAATACCTTTTTTGTCAACTTGTGACTTAAATTAATAATAATAATATATTTTGGGATTTTCCACCTTGTGGTTTGTTTTTAGATCACTTTGGCCTTTTGCTCATTCTTCCTTCCCCTGTACCTTTGCTATATACTATCGTTTACTCATACAGTTGATTGTTTTTTATTTATTCATATGTTAATTTCATTATATCTAACTTTTCATTATTTTGTTTTCAATTCTCTTTGTGATCATTTTAATTATCTTAGACATTTTTATTCTTTTCTTAGTTATTTAGCAATATTCTGCTTTAGCCATTTTTTGTATATTTGTTGTATACATAATTTCTCTTTTTCCTTGTACCAGTTCAGATTTTTTTTTTTTCTTTGAACACATTAAATTCATTATTATTTTAGGTATTTATCTTAGCAGTTTTTGCTTGATTTTATTTTGTATTAAATGTCATTTTTGAATATTTTTTGTAAGTTAATTTTCTTACTTTATAGGAATTTTTGTAGCGTATTCCTTTTTTTTTGGTATATTGTTTAATTATTTTTGTAAGTCTGTGATTCTTACTTTTTTATAGGAATTTGTGCAACTTATTCCTTATTGTACTTTCTTACTCTATAGTTCATATATCAACTTTTTAATAGACTGTAAGTTGATTTTACTTGGTAGGAATTTGTGTAACTGATTCCTTTGTTTTAATTTTTTATATTAGGCCTCATAAGTCATCGAAATATTGTTGTAAGTTGTGCTCACATAATTTTTGAATATTGGCATTTGTTTATTTCATTTATAGTAATTTATTTTCTTCATAGAACTTTTTTATTGAAGCTTGGTTGTAAACTCCTTTTATTTTCTTGGTGGTTATATTACTTATCTCGTAAGTATTGTTTTCATTATCCTTCGTGATGACATATGGCCATACATTGGGTTATACATATTATTATACGCTATTAATCTACATAGGACCATGTTTTTTATACTTTTTTGTAAGTTGATCTTTTCCTTTTCTTTCCTTGTTATTGTCTTCTCTTGTATATTTCACTCTTTGTTGGCTTTCTCCTCTACTCCTTCAAATGTTAGATGGTTAACATTTATTCTGGATAATGTTCTACCTTTATTAATTTCATGGCATTACCATCTCACTACATGTTCCGGCCATACCTTTTCGGCATAGCTGTGTGGATCATTTCTTTCATTTTTATTGCTGGGGTCATTATTAGGTTCTTGGCTGGCTTCTGCCAAGACATGGTTTATCCGAGCTATCCGGGGTCCTTCGTCGTTACTCGCTTGATTACGTAGTAATGAAAAACCCGGATTTTCATGGACCGTTACCCAATTCTCATTGTCATTATTGTTTTGGTTAGTGATTGTCTCCTGTTGGTGGTTATTTTCATCCCTGGGTGGTCCGTTATTCCTACCCTCTGAGAACTGATGGCGGTTATCATTTTTTCATTCATTGGATGGTGGTCTTGGGTAACGACTTCCTTGATTATTTCGATTGTTCCCTCTTATGAAGTGTACACTCTGCTGATTGTTATTATTCCGGTTATCTCCGTTTCCTCTTCTATTATTATTTTGATAATTTGTATTATTACTATTATTCCCATAATTATGATTATTGTTGGGGTAGTTGTTGGGATGCTGGTTTGGTCCATTGCCCCTGTAATTGTTATTGTTTTGATTATTTCCGCTGAATGGTGGATTGCCCTGATTATACTTCGGGCGGTTACCCCTATATGGATAGTTATTATCATTTCGGTTTTGGTTACTCGGGTAGTTGTACTGGGGTTTGTTATAAGACGGATTGTTATTAGGTGGGTTTTGGTTTTCATCCCCACGGTTATATCTCAAATTGACCATTCAGTTACGACGATACTGCCTATCGTTTTCGTGGTCCTCCAGTAAATTGGCCATTCCCTGTATGGTCTTTATTTGTCCCTGTCTCCTGGCCCTCTGAATAGGGTCTTCATAATGATATCCTAGTTGTATGACTAGGGATTCTTCGGGTATTTTTGGTTCAAGGTTTCGAGCTAGGCAGACCTTTCCTAAGAAGTACGAAGTTAATGTATGTCCAGCCTGTGGCTCATATCTTCCGTTACTTATGTCATTTCTCACCACATTTTGAGTCGATTCTGACCAGTCTTTTTCGCGGAACAATGTTTTGAATTCTTGTGTACAGCTGATTTCTGGTCGCGTGGCTGTCCACCAATTGTCATTCGTATCTCGAAACATCTCATCGATAAGGCTTCTCACCGTCGTCCATCTGGTATCTCTATTCTTCTCTATGAGCTCCTCCACCCTCTTCAGAAATTCTATAGGGTTTCTTCGGTAACTTTTAAAGTTTATTACTTCCCTATTTTCATTTGTAAAGATGTGGGTGTTACTGCAAGGCTTGTCCCTCAAAGCGTCTAGTTCCTCCTGCATCTGTTTCTCCCTCTGACTGATTTCTATGATTTTCTCTTTATTTTCTTGCGTTTTTTCATCAGTCTTGTTGATAGTGGTATATACTCTTTCAACGCGTTCGCTGACGTCAGTCTGGATTTCCTGGTGCCTCTCCTTCAGCTTCTGAAGCACCTCCTGTTTATTTTTGATGCACTCTTTGGTGGTGGTCTTCTGCAGTTCTTGGATCCTGAGAATTCCTTCCTCCTCGACGTGATTTATTTTATCAGTCAGCTCTTCCTGGACGTGTATTACCGTTTCGTTCGTCTCGGTTATAGTCTGTTTGATTTCATCTCTGCATTCCGCCAACTGTTGCCTCCATTCATCCTTTGTCTTCTCGCCTTGTTCCTTCAACTGTCTTTGGAGTATTTCACAATTATTTTCAATCTTGTTATTTAATACTTCAAGATCCTTTTTTATCTGCCTCTTCAGCTCCTCACTCTTCTTTTCTAACGCCTCTTGGCTTCTCTTCAGGGCTTCATGGTTGCTTTCCATTTTGTTATTCAGGAGCTCTATGTCCTCCTTGATTTGCTTCTTCAACTCTTCACTGTATCGATCCAGTTTTTCATTCAGGAACTCCCTGTCTTCCCTTCTTAATGATTCTAATTTTTGATTCAATTCTTCGTTGTCTTCTCTCCTTCCCTCTTGCAATGATTCTAATTTTTTATTAAATTCTTCCCTGTTTTGGTCTATTTTTTCATTCGTTTTCTTTGAAGTTTCCCTTGCTTGTCCGAATTGCTCCATCATCATTCTCATCATGCTATCCCATTTTGTTTCTTCGGTCGGTTTGTCTGGTTGGTCGCCGACCATTATTTCCGCTTCCGGTTCCGGTTGAGTTGGATTTTCTGGTTACTTTTCTTGATTATCCTCTTCGAACAGCTCCCCGATCATTTCTTCGATTTCTTCCATCTCTTCTTGTTGACCTTCACCTTCAATTCCTTTCTGAGTGTCTTTTCTGGTAACCATGGAATGTCTCTTCATAGTCGCCACTGGCCTTCTTTTAAAGCCTCACCAGTTGGTCACCAATCTGTAACGAATGTAAATTAATGACGTCCCCATGTTCGTTTAAGCCTCACGTTGTATGCGTCAATCTGTAACGTAATTAGATGACTGGTGTCCTTCTTATTTTAGCCTCACGTTGGAGTCGTCAATCTGTAACGTAATTGATCGAGTCGTACCTGTAAAATGTACACCAATTTTGTATGTGTAATAATTGTGAGTGCGTTCGTCTCGCACCGGGGTCGTTACATCAATGTTTGCGGCTAACGATGTCCGTAGCGTTGCGGTAATCACCTGTATAACACGGCAGTAACCTTACCTGTTGCTTATAGGGGTGTGTTAATCCCGGGTGGCGCCAAGTCGTTTTTTAAAACAACTAAAATTATTGTATGATGAGTTTCCAGCGGTGACGGTCGAGCGTTCAAATATTTCCTGCTCGAACGGCCGTCTGAATTGTATATACTGTTGTGCAGATGACAACTTGTTCGCTTCTCATCAAATCTATCCTTAAATAAACACTAGTAATATATAAAGCACTCCCTATGAAATAATAACAGCAGTTACTCCCTGTAATAGTTATTTTTAATAGGTGATAATTAAAATGTTCAAATTGACAATTATTTAATAATAATTTTGCACCGACATTGTACATAAGACTCCTACTCCTCAGGTAGATGAATCGATTAAGGAAATGATCAGCCTCAGTGTGGCTGTGTAACGTTATTACAATTATTTTCGTTTCCAAAGTCGTGGGATTCTTGTGATTATGAGCTAGAGAATTCCTATGGTTACAATAAAAATATTTTACCTTATTCTACGTGTACATAAATAATAATGTGTGATGTTACAATCTGTTCTGTTGTGTCGTTAAATGTGTTTTGAAAGTTCGTGTTTTAATAATAGGTTATGTTTTATCTTAACAAATTTTCAGTGAGTTTTATTTTACTTAAATAATCTGTGAAAGAGAAATATTTGTTTATAGTGAGATAAATTTACCTTTAGTAAAATTTAGAGTGATTAGGTTTTTGGAAATAGGTAATTTAATTGTACTTAACACCTCAGCATGACTTGGTGTCTTCGTTCGTTTGATCGGGTAGGATTTGGCTGCAATAAGTTCTTTTTTCATTAATTTTTGGGCTTCAATGGGTTGGGCGTCCTTTTCATAACGTATCTGGTCATTCTTTTCGGTTAATTTTCCGTTTAATTATCCTGGATCTCGAGTGGACTGCTATAAATGGGTCGTCTGCTTCTTATACCATCATGGTTATGAACCTTGATTGCTGTTTTACATTATTTTAATAGAAAAACGTTCTTCCCAACATTGGCTTCTGTATTCTTTGACTGAAGCTTCACTTCTCTAACGGTATTCAACGGTAATTCTATCTTCAACTACCGTTTCCATGGCAACTGCTTGATTTTGATTGGTTGATTTTGAGATGATGTATTGTTATCAAAATTTGAATTCTTCGTGTATCTTCTGACTGCTGTTATTCCTCTATCTTCCTTCCTGGTTATTAAATATTGTCACTATAGTATTTATTTCCTTTCATAGATTATTTTGATACCCCACTAGTTTGGGTAATTTTAGATTTTATGTTTTTTACAATTATGTTAATACTTGTTAATTACATTTCTTTTTGTATACAAATGCTTATTATAATATTTTGTTTCACAAATGATTTACAATTTATTCTTGGTGAAACCTTCACCTCAGATTTACTAATTTCTCTGTTAATTTGTTATAATTTGTAGTTGTTTGTTTCTGACAGTTAGGCACTTTCATAGGCATAAGTAGCCATTATGGTATTTGACTTATTTCATTTAAATTACATTTCATTTCAGCCTAATGGGCTTTATTTTGTTATTATAATTGGTTGTGTTGTGTTTTGAGTCTGTTTATGTGTTATTATTATGTCACTATCATTTTATACACAGTTATTTACTCTTTGGTTTCCCTGTTTTCTAGTCATACATTTCTTAACATTTTTATTTATTTCTTTGGCCAATAATAACAATGTGGCTATTATTTACTACTTCTTTGATCTTATTTAAATATAACATGTAGGCCTATGGTCTGTATGATTCTTACAGCCATATCCAGTTCATAAACTTGATTGAATAATTATTTAACTAACTTATTATTTGCTAATCTTTGTTCACAATACATCTTATTTTTTATTATTTTTTAGTGTGACAAACAACATCACTTTTATGAACTTATCATGATCCCTTATAACATGGGTGTTTTTTGATTTGTATCTAACTCCTTAACTTTCTAAACAATCTTTACTTTCCCTCCCTGTTAACACTTTCAACTTACTTGCTTTTAACTCTCCTTAATTATATTTTTTGTTTTGTTTACTATGGTAATTATCACTTTTCCGTTTTCAATACCTCTTTATAGTTTATACTTAATACTATTTTTCACAACACTTATTCACTATCATTTTTCACTATTAAACTTTTAGCGTTCTTTAGGATTTATTAATTGTTAATGATTTTATCACTCACTGTTTTTCACTACATTTCCATTCTATACTTTACACTATTTTCATTCAATCATTACCTTCACTCTTAAATTATTTATAGTTAATTATAATTTATTTAGTGTACTTTCTTTATCACTACACTTTGGGGTTTTTACACTTTCATTTTGCACTTCACAAATGTTTTTGTATTTTAAGTGTTTCTGAATGGGTAATCCCTCTAATTACTATCTCACTGTTCATTTTTTCTCTTTCATTACAATATATCCTTAATACTATTAACAATTTTATGTCCTTACAATACTATTCTTACATCTAATTCTAAATTGGGGTTTAGTTTACTTTTTTATCATTTTTATCTTTAACATTGTTTAAGAGGGTTTCTTCCCTAAATTATTATTGTCCATTAAAGGATAATGACATTTATTTTTTCCTTTCTCATAGGTTAATTATGGGTCTTGGTTCCAATATTACTTTTGATTGCATTATTTCTCCTTCTCCTATGCTTTATTACTTGTTTGTGTATCATTATTGGTTTTCATTTTTATCTATTTCCCTCATTCTTCAATTTCATTGTATTTGGTTAATACCTTGGTTTTTCCACCTTCTCCTTTGGGTTCATTTCAACGTTTTACATGGAGTCATTTAATTCCATGAACTTGTTTCATTTTTGTTTGGGTTTTGGTTTTTTTCCCTTCTTCCTTTGGTTTCATCAACCACTTTCTTCTCTTCTTTGGTTTTATTCTCGTTTGTTTTTCGTGGTTCCCTTCTTCTTTTGTTTCCTTTTGTTGGGTCAATCACTTGGGTTAGGTCATGTCATCGTTTGTCGAGTCATAGTTTTTATATTTTATTTATATTAATCATTTTTATTTAACATGAAGTATTATTTTAGATTCAATATTATTTTGTTCATCCCTGGTATTGGGTTGGCTTATTTGTGTTGTAACATAATGCCTCTCCTTCAAAATTGATCATTTTGATAAAACACTAGCATAGTTTTTTATGAATTTATCAGTTATATATAATCTTTTTCCTTTTCTTTCTTGTTTGTTTCTCCATTCTTATTTCTCTTCTTACTTGATTCATTCCATTTTATTTGGATCTGTTTTTATTTATTTCCGTTGGTGCATTCTCCCTTATACACAATTTTTTTCCTAACTTTTTAGTAGCTGTTTTCTTCCATTACTACTCATTTTTTCTGAGACCAGAGGAACATCATCTCTGCTCAGTTTATTTGGATTGCTGGACTTTTCAACAGTCAATCTCAAATACCTTTTTTGTCAACTTGTGACTTAAATTAATAATAATAATATATTTTGGGATTTTCCACCTTGTGGTTTGTTTTTAGATCACTTTGGCCTTTTGCTCATTCTTCCTTCCGCTGTACCTTTGCTATATACTATCGTTTACTCATACAGTTGATTGTTTTTTATTTATTCATATGTTAATTTCATTATATCTAACTTTTCATTATTTTGTTTTCAATTCTCTTTGTGATCATTTTAATTATCTTAGACATTTTTATTCTTTTCTTAGTTATTTAGTAATATTCTGCTTTAGCCATTTTTTGTATATTTGTTGTATACATAATTTCTCTTTTTCCTTGTACCAGTTCAGATTTTTTTTTTTTCTTTGAACACATTAAATTCATTATTATTTTAGGTATTTATCTTAGCAGTTTTTGCTTGATTTTATTTTGTATTAAATGTCATTTGTGATAATTTTTTGTAAGTTAATTTTCTTACTTTATAGGAATTTTTGTAGCGTATTCCTTTTTTTTGGTATATTGTTTAATTATTTTTGTAAGTCTGTGATTCTTACTTTTTTATAGGAATTTGTGCAACTTATTCCTTATTGTACTTTCTTACTCTATACTTCATATATCAACTTTTTAATAGACTGTAAGTTGATTTTACTTGGTAGGAATTTGTGTAACTGATTCCTTTGTTTTAATTTTTTATATTAGGCCTCATAAGTCATCGAAATATTGTTGTAAGTTGTGCTCACATAATTTTTGAATATTGGCATTTGTTTATTTCATTTATAGTAATTTATTTTCTTCATAGAACTTTTTTATTGAAGCTTGGTTGTAAACTCCTTTTATTTTCTTGGTGGTTATATTACTTATCTCGTAAGTATTGTTTTCATTATCCTTCGTGATGACATATGGCCATACATTGGGTTATACATATTATTATACGCTATTAATCTACATAGGACCATGTTTTTTATACTTTTTTGTAAGTTGATCTTTTCCTTTTCTTTCCTTGTTATTGCCTTCTCTTGTATATTTCACTCTTTGTTGGCTTTCTCCTCTACTCCTTCAAATGTTAGATGGTTAACATTTATTCTGGATAATGTTCTACCTTTATTAATTTCATGGCATTACCATCTCACTACATGTTCCGGCCATACCTTTTCGGCATAGCTGTGTGGATCATTTCTTTCATTTTTATTGCTGGGGTCATTATTAGGTTCTTGGCTGGCTTCTGCCAAGACATGGTTTATCCGAGCTATCCGGGGTCCTTCGTCGTTACTCGCTTGATTACGTAGTAATGAAAAACCCGGATTTTCATGGACCGTTACCCAATTCTCATTGTCATTATTGTTTTGGTTAGTGATTGTCTCCTGTTGGTGGTTATTTTCATCCCTGGGTGGTCCGTTATTCCTACCCTCTGAGAACTGATGGCGGTTATCATTGTTTCATTCATTGGATGGTGGTCTTGGGTAACGACTTCCTTGATTATTTCGATTGTTCCCTCTTATGAAGTGTACACTCTGCTGATTGTTATTATTCCGGTTATCTCCGTTTCCTCTTCTATTATTATTTTGATAATTTGTATTATTACTATTATTCCCATAATTATGATTATTGTTGGGGTAGTTGTTGGGATGCTGGTTTGGTCCATTGCCCCTGTAATTGTTATTGTTTTGATTATTTCCGCTGAATGGTGGATTGCCCTGATTATACTTCGGGCGGTTACCCCTATATGGATAGTTATTATCATTTCGGTTTTGGTTACTCGGGTAGTTGTACTGGGGTTTGTTATAAGACGGATTGTTATTAGGTGGGTTTTGGTTTTCATCCCCACGGTTATATCTCAAATTGACCATTCAGTTACGACGATACTGCCTATCGTTTTCGTGGTCCTCCAGTAAATTGGCCATTCCCTGTATGGTCTTTATTTGTCCCTGTCTCCTGGCCCTCTGAATAGCGTCTTCATAATGATATCCTAGTTGTATGACTAGGGATTCTTCGGGTATTTTTGGTTCAAGGTTTCGAGCTAGGCAGACCTTTCCTAAGAAGTACGAAGTTAATGTATGTCCAGCCTGTGGCTCATATCTTCCGTTACTTATGTCATTTCTCACCACATTTTGAGTCGATTCTGACCAGTCTTTTTCGCGGAACAATGTTTTGAATTCTTGTGTACAGCTGATTTCTGGTCGCGTGGCTGTCCACCAATTGTCATTCGTATCTCGAAACATCTCATCGATAAGGCTTCTCACCGTCGTCCATCTGGTATCTCTATTCTTCTCTATGAGCTCCTCCACCCTCTTCAGAAATTCTATAGGGTTTCTTCGGTAACTTTTAAAGTTTATTACTTCCCTATTTTCATTTGTAAAGATGTGGGTGTTACTGCAAGGCTTCTCCCTCAAAGCGTCTAGTTCCTCCTGCATCTGTTTCTCCCTCTGACTGATTTCTATGATTTTCTCTTTATTTTCTTGCGTTTTTTCGTCAGTCTTGTTGATAGTGGTATATACTCTTTCAACGCGTTCGCTGACGTCAGTCTGGATTTCCTGGTGCCTCTCCTTCAGCTTCTGAAGCACCTCCTGTTTATTTTTGATGCACTCTTTGGTGGTGGTCTTCTGCAGTTCTTGGATCCTGAGAATTCCTTCCTCCTCGACGTGATTTATTTTATCAGTCAGCTCTTCCTGGACGTGTATTACCGTTTCGTTCGTCTCGGTTATAGTCTGTTTGATTTCATCTCTGCATTCCGCCAACTGTTGCCTCCATTCATCCTTTGTCTTCTCGCCTTGTTCCTTCAACTGTCTTTGGAGTATTTCACAATTATTTTCAATCTTGTTATTTAATACTTCAAGATCCTTTTTTATCTGCCTCTTCAAGTCCTCACTCTTCTTTTCTAACGCCTCTTGGCTTCTCTTCAGGGCTTCATGGTTGCTTTCCATTTTGTTATTCAGGAGCTCTATGTCCTCCTTGATTTGCTTCTTCAACTCTTCACTGTTTCGATCCAGTTTTTCATTCAGGAAAGACAGAATCCCTGTCTTCCCTTCTTAATGATTCTAATTTTTGATTCAATTCTTCGTTGTCTTCTCTCCTTCCCTCTTGCAATGATTCTAATTTGTTATTCAATTCTTCCCTGTTTTGGTCTATTTTTTTATTCGTTTCCTTTGAAGTTTCCCTTGCTTGTCCGAATTGCTTCATCATCATTCTCATCATGCTATCCCATTTTGTTTCTTTGGTCGGTTTGTCTGGTTGGTCGCCGACCATTATTTCCGCTTCCGGTTCCGGTTGAGTTGGATTTTCTGGTTGGTTTTCTTGATTATCCTCTTCGAACAGCTCCCCGATCATTTCTTCAATTTCTTCCATCTCTTCTTGTTGACCTTCACCTTCAATTCCTTTCTGAGTGTCTTTTCTGGTAACCATGGAATGTCTCTTCATAGTCGCCACTGGCCCATCTTTTAAAGCCTCACCGGTTGGTCGCCAATCTGTAAGGAATGTAAATTAATGACGTCCTCGTGTTTGTTTAAGCCTCACGTTGTATGCGTCAATCTGTAACGTAATTAGATGTCTGGTGTCCTTCTTATTTTAGCCTCACGTTGGAGTCATCAATCTGTAACATAATTGATCTGGTCGTACCTATAAAATGTACACCAATTTTGTATGTGTAATAATTGTGAGTGCGTTCGTCTCGCACCGGAGTCGTTACATCAATGTTTGCGGCTAACGATGTCCGTAGCGTTGCGGTAATCACCTGTATAACACGGCAGTAACCTTACCTGTTGCTTATAGGGGTGTGTTAATCCCGGGTGGCGCCAAGTCGTTTTTTAAAACAACTAAAATTATTGTATGATAAGTTTCCAGCGGTATCGATTGATTTCACTGTCTAACGTGTTCCTGCGCAGGTCCGCGTCGGCCGCGTGTATTGTGTTTTCGTTCTGTTTTGTCTCAATTTTAATATGTGTTAAATTATTTAAGTATTTTTGTTATTATGTTTGTGTTGTTTTTATTATCTGACAGAATGTGCATTGTTACAACACAAATAAGACTACCCAATACCAGGGATGAACAAAATAGTATTGAATCTAAAATAATACTTCATGTTAAATAAAAATGATTAACATAAATAAAATATAAAAAATATGACTCGACAAACGACGACATGACCTAACCCAAGTGATTGACCCAACAAAAGGAAACAAAAGAAGAAGGGAACCACGAAAAACAAACGAGAATAAAACCAAAGAAGAGAAGAAAGTGGATTGATGAAACCAAAGGAAGAAGGGAAAAAAACCAAAACCCAAACAAAAATGAAACAAGTTCATGGAATTAAATGACTCCATGTAAAACGTTGAAATGAACCTAAAGGAGAAGGTGGAAAAACCAAGGTATTAACCAAATACAATGAAATTGAAGAAGGAGGGAAATAGATAAAAATGAAAACCAATAATGATACACAAACAAGTAATAAAGCATAGGAGTAGGAGAAATAATGCAATCAAAAGTAATATTGGAACCAAGACCAATAATTAACCTATGAGAAAGGAAAAATAAATGTCATTATCCTTTAATGGACAATAATAATTTAGGGAAGAAACCCTCTTAAACAATGTTAAAGATAAAAATGATAAAAAAGTAAACTAAACCCCAATTTAGAATTAGATGAAAGAATACTATTGTAAGGACATAAAATTGTTAATAGTATTAAGGATATATTGTAATGAAAGCGAAAAAATGAACAGTGAGATAGTAATTAGAGGGATTACCCATTCAGAAACACTTAAAATACAAAAACATTTGTGAAGTGCAAAATGAAAATGTAAAAACCCCAAAGTGTAGTGATAAAGAAAGTACACTAAATAAATTATAATTAACTATAAATAATTTAAGAGTGAAGGTAATGATTGAATGAAAATAGTGTAAAGTATAGAATGGAAATGTAGTGAAAAATAGTGAGTGATAAAATCATTAACAATTAATAAATCCTAAAGAACGCTAAAAGTTTAATAGTGAAAAATGATAGTGTATAAGTATGTTGTGAAAAATAGTATTAAGTATAAACTATAAAGAGGTATTGAACACTGAAAAGTGATAATTACCATAGTAAACAAAACAAAAAATATAATTAAGGAGAGTTAAAAGCAAGTAAGTTGAAAGTGTTAACATGGAGGGAAAGTAAAGATTGTTTAGAAAGTTAAGGAGTTAGATACAAATCAAAAAACACCCATGTTATAAGGGATCATGATAAGTTCATAAAAGTGATGTTGTTTGTCACACTAAAAAATAATATAAAATAAGATGTATTGTGAACAAAGATTAGCAAATAATAAGTTAGTTAAATAATTATTCAATCAAGTTTATGAATTGGATATGGCTGTAAGAATCATACAGACCATAGGCCTACATGTTATATTTAAATAAGATCAAAGAAGTAGTAAATAATAGCCACATTGTTATTATTGGCCAAAGAAATAAATAAAAATGTTAAGAAATGTATGACTAGAAAACAGAGAAACCAAAGAGTAAATAACTGTGTATAAAATGATAGTGACATAATAATAACACATAAACAGACTCAAAACACAACACAACCAATTATAATAACAAAATAAAGCCCATTAGGCTGAAATGAAATGTAATTTAAATGAAATAAGTCAAATACCATAATGGCTACTTATGCCTATGAAAGTGCCTAACTGTCAGAAACAAACAACTACAAATTATAACAAATTAACAAAGAAATTAGCAAATCTGAGGTGAAGGTTTCACCAAGAATAAATTGTAAATCATTTGTAAAACAAAATATTATAATAAGCATTTGTATACAAAAAGAAATGTAATTAACAAGTATTAACATAATTGTAAAAAACATAAAATCTAAAATTACCCAAACTTGTGGGGTATCAAAATAATCTATGAAAGGAAATAAATACTATAGTGACAATATTTAATAACCAGCAAGGAAGATAGAGGAATAACAGCAGTCACAAGATATACGAAGAATTCGAATTTTGATAACAATACATCATCTCAAAATCAACCAATCAAAATCAAGCAGTTGCCATGGAAACGGCAGTTGAAGATAGAATTACCGTTGAACACCTTGTTTAAAAGGAATAATTCCAAATATTTAGTACCAAGCCATGTTTTGTTCAATCAAATATATTGCAACTTACCGTCTGTGGCTTCCAGAAACAACGTCTTCACAAAGTTGACATGTTTCGGGACACTTGTCCCATCATCAGAACTTATATGTATCAACGTAAATGATATACGATTATTTTAAGTTCTGATGATGGGACAAGTGTCCCGAAACATGTCAACTTTGTGAAGACGTTGTTTCTGGAAGCCGCAGATGGTAAGTTGGAATATATTTGATCGTTGAATACCGTTAGAGAAGTGAAGCGTCAGTCAAAGAATACAGAAGCCAATGTTGGGAAGAACGTTTTTCTATTTAAATAATGTAAAACAGCAATCAAGGTTCATAACCATGACGGTATAAGAAGCAGACGACCCATTTATAGCAGTCCACTCGAGATCCAGGATAATTAAACGGAAAATTAACCGAAAAGAATGACCAGATACGTTTTGAAAAGGACGCCCAACCCATTGAAGCCCAAAAATTAATGAAAAAAGAACTTATTGCAGCCAAATCCTACCCGATCAAACGAACGAAGACACCAAGTCATGCTGAGGTGTTAAGTACAATTAAATTACATATTTCCAAAAACCTAATCACTCTAAATTTTACTAAAGGTAAATTTATCTCACTATAAACAAATATTTCTCTTTCACAGATTATTTAAGTAAAATAAAGCTCACTGAAAATTTGTTAAGATAAAACATAACCTATTATTAAAACACGAACTTTCAAAACACATTTAACGACACAACAGAACAGATTGTAACATCACACATTATTATTTATGTACACGTATAATAAGGTAAAATATTTTTATTGTAACCATAGGAATTCTCTAGCTCATAATCACAAGAATCCCACGATTTTGGAAACGAAAATAATTGTAATAACGTTACACAGCCACACTGAGGCTGATCGTTTCCTTAATCGATTCATCTACCTGAGGAGTAGGAGTCTTATGTACAATGTCGGTGCAAAATTATTATTAAATAATTGTCAATTTGAACATTTTAATTATCACCTATTAAAAATAACTATTACAGGGAGTAACTGCTGTTATTATTTCATAGGGAGTGCTTTATATATTACTAGTGTTTATTTAAGAATAGATTTGATGAGAAGCGAACAAGTTGTCATTTGCATAACAGTATATACAATTCAGACGGCCGTGCGAGCGGGAAATATTTGACACAGAAAAGAATAATAAAATAAATTTCTTAGATTTGTTTTTAACAAAAATTGATAATAAAATTAACTATAATATTTACAGGAAACGACAACCACTGATAATGCTATTCATGCCTTGTCTTACCACCCTTATTCACACAAAATGGCATTTTTTAATAGTATGGTACATAGATTGTTATCATTGCCCCTCTCCACAGAAGACCATAAAAACGAAGTCGAAATTATTAAACACAAGCAGTAGCCAATGGTTATAAATGTAACATAATAGATAAAATAATAAATAAGAAACAAAATAGACTAATAAATATTGACATGCCTAAAGAAAAAGTAAAATATATCGCAATAGAGTATGGCAAAATATTACATTACACTTTAAAAAACCAATTGAAAAAACAAAATATAGTATTGGCTTCAAAAGCAAATAATAAACTCGAGAACAAACTTAAGTTTAAAAATCAAATTAAGTCTTTCGATGAATACGACGGTACAGGTGTATACAGGCTTAATTGTTCGGATTGTTCAAATTTCTACATAGGACAAACGGGTCGTTCGTTCAAATTGCGTTATAAAGAACACCTCCCAAGCTCTAAATCAAATATAGGAAGATCCACATTTGCTGAACATTTTAAGTTCACAAGATCATAACATAAAAAGTATTAGTGAGAATTTGGATATATTACATAAATGCAGGAAATCTCTTAAACTGGACACTCTTGAATGGTTTGAAATATATAAGGCCACTAAAGATAATTACGATCGCATCTTAAATGAAAAATCGATCCATAAAAATAATATTTTATTCAACAGAGTAAACGATATAGAACGAGATATTAGCTGTGTCAGATCGATAAAATTTATCAAAGGTCAAATCGGTATCGATTGATTTCACTGTATAACGTGTTCCTGCGCAGGTCCGCGTCGGCCGCGTGTATTGTGTTTTCGTTCTGTTTTGTCTCGGTTTTAATATGTGTTAAATTATTTAAGTATTTTTGTTATTATGTTTGTGTTGTTTTTATTATCTGACGGGATGTGCATACATCAACAAATATATTTTTAACCTATATTGATCGAGGATCTGAAGATGACACTAATGTGTCGAAACTCGAGTAATCCTGATTTCGGATTTCAAAAAGCGTGACGGAAGGTAATTAACCTGTTTTATAGTCTTAAAACGCTTTTGGAGGCAAATACAATGTTTACTTCGTCTTGTATTTTATTTATATTTGTAGCTATCTCACCTTTCATTCCAGCAATAATCTCACTCTGTTTCTCTAGCTTCTTATTTATTTCAACAAACTTCTCATTCACTCCATTAAAACTGCCATTTATACTTTCAAATTGGCTGTTCATATTTAAATTACTCATTTTGAGTTCACTTCTTATGTTCACGAATTCGTTATTTATGTCTACTAACTTCTCGTCTTGTTTGTTAAATCTATTATTTACCTCTACACTACTTGCATTTATCTCTGATTTGATTTCAGTTTTCGTTCCTGACATCATTTCCATAATCATTGTTAATTGCTTAAATATATCTACATTATGGCTTTTACTAGTACATTCAACTTCGACCGTTTCATTTTCATTTGTTATTTCGTCTACGCTCTCGTTAACATTTTCGTTCGTCGATACTAAATCGTCTTGTGTAACGTCTAATATTGACCCCCCCCCCCCCCCCCCCCGGCTATACTCTCACATAAATTTGCATTTGTATTTTTCTCTGTCATTTTCGACTAGGTTGTAAATTATTTAATTTTAATTTACAACGTCGCTGTACGGGCACCAACTGAAGTAGTACTCAGTATTTGATAATTACAAGTATTTAAATTTGTGTTATATTACCTTGTTCGGACGTCAACTGAAATGTTAATGAATATTTAACTCTTGAAATTCGTGTAAAAGTTAAACAGGTTATCGTCTAGTGTACTCGGCAGAGAATAATAGGCTAATGCAAATAAACAAGTACATATTTATACTTTAATATAAAACATTAATTTATTACATTTTAATATGACATTCTTGTTATGCTCCCATTCACATAAAATACTCCCCTCTTTTCTCTACATATTCTGTATCTTTACTTTTCAGCCCTGCTATGGTCCGTTATCGGACATTATTTAAATACATTTTGATATACAGTTTGTAGCATAACAGAATTATCACATTAAAATTTTAACTTAATGCAACATAAATAAAGAAGAAAATGTCCATAGTGAGTGAGAATAATAAATGGTTAAAGATTAAACTAAAGAAACTGTACATTAAGTCAATAAAATGTTAATAAGAATAAACAATAACAAAGAAAACTATTGGTCAATATACGAATAACCTACCATATATAAAAACCCAATAAAACAGCAGTATACCCAGTAGATTGGGGAAGCAGTAAAAAGGAAAGGAAAGAAAAGAGATAAAAAGGTAAAAACAATTTTAATAAGGGAAATTTATAAAGTCAAGAAGCATAGAAACCCCAAGACAAAACCAACAACAAATTAGCAAAGGGCTATAAATAAACATTAAATGAAACCTAATATTCAAATAAGATGCATTGAATTGATGCCACAAAGAGAAACCACAAGACAAGGAATTTACTAATATAATAAGGAAGAAAGGACAAAATATGTCAAGATTCATAAAAAGAGCCTAGAAATAAGAAGAGCTATTCCAAAAATGTTAATAAAGGAATACATACCTTTGAAACTAAATTAAAACCAATATATTTAGACCCAGTAACTCAAGTTACAAGATACAATACAATTGAAACTGAATTGTAACCTAGGTATAAGTATAATGTATAACAACCCAAAAAGACTACCATAGAGTAGAACCCACTAAAAAGACTACCATAGTGTAGAACCCAATAAAGTGAAGTGATGTAATAAAAATTAGAAACTACAGTGAGTGTAGTGAACAACATAGCTAAAAATCTATGTAAAATATTCAAAGAAGGAGTTGGAAAAGAATAATATAAAAGGACTACCATGAGTGTAGAATAATACTAGTAAAACCATAAGAATCAAAGACAGTCTTAGGACTGACAACATTATTAGTAATAAGAGTTTCTAAGATTATATATCAGAAATACTATTACCAATAAAATGTTTTTTAATTACAGTTAAGTAAATTGTGAGAAGGACAATAAATACCAAAGGACAGTTCATAACTGAGGGTATAATAATAAGATATTAATAATATAATATGTTTTTTATTTACTGTTAATCAGATAATGTATTAGATATAAGGGGATAATAGATATAATATGTTTTTAATTACAGTTAAGTTATTATCAAAAGAAACATAAATACAAAAGACAGTTAATGACTGACAGTATTACTAGTAATAGGATGATTTTATTTTTTTTTATTAAATTATGTCTAGGGAATAATAAGGATAAGATATTTTGTTATCATTGAATGATACAGTTAAAAATAATAGGCATAAGATGTTTTTGTTATAATTAGGTGATATATGAAAAATAGTAGATAATAAGATGTTCTGTTGTATTCAAAATAATGTTAACTAATTTTCAAGTTTGTCAAGGCAGAGAGGCACGTAGGAAATAGGAATGTTATAATTTTATTTAAAACTGTAAACCATATAAAAAGTACAAAGCAGATTAGCTAATACACCACTCTAGAAAAACAGACCAGTAATGTAAACCAAAACCATCTATCAGAGAGTCAAACTTAATTAAATAAATTCAATCAAACTACATAATATAAGGAATAGAATTTAATCCATACAACACAAAAATATGAAAATGTAATAAATACAGATACAAATTATAACAAATGTAATGACAAAGGAAGAAAATTAACTTCTTTTGGAAATAACTAATACTAGGCCTAAAATGGTAATCAACTCAGACTAAAAAGTAAATTAATCAATATTGAAGTGTTATAACAACAAAATTATTAACAACAAATAATAATCATGGAGGGAGTAATATTATTTCATGGAAATATTATCAGAAAAACACTTGTAAACCATTTAAATAATAAATTTGTACAAAATATGAGGCCTACAATAAATATCAAAAATTGTAAATTTTAGGCTTATCTGAACTTAAAACAGACCCAGCTATATATCAAATTATGTAAAATTAGTCTAAGAATATTGCTGAATAGTTAGATTTTTGTAAAATTAACAAATAATTGAGTTACAGCAATAAATAGGAAAACTTGTTATGTATATTTAGAAGTTGAAACAAATCCAAGACATGTACTTTTATAAAAAGACAATGGGAAGAGGAAAAAGACATTTCATAAATTACCCCAAAACGACGACTTTCAGTCATCAGTCTATTGTTAATCGTTAATGTGAACAGTTGAGAAATTACTGACAGAAGACCAAAAGGGTATAAATTAGTGAAAAAACTAATGTGCAGTCTCTGCTTCGAGTGCAGCCTCGAAAAGTGTAACAGAGGTTAACTAAGTAAATATAACACCAACAGATGATATACAACACCAAACTTATCCAGGACAACAGCAAGAACATTATCTAACACGAGCACTAGGAATCAGCTGCCATTTTGTGAAAATTTTAAACCATATTAGCAGAACACGAATACAACACATTTGAACACCGAACACTGCACCAGTAAACCATCACAAAACGACATCGCAGAAGAAAGAAGAACACTCCACACTATATTCCAGGACAACTACAACTTCGCAGAGAAGGGAATACTCATTTATTTCTGAGGGAAAAGATCAACCAGCATCAGCAGTGCATAGCAGAGAAAACGAGGTGCGGCGGCCATACTGAATTTCTTAACGAGCACAAGACACAGCCTTCTCGAAGCCAGTGACGTCATTCGACGAATGGTTCGATTTTACTTTTAATAATTGACAATTTACATAATAATATTGTTTTTTCAGCCATAACACTTTATTTTAAAAATAGCTGTAAGCATTGTATCTTGTTCCTTGCCCTCTCTGACCATTTCGACAGTTAAAAGAATCCTAATTAATTAATCTTGTAAACATATATTTTGTCAATTTTGTTCGCTACCGACTTGAGCAAATATCAACCAATGCCTGGTCCACGCGCAGCCAGAATGGCGCATAATTTCAAATGTTAATAAATGAACATAATTATTCAGTTACAAGAGTTTGTATTTATTTGTATAGAAAATGCTAGTTATTCTTATCTTCTAAAAATAATTTAGAGTGATAAAAGAAATATTTGAGGAGAAGAAGAAGAGCAAAGTCAGAAGAGAGAATTAATAGATCTAACTACACAATTAGATTATACATAGAAACAAATATTGTCAGAACACAAGATCTTACTTATTTAATTGGAAGTAATTAAAAACATACTATTAATTAATTTAATTTAATTAATTAATTTTAAAAAATTATAACTAAAGAAAATTTTTACTCATCAACACATTACACTTTATTATACATTATTTACACTACTTAATTTTTATATTTGTAATTAGGTTTAATTACAAATTGGCGAATCCAACGAGGAGCATTATCATCAGCGAGGTTCAGACAACATTAATTAGCATCACAATAACCCTTTCTATAATTATTTATACTAATTTATATTTGTAAAAAATTATATTACAAATTGGCGTCCAACTAAAGGGCTGAAAATAGGAGTTAATAGAGTTATAAAATAAGGACAATTATCCAGTTTCCTATTTTAGCTCGGCAGCTGTCAACAGGTCAGAAAAAGAAACAAGATGCACAGGAGGGCGACATCAAAGAAAAGGGCTGTGGAGGCCGAACAGGAAATAGATATGGAGGATAAGGAGGCGACACCTGTGGAAAATATAGAATCGAGATTACCTCCAGCGGAACCAACCAAACCAGAATCCCGAGGGAAACAAACCGATACAAACCGGAGAAGTAAATTATCAAGAAATATTAATGACCACATTGGCACAATTAGGCCAGAAGATGGAGGAAATAAAAACCGACAGTAAGCAGTTAAAGGAAGAATTAGGCCAGAAAATTGAAGAAAATAGTAAGAAGATGGAGGAGAAGATGGAAGAAAATAGTAAGGAAATGAAAAGTGATAACCAACGATTGAAAGAGGAATTAAGAGAAAACAGTAAGAAGATGGAGGAGAAGATGGAAGAAAATAGTAAGGAAATGAAAAGTGATAACCAACGATTGAAGGAGGAATTAAGAGAAAACAGTAAGAAGATGGAGGAGAAGATGGAAGAAAACAGTAAGAAGATGGAGGAGAAGGTGGATGAAATAAAAAACGAGAATAAATTATTAATGGAAGAAAATATCCAGAAGATTGAGGAGAAAATAGAGGAAATAAAAACTGACAATAAACAGTCGAAGGAGGAATTGGACCCAGATAAGCCAGAAACTGGAAGAAACCAATAAAAAGATGGAAAATAATAGTCAACAATTAAGAGAAGAATTGAAGGAGACGAACCAAGAGAATATGAACCGATTAGATGGAAAGATGGAAGCATTGAAGGAAGAATTGGAGCAAAAGATAGCTGAAAACAATGAAACAATCAGCAAGAAGGTAGAAGAGGTTACAACAGCTTACAAAAGATTACAAGAGCTGACGAAAGATGGAGTCAGACCAAACTAGAAGTACAGAGTATCAAGACAGAAATAAACACTAAGGTTAACAACATTGAAGAAACGAATAGGAAGACTTTAGAGGAAAAACTAAAAGAAACACGTGAAGACTGGGAGCGAGTGCAGGACCGATTCACAGAAAAATGTGACGGCATTGAAGCTGCTGTGACCAGTATCAACAGTCAGGTGCGACAGAATCAAACAGATATAGACCTGTTCCATACTCGACCGACAAGCATTACCAGTTGTCCTAACAACGAGAATCGCGAAGGAATTAACTTCAGATTTTATAAAAACAAACCGATGGAGTTCCTAGCCAGAATCGAAGAGTACTTCACCAAACACAGAGGCAATCGCTGGAGGGAGAATAAAGAAGTACTTGACGAAACGTTCAAGGAGATAGCAGATAATTGGTGGATGGCGATAAGAGACGAAGTGACCGACTACCAACAATTCAAAAGGCTATTCAAAGCCAAATATTGGTCTGAATCAACACAAAATATCGCCAGAGACGGGATCTGTCATGGAAAATACAACCCGTATGGAAACCAGACTCTAACGGCGTACTTCTTGGGGAAGGTGTGCGTGGCCAAACATCTAGAGCCCAGAATACTGGAAGAATGCCTGGTCATCAAGCTCTCATACCATTATGAGGAAGATATAATAAGAGCCAGAAGAAACAGTCAAATAAAGACTGTACAAGCAATGACCGAGCTCTTAGAAATGTATGAGCACGAGGATTACTACCGCCAAAGTCGCAGGAGATATGAAAGGCCGGAACCAAGAAATAACACCAGTAATTCAAATAATAATAATCGGCAGAACGTTAGCAACAACAATAATTATAATTCCGCAAATCGTAATAATGCCGAATACAATCATAACCCCCGTAATAACAATAATGTACCTAGATTTAATAACAATAATAATAACAATAATGTTCCCCGAATTAATAATAATGAGGGCAACAACAATAATAATAATAATAATAATAATAACCGTCCACCAAACAACAACGGTTATTATAATAATAATTGTAATTATGTTCCAAATGGTCAGAGAAACCCCAACCCCCCTAATAACAATTATCATAGTAATTATAACAGGAATTACCCGAATGGAGGTTATAACAATAATTACAGGACATATCGACGCCATATTAACTACATCAGAGCGGAAGGCAGTGGACAGAGGAGGTACCAGCCTCAACGAAGGAGCCGATATTATGAGTATGAGACCTTTCAAGGAAGTCAGGGAAATAATCGTTACAGAGAGTATGAACCCAGATGCAGTTCCAGTCTGTAGAATCAACGAAGACTACCTGTAATGGAAGCCCAACAGGACGATCGTGCTGAACCAAACGAAGCAGTTTCAGGACTCCAAGTTGATGCTTCCAACAGCCTAATCCGTAATGATGCGGAGCATTTAAACGAACGAAGGCAGTAATAAACTCCAGTAACCCTTTACTGCTCCAATCTGCTGGGTTTGACCAAGAAATAAAATCGAAAGAAGAAAAGAAAAATTTTACAATAATATACAATAATTATTTGAAGGATATCCGTAAGGACTTGCTAGAAGAAAACGAAATTAACATCAATAATAATGACAACGAAATAATATATATAATTGCAGAAATTGAGGGTATTTCTGTTCCCATAATGATAGACACTGGAGCAAATGTCTCTATAATAAATCATAATGAGTTGGACCGGATACAGCAGGAATGCCACAAAAACTTACCGGTACTACCTATTAATAATATTGTGCTTGTAGGAGCTACCGGCCGACAGAACAAAACCATAAGAAAACAGGTATCCCTAAGTGTCCACAGTCAGGGCATTAGTGCGGATATGATATTTCTTGTTGCAGCCGGATTACCTTTCAACATCATGATAGGGTGTGACATATTGCGCAGAAACTCAGCAGTTATCGACTTGTGCGAGGGAAGGTATCACTCTTTTCTGAAGGTTCGACCTGGGTAGCCAATTTAACTAACAACAAGATGTTAGACTCCAGACAACTTCTCGACCACAAAAATAAGGTGAATTACTTGTCAAACTACTCGACAAACAACAAGCCAGTATATCAGAATTCGGAGGATGACCTATGGCCACAAAAGATTCAGGAGATACGTGACTTCCAGTGCCACAATACTACCGAGCAATTAGAGGAAAACCAGCTGAATCAATTAGTCAACATATATGAAAAATATCGAGCTGTATTTTCGGACGAACCTGGAAAGATCCGGAACTACCAATGTTCCATACGATTCAGAGAACCGGTAGAATTTAATCGAAAGTCGTATCCCATAGCACAATCTTTGAAGGAAGCCGTACGCACAGAGATCCAGAATATGATCAGTAAAGATATTATCGAGAGCAGTCAATCGCCATACACTAGCCCAATTGTGGCTATACAAAAGAAAAATGGGAAGGTAAGGCTTTGCCTTGATGCACGTGAGATAAACAAAATGATTATAAACGATCGTACCCCACCTGGCGAAATTGATGAGATATTGAAGAGATTCCACGGAACGAAGTTCATTACTACGTGGGATACCGTGTGCGGGTATTGGCAGGTGGAGTTGCACCCAGCAAGCCGGCAGTACATGGCGTTCATCTTCGAAGGGCACAACTATCAGTTTAAGAGGTTGTCCTTCGGGTTAGTGAACTCAGTAGCTGTTTTTGTCGCCTGTATGGGTCATATACTCGGACCAGAAGCGCTCCAATTCACGACTGTCTATGTTGATGATCTCCTAATAACATCAACCAATTGGGAAGAACACTGTTACCGTGTGGAGCATGTCTTGAAGAAGCTGGCTGAAAATAATGTTACCCTTAAACTAGACAAGTCCAAGCTTATAGCTAAAGAAGTGCAATTCTTGGGTTTCCAGTTAAACAGTCAAGGAATAACACCATCAACAGAAAAGGTAGACGCCATACAACAATTCCCTATACCAAAAAACAGAAGGCAACTACATTCATTTTTAGGCCTGTGTAACTACTATAGGAAGTTCCAAAATAATTATTCCGAACTGACGGCCCAGTTTCATACCAGTTATCGTCCAAGAATAAATGGCGATGGGGTCAAGAACAAGACGAAACCTTCAAATCAATTAAGGACAAGTTCTTAGAAGCAGTAATGCTCAACGATCCAGATTTTAACCGACCCTTCTTTCTAAACTGTGACGCGAGTAACATTAGCTTGGGATCAACACTGTACCAAGAAGACGAAAGTGGAAACCATCTAGTAGTGAGCTTTGCTAGCAGAACCCTTAACCAGTGTGAAAAGAACTACAACATGACGGAAAAGGAACTGCTAAGTGTAGTCTTTGCCTGTGGGAAGTTTCGGACGTATATCCTCGGATATCCAGTGACCGTTCGAACAGATCACAAATCTATATCATTTCTGAGAAGATGCAAGTTAAGCCATGGTAGATTGACCAGATGGGTACTTGCCCTGCAGGAATACGATATACAGTGGGAGTATGTTCCTGGGAGTAAAAATGTAGTAGCCGACGTGTTGTCGAGAATAAATCTGGAAGAACAGATGTTCGAAGGCGAAAAGGAGAGCATCTTGAAGATCTATAATATTATTAAGGACAGATCCGATCTAGAAAAGATAGTGCAGGACATCAGCAAACACCAGCAGTCCGACCCGAAGTTAAACCACATTAAACTTCGTCTCTCCAGCCAAGATGGCACAATAACCAAGTTTTATTGTGTACATAACGAAATATTGTTCATCAAAACATCCCTTGATGAAGAGGTATGGAAGATCATGATCCCTACTACAATCGAAAAGGATATCATCCTGGACTATCATCTACGATACGGTCACATGGGAGCCATGAAGGTGATCAAGGCTATAGAAGAGAATTGCCATATAAAAAATATAAATAGAAAGACGAGAAACTACCTCAAAACCTGTCTGATATGTCAATTGGTGAAAACCAACAATGAGAGAAAAGAGGGTATGATGATACCAATTACCTCACAAGCCAAACTGGAAAAGGTCTTTCTGGACATCTGTGGTCCATTTCCCCGCAGTGGCGGACGCCATCGATACATATACATTATTATCATGATGGATCACTTCACAAAATTCACAAAACTGTACCCGGTGAACAGAGCCACCACTTTGAAGACTCTAGGAGTAATAACAAATCATTACATTCCAGAGATAGGGAGCCCGGCATCCATAATCACAGACCATGGAACGCAATTTAAGGGTGGAGGTGGAAAAACACTCTAAATACATTGGGCATTAAGACGTACAAGACATCTGTCTACCACCCCAGCAGTAATCCAGCGGAGAGGGTACTGCGAGAAGTCGGAAGAATATTACGGACTTATTGCCATAATCAACAAAGGAAGTGGCAAGAATATTTATTAGCTACTGAAGAATTCCTTAATTTGGCATATCACCCCGCTATAGGTACCACACCATACACGGCAATGTATGAAAAACCGTCTCCAAGAGAAATACAAGACATAATAGAATTCCCCATGAATCAAGAATACAAGTTCAATCGAATCAGGTTCTACAATAAATTGGTAGAATACCAGGAAAGGCGCAAAAACAAGTATCAAAGGGCGATTAAGAAAATAATAAGGCATGAAGTCGGAGAAAAGGTACTACTAAAAAACAGGGAATTACCCAGTACTTTGGAAGGCATTACCAAAAAGTTGTTACTGCTGTATACCGGCCCATACCTGATTATTAAAAAAATAATAACAATACGTATGTATTAAAGGATATCATTTCAAATAAAGTAAAAGGAACTTATAATCAATTATCAATTAAAAAATATATAGAGGAGAAATGAAAATTTCAAAATTCTAAAAAGTAGTAAGGACAACTTACACTAATTATTTGAAAAACTATTATGAATGAAAAAAGAATTTAGTAGGAAGAAAAAAAAATTTCAAAATTCAAAAAATTTGTAAGAACAACTTACACCAAACATTCGAAGAATTATGAATAAACAAGAAGAATTTTGTTAGATAAAAACAACGAAATTCAAAAAAGTAGTAAGGACAACTTACAAGAACTATTCGAAATAATTATTATAGAATAAAAAAGAATTTTGATGAATGAAAATTTCAAAATTCAAAACATTAGTAAGAACAGCTTACACCAATTATTCGACAAACTATTATGAAGAAACAAAAGGAATTTTGATGAATGAAAATTTCAAAATTCTAAACATTAGTAAGTACAACTTACACCAAAATATTTGAAAAACTATTATGAATAAGAAAGAATTTAGTTGATTAAAAATATCTAAAGTTAAAAAATAGTAAGTACAACTCATACGAATGATGAGAAATAATTCTTAAATATAAAAAGAGATTTTGTAAGAAAGAGATACAAAATTCTAAAAGAGTAAGAACAAATCACACTCATAATTTGAGTGAACTCTTACATAAAAGAATTTGAAGGTAAATGGAGTACAAATGTAAAAACTCCCTCTCAAACTCTCCAGAGACCCAAAACAAAAAGAACAGGTTCCAGTAAACAAAGAGAACAACCAATGTTAAACAATTGGATAATTTAATGTTACCAGAACAATATATTAATAAATGTTAAAAATGTCAGAAGAAGGAACGTAACAAATTAACAAATCCTCATAAAAACCAGTGGGGAAAAAAAAAACCAATAAACTATCACAGCTATAAAAAACCATACTATAGTTTGTATGATAATAGTGACTATGCTAACAGACCAGTATTATAAATTATATAAATGAGACAATTTAAGACAAAAATGATACAGAATTTCAAATGAAAAAGAGAGAAGAAACCAGAATATCATATAATTTAATCAAAACAACTTAACCAAACTCACAAAGAAAATAATTTGATAAAGATGGAACAATGAAAAAGGACCAACTAAGTAAAAACAAAATATTAAGACCAGAAACCAAAAACCCTGGTACGACTAATGATAATATTGTTGTAATAACCACTGTTATAGTGATAAGTGATAAAGAATTAATTAATGTTATGCCATGAGCAATAAAATAACTCATTGGATACCAAATGGTAGAAAAAATCTATATAAATGCTAATTACTAAGTAAACAAGATAAGAAGATGAAATGATGAAACAATGAAATGTATATTATACCACATACCTAAACCACATAATATGGAATAAGCTTTAATAGAGAAGAAGAGTCAAGTGTATAAAAGTATTAATTGATATAAAATATTATGAAGTGAAGAATCTAAGGATGTTTATAATAGTCAAAAGAGACTACTTTTACTGATTATTTATTTTTATGACTGGATGTAGAAAATGCCATCAGTCTTATATTTTGAGCAGAGATGATAATGGACTCTGGACTCAATTAATTGAAGTATTGGACAGCAGGGATTGAAGCCAAAAGTGCCACTCTGAACTGTTCCAACTCATATGTTAGGGAATGTTAGGGAGTAAACATACTGGTGAGGAAGCATCAAATAAGAAAGGATATAAAATGATAATGTTATTCACAAGATTGATGATTACTTATTAATGAAGAAGGAAACTAATGAAGGAGATACACATCATCTGAGAGGAAGCAACGGTGGAAAAAGAAGGTATATAAAGTGAAATCATGAAGAAAATATGGTAAATAAAAAGAATTAGTAGTAATTATGAATGAAATAGACTACAAAGACGAACTAAACACGATAAAATATCTAGCAGAATCTAACGGTTATGACAGAACAATAGTCAGTAAACTCCTACACAAAACACAAAACAAACAACAGACAAAGACAGAAAACAACAAATTCATAACACTAACATACATCAACAAACAAACAGAAAAAATTGCCCACAAATTCAAAAAAGCAGGATACAGAATCGCTTACAAAACTACTAACAAAACAGAACACACACTATCAAAACGCATGCCCAAAGCACAAAACAAATTCGATCTACCCGGTGTATATAAACTAAATTGTTCAAATTGCAGTAAATTCTACATAGGCCAGACAGGACGTAGCTTCAAACAGAGATACATTGAACACACAAAAGCACTCCACACCACTACAGAATCTACCTTCGCAAACCACCTCATTGAAGCAAACCACACATATAAAAACATCGACAATAACATGAACATACTACACGTACACACAAAAGGCCGAAAACTAGACACTCTAGAACAATTAGAAATATACAAGCACACAAAAACAAATAAAAACGACATCCTAAATGAACAGACACAATTCAAATCGCACGCATTATTCGAACACATCTCACCACACACACACACAGCTTCAATCTTTCGAAACACTTTCTCGTCGCCAACAACAAGACGAGCAGCGCTACTAACGACAGCCTCTGATGAAGCCTTCTATAGGTGAAAGCCGGTTTAGGCTGTAAGGTAAAACTTTACGTTTTTACTTATAAAAAACTTTGTGTTCCGAGTCGTCAATATTATAGTGATATTTAGTTAAGTAACGGACACGTCATGGACAACGAAATCCAAGAAGTAATTATTTCATCCATACTAAGAGTATGATCTGAACGAATCACTTTTACAGGAGAGCATATGTAGCATAACAGATTTATCACATTAAAATTTTAACTTAATGCAACAAATAAAGAAGAAAATGTCCATAGTGAGTGAGAATAATAAATGGTTAAAGATTAAACTAAAGAAACTGTACATTAAGTCAATAAAATGTTAATAAGAATAAACAATAACAAAAAACTATTGGTCAATATACGAATAACCTACCATATGTAAAAACCCAATAAAACAGCAGTATACCCAGTAGATTGGGGAAGCAGTAAAAAGGAAAGGAAAGAAAAGAGATAAAAAGGTAAAAACAATTTTAATAAGGGAAATTTATAAAGTCAAGAAGCATAGAAACCCCAAGACAAAACCAACAACAAATTAGCAAAGGGCTATAAATAAACATTAAATGAAACCTAATATTCAAATAAGATGCATTGAATTGATGCCACAAAGAGAAACCACAAGACAAGGAATTTACTAATATAATAAGAAAGAAAGAACAAAATATGTCAAGATTCATAAAAAGAGCCTAGAAATAAGAAGAGCTATTCCAAAAATGTTAATAAAGGAATACATACCTTTGAAACTAAATTAAAACCAATATATTTAGACCCAGTAACTCAAGTTACAAGATACAATACAATTGAAACTGAATTGTAACCTAGGTATAAGTATAATGTATAACAACCCAAAAAGACTACCATAGAGTAGAACCCACTAAAAAGACTACCATAGTGTAGAACCCAATAAAGTGAAGTGATGTAATAAAAATTAGAAACTACAGTGAGTGTAGTGAACAACATAGCTAAAAATCTATGTAAAATATTCAAAGAAGGAGTTGGAAAAGAATAATATAAAAGGACTACCATGAGTGTAGAGTAATACTAGTAAAACCATAAGAATCAAAGACAGTCTTAGGACTGACAACATTATTAGTAATACGAGTTCCTAAGATTATATATCAGAAATACTATTACCAATAAAATGTTTTTTAATTACAGTTAAGTAAATTGTGAGAAGGACAATAAATACCAAAGGACAGTTCATAACTGAGGGTATAATAATAAGATATTAATAATATAATAATAAGATGTTTTTTATTTACTGTTAATCAGATAATATATTAGATATAAGGGGATAATAGATATAATATGTTTTTAATCACAGTTAAGTTATTATCAAAAGAAACATAAATACAAAAGACAGTTAATGACTGACAGTATTACTAGTAATAGGATGATTTTATTTTTTTTTATTAAATTATGTCTAGGGAATAATAAGGATAAGATATTTTGTTATCATTGAATGATACAGTTAAAAATAATAGGCATAAGATGTTTTTGTTATAATTAGGTGATATATGAAAAATAGTAGATAATAAGATGTTCTGTTGTATTCAAAATAATGTTAACTAATTTTCAAGTTTGTCAAGGCAGAGAGGCACGTAGGAAATAGGAATGTTATAATTTTATTTAAAACTGTAAACCATATAAAAAGTACAAAGCAGATTAGCTAATACACCACTCTAGAAAAACAGATCAGTAATGTAAACCAAAACCATCTATCAGAGAGTCAAACTTAATTAAATAAATTCAATCAAACTACATAATATAAGGAATAGAATTTAATCCATACAACACAAAAATATGAAAATGTAATAAATACAGATACAAATTATAACGAATGTAATGACAAAGGAAGAAAATTAACTTCTTTTGGAAATAACTAATACTAGGCCTAAAGTGGTAATCAACTCAGACTAAAAAGTAAATTAATCAATATTGAAGTGTTATAACAACAAAATTATTAACAACAAATAATAATCATGGAGTGAGTAATATTATTTCATGGAAATATTATCAGAAAAACACTTGTAAACCATTTAAATAATAAATTTGTACAAAATATGAGGCCTACAATAAATATCAAAAATTGTAAATTTTAGGCTTATCTGAACTTAAAACAGACCCAGCTATATATCAAATTATGTAAAATTGGTCTAAGAATATTGCTGAATAGTTAGATTTTTCTAAAATTAACAAATAATTGAGTTACAGCAATAAATAGGAAAACTTGTTATGTATATTTAGAAGTTGAAACAAATCCAAGACATGTATTTTTATAAAAAGACAATGGGAAGAGGAAAAAGACATTTCATAAATTACCCCAAAACGACGACTTTCAGTCATCAGTCTATTGTTAATCGTTAATGTGAACAGTTGAGAAATTACTGACAGAAGACCAAAAGGGTATAAATTAGTGAAAAAACTATGAGTGCAGCCTCGAAAAGTGTAACAGAGGTTAACTAAGTAAATATAACACCAACAGATGATATACAACACCAAACTAATCCAGGACAACAGCAAGAACATTATCTAACACAAGCACCAGGAATCAACTGCCATTTTGTGAAAATTTTAAACCATATTAGCAGAACACGAATACAACACATTTGAACACCGAACACTGCACCAGTAAACCATCACAAAACGACATCGCAGAAGAAAGAAGAACACTCCACACAATATTCCAGGACAACTACAACTTCGCAGAGAAGGGAATACTCATTTATTTCTGAGGGAGAAGATCAACCAGCATCAGCAGTGCATAGCAGAGAAATCGAGGTGACGGCGGCCATACTGAATTTTTTAACGAGCACAAGACACAGCCTTCTCGAAGCCAGTGACGTCATTCGACGAATGGTTCGATTTTGCTTTTAATAATTGACAATTTACATAATAATATTGTTTTTTCAGCCATAGTACTTTATTTTAAAAATAGCTGTAAGCATTGTATCTTGTTCCTTGCCCTCTCTGACCATTTCGACAGTTAAAAGAATCCTAATTAATTAATCTTGTAAACATATATTTTGTCAATTTTGTTCGCTACCGACTTGAGCAAATATCAACCAATGCCTGGTCCACGCGCAGCCAGAATGGCGCATAATTTCAAATGTTAATAAATGAACATAATTATTCAGTTACAAGAGTTTGTATTTATTTGTATAGAAAATGCTAGTTATTCTTTTCTTCTAAAAATAATTTAGAGTGATAAAAGAAATATTTGAGGAGAAGAAGAAGAGCAAAGTCAGAAGAGAGAATTAATAGATCTAACTACACAATTAGATTATACATAAAAACATCAAATGTTGTCAGAACACAAGATCTTACTTATTTAATTGGAAGTAATTAAAAACATACAATTAATTAATTAATTTAATTTAATTAATTAATTAAAAAAAATTTATAACTAACGAAAATTTTTACTCATCAACACATTACACTTTATTATACATTATTTACACTACTTAATTTTTATATTTGTAATTAGGTTTAATTACAAATTGGCGAATCCAACGAGGAGCATTATCATCAGCGAGGTTCAGACAACATTAATTAGCATCACAATAACCCTTTCTATAATTATTTATACTAATTTATATTTGTAAATAATTATATTACAAGTTTAAAATAATTATGACCTTATATTTACTTATTTTAACTAGTTTACTATATTTTAAAAGGCAACCCAGCTTTGCTCATTCATTCTTTCTTTCACACTTACACTTTTTTACCCCATTTTCATTTTCGAGCTCTTTTTTAAATAATTTTTCCCATTTAATTGAATTAGAATGGTATGGTTTTACTTCTCTAGCTGTGTCCGACACGTGCTGTAATTAGTCTGTTTTGTTCGTTCACTGGTTCATCCCGGAAATGTTTCTGCTGTTTAAATTTGGTTCAGTGACTATTGTTAAGGTTTCACTGTTTATCACATTATTTACTCTAGTTGAATCCCATTTTTTTGTAGTTTTATCAAAATTAGGCCCGCGAGCCCGTACTCTGAACCGGTCGGTCTACATTTTAAATTGTATCTTAGACGAAATGCGCGCTCACGCAACTGCGTGGTTTTGATGTTACTGATGCCGACTTTGATGCTTTTCAAGATGGCCAAATGTCCTCCTTGAGTGGCTACTTGCTCCTGATAGGCTGAGTGGGCTTCACGTGATATCTCCTTTGGCGCGAGTCTTTTACCGTAAACTTATGCTCTGAGGCTCGCAAAAAAGTTCGTGACAATTACTCTGTTTGCACGGGCAGATGCGCACGCTTACACATTCCAATGCACCAGGAATTGTCGCATGTTGCCGGTCTCACTGGACAAATCGACAACTGGGTGTTTCACAAGTGAACGCTGATTGTTAAAACTGAGACTCCGTGTGGGTAACGCCCTTTTTTACCATTGAGAATTTAATAAAAGAAAACCCCTTAATTCTGTACCGTTACAACATGTGTATTAGTTTTATACATATTTAGAAGTCTTTGAATTTTTTATACCATTTATGGTTTTCTTATAATTAAACAAAAACTATAATTTAACACCTATTTAGGGTGATATTGCAAACTTTCATGCTTGAACCGGCCACACTCACACACATTATTTACTACTGTACACACTCTCAGCAATAATCGCGTGATTGTGCAGGTCGGTTCCTGCATGTCTTACATGCCGTATTTTTAACATCAACTCAGCTTTCAATCTCAGACTTGCTTATTTATTACATATTTATTAATTTAATTTAAATATTTATATAATCTATCACATGCACAGTACAGCATATGATTGTACTGTCGCACTATATAATATGATTACAACAAATTTGCTAATTGTATAAGTTTGCAAGTCTATGATGTTGCTTGAACATTATCATATAAAATAAAAGGCCACTGTATGAAAACAATATATGTTTGTGTGTGTGCGTGTGCGCGTTATCATCATCATCCTTTTGGAAGTCATGTATAACCTGTTTACCTGTTTATTTTTGCAAGACAATATAAGCTGTATTCAGACAGCTTTGGTAGGTTGATAAGAATTGTTACTAATTTTATTCTATATATGGTAATGGGTACTCGATAATGGAAGTAGATGTCAGTATTAAATTGTTCACACCACATATTTAACTTCCATTATTTGATAAAGTGTCAGGAACTCTGGCTAGCATATTATTTAGAAATATGGAAAGAAGACCAGCAAAAATGTAATTTATATAAAATTTTATTTATAAACACCTCATAACAATTATAGCTTGTTTGCCCCGATTTATTATTTACAAGTATACTGTGCGACAGCTGTGTAGTGCGGTGGTTGGAAGTACAGAGACAGCAGATGGCACACGAAGTGGAGTCCGAACAGCAGCTAGAATCACAGATGGAGGTGTTGGTGCAAGAAGTTATGGCCAACGTGAGGTTCCCGATGATGACTCCCAGACAGCTGGCAGAATTGCTCCTTTCACCTCTTACCAAACAGTACAAGGAGTTCTTCATTGAAAGAATGGCGATTGGAATGTCATTTCATTCAGGTAGTAACTGATAATGTTTTAATATAATTTCCTTTAAGATAGTGACAAAGATGTCAGTTTGTGCATCTCTTTTTGATTTTGGTTCTTGACATATCCATTTAGAGTTAGTATTATATTTCACCTTGCTGTACTCTGCTCATGAACTTCATGCTGCATGTTTATTGTTGCAAAATTCCATATTGCTTCTAGTATTTGGAAGTAGATGTATGAAAAATTTTACAAAACCACTCAAACTTTTCATATGGATCTTGAAAGTGTGCCTGCTCACACAGAACTGTCTTAAAAGAATTGTCACAAAAGCTTATTTCTCTATGTTAGCAGTCTTTATAAAAACTTTGTCAAATTTTGTTGCTTCCCTGCTATATACACTTTTTCCTCGAACGAGGCCTTTCGGTTTTGCAACCATTATCAAGTTCTTCCTACAACAACATTAAAATACCTACTTCCCTTATATATATATACTAACCCTCCCACGCATCACCGGTTACATTCAACCAATAGGAGGCAGTACTTACCGCCCAGTCCTTGCTAGCCCCGCCCCTTACTCAGTCAACCTGACCTCGTCATATACATTTCCTCTAGAAATCTCCTACAGCTTTCTACCTTCTGAACCTATCCTGTAACCGTATTACACCTTTTATACACTACTCTTTTAAAATATAGTAAAATGTATCCTCATTACTAAATTCAGTCTTTATGTTCATCAGCGCATTACTATTCTTTTCCCTTACTTTTAATATTTCTAATTCTTCATACAATTTGCGTTTACTTATGTTATTCTCTAACCTTACTATTTCGACGTTCTCTGTTGGGTCTGAAAACCTATGCCCTGTTTCATTAAAATGTCTCGCATAGAGCGAATTCGTAGTTCTGTCTCCTTCTCCTCTTGCATGCTCTCTCCATCTAATTTCGAACTTACGTCCTGTTTCACCCAGGTAAACCTTATCACACTGTTTATAGTTCAACTTATAAACACCGCTTTTCTGTAATTCAGGTGTTATTTCAGTACTACTATTCTTTATATAATCAAAAACAGTCTTTGTTTTTTTACCGCTACATCTATATTGTGTTTTTCAAAGCACTTGATTATGTTCCTCGTTTGAAATCCCAGATACGTTATTGATCCTATGTATTTCTTTTCTTTCTTCTCTTCTTGTCTACTATTTCCTTCTATTCTTTTTACAATTTTCTCTACATTTATTTAATGTTAGTTTATTTATTTAATGGGTTAGTATATATATATATATATATATATATATAAGGGAAGGAGGTATTTTAATGTTGTTGTAGGAAGAACTTGATAATGGTTGCGAAACCAAAAGGCCTCGTTCGAGGAAAAAGTGTATATAGCAGGGAAGCAACAAAATTTGACAAAAAAGCTTAGTTCTCCGCAGCCCAAAGATTCATGAGCATTCAGTTTGTTTTGGACTTCAGAATAGTGGTGGCAAGTTCCACTGACTCCTAGTCTAATTTTGAAAACATTCTCTTCTCTGATCATGATGCAGATATGTTCAATTATTATCTTTATAGCGCTGTTATTTAAGTAAAAGTATATAATAAATTATTATGAATATTTATACATTATTATTATATAGAACACCTAACAGAGGAATTCACTCAAGACATCTTAAATTTATTCAATCACTTGGACCTCTGGAAATTTTCTGGGAGAGTGGAAAACTTCTATCATTATTCCACTATTGAAACCAGGAAAACAGAAGCTGAGTACAAATTCATATCGTCCAATTGCCCTCACATGCTTAGGAAAATTATTAGAAAGAATTATAAATAATAGACTTAGGTGGAGATTAGAAAAAAAAAACTTGTTGGATCAGAATCAATTTGGTTTTAGACCTGGCCGAAGTACTGTGGATGCAATTCTCAGGTTAACAGAGGATATTGCAATAGTACTCAGTATTTGATAATTAAAAGTATTTAAATTTGTGTTACATTACCTTGTTCGAATGTCAACTGCAGCTTTGATGCAGATTTAAATCTTGACGTTTCGTGTGAAAATTAACCAAGTTATCGTCTAGTGTACTCGGTAGATGCAAATAAACAAGTACATATTTATAAATTCATATAAAACATTACTTTATTACATTTTAATCTAACATTCTGGTTAAGCTCCCATTCACATAAAATGGTCCTCTCCCCTTCTCTACATATTCTGTATCTTTACTTTTCAGCCCTCCTACGATCCGTTATTGGACATTATTTAAACAAATTTTGAATGCATCTTTGACAATTATGATACCTTATATCTACTTATGATTATTAACTTAAATATATTGTATAAGGCAACCCAGTTTGCTCACACTCTCATTCATTCATTCCTTTTCCCCATATACTATTTAGAGCTCTTTTTTAAATAATTTTCCCCATTGAATTGAATTAGAATGGTATGGTTTTACTTCCCTGGCTGTGGCCGACACGTGCTGTAATTATTCTGTCTTTGTTCGTTCACTGGTTCGTCCCGAAAATGTTTCTGCTGGTTAAATTTGGTTCACTGAGTATTGTTAAGGTTGCACTGTTTATCACATTATTTTCTCTAGTTGAATCTCATTTTTTGTAGTTTTATCAAAATTTGGGCCGCTAGCCTGTGTACTGAACCGGTGCTTTTATAGTTATAGTTTCTTAATCCACTTCTCACATTTTCGGCCGGTCTGTTTACATTTTAATGTATTTTAGGTGAACCGCGTGTACACGCAACTGCGTGGCTGAGACGTAATATGTCAACTGCCTTTGTTCTCTACGCACTAGGCGAGAAGGAATTTATACAGATGTGACTATTCCATGTGAACGTTGGCCGACACGTGCGCACATACGCGTGAATACGCACCCTTGCTGATAACTTGCATTCCTGTACCATTCTGTACCTCACACGGAGCTATAGTCGGTGACCCATTATTATACTCTGGTTAAATAAAATGAAAAAGCTTTAAATTGCCAACCCTCATTTGTTTGTACCATTACAATACCCCCCCCCAATGAGAGGTTTTATGCCGAAGCATAAAAACTCTCATTGCCTAAAAAACCTAAGAGGACCAGCGAGGATATGGTGCCAACGACCCCCTTAATTCTTTAATAAATCATGGGTAATCTACCCCCCTAGTTAGGCGACTATGGCTGTACCTGAATGACTCCACTGGACTTCTCTGTTCGAGATCCCAACACCGTAAAATCAGACAGGCAGTCACCACAGTATCACCCAACCGTGTAACATTCCAGATAAAAATCAACAACTAGCCTTATACCCAACCAGATCCTCAACCGATATGTCTCCCCTTACACATGCTGGATTGCCTTTAGCAAAGTACTGGGTTCGTACATATGTGCCCTACTATCTTAAACAATATCGCCAAATATTCATCATTAATTTCAAGTTCACATAAACATTTCATATTTACCTTTAAATAAAATTCACTCCCATTTCTCAACTTTTGTTTGTTTGACATTATCATTTCAAATCAGAAATAAATTATTTGAATTTCATTCGTTTATTAAAATAAATCTAAGATCATTACCAAGAATTCACATGTAGGTTCATTTATATCAGCTCTTTTAATTAATCATTTTAATTGCAACTTTCAAAATTCAAAAATCTTTTAAATGAATTTAATTTTCCTTATAAATCCTCATAATTATATGTGGACCATTATTATAAAATAAACAACTTATTACTATCACCACCTCAATTACAACTACACTTGGTTACAAAATATAATTATAATATAAACACTGTAAATCAGCTGATACAACATAGCCTCACCTCATATAGAGAACATAAAATAAAATACAATCTTTACTTCAAAGAAAAGAATTAAAATTTTTTTTTTCAAATTAAATGAATTTAATTTCCAGAAATATATATATTTTGACAATTAATAAAAGGAAACAAAACTATTACTACCATCAACTCAACTGAACTTATGAATTAATTACATGAAACATACTATACATTTAACACCAGTCATCAGCTGATGTCTGATTACCAGGTGAATGACCTTACTCTAGGTACACTGAGTACAAATAAATATAATGCAACATTAACATTCATAAAGAACATAAACCTCATTTAATTAAAATAAACATCTCATTTGCATCTAAATAAAATTTACAAACATTTCATTTTAATTTCAGTTGAACCTTTTATTCCTCAATCTTCGATTATTTACCATTTATTGTATCATTAAATTTTCCAAAAATTCAAATCTATTATACATAACATTTACACACCTTCCCTAAGTTAAGTTCTTTCAAATTCATTTAATGGTATTATGGAAACATTTTACTTTACTTTCAATTTCGTGATAAAATTCATACTTAGATATTGTCAATCATTCAATCAAATAAACACATGGTTACTGTCATAAACTCAAACTATAAACAATTGTCACCACAAATATAATGTACTAAACCATATTTACCTTCTGATACATTATAACAACCATATGACTCACAACTAAACATATTTTTACTTTTACTCATTTACTATTTATTATCAAATTCAAATCTCAGAGAAATCATTTAAATTCATTATCAAACTCATACAATATTTTAAATTAATTAATGCATTTCAAATTTATTTAACTCAATCAGTTTTTCAAAACACAAAGTTACTTTGATCACCTTTCTCCAAAACAATTACAATCCATTTGCATTAATTATTCTCGTTGTTTATTTAGTCTGATCAACTATTATTATTATCATTATTATACAGTCAATTCACCTTGCATACATACATTGTTTGCATGAAATACATAGTACCACATAACCTACTACACAAACACAATTAACCTCACTATAAATATATTTACAATTTTTCATCATATCATATTATTGTTTACCATACCTCATTACATAATTTAGCCAAGTCATTACCATAAACTAAAATAATTAAATGTTCATTCACTGTTTAGTTAACCACCATCATCGTATATTAGTCTTATCTTATGTTTAAACCATTCATTTACAATTAAAGACATATTGTTATTATTATAATAACCCTCACCATTAGTTTCATCCATTGTATCAATATAGTAACTACAAACCTTATTGTATACTATTATTTCAAAATTCCTGTTCACATTTGTTATGGTAAATTCTCCCTTAGTATTTTCCGTTAAAGTCAGGTAAGTTACACTATCATTGTATTCGTCTATTACATCAGTTACATCATAAGGTAAGTAATCAATATCACCAACCTTATCATCATTTGCTGCACTACCTATTTCACAAGGTAATTACTCAATATTATTAACTCTCACAATATCTAATCTCTCTACTAACCCTTTATAACCTCTATTCAGCTTAAATATTTCTATCACTCTCTCTCTCTCTCATAATCACTTTGTATTTCCATTAAAACTTCATTGCCACTATTATTATTCATTTTACCTTCTAACACCACATTTTTAATTGTATCATAATTACCACTAGTTTTAAATTCGTCACTTACCTTATTATTTGTACTTTCGTTATTTTTGTTCTCGTTACACTCACCTGTAACTGTACCATTTTCTAACCCCTCTTTTCTTTCTCTACTTCCGTTTACTTCGTCTTGTATTTTATTTATATTTATAGTTATCTCACCTTTCATTCCAGCAATAATCTCACTCCGTTTCTCTAGTTTATTATTTATTTCAACAAACCTCTCACTCACTCCATTAAAACTCTCATTTATATTTTCATATTGGCTGTTCATATTTAAATTACTCATTTTGAGTTCACTTCTTATGTTCGCGAATTCATTATTTATGTCTACTAACTTCTCGTCTTGTTTGTTAAATCTATTATTTACCTCTACACTACTTGCATTTATCTCTGATTTGATTTCCGTTTTAAACTCATTCAAGTTCGTGTTCAAATTATCATTATTCTTTTTCATTACTTCCATAATCAACGCTAATTGATTAAATATATCTTCATTATTGCTTTTGCTATTCTTAGCGTCTACCGTTTCAATTTCGTCTATTTCGTCTACACTCTCGTTAACATTTTTGTTCATCGATACTAAATCGTCTTGTGTAACGTCTAATATTGACCCCCCCGCTATACTCTCACATAAATTTGCATTCGTATTTTTTTCTGCCATTTTCGACTAGGTTGTAAATTATTTTAATATTAATTCATTTTAATTTACAACGTCCCTGTTCGGGCGCCAACTGCAATAGTACTCAGTATTTGATAATTGAAAGTATTTAAATTTGTGTTACATTACCTTGTTCGAACGTCAACTGCAGCTTTGATGCAGATTTAAATCTTGACGTTTCGTGTGAAAATTAACCAAGTTATCGTCTAGTGTACTCGGCAGATGCAAATAAACAAGTACATATTTATAAATTCATATAAAACATTACTTTATTACATTTTAATCTAACATTCTGGTTAAGCGCCCATTCACATAAAATACTCCTCTCCCCTTCTCTACGTATTCTGTATCTTTACTTTTCAGCCCTGCTACGGTCCATTATTGGACATTATTTAAACAAATTTTGAATGCATCTTTGACAATTATGATACCTTATATCTACTTATGATTATTAACTTAAATATATTGTATAAGGCAACCCAGTTTGCTCACACTCTCATTCATGAATTCCTTTTCCCCATCTACTATTTAGAGCTCTTTTTTAAATAATTTTCCCCAGTGAATTGAATTAGAATGGTATGGTTTTACTTCCCTGGCTGTGTCCGACATGTGCTGTAATTATTCTGTTTTTGTTCGTTCACTGGTTCGTCCCGAAAATGTTTCTGCTGGTTAAATTTGGTTCACTGACTATTGTTAAGGTTGCACTGTTTATCACATTATTTTCTCTAGTTGAATCACATTTTTTGTAGTTTTATCAAAATTTGGCCCGCTAGCCTGTGTACTGAACTGGTGCTTTTATAGTTATAGTTACTTAATCCACTTCTCACATTTTCGGCTGGTCTGTCTACATTTTAATGTATTTTAGACGAACCGCGCATACACGCAACTGCGTGGCTCAGATGTTATATGTCGACTGCCTTTGTTCTCTATGCACTAGGCGAGAAGGAATTTATACAGACATGACTATTCTGTGTGAACTTTGGCCGACACGTGCGCGCATACGCGTGAATATGCACCCTTGCTGATAACTTGCATTCCTGTACCATTCTGTACCTCACACGGAGCTATAGTCGGTGACCCTTTATTATACTCTGGTTAATTAAAATGAAAAAGCTTTAAATTGCCAACCCTCATTTGTTTGTACCGTTACAATATCTATGCGGGTTTTCACAACAAGAAGGTTACAGTTGCTGTTATGGTGGATTTCGAAGCAGCCTTTGACAAGATACCTCCAGCTTCTTTAATGCTACAAGCAATGAAAATAGGAATTAAATGAAGAATGCTTAGATTCATAGATTCTTTTCTTCAGGACAGAACAGTAAAAACAAAGATAAATAATATAACATCTGAGGAGATCAAAATCAATAATGGAGTTCCACAGGGTTCAGTCCTGAGCCCTACACTTTTTAACATAATGATGCACGATATAGGAAATTTATTGCCAGTTGAAGTGAAATATAGCATGTACGCTGATGATCTGACTGTCTGGACAGTTGAAGTGGGTCCAAAATTGGCTACTCAATTAATACAAAAAGCAATCACATCAATATCAATCTGGGCTTAAAAATGGAGTATGAAGATCTCTTCTGAAAAAACCGAATATACCTTATTCACTACAAAGTACTCTCTTAAAGAATATAAACCCGAAATTCTCTTGTTTGGTAAACATATTAAGTACAACCCACATCCAAAAATTTTAGGAGTGACTCTGGATGAGAAACTTATTTGGAAAAAACACATTGAAACTGTGACAGATAAAAGCCTGAAGGAATTAACGTATTGAAAGCAGTGGCAGGTAGATGTTGGGGAGGAGATACAGTCACTTTGAGACAACTATATATATCTTACATACTGCCAAAAGTTATTTATGTTGCGAGGTCTGGGGAGGCGCAGCACCATCGCACAAGAAAAAGCTGGATGCGATTCAGAACTCTGCCTTGCGTTGTGACGATTTAAATTGTAAAAAAAAATAAAAAATTTTAATAATAGAAATCGAAGAATGGGAAGTTAGTTGAAAAACATTAAATCGCACTATTAAACCAATTACCCCTGGACTACCTCATGGTAGTGATGAGACTTAAATGAGAAAATTTAACTAGTATTAATTAATTAAAATTGTGGAAGCAAAAGTTAAAGAATAAAACTGTTAACCCTTTATTAAACTTATCATGCTATGACCTGTGAATTCCGGATTCAACTTGTATACCGAGCCGGCATTAAATAAGAAATACGTGTAAACCATAATATAAAGAATTAATAATTTAAAGTCACTAGTAATAGGTGTAATAATTTCAGTATACGAGGAAAATCTCGCTTGTTTATTTTGTCTAACTGTAAGACTTGTTAACTTATTTATTAATTACCTTTTTATTTATTTATTAATACACTTTGTTTACAACTACACTTTCGGCTGGTGCAGCCGCCATGTTGTCTAGTACCAACTTTACACTCACCATGTCCAGGATCTCTAATTAGACGTGTTGAAAAACAATATGGTTGTTTGAAATAACTACTAATTCACATTTAAATATTCTAATCAATATTACTTTATTAAATTCAAAAAAGAAAAAAAAAACATCATTAAGTTATATTGTTTCTGTCCAAATACAAAGTTTCCTTTCTCCCTCTTACATTTTAATTTTAGTGATATTCAAAAATACGTCTTCATAAAATAGATCATTTTGTTTAAGTAGTTTTCAAATTAATATATACTATAAATACAAAATAATTCGCTACAACTACAACATAACGGAAACCAGCGCTTTCACACACACACACACACACACACACACACACACACACACACACACACACACACACACACACACACACACACACACACACACACACACACACACACACACACACACACGCACACAGTTACTTAGGCCTTTAGAGATCTCATTTTATGTTGAAAATTTTATTTCCGTCTATTAAAATATTGAATATTTGAATTTTCATTTAAAGTTTTGTTTTATCCCGATATGTTACTTATCTGTTCATTGAGTCCTGAAGATGTTACCCCCACAACATAGCTAGCTGTTTTCACTGAATTTACTGATTCGATTGAGTTTGTATTACTTATTTCACATTTTGATGTACTATCATAACGGTATTAACCGTTAAGTGTTTAATTTACATTTTATATATACGTTATTCACATTTTATAGGTTGCGGGCGCCCGCGATTTACGTTCTGGAACTTTATATGTGACCGGCCGGCTCACTGAGTAATTTTATACTGGCCTTAGACAAACGGCACTAGTTTGTGTTGTCGCCGTGGTTATATGACCAATTCTTATTGTTCTGAGGTTCGTATTACTACGCCAGCATACTGTTTTTGTTTCATAACCGAATTCCACAGCGGGGATCGTCTCTGACATAAGATCGTCCGATGCCGTTACATAACTTGTTTACGCTGTTTTTGTATGTCATTGGTTGACCTTGGCACAGTTCTGCGGTCTGTTGATTTTGTCGTTTCAATAATTTTCATGCATAATGTCACAAACAGTGCTACCACTGTCACTACCAATAAATATACCTTTTTGTTTACGTTTTGTCCCAATTATCATAAAAAATGTTATTTGCTTTATTAAAAAATACAAATTTATTCATTGCCCCAAAATAGGCCAAAATGTCCCGTTACAATACCCCCTCAGTGAGAGATTTTATGCCGAAGCATAAAAACTCTCATTGACACACTCATACTTGCTAAAGGGATCAGCCAGGATATGTCGCCACAACCCCCTGTATGGTTTACAAAAAAATTATAATTAACTCACCCTTGGTCCGGTGACTGTGACCGCACCTGAATGACAATACTGGACTTCTCTATCGAGATCCCAACACCATAGAGTCAGACAGATACTTAACGCCCCTGCTCTGACGCGCTGGCCAGCTCAGGTCCGCCGCCACAGCATCACCAAACACTGAAACAACAAATCAAATATCAACTAGTAGCCTGATACAACACCATATCCCCAACTGATCGGTTTCCCCTTAGCGGTGCTGGTTTGCGTTAAGAAGCACTGGTTTTGTTTTTTCACTTACTTCTAACATAGATCAGAATACCTAACAACACAATATAACATAAGAAAACATAGTACATTCATAATTCACATTGTTATTATTACATTAAAATAAACAATCTTTATTTAAAAATTTACACACTTTACATCATTAAATTTGCATATAAAATCATAAAGTTACCTTTTAATCTCAGTTGACTTTTATTAATTTTCTCTTTCCAATTTTTTTTTTTTTTTTTTTATATTCCATTTCATTAATTTGGGTGATTCTCCGTTATTCATCATAATTCACTTTATCAACTTGGCATTTACCCATAATCTTTCCCTTTTATTACTCTAACGCTCCCTTACAAAATCATTAACTAGTATGACACCCCACTATCAAAAAATCTACTAACCCTTCTCTACCTCTAACTACTTACTACTTTAACTCAATTCGCCACCTTCTCTCGATATATAAAAAAAAATACTCTCTAACCCTTTGTACTCAGGATGTGTATTCCCTCTCAAAGCTCATTCCCTTATGTTGGTTCCTGGACTTTATCCCTAGGCAACCCTTTCCGGCGCTAAACGGTCCCTTCCCGTCCCAACCACTTTTGTTGCGGACTCCCACATTACACTACCCCCTATTACAAAATTGCCATCCCCAAAATCTCAATCTTATTACCTCACTTCAACTACAACAAAATAACATCATCAATTATAAACATCAATATATCAATCAATATTCTACATAAATTCTCCATTACTACTGTGTCTCCACTTATACTCAAATTCTCTATTACTTGTATTTCGTCTCTTATTCTCTTTAATACCCCAATATATTCAACTTGGACTGACTCAAACGTTTTACTCAAACAATTACTATCACCCAACTTCTATCTTTTGCAACCCATTGAAAATTTTAACTATCACAACTTATTTCATTTTATTTTAAAATCTTTAAACACACTGAAAACTTATTCTATAAAACATTATTATATTTTTATAATCCTTAATTCCTAACATACTGCATGCAATTAACACAATATTAGACATAATAAACACAATATAGGAAGTATCTAGTGCATCTATTTTGCAAATCAAAAAATTATTTAGTAGCGAGTCATCATTATTAAAATACAACACATTTTTTAATTCGTTACCCCCCTGGATAACCTCCCTGCCACACACACTATGACCCCCCCTGGACTGTGGCGTCCAGTTGCATCCACAAGGACTGAGGTTTTGGAGGAATTTGACATCTCCGTGTCCTTGCTTCTGCGTTACATTTGAAAGGTTTAGATATCAACATATCTTGTTCTATAGTTATGCGCCCTTAATGCGGGTCTACCACCTGGCTTTGCTGTCCCTACTCGGACAGAGTGGCAGCCGCTGTTCCATAGTTTCCGGGATTTCCCCTAGTTTCACCCCCCATTAATTTCTAATATAAACCAATTTCAAGCCAGCTATGGTCAAGGGACTTGATATGGCCATAGCTGACCGCTAGCCAAAACCACGATTAGTGCTGGTAAGGCAGTAATCGCCCGAAAAGTCGGGGAAATCATCTCTTCCTTCAAGCATGTATTCATCATCATTAATTTGCACCGCACGGCAATTTATCAAGTTACAATATAAAATTGTACAAAAGGGTGTGCCGTGCATTTTCGCCATAACACTCTCTGTTACCCCCAACTCTTTCCGCTATCTACTGGGGCACATGCCACCCCAGCAATAGCAACTTAATAGCTAAACTAAACCATATCTACAATTGCTGTCTCTACATTCTATTGGTATATCACTTCTATGCGCACCACTGTACCCGCCAAAATTACCCACACATCTTGTATAGTCACAAGTCTTTTTTTTTTTTTTTTTTTTTATATGTATCCAGACACTTCTGCCAGTCCAACTTTTCTAACTCCGACACTTACGTTACTATCTCCTATGGAGTTAAACTAAGTACACATAATTTAACTTACTTTAATAGTTTAAAAAGTGCAACAACTATACTAATGTACTGCGAAACTGCCAACAATTTGGTCACCTTAAAATTTCTACGTTCTAAATCTAAACTACAACTAGTTGCTTTTCTCCTAAAACAAATTCGACCGCAATTTAAAATTATTTTTATTTTTTATTTCGTTACCGAGAAGTATAGTTACTTCTCACTGAACTATACTTCTAGGAAACGAAATGACTCCTCACGAGTCGCACTTGTTAAGTTACATGAATTTTGGGTCGTTTTATTATATGCAATAAAACTATTATATGTTCGTGGATAACTGCCAATTGTACGCTTTTTTTTTTTTTTTTTATATATATATATTTTCCATCCACGAACTTTATGGGTCCCCCTCCCCGTTCAACAATAAGATTAAATTTCTAGTTACACCAATTTGTGGAGTAGGACCATAGTTGCTTTCACTCCCTTAGAAGTTCCGCCAACCATGGTCCGCCTCCAAACTGCCAAAATCCACGGTCAGGGATGGTGAAGCCGTGACCGCCCGAAAATGGGGGAGAGTCCCTCCTGAAACAACATAAAATAATACATTAAAACAAACACTTATAGTGACCGATACAATTTTAAATTTGTCGCATTTTGTGTACTTACTAACTCCTGTGTTGCTGGGTTGCGTAACACATACGCATTACTCATTTTTACTTCTACAATTTCATATGGTCCTTCATATAATAGAAAAAACTTCTTTATCTCTTTATCCTGTGCGCTAGACAAATCATGTCTCCTTACCAATACTAATTGCCCTACCTCATATTTGGTCCACTTACCTTTAGCATCATGTCTCTGCTTTCTCCTTTCTCCTCTTGTCAGTAAATTTTCATTCGCTAGTTGGATCTTCATATCCACGTCTATAGCTTGCGTTTCCGGTGAATAGCTAAAAAGTTGTTCCAATATCCTAGGCGGCCTTGTTCCCTTTATCAATTCATACAGCGTAAATCCGGTGGATTCATGGGTGGTACAATTCAGCCACTCCTCTACTTTCTTAACGTAGGATGGCCATTCTGTGTGCTTGGCGTGACAATACGCCCGAAATATCCTACCGATCTCTCTCATCACCCGTTCTGCCTGGTTTGACTGTGGATGGTAAACTGCCGTATGTTTGGGTATGATGCCTTCCCATCCAAGAGTTTGTCGCCACTTGCCGCTGATAAACTGTGGTCCATGGTCGGATAAAATTATTTTCGGCTTACCTATATTCACCATGTAATCTCGTACTATTTTTTCGCTGAGGACTCTGCTCGTCGCTCTCTTGATACTATATAATCTAACATATTTAGAAAATGTGTCTAATACAACAAAAACATACATTACTCCACCCCTACCTTTGGGTAATGGCCCATACAAATCAACTGCAACTAAATCAAATGGTCTTTCAACTTTTATATAATTCATCTCCCCTTCTACTCTATAATTCACTACCTTAGATCTCTGACATAAATCACACACCCGTAATAACATCCGAACTCATCTCTCCATATTCTTAAAAACACATGACTCTTTTAAAACATTCGTACACTTTTTAGCCCCAAAATGCCCATACCTTATATGGCAATCCCAAATAATTTTATTTATCAACCCTTCTGGTATAACTAGTCTCCAATCACGCTCACCCCCTTCTATTTTTTTAAACAGAATCCCTTGATATACTTGAAAACGTGTACTATATTCAGACCCATCTACATCCGCTTCTAAACTAACAATTATTTTACCCAATTTATTTTCAGATCTTTGCATATTCTTAATATCCCTTAACTCCTCACCAAAAATTCTATCTTCTCTAGTTAATCTAAAAATTTCTATCTCTTTAAGGTCCCTACCTGTCTTATTTTCTATAATATCTACTCTGGAAAGTGTGTCTGGTACTTTATTATCTGACCCCTTTATGTATTCCCAGGAAAAGTGTGATCTTTCGCTGAAGGTTGATTTTATGTATACGATATATTGTATGTTACACTTATGGTTATGTTTACAAAAACTGGGGCACCATCTTTGTTACATATGTTATAGGCCAGGAATTCGTTACGCGAAGTTATGATGAACGGAAGTTGCTTGAAATAATAGAACATCTGTATATAATTGTTACCAATGAAATACCCTTTTTATTTACTCTTTACTTTTTACTCTACATCTTACACAATAAGTATGTTAAACGAACTCTAATCCCTCCAAAAGCATAATAAAAGTAAAATTGTTATTATCTGATATTATATACTTACTTGACTATATTCTGACATATCTTTATTAATTGTAATATAGTAATATATGTAGTGGTGCCCAACCCAGCACTTAGAAATTCCACAACACACACGCAATCTCTCTCTCTTTCACTCTCATGGTACAAATTTTATTAATTTTGGAGCTCCTTTTATGTCATTGAAATTTTAAATATTTGAATTTATATGATTTCTAAAATACAATTTTATACTTGGAAACAAAATAAGGATTTTAAGGTACAGAAGGAACGTTCTCACCCATTTCGTGTAGTTGTGCGTTCTCTGTGTGTACGAACTTCACGTACGGTACCGCGAGTTTACCGATTGCACGTTACGGTCACATTTTGTAGTTGACGCACTGTATTCAAGATATTTATACTGTTTATTAACCACCTACGGTGGTCTAAAAAATTAAAATTCACTAGTGAGTGAACGGTTTGCCGGCCGGCGTTGATCACTGCTGCCGTTGAAATGACCAAGAGTCTTTGTTAGATTTTGCTGAGGTGGGGTGAACCTACGTCACACTTCCATTGTTAAGCTCGTGTTGTTGATGTAAACACATTCTCAGCCTCTGACGTAATTAAGGTTCGGCACTCTTATCGCCACAAACTGCATACTGTTTTTTGTGATGTTTCACAGTTTTTGCTATGAATTGGTTCAAATCCTGACAAATATTATTATACACTCCACTCACTATATATTCGTACTGGTTATTTAAGGTTGGTTTTAGTATGACCAAAATAGAAAAATACAATAGTTATGTTCTATTTACCATATTTAAAGTAATCACAAAACGTACCATGATTGTACCATCACAAAAGTTGTATTCTTGTAAAGCTAACACCCACCTGGTTAGTCGACTATGTGTTAACCTGCAGGAGTTCAAAAATGACAGCGCCTTGTGGTCCGTCCTGATAACGGTCTTATTTCCCAAGATGTAGGTGCGGAACTTTCCTACAGCAAACACGATGCTCAATAACTCCTTTTCCGGAGTTGTATAATTTCTTTCAGCTGCCAAAAGAGATCTGCTGGCGAAAGCTATCGTGTGGTGTTCTCTGTCACTATCCTCCTGGTACAACTCCGCTCCCAGGGCGACGTTACTGGCGTCAGTCTGTAAGTAAAAAGTTTTTAAGAAATCAGGATGGTTCATCATTATCATAATTGAAAATTTTCTCTTTATCTCCTCGAATGCATCCCTCTCCTTTTCTCCCCATTTCCATTGTTTATTTTTCTGTAATACAGCACTTAACCTTGCTGTTGTCTGAGCGTAATTTTTCTGAAATTTTCTATAGAAATTGCACAAACCCAAAAAACTTTGTAATTGTTTAATATCCTTAGGTTCTGGAAATCGCATTATAGCTTCTACTTTATCAGGGTTAGCTAAAATTCCTTCGGGAGTTATAATGAAACCCAAAAAATATATTTCTGTTTGTAAAAACTTTGACTTCTCCCAATTTACTGTCAAACCCCCGTTTTGTAATTTCTCTAATACATACTCAATATGTTCTAAATGTTCTACAAATGTTCTGGATGCTATTAATATATCATCCACATATACAGTCAGAAAATCTAAGTCTTTTGGTTGTAATATCATGTCTAAACACTTAATAAAACTCGCTACACTAGTGTTAAGTCCAAATGGCAAACGCTTAAACTGATAATTCTTACCATTGAAGAGAAAGGCAGTATATCTCCGACTCTCTGCTGCTAACGGCACCTGCCAATATCCTGCGGTTAGATCCAAAGATGTCATGTACTTGACCCCGCTGAATTTCTGGAAAATCTCATTAATAGGTTCCGGTGACTCTCGGTCAGGTATTATTATCTGATTTATTCTTCTTGCATCTAAACATAATCTTACCTTTCCATCCTTCTTTATTACCACCACCAATGGGTTAGAGTAAGGTGATATTGATCTCTCAATTATATCTCCCTCCATCATTCGATCCAACTCCTCCTGCACTGCTCTCCGTTTTGAAAATGGTACTGGATAACTCCTCTGCATGTAGGGTGAGTGCTCTCGAACCTTCAGCTCACATACATAGTTCCTGGCTTTTCCAGGCAACTCTGCAAACACATCTCTATAACGCTCCACAACTGCCCACAACTCTTGTCGTTGAGTACTCCCTACAACTCCACCTTCATTAAAAAATTTATCAGCCCCATTTTCCCACACTCTCTCATCACTCACATGCATCCCTCTCTCCTCACTTTCTACAATCTCACTCTCTCGACATATATTTATTTTAGTTTCTCTATCCCCATCACCTACTTGCTTTTGTATCATTTTTACCCCTGTAACTCCCTCTTAAAATTAACTCTGACTGGTTCACTACCATTATTAAATTCCACTATCTGTTTATAAAAATCTATTACTGCCCCATTTCTCTCCAAAAAGTCATTTCCCAAAATTACATCTAAACTCAGTCCCTTAACTACTAGAAAGGTGCTCTCAAATTCAGTTTCATTAAGAAATATATTTAACTGTACTTGTTTAGTAACTCTTTTACTACGTACTCCAGTTACCCCCACTACTGTTACACCCGCAACTGGTAATGATGGTATATTTTTATTTAGTTCTTTCAATTCTACCATTACATTTTCAGAAACTACTGATATTTCACTCCCTGTGTCAATCAATGATTTAAAATTCTTACCTTCTATGGTGACGATTACCTCCGTCAATCCAGTTTTGTTTTCTATAATTTTCGTGTCATCTTCCTCTAACAACTCCTTCGTCATATCCATTTGTATAACATTATTATGATATGTGTCGGCTATTTGGACCCTCCTGTTTTCCATGGACAATGGTGGGGTCCTTGCTTCCATTGTCGGCCTCAGTTTTCCGTTGATGTACCCGCCACGGCTTGGTTATATCCTCCTCTCCCTCTCATCGCAGGTCTACCTCCTCTGTCGTTAACTCCTCCTCGTTGTTGTTGATGGTGTTGATTCGGTGCCACGTTGTTCCGTTGGCAATCTCGTGCTTTGTTGCATCTGTAACATACTGTTCGGATAGCATAATTCTCGTATTCACAACTTAAACATTTCCAAATTCCGCCTCTAAAATTAGGGTTATTATTTCCTCTCATTCCTCTATAAGAGTTTGGTGTTCCCCTATACTGATGATAATTATCGTTATTTATTACTGTTGGTGGATTTGGACGCCTCACTCCCTCGCGTTCAATAATATTTTGTAACACATCTAACATACTCTCTAGTTCATTTATATCTACTATTTCTCTTGTCATTAAAGTGATCTGCACCTCTCTGGGCAAGTGTTTACTAATATGTCTAACGAATGATCGGAACGGCAACGGCGGTTCTAGGTACTTTGCTTCATTATATATTTTCATGACGTACATGGTCAAGTGGTTGTTTATTCTCCCAAAATTCCCCGTTCCCATGATCTTACTGCGTAAAATTTCCTGGTCTTCTTCTGACCAATATTTGTTTCGGAATGCTAACTCGAATTTTTCATAACTACTCCACTCTGTGTTATGTACTTCCGCCCATATTTCGGAATTACCCTTGAAACACTTTAAGATTTTTAGCAATTTAACCTCCCAACTACTACTGTTAAATCTGTTAAATTCTCTTACCCTACTCAAAAATTGCATCGGGTGTACTCTACGATTGTCACAATTAAACTGTTCTAATTCTATCTCATCTTTTGCTTCGCGAGTATATACCACTCGCTCCGCAACACTACTTAAATTTTGGCTTACTGCTACATGTAACTCATCTTTAATTTCAATGATGTCTCGCTCAATTATTTTTAATTTATTATCATTCATCATTTCGTATTGGAGGTTATGTTTACTCATAGCCCCCACACTCTCCTGTATAGATTGTTTACACACACTCTCTATTTCTGTTATTCTATTTTTTATGTCAACATCAATTTTATTAATACATTTACTCTCTATCTCTACACTCTGTTCTTTAATTTGACTATTAATTTGATCTGTCATTTGTTCATTTGCATCACTGATTTTACTTTCAAGATTTTCTGTTAATTCATTGATTTGTTTCTCTAGCTTATGGTCTACTGATTTTAAAACTTGTTCTTTAATTGTACTAAAACGTTCATCAATCTCGTTAAGACGTTTATTCATGTTACTTTCAAATTTAACATTTTGTGTATTCATTATATCAAATTTACTATTCTGTTCATCGAATTTGCTGTTCTGAACGTCAAACTTCACGTTAAAACTACTATTCATTTTATTGATATCACTACTCAAATTCTCAGACATTGTTTTCATTAAATTAAATATATCTTCCATCGACAACTCTTTAACTCGTGTTGTCGACGGGGTAGATTGTGCCGATACATTGTCAATTAACATTGACTCTGTAAGAGTGCTTTCTAAATTTAATTCTTGATTCTCCATTTTATTATTTTTAAATCAAAATACTAACATATATAACATCTACTTTTCACACAACAATGTATTCTACTTACATAACGCTTTACGTGACTTCTCGTAACCTCCTATGTACCTTATTTATACTTCATTCATTTCAAAAATTATTTATATAATATCCTTTTTACTTTAATTAAATACAGCCATCTTATCCGCTACAAAACATCAACATCAATATTTTACCTTTATCAAAACATAACCAATATTTACGTCTTTTTTACGTATGCAAAAAAAAATTTATTTTTTACCTCAAACAACCATATCATTCCTGCAACAGGTCCACATTTGCATAATTAAATTTATGCAACCGGTCCAGCTGGTCGGGCGCCATTGTTAACTTATTTATTAATTACCTTTTTATTTATTTATTAATACACTTTGTTTACAACTACACTTTCGGCTGGTGCAGCCGCCATGTTGTCTAGTACCAACTTTATACTCACCATGTCCAGGATCTCTAATTAGACGTGTTGAAAAACAATATGGTTGTTTGAAATAACTACTAATTCACATTTAAATATTCTAATCAATATTACTTTATTAAATTCAAAAAAGAAAAAAAACATCATTAAGTTATATTGTTTCTGTCCAAATACAAAGTTTCCTTTCTCCCTCTTACATTTTAATTTTAGTGATATTCAAAAATACGTCTTCATAAAATAGATCATTTTGTTTAAGTAGTTTTCAAATTAATATATACTATAAATACAAAATAATTCGCTACAACTACAACATAACGGAAACCAGCGCTTTCACACACACACACACACACACACACACACACACACACACACACACACACACACACACACACACACACACACACACACACACACACACACACACACACACACACACACACACGCACACACAGTTACTTAGGCCTTTAGAGATCTCATTTTATGTTGAAAATTTTATTTCCGTCTATTAAAATATTGAATATTTGAATTTTCATTCAAAGTTTTGTTTTATCCCGATATGTTACTTATCTGTTCATTGAGTCCTGAAGATGTTACCCGCACAACATAGCTAGCTGTTTTCACTGAATTTACTGATTTGATTGAGTTTGTATTACTTATTTCACATTTTGATGTACTATCATAACGGTATTAACCGTTAAGTGTTTAATTTACATTTTATATATATGTTATTCACATTTTATAGGTTGCGGGCGCCCGCGATTTACGTTCCGGAACTTTATATGTGACCGGCCGGCTCACTGAGTAATTTTATACTGGCCTTAGACAAACGGCACTAGTTTGTGTTGTCGCCGTGGTTATATGACCAATTCTTATTGTTCTGAGGTTCGTATTACTACGCCAGCATACTGTTTTTGTTTCATAACCGAATTCCATAGCGGGGATCGTCTCTGACGTAAGAACGCCCGATGCCGTTACATAACTTGTTTACGCTGTTTTTGTATGTCATTGGTTGACCTTGGCACAGTTCTGCGGTCTGTTGATTTTGTCGTTTCAATAATTTTCATGCATAATGTCACAAACAGTGCTACCACTGTCGCTACCAATAAATATACCTTTTTGTTTACGTTTTGTCCCAATTATCATAAAAAATGTTATTTGCTTTATTAAAAAATACAAATTTATTCATTACCCCAAAATAGGCCAAAATGTCCCGTTACAGACTGTAGTATTAAATAAAAGATGGAACTATGTTATGGCGGAGTATTCGCTCCGCATCGTTGCGACTTTCCTGTTGTAACAACTAGGGATTAAGGATGCGGCTTTCTAACTGTAAACAGCTCCACGCTGGGGCTCTTCACAAAATGTTATTTTGTGTGTATTTTAATTTAAGTGTTAACTTCCAACTTAAAGTATGGACAGCTAGACATAAGTAACGAAAATGTAGTGAGTAAATTTTTGTGAAACAAATATGTAAGAAAAAGGAAAAACGTGTATAAGAGGTGACATCTCCTGTAATTTAAATAACCAGTCAAATATTGTTCAAATTAAAAGAAATTCCAACATAATGTACAAACAATATGTAAACTCCAACACGACGGTGCAGTTAAACAGGTGATGTGAATAACAGTGAAAAGCGACGACTTCGAACTATACTGCCTTTACTCTATCGCCGAGAATCCTGACGACTTCACGTTAGCTGGCACCCTCACATCCATTTCATCGTTACTGGACAGACTACCCCTAGGACAATCCTCGACTACAAGAGTACGGAAGAATCACTCGCCAAGACACGGACAGTTAACCATAATATAAGAGGTGACGCGGGAGCTCGTCTTCCGTGAGTTATACATATTTTAAAATATAAGTAATTAAAGATGAAAAAGACTTTCAAAAGACAATCAATAAGCTCTAAGATTTAAACTGGTGTAACCACCAATTCTTGTAATCATACGTTGTAACTTAACTTTCGTTATGTAACTTCAAAAGTTACTCAACTAAATAAAACCATTCTTCAAATGGTACTTAAGGAATAATGTAATCATATAATGAATTATGGTAAATTTGAAAATTCTTAACAAGAAAAAGAAAGACTCGGATCCGAGGTAAACTCATTATCTAAATGATCATTTTATTTTAGATAGAAAACCCCCTTACAATCTCAGAGTAAATAATATCTTTATTTGTAATGTGTTACGTATACTATGTGAATAAAAGGGATGTCATCTTTGTTACATACTAAAGTGAGTGCATAAATCAGTTAAACCCCTCCCCTTGTTTCATATAATTAGAATAATTGTAAATTTGTTTGTCTTGTGTTTTGAGTTTCAGTTTGTTACAACGTAGGCAGCCTGTATAATTGGCTAGCGTCAATTATCACAGGTTCCCTGGATTATGACGTAGCCGACACGTCATAAAATGCGCCACTCTGCTTTCTTGTTAAATAATTGTTTACGTAGTGTTATATAAAAAAATATGACCCTCTGCTGATCTATGCACTCAGTTAAGGTATTTTATGTAACTCAAAAAGGCTAAGCTGCATGAAAGAAAAATAGCGACAGTATAAATGTACCATTGTGAATTGTGTGTGAGATTACGCACGTACTTGTATATAATTTGTTTAACATATGCGAAAATAATTCAAACTATTATTATATTACACCAATGCAAGTACCGTCATGAATTTTAGTGCTTGTCAAAATGTTCAGTCTTTAACATGTCTGTTTTGTGACAATTCAATACCTGTAGTTTCCTGAATATGCCTGCATAAATGTGTAATTTATATTTCTGTTGTCACGGTGAGTCATATAAACTGTTGACTAAGTTAAACCAGTTTAATTACGTGTAAATAAATTTGTAAGTTAATTCTGCAAAAAAGGAAAAGAAGTAGAGAAAGTTAAATTTGAACGTAAAACAAATAATAGTTAAACTCAGCTTGATAACAGGCTGTAGCTTGTTTAAAACGCATATCGGTACATATTGCACTTACCCCCTTGTTGAAGCCAGCCGAGACTAGTCGATAAAGGTAGCCGTAAGCTATTGTTGTATAGAACAATAACGTTCCTCACCCCAAGTGTATTTCTCCCCTTCTCACGCATAGAACAAGTATGTCATTGTTTACAAAGAAAACTAGTCTGACCTACATTCCAGCATAACAGCTGATCGTTGACAATAAAATGATGTATGTGTGAAATTTCTCTCTTTCTCTGAGAAGAGAAGTAACTCTCTTACTACCAATGCAAGTGTTTTGACCATGAATTAAATTGTGTATGTCATAAGTGTATAGTGTAGTAAAGTAAATTTTAGTGTGTTAGATATAAGGTAAACAATGGCCCTATTTAATCCAGATTTACTATTAAAGGACGAACTGTCTTATGAAGCTCTTTTACGTGGTCTACCCCATGCGAATGTAACAGTCGCGGAATTGCGCAAGTCTATACGCGAAAGTGGATTTAATGCACCCGTGCAGTTAAGCAACCTGAGCGGACTCGATTATGAGAGCGAGAGAGAAACTTGTAATGCCAAGTATAGCGAGTTGACCTTATTGTCCCAAACCCTTCAAGACGAGAAATCTCCTGCGGTAATATTGCGGACAACTCAAAGGATAGAACACTTAACCCGGCGAATGAAAAATTTGTTGAACTGGCCTAACCTTACAGAAATTCCTCCCGAAGTCCAAAGTTTTGCGGATGAAGCTTTACGCCAATTACCTACTATCATCAACGAATTACGAAGAAAATCCGACTCGTTCCGAATGGATGAAATTGAAAAATCCTTGAAGAAACTACACATCTCCCCAGTTCAATCTCCTACGTCAGAACAACCTCCCCCCAACGCGGATCAGGAATCACCCGCCGGATCTAAAATACAACCTACTCGAGAGCTAAACCCAAATAGAGATTTAAATGCCCAGACTATATCTGAAAATGCATTATCTGGTCCTCCCAAAGCTATGCAACACGTAAATCATAACGCGGACTTCTACGGAAAAATCACTCACCCCGTAGAAAAACTCTTAGCTGAAATTCCATACACTGAAGGTTTGAATGTTACTAAACTACTGAATTTCATCAAATATCTCCTGCAGATAAAAGATCTACAGCAGCTAAATGACTGGCAAATTTTGCAAGTCCTCCTACCGAAATGTAAACCCCCGTTAAAGAATCGTGTGCTAGAATCATTAAGCTCTACCCTTCCAGTAGAAGAACTGCATACTACAATCATAAAATATTTTATTCCCACCGGAATTTATGAGGAACTTAAGAGAAAGACTGTACTACGAGTACAAGGAAATAATGAGAGATTGGCCCATTACATCTCAGACATCAGGGAGTCTTCTAGACTACTGCAAGTAGATTGTAATGAGAGACAGATGGTGGATACCATTTTAGTAGGATTGTCACCAGAAGAAAGATCTCGTTTAGCGTCAATAAATCGACCCAACACCTTTGCGGATCTTGAACAATGCAGTATTCACTCGTCGAACGTATGGTACTCAGATCAGAACACACATGCGGTGAAATCAATCGAGGCGAATAGAAATGAATTGCAAGCCCTAGTACCCAATGTGCCAACCCAGTATGTAAAGCGAGTATTTAATAGACCAAGCAATTTGCACAGCCCTGGTAAATCAACTGACGCGCAACCTAAAACGGAAGCAAGGTACTCTCCTCGTAATAAAAATACGTGTTATAACTGAATCACAAATTGCAGAAACGACACATATGACATTTTTGGCGGTATTGAGTTAAGAATGGAGTTTTATTCAGTATTTCTGGGCGCATCGTTAAGTGCAGAAATGGCACATGTGCTATACTTTTAAGGCATTAAAATCTACTTGAAAAAATTCGTCCAATGCAGAAACAACACAAGTGAAATCACATGTTTTTTCTGCACTGGACGAATTTTTCTTTGTTCCTAGATTTAATTGGTACGCCTGCTTCCTAACCTGTTTTGATAGCAACAGCTGTGATTTATATGCATTATTGCGCAGCTGTTTATTGGAGCGAAAAGTCATTGAGGTTAGTGTTTGTTTACCTTTCCAAACATCAAACATCTTGTTACAATGTCGAGTGAAAGTGATTGTGGTAAGCCTAAAAAGAGGAAAGGAGTGACTAATGAAGAAACTTACAAAAGGAATGTAATAAAAAAAGCCAGAGTAAAAGGTGAATCCTACACGTCTTACAAAGGTAAAAATGTTCATGCTAAAATTCAGGATACGTTTAATTGTAAGTGTGCTGAAAGATGCTACTCTAATGTATCAGAGGAAAGTAAAAGCGATTTGTGGGAATATTTTTACTCCCTATGCAGCAAGAATGAACAAGATACTTTCCTCCAAAGTTTAATTGAAAGAAGAGAACCAAAGAGAAGACGTAGGCCTAATGGCACTGAAAAACCCGAAGTTGACGAAAACGTTGAGGAAGACATGGAGCAAGAGGAAAGTAGGAATAAGGATAAGAGACAGTCTAAAGAAAAACATAACTTTTTTACTTATCATGTGAAAATTGATGGTCATATCCAAGAGGTATGTAAAAATACCTTTATGAAACTATATGGCATTACAGTAAGTCGTGTTCATTGTTTATGTAATCTTTTGATTGCTGGAAAAAGTGCACGTGATCTTAGGGGCAAATCGAGAAGCAGAAACGCTATTAATGGCGAAATTTGCCAATTGATCTATAACCACATAGCGAAATACGAGGTAAAAGAAACTCACTATGGCGGAAGGCAAAAAAAGTATTTGGACGCTAGATTAAGCATTAAGGTTATGCACAACATGTTTTTGGAAGCCAATCCAGAATGTAAAAACAAAGTGAAATATGATTTTTTTAGGGAGTTTTTCAACGAAAATTTTAATTACAATTTTGGAAGACCACAAATAGACGTTTGTAGTACCTGTGAAGGTTTCTCTATGAAAATGAAAGATAGAAACTTGAGTGACAATGCTAAACGGAATGTAGCAGCTGAGCAAATGTTACATAAAAGGCGTGCGAAAAAGTTTTATAGCGCTCTACAAGTTGCATCGGAAAACGAGGATGACGATACTGTGTAAAGGTACTCGCCTTTTACCTTTTTTAATTAAATACTACACTCATCATATAATAATACTTACCGCTGCCAGAATTTTACTTACCGTCATGGTCCCCGTTAAACTTACCTTTAGAAACTGCCCAGGCCGCCAACATATTTTTTAGATAAACATGTAAACTTAAAACACTCTTGCCCTTATAAAAATCCCGCTATCTGACTGTATTTTAAAATTTCAGAAAACCCCCCATTACGTTAGATGAGCTGTCAGCACAGAAAACTAGGAAGTGGTTATGGCGTAATAACTAGACTAACACATGGTTATATAAAACAAGACCTTTTAATTTCTCTATTATTAGTTATTCGTCTGAATGAAATTCTTACTCCATAATTTAGTTACTATCCATCTTTAACTCAAATCTGACTGTCTTTTGTAAATAGGAATAACACAAAACATTTATTTCATATCTTATATCTATTTCAATATTTAGTTTTACCAACGTTAAGGCTAACCCAGTTTGCTACACTCTCGCATTCATTCTTTAAGACCCCATTTATTTCGAGCTCTTTATTATTAAACTTTCATGAAATTATAAAATGTTAAGATTGTTTGTTTACTTATCCATCATTGTGCAACACTGCATGTTTGTCCAAAAATTTTAGTTTTACGCTTTCATTTGCTTCACTTCACTGCACTAACTCCATTCTGATGTACGTTTACTTGTTGTTACCGGTTTATTACTTTTTACATTTTTAAATAATTTATTTGGGATGACTGAGTCGAAGCGAGCGTCCGGCCACCGCCGCTACTGTATCTCGACTGCCTTTACATGAGGCCGGACATTACTGCCTTGCCTGCGAACAAATTTCTTCGTCGTTCGCAGCCTTCGTGGCTAAAGTTTCATTCATTGCATACACGACACACAGGATTTTTGTGTGTTGGACGTCGACGATATTTAGGGTTCACTGGTCGACGTCACAAATGTGGGCAGGACTTGATCTCGTTTCCGTCGCCTCCGATACACGTGGCGAACAAAATTCATCTCCAAGCCATGTTGTTTTACTAACTTGGCGTCGGTCTGCACTCTGCCGATGTTAGTGCGTTTGGGCGCAGGTGTCACACAGCATCAAAGTTCCGAGAATCGTCAACCCGCACATTCCATTGCAATTGTTTCATCACCGTTTCTGTGTTCGAACTACGCTTCTACTCAAACACGTGTCTGGCCACACAGATGAAGTGAATTTAACATATTTTTAATGAAATAAAACCCAAAACCAATAAAATAAAAAACCCCTCCCTTTTGCCCCGTTACAATACCCCCCCAATGAGAGATCTTCTGTCGAAACAGAAGAAATCTCATTGCTAAACCCCTAAGAGGACCGGAGAGGATATGGTGCCAACAACCCCCATTTGTTCTTATACATCATGGGTAAACAACCCCCCTGGCTCGGCGACTATGGCCGCATCTGAACGAGATCACTAGACTTCTCTATATGAGATCCCAACACCATAAAATCGAACAGACATGCACCACAGCGCACCTAACCCTCTAACATACCGCCCCAAAATCCAAACCCCTGGTCTTATACCATGCCAGATCCTCAACCGATATGTTCCCCCTTTTCATGCACACTGGGTCGCCTTCAGCAATACTGGGCGCATACATATACTTGTTAATACATTTTTTAAATTCAAAAATATTTATCGTTAAATCAAACTCATTTATCCTAACATTTGATTATACATGCATACTAAACAATATAATTCAATAAACAACAATAGTAATACACCTTAACAATAATACACTTGAAAATTAAAACCTCAATTAGATGGCAGGCACAAAAAATCAAAAAAAATTTTTTTTGTTCAAAAAATTTTTAAATTTATTAAAATATACTTTTCTCAATATTCAAAAGAAAATTTTAAATTATTTAACTCAAACAGCAAAATTGGCATTACTTCATTGCCAAAACGGGTCTAGTATATAACATCACCCATCAGCTGATCAAACTGGGTCAAGTCCACAACCTTGACCTACACAGGTTATAACATAGGCTACATCATAGAATACATTAATCATCTTCAAAATTTTTACCTTCAAACATAATAAAACATAATAAAATAAGACATTTAAAATTACCATAGTATTATTACAAATAACATTAAAATTGACATTTAAATTAATTAAAAATTACACATTTTACAACTTTACTTTATTCTCAAATTCTATTAACCCTTTCGGTGCTCATTAATTTTCTCTCATGTTGCTGAAAAGTTGCATTATTGGCCAAAAAATTAAAATTATTTTTACTATCTGATATTTTTTTCTTGAATTCCCACATATAGTACCTAAGTCATGGTAAACTTATTTTGCTCTAAAAATGTTTACTTTTACACACACACACATACACACACACACACACACACACACACACCACACACACACACACACACAATTGCATACACTTATATAGAAAACCTACCTCAAAAACAATGCAGTTCTTCAATCTTGATGTTTTCTCCAGTTTTATATTCTACTTTTAACTATTCACACGTTTTTTATACAGAATAATTTCACCACTTTGTAAAAAAAAAAAAAAAAAAAATTTAACTTTCAAACTTAGAGATTGTTTTTTTATTATTATGTATTATTTATATAAGTAAAAGTTTTTGCTACAGTTTATACCTTACACTGACACATTTTCCTATAAACTGTTTGCGTGTGGTATATTCTAAAGCAAGGTGTCACACACAATGGAGGGGTGTCCCAACAATCAGGGCAATAAAACGTTGTTTGCTTCCTTTTGCATCCACCTTTTCCTTTCTTTTTACAGGAGGACGGCATAATGCTGCATACAACACAGTTAGGTTTATGAGTTTTATCTTCAAATTGTGTTGGAAAATGTCGTCCTACAAGTCTTTCATTACTCGCAATGCTGATTTTTCGCCCGTTCCTCTTGTGTATGCTTAACTTTTTGTAGTCACTTACAAGTCCATCTATTACCATTTGTCTAAAGTCTTTGTTAGTACATACACGAGATTGGTTTTGCATGTTGTAGGCAATACAACCATTTACAAGCGCAACTTCAATAATAAAATGCCAAATTTATGGATACACTTTCTCGATCTACGACCATATGGATATGTTGAACAGTACTGGTCAAATTTGTCTACCCCTCCCATGTTTTTATTATAAAGAACTTGCACATTTGGTTTATAGACACTTCGATTACCTTTCTTAGACCGGACGTCAACTTCTGTAATTCCAGTATTCCCAACAGTAGATATCATACTTACTTTACCAGTATCTTGCCAAGAACATGCTAAAATCTGACTCTGGTTATTAATCCGTATGTCTGGTAAGTCTCCTTTCTTCTTTTTTATATTTTTCATGTCCTGTGGAAGTCCTTTTCGATTAACACGCACTGTTCCACATGCACCAAATCCCATTCCTTGTAAGTCTCTAAATAAATCTACACTGGAATAAAAGTTATCAAGATAGATAACATGGCCTTTATTTTGAAGTCCTTCTAACAAAGATTTTACAACTCGGCTTGCCAGTCCTTTTTCCTGCTGCCCTGTTTGTTTATCTTTCCCTGTGTACACCGAAAACCGACAGAGAAATCCTGTGTCTGCATCACAGAGTGACCACACTTTAATGCCCCACTTAGTTGATGGTTTTGATGGAAGGTATTGTTTAAACGACAACCTACCTTTAAATTTTACCATGGTCTCATCAACAGACAATGCTTCCCCAGGTTCAAAATGGTTTAGGTATGTATTTTTGGTCATATCAATTATTGGTCTGACCTTGTATAATGGATCGTAACCATCAGTTCCCTTTGGCATCTGGTTGATATTATTATTAAAATGTAAAAAAGATTTAAGAAGAAAATATTTATTTTTAGTAAACAGCTGCCTAAAACCTGGTGTATGAGTTAGCCAGAATTTATTTTCAAAATAATAAAATATTTCAGTTTTATTGCACAGTCCCATCCCTATTTCAGCAGCCACAAATGCTTTTATGTCAATGGCATTAACTTCTGTCCATTTATGGACCCTTGAGTGTGGTGGAAAATCAAATGTCTTATCGACACACTGAATGAAATATAAATTTGTTTGTTCTGCTACATGATCAAAAATTTTTTGTGGAAAAAACTTATAAAAACAATCGACTGGTTCAAGCCCTTGAAAGTCTTTTACAGCCCGGTGACCACTAAATTCGGGGATAGAATCAAGTTCTATCATATTTCTTGATAAAACATCACTAACGTTTTGCCAAATTTGATTGGTGTTACTGTTACTTAAATTATTTTCATCGTTAGACTGCAACTCATCGTCACAGATATCTACCATACAGTCCGAGTCACTGTCACTCTCATAAAACGAATCATCATCACCCAAAAAGAAATCTGCATCGTCTAAAATTTGTACTATTTGTGTGTCAGTAAGTGGTGTATGCGCCATTATAAAAATATTAAAAAATTACAATTAAAACTGTACCTTAAAGAACAAAGAAATTCTCAAAACGTCACTATAAGGTTAACAAATACGAAACTGTAAACATACGTAAAATGAAACACTATACACCATATATACGACACTTACACAACACAAAATTCAGTATATATATAATATTATAAGGTAAATACTAACAATTATGCACAATACGAACAAAATAATGAAATTAAAGAAACCAAACTACAACCGTTAACAAACACTTGCGTCTATGAAAATCAGCTGGGCCAACAAAACAGCTGTCACACCTCGTAGTTTCAGTGCCGCTACAAGAGCGCAGCACCATTATATAAGGTGAAACTATGTTTTTATGCATTACGAGACTATAGTCGAATAAAGCAGCCAACGGAAACAAAAATTGGCTGATGTGGACTAAAGTCGAATTAAGCACGTAAGGGTATGATATGTCAATTCGACTATAGTCGAATAAAGCACCGAAAGGGTTAAAATTGTCACTTGTTTCAATTAAAATTCTATATTTTTACTATGACTCTCTTTCTTTAATATTCTCCATCTCCATTAGTTTGGGTGATTTAATTATTCATAATAACTTGATTGTATCAACTTGGCATATATATATATATACTCTTAATCCCCTCTGACTCGAATATTACTAACAGCTTTAACTAACATGACACCCACCTCTATCAAAACCATCTATCAATCTCTAAACCCAACTTACTACTCAACTCGATTCGCATCACTTCTACCCTTATATAAAAAAAAAATTCTGTCTACCCCTTTGTACTCAGGATGTGTGTTCCCTCCCAAAAGCTCATTCCCTTATTTGGCCCCTGGATTCTACCTAGGCGACCCTTTCCGGCGCTAAACGGTCCCTTCCCGTCCCAACCCTTTTGTTGCGGACTCCTACCACACCACCCCCTCTTACAAAATTCCCATCAACTCTAATTACCATTCTCATTACATCACTTCAACTACAACAAAATATCTCCATTTACTTATTACATCAATATATCAATCAATACTCTACATATATTATCCATAGCTACTGTGTCACTATCACATCTCCAATTCTACATTACATTACTTCATAACAATATTATTCTCTCTATTACCCCTTTAAACTTAACCTGGACTGATCTACCTGTCCTAACAAAATATTCATCACCCAAAATCTACCTTTTACAAATCATTTAAAATTCTTAACTATATCAAATTACTTCCATCATCAAATAAAATCTTTAACACATTAAAATCATTATATTCAAACATTAGTTACCTTGGAAATTAGCAAACAATTTAGAAGTGACATTCTACAGCGGATCAGCTGATTTTCTTAGCAAGGTGAATGACCTTACCATAAACACATTTCAAAATTATACAAATTACACATTTTATCAACACTTACCTCTAACACAATAAACTAATACATTTATAAGACATCATAAACACAGCATAATAAACATCTAAAACCCTATTTCTCATAGCAAGATACAACGATTTAATTATTTCAAGAGCGAGTCATCATCTTTAGGTTACAAAATTTTAATTCGTTGCTCCCCTGAGCAACCACCCAGCCACACACACTATTTTTTTTTTCTGTTGGACTGTTGCGCCCATTTGCCTCCACAAGGATGGCATAGGTGGAGGAATTTAACATCTCCGTGTCCTTGCTTCAGCGTTACATTGGAAATTATTTGGATATCATCATACCCATGTTACAAATTCATACGCCCTTAAAACGGGTCTACCACCTGGCCTCGCTGTTCCTACTCGAACAGAGTGGCAGCCGCTGTTCCATAGTTCCCGGGATTTCCCCTAATTTCACCCCCCATCAATTTCTAATATAAACCAATTTCAAGCCAGCTATGGTCAAGGTTCTTAATTTATGGCCATAGCTGACCGCTAGCCAAAACCACGATTAATGCTGGTAAGGCAGTAATCGCCCGAAAAGTCGGGGAAATCAACTCTACTTTCAGGCATGTTATCATCATCATTTATCTGCACGGCACGGCAATCTATCAGGATACAATATAAAATTGTAAAAAAGGGTGTGCCGTGCATTTTACGCCATTTTGGCCTCCGATGGAGGTAACACTCTCTGTTACCCCCAACACTTATCGCTACCTACGGTGGCACATGCCACCACCGTACTAGCCACTAATAACTAAATTAAATCTTCCACATAACATCATTTCATTATTTCCCACTCACTACAGTCATATTCCTTAAAAAATTTCAAATTTATTATTAACATTTGTTTTATCTCATATTTCAGTTATTATTACTTTTTAATTATAGTTTCTATTTAGTACAATTATCTCAGATTATTTTCATTATTGGATCAAAATCTTTTCACACCTGTAAACATTTTATTCTATTTAATTGGTATTATAAATTTTATACTTACAGTACATTATTCATCTAATGACATAAACAAAATATACACACCACACACACCAATACCTCCACGTAACCTCTGAAACATTTAACAACAGTCTTATTTCATACAAAACAATTTAACATTTATCTATTTATTACTATCAAATTCACATCTCCTAAAATAGTTTAAACTCATTAGAAAAATTCAATTATATAACATTTAAATCAATCAAAATATTTAAACATCTCAAATTATTTTAATTAAATTAATTATTGAAAACACAACATTTTAGTTACTTTCACCAATTACAATAATTACAAATCATTTGTTGTCCTCTTCAAAATTATTTTGTTATTTATTTAGACTGCAAAAACATTATTATTATTATCACAACAATTACCTACACATACACACATTGTTTACCTAACATTTTACAATACACACACTTAATTTCACTATCAATTATTTACAAACTTTTGTCATTAATTACTCAATTTATCACACTTCATTTCCAAAATCAGCCAGGTCAGAACCATAAACTAAAATGTTTAGAATGTCCATACCCTGAGTGTATATTCAACCCCCATCGTCAAAAATTAGCCTTGGTTTCACATCACATTTTTCAATTTTATTTACCCTCCATTTATTATTATTATTATTATAATAAACCATTACTTCTATGTCATTCATCTTCCCTTTTACTATGTCATAAAACCTGTCACTATTATTTATTTTTATCCAGTCTCCGTAAGTATTTGTTGTTACACCCAGGTAAATTATTTTCTCATCTACATTTAGACTATCACTATACTCCCTTTCTAAATCATAAGCACTAACTAGCAATCCCTGATCAACTTCAACTCCCATTCTACTCTCATTTTCACTATTGTCTATTGTATCATTCTTAGATACCCCATTTTCAGTTATATAATCATTATTCTTATTTAACGTTACTTCACCATTATAATTATTTGTATTACTACCACCTACCTTGTGTACTATTCCTTCGTTATTTTTCGTTATATTACTACCACCACAAACACTTACCTGTTTTGGTTCACCTCTATCTGTTCGCCACTCTCCCATAAGTTTATCCATCTCGTCAAAATGTTTGTTCATCATATCAAAACCCTTATCCATTATTTCCTTTCTTTCATCTAATTTTGTGTGTAACTCGTCAAAACGGTTGTCCATCATTTTGTCCGTCTCGTCAAAACGTTTATTCATCATGTCAAAACCCTTGTTTATAACACCCCTTAGTTCATCAAAACCCTTCTCCATCTCTGTTTTTATAAGATTCAACATATACGTCTTATATTCAGATTCACTTATATTATCCCTACTTACCTTATTATCTGCCACCTGATCGTCTTGCTTCTTGTTAAATTGGTCTATCTTTTCCCCACTTTCTACTCCCATTATACTATCATCCTTAACATTAGGCCTATTCACTGTCTTATTTTCTACCACTGTTACTTCAACTGTCTCACCTTTATTATTTGTCATCTCACTATGTTTCTTAATTTCTGCGAATATTCCCTCTTCTTGTTCTTCCATCCGCGTTAAATTATTGTCTAAATTTCCCCACTCCTCGTCTGTCATTTCACCTACAACCCCTCTAAATTCGCTTTCCCATTCATCCCACGCGAAACCAATATTCTCTAGTACCTCGGTCATATTCAAAAATTATTCATATAACCCCTTTATATATAAAAAAACTTATTAAACTACACACATAAAATCAAAACATCTAACACAATTTACACATCATACTCCTACCAAAACATAACCTTATTTTACGTAATTATGTACGATAAAATTTTTACAAATACGCCGTTACCAAATCCTATTTTCTGTGCTTTAAAACAGGTCTAGTCCTATAATTTGTATATACGAACATCCTGGCAGGGTCGCCACTGTAAAGGTACTCGCCTTTTACCTTTTTTAATTAAATACTACACTCATCATATAATAATACTTACCGCTGCCAGAATTTTACTTACCGTCATGGTCCCCGTTAAACTTACCTTTAGAAACTGCCCAGGCCGCCAACATATTTTTTAGATAAACATGTAAACTTAAAACACTCTTGCCCTTATAAAAATCCCGCTATCTGACTGTATTTTAAAATTTCAGAAAACCCCCGATTACGTTAGACGAGCTGTCAGCACAGAAAACTAGGAAGTGGTTATGGCGTAATAACTAGACTAGCACATGGTTATATAAAACAAGACCTTTTAATTTCTCTATTATTAGTTATTCGTCTGAATGAAATTCTTACTCCATAATTTAGTTACTATCCATCTTTAACTCAAATCTGACTGTCTTTTGTAAATAGGAATAACACAAAACATTTATTTCATATCTTATATCTATTTCAATATTTAGTTTTACCAACGTTAAGGCTAACCCAGTTTGCTACACTCTCGCATTCATTCTTTAAGACCCCATTTATTTCGAGCTCTTTATTATTAAACTTTCATGAAATTATAAAATGTTAAGATTGTTTGTTTACTTATCCATCGTTGTGCAACACTGCATGTTTGTCCAAAAGTTTTAGTTTTACGCTTTCATTTGCTTCACTTCACTGCACTAACTCCATTCTGATATACGTTTACTTGTTGTTACCGGTTTATTACTTTTTACATTTTTAAATAATTTATTTGGGACGACTGAGTCGAAGCGAGCGTCCAGCCGCCGCCGCTACTGTATCTCGACTGCCTTTACATGAGGCCGGACATTACTGCCTTACCTGCGAACAAATTTCTTCGTCGTTCGCAGCCTTCGCGGCTAAAGTTTCATTCATTGCATACACGACACACAGGATTTTTGTGTGTTGGACGTCGACGATACTTAGGGTTCACTGGTCGACGTCACAAATGTGGGCAGGACTTGATCTCGTTTCCGTCGCCTCCGATACACGTGGCAAACAAAATTCATCTCCAAGCCATGTTGTTTTACTAACTTGGCGTCGGTCTGCGCTCCGCCGATGTTTAGTGCGTTTGGGCGCAGGTGTCACACAGCATCAAAGTTCCAAGAATCGTCAACCCGCACATTCCATTGCAATTGTTTCATCACCGTTTCTTTGTTCGAACTACGCTTCTACTCAAACACGTGTCTGGCCACACAGATGAAGTGAATTTAACATATTTTTAATGAAATAAAACCCAAAACCAATAAAATAAAAAACCCCTCCCTTTTGCCCCGTTACAACTGTTGCACTTGCCTTTGACTTTATGGCAACACAACCCCTGCCTCGCATTCCAGTACAAGAGGTTTACTACTTGAGGCAACTGTCTGTAAATATTTTTTGTATTCATAACTTAAAAACGGACATAGCTGACTTGTATCTATATCATGAGGGACAAGCAAGTAAGTCACCAAACGAAGTATGTACTTTTTTGTGGCAATATATTCAAACTTTACCAAGTTCGGTGAAAAAACTCCACCTTTTCAGTGATGGCACAGGTGGACAGAACAAAAATCACACGGTGGTGCGGTTTCTTCTGAGCCTATGTGACACAGGAAGATTTGACTGCATCATTCATTTTTTCCCAGTTCGAGGACACTCATTCATGCCTTGTGACCGTGATTTCGGTTCTCTAAAACGTTTTTTAAATAAAACAGACAGAATCTACTTGGTAGAACAATATGGTGAACTGTTCTTACGTTCAGGTAAGGAAGGTAGATTCAAATTACATTATGTTGAAACAGAGACAATAATAAACTTCCATACATGGTGGCCTAGATTCTACAAAAAGACAGTTTGCTCAGAAGAAACAGCAGGTCATGGAATTCCAAAAATGGCCAAAGTAACTTTCAAGGTTTCAACTTATAGACAATTTATCTATAAGAATGAAAACAAAGGAACAGTTACAGCTAAGGAGTTCATAGGTGGTCTGACATCTAACACATTTTCCCTTGCCAAAACTGAAGCTGCACCTATTCTTCCGTCATTAAAAGCTTATCCAATGGGCAAAATTCCAATCAATGCCAAAAAAATTGCTGATATAGGAAAGCTAAAAAATTACATTATTGGCTATGAAGATTTTTATGATGAAATTTTGAATTGGCCCTCAACAACAGCAGCTGACTGCAGTGATGGCGATGGCACAGCCCACGACGACTAACTGGTTGGTCTTACTTCATCACAAGGTTGATGATTCACAAAACCTGAGATTCTGTAAATACTTTTTCACTTCTATGTAGTTTGTATTCTATCAGTAATACCTTGTAATTTGTAAATAAATATTGTAATATTCATTTATCACGTTTTTCTTTATTTAAAACCATTCAAACACATTTGGAAAATTTGTAGAGTGCATTAACGACACATGTGCAAAATTTTCAAACATAACGTATAGGCTTGTATAATGACAGATTGACATTAAATTTAGTTTGCACGGTGTCAGATAGTTAATTAAATACAAGGTAATTTTTCCAAAATTTGATTCCAAAATTTCCAAAAAAAAAAGTTTTTTTTTTTTTTTCTCACAACAATAAAAATGTCACATGTGTCGTTTCTGAAATTTGTGATTCCTGCGGTAAGTATGGACACATAAGTAGAAACTGTAACAACAAGCAATACGAACGTAAACACCCTAATCCAAAAAACATGTAAGGCAGGGAGACCCGAAATCCTGTGTCTTCCGCAGCAACTTGAGAACCGGTAAACCCAAAGAAATGTATGACAATAATAAAAGAAAAAGAAACACTAGAGAAATAGATCCCTATCTTAGAAGGTTTATTGAGAAATGTAACGCGATAACTAAATGTGATTGGACTAAAAGTCTATTGCCCTTAATACAAATTGACCTAGGTGTTACATCCACCCTCGGATTAATCGATTCTGGATCGACTAGAACCTTAATCAGTCAAAAGTTAGCGGATAAATTATTCGAACACAACCTAGTGAAACGCAGTCAAACTGTGAATATAAAATGTGCTACCGCTAATAAACAAAATATAGTGATAAAACTCAGCATCACCATTAAAGTAAAAATTAAGAATCTAACGTGGTTTTTTACAATGTTAGTATGTGACGATATAGGACCCGACTTAATATTGGGAGCTGACTTCATCAGTAAAACGGGAATAATTCTTGACATCCACGCGAAGAAATATTATTTTAGATTCGACCGTACACGGAAGTATAATTTTGATTGTACAACTGACGAACAAGAAAGTACTAGATCATCGACTGCACACATAGTACACCATGAGTCTGAATTATCTCATCTAGAAAATAGAGATAGGCTGAGAATGCAGAAATTAATAAAAGAGTTTTCCACCGTTCTTACCCCTAAGCTAGGACTTACGAACCTAATAGAATATAAGATCAATCTGAGCGATCACAAAGTAATACGCCTACCCCCGTACAAGTTATCGCCACCCAAAATGGAAGTGATGAGGAACCATATCAACAAGTTGTTAGAACAAGGAGTCATCGAACCCTCTACGTCTCCGTATTCATCACCCTCTTTTTTAGTACCTAAAGGTCACGACAAACATAGACTAGTTGTGGACTACCGGCAATTAAATAAACGAATAGAATTTGAATCTATCCCGCTTCCAGACATCCACAGTGCTTTTCATTACTTCACAAGAGTGAAAGTTTTTACGATAATGGATCTAAATCAAGCATTTTACCAAATACCCCTTTCAGAGGAATCCAAACGTCTAACCGCGTTTGCTGTTCCTTTCAACCTGTACCAATTTACTAGAGTACCCTTTGGAATATCACAAGGAAGTTCCGTATGTAGTAGACTATTAGAGAGAATATTTCATGATATTAAATTTAGATATGTGTATCACTACCTGGACCACATCGTAATATATAGCGAATCGATGGAACAACATCTTAAACATCTACGTGAAGTGTTATCTTGATTACAAAAAGCAGGATTAACAGTTAATCCCAAAAAGGTAAATTTTGCAGTCCCACAATTTTCATTTTTAGGTCACATCGTGAAGGCCAACGGAAAGGTAAGCATAGACCCCGAACAAACCCGTGCGATCAGAGAATTTTTACCCCCGCGAGATGCAAAAGGAATAGCCCGAATTTTGGGAATGGTAAACTATTTCCACAAGTATATTCCCCATCTAGCCGAAATAGCCGCACCTCTGAATGCCTTAAGAAAGAAGGGAGCGAAATTTGAATGGACTCCACAACATCAAACTGCGTTCGAACAATTAAAAGAAAGCATCATATCCCCCCCAGTATTACAACTAGCAGATTTTACGAAACCTTTCGTAGTTCAGACCGACAGTTCAAGTGTAGCTTTAGGCGCAGTAATCTATCAAGAAATAGAAAACAGTAGGTTACCGATTAGTTATGCTTCACGCACCTTGAATGACCAAGAAAAGAAATATTCTGCATATGAATTAGAATGTTTAGCCATTGTATTTGCTTTTGAAAAGTTTAAACCCTTTTTAGAACATAAAGAGTTCCTTTTAGAAACTGATAATCAAGCATTATCTTGGTTACTGAATCACCCTAAACAGTTGGGACGTATTGGAAGATGGGTATTGAGGTTAAACTGTTACAAATTCAAAGTACAACATATTAAAAGTACACAAAATGTAGTCGCTGATACCCTGTCCCGTATGTTCCAGTCGCCCACTAATACTCTCGAAAGCAAGGAGAGCCTGGAAACACCCGTTGTTAACACAGTAATTACCGAATTCCCCCTTGCGTTTACCAACATCGCTCAGTATCAACAACAAGACCCTCTTCTAAAACCGATTATAGAACAACTCGAGCACGGAATTAAATCAGAGAAATACGTATTAAGTAAAAGATTACTATGCCACAGAATAGCGAAGGGAAAGGAATTAAGGATAATCGCCCCTGATGTAATTAAGCCCATGCTGATGGAATACTTCCATTCATCTACCATTGGAGCCCATATGGGAATAAATAAAACAATACATCGCATTCGTAAGGAATATCATTGGAACAATATGAACAGCGAAATAGCTAGCTTCGTTAAAAGGTGTAAGTTATGCGCGCTCAGCAAACCAGCAAGAAACAGTCAAATAAGCCAATTAATTTCAGAAATCCCTACTACCCCATTCTCTAAACTTTATTTAGACTTTTCAGGTCCCTACCCTCGATCTAAATCAGGTAATACTATGCTACTCATATGTGTAGATTCGTTCACCAAATTTGTTTGGATGTATCCCATGCGGCGAGCGTTAGCGTCGACCACTGTAAAGATATTACAGGAGAGATTATTTAAAGATTATGGTACCCCTGTACAGCTAGTGTCAGATAACGGACCCCAGTTTAAGGCTAAGGAATAAGAATATGTGTTTCAAGTTAGGTATAGACCATATTACCACTACGGAGTATCGTCCGCAAGGCAATATTGCTGAAAGGTATCTGCGAAACCTCAAATCTGCTTTAATTGCCTACCATGCGAATGACCATACGTCTTGGGACCAGAACCTATCCTGGATACAGTACGCCTTGAATTCCGCTTATCACGAAGGACATAAGTCTACCCCGTTTGAGTTATTATACAAATACAAGCCAAACCACCCCTTGTCCACAAAATTGAAAATACATGACTTACTACCTCAGCAAATTAAGGATAAGCAGATTAAACGAATCTGGAATGAAGCCCGCGCAAATTTAAGAGCGAACTTAGAAAAATCGCAAAAATATCACGAGAGAAGTAATGATACTAATTTAGGTAGGTAATTTCGGTGACTTAGTAATGTACAAGACACACCCGACTAGTAGTGCTATTGATAAGACCACCTCTAAACTATCATACCGATGGTGTGGTCCTTACCGAATCCAGAAGTACTTAACCCCAGTTACAGTAGCCCTGTATGAACCTGCGACACAAGAATATGTACGGAGAACACGTATTTCGCAGATAAAATTGTATAAAAAAAAAATAAAACTAGAAAAAGGTAATACTAGGTAGACAAGTTATCTTGTACCTGAGTAACTATGTGAAGTGCTAATCATAGAATTAGGAATGAGGCCTGATCAACCTTAGATCCTGAGAGAAATAAGTAGTCAGTTAACCACAACCTGACCACTAAGTAAGAAGTTATCTAGATAGTAACTCTCTGTAGAGAGTAACCAAAACCCAAAGAAAAAACCGGTAGTAGATTTAAGTAATAGAAATAAGTAGAAGTTTGTGTGTTTTAAAGTGTAGTAATTAAGTATGAACTTTACATAATTTAAGAAGTAATTTGTAAGTATATATATATATATATATTGTTTGATACTCAAAGAAATAACTTGTGTATAACTCATGCAAATAAATAAATGAAAGAAAAAGGGAGAAGAAGGAGAGAAACTCCACACAGTAACGACAAGTGTACCCCAGCACCTAACTTTCGAATCCACTTAATAATTGTTTTCCCCCATGTCAATTTTAAGCGGCGGAGTATGTGACGATTTAAATTGTAAAAAAAAAATAAAAAATTTTAATATTAGAAATCGAAGAATGGGAAGTTAGTTAAAAAACATTAAATCGCACTATTAAACCAATTACCCCTGGACTAACTCATGGTAGTGATGAGACTTAAATGAGAAAATTTAACTAGTATTAATTAATTAAAATTGTGGAAGCAAAAGTTAAAGAATAAAACTGTTAACCCTTTATTAAACTTATCATGCTATGACCTGTGAATTCCGGATTCAACTTGTATACCGAGCCGGCATTAAATAAGAAATACGTGTAAACCATAATATAAAGAATTAATAATTTAAAGTCACTAGTAATAGGTGTAATAATTTCAGTATACGAGGAAAATCTCGCTTGTTTATTTTGTCTAACTGTAAGACTGTAGTATTAAATAAAAGATGGAACTATATTATGGCGGAGTATTCGCTCCACGTCGTTGCGACTTTCCTGTTGTAACAACTAGGGATTAAGGATGCGGCTTTCTAACTGTAAACAGCTCCACGCTGGGGCTCTTCACAAAATGTTATTTTGTTTATATTTTAATTTAAGTGTTAACTTCCACTAAAAGTGTGGACAGCTAGACATAAGTAACGAAAATGTAGTGAGTAAATTTTTGTGAAACAAATATGTAAGAAAAAGGAAAAACGTGTATAAGAGGTGACATCTCCTGTAATTTAAATAACCAGTCAAATATTGTTCAAGTTAAAAGAAATTCCAACATAATGTACAAACAATATGTAAACTCCAACACGACGGTGCAATTAAACAGGTAATGTGAATAACAGTGAAAAGTGACGACTTCGAACTATACTGCCTTTACTCTATCGCCGAGAATCGTGACGACTTCATGTTAGCTGGCACCCTCACATCCATTTCATCGTTACTGGACAGACTACCCCTAGGACAATCCTCGACTACAAGAGTACGGAAGAATCACTCGCCAAGACACGGACAGTTAACCATAATATAAGAGGTGACACGGGAGCTCGTCTTCCGTGAGTTATACATTTTTAAAATATAAGTAATTAAAGATGAAAAAGACTTTCAAAAGACAATCAATAAGCTCTAAGATTTAAACTGGTGTAACCACCAATTCTTGTAATCATACGTTGTAACTTAACTTTCGTTATGTAACTTCAAAAGTTACTCAACTAAATAAAACCATTCTTCAAATGGTACTTAAGGAATAATGTAATCATATAATGAATTATGGTAAATTTGAAAATTCTTAACAAGAAAAAGAAAGACTCGGATCCGAGGTAAACTCATTATCTAAATGATCATTTTATTTTAGATAGAAAACCCCCTTACAATCTCAGAGTAAATAATATCTTTATTTGTAATGTGTTACGTATACTATGTGAATAAAAGGGATGTCATCTTTGTTACATACTAAAGTGAGTGCATAAATCAGTTAAACCCCTCCCCTTGTTTCCTATAATTAGAATAATTGTAAATTTGTTTGTCTTGTGTTTTGAGTTTCAGTTTGTTACAACGTAGGCAGCCTGTATAATTGGCTAGCGTCAATTATCACAGTTTCCCTGGATTATGACGTAGCTGACACGTCATAGCATCTCTGTCTCGGATGTCGCCTTACTACTCCAAAAAATGCTCTAGAAATAGAACTGAATGTGGAACCACTCAATATTAAAATTTATAAAAGAATATGGATCAAATTTTTAAAGAACCAAACTTTTCCAAACAGCCATCCCTCTCACCATATTGCCTCTACTGGAAACAAACATAAGCAATCCTTTACCCAAACAGTATATAAAATATGCCAAGGACAGGATCAGTTAACTCATGAAGAAAGACCTTTTGTGAACTGTATGCCGCCAAGGGCATGGACTCCACCAAATGTTTTCATTTCTCTGCCGGGAGATGTTACAAAGACTGAGACACCAGAATTTTTGAAGCAAGTGACCCTGTGTATAATAGAAGAAAATTACAATGACCACCTACACATCTATACAGATGATTCACTGTGCTTGAATGAGGGCCTGTCAGGTGCTGGCTACTATGTTTCTAAGACCGGAGAAAAATAGTACATCACCTCATCCTCCGGATCCTCATTGGACACTGAATTGCTGGCAATATCAGCTGCTCTACAGCATTGTCTATCCTTGGAATATATGAAGATCTGTATTCTTACAGACTCAAAATCAGCACTACAAACAATTATACAGTATAACCCTACAGATTATTATTTTAGAGCTAAAGAAATTTTCCATCTACTTCAACTACTGAAAAATAAAATTATCACCTTTCAGTGGATCCCTGGTCATTGTGACATATTTGGAAATGAGACGGCTGATGAAATAGCTAAAATGGCATCTATACTTGGACCAAAACCTCCAGCAGTACGGTCGCTTCAAAGTTGTGTCGCAAAAAGCAATAAAACTTTTAAAAGCCAATGGACAAGGAACTGGAATCAGGAAACTACTGGCCGCCAGCTCTTCAAAATACAGAAAATACCAAACGACCTTAGTATATACAGAAATATTAGTAGATCAAGTCAGACATTTGGAGCGAGATTAAGAACTAGGCATGTGGTGACGGAAAGCTACCTAAATAGATTTCACCTTAGCGATTCACCAATGTGTAAGGTGTGTAATGAAGAGGAGGACACCATTGAGCATACCCTATTAAATTGTACTGGACAGTGAAGAGAGATACCGACTTAAAGAATTGGTAAAGGAACATGGAAAAGAGGAGTTATCACTGGGAAAAATAACCATCAATCCACTTCTCTGGGATCTGGCGCATAGAGTTTACAAGAGACATCGAGAGATCAGCGCTTCGGGGCTGGAAACTCGCTAACAAGAAGGAGGATTATATAGAACACATTAACTGATAGCAATTATTTACAACGATGTTGTTACTATACGATTTTAAGCGCTAATAAAGTTTTACGTTGTATAGTTACGTTATTTTTGAATTTATAAATACGATATATTATATCTCACAAATGTGGTTATGTATACAAAACTAAGACGCCATCTATGCAATTAACTAAGTCATGGGCCAGAAGTTCGTTACGCGAAGTCATAGGAAACGGAAATTGCTTGAAATAACAAAACAGCTGTTCTAATTGTTACCAATGAAATACCCCTTTTTATTCTTTACTTTGTTACATAACATTTTTTAAAACCAACTGCAACCCTTCCAAAAACATAATGTGTAATAATAAATTTGATTAAGTTTAATGATTATATGATTAAATGATTATACAATAATAACATGTATATATTTATATTTATATAGTGGTGCTCAACCCAGCACTTAGAATAATTATGCACGCACACAACCACTCACCCTTTCATTATCATGGTACAAACTTATTTAAATTTTGGAGCTCCTTAAATTTTGATTGAAATTTTGAATAATTTGTTAAATGATTGATTTCTACAATAACATATATTGGGAAAGAAAGGATTCAAAGTATTTAAGGAACGCTCTCACCAATTTCCGTGTTGCTGTGCGTCCTCGTTTTGCACGAACTTCGCGCACCGCGAGTTCGGCGAGTTTTTCCCGGTCACATCTTGAAGTTGGCGCACTGTACTTATTATATTTATATTGTTTATTAACCACCTACAGTGGTCTAAAAAGTTAAAATTCACTCGTAAGTGAATGGGCGGCCGGCCGGCTCAAATCAGAGCTGCAGATGAAAAGACGGCAATTTCTGGTTGAAATCTGCGGAAGTGGGGTGTATTGACGTCACATTCCTTTGTCTAAGTTGTTGACATCGCTGTTTGTAGTTGTCAACACATTCTCCGCCTCTGACGTAACGAAGGCTTGGCTCTGCTTATCTCAATAACTGCACACTGTTTTTGTGATGTGACACCGTTTTTTGTCATGAATTAGTTCAAATCCTGGCAAATACTGTAATATAGTCCACTCATTGTAAATTCTATATCGGGTGTTTGAGGTTGGGTTGGGTATGTCAAAAAATAGGAAAATACAATATTTATGATCTCTTTACCATATTTTATGTAATTATACAATGTACCATGATTGTACCATCACAATACCCCCTCAATGAAAGATGGTGTGACGAAGCACACAAACTTTCATTGACCCTTTCATACTTCCTAAAGGGATCAGTCAGGACAAGTCGCCACAACCCCCTTACAATTTTATATAAAAAATAACAATAACTCACCCTTGGTCTGGTGATGAGGACCGTACCTTCATGACCTTACTGGACTTCTCCTGCGAGATCCCAACACCATAAGGCCACTTAGGCTCTTAACGCCCCTGCTCTGACGCGTTGGCCAGCTCAGGACCGCTGTCACACCCCCAAACACTGAAACAATTTATAAAAAATATTAATATAGTGGCTTATTGAATCACTCCATCCTCAACTGATCTGGTTCCCCTTAGCTAAGTGCTGGTTTGTGCCAATAAGCACTGGGTTGGCTTAATATATTTATAAAATTATAAATTATATTAAATAAAATTAGAAAGTATAAAAATTATAAAAATAATAAATCTCAAGGATTAAAAAGAATATGAAAAAGGATTAAAATTGAATGAAATATAATTGAAAATATAAAATATATATATAATATAAAATATAATTATATATCTCCCAAACTTGGAGAAAACAAATCAAGAAATTTAATAAATTGATTTATTTATTTATAACCCTTAAAATAAACTTTTATTATGATTATTAGTATTATTATTATTATTGTTATTATTATTAACAGTTAATCATCTGGCTGATAAATATTATTAACAACGCCATTTAAAATTTTTTTTTTTCTCTTCCCACACATATTATAACATCATGTTAAAAAGTCTTCAAATAAATACATAATACATTAATAATTAACACTGATATATTAATAATACAGTTAATACATTTTAACTACTCAATCATATTCAATCATATCTTAATCATATCTAAGATATGCATTAACATTTGTATAATTAAAATTTAAGTTAAATTTAAATTAAAATTTACCATTGCAGTTATTAATTAAACATCAAATTTATTTATTTATAATAATAAAATACATTTTGAACTTATTGTTACTATTCATATTACATTATTATTTCATTATTCATAATTCACTTCTTACTTTCTCTATACTCTGAACTTTCTATCTACCTAACTACCTAACCTTTCACCTTCTATCATTGTTTAGTCTGGATAACTCCTACATTCACTATGCTTCATTATATAATTTTACTCACCTTCTTCTAACTAACCATCAAATTTACCTATCATTGACACCAATATCTCAATTATATACTCCATTACTACTTTCATTTAAATCTTATGGCACCGCTCGTCTTTGCACTGGGTTGGGTGTTCCCTAACTGGCTATATACATCTCTAATATTTTGCCCTTCCAAATAATTCGGCAAACACTCCCTTAAACTACGCTATTATCTGCCACAACACTATTGGTTGGCTACTCTTTATCACCTCACCCCCACTACAGAATTCACCAACAACAAATATATGTATGTACCTTTACTTAAACACCTTCTCTACAAATAATCACTAACTACTGTGTCCCTAACTATCTAATAATTCTCTGTGTATTTTCTTAAAACTTCTTAACTATCTAACTCCTTTTACATCAATTAAATAACTCACCTGCATTTTATCTATACCCAGGCTCTATACCTGTTTAAACACTTACCTTACTGTAATCATTTACCATTGTCTTATAAAGTTCCTCTCCTACCTCCTTATAACAATACCTCTTTTCAAAATTCAAATATAATTATTTAAACATTCATTATTATTCATTAGTAATTAATTAAAATATTATTATTAAACATGTTACATATATAGAATATATAATAATACACACTGGGGTACCTGTAATACATAATACACATCAAAATACATGGATAAATACAATAAAAATATACACTCCAACTTCATTATTGTGTCAGTAATCGAAATCAGTCCATAACAGTCCAATTCAAAACCACTTTGCACATTATTATTTAATGTTCATTTCACAATATAACAGTCTATCCACCATCATTAAACAATAAACGAATCTTAGGTCTATATAAATTCTTATTTAATACATAGATTTTATTATTTGCAACATTATATTTATATTCCTGTATGCAATTGTTATTAATTAAATACTTCCAGTTACTAACAAGTAGAGTTCCGTTTGTCTTAGTATCATATGTCATTAATCGGTTTATATTATAATTATCCCCATAATATTCCACCACAGGTAAGTACCTAATGTCTTTATTCTCATTTCTTGTTATTTTCAAATTATTGTTATTATCAGGTAAGTAGTCATCATTTTCATATACCACATATAACCCTAACCTTTCTAACAGTTGTCTGTAATTTCTTTTTACTTTAAATATTTTTATTACTCTCTTACTCTCACAATATCTCTCTATACTTTCTCTCTTAATACATTTCTCTCCATAACACCAAAATACACTTTCTCTCTCCAAATATACAAGGGTCCCTATCATAAAATCGTTGCACCTCTTAGGTACACAAAAACTAAAAGAAACTTTATTTGTAGAACTATCGTCTATCAAACTACATGAAGACTTGTCTTCACCCCCTAATACAACATTAAAAGAAAATTCTACCCCCTGCATTCCTTGTACTAAAATACTTTCTCTCCACTTTCTTTCTGACTTCATAAACTCAAATATTTCATTGTCATGCATTATATTTTCATTATCATGTTTATCCTCTTCTACCACCACAATCTTACTACCTGTATTATTTGTTTTATCTAGAGTACATTCATTTTTGGAATTATCAGTTTTAAATAGGTTATCCAGTACAGCATTTTGCTGGGTACTACTATCTAGTACTTTCTGACTTTCTAATTTACTTTCTACCACATGTAACTTATCTAATTTTGTAATCAGCTGGTCACATTTTTTAATAAGTTTTTCGTGACTCACTTTTATTTCATTCTTTAATTCATTGAATTTAATATTAGAATCGATTTTCTGTTCATCTAGTTTTTTATCAAAACTGTCAAATTTATTCAATAAAAGTTGCATCATTGCATTAGTTTCATCCTGCTTACTATCTAAACTAGTTGAAATGGATGTATTGACTTTCGTTATTTCTACAGATACAGGCGTATGCACCTCGTCAATCTGACTAGTTTGAGGTGTTTGTACATCCATCTCGCCAGTCAAATTTACATTAGTTGTACCTATTTCTAACGTAATATTGTCATTAGTACTCATTTTGGCAATTGTGTAATGCACGCATGCATACAATTGTATAACCTAATTGTGGGGTTATGTTTACGAATTATAAAATTTTGTGTCCGTTACCTCAAGCAATTTGTTCCGTTCTTTCTAGGCGTACATTAGGTAATAATATGTTTAAATAATACCACCTAATGTCCCTGTTCGGGCGCCATCTGTATAGTTACGTTATTTTTGAATTTATAAATACGATATATTATATCTCACAAATGTGGTTATGTATACAAAACTAAGACGCCATCTATGCAATTAACTAAGTCATGGGCCAGAAGTTCGTTACGCGAAGTCATAGGAAACGGAAATTGCTTGAAATAACAAAACAGCTGTTCTAATTGTTACCAATGAAATACCCCTTTTTATTCTTTACTTTGTTACATAACATTTTTTAAAACCAACTGCAACCCTTCCAAAAACATAATGTGTAATAATAAATTTGATTAAGTTTAATGATTATATGATTAAATGATTATACAATAATAACATGCATATATTTATATTTATATAGTGGTGCTCAACCCAGCACTTAGAATAATTATGCACGCACACAACCACTCACCCTTTCATTATCATGGTACAAACTTATTTAAATTTTGGAGCTCCTTAAATTTTGATTGAAATTTTGAATAATTTGTTAAATGATTGATTTCTACAATAACATATATTGGGAAAGAAAGGATTCAAAGTATTTAAGGAACGCTCTCACCAATTTCCGTGTTGCTGTGCGTCCTCGTTTTACACGAACTTCGCGCACCGCGAGTTCGGCGAGTTTTTCCCGGTCACATCTTGAAGTTGGCGCACTGTACTTATTATATTTATATTGTTTATTAACCACCTACAGTGGTCTAAAAAGTTAAAATTCACTCGTAAGTGAATGGGCGGCCGGCCGGCTCAAATCAGAGCTGCAGATGAAAAGACGGCAATTTCTGGTTGAAATCTGCGGAAGTGGGGTGTATTGACGTCACATTCCTTTGTCTAAGTTGTTGACATCGCTGTTTGTAGTTGTCAACACATTCTCCGCCTCTGACGTAACGAAGGCTTGGCTCTGCTTATCTCAATAACTGCACACTGTTTTTGTGATGTGACACCGTTTTTTGTCATGAATTAGTTCAAATCCTGGCAAATACTGTAATATAGTCCACTCATTGTAAATTCTATATCGGGTGTTTGAGGTTGGGTTGGGTATGTCAAAAAATAGGAAAATACAATATTTATGATCTCTTTACCATATTTTATGTAATTATACAATGTACCATGATTGTACCATCACAACGTATTTATAAAAAATTTACGTCTTCTTCTTACCTTCGGGTTCACCTCCAGGGTCCTATAGACGAAACTGTTGCAGAGATGGTTATTTAGGTTTAAGTGCGAAATAAAGTACTTAACACATTTTATGCTGACTAAAACAAACATATTCTTTTATTCATAGACCTTCTCTCTTTACTAACACTTTCCCCAACTCCTCGCAATCTCCTATCTCTCTCTCCCTCTTTAACAAGCTACTCCAAATTTTTGTAACATCAGATTCATAAACATAAATTTCCAATCGCTTAATCGCTATCTGTATTAGACAAAATTAATTAAAATAGAGTTATTTTATAATAACAAACCAGTACTGTTAATATTTTAGTATTATTCCCCACACACGCTCTCTCACTCTTATGCCCATTATACTTTTACAATCCCCATTTCTTATTAATAGAGCTCTTTCAAAAAACTTTAATTTTGATTACAAAATGTACTTAACCAGTCTGTGTTAGTATCCGATCTGTTGCACCACTATTGTAGATTCACGTCTTGCACTTCACATTCCGGAAATCGTTTAGAATTTCAAAAGCTGATGTAATTGTTTCGATTACATGTCGAACTAGGGTTTCTCCGTAATTAAGTTGTATTTTTTAGTCGGCCGACTGTATTTTTGCTCGAGCACTGGTTAATTATTACACCATAGTAATTAATTACTCTACATTATCACATTGTAATGGTACAGAATTGGGTGATAAGGAATTTTAATAAATGTCAACTTAAATGTTGTACAACCTTAGGGGAACCTCTGTTTAACCAAGAGACATGTAAGTTTATTATGAAACATCAGCCTGTGTTTATGCCCGGCGTTAGTTCATCCAGACGCGTTACACAATCAACTACAGTTTGTGCCGTCCGTGAATCACGGAAAACGCCAGTTTCAACAGGCAGTAAAAATTATAAGGATTCCCGGGCTGACCGTCGGGACATTCCGGCCAATCAGAGAAGGCGAAATAAAACATACATACTGTAACAAATTAATTATTTAATATAATTTATTTTTGTGGAGCCCCACGTTCTTTGGGACGCCAAAATGTACCAAATTAATTTTCTGTGTAATTTAATTTGTTCATTAATTTAACTCATACACTTTATATAACATTACTAACAACGTGTATGTATAATTGGAGTTCAGGTGTAATTATAATAAGAGTAGTCCTTTTAGGAATCGTAATATGTTTTCATTTATTAATTCAAACAAACATAATAAAAATAATAATATAATAGTAATATTTGTTTCGCCATAAGAAATTCATTATCTATTGTTTCATTGTTTCTTTGATTGCCGTACATTCATCATAAAAATATATTCTATCTCTTATGTCTTATATTATCAATTCTATGTAAAACATTTCTTATTCATATTATAAATTCTCGACTACTCAGTCTGAATGTGTGCTTTATAATTGGTAATATTTACCTTCTTATTCTTTACTTGACATACCTTTTATGGCTTTATAATCATTTTAACAAACCTAATTGATTATTTTCAATTACTTTACTTTATGTGCTTTCAATGAAAAAAAATTTAACTTATTAAATCAATTATTATTACTCCAAGCAAGGATTTAAATTATCTTTACATTGACTGTTCATTCATTAAAGAAAAATCATTAAAGAAAATTCTGTTTACAAGTAAATTACATTCCCTTATCTCTATCTACATAGTTATTCTTTAATTTTAAAATGTTTTTATTAACATCTTTCAATGTCTTTATTCTTTGATAATTATAAATTGGTTTTTCGTCACCTCAAATTCTGCAGATTGTCCCATGTCCTCCAGTGATCTGTCGGTCCTCTCCTACTGGATGTCCTCTTGCCTTTTCTGGTTTCACTGGTCGTCCTCCCGTCTCTAGTCCTTCATGGTCCATCGGCTGCTGTAGACTGGAATGACGTGTTGCTCTGGATCGGCTGCTGTTGTGATAGAAACAATCTCTATTGCTCTGCATATCGTTCCTCTGCTAGATGTTCTCTCGCCATGTGTCTAGAGTTGATGTCCATAGTTGTAGACTGTTCGTAGACGTCCAACGATTTTAGTTACGGTACTTTTTATTTCTTTTTTTATTGCTACTTGAAATAAAACATTTTCCGTAATACTTTACAGTTTATGATATAAAAATCTTGTTGATGTTAGACATAGCGTCTAACTCTGTCCGAAGTAATTAAAAATTCGCGTCTCAGACAGACATAGCGTACCGCCACGACTGAAGACTGATAGAAGAGAGAGTCTGGCTCTCCTGGGCTCGTATTTATATTCACCAAGAAAACCACACCTGTTGGCTCAGGAATAAGCATGTCAAAAACTGCCCACGGCGTCAGTGCCCCCACTCTCGTCTCATTTCACATATTCGCACTTTTTCGCCAATCGCAATGTTTAATGCGGATTTCAAGGTGATCTAATATTGTCTAATTTAATTACACATATGATATGTAATTATCAGAATGATCGCATCATTAGTGTAATTATTATGCTTTAAAAATCGCACAGAATTCGCACTGATTGTCAGAATTACGTAGAATTCGCACTGCACATGTGTCTGATTTTTACACATTTTTATAAGTTTTTACACTCTTTCTAACATTTATGGTTTGCTTAAAATTAAATACAATCTTAATTTAGCATTTATTTGGGGTGAGGTTGCAAACTTTCAGGCCGAACAGGCTTCATGCACACACTCTATTTACTTGTGTACACGCATACAGCGGTAATCGCGTGATGTTTCTTGTTGATTCCTGTTTATAAGCCAGCTTCCAATTTCACATCTGCTCGTCTATTATATATTACTAAAATTAATTTAAATATTTATTTTATTTCATATATGCGCATTACAGCATATGCTTGTATTGTCGCATTATTCTTCTGCTTGGTAAAAAAAATTTTTAATAAATTTATTTATTAAAATTTTTTTTTTCTTTATCTTTAGAAACATTATATTTTTATATTTCATATTACTTATTTTTTTATTTGTATTTATACAACACTATCAATGATAATGAATATTAATTGTTCAATTTCCCTTAGTTGGAGGGTAAAACAAGTCAAGTTCCCTTCTCCCCCCCCCCTACGAGTTGCTAACAATGCGTAAGCGTAGCTATTTTTTTTCATTGTTCTCCTTTATTCTGGTCTCCTTGACCTATTTATTTTTACGTGTAAAACTTCCTACATGAGTTTGCATTCTTGCACTGGTAAACATTCTGCATCTTAACATATTATGCCATCCTTCAATCTGTAATTTTACATTATCTTAATCATACATTCTTACCATTCTTTACTCTTTTCTTACATGAACATTCTTTATCTTTCTTAACATTTCTTATATTACTTATATAATACATTAACTTTCATTACCTTTTATTACATGTCTTTAACATATCCTTTCTGAGCACTAATAATTTTCTTCATTCTTACCATTACTTTCTGAAATACACTTCAGTAACAGAATACTCTTTTAGCTTTGTAGTGTGTCGCATGATTGGTTACAGATGAACTGTCTTAGAAGACATATCGATATTTTACTCGTAGTCCTAAATTCTAAGTAGTCTCTGCCCTTTTGACTTTTCACTATCGCTTTCTTCTGTGTCTTTGCATTTCCATTAAGGTATGAAGATTTCGCTTGATCAGCCGTTCTGACAATTATAACATTTATTTCTCATTTCTAACCCTTTCTTCATATTATTAACAACAATAACATCCTTTACAATCATTTCTTAAATATTTCTTTACACTAACATTCCTCAACATTAATAATACATTTCTTACCTTTCTTTTAAAAATAATATTCCTTTCATTTAGCATAACATTCCTTTTTAATTTCTTAACATTTTCTTAAATATAATTTCTAACCCTTTTACACATATTATTCCTTCTTATTTAGCTCCTATTCTTATTAATAATCACCAATATTATTATTTTTTATTTAAAAATAATTCTTCATTCCAATAGAGCATTGAGTGCGGAGTCGTTTGATTTCTACCCTTCTTAGTTTAGAACTGTTCGTCATACACAGGAAATTCATTGTTCCTTTGTAGTCTACCTTACATTGTAATACTCCCTCGTTAAAATTCCATTGTGTCGCTGCGACATTTGTTTTGATCGTGGAAGTCACCTGTTCATAGGGTAACGATTTCATCTTACCTGTCGGCCACACAGAATTTCTCCTTCGTCTCTCTTTACAAATGCTTCTCTCTCTCTCTCTCTCTCTCGTTAGTTTGGTTTAGTGAACCTACCTGAACAGCTGTGCGCGACTTCGCGTGTCTTTTATGATAACCCCTGTAGTTTTTATAATTACAGTTATAATTATCGTTTGCTTTATACTTCACGTGTATATACTTAACATCATACTTATCACAAGTTTGCGTAGTGTTTCGTATAGATGATCTATTACTACGTTTCTCGTTACAGTGATTTTTCTCTCCGTAAGTGTGGTGCTTTAAGTGTTTCACATGTGTATTTATCTTATGTGACTTACTCTTGTGTGTGTAACTTGCGATCTGGATATTTCGATCAATAAGGTATGCTTTCTTAATCTTTATTTTTCTTTCTTCCTTGATGTTAAATATTTCTCTAGAATTATCGTTATTAATTACGAACGTATTTTCTTCCGTATTTTCAATTCTTATATTCTCTTCCCATATCATCATTTCACATATTTGTTCCGTTTGTTTAACAATTATTTCACATACATTTTCTGTGATAGTGTCAATATGTGAGTTGGTATCACCAACCTTTTCTGTTAATTCTTTTACCTTCTTCATTATTTTTATGGTGTTCTGTTTAAAATTTTCAGTCTGTTGTTCTAGTTTAATATTAAAATTTTCAGACTGTTGTTCTAATTTATTTTCTAAACTTTCTGTTTGGTTTTTATTTAATTCTTTTAAAATGCATGTTGGTTCTTGGTATCCAAGTCACGTAGGAATAGTAGATTATAGATAAATAAATCACCTTGTATCCGTCATGTGACTTCGTTATACGTCAATTAAAATGACACGTTTCGGAACATGTGCTCCATCATCAGATTAAATCACTCTATTGAGGTCGTTAACAGTTAAAATCACATGAATCACATAATTGTCAACTAATGTAACTAACTCACTTTCTAAATGGTGCGCACCACAGTGAAGCCGATTGGACGTATAACGAAGTCACACGACGGATACAAGGTGATTTATTTATCTATAATCTACTAATTCTTTTAGTTTGTCTATTTTCACATTCAAATTTTCTGTCTATTTTGTGCTTATTTCATCTACCCAAGCACGCATCATGGTTTGAAACGCTTCCATATCTAAGCTTCCTGGTGCTCCAATGGTGAATTATTATTAAAATATTTATTTACTATTTATTATTGGTGAACCGTATGAGTTTTATTTATTTATTTATTGCTTAATGATTATTATTTATTTATTTTTATCTACTTATATTACATTTACACCTGTTTGTTGGGGTGGGTGCCAGTTGCGTTATTACAATACAATACACACAACAAAATTAAACAACATAAAAATATTCATTAATAAACATCAATTATTATACATAAAATCTTATGCACACATTTAACCATAGAGCATACATTTATTTATTAAATCTAGGCGTGTCGTGCTCCAAGTTAACGGGCGACAAAATGTAACAACTTACATTTCAATATAATTTATTTTTTGTGGAGCCCCACGTTCTTTGGGATGCCAAAATGTAACAAATTAATTTTCTGTGTAATTTAATTTGTTCATTAATTTAACTCATACACTTTATATAACATTACTAATAACGTGTATGTATAATTGGAGTTCAGGTGTAATTATAAGAGTAGTCCTTTTAGGAATCGTAATATGTTTTCATTTATTAATTCAAACAAACATAATAAAAATAATAATATAATAGTAATATTTGTTTCGCCACAAGAAATTCATTATCTATTGTTTCATTGTTTCTTTGATTGCCGTACATTCATCATAAAAATATATTCTATCTCTTATGTCTTATATTATCAATTCTATGTAAAACATTAATATTCATTATCATTGATAGTGTTGTATAAATACAAATAAAAAAAATAAGTAATATGAAATATAAAAATATAATGTTTCTAAAGATAAAGAAAAAAAAAATTTTAATAAATAAATTTATTAAAATTTTTTTTTACCAAGCAGAAGAATAATGCGACAATACAAGCATATGCTGTAATGCGCATATATGAAATAAAATAAATATTTAAATTAATTTTAGTAATATATAATAGACGAGCAGATGTGAAATTGGAAGCTGGCTTATAAACAGGAATCAACAAGAAACATCACGCGATTACCGCTGTATGCGTGTACACAAGTAAATAGAGTGTGTGCATGAAGCCTGTTCGGCCTGAAAGTTTGCAACCTCACCCCAAATAAATGCTAAATTAAGATTGTATTTAATTTTAAGCAAACCATAAATGTTAGAAAGAGTGTAAAAACTTATAAAAATGTGTAAAAATCAGACACATGTGCAGTGCGAATTCTACGTAATTCTGACAATCAGTGCGAATTCTGTGCGATTTTTAAAGCATAATAATTACACTAATGATGCGATCATTCTGATAATTACATATCATATGTGTAATTAAATTAGACAATATTAGATCACCTTGAAATCCGCATTAAACATTGCGATTGGCGAAAAAGTGCGAATATGTGAAATGAGACGAGAGTGGGGGCACTGACGCCGTGGGCAGTTTTTGACATGCTTATTCCTGAGCCAACAGGTGTGGTTTTCTTGGTGAATATAAATACGAGCCCAGGAGAGCCAGACTCTCTCTTCTATCAGTCTTCAGTCGTGGCGGTACGCTATGTCTGTCTGAGACGCGAATTTTTAATTACTTCGGACAGAGTTAGACGCTATGTCTAACATCAACAAGATTTTTATATCATAAACTGTAAAGTATTACGGAAAATGCTTTAGTTCAAGTAGCAATAAAAAAAGAAATAAAAAGTACCGTAACTAAAATCGTTGGACGTCTACGAACAGTCTACAACTATGGACATCAACTCTAGACACATGGCGAGAGAACATCTAGCAGAGGAACGATATGCAGAGCAATAGAGATTGTTTCTATCACAACAGCAGCCGATCCAGAGCAACACGTCATTCCAGTCTACAGCAGCCGATGGACCATGAAGGACTAGAGACAGGAGGACGACCAGTGAAACCAGAAAAGGCAAGAGGACATCCAGTAGGAGAGGACCGACAGATCACTGGAGGACATGGGACAATCTGCAGAATTTGAGGTGACGAAAAACCAATTTATAATTATCAAAGAATAAAGACATTGAAAGATGTTAATAAAAACATTTTAAAATTAAAGAATAACTATGTAGATAGAGATAAGGGAATGTAATTTACTTGTAAACAGAATTTTCTTTAATGATTTTTCTTTAATGAATGAACAGTCAATGTAAAGATAATTTAAATCCTTGCTTGGAGTAATAATAATTGATTTAATAAGTTAAATTTTTTTTCATTGTAAGCACATAAAGTAAAGTAATTGAAAATAATCAATTAGGTTTGTTAAAATGATTATAAAGCCGTAAAAGGTATGTCAAGTAAAGAATAAGAAGGTAAATATTACCAATTATAAAGCACACATTCAGACTGAGTAGTCGAGAATTTATAATATGAATAAGAAATGTTTTACATAGAATTGATAATATAAGACATAAGAGATAGAATATATTTTTATGATGAATGTACGGCAATCAAAGAAACAATGAAACAATAGATAATGAATTTCTTATGGCGAAACAAATATTACTATTATATTATTATTTTTATTATGTTTGTTTGAATTAATAAATGAAAACATATTACGATTCCTAAAAGGACTACTCTTATTATAATTACACCTGAACTCCAATTATACATACACATTGTTAGTAATGTTATATAAAGTGTATGAGTTAAATTAATGAACAAATTAAATTACACAGAAAATTAATTTGGTACATTTTGGCGTCCCAAAGAACGTGGGGCTCCACAAAAATAAATTATATTAAATAATTAATTTGTTACAGTATGTATGTTTTATTTCGCCTTCTCTGATTGGCCGGAATGTCCCGACGGTCAGCCCGGGAATCCTTATAATTTTTACTGCCTGTTGAAACTGGCGTTTTCCGTGATTCACGGACGGCACAAACTGTAGTTGATTGTGTAACGCGTCTGGATGAACTAACGCCGGGCATAAACACAGGCTGATGTTTCATAATAAACTTACATGTCTCTTGGTTAAACAGAGGTTCCCCTAAGGTTGTACAACATTTAAGTTGACATTTATTAAAATTCCTTATCACCCAATTCTGTACCATTACAATGTGATAATGTAGAGTAATTAATTACTATGGTGTAATAATGTAGACAGACATGCAACACTAAAGAACGCAATGTTATTTACTTCTAGAACAGTCAGAATAATTTTCTGAGTAGCCCTCATCACTAATAAGACAAATTCTATGTCAATAATGATAGCTGCAAACCTTTGTGCTGTTCTTTTAAAGGGAATTTTCAGCTGGTGAAAACATGACTGTTTTTGAGCCCTTCCCTATTCATCAGAGCTGGTCTGAATCTTTTATCTTTTTTATGTTTTATTTATTTCAAAAGTATACATAGAAAAGAATGCAGTTTTTGATTACATTGTCAGCAACAAAGTATTGCACCAGCAGCTCTGACCCCATTCTACAAATCTGTTTCTAAAACTACTCCCAAGAGGATGTATTAGTGTAGGCAATGGTACATCTTCTTAATTACTTCAAGTATGTTTACAGTATTATTAAATACATAGAAATTTTTAAGCCATGGCGGGAACTTATTTTCACATCTTGTGAGTAGAGTGTTGGAAAGCTAGGAGAAAACAGTAGTTCTCTCTCGGAGAATGAAACTTAACTTATTTTTTATTATAATTGTTGATTAAGTATTAAAATAAATGTGTAATGTCTTGCAATGACTGTTGAAACTCTATTAGTAAAACTACCGTAAGTTTTTAGTAGTTGTTCTTATTGTATTATATGAGGTGTGATCAAAAAGTATCAGGATTTATTTTATTTACAAAAATATACAAGAGTTACAGATTTGTAAATTCGTCTCCTTTAAAATAATCCCCTTCTGCAGCCACACACTTCTTCCAGCGCTTTTCCAACTGCTCGAAGCATGTCTTAAAGTCATCTTCTGTAAGAGCCTTAAGTTCTCTTGTCTCATTTTGTTTTGCTATGTCTTGAAATGATCTCCCTTTCAATTAATTTTTTTTCTTCAAAAAGAAAAAAGTCACAGGTAGCCAATCTGGCAAATATGGAGGATGTTGAACTGTGGAATATTGTGTTTTGCAAGAAAATGCTGAACAGCATGTGAATTGTGGGCAGGCGCATTGTCATGTTGAAGCCACCATTCACCACTCTGATGCAACTGTGGCCTTTTCATAGAATTGCTCAAAACAACAACGTACTAATCCTGATTTACTGTTTGGCTTGACGAAGCTATTCATGATGAACAATCCCCTTGTGATCAATGAAAACTGTGAGCATGGTCTTGACTTTGCTTTGGTTCTGTTTTGCCTTTTTTGTTCTTGGAGAACTTTCTTTAGCGTCTTCCACACTGAAGATTGGGTCTTAGTTTATGTATCGTATCCATAAACCCATGATTCATATCATCCATTATGATGGTTTTAATGAAGTTTGCATAGTTTATAGCGCATTCAATCAGATTTTGAGCGACTGACACCCAGGCATCTTTTTGGTCAGCTGTGACCACTTTTGGTGCAAACTATGCAGAAACACATCTCATTCCCAACATCAATAAGACTGATCCAAAACTAATATTTAAATCACCTGCCAGCTCACGAATGGTGATTTGGCGTTTTTTCACACAGCAGCATGCACAAGCTCAACATTGTGGTCAGTCTAGCTTGGTAAAAGGCCTTCTTGAACACTCGTCACTCTCAACAATTTCACGACCGTCTTTAAAATGCTTAAACCACTCATAAACCTTTGTACGATTCATACAATCTTTCCCATAAACATTTTGTAAATTTTCAGATGTATCTTTACATGTTTTGCCAACTTTTTGATAAAATCTGATAGAAATTCTGTGATCAATTTTTTCTGACATGGTAAATTCGTCAAATGAAATAAACTCACATTACAACAATAGACATTTGTAAACATACCTGATCAGCTGTTATTATAAAACTGAGTATTTAGTATTCAGTAAAGTAAACGTATGTGTCACTTTTTGGAGCCAAGTCAGCTGACTTGACATTATACAGTACTCGTATAATGCATATTTGCAACACTTTTTCTGTTCTATTTCAGCACAAGTATCTGCATGCCTCTTAAGTTTTGCCAAGTAAGTCTCAGTGTATTGTATCTTAAATGTCATTCACAGGCGTCACTGGAAGATTTGTCATTCTGTAGCCACTGTGATACTGTATTTGTCAAATAATCTTTTTTAAATTAGTAAGTTGTTTTTTGGGAAGTATTGTAAATCATATTGAATACTTTTTTATATTCACAGAATTTCCTGAAATTTTGTATGTGTTGCTTTCTACAGTGTATGACGTTTTAGCCCATTGCATGATATTTCATGTAAAATAGTGTGATTATTTGGATTTTTGCTATGAATTGCATAATTCTACAGTAGGATGAATTAAGAACTATTGTGTCAGCCATTCTTATCACTAAATCGAGTGCCCATCGCATTACTGATGTATTGGTATGGACACTATGTGCGATTAGTGCACTAACATTCATTACGAAGTTCTGTGTGTGAGAAAGTTAGGACTGTTTGGTTGTGAGGTAAAAGATTACCAATGCTACCAATTCCCTGACAGCCATGAAACTTGCAAAAAACTGAATTATTGTGTTCTACAAATTTGCAGGCGTAAATACATTAAAAGAATTTTTTTTTACAAAAATAGATTTTACAAAACTGCTGAACATGCAATATGGCTCAGTATACCTTGTAAAGTAGATGCAGATGTGTAGAAACCACATACATTTTTTTTAGCAAGAAATTTGCAAAAATCAGTATTACAAAGCCTGATTTTATATAAAAAAAAACATTTTTGCATTACTTTTTAGTTTAAACAATTTTTGATAATTACATCTTTTATACCTGTCACAAATCGAGTAGAACTGTTTGATTTGTGACTGAGTGAGTTTCTTTTAGGTAAAATGAATTGTAAAATATCGGTATGGAGAACCATACATGACTTCCATATTCTAAGATTTATATTTAAAATCATTTTCAGCCAAACAGCCAGGCTGTGTCTTACCTGCCTTTTTATTGCTGTATTAAATGAAAAATATTATATTACATTAAAATGAAAAAATTATAATTTTATTGCCTGGCAACAAAATTATTTTATTTTTAACAATTACCATTGTTTCAAAAAGTTTAAATAAATTTTCAAGTACTTTACTCTTGTTAAAACGTAAAAGGTTGCAGATAAACTACCCCTTCCCCTTAACCGATCTTCACCAAAATCGAAAGTCATTGAGACCTCTACAATTCAGGGACGTATGCAAAAACTTATTTGATTCTGTTTCAATTTGCAGCTGTTATCGTTTGCCATAGACAATACGCTTGATAAAAAAACGTTGCAGGTAAACTACCCCTTCCCCTCAACCGATCTTCACCAAAAACAATAGGTCTTGAGAACTCTACAAATCAGGGCTGTATGCAAAACATTATTTGATTCTGTTTGAATTTACGGCTGTTATCGTTTGCCATAGAAAATACCCTTGTTAAAAAAACGTTGCAGGTAAACTACCCCTTTCCCTCAACCGATCTTCACCAAAAACAATAGGTCTTGAGAACTCTACAATTTAGGGCTGTATGCAAATAATCGTTTGATTCTGTTTGAATTTGCGGCTGTTATCGTTTGCCATAGGAAATACCCTTGTTAAAACATAAAACGTTACAGGTAAACTACCCCTTTCCCTTAACCGATCTTCACCAAAAACAATAGGTCCTGAGAACTCTACAATTCAGGGCTGTATGCGAAACATTATTTGATTCTGTTTGAATTTGCGGCTGTTATCGTTTGCCAAAAAAAAAAAAATTTCCATTGATAAAAAAAAAACCGTTGCAGGTAAACTACCCCTTTCCCTCAACCGATCTTCACCAAAAACAATAGGTCTTGAGTACTCTACAAATCAGGGCTGTATGCAAAAAATTATTTGATTCTGTTTGAATTTGCGGCAGTTATCGTTTGCCATAGAAAAAAAATCTACAGACAGACACACACACAGACACTTTTCGGAAAACGACTTTTTTTCATGTTTTGAGTGTAGTAGAATCAGAATCTGCAATAATCTCGAACACGATTTTTTTTGCCATCACCATACTTCCATTCCTTAAGGAATATGGAAGTAAAAATGAGTTCTGCTGCACAATATAGTAACGTGCTTTCTTTTGAGTTGTATATATTGGTTGAGGTTTGTAACACAGAAGTAGGTAGGTCCAGTATTTTTTGAATACATCATTTTATTTATAGAAAATATGAATAACTACTTATTCATTATAATATTATGTTATGAAAAACTTTAGTCTAAAAATTTGTTTTGCAAATCTTTTTCAAAATCTTTAATTTGTTTTTGTGGTTATACCTACTTTTGGCATGTAGTGTATGTAGTAGTGCAAAAGTACTGTTTTTGCAAGGTCCATGGGTGTCACAGCCTAGGATGTGACAATAAATTATTAAAAAAAGGTGACCTGCAAATTCTATAAGACACACTTTAATTAGAGCAGAAAAGATCCTGTCCAATCATGGACAGGACAGCGCCAAATACAAGCACAATAAATCCAGAGGAAAGGAAACTGCAAATAATAAATGATAGTTGTCCATTCTTTATACTATTGCATTATTGTTGTGTTACTTGTAGCATTAATTTAGATTATAGAATCTTTTATTATTTACCACTACAGACTAAAAAATTAATTTGAACCCTGCTATGTTCAAGATTTTTATACCACTTTCCTTTGAATTTAATTACCATTTTTCAGGGTCCATAGGTATACAGTTATTAACTAAACATACAGATAGCCCAATCATATGCCTTGGTCTTCCACGTCGTCTTCTTTGGTTGCCCATTCTTTCTACATGCACTATCCAGCTTCTGGACTTCCACATGTACTTCTGGACTTATAAATCGGACGATATCTTCATGTTTTAGAATCGCGTCTATTTCTTGATTAGATCTGCTCTTCAATTCTCCATTACAACATACTGTTCCGAATATTCTTCTAGTAATTTTCCTGTCAAAAGTCCTCAGAATCTTCTCATCAACTGCTCTTAATGTCCAGGTTTCGAAACTGTATGCCACTACAGGCCTGATCATTGCTCTGTACATTTTCAGTTTAATGTCTTAGGTTAGAAGACTCGATCTTAATAATTTTACTAGACCAAAGTAAGCTCTATTATCTGCCATTATTCACTTTGTTATTTCATTGGATACCTTGTTTTCACTATTAATATAAGCTCCAAGGTACGTAAACTCATTTACTCCTTCAAAAGTGTGATCATTTATGGTCAGGTTTATTGGGGTTCTTCTTGCCTTCGACATAGATACTTTCATATATTTTGTTTTGCTCACATTTACTTTAAGACCCATTTCCTTCCTTCCCTCTCTAGTTCTCCAGACACTTCTTTCAGTATACGGACATTTCTCGCAATAAGTGCAATGCCATCTGCATATGCCAGTATTAACTAAACAATTGACTTATTATACTCGTGTCATTATTCCCATCTGCAGTCATCCTTCTATAAATCAGTTCAACACTTTGATGCCGATGGACATCAATTGATGTCCTGAAGTTTCAATGTGTTTTGCATGATTTCATATGAATAAAGATGTCCTTAGAGCTGTTTTGAAATGGCGTCAGGCCTTGTAGTACCCAAATCATCTGCTAGATTGCATATGCGTTCACTTTCGTAGGTACAGTTGACATGAAACAGCTTGCGGCAAACTGATATGTTAGTTGGCTAAACACCACTTACATGTCAAAATGTCAGACAAGTGTTTCTTGTAAAAAAATTACAAAAGTACCCCTTTATAAACCAATATATATTATAAACATTATGTAATGTATTGTTTAATCTATTTCTAACAAGTAAAAATAAAATTGCAAGTTTCTAGTAACAACATGTTTTGGCCAATTTTTTTTCTTCCAAAAACATCACTTTTTTGAAAAGCAATTTCAGGGAAAATAACCAACACAATGACATACAGTATACACCATTTTAAAGAAGACACTTAGATCTTCATAAAAACACACGTAGCATATTTTTTTACCATATAGTTTAGAAGATACAACATTTTAAATACAGTAAAACCTCTCTAATTCGGATTATATGGGGCGAAGCCTAGTCCGAATTAGAGAAAAATCCGAATTATAGAATATTTTATAGAAATTCATACTACAGTATAGGTAAAGTGCTGTAAAAATAAATATTAAAACTACCTAAATATTAATGGTAATTTAAATTGATTGTACTTACAAAATGGATAACTAAATTCACATAAACAACAATCTTTCACCATCAATGTTTTCAAGTTAAGTTCGCACGCAAAAAGTTTATAAGTAATGCACACCTGCAATTATTAATGTACGTAAATATTAATGGAAATTTAATTTTATTGTGAAATATTCGTCCATCGGCTAATACAACAAGCACAAGTATATAGTGGCACGTAATTTTTCATTTCCCGTAATCTACTGTTACAGATTTGGTTCCCTTTTGGTCCACCGTAAATATACGTAAATAAAAAATAAAAATACGGGCGTTTCATTGGCATTTCCCATGTGTTCAAGTGAATAATTATACTTCTTGCATAAATGAATGACAAACCGCTGATACTGTAGGAGTTTTTCTTCGTAGTCACTCGGTAGTTTTAGCGCGAGTGATGTACGTCATTTAAGCGCAAATCCAATTTGCCGCATCATTCGTCTTATACACCCGAAGCTGGCTTTGAAACCGCAGACTTTTAATTCTGCGATTTCTAAAGCTTTTAACTTTAAAACATGTCTAATGACAGGGAGTCCTTGCCTTCTTAAAAGCCGTACGTATTCACAGATGCTGGACTCTACTGCTACAAAACGCCCAACTTGAGGTCCCGCGAATGCTCGTCGCGCAGTATTTGCATGTAAAAGTCGTTCCTTCTGTTTTCTCCATTGTCGAATACAGGATTCATCAATATCGAATTTCCTTGCGGCTTCGCGATTGCACGTTTTTTCTACATTTTGAATCACAATTAATTTATAATTCGCATCGTACGGGTTACGTTTAATTTGATTTGACCGCGTGCCTTTAGTCTCCACAATATCACTCATACCGCAAACGCACTACAAAAACGCCGAATGAAAACAAAGTACAGATAAGCGATGTTGTCGCTGTTACAATAGAAAACCACACTGTCAGTTTACCCGTTATTTAGAAACATGTTACTCACACCCCCTCTACTCACCCTTTGACTTGCTGCCTACAGAAGGGTGCGAGCACGCCCATGTGCGCACGCACTTACACTTTATCTTCCTATTCTTTCTTCAGTTTGCTGTTAAAACATTCGGTTATAGTCATAAATCATAACGCCAGAGTTAACTACAGCCAGGCAAACTGCTGTTGCTTAGGCAGTAAACAACTCATAGTTACCAAAAGCGTTCATCCCGCCAGAAGTCAGTTATAACTTCGAATTTCGTTAGCGTGCGAATGCAAGCTGCAGGCCAAATTAGCGACCATGTTTTTAGGAGAAAAAGTGTGGCTTGTATTCGGAACAATACGGTATTTGCATGATATTAATAGTATTAAAATTTCAAGTGTTATAGGCCTATTTGATTTAAATATATCCTCAAAAAACAAAATTTGCGATTTAACGGACTTTCGATTTTACGGACACTCCTCAGCCCCAATTAGTCCGTTAAATCGAGGGTTTACTGTATTTACCTCTAGCACTCATATTGTAATACAGTACTGTAAATTAATACTAAACAGTGTTTGAAGAAAATGCGGTTTGAAAAGCTGTACGCAACTAAGAAATAACTTCAGTACAATAGAACGCACACGAATACAATAACAATGACGTACACACTACCAAAGCAGCAGTTGAAACTGGACTAAACTGGGGGTGCGTATCGCACATTTTGCCAACATAACACTTTAATAATTCCCTAAAGGCAAATGTTTCACAAAGAATTCACAAAATTAATTTTTTTTGTGAATTATAATTTTTTTGTAGGGAGTCCGAATTATCGTAAATTCCGAATTAGAGAAGTCCGAATTAGAGAGGTTTCACTGTATATGCAAAAATGGCATGGTATGGGCAAAGGTCCACTATGTTAAGGGGACGTCGTCAAAGTGTTAATAAGGATCTATCACTTCTCATTATTTAAGTGTATTTGCACACTGAGAAATTAACCAAGAACAGTAAAATGTTGTTAGCATCTTCAGGAAACAAACAATATCATGAAACACGAAGATGTGAAGTACAGATTTCCTCCATTTCTTAATTTTCTCCACACTTTATTAGTTATTATGTGTGGAAAAAATCAGTAGAAAACATTTGACATGTAACATTATAAGTACATAATTATTCTCTTCTACTGTACATTTTGATGTATCTTTCAACAGTAACAATGAAATCTCAAAAGTAGATAACAACTGCTAAGTACATTATAATTAAAGTATATTCTCTACGTACTTTGTTTTGTAAATAAAGATCACTTGTCACACGTTACTCGACTCTGAGTTTAAATTAACACTGGTTTGTTAAATAATTTTATTAATTGTTAATTGTTCTTTAATTAGTTTTGTTTAATTACGATATCTTGTTTTAAGAAATGTTGTTTATTCTTTTTGAGTAATTATTTGGTTGTAATCCCCGTATATTTTGAATGTAAACAGTTTTGTAGACCTCTTGAAGTTCGTTGCACTCCCATTGAATTATGTCATCTGTGTATGTTAGTGTGTAGTTTAGACAAAGTTATTTATATAATTCAAACCTTCACATACCTTTGTCGCACTAGAAGTTCAGTCGGTCTCAGTTGAGTAGTAAACTGTCAAGTTTTTATAAAACAGTATAATAGTGCTGTTAGTGTTTAAGTGAGCACCTATGAATTTTACCTGGGCGCCATATGGAATTTCTTGAGAAATATTCCATAAAAAAGAATTATTTTGAATAATCGAATGATTAATTTTGATTGATTTTAAGTTAGTAATTGATTGAGTGATTAAATCAATATCAGGAGTTAATTTCCCTTTTATCTGTTTAATTGATTCTAACTGTTGGCGGTTCACTTGTCTGAATTGTAGCCAACTTAACTGGTTGCTTGCCTTGAAATCGCAACTCATTAACTAGTAAAAAAGAATTAATCACTTATTTCAATAATTGCTGACAATAGTTGTTAATTCACAATTCATTTGTTTATTGCTCACTCTATACTTGGTTCAAATAAATACATTCAGTTTAATACAACAAACGGATTACAAATCATCTGGCTTTCAATTTTCTTAACTCAGTTGGTTTGCAATGGGTTAACTCTAACCCTAATCAATTGATTATTTATAAATATTATATACCTCAAGGGTGACTTCTTTTAATTTACGGAATAAAACGCCAATGCTTCACTATACAATGCTATTACAAAACACTAGATTACTAGGTTAGACACCTTTAATTACTGAAATTAATTAACGAAAAGTTCGTTTAATCTGGACAAATTTTAGGTTAGTTATGATAACGTTAATACATGAAATCTTATGTTCGGAATATTATAATTCCTATAAATAAAGTTAAAACAGTGCTTAGTACTTATTGTATTATTGTTTCTTGCGTCAGTATACAGGTGTATTATGTTATACTGCTAATAGCTTACTCGTAAACAATGTAAATATATGCACAGTACTCCCCGACTAATAATCTCAATGATTATTTATTAACACTCTTCACGATCTGGTACACTGATCGTCGTTACACTTCACTTATTTCGCACATGACCGATATTATTTTTTTCTTGAATTACTATATAATTGGTTATGTATGATACTTAACCTCGTTCTCTGACACGCACTTCTAGTAAAGTATCACTACTGATATCGATGCACTGTTCTTTATTTACAGTTCTTCCTTCTTGTTGATTATAAAATTTTGATGATAATTCAGCCTGGATTAGTTGTTGCTGATTGAGTGGAAAGAGACAAAATGATCTAATGTTTACAATTGCGTTCGTATATATACTTTCCTCCGATAGCCACTAGCCGGTGTTCCCTGGTCTCTAAAGTCATTCGCGATTGGTAGAAAATGATGTCATGGTGACGTAATTCTATTTATAGCCATTACATAATTGTATTGGAACCATCAATGTCGTTTTTGTTATTATTTCATTGTATTTATTTGAAATTCACCAAATTTATGATGCTAACGTTTATATCTGTTATTACAAGTACAAATTAGGTTCTATTATTAGCATTGTAAAGCTTGTTTATTTCTCTTTATTTTGACATGTCTTGGTGACAGTTTGGTCATAGTTTTCATTAAAAATTCTTTATTCTAAACTAAATAATGCATTGTTTACAGGTGTCATCTGCTAAACGTTGCAGTTCCGAATGTTAACTTTTTTCTTATTATTCGTTTAATTATCCTTAATTTCTAATTTGAACATGATTATTTGCTTGAAAAGAACACACTGTTATACATAAATGCTGTATCCAGCTGAACAATATTAATTATTAGTATACAATTGTTGATTTTCTATCATAAACTTCCATATTTAACTATTCTTATTTCAATATTTTTTTCTTATTTCTTATTCTTATAACGTCACTTATGTAGTGGTGCTTTACATTCTTTTTGTCATTATTATTATTTTACTTCCCTATGCTTAGTAGGGTCTCTACCTGATTCGTACTTTTATGACTTAATTGTGTCATTCTTGATTTGTTATCATTCCTTTACAATGTTTTGTTCCTTGAATAATATTACCTTTCTTTACATATTTTAACTTATTATAACATTGCCTAGATACATTCATGGTTACATTGATTGTTATCTTTAATTCATTTCATTATTATAACGTATATTATTGGTTTTCTTATTGTCTTTTATAGTTTATGATTAATCATAGTATCGTTCTTTATATTTGTCCTTTTAAATCAGTACTTTGACATGGATCAGCTAATGTGCTGTTTCTATTTACAATACATGATACAAATATCATTCATGTCATCTCTTATCTTATTTATTTTATTTGACTTTATTCTTTAAAGGTTTTATTAAGCTCACTTAACAGTCTATTTGGGAAACTTGTCTTGTCAATTCGTCTTTGTCAATCTGTTTGTTTATATTGTAGTGTCATATTATGCAGATAGTGGATTTACCACTGTTTACTTGAATTTCTTCTCTCCTTTCATTCTTTAATGGTTTATTATATTAACTGTTACATTCTTCCTGGTTACTCATTTATATTTATTTTAGTATCATTCACCCTTCTGGTGTTTATTATTATTATGGAACTTTTGTGACGTTATATATGCTCCACTCTCAAAATTGATAATTTGAGAAAAATAATTTCTTTGGTTTGATGAAATTATCATTTTAATTTGGTTCTATTATCTATAAAACTCCTGCTTTCTTCTTTATCTAACTTAATGGTTTTTTGAGTATTGGTCAGACTATGTTCTTCGTTAGTCTCATTTCTTTAGCTTACAAGTAGTTGTAAATTTTTCATTTTATTGGTTATTTGTTTATTTATACATTTGTTCTTATCTTGATAATGTCCCTGTTCTCCTGTAGTGATACATTTCTCCTTCTCATTAAATGCATCTTAATTCTTATAACAATTCTCCTTTTCTCTCTCATATACCTCGAAGTTGTTGACTTAATCCTTGAAATATTATAATTCCCTAACATTTATAGCAGGTTCGGAGTCAGAGGGGCTCTCATTGGCATCCATTCTCCGCCGTTCCTTAACTATATACTCACAGATCAGAGGAATCTTCATCTCTGTCTGAGACAATAAAAAGTTGTACATAACAACAGTTGCACTATCACAACACAAGACATAATATTATGAAATATTAAATATTTCATAATGAAATATTAAATATGAAATATTAAGACATAATGAAATATTATTCATATTTCATTATAAGACATTATATACATTTATTAGAATACTCAAGGGATTAGAGGTTCCATTACATAAATCCCATTACTGTATCACTTCTGATGCTTTATCAATTCATTTAACATATTTTTCTTCACAGGTCATTGGTTATTATAACTTGACATATTTGCTGTATTATCATAAGCTTTGTTGTTTTTCATCAATACTATATTGGATGTTGGTTTTGTTATTATACGTATTTTTATTTTCACATTTATTTTTATCACCATATAATTATGCAGTTAAATCTATAAATTCATCATCACCTTATGTTGTAGTTTTCTATTCTTTGTCATTTTCATCATAATTCATTCATAACATTGTTTATATAATAGTTTGTAACATTTCTATGTTGGTTAGTTCCTTTTCATTATTATTCATTTAAGTAATTGTTTCATTTATCATCATTATCTTCTTGTTAGTCGTTTAATCATTATCTCTTTTTATTTATTATACACTTTATATTAATTGGATTGTTCATGATATTTCCTTAATGAAACTTGGTTATATGTACCCTTAATTTTATTGTTGACAGGGTTTGTTAACTCATAGGTATTGTTGTCATTGTCCTTGGTGATCAGATATGGTCCAGTATATAAAACTAATAGTTTTTTGGTTATACTTTGTACAGTACTTGGTAATTCTCTGTTCCTCACTACCACTTTCTCTCCTATATGATACTTAATGGCTTTTGGTTGGTTCTTCAAGTATTTTTTCTTTTGTAGTTCCGTTTTCTCTAATATTCTGTTATAAAATTTTGCTCTTTCAAATTGGTAAGTTGGGTTGTTGGGGAAATTAATGATGTCGTTTATCTCTCTGGGTGGAGGTTTTTCAAACATCACGGTGTATGGCGTATCTTCAATAGTGTTATGGTATGCCAAATTTAGAAATTCTTCTGTTGAAGCTAAGTACTCCTGCCATTTCTTTTGTTGATCATGGCATTATGTTCATAATAATCGTCCAACTTCCCTCAATACTCTCTCCGCTGGATTGCTGTTGGGATGGTACACTGATGTTTTATAAGTTTTGATGCCATGTTCTAAAAGATGTTCTCTCCATTTCCTTCCTTTGAACTGTGTGCCATGATCTGTAATTATGGAGTTTGGTGTACCTACAGTACTTCCAGTATATAGCGTCCTAAGATTATATCTAATACCTTCTTCGTAGTGGCTCTGTTTATGGGATATAATTTTGTATATTTGCTGAAATGGTCGAATATTATCACTATGAACTTGTATCGGTGCCTTCCACTGCTGCATGGAAATGGTCCACAAATATCTAGGAACACTTTCTCGAGTTTATGATTGGATGTTATTGGTATCATTACCCCCTCCTTCTGTTCGTTACTACACTTTACTAGTTGGCAAATGTCACATGATTGTATTGCCTGTTGTACCTTCCTGTTAATGCTTTTAATATATATTTGTTCTTCTAGGGCTTTGATCACCTTAAGGGCTCCCATGTGTCCATACCTGACATGGTAGTCTACAATTAATGGCTTTTCAATAGTTGGTGGGATAACTAGTTTCCACTTTTCTTGGTTTGGAGTAGTTTTAATGAACAGCACGTCATCATGTAAACAATAATAGTTGGTAATCGTGTTATCTTCATCGTGTATTCTCTGTCGAATGTGTATTAATTTTGGATCTGATTTTTGTTGTGTTTTGATTTTCTTCAGGATGTTTTCCAAATCTTATCTACTTTTAATGACATGGTACACTTTGGCTAGTTGTTCTTTCTCACCGTCAAAAGTTTGATCTTGTATGTTGATGCGGGATAATACATCAGCTGCTATGTTTTTTCTGCCTGGTACAGTAGAACTTGGCTAATTCGAACGTGCATAATTCGAATTCGTGGATAATTCAAACTTTTACTGTGGTCCCTTGAATATCCTATGTAAAACCATGCAAAAACATCGTCTGTAATTCGAACTTTTTTTGGTTAATTCGAAATAAAAATGTTGCTTAAACTACAAAAAATCGCCTGCTGTATGGGCTAGACCACGTAATAATAGAGACACGACTGGAAACAGACAAGCAGGCATCGCCCTTTGTGAACAGACGCTTGTCCTTTGTGTCAAATTCGTGGAATTGCCGTCAGTATCTGGCGATGACACATGACTGGCTCGTGTAACGGTACCGTCCGCCATTGCCCCTGGTTCCACGCCTCGTCAGTCAGCCACCCTCACTGTTGCTTTCAGTTCAGTTTGCCTGCATTCATGGAAGTGTTAAGTCTTTTTGAGTTTCTACTGTGCGAGCTGTGTCCTGTAGTGAGAGACCGTTCCTTTCTTTATACAGTACTGTATATACAGACTGGTGTGTTTTAGTGACGCTTATTGTGCAGTTTTATTGTGTTGTGTGTTCATCATGGCCCTTTCAAAACCAACACGGACCCAATACAAATCATTGACATTTGCTGAAAAAGTTGCCGTTATACGGAAAGTGGAAAAGGGACAAAAAAAGAAATCTGAAATTGCCAAGGAATTCGCGATACCGCCAAATACACTGTCAACGTATCTAAAAAATAAAGAGAAGATTTTGAATAGTGTGTGTAAAGCCAGCGACAAAGATAGGAAAAGAGCGCGAGGACCAGAAAATCCTGACGTGGATGAATGTGTAGTGAAGTGGTTTAAGCAAGCAAGGGACAAAAAAATTCCAGTCAGTGGGCCCCTCGTCAGAGCCAAAGCTGAGGAATTCGCATCTAGCTTAGGGAAAAATGATTTTAAGGCCAGCACTGGTTGGCTCGATGGTTTTAAAGAAAGGAATTTCTTTCAAAACTGTTTGTGGGGAAAGTGGATCTGTTGACGTTGAAGCTGCAAATTCATGGAAAGACGATTTGTTGCAAATGATTTCTGATAGAGACACTAAAGACATTTTTAACGTAGACGAGACGGGCTTATTCTTCAAATGCACCCCCGACAAAACACTTGCTTTTAAAGGAAAAAGTTGTAGTGACAGCAAACACAGCAAGGAGCGCATAACACTTTTATTCGGAGCAAACATGGATGGCTCGGAAAAACTGCCTTTGCTAATGATAGGGAAGTCAGCCAACCCACGTTGTTTCAAAAATGTAAAAACGAAACCAGTTAAATACAAATCAAACAATAAAGCTTGGATGACAGGTGAAATTTTCGAAAGATGGCTTTTGAAAGTCAGCAGGAAATTTTGAAATCAAAACAGAAGAATCGTCTTGTTTATTGACAACTGTACAGCGCACAACACTATTCATCTGATGGAAAATGTAAAGGATGTGTTTTCCCTCCAAACATGACTTCAGTAGTTCAACCTATGGACCAAGGTGTAATAAAAAATGTTAAGCATTTTTACAGACGGCTTGTGGTCCAAAACATTCTGTCGGGTGCTTATTTAGATGAGCACGAAAATATCAAGATTAACATCCTTCAAGCTGCCCGCATGTGCAACAGTGCTTGGGACTAAGTTACGCAAAAAACAATTGCTAATTGTTTTCGTAAAAGTGGTTTCTGCCACATTGAAGGTGAAGAGGAGAATAAAGCTGCTAGAGAAGTCGTACCCACTACGGATAACTGGGAAGATGTTGGACATGATGCAGGCATTCGTTACGAAGAGTTTGTAAACAAGGATAAAGACTTGGTGGTGTGCGGTGAACAGACAGATGCGGAGATCGTGGCTGATGTTATGAACATAAGAAATGATGGTACATCTTCAGATGAAGAAGGGGACCAGCTAGAACTTCCAGAGATACCGATTCCAACGGCTTCACAGGCATCAAATTACATTCAAGACTTGAGACGGTTTGTTGAAGGACAGCAGAACGTAAGTGACGCTATTTTCCAAGCACTTAATAAACTTGAAGAGTTTACTACAACTCAGTGTATTAACTGCAAAATGCAATCAAAATTTTCTAGCTTTTTTAAAAAACTGTGAATGCTATATTTTGTACTGAAACGTGTTTATACGTTTGTAATACATATGTATAAGGAAATTGTTTAATAAAATAACATATTGCTTTACTGAATTTCGGTTTTTGATTTGATTTTTCTACCCTTATTAAAAGTTTTCCTAATTCGAATTTTTGGATAATTCGAATTTTTTACTGGTCCCTTCAGCTTCGAATTAGCCAAGTTCTACTGTATATACTCTCATGTAATATCATACTCCTGCAATGCCAGTACCCATCTAGTTATTCTCCCATGGCTCAGCTTGCATCGTTTCAGGAATGAAATAGATTTATGATCACTCCTTACAGTTAAAGGGTACCACAGTATATATGTTCTGAACTTGTAGCAGGCATAAACAACACTTAATAACTCCTTCTCGGTGGTATTGTAATTTTGTTCACAGTGGTTCCGCACTCTGCTGGCGAAACTAATTACCATGTGATGTCCTTCATTTTCTTGATAGAGTGCAGTGCCTAAACTCACATTGCTGGTATCACAGATTCCAAAAATTTTTCTTTTATTGATTGTAAAATTCCATCTTGTTCTGGTCCCCAAGTCCATTTGTCTTTGGATGATAACTGCTTCTGGAATCTAGCAGTCAGTTCTGAATAATTGGCCTGAAACTTCTTGTAATAGTTACAGATTCCTAAAAAAGATTGTAGCTGCTTCCTGTTTTTAGGTGTAGGGAACTGTTGAATAGCTTCTACCTTTTCTGTAGATGGAAAGATTCCTTTTTCTGTTAGATTGAATCCTAAGTCCTTTTTCTGTTAGATTGAATCCTAAGAACTTCACTTCATTAGCAATAAGTTGGGATTTATCCAGTTTAAGTGTTATGTTGTTTTGTGAGAGTTTTTCTAATACTTGCTCTACCCTATGGCAGTGGTCGTTCCAGTCAGATGATGTTACTAATAAATCGTCAACATATACTGTAGTAAATTTCAACACTTCTCGTCCCAATATCTGATCCATTATCTTCACAAATACTGCAACAGAGTTTATTAAACCGAAGGGCAGACGCTTGAATTGATAGTTCCTACCATCAAATGTAAAGGCCATATATTTTCTGCTGTCTGGATGTAGCTCTACCTGCCAGTAGCCGCATACTGTATCCCATGAACTGATATATTTGGTGCCATGGAATTTTTTGAGAATTTCTTCGATTTCACCCGGAGATGTCCTGTCGTTTATTATCATTTTATTGATCTCCCTGGCGTCTAAGCATATTCTGACTTTGCCATTCTTCTTTGGTACAGCTATTATAGGGTTAGTGTAAGGTGAATTACTTTACTCAATGATGTCATTTTCCATCATTCGGTTGAGTTCTTCTCTGACTTTATTCTTCAAGGAATAGGCGATTGGGTGTGATTTTCTGTGGAAATCTACAGGTGTTTGGAAGCTAATTGTGCACTGGTAATCTTTGACTTTACCTGGAGCGTTGGAAAAAATATGCTGGTACTTGTTATATATTCCAATCAATTGTTCTGCTTGTGCTTCACTGACTTGGTCTCTAGTTCTGTTCCGTTGGAAATCCCGGATTTCTTCTAACTTATCCCGCCATAGTTCTGGGTTGTCATCTTCGTACTGTGGTATTGTTAATGTTCGGTTGGTGGTGCAATAATGATTTTCGATTATCTGACATTTAGTCTTACTTGGATTGTTTTTGTGTGTATCAATTACTCCAGCTCTCCACGTTCCATCTTGAAGTAGTACTCAGTAATTAATAATTAAATTGTACATTATCTTACCATTATTTGGACGTCAACTGAAGTGTTAAAACAGGTTTAAATCTTGACGTTCGTGTGAAAGTTAACCAAGTTATCGTCTAGTGTACTCGGCAGAGAATAATAGGTCAATGCAAATAAACAAGTACATATTTATAAATTCATATAAAACATTACTTTATTACGTTTTAATCTGACATTCTTGTTATGCTCCCATTCACATAAAATTCTCCTCCCCCTTTCTCTACATATTCTGCATCTTTACTTTTCAGCCTTGCTACGATCCGTATCGGACATTATTTAAACAAATTTTGAATGCATCTTAGATAATTATGATAACGTTATATCTACTTATTATGATTAACTTAAATATATTGTATTAGGCAACCCAGCATTGCTCATTCACACTGCCCATTGTATAAGAATCGTTTGTGGGGTGTTTAAATGTCACCCGTTGTAATCGTATTGTAAATCTGTGTGACGAGCGTTTTTATTTCGCTCGTTGCGTTCGTAGTATAAGTGTGTAATTGTGGGTAATAATCTGTCAAATACTCTGTGAAGATATATAATTACCTTAATATCCACTTTAGCGATACACAGTTTCGTCACTGATATCGCTTGTGTATCGCTAAAGTGGATATTAAGGTAATTATATATCATATAATAAGTGATACGGTACGCAAAAAATAAGTAATTAACTCTGTGAAGAGTTAATCGTATGTAACGAGTCGGAATATACTTTTTCTTAATACTTACGGGCAAACCGTACCTCTCGTGGTTCGATTCGAATCTTGCCGCCTCGTTACCTGATTGGCCCACGCTGTCTTGCAGTGTCGATTTCACTAACTGCCGTATGTAGGCGTTTTCAGTTTAGTATTTGTTTATATTACTTTATTTTCTATGAATAAAACATACAGCATTGAGGAACATTAATTTATTAACCCTTCTTTTTATTATCCCTTCAATTACATTTAATGAATAGTACAGATTTTTATATTAATCCCGGCTTTTACAATTTTCTCAGTTGGTATCGCTCAGTCATATATCGAGACGCCAGCATGGCTTATAATGTTTGTTTACAATTATTATTTCGTCTCAAGGTGTTAAGTCCTTTTGACTACAGAAGTTTGGATTATCGGCTAAAATGCACAAAATTATAATATTTCTTAAAACTAGGTACACAATGGTTAATACACTAATACATACAAGTAAGTTATCGGCAATGAGAATTAGAATGGTGTTTGGTTAGAATTTTGTCAGCAAGTTATGTTCATTAACAATTTAGTATAAATCAGTTTCAAAGGTTGTTAATTGATTAAGTTTTATTAATAGTGATATTTTAATTAACTTCAGTTCTTGTTTCAAAATTTTGATCAGTGAAGTGAAAATTTTACCTCGTTATTATGGATAAAGGGGAATTTATTTTTTAAGTGAAATTATTAGTTTATACTCATCGGGTTCTCGTTGTGGCTTCTTCGATGTTCGTCTACTTCTTCCGGATAGGTCTAGTCGTCTTCTCTTCCTCGGATGGTTCTCAATTCCCGTTCAGATGGTTTCAATTAAAGTTCGGCTTCCCTCTTGTTCCGTAGTCGTTCGTATCCTCAGGTTGAAGTAGGTCGATCCCCTTCTTCCTTCGGGATGAGTCGTCCGTTACGTTCCTTCGGAGTATTCTTCTTTTACAGTTATTTTTATTTTTTAAATATTTTATTACTGGTTATTCCATCAGGTGTCGTATGGAATGCTTCTTCAATACTTCTTCCTTCTTGGTTTATAAAAAATTTAAGTTTTTATAGTTAATTTCGGATTGAGAGCTACATACATCCGCCCTCCGCGTCAGTCAATAATGAAGTCATTAGAATTCCAACGGTTTTTTGGTAATAAATCTCAATTGCTATGGTTACCTATTAAATTATGCTAATTCTCATTGGTCGTTATTTTATGTCATTGTTATTTTCTAACGTTTTATTTTGGTTTAAATCTATAAAATATCTTCAAATTAAGATTTCTTTCTTATATTATATTTTTACATTTTGTATTAGGTATACTTACTTAACTGTTTAAACATTTGGTATACTCTGATTGATACTGGGCTATTGTTTTGCTTTTAAATTTACAAAGTTCCTTCACTAAATGTTAGGCCTAGAGCCTAGACTTCCCCATACTACTATTTAACATTCTTTGTAACTTATTAACTTTATATATGGTACATTAAAACAATTTTTATATAAACAGATAATAAAACATTGGTGATTCTAACTACACCTCCTATTATAAAAATATTCTTTGCCAGGTTCATGCCTGAAATTAAACTTCTAACTAGTTTTCTGTTTTTTACTATTATCTTGCTTATCTTATAATTTACTACATTCTATGGTTTTTTGAACAATAACAAAACTCTTATAATACTACTGTTAAACTGTACCTTACACGATATGTCTTACTTACTAATCCCTTCACTTAAATACAGTGTCTGTCCTTCTTATTGTACTATTCATTCTAATAACTTAATTTTTACCTTATTTTATAATTCTTACTTCCTATTACTTAAATTAATAATAGCACAATCAGTTTAATCTTACTTGCTAACATAAAGTTTATCAAAGATTGTTTAGCTATTTTATTATAGTCTGCTTATAAAATACTTTATTCTGCACACCCACTGCACTTTTCCCTTCATAGAAGGTTTCTTTATTTATTATCACTATCACTTTTTTATTACATGCTATACCATGCTATACCTAGCATTTCACCACTTATTTATTTTTATACACTTTTTATTTCACTCACTTATTTATTCACACGGTTTGTCTGATTATTTTGATATCACTGTGTGATTATGGGTCATGAATAATTAGTTTACTTTCAAATCACCTTGATCACTTTTGGTTATTATTTAATTATTGCCTTTGTTTGGCTCAAAGCATCTTTTATTGGCTTTGAATATTATTATCACTATTAATTTGGGTATGGTTAGTTTTTAACTCACTACCTTATATTATAAGTACATCTTTCTTCTCCTTTCACACAATATATATATATAACATCACTATCTTACTTGTTATTGTTAATATGGTTATCTTTTCTTTATGCCCTAACTATTTTAGTGCATTGGTTTACATAAATATTATAGTCATAATTCGGAGATTACAATGTTCGTTATTACATTCTTGGTTACATTTAGTTTCTTATTCCTTCTTCCTTGTTACATTATACTTTCCTTGTTGTTTTCCAATCTATTGGGTCAAGTCATTGTCAGTTTCTCAGTCATTTATCATTGTAATTTGGTCATTAATCTTTGATTTATAAGTTTTTTACCTTTCTTTTCATTTTCAGCTTTTTTGTTTATTATTAATCATCAGTGTATTTTCACCATCTTATGTCATGTTACACCATTCACACCTTTTATCCCATTTTATGTTTAAAGCGCTTTTGTAATTTATTCTATTTCTTTGATTAATGTTACCAAATTGACTTTCCTGTAGTCGTCATGAAGGACGTTTTGAAATTAGTTCATTTTCTGTTCCTTTATTTGTCCAAATCAAGTTTACACTGTTAAAATTTTGAGCACTTCCGAACTGTTGATGTTTCACTGTTTATATTATTTTTATATCATTTTCTTAACACTAGTCACATTCTTTAATATTTTATTAAAAATTTGGCTCGCGAGCTTGTACACTGAACCGTGTCTATTTTATTGTTTATGTATACTTTTACTGTTATAATTAATACATTTCACTGTTCCGTTCGGTCGGTCTACATTTTTATGTATTTTAGGCGGGACCGCGCAACAACGCCTTTGCGCGGTTCCGAAGTTTGGATGCCGACTGACGCCGAATTCGACGTTCTTCAAGATGGCCAAACGTCCTCCTTGAGCAGCTACTTGGTATGGGATAGGCTGAGCGGACGTTACGTGATATCTCATTGAGCGCGAGTGTATTACCATAAACTCACTCTCTCCGGCTCGCCAAAAAGTCCGTGACAATTACTCTGTGCGGGCGGGCAGACGCGCACGCTTTCACATTCCACAACACCTGGATCTGGCGTATGAAACCTATCGGATGGAACAAACGTGCAACTGGGTGTTCCGAAAGTCACACACTGCTTTACAATTGAAACTCTGTCCGGGCGACTCCCCGTTATTGCCACTGATGAACTAATAAAATAAACCCCCTCACTTCTGTACCGTTACAATCTTCTGATATTAGTGTAACAATTCCTTTTCTCAGGTCTTTGATGGCTGCATGCTGTCTCAATATGTCGCATCCGATGAGTATGCCTGGGCGACTAATGGTAATCCCTGGGCGACTAGAAAACCTAATGGTATGGTTACTTCACTGCTGTTGAGTTCAAGTGACACTTGCTTTTTTACGGATTTATTTTGTCTCCTTGTAGCTCCAACTATTATAATGTTATGGATAGGTAGTGTGGGTATTGGTATCACACTATTTTGTTGTATTCTTTCTAATTCGATGTTGTCAATTAATGATACATTAGATCCTGTATCTATCATAATGATAGTCTGGGTTCCATTTAAATTAGCTTTTACATGAACAATCTCATTATTAATTATTTATTATATGGTTATCTTCTTCTACAATTCTTCTCTAATGTCTTTGAGATAATGATTGGTTATTATAGTTATCGTTTGGTCATTAATGTTTTGTTTTTCGTTTCGTTTCCCCATAAGACTGGTTCAGTGACGGGCTGTCTCTAGTTTTCACTGCCGCATTCAGTTTAAAAGAGAATTTACCTCGCTAGTTCGGTCCCTCTGTATATTTTTTGTTTGGTTAGTCTATGTCTCCTGTCTAGTATCAGGATCGTTGTTTACCGGTCCATTGTCTCCTCCATCAGATCGGTTGTAATTCCTTGCTTGGTTGTAGTAATTATTGTGTGTCGGTGATCTGGAGTGATACTGTCGCTGATTGTTAGCCACAGTATAATTCACCTGGGATCTATAGTTCTGGTCTCTTCTGTCTCCTCCTCCTTGGTTACCCCGTTGGTTATAATTGTTACCTCTGTAGTTGCCATTACTTTGATGATTATTCGGATATTGATTCTGATTACCTCCCCTTTACCTTGGTTGTTGTTTGGGTTATTTCCCTGGTATTGACTATTGTTATTGTTTGGTGGCGGATTATAATTGTTGTTGTTTCTATTCGGGCGATCATAGTTCCCATTGTCCCTGTTATTCTGTCTGTTATAATTTGTGGGATTGTCTGTTTTATAACTAGTCGTCTGATAATCACGGTATTGTCCTGTCTGCTCGCAGGTTTCCAGTAAGCTTGCCAGGTTTTGGATCTTCTTGAATTGATTATACCTGCTGGAGTTTTCTATCTCTTTGTTGTAATGTCAGGATAGTTGTTCTACCAGGCACTCCTCTGGAATTTGGGGTGCTAATTTCCGTGCTAGGCATATTTTACCCAAAAAGTATGATGTCGGTGATTGTCCCTTAGAGGCGTCATACTTCCCATTGGATAAGTTCATACGGATATGGTTCTGTGTTGACTCTGACCAGTACTTTTCCTTGAATTGTTTTCTAAATTCGCTGAGGTCTGGGATGTCAGGTCATACTGCTGTCCACCAATTATCGTACGTCTCCGTGAACATTTCGTCTATCATTCCCCATATAGTTTTCCATCTGGTCTCTTTTGTTCTCTCGATGGTTTCTTCCAATCGTTCCAGGAACTCCAACGGGTTGCGTCTGTAGTTTTTAAAGTTGATTACCTCTCAATTGTCACCGTGGCATGTGTGAGTGCTCTGGATTGGTCAGTCCTGCCATGAATCTATTTTGCTTTGTAGCTCGCGCTCTCGCTGATGGATCTCTTCAATGTTGTTTTCATTTGTGCTGATTCGTTTGCTATCAGGAATGTTCTCTCTACTCTGTCACTGATGTCTTGTAGGATTTCCTCTTGCGCTTTCTTGTTCTCCTCCCGAACTTAGTGTATTTCCTCTTTAGTCGTTCTCTTCAGAGAGTCCAGTCTAACTTCTGTATTTTCTTCAAGGTTGTTAATTCGCCCATCTATCTCTTCTCTAGTTTGTATTAATTCGTGGTGGTACTGCTCACACTTCTCGTGGACTTCTGCTATTTCTCTTCTGACTCCAGTTATCTCCCCGTCTATTCTGGTGTTGATTTTCTCGTTGTTTTCCTCGATTCGCTTACTGACGTCGTCTATTTTCTGGCTTAATCTTGTACTGTCTTCCTTCAATGTCTTATTACTGTCGTCTATTTTATTGTTGAGCGATTCCATTCCATGTTTTTTCCCAATTCCTCCTTCAGCGATTCTGTGGATTTCTTATTATCTTTTATCATTTCCATCATCATCCTCAGCATGGTTTCCTGGAACTGGACGTCCCCCGTCTGTGTGGGTTTTTCTGGTTGGTTCATCAGAGTATCATCTGTTGTAACTTCCATTTCAGACGTTGGTTGTTCTTCCTGTACGTCCATGTTCGCTTCGGTGTCTGTCCCTTTGTTTTCTCCTTGTTTGGACATCCCTCTAGTATTGTACTGGTGAGGCATGGTCGTTTTACTGTAACTGCCGGGCTATAGTAGAATAATTAAAATAAAATATTCTCCTTTTTATTTCGAGTTGCACTAGTTGGTCGCCACTTTATAATTAAAGTATATTCTCTACGTACTTTGTTTTGTAAATAAAGATCACTTGTCACACGTTACTCGACTCTGAGTTTAAATTAACACTGGTTTGTTAAATAATTTTGTTAATTGTTCTTTAATTAGTTTTGTTTAATTACGATATCTTGTTTTAAGAAATGTTGTTTATTCTTTTTGAGTAATTATTTGGTTGTAATCCCCGTATATTTTGAATGTAAACAGTTTTGTAGGCCTCTTGAAGTTCGTTCGCACTCCCGTTGAATTATGTCGTCGTGTATGTTAGTGTGTAGTGTAGAGAAAGTTATTTATATAATTCAAACCTTCACATACCTTTGATGTCGTACTAGAAGTTCAGTCGGTCTCAGTTGACTAGTAAACTGTCAAGTTTTTATAAAACAGTATAATAGTGCTGTTAGTGTTTTAAGTGAGCACCTATGAATTTTACCTGGGCGCCATATGGAATTTCTTGAGAAATATTCCATAAAAAAGAATTCTTTTGAAACATTTATTTTAAGTTAGTAATTGATTGAGTGATTAAATCAATATTAGGAGTTAATTTCCCTTTTATCTGTTTTAATTGATTCTAACTGTTGGCGGTTCACTTGTCTGAATTGTAGCCAACTTAACTGGTTGCTTGCCTTGAAATCGCAACTCATTAACTAGTAAAAAAGAATTCATCACTTATTTAAATAATTGCTGACAATATTTGTTAATTCACAATTCATTTGTTTATTGCTCACTCTATACTTGGTTCAAATAAATACATTCAGTTTAATACAACAAACGGATTACAAATCATCCGGCTTTCAATTTTCTTAACTCAGTTGGTTTGCAATGACGACTTTAACCCTAATCAATTGATTATTTATAAATATTATATACCTCAAGGGTGACTTCTTTTAATTTATGGAATAAAACGCCAATGCTTCACTATACAATGCTATTACAAAACTCTAGATTACTAGGTTAGACACCTTTAATTATTGAAATTAATTAACGAAAAGTTCGTTTAATCTGGACAGTTAGTTATGATAACGTTAATACATGAAATCTTATGTTCAGAATATTATAATTCCTCTAAATAAAGTTAAAACAGTGCTTAGTACTTATTGTATTATTGTTTCTTGCGTCAGTATACAGGTGTATTATGTTATACTGCTAATAGCTTACTCGTAAACAATGTAAATATATGCACAGTACTCCCTGACTAACAATCTCAATGATTATTTATTAACACTCTTCACGATCTGGTACACTGATCGTGGTTACACTTCACTTATTTCGCACATGACCGATATTATTTTCTCCTTGAATTACTATATAATTGGTTATGTATGATACTTAACATCATTCTCTAACACGCACTTCTAGTAAAAGTATCACTACTGATATCGATGCACTGTTCTTTATTTACACTTCTTCCTTCTTGTTGATTATAAAATTTTGATGATAATTCGGCCTGGATTAGTTGTTGCTGATTGAGTGGAAAGAGACAAAATGATCTAATGTTTACAATTGCGTTCGTATATATACTTTCCTCCGATAGCCGCTAGGCGGCGTTCCCTGGTCTCTGAAGTCGTTCGCGATTGGTAGAAAATGATGTCATGGTGACAAAATTCTATTTATAGCCATTACATAATTGTATTGGAACCATCAATGTCGTTTTTGTTATTATTTCATTGTATTTATTCGAATAGTTGTTTTGATTGTTCATCTTCTTTTTTCACAGTACTAATAATATAGAACTTTCACTTGTGAAACTTACTTGTTTTTCTTTCCGAACGCGTATCGGTGTGGTGTTCGCCTTCGTCAGCAGTTTGAGACAGACTGGCCAGTAACACGTAACGATTTTTGTTTGGAAGGTTTAGTGGGGGTGGTATGTGGAGGAAGGGAATTGGCGCGAGGATCCAAATTATTGTTAGTTTTATGTATAATGTAACGGTACAGAATTGTGTGTTACCCCAGTTTATTTAAATCAGTTTTAATTTTCAATTGTCAGTATCAACCTGTGAGGTGCCCCAGTTTAACCAGCAATACACTGTTAGCATAAACAACTGATGTCTGGAGACAGCCAGACTAGACGCATTACGTAATACTTTGCCAGCAGCAGTCTACCTTGTGAATCACAGTAAGCAGTTTGTCACCATAGAGTCAACAGGGGAGAGCAGTGTATTAATTCAGTTCATTAACTAAAAACAGTATGCAGATGGTCATCACAGAAGTAACAACAGACAGTAAAGTGTACCCTACAGTTCTATAAGTGAAAACAGTGGCCTCGGGCGTGCAAGATAGGCCTAAAGCAAAAGGGCCTATCTAATAAAAACATAAAAGTTCCATTGCACCTTATGGCCGTGCGGCCAACCTAAAAAAATCTAAGTGCGAAAAAGTTACGTCGGCCGACTTCATATTAACATACGGAGACATTAAATCAAACTAGTGAACATTTAGTTAAAATCAGTGAACTCATCATAAACAATAGTAGGAGGGCATACGAACTAAGAAAGCAGTCAACTAATAAAAGTGATCAGTGCTCGTACCAATGAAGTTCCGTGGACTGATACCATTATTAGACGTGAACAATGATTTTGGTAATCAGTAACAGCAGAGATACAATTATACAGCGATTTCCGAAGTGAGGGATAAAACACACACATCCCCAGTTGAAGCGAAGCCACTACCAGGATGAGTACAATATTATTATTTCAGAATTTTTAACCACTATACGGTAATATTTACTTTTACAGACACTTTATTAAAAGAGATCTCTAAGGGAAAGATATAAATTAACAAACAAAAATAAACGCACTGGTTCATTAAAATAGAAATAATTTGTCATAGTTTAAGAAATGTTATATTAAGAAATGTTTAGCATTAATTCGTTCGATTTCATATGTTACTAATGAAGATTATGTTCACACACACTAAAAGAAATTAAAACTTTAATTGTTATCAAAGGAAGATGAAGTAATTAAATCGTCCAATAAACCAGACGTTATTTGTTTAATGTAAACTGTATTGATCTTTATACCGTTTATCTCAAATAATCCTTTCTGCAGCAGTTTTCGTCTGTACGACCCTGGGAAGAACCCTAAGGTAAGAGTTAATTATTAATTTGAAGTAATTGAGTAGTTTCATTGGCCCCGAACTAGGGACTAGAAGAGTATTTTATTATTTGCACTAAGTTATATAGTTTCAATAATTGTGTCAAACAGTGTGTGTGATTTATAGTTTAATTGGTCGTTAAAGTATGTTGTTTGGTTGTGTTTTGTAGTGTTTGTATATTTCATATTGTTCTGCTGTGTTAAGTTTTCGACTTTTGGGTAAGTACCAGTGGCGAAGTTACATGGAGGCAATTAAGGCAATGCCTACCCTAAAAAATTCTGTAGAATAAAAATTATAAATACGTATGAAGTATGTAACGTAAAGATTATACATTGTTACTGTAATTGTCGAATTTACTAATTACATGCTTTACTCAGCGACCGCTAGACGGTGACAAGTGACAGCAGACATAGTTAGTTTAAAGCGAATGAGGCAACGTGAACCTGCCTCAGCGTTTTTTGTATACATCGTATGTAAGCAATGTGTTGGCCGAGACTGGGCAGTGCGGGGAGTGGGGGATTGACCAGTGCTCCACACACACTGTAGCGTTGAAGCATGTCTCACTGCTGTTGTGCGAGTTTTAAAGCGCGCTGTGTTGTTTATAATCGTGTTTATTTTGTGCGGTTATTAAAATGTGCCTGTGATTCTGGTGAACTAATAGACGATCAACACTCATTTAAATTATTTGTGACATTAAACATATATATAGAAACTAATCAAGTTATAAATTTGGAAGTTCAATTAGTTATATTATTGTGTATGAATATAAGTGTGTCGCCTGAAATGAGTGAACGCGGTCCTTTTAATACTTTGTCAGGTCTTTTAAACTTATTAAAAAGTAAGCCGTTTTCTTCTTGGAGTTACGAAGAAAAATGTGGTGTTAAAAACAAGAGATTTACGCCTAATTTAGAAATTAAACATTTTGATGGTAAAGTATCTAGAAAATTTCAGTTTTCTTGGTACGAGCGATATTCGTGGTTGACAGGCTGTTCCGAAACCAACAGACTTTTTTGTTATACATGTATCTTGTTTTCTGGTGAAAAAGAATGGATTTTATACGGAGTGACGGTAACAAAAAACTTTCTTAGAAAGGCAGACAAACACCAGAATTCAAATAAACATACTCAAAATGAAGAGCGGCACCGTTTGCTGGGACGCGTGAGGATTGAACATACTCTCTCTGAAGGGGCTAGAATTCAAGCTGTTAAACATAATGAAGTCGTGAAACAAAATAGGCTTGTTGTTGAAAGACTTGTTGATATTGTGTATTTTCTCGGGAAACAGGAGCTTGGATTTCGAGGTAATTTCGAAGGGGAAGACTCAGTCAACCGGGGTAATTATCTAGAATTGTTAGATCTTCTTTCTAAGCAGGAGCAGTACATTCGAGATCATCTCCAGTCTACATCAGGATTTAAAGGTACATCAAACAATATTCAGAATGAATTAGTTGAATCTGTAACTGATATAATTCAAGAGAAGATTAAGGCAGAGTTAGAATCTTGCGATTTTATTGGAATTCGGGCAGATGAAACTTTAGACGTATCAAGTAGATCTCAAGTCAGCATAATTTTTAGATTTTGTTCAAAAGAAGGTCCAATAGAAAGGTTCATTGGATTTTATGATGTTTCAGTAGATAAGACTGCGTCAGGCTTATCAGAATTAATTGTTGACATTTTAAAAAAGTGGGGTGTAACTGAGAAGGTAGTCTGTCAAACATATGATGGAGCCTCTGTAATGGCTGGAAAGCATGGAGGTGTTCAGCACTTTGTAAAACAGACTTTCCCAAGAGCATTATTTCTACATTGCTATGCTCACAAGTTGAACCTCGTACATCTTCATTGCACTAAAACAATAAAATCGGTTAGGCTCTTCATTCACAATCTGACAGCATTTCACACATTTTTTTGTAGATCCTCAAAGAGATCACAGCTTTTAGAATCTAGAGGATTTAAACTTCCACAAGCATCCACTACCCGTTGGAACTTTCATTCCAGAGCAGTTCATACCATCTTTTCCCACTATGGTCACTTGAGACAAATTTTTGAGGACATTACAGAGAATGATGAAGGATGGGATAGTGATTCGTACAATTCTGCTGTTGGATTGCTTAACATACTCAAAAAGACCCATTTCATTTACTTACTTTGTTTTTATAGGGAAATATTCGTTTATACTGACCATCTCTTTTCTCTACTGCAACACAAAACTATCTCCGATATAATTCTGTGCAACACTGAAATTAAGAAAACTACTGCTATCCTCAAGGACATGAGATCAGAAAACACTGTGTCGTCTTGTATTGAAAAATGTCACCAAATAAGCAGCGAGGTAAATATAGATGACAGTAACAGGAAACTGCTGAAAACGTTAACTTATGAAGTTCTTGACACTTTGATTATGCAGCTGGAGATACGGTTCAGTGATTCTAAAGTATCCAGTTTGTTGAGTTGTTGGATCCAAATCACTTCATTTCTTACACAGCCTTATAAATAAATACCCTTTTTTCAATAGTGAAAGAGTGGAAAATGAATTAAGAAACATTTACTCAGATACTGGAAAACATTTGTTCCCTCAAAGACTTTTACATTTTATAATTCTTAATGACTTAGAACCAATGTACGTGGAAGTTTCAAAATTAATTCGTTTGATTTTAACGTTTCCTGTTACCACGGCTTCTTCAGAAAGGAGTATGAGTACTTTGAAAAGAATAAAAAACTACTTGCGCAATACGATGACTAATGAAAGACTTAACTCTCTTAGCACCATTGCTATTGAAAAAAAATGTGTGAAGGAATTGATGAGTGACCAGTTGTTCAAAGACCGTGTAGTTGACAATTTTGCAAGCAAGAAAACTCGCCGTGTTGAACTACTCTACAAAAAAATTTAAGGTAAGACTTTTGCCTACCCATTCATTAACTACTAGCTTCGCCACTGGTAAGTACTGTAATATCTCAAGATTAGTATCTATGTTGGTGTAGCTGTGGTTTTTTGTGTGTATGTGTGTGGCAAATGCAGAATGTATATTGTTGTTGGATAAAGCTTTTAGGTGTTCAGAGTAACGAGATGAAAAAGATCTTCCCGTCTGGCCTATATAGAAACTATTGCAATCATTACAATTTAATTTGTAAACACCTGTTTTGTTGTATTTGTCTATGTCCGTGTTTGTATCATTGATGTGTTTTTGATGGTATTGTTTGTTCTGTATGCTATTTTGTACTTGTGTTTTCTGAATGTGTTGGCGATTTTGTGTGTGTTGGAGTTATGGTATGTGAATGTGATGTAACTCCAACACACACAAAATCGCCAACACATTCAGAAAACACAAGTACAAAATAGCATACAGAACAAACAGTACCATCAAAAAACACATCAATGATACAAACACGGACATAGACAAATACAACAAAACAGGTGTTTACAAATTAAATTGTAATGATTGCAATAGTTTCTATATAGGCCAGACGGGAAAATCTTTTTCATCTCTTTACTCTGAACACCTAAAAGCTTTATCCAACAACAATATACATTCTGCATTTGCCACACACATACACACAAAAAACCACAGCTACACCAACATAGATACTAATCTTGAGATATTACAGTACTTACCCAAAAGTCAAAAACTTAACACAGCAGAACAATATGAAATGTACAAACACTACAAAACACAACCAAACAACATACTTAGCGACCAATTAAACTATAAATCACACACACAGTTTGACACAATTATACATAAAACTAACAATAATTTGGATCCCCGCGCCAATCCCCTTCCTCCACACACCACCCCCACTAAACCTTCCAAACAAAAACCGTTACGTGTTACTGGCCAGTCTGTCTCAAACTGCTGATGAAGGCGAACACCATGCCGAAACGCGTTCGGAAAGAAAAACAAGTAAGCTTCACAAGTGAAAGTTCTATATTCTATATTATTTATTCGAAATTCACCAAATTTATGATGCTAACGTTTATATCTCAGTTATTACAAGTACAAATTAGGTTCTATTATTAGCATTGTAAAGCTTGTTTATTTCTCTTTATTTTGACATGTCTTGGTGACAGTTTGGTCATAGTTTTCATTAACAATTCTTTATTCTAAACTAAATAATGCATTGTTTACAGGCGTCGTCTGCTAAACGTTGCAGATCCGAATATTAACTTATTATTTATTTAATTATCCTTAATTTCTAATTTGAACATGATTATTTGCTTGAAAAGAACACATTGTTATATATAAATGCTGTATGCAGCTGAACAATATTAATTATTAGTTGTTGATTTTCTATCATAAACTTCCATATTTAACTATTCTTATTTCAATATTTTTTTCTTATTTCTTATTCTTATAACATCACTCATGTAGTGGTGCTTTACATTCTTTTTGTCATTATTATTATTTTACTTCCCTATGCTTAGTTTTATGACTTAAATTGTGTCATTCTTGGTTTGTTATCATTCCTTTACAATGTTTTGTTCCTTGACTAATATTACCTTTCTTTACATATTTTAACTTATTATAACGTTACCTAGATACATTCAGTGGTTACAATGATTGTTATCTTTAATTCATTTCATTATTATAACATATATTATTGGTTTTCTTATTATCTTTTATAGTTTATGATTAATCATAGTATCGTTCTTTATATTTGTCCTTTTAAATCAGTACTTTGACATGGATCAGCTAATGTGCTGTTTCTATTTACAATACATGATACAAATATCATTCATGTCATCTCTTATCTTATTTATTTTATTTGACTTTATTCTTTAAAGGTTTTATTAAGCTCACTTAACAGTCTATTTGGGAAACTTGTCTTGTCAATTCGTCTTTGTCAATCTGTTTGTTTATATTGTACTGTAGTGTCATATTATGCAGATAGTGGATTTACCACTGTTCACTTGAATTTCTTCTCTCCTTTTATTCTTTAATGGTTTATTATATTAACTGTTACATTCTTCCTGGTTACTCATTTATATTTATTTTAGTATCATTCACCCTTCTGGTGTTTATTATTATTATGGAACGTTTTGTGACGTTACAATATTGATGTGTACACTGTATTTTTATTTTGCTGACTTTATCAAATGTGTCTAGCATGTATATATTGTAACATGACATTTAGAACAACATAATATCGTACCTGACTTAATGAAGACTTTGATTAAGAAGCTGACAAGGAGAACAATATCTTCAAAAATGATAGTGAAGAAGAACGACTGACAATTTTAGACTGACTAGTAAGACAACTGACCGTACCCAAATTAATGATTTAGGCTAAGTGATGCAGATATCTTTAAACCCCAACTATGACAATAAACTTTCAGTATTGACAAAACAAAGATTTATAAGGACAAATGGTTTATGAACCAGGACTATAAAGAAACAAATGGTTTCAGTTGATGTATCATTAAATCCAGACAATCAAAATACAAAGTGAGGGATAATAGACCCAAACATATAATATTATGTAAGAGAAATATTGTTAAAGTATTAAGTTAATCAATGTAACAAAAATATAGATACACATGATTATAGATACAAGAACCATACAAAAAATTGTCACATATAGAGTTCATAGAGTTGTCCTGTAAACAACAAATTATAACATGGTCACAATAATATTTATAACAAGAATAAAACACAGATAAACAGTAAATGTAACAAGGTTATTAGAACTGTGTGTGAGGTAGAGCAACAGTGTTCACTTTATTGTAATTTTTGTAACACAAAACATCAGTAAGTATACGGATGTTTAAACCCATGTGAATAGTAAATATGGCATAGACAGTGTCAGAATAATTCATAAATTAGTTGACAAAGGACTAAATAATTAGTATAGAATTTATTTTGTTAAATGTGCATGTTTTATGTTATAGCACAGTGTTTTATATAATAGTATTTGTGTTGTGTTTTTTGTATGTAACAGATGATACAGTCAGTTTAAAGGGATGCCAATTTTATGATATTAATTCCATTTTTTGTTTATGTTGTGTTCACAAATATACCAATAGAGCTGATATTAAGCCATGGTAAATAAATTAATAAACCAAGCAGAATGGACAATACAAAGATGTTTTGTTAAATGTCAAACACCTATACAGTTTGAGTAGAAAACAATTATTTGTACAAGGAAGTGGTATAATCATAGCCATGTGGAGATGAATTTAAATATTAGAATAATATATATTTTTGTGTTGTTAAAATGACGTTATATGTTAAACCATTTTGATGAATGTTAGAAGTTAATTTAATTGTTAGAGATGTTATAACATGATGATGAAAATAATACTATTACATAGGCCAGGTGAAGCCAAATTTAGTAAATTTTGAACAATTATATTAGAAATTTTGTAAAGCAAATGTGGAAAGGTAGATGTATTTATAGGTAATAATGTATATACGGAATATAGAACCAAAATAACACATATCAAGTTATTTAAGAAAATTCCAAATAACAAAATTGTAACATCCATAGTTCTTAAGCAAAAACAGGCATGTTTGGTGTCTAAATATAACACATGTGAAGATCAAAATAATGCTGATAATGGTTTTAAACTCCCATTCAGTATAGAAAAGTTACGTTAGTTTAAAGATTTTGAACAAATTTAGATTCTGAAATAATAAAAGTTTATGACAATGTCTATTCGGATTGACCAACCAGGTTCCAAGTTTACCCTTAGCAACCAGAAATTTCGGATAAATAAAATGAGACTTCTTTGACAACGATCTTAGCAGATAGACGCGTTCTTAAATCGTCTTACATTATATGTTATAAAGTGTGAAAAAACAATACCAATAGATAAATACTGTTAGAAGTACACTATACAAACATTTTGCAACAACAGAAGACTACCCATTAGATGGATGAGAAGGAATAATAACCAGAAAGAAGATTTGACGTGGACGAGTGACGAGAAGAAGACCTGACGTGTACGTGGGACCTATTTGCAACCAAGAAAAGTACAAGAAGAGGATTTGGTGATCTGACATCTCATTATATCGTACTTCAACACATATACTTGTATACACGTATTTTAAGCAATAATCAACTGAATTACAGACACCATATAACACGAACACTAGAAACAACCACTAATAACACCATATAAGACTAACACCTTTTAAACACAACAAGAACTTTTAATTCACATAATAACTATAAAAGCCTGATTTAGACATAACCTTTTTAAAACTGGCAACCACTATATGATTTCTGTGTACACCTATCACTCTAACGTTGTAATATCCCATGATTGTGAACTTGTATTTTGATTAATAGTGTAATATTTTGTATAATTATAATTCCCCGAACCATATACGCCCTGAGATAATTGATATATTTTAATTTAAAACGTTAACAAAAAGCATTGTTTTGATCTAAGGAAGGAATACTGAACAGCTACTGCTGCCAACTGGTAAAGAAGACTTATATTTTGTACTACAATTGCGATTATTCTGTTTAAAAATTATTAAAACAAGTTAACCAGTGTGTTTTCCAAATAAAGGATTCCACAAGGATATATGTTTGATGATAATTGTGAGTCATTATTATTATTGCCGTTATATTTAGTAAATAGAATTCACAGGTTGTAGCTGACCCGATAGTTGGCATCGGTGAGTGACGTCACGTAAAAGAAGCAGCGTAGTGGGAGTAAGCGGCAATTTACGAAATCATTCGCCGTTCAACATAATACATTTATAATTTACATCGATGACTCCAGTGCGAGTTTGTCGCTACATCATTTATCCATATTACAAGTCGACATTTCTAACGGACGGTGTATTCAAGTGCACGCTACATAAATACAAGTAAACTGATCCACAATAACATTGTATGTAACGAAATATTCTCTGGTTACAAATAGACGAACCCGAGGTGAGGCTACGTCTCGATCGTAAGTAACCCGATTACGAACAATCACCCCCTTTATTATCGTTACAAATTGGCGCACCAACGATGAGGCGTGTAATTTAATATAAATTAAATTATAATTATAAGCAAAAATAGACAAAATGAGGAAGCGAGAGAAATCGCGAAAACGAGCGGCCGAAGCCGAGAAAGTGGACGAATTAGATATGGAAGACAAAGAAGCGACACCAGTCGAAGAAGTAGAAGTAATAATGAGAGAGGACCAAGGAGATAGACAAGAACCGGACAAGGTCACAGAGAGCGTTGACCTGAAGAGCCTTATGGAATATTTAAAACAGAGTAATAAGAACCTAATGGACGAAATGAGGGAAAATAAACAGTCCATAGAGGAATTAAAACAGGAAAATAAACAAACCAAGGAGGAATTGAAGGAAGACTTGGGTAAGAAAATAGAGGAATCAAAAACGGAAAATAAACAGTCTACGGAGGAATTAAGCCGAAAATTGGAAGAGACTAATAAGAAAATTGAAGAAAAAATGGGAGAATTGAAAGAGAATAGCAAGAAAATGGAGGAGAAAATTGACGCAAATAATAAAGCATTGAGGGAAGAATTGAAGGAAAGTTACCAAGAGACCATGAAAAAACTAGATGAACACAGGGAGTCATTAAAAGAAGAGTGGAATAACAAGATGGAAACTAATAACCGGCAATTGCAGGAAGAATGGGACAAGAAGCTGGAAGAACCGGTGACTGAAATTAAAAGGGTGGAATCCGAGACCACGGAAAAGTGTGAGCGGATGAACCAAGAGATACTGAGCGTCCGGGAAGAAATGAATGGACGAGTTGAAAATATCAGAACCAACCAAGCAGTGATGGGAGAGAGGTTGGAAGATATGAGTAATAGTCTCAATCGAGTACAAGACCAAACAACTGCTCATAGAGATGAAATCAATTCCTTAAAGAACAGACAGTGTACCGGTGCCCATACAACATGCGAGGAAAATCGAGAGGTGATCGATTTTCAAAACTATAGAAGAAACCCCATGCTATTTTTAGAACGAGTCGAAGAGAAGATAGCCAAAACCGGAGAAGACAGATGGTTTGTGATAAGGAGCATGTTGGACGAGATGTTTCGAAAGGTATATGACAATTGGTGGACGGCGATGCGGCCGAGTATACAGAACTTCCAGGAATTTAAAAAACAGTTCAAATCCATATATTGGTCCGATGCCACACAACACATGATAAGGAGTGACATAGGATTGGGCAGATATGACCTGCACGGCAAGCAAACTCCAACCGCATATTTCCTTGGCAAAATAAATATAGCCAGACATTTAGAGCCTGCAATCCCTACGGAATGTTTAGTGCGGCTATTGGCCTACCACTATGGTGGCGAAATCACAAGAGGCCGGATAAATGGACGCATACAAACCATCGAGGAGATGTCAACCTTATTGGCAGAGATGGAACAGGAGAAGAACTTCCTACAATATAGACGAAGGAACGATGAGATAAACAGAAATAATGGTCGCCGCGACGCCCAGAATGAAAATAATGGACAACGACCAAACAACAGTTATAACTACAACGGTAACCAATATCAGCGCGGTTACCAAAACCAGAATAACACAAATAACTATCCACGAAATAACGCAAATAATAACAACAATAACAACAACCAATATTACCGTAGCCATCCTACAAATAATAACAATAATGGATACCAGCGTGCCAATGACAGAGACCACCAGTACCAGAACAACCGGGGTTATAACAACAACTATGATAATCGGTACAGGCACAATAATAACGGCAATAATAACAGTCAAAATCAAACATATAGAAGACAAGTGAATTATATAAGCGTTGACGATAAGGATGTGGGAAGACGTTGGTACCAGGGACGAGCCAACTATAATGGAAATCGTGGAAGAAGTTTTCAGGAGGAGAGTAACCAGCACTACCGCGATGAACATCGGCGAAGTAGAAGCTGCGACGACAACAGAAATAATCGAAATTCAGTGACGTTCAATAATAACGCCAGTGAGGTACAAGAGGCGCAGAACAGAGACAGACCCAATCAATCAGACAACAGGACTGAGGAGATCAGCCCTGATTTAAACGAACTGCGGCAGTGAAAATCCACCAGGTCCCATCACTGAACCGGCAATTTGGGTACTTACTAGGATGTGACAAATTGACTGACGATACGTTGACAATAGCACAAAATCACTTCCTAAAGAATGTTAGAGAAGAACTTCTGAACGAAGACTCGATAACACAAAATAATTCAAATAATGAAATTGTTTATATTATCGCCCAAGTGAATGGACTGGAGACAAGATGTATGATAGATACGGGCGCAAACGTGTCGTTAATCGACCACAATGAATACCTCAAAATTCAAAAATATAGTAAGGCCATCTTACCAACTTTACCAATTCAAAATATAATTTTAATCGGAGCCACTGGAAGGCAAAACAAGTCAATAAGAAAACAGGTATCATTAACAGTGACCAGCAGAAATGTAGCTATACCTATGATTTTTCTAATAGCTAGTAATCTACCATTTAATCTACTAATAGGCTGTGATATTTTGAGAAAATACTCAGCAATAATTGACATGAGACAAGCCATAGTGTCATTAAAGGTGGATAATATAGAATGGACAGCAAAATTGGTAGAAAACAAAAATGTACCTTCATGCAACAGTATAAGAAAATTCAATAATAATCAAGATGAGTCATGGAATGTAAGAAGGAAATACTTTGGGTGTGAAGATAGTTTATGGTTGGAAAAATTAGAAGAGATCCGACAATTTCGGTCAGAGCAAAATGAATATAATCTAACCACACAACAAATAGAAAAGTTAATTTCAATATATAATAAATACCGCTATGTTTTTTCTGATGTACCTGGCAAGGTAAAGGATTATCAATTTACATTACAATTCAAGGAGCCTGTAAATTTTAATAAAAAATCATATCCCGTTGCTTATGCATTAAAGGAAGCAGTGAGGACTGAACTAGACAAAATGATAGCAGAAGACATTATTGAATATAGCTGTTCCCCATATACCAGTCCGTTAATAGCAGTTCCAAAGAAAGATGGCAAAGTACGACTCTGCTTAGATGCTAGAGAGATTAATAAGATCATAGTTAATGACAGAACATCTCCTGGAGAGATTGAGGAGATACTGAAAAAATTCAATGGCATACAATTTATTAGCACCTGGGATACGGTATGTGGGTATTGGCAGGTGGAGCTACACCCAGATAGTCGAAAGTACGTCGCCTTTATTTTCGAAGGAAGGAACTATCAGTTCAAGAGACTACCGTTTGGACTGGTAAATTCAGTAGCTGTATTCGTAAGATGTATGGATCAGGTGTTGGGTCCAGATACTATTCCATATACCACAGTCTATGTTGATGACTTGTTGATTACTTCAGTGAATTGGGAAGACCATTGTGACAGAGTAGGACAAGTATTACAAAAACTATCAGACAATAACGTTACACTAAAACTTCAAAAATCTAAGCTTATCGCCAGTGAAGTCCAATTCCTGGGTTTTAACCTAACAAGACAAGGAATAACACCATCCAATGAAAAAATTGAAGCTATCCAGAAGTTCCCAAGTCCTAAAAATAAAAAGCAACTTCAATCATTTCTGGGACTTTGCAATTATTATAGGAAGTTTCAGAGAAATTATTCTGAAATGACAGCAAAGTTTTCTCCACAATTATCCTCTAAGAACAAATGGTCCTGGGGACAGGAACAAGACAATTTACTCCAAATGATTAAACATAATTTCCTGAGTTCAGTTGTATTAAGACATCCTAATTTCAATCAACCTTTCTTCATGAACTGTGATGCCAGTGATATAAGTTTAGGATCTGTATTATATCAAGAAGATAGTGAGGGAGAACATCAGGTGGTGAGTTTTGCAAGCAGAATACTTAATGGATGTGAACGCAATTATAGTGTAACAGAAAAGGAGTTATTAAGCGTTGTATTCGCTTGTGGGAAATTCAGAACCTACATTCTTGGATACCCGATAACTGTGAGGAGTGATCATAAGTCAATATCCTTCCTAAAAAATTGCAAGATCAACCATGGGAGATTGACAAGGTGGATACTCGCACTACAGGAGTACCATATAAATTGGGAGTATGTTCCAGGAAAACAGAATATTGCTGCAGATATATTGTCCCGGATTAACATAGAACAACAAACTTTTGAAGGGGAAAAAGAAACAGTCATCAAGGTATACACTATAATAAAAAACAAGTCAGATTTGGAAAACATCATGAAATCCATTGCACAACAACAAACCGAGGATACCAAAATCAACAATTTCAGACAAAGACTGATCCAACAGGATGAAAAAATCACTGCATATTATTGTCTACACGAAGACATATTATTTTACAAACCAAATAACAACCAAGGCTCATGGAAGGTGGTGATACCTAAAGCTTTAGAAACAGAATTAATATTGGACTACCATAGCCGATATGGGCATATGGGTGCGTTAAAAGTAATGAAGGCACTTGAGGAACACACTTATATTAAGAACATCAACAGAAGAGTTAGAGAATGTATCCGGCAGTGTCACATCTGTCAATTAGCAAAATGCAATAATGAAAAAACAGAAGGAATTATGCAACCTATTACATCAACTAGTAAATTAGAGAGAGTATTTTTAGATGTGTGTGGTCCGTTACCTCGTAGTGGAGGGAGAAAACAGTATAAGTTTATTATAATCATGTTCGACCATTACTCCAAGTTTACAAAACTATACCCCATTAATCGGGCAACTACAAAAAAGATTTTGCAGATAGTGATCCAACAATACATACCAGAGTTAGGAGCTCCACGATCAATTATTACCGATCACGGAACTCAGTTTCGAGGAAGGGTTTGGAAGGAGACTTTGTTAAACTTAGGTGTCAAGACATATAAAACATCTGTCTATCACCCAAATAGCAACCCGGCGGAAAGAGTACTGAGGGAGGTCGGCCGTATACTCAGGACATATTGTTTTGATAAACACCAGAAGTGGAGTGACTACATTACACAAACTGAGAGCTTTATCAACTTAGCTTACCATGAAGCAATACAAGATACTCCATATACCATAATGCATGAAAGACTACCACCCAGAGAAATTAGTGAAATAATCAATTTCCCAAGCAACCCAGCTTACCAGTTCGACAACATGAGATTCCACAGCAAACTGAATGAACAAGTGGAGAAAAGAAGGAAAAAATACAAAACAACTCAGCAGAAAGTGATCCAGTACGAGATTGGAGATAAGGTATTGTTGAAAAACCGCGAATTGCCAAGTTCTAAGGAAGGAATAGCAAAAAAGCTATTATTACTGTATAATGGACCATATGTGGTTATAAAAAACAATAACAATAATACTTATGTCATTAGTGATGTGGAAACAAAAAAGATTAAGGGAACATACAACCAAGTTTCCTTAAAAATGTATTATGAACCTAATAAACAAAGTTGTACAAAATCAACAAAATTCTAAAAATATAGTAAGAACAACTTACAACTAATGATTTATGAGAATTAATTTGGAATTGAAGAATTTATTATTATAAAACCATCAAAATTCTAAAAATATAGTAAGAACAACTTACAACTAATTATTTATGAGAATTAATTTGGAATTGAAGAATTTATTATTATAAAACCACCAAATTCTAAAGAAATAGTAAGAACAACTTACAACTAATTATTTATGAGAATTAATTTGGAATTGAAGAATTTATTATGATAAAACCTCAAAACACAAAGAACATAGCAAGCTCATCTAACCAACTTTGATAATCCAAAATATAACTTTAAATCAAGCCAAATAAACAAATTTGAATATATCAGAATTCAAATGAATAGTAAGGACAACTTACAGTACAGTTTGATAATGTAATTATGAATCAAGCAGATAAACAACTGGGAATAAATTTCCAAATTCTAAACAAAATAAGCACCTCTTATTAAACACAGTTATGAACTTATTATTGGAATATAAAAGAAGGATGCAACATCCATAAATTAGAAGAAACCATAGTGCTATAAAATGAATAAAAAAGGACAAGTGTAGACAGTCGACGATGAAAATAAGACAAGACTAGAAACAAATTTACTACAAATAACCTATCATGATTGTGAGAGAATCAACAACTGAAGATGCAAATACTTGTTATGTTTTATTTTAAATGAGAATAGTGAATGAAAAATGAAGATTAAGCAGTACTGATAAAGAAGGAAGGAAGATAGTACCAATAGAAAAAAAAAAAATGTTATTAATATTGCCACAAGAAAATAAACACCTGAAAGAATCAATGGAAAGAAATATTTAGATCTGAGAAGTTAGACTGAGTGAACAATCCCAAGAATATATTATATTATTTTATTTATTTTAGTCGTGAATAGACTAGTGATTATTAAATGTGATTGACTGACGAGATAGCTCCAGCAATCGATATTATTTATGTATTATGTATTGTAAGGACAGCGGGGTATTAGGTCAAGAGAGCCCCCCGACTGATTCCAGAATATATGGTGATTAATTTGTTAGGGAAGTAACATGTTCCAGGGATAGAACACTTATAATTAAAGACAAGTATACCAGATCATAATAAGAATAACAAATGATAATATGAAAAGAAGGTAATTGATAATTTCAACAAAAACAATATTTTATTAAAATGATCAAATTTGGTGGCAGGGTAATATGTAACATGACATTTAGAACAACATAATATCGTACCTGACTTAATGAAGACTTTGATTAAGAAGCTGACAAGGAGAACAATATCTTCAAAAATGATAGTGAAGAAGAACGACTGACAATTTTAGACTGACTAGTAAGACAACTGACCGTACCCAAATTAATGATTTAGGCTAAGTGATGCAGATATCTTTAAACCCCAACTATGACAATAAACTTTCAGTATTGACAAAACAAAGATTTATAAGGACAAATGGTTTATGAACCAGGACTATAAAGAAACAAATGGTTTCAGTTGATGTATCATTAAATCCAGACAATCAAAATACAAAGTGAGGGATAATAGACCCAAACATATAATATTATGTAAGAGAAATATTGTTAAAGTATTAAGTTAATCAATGTAACAAAAATATAGATACACATGATTATAGATACAAGAACCATACAAAAAATTGTCACATATAGAGTTCATAGAGTTGTCCTGTAAACAACAAATTATAACATGGTCACAATAATATTTATAACAAGAATAAAACACAGATAAACAGTAAATGTAACAAGGTTATTAGAACTGTGTGTGAGGTAGAGCAACAGTGTTCACTTTATTGTAATTTTTGTAACACAAAACATCAGTAAGTATACGGATGTTTAAACCCATGTGAATAGTAAATATGGCATAGACAGTGTCAGAATAATTCATAAATTAGTTGACAAAGGACTAAATAATTAGTATAGAATTTATTTTGTTAAATGTGCATGTTTTATGTTATAGCACAGTGTTTTATATAATAGTATTTGTGTTGTGTTTTTTGTATGTAACAGATGATACAGTCAGTTTAAAGGGATGCCAATTTTATGATATTAATTCCATTTTTTGTTTATGTTGTGTTCACAAATATACCAATAGAGCTGATATTAAGCCATGGTAAATAAATTAATAAACCAAGCAGAATGGACAATACAAAGATGTTTTGTTAAATGTCAAACACCTATACAGTTTGAGTAGAAAACAATTATTTGTACAAGGAAGTGGTATAATCATAGCCATGTGGAGATGAATTTAAATATTAGAATAATATATATTTTTGTGTTGTTAAAATGACGTTATATGTTAAACCATTTTGATGAATGTTAGAAGTTAATTTAATTGTTAGAGATGTTATAACATGATGATGAAAATAATACTATTACATAGGCCAGGTGAAGCCAAATTTAGTAAATTTTGAACAATTATATTAGAAATTTTGTAAAGCAAATGTGGAAAGGTAGATGTATTTATAGGTAATAATGTATATACGGAATATAGAACCAAAATAACACATATCAAGTTATTTAAGAAAATTCCAAATAACAAAATTGTAACATCCATAGTTCTTAAGCAAAAACAGGCATGTTTGGTGTCTAAATATAACACATGTGAAGATCAAAATAATGCTGATAATGGTTTTAAACTCCCATTCAGTATAGAAAAGTTACGTTAGTTTAAAGATTTTGAACAAATTTAGATTCTGAAATAATAAAAGTTTATGACAATGTCTATTCGGATTGACCAACCAGGTTCCAAGTTTACCCTTAGCAACCAGAAATTTCGGATAAATAAAATGAGACTTCTTTGACAACGATCTTAGCAGATAGACGCGTTCTTAAATCGTCTTACATTATATGTTATAAAGTGTGAAAAAACAATACCAATAGATAAATACTGTTAGAAGTACACTATACAAACATTTTGCAACAACAGAAGACTACCCATTAGATGGATGAGAAGGAATAATAACCAGAAAGAAGATTTGACGTGGACGAGGGACGAGAAGAAGACCTGACGTGTACGTGGGACCTATTTGCAACCAAGAAAAGTACAAGAAGAGGATTTGGTGATCTGACATCTCATTATATCGTACTTCAACACATACACTTGTATACACGTATTTTAAGCAATAATCAACTGAATTACAGACACCATATAACACGAACACTAGAAACAACCACTAATAACACCATATAAGACTAACACCTTTTAAACACAAGAACTTTTAATTCACATAATAACTATAAAAGCCTGATTTAGACATAACCTTTTTAAAACTGGCAACCACTATATGATTTCTGTGTACACCTATCACTCTAACGTTGTAATATCCCATGATTGTGAACTTGTATTTTGATTAATAGTGTAATATTTTGTATAATTATAATTCCCCGAACCATATACGGCCTGAGATAATTGATATATTTTAATTTAAAACGTTAACAAAAAGCATTGTTTTGATCTAAGGAAGGAATACTGAACAGCTACTGCTGCCAACTGGTAAAGAAGACTTATATTTTGTACTACAATTGCGATTATTCTGTTTAAAAATTATTAAAACAAGTTAACCAGTGTGTTTTCCAAATAAAGGATTCCACAAGGATATATGTTTGATGATAATTGTGAGTCATTATTATTATTGCCGTTATATTTAGTAAATAGAATTCACAGGTTGTAGCTGACCCGATAGTTGGCATCGGTGAGTGACGTCACGTAAAAGAAGCAGCGTAGTGGGAGTAAGCGGCAATTTACGAAATCATTCGCCGTTCAACATAATACATTTATAATTTACATCGATGACTCCAGTGCGAGTTTGTCGCTACATCATTTATCCATATTACAAGTCGACATTTCTAACGGACGGTGTATTCAAGTGCACGCTACATAAATACAAGTAAACTGATCCACAATAACATTGTATGTAACGAAATATTCTCTGGTTACAAATAGACGAACCCGAGGTGAGGCTACGTCTTGATCGTAAGTAACCCGATTACGAACAATCACCCCCTTTATTATCGTTACAATATTCACAACATAAGACTTAGCATTAGAATGTGCATATGTTCAGTTAGGTTTAAATATAAAAAACATTGTTGCAGGTCATACACAACGTGTGTTAGAGGTTACTCAGGCAGAAGGAGGGCTCCTGTTTACACCAAGGTTGTACACTGCAGACAAGTGGAGCTCTTTGTTGGCTGTTGAAAACTTTAATCAGTTGGCACCATACCACACTAGAACTCTAGTCTTCATGTCACATGCTGTGTTTGCAGAACATGCAGGGGAAAAAACTTGTGAATGGGTGAGCATTTGTTTGTAACCATTAAACCAATTTTTTTTTTTTTTTTTTTTACATAAAAACATTCAATATATTATGAACCTTTGAACAAAAATTCATCATTTATTTGAAACAGTACTTTTTCTTTGGAAAGGGGGCCTCTAATTAACTACATGCAAAAATTAAAACTTTTTAGTTTGTGAATGGAAAAAAATATGTGTGCCCATGTACTGTACCTTTTCTCTCGTATTATTGATCAGAATTGTTTTTTTGCAATAAAAACACTTATTATGTTATTAACAAATTACAAAAGATTCCATGTTTTTGTGTAGAGTTCATTTCTAATAGTACTGAAAATTATTTTCCCAAGTGATAAAAGAGAGCTATTCTGTCATCTTTTCAGATATAGACATAACTGGGAATCTGGCTGATTCTAACATATGACACTAACATATACTAGTGTGCTATGTTACAAAGTGTTTTCTCCAGCCGAAGAAGAGGCCTTCTTACATCATTCCCTTGCATAAACAAAGAAGTTATAGTGAAACTGCTATGCTAGAATATGCAGAAAAAGACAATGGGACATAGACACTATGAAACATGCCCCATAGGAAAACCTACATATGTACACAACAGAACATATATATTCATACAACAAAAGTAAATGTTATATACAGATCACAATGAATTGTATGAAGAATGGCTGTTTTACGCAAACAGGTTGCTGTAATAAATGATGCATGGATAATAGTAATCAGTAACCCTCTACATAGTTACATGCTAGGCTGCATTCTATTTTGTTTATTTCAGTTTGAGTAATGACTAACAGAACATAGGCTCTGTCTACCAACCGGGTATATTATTTATTGCTTCAAGTTGTGAAAGCTCAACCTAGTGTTGCAATTAAACTTATGTCTCAAGTTTTTTGACAAGAATTCCAATAATGGGACATTGTTTGTCAGGAATTCCTGACTTCTGGCGTGTATTTTCCAACAGTGTGCTGAATTGTTGAATCGAACAAACTTGTGCACTGCTCTTTGCTACATCTGCAGTTTTTTTTTTTTGTAATACAGAAGTTATCAGTTCAAAGGTATCACCTTTAGTAATATATATGTTTTGTTCCAACAATAACACTTAACCACAAGTTTTGTTTTTAAAACAACAAACCAGTATTAATGAATTTTTAATGCCATAAGATATTCATATTGCTACGACAGCGTAGAACAATCTAGGCGTTTATCGAATGTCCCAGAAAGATCTCGACGTAAGCGTGTGGTGTACGTGCTACTAAACGCATGTTGCGAGAATTTTCTCGCACTTTGCCAGCCTTCGCTCGGGCGCTCGGATTGTGTCAAGGCCGCAGCAATTACGTAGTTCGCGAGAGATAAGACGCAGTTTGGAAGCTTCTGGTGTGTCTGCGTAACTATAAATACATCGCGTCGCGGCTTTGATTTTCAGTTCAATGCGAGATTTTTGACTGTGCGGTTCGAGAGTATTAGTGCGATATATTTACAGAGCGGTTGAGTTATTACGGTGTACGTTCAAGTAGTTATTAGTGAAGTGTTGCGTTTTATATTCGGACGGTATAATTGTAATACAGTTGAGTTTTAATATTAGTGGACATTTTATTGCGTATGAACAATTTCATTTGATTTGTTGTAGACACTGTGTTATTAATTACGAACTGTTTTACTATAACAATTAAAGGTGTGATTAGTGACTTAATTGGTGTCTTGTACTTATTTTGTTTCCACTGTACCTATGACGATCGAGTAGACCGTCGTAACAGTGGTGTCAGAACTGGGATAGAACGGTTAACAGTGGAAACAGTGGACGCTTTGTACAAGACGAGTGTAATTCATAATTAATCGAAAAACAATGGATGCCAGTCAGATGATGGAAAATTTCCAGGCACTGTTGTTGCAGACAGAAGAACGACGACGACAGGATGCAGAGAAAGCGGAAGAGAGACAGAAAACCCTCCTGCTGGAAGCAGAGGAGAAACGCAGACAGGAGGCGGAAGAAGCAGAAAAACGACAGGATGAAAAACGCAGGCAGGAAAGGGAAGAAGCTGAGGAACGTCAGAAAGCACTAATGCTAGAAACAGAAGAAAGACAAAAAGATAAAACGGAAGCTCTCTTTGAAACTATGAAGAAACAGTTGCAAGAACACAGTACCGCAGAATTGGGTATCCTACGAGGTGAGCTTAATAAACAAGTTACTAAAATATCGGAGGTACAAGAGTCAATGACATTAAAAATAGCTGAAGTAGAAAAATCTGTCTTGACTGTTGAAGAATCGATGTCTACAAAAATATCTGTTATAGAAGAATCTGTGTCAAATAAAATATCTGCAGTAGAAAACTCAATGGCAAACATAAGAGAACAAATTAAAACTGAAGTTGAACAGTGCATGAAGATTCAACCAAAACAAATTTCTGAACAGACTGTACCAGTGATCAAGACAGAAAATAAGTTAACAGAGAAAGTCACTTTGCCTGCAGTAGGGACAGTTCATGTCAAAGCTCCAACCTTTGACGGAAGCACTCACTGGGCAACGTACCTCCGCCAATTTGAAGCTGCTGCATGCGCAAATAATTGGACAGAAAAAGACAAGGCTGTTTCACTTGTTCTTGCATTAAAAGGACCCGCGGCAGAACTACTACAGAAAGTGCCACCTGACAGCCAGAACACCTATGCCGAGTTGATAAAAGCTCTAGAATTACGGTATGGTGATAAACATTTGCGAGAGGTGTACTACGCTCAGTTGAGAACAAGACGACAACGTTCCGGGGAAAGTCTTCAAGAATTTGAAGCAAGTATCGACAGATTGATTAGATTGGCCTATCCTGAAGCACCAGAAGACTTCCGAATAAGGTTTACGGTGCAGACATTTATTGATGGCATCGGAGATTGTGAACTTCAGCAAGTGTTACGAATGGCAAGACACCGAGATAGCTCAGAAGCTCTTGTTCACGCCCTAGAGTTTGAAGCTGCCAAGTCAGCGTCCCGCTACATTAATGGGTTTGTGCCATCATGTTGCAGTCAGAAGATCCCTGTATCACATTACCGTTACGATGGGTGCAGAAAAACAGTGTTGTCGGACAAACAATTCAAAAGTTCAAGGGAGTCGCAACGATTTGAAAAAGACAGAAGACCGAACTGTTACAACTGTGGGAAACGTGGTCATCTACAGGTAGACTGTTGGGAGAAGAAAATACCGAGAGAAGAGACTGATCGCACCAATTGGAGAAGTAAAGGCCCAGAACAGCACACAGTTTCCACGCTACATAAGATCAGTGGAAACTTGATTGTTAATGGATTTGCGGATGGTAAACCAACATCATTTACAGTTGACACGGGCGCAACAGTGTCCATTGTGCGCCCTGACTTAGTCTGTAACCGCCATCCTCTAATTAGCTCTTGTACAATACAGACTGTGACTGGAAGCCCCGTCAAGGTGCTAGGAAAGGTAGACGTACGTGTACGCCTGGGTCTTCTTGAGTTTAGCCACCAAATGCTCGTTGCAGACATTGTCGATGAAGTGATTCTTGGCACGGACATTATGAATGCCTACGGATTCGTTGTGGACTTAAGAGAGAATGTCCTGAAAGTTGGCCAAGAGAAGATAAAGCTTTGCATGGCTAAAATGACAGGGTCTACCAACCATTCGATTAAGCGAGTGGCATTAGTCGAAGAAAAATTCAACAAGTCTGGTCAAGAGGAAACCTCCCTGTTGCAAACGGAAATGGAGGAAGAACTAGCAGAGGAAGTACAAATAAGTATAACGACAAAAGAAGTGATTGGAGAGCCAACTATGGGTGTCGAGACAAAACTCTTGCTTGTTCCTGAGCTGATAGAAGCGGCCGAGGGTAAAGTGGCTGAAGATGAGGTTACGCAAGAGGTTGTTGACGAGAACCAAACAAACTTGGATCAGCCAGTGGTATTTAGGTCATTAGTACATGACGCAACGAGAGTGATTCCAGCGAAGCTAGTGGTTGCGCGAAAGATTCGCATTCCGGGGAACGTCATGTTCGGATCACACGAGACTGAATTCGAAGAACGGGAAAATTATCCTTCGCAAGGATGGCCACCTAGATCGCCTGGTCGAGTATTACTTCGAAGACGCTTTGCCAGTTCGGGACGAACAGGCTTAAGGAGGGGGCAGTGCTACGACAGCGTAGAACAATCTAGGCGTTTATCGAATGTCCCAGAAAGATCTCGACGTAAGCGTGTGGTGTACGTGCTACTAAACGCATGTTGCGAGAATTTTCTTGCACTTTGCCAGCCTTCGCTCGGGCGCTCGGATTGTGTCAAGGCCGCAGCAATTACGTAGTTCGCGAGAGATAAGACGCAGTTTGGAAGCTTCTGGTGTGTCTGCGTAACTATAAATACATCGCGTCGCGGCTTTGATTTTCAGTTCAATGCGAGATTTTTGACTGTGCGGTTCGAGAGTATTAGTGCGATATATTTATAGAGCGGTTGAGTTATTACGGTGTACGTTCAAGTAGTTATTAGTGAAGTGTTGCGTTTTATATTCGGACGGTATAATTGTAATACAGTTGAGTTTTAATATTAGTGGACATTTTATTGCGTATGAACAATTTCATTTGATTTGTTGTAGACACTGTGTTATTAATTACGAACTGTTTTACTATAACAATTAAAGGTGTGATTAGTGACTTAATTGGTGTCTTGTGCTTATTTTGTTTCCACTGTACCTACGACGATCGAGTAGACCGTCGTAACAATATATTGCTTTTCAACCACTTATGGTGATACTTTCAGTCTCCCCATTCATCGTCTGATCAGAAGAATCTGATAATATAAGATAAAGAACCAAATATTAATTTATCTATGCTCTGATCAAGTTGTGATTATCTTAGACTTTAGATGTTCCCAGGTGAAACGTTATTCTGCACACCAGATTTTGACAACCTAACAAATACCATGTAAAAACTCAAATGTACATTGTAAAAATAACTGTACTATTTTCTTCACTATTTTAGAGGACATCAATAATACATCTAGATGCCTCTTCAGAATCTTACATGGTTTCATAAAAGTATTACAGCATTGCCTTTCAACATGCTTTCCTTCAGCATGTGTTCCACGTATTTTGTAAGGGGGCGAATTAGAAGGCTTTTTATTTTTTAATTAATTTTGGTTTTGATTCTATTGAATTGCACAATTCATTTCATATATGTGGCTAGTTACCAGTTTGAATCTAACTTGCAGTCTAAACAAAGAAACGGTACACTGCAACGGGGTGATGTAACAATATAAAGGAATGTCGTGCTGTTGACGATAATACGATTCCTAGAACTTTGCGTCTGTGCGACGACCACTCACCAATGCGCGGGCACCTGGATCTGCGAAGCGCCTAATCCACGCTAAACGAAAGTAAAGGCTGTGAAATATCGTCGTCGCACAGCACACGTAAATCTTGTGTGCCAGCTATGCAGTCACTAAAAAATTCGACAACGAAGGCTATGAACAACGACGAAATTGAGCAGCAAGGAGGGCCGTGATTCCCGCCCACATGAAAAGAAATCAGTCTTGACTCACTCTCAGCCGGGCCTGGCAGAATATCAACCGTGACGCACCAGTAAATTTTTTCGGTATTCACTGCAAATTAATAAATCGTGTAGTGATGAAACGATTTTAAGAATGAACAGTGCAAGTAGTGTGTGATTAAAAGAAAAAATATAACATCATAGACTTATGGACAACTAAAAGGGACTTTGCATACGACGCGACACGCGGTCGGGTGAGACGACTGCCACAAGTAACAGTATTCTTATAACATCAGCTTTAAATGAATGAGATCTATTAAATAAATACAAATGGGGTTTTTATAAATTGGTATGTGAGTCGTGTGTGGGCATTGCTGGGCCGCCTTAATAAACTAAAACAAGAATGTAGAATAAGTTAGTTGAAATATTTATTTTTTGTTGTTGTGTAGGTATATGTTTAAAATTAGAACGAGACAAAGTAACGCTATCAAATCACTATTTTAAAGAATTAAAATCAAGGTACTTTTACAAGAATGTTTTTTTTTATTATAACTTGAGATAAAGAGTTTGATGAGAATTATAATTGGAGGAGAACGTAAGATTGAAATTAATGTTAATAAAATGAGTTAATAGCGTAACTATGTGTTAAGCTAATTATTACGCCACATTACCAGCACCTATCCAGTATGAAAGATTTCGTCTAACGAACCTGGCAGATAGTGTAAATAGGTTTCGATTTTGAACCATAAAAAAAAAATCGTGGCGACCAAAGAATAGTTGGGGATCTTCTGAGTGCAGTAAGTCAGAGTGGCGTGTGTTAAAGGTAAGTAAAAAGAATAGACGATAACAATTTCATAATCAGTCTTGAGGAAATATCCCTATATAATCTGTCTGTTTAGCTTCTCACTATTTTGAGAAACAATTATTTCAGCTTACTTCTCATGCTGTGGAATTTAAGAGTTTTTTTGTATATAAAATAATATTCACACTTGGCATGGTAGACAAAGGGGAATATTCAATTTGATTTTAGTATAATTAATTTAGTTGTGTTGTCACCGGACAAAAGGCTTGCCGCATGACAAATGGTGCCAATCGTACACACTATCGTTTTTGGTGGCCCTAAAAAGGACCTTGTGGCGAGAAAGCTGGTGTTGGTTGTGCCGCGCTAAGATGTTCGGCGGCTGCGCTTGCTGTTCGTGGCGTACTACAGTCCTCCTCTTCTTTCGCCACCGGTTGTAGAGTCGGCTGCCGGCCCAGCGAAATCCATCGCTGGCGCGGAACGGGAATGCGAAGACGCAAGAACGGCGGCGGTTCTATTCTTCGGCTGTTCCTTCCGGCTGACTCCGTGCCGATGTCGTCCGAGAGAGGAGAGGAGATGAAGTGCGCCGGATGGCGTGGCGATGAAGTGTGCTCAAAATTTTATGCCGGCCCGGGTTTTATGCACTAACCGGGATCGCTGATTCGCTAGCTCCGAACACGAAGTTGGTCACGTCTCGGCGGCTGCTGATGCCGGATTGGCTCGCCTCGTCCACAGCTGGTACCGGAGAGCAGATGTTCGCATGCCGCTGCCGTCACAACTCCACCGGGTCTTGAATGCTCTCCGGTAGCCAGCCTACTGCTCTTCTCCAGATGTTGTGGAGGTGTCTGTTGGGCGCCATGTTGATTGGTGTGCCGGCTGGTAGCTCGCTGGCGTGGCTGGATCTTGCATCCGCAAGATGATCGTCGCCCCACGTTGGGCGCCACTTGTCACCGGACAAAAGGCTTGCAGCATGACAAATGGTGCCAATCGTACACACTATCGTTTTTGGTGGCCCTAAAAAGGACCTTGTGGCGAGAAAGCTGGTGTTGGTTGTGCCGCGCTAAGATGTTCGGCGGCTGCGCTTGCTGTTCGTGGCGTACTACAGTCCTCCTCTTCTTTTGCCACCGGTTGTAGAGTCGGCTGCCGGCCCAGCGAAATCCATCGCTGGCGCGGAACGGGAATGCGAAGACGCAAGAACGGCGGCGGTTCTATTCTTCGGCTGTTCCTTCCGGCTGACTCCGTGCCGATGTCGTCCGAGAGAGGAGAGGAGATGAAGTGCGCCGGATGGCGTGGCGATGAAGTGTGCTCAAAATTTTATGCCGGCCCGGGTTTTATGCACTAACCGGGATCGCTGATTCGCTAGCTCCGAACACGAAGTTGGTCACGTCTCGGCGGCTGCTGATGCCGGATTGGCTCGCCTCGTCCACCGCTGGTACCGGAGAGCAGATGTTCGCATGCCGCTGCCGTTACAGTGTATTAATTAAATATAATAGTTACGATTTAAGGTTTACATCCTGTTTTATCAATCTGTTGAACCGTGGGTATTACAGATTTTCCTTGTTTCAGTATGTACGTTAGACCAATCTCTAAAATGATTTTCAGTCAACTTATATATTTCTATGTAACAGATTACTATGTTGTTGCTTCCTTTTATAATTCTCTCTTTAGGGTTCGATTCTTAAAACGTTTTTTGACCATTTATCATTCGTTATCCTAATAACATGCTCAAACAATATTTTTCTTCTTTCCATGCCTCCTTTATATCTTTTATAGTACCCAAGTTAAGTTTTGCTGATGTGTTTTCCCCCCCAGCTGTGACTTTATTGCCAAAAGTACATCTGTGTTGGTAACCATTTGCTTTCTGTATTCCATGCTTCAGCCTCATATAGTGTCAACTTTCTACTATTATTTATTTGTTCACTTTTTTAGTCACCTTTTAAACAAGGTCAGCTTCTGCTCTCCATTAATCTCCTGTAAAATTTCTTGTCAATGAATATTCGAAGCCAGGATCATTTTTGTCACTTCCAATCAGCTCCTTAATATTATCATCGTTGACATTTCTGAAGTCTGCTGTAGAAGAATTACCGCATCTCAGCGACTTATACCATGCACAAATCAGCCACGTCTGCTTTACTGAATCCCAAGGTTTTGTCATCACATAATTAGTGTCTTCTTCAACAAGATTTTCCATTAAATTAAAACAATAATTTTTCAAGGCTGCAATTACACCCTGGTCCATGGGCCGACAAAGTTTAGTGACATTAGGAGTTAAAAGCATAGCTTTTATTTCATCATTATCCGATATTAGAATGATTCTAATGGGTGGGAAGGGGCATTATCAGTTAATAAAACTGCTTTATTAGGTAAACTTTTTGATGATAAGTGTTCACACACAGCCAGTACAAACTCTTTTGAGAACAAAGTTTTAAAACTGTCTGTCCATCCAAAGTACTTTTCTGCTTTTGCTACAACTCCCAGTTTTAAATTTGTGTGCTGGCAGTGTTAGGAGCGCAAATAATTGTCATTCTCTCATTACTGATTTTGTGTCCAGGAATGTTTTGTTTGTTTTCAGTGGCTAGAGATTTTGACAGTAGCCGAGTGAGACAGATTCATCAGCATTATATATTTGTTAGATGTCAATTGATTTTCACTCACAAAAGCCTAAAATTTTATTCTAAATTCAGTCACCACCACCAAATCTGAACTCAGTGTAGTCAGCCCAAGCTGGCATTAAAAATCCATACTAAAACTGAGACTGAGTGTATCAAGAAAAAATGGTGCCTTTTGAACAGGCATAGGTCCAGATATAGGAATGCCTTCTGTTCGCTTTTGGCTGAACCATAATGAGTTGTAACGGTACGTTATGTAACGAATTCTATTTTTAGCCAGTGAATCACACAAAAACCATTTTGTTGACAAAGACGAAGTAAGTCAGAGTTTAGGAGTGGCCGGCTATAAGGCGCCGTGATGGTCGACTGAAAAACAAGTGACGTCAATCCAAAGGAGGGACGGGTGGAGGCAACCGGAATAAACTGGTTTCAAATGCGTATTTGAACTGAATTGTGGCGCAGAAACGAAAGCGAAGCGCCTCAGTCTCCAGCCAGCAACCGAACAGTACACATGTGTTCTATTAGTGTCCGTGGGCAGTTACGGTAGGCCTACCGAGTTTTTATTAAACAAGTTTTGGAAAATGGTGTGAATTCAATTGAAACAAAATGTAAACATAAATTTGAACTTTCGGAACATTATTATTATGATTTTTCGTCGGGAAAGCGAATTACGACTTATTGTGCAACAAGCAGGAGACTCTCCGTCGGAAGAGATAAGTACAAAATAAGGACGTAACCAGTTTCCCACAAATTAATGTAGAAAATTCATTTTTTAACAAAATTACTTTTATATGAGTAAAGAAATAATATCAAACAGAATATGAGATCTCAATAGCGTGTGAGAGCGAGTGAAAGAACAAAGGGTGTAGTAAGCGCTAATAAAAGTACTGATTTGCCATGGAAGATTTTCTTTTGATTTATTTTGGTTCTGAACTATATTTTTTTAAACATTAAAAAAAAGATACAATGTGTTTTAGTAGAATAAAATCAGATTTCTCATTATAATGTGTTAGCTTAGTTAATTACGCACTCTACCAGAAACCTATTCTCTCTGTCAGTAAATTCGCCTAAACGGCCCTGGAATTTTTTCTGTAAGGGAGTTTTAGTTTATTCATCAAAAGTGTTTTCTTCGGGAAAGTGAAATGGTTTCCACATTTCCTCCAAAAAATGTGGTGGCGACCTTGGGACTTTGGGAATCTTCTGGCTGTTTGAAGGTAAGTCGAAAAGAAGAGAGTAATAATCGGGATTTCGTTTCTTTTTATTTAATTTTTTGAACAGGTACAGAGTGCTTTATGAAGGTCATCTAAACAGCCTTTTTCATTGATTTTCTTTTAGATATCCTTGGGGTCGTTATTGGTTGCAAAGTCGTTACGTTATTTTTATGATTTGTGTTAAGTCACATACTGTTTGTACTACCCCTATGTTAAATTCATTTGTTAGCTTTGATAATAACATATAATTTTTGTTCTATTGATAGCACCACTCGTTTCAGTGCTGCACTCATTTTTAAAAGTTTTGACATTGTATTAGAAATAAATAAGGTACAAACACAAATGAAAAATGGCACTTCATGCTACAGCAAAAGACTGAATAATACTGTACAGGTAAGACATCACAAGGTCACTCTGCAAGGGAAGCGTAGAATTCCTATAGCCAAAAACGTACCGACTACTACCTCGTACTACTATGCATGATAAAGGAAAAGGTATTTATTATGTGTCACTGCAGTATGCAGGAAATGCAGCCTGTCTCAAATCACTAACCACTGTGGACAGCCAGGCACAAATACATAACTATTTTGTGCAGCCATAAATATTATGAATACATGGTTAAACCAACACACTGATAATGGGTGCTTTACGTGTAACAGAAATCAAGAATTTTTACCAGCTGCATTTGTGTGCTTATCCTGTGGTCGTACTGATACAGAAATAAAACCACTACACAACTATCTCATTGAAAGTTTCCACTTTTGTTGGGTAAAATGCAGAAATCAAGAATTTTTACCAGCTGCATTTGTGTGCTTATTCTGTGGTCGTACTGATACAAAAATAAAACCACTGCACACTGTCTCATTGAAAGTTTCCACTTTTGTTGGGTACAACTTCTATCTGTATTCTTTTATCCTTTTCAGAATATTGGCAATACATTTCTACTTTGATATAATTGTAATGCTCATTACAACCATACTTAGTTGTTACGTATAGAATTTCTTTGCATTATATAATATTTTTGTCTGTTTCAGATTATTGACTTGCACCCTAAGGGTGTTTGGTTCCGTAAATTCTACCTTATTATCTGGCAAGGTACTGTTGAAGTACCGGAAAGCGTATTGAGTACCGTGAGAGTGTCAGTGACCTGCAAGGACCCCCCAAGTGATGGGGAAGATCTTCGTGTTAAGGTTGGAATTTTGATAACAGGCATACAGGATGGAGTTGAACATGTAATGAATGTTATTCAGAGAAACCATAGATTCAGTGAAAATGATAAAGTGCTTAATCTTGATGATATTCTTGCATTTGATGAATTGAATGAAAATTTAATTGATACAAAAGGTGAAAAAAATCTGTCACCATATCTTGTTGGCCCGAACAGGGACGTTCTGAAAATACATGTAGTAATTGCACCTCTGAGTGAAGAATCCAGTGTCGATTCACAAGATATTGACTTGATTGTACCAACCAGGTAGCTCATATAGGATCCGGCCAATAAATGTGAAGAAAAGTACGTGGATATGTGATAAAATGACTGTGTACCTTTTTATTGTGACATTATACTGGTTGACCATAAGTTGCTTCACAAAAAGGAATCATTTGATAACTACTAACGTTGAGCGACTTATGGACCACTCTGTACTTTAACATTAGTGTTTGCATCATTTGTGTTTGTTCAGTTATCTTGCAGTGCTTTTCTTATCTGTTTTGTACATTTATGTTTTATTAAAAATGTAATTTGTTTTGTATATGAATAAATCCATGTAAATATTTTTATTAAGTTTAATATATACCAAAAAGTATATGTTTTATAATAAATATAGAGTTCATGTTTCTAATGTTTTTGAATGTGTTATATCTAAACCCCCTTTATTGAAAAGCAAAGGAATTGTCAGATGACATTACATAGGAACTTTTCACACTACCTTTGTACTGGTTTGTGTTTACCTTTCAATACAAACAGGAAACGCCTGTTGTTGCTTTCATGAAAAACTTCCTTAACACTTTCAGATGTTCAGATTGTTTTGTTCTTCCAGTATTCTTTACAATAAGTTCATATCAACATGTTTCTGTACATTCTTGTGTTCTATTCAGAATTTGATTTAATTTATATAGAAACAAAGCAGGTTGAGAAATGGTTATAAACACAAAATAAAACAATATAAAAAGTTAATATTTACTCAGTAATAATATTAATGCATAACATCAGTACATTGCATAAAACACAATTCAATAAATGTACAGTATAAGTTAAATAATAATAATAATAATAGTAATACTATGACAAAGTAATAATTTGTTTATTTATATTTTATTATGCTTATTCTCTCACCTTTTATTATGTACTAAAAATAAAAGCTAAAAAGTAAAAGTAAATAATAATTTGTGTGTAAAATACCCCGAATAGGAGACTCTTATACACAAAAATATAGTAAAAAACAGTAAGTGTAAATGCTAAACAGGACACCATTATGAAGTGAGGCAGTAGGTAACGTACAGACAGTAACGAATTCAAAACATTTTTATTATGTTCTTCAAAAGTACACACCAACTTGTCCATCTAAAAATAACAGTTTAGGCTTGCCAGTAAAGAAATGTTTAAAAATACTACAAATAAAAACATCATGGGTTAAACCCTTTAAAATAGCTTTCATCTGACATAAGAATGTAAATAAGGAATATTAGTTTATTTAGAGTGACATTTTTTGTAATTCAAACGCTGACTTGATAATTTGCATTTTCAAATTCACAGAACCATTACGTATGGATGTTCACTGAACTACATTAAAATGATTCGTATTACAATTAATTTTATCAGAAAATAAAAATAAGTGTCCACTTTCATAAAATTAACACCATGCTTTTACTTCCAACCAAAAAAACAACAACAAAAGTTATATTTCTTATTGGTTAAACCACCGAATCAATATATAAAATTTACAAAAAACATGTTAAGTTGATATGTCTCTTGTCACTCTCTCTGGTAGATTTTAATTTTGTGATTCTTGCCTTTTATTTAATGTGCACAAGAGTGAATGACAAAAAAGTGAAGTTCTAACCAAACTAAAACAACAAAAGGATCAGTTTAATCCCAACAACCAAGACATCAACACAAACATCACTACCACAGACTTATAAGAAAGTACAACACGTAAAGAGCACTATGTATTTAAACATCAAAATATACAAAAGCTATACATAAATATTTATAACATTTTATTGTTTACTTTATAACAGTTAAACAATAATATAAATACAATTAAAATATGTTAACTACATATTTATATTATTCCTATTTACAATAAATTACGTGATGCATTTCAATCAGTACAATCAAAAAGTACAGTTACGTTAATGTACAACCTCCACACATTTCACTGCGTATCTATGTACAATGTACAGTTGGATGTATGTATGACACTCATCACTCCTACTACTACTACTACTATTACTGATTCACATGCAAATACTTTTTTCTCTGGTTAGGCACATACTTGGAATACGACGTAAACTAGCTAAGTTGCCAAGGGATAAATAACACTACACTGAAATTACAACCACAATGTGATTATTTTAGCTAAATTGTAGAATTCATTTACTAATTTTCATTACAAAACTATCAAACAGAAAGGTTCACTTCATAGTTTAATTTAAAAATGCTCCAAAGAATAAAATTAATTCTTCGTATTGTTATTTCTTCGACATAAGGGGAGGGGCCTAAAGTATAAAAGCCTACAACGTACAGTTGACAGACGTTGTTTAAGACCTGAAGATGTCAGTGATGATGAAAAGCTTTGTCTAAATAATAACAATTATAGCAGTTTAGCAATTTTATAAAAGAAAAATAAAATTAATGTTACAAAACTTTCACTAACGTTTAATTTTTTCAAAATAAAGCCTAACAAAAAAAGTTCACTTTCAGACTTCTGAATTTGTAACATGACCGGTATAAACACTGCTTAAGATAGATGTAAAGAAGTACATGGTATCTGGAATTGAAATACATACCTATGAAACAATAGCATTTTGAATACATGCAGAAATGAAATTCAGAAGTAAAAAATATAGACTGAACATTCACAGAATGCGTATTGCAATATGAATAAAAAATATAGACACAATGGAAATCAAAGATCAGAAATTGTCAAATGCACATAACTACATACTGTATGCATGTCAGAGTATGTTTTGTGATGAAACTGTCAATACATACTTATGACAACAAATATCGGACAAAAATAAAGGTAACACCTAAATTACCAAATTAAACTTCTATAGCATTATTCAACTGACTGACTTACTTTATAATTAAGATAATTTACTGTTAAAAATTAAAAAAGTCAGCAATTTAAAAATTGTATAAATGAACTGATAAAACTATTAATGCAAAACAGTTATACCAGCAAATATTGATGTGTGCTTATGTACTAATTATACTCCACACAAAAGTTCAGTGCTTTATATATATATATATATATATATATATATATATATATATATATTACATTTAACATTTATACATAAATTTACCTCAAGATGTTATTTTTCTATTTGGAACATGTTTCAGGTACTATCTTGTACCCATCCTCAGCCTTCCGGTTTTTTTGTCTGGTGAAGTACATATGTGTTGTTGGATGACTATTATTATTGTGGCTTCCTGTTGGCTTCTGGTATTTCAAGTTGGTTTTATTCTTAACTAAAACTTAACACTTAACTAGAAATGAACTTTTTTCATGTGAAAACTTACTAATTTTATTGGACGTGTTTCGGCTTAGTATCTGCCTTCTTCAGCTTTGGTAACAGACTGCCAGCATTTTGTAACGGTTGTGTGGAAGGTGAAGTGGGGGTGGTGTGTGGAGGAAGGGGATTGGCGCGGGGATTCAACTTACTGTTTGTTTTCTGTATAATTGTGTCAAAAAGTGTATGTGATTTATATTGTAATTGATCGTTGAGTATGTTGTTTGGTTGTGTTGTGTGGTGTTTATATATTTCGTATTGTTCAGTTGTGTTGAGTTTTTGACCTTTGGGTATGTAATGTAAAATTTCAAGATTAGTGTCTATGTTGGTGTAACTGTGGTTTTCTGTGTGTATGTGTGTGGCAAATGCAGAGTGTATATTGTTGTTGATTAAAGCTTTTAAGTGTTCAGAATAACGGGATGAAAAAGATCTTCCCGTCTGGCCTATGTAGAAACTATTGCAGTCATTACAATTTAATTTGTAAACACCTGTTTTTTATATTTGTCTATGTCTGTGTTTATATTACTGATGTGTTTTTTGATGGTATTGGTTGTTCTGAATGCTATTTTGTATTTGTGTTTTCTGAATGTATTGGCGATTTTGTGTGTGTATGAGTTGTGGTATGTGAGTGTGATGTACTTATTGTGTTGTGTGTTGATAGTATTTAGTGTTTTGTTGTTTTTGTTTTTGATGCGTTTGTGTAGTATGTTTATTAAATTGAGGTTATAACCGTTTTTTATTGCTATGTATTTTATTGTGTTGAGTTCGTCGGTGTAATCTTGTTTATTTAAGGGTATTTTAGTTAGTCTATGGAGCATATGGTTGAAGGCCGCATGTTTATGTTGTGTTGGGTGGTTTGATGTGTTGTGTATAATCATGTCGGTTGTGGTTGGTTTCCTGTATATTTTGTACGTGTGTGTATTGTTAGTTTTGTTGTTAGGTCTAGAAAATTTATACTATTGTTTTGTTCAGTTTCCAGTGTAAATTTTAATTTGTGGTGTATAGTGTTTATGTATTTGTGGAAATTTTATGTTTTATGTTTGTAGAAAACAAACTAATACCTGAACAAATACAAAACATGACACAATATTCAAAGCACTCAACATTGAAAATACACAAAAAACTAACACATACACCACAATCACACACAATAAAACCAACTTGAAATACCAGAAGCCAACAGGAAGCCACAATAATAATAGTCATCCAACAACACATATGTACTTCACCAGACAAAAAAACCGGAAGGCTGAGGATGGGTACAAGATAGTACCCGAAACATGTTCCAAATAGAAAAATAACATCTTGAGGTAAATTTATGTATAAATATTAAATGTATTATATACATCAAGAAACGGACTGTAGCAGAAAGTGATTGAAATATATTATGCAGAAGCAGGAATCTACCGTGAACTGTTCTCCCATTATATTTAAGTTGGAGACCTTAACTAACTTTGAAGAAATTAAAGTCAGAGCCATGACCCTCCAACTACTCCTCACACCACCAGCTTTCAAAAATGTTGTTTTCCTTGTTTCTAAATCTGCCATCCATCAATTCCAGTAAACAGACTACAACCAAACAGTGAAAGAAGCACAGCAGACGATAAAAATTCTTAACAGACAAGGAAATGGCTGACAGGCTGGCAACAAAAGGAACTAGACTCAAAGCAGGCTAGTACCCATCCAGCTTTGAGATGGTCAAAAGACTTATAAAACAGAAAAAAAAACTTGGAAGGTGCCACACGCTTATCCAGCAACAAATGTAAAATGATGGGAAGACAGTAAAAACACAGGCAGAAAATAAGCAGTTGCAAATTTTCAGCTCAGTACTGGTCACGATTGTCTCACTTCACCCCTATCCTATCAAAATCTTCTATCACAGCTACTTACAATACGAAATCAGCAAAGTATAACCATGCATATGACCACTTCCCATACCTCCTAAGAAAACAAAGATTTATCAACACTTGAACTAGCACTACATTCGGTGGCTCCAGAATCGAGTAACTCTGAAATCAGCCATGAAAAAAAAACAACAGTTCAGTGAAATATCACGGTCTTGTTGGACACTGCCAGCTAATTTATAAAATTCATACATCAACAAACTAGGATGTTTGAATACTTTTATGATACTCATTTACTTCTAAAAAATGTTACACATATACATGTTTAAACAAATATAATAACAGAAAATAAAAGAAATACTTTTGGTTTCATGACTAGACTATCAAATTACACAGAAGACAGACTATTATGTTTCACGTGTTGTTTGCAAGCTAATTTTACGAGTCTACACTCATTTTACGCAAGAAACAGATTAACATATTGGAGTGCACTATAAGAGACAATTATAATAATAAATCCACTTTTAAGTGCAAGTTCTACTACCGATTTGGATGTAAACAGAAAAAATCATTGCCCTCTCAATTTTCAAACATTTTATAACATTCAGTTTCACAGAGCAGAAACATGCAAAACAGTCATATTGGTCTCCCTAAATTGTATGGTATTAACTGCACTTTTCTACACCGATCGTACTGCTCATAAGAATACATACTTATTCACTACTTAATTAGTAATCAAATAAAAACAGAATCACGCAGAAGACACTTGAAAAAATATGTCTAATCTGGGAACACAAAAAAATTGTATTTTCATGGTGAATAAAAATGTACACGTTTTTACAATTTGTATGTTTGAAATGCGTACATACACCCATCTGTTAACAAAAATTATATTAAATATACATATAATGCTTTGTAAACGATTACACTAGCAATATTGTGTAGGTTATATACAGCAGGTGTGTGTGTGTAGGTTGCGGGACCAGCCCAATATGGAATGACAGCAACGTACTACTATCACAGGATTGTTTAATATTTATACTTTACAACAAATTCATTTTATACACAAATTTTTTATTTATACATGAACGTATCCGTATGCTTCCGTCATCGATCAATTTGATGTCAAATTACGTGCAGTTGTCGCAATCTGGTCCAACGTGAAAGGTGTCACTTGGTATATAAAACAGCGATTACACACACGAACCGGTTTCAACTGTCCATAACGTGGCAGTGGAACAGAGTTGGCACTACAACGGGCACAAAACACCTGCAAATAACATCAATACATTTAACACAAATCACATAAAAGCAAATATAACAAGAGTTTATCCTAATGTGATGCGACTTACTTCACTGTTACGTGGTGTTTTTTTTTTTTACCTTTCACTGTCTTCACCTTTTTCATTCTAGTCTCGCTAGTACTGCACAACAGACACACAGTAAATACCATACAAGGAATTTATGACCCAACATTCAGAGAATTTACTAATAAAAAATAAATTTTTATCCAACAATTGCCTTTAAGGCACTTTGGGTTTATTTACAGTAATGCCAACAATGTTTACCATGACTGGAAGGCCCCCACAAAACTGATGGAGGAAGGTTAGTATGCTGACAAGATTCCTCTTAAACCTCTTTCATTAAATCAAAATGCCACCCGATTAGTTGCAGTTTCATTTTATTTAAAATCTAGAAGCCACACACCCCACTGAATGAGTAAACTCTGTCTAGTACTGATGCTCTTGCTGGTCACCGTTCAACAGTTGTGGAACAAACTTTGCTGTACTTTGCCTCATGTTCAGTTTGTCACCGACACGGGCAGGTTTGTCCCTCACAACAGTCCGATGAGTTCACAAACACTGTGGGCATTTCATCCCCTGTCTTCAAGAATTACTTTGTGCTCTTTTCCAATTATTTCAGGAGTCATGCTGGATCAGAATGTTTGTCGTCTCCGACAAATTTCTGCCTTATTTTTGGTACAATACTACTCAAACATTCTGCAAATTGGTCACCAAAATTTTTATTAGCATTCAATGGATCCACAGGTTTACCAAACCTGAAGCCACATTTGATAATACAAATAACTTGCTTCTTAGTCCCATCCACTTCGATAATTATATATAAAACCCAAAACTTGAGAATGTGTGCACTCAGTAACTGAACTTGTTCATAAATAATACATCATACTCCACCGGGCATGCAGGTGTAAGAAAAAATAAGTAAAATTCACACTAGCTATTCAAATTCTCAAATGTCTGAAAACATCTTGAACTGTCTTCCAAAACAATGAGGTATTTCTCCGTAATTATAATCTTGAAATATTATCCACACTATCTTGTACATACTTCTTATAGTAACTCAAAACACTACATTACTTTACTACAAAATGACAAACAATTTATTTATTATTTTAGGATTTCAACAGTCTGCACTGATAACTTTAATTTTCTACTCACTTACAAAGGACTGAACTTAAAACTTTAACGACTTTCTAATAAGCTGAATGATTTGAACTTCAGGCATGTAGTGTATGTACTGAATTCCTCTCAAAACAGATGAGTTCTCATAATGTGCACTTTGACTTCATGATGTTCACCAACTCTAATGGGTATGTACTCTCTTATCAACTGAAGATATTGTAGGCCTGTAATAGTACAGACTATTCAAAAAGTGCACCAGTTCATGTATCGATGGTGCAGTTGAAGAATTGAAAGGTAGTGCATGATTGGAAGTAATCATACAATTATTAAAGGGTTACAGAAAACATTTTGCTATATGTATATGTAAGAAAGACATTGCCAAATGATATTATATAATAATTAGTTTGGCAACATAACTAGAAAGATACAACACGGTGTATGTCTTCAGTAAATTTGAAATATGATTCTATTATGGAGGCTATCATGGCTGGAGTCAATATTAGAAGAATTAAAAACTATCAGGCTATTGGGCCATGGTCGATTGTTGAAAATTGTGACATATCTTTCTCTAATTCTGGCAACTACTAACAACACAGTGGATGCAGTTATACTACTACTAACAGTGCAATACAAGGAATCTAAATATTGTAACAATAAGCTTGTGGTTACAAAATATAATCTGTGTGACTGCTGTTGTAACAATTTGAAAATAAAAAAATTTATTTTTATTTCACAAAAAAAAAATTTCTGAAAAAGAATTTTATTTTTTTTTATGTAAATTTTAATCCTAATATTTAGGAACTAATCGTGTTTATTGTTTGTAATTATAAATGAAGTGGTATTATGTTTACTCTTGTAATAGTGTCACTCTCAGTAAAATTGTTAAAGGACAATCTGGTTAACTCCAAATCTAGTCGAAAGACGGCTCCCTTCTTCTTCTTCTTGAAGCGTTCGTCGTTTCGAATATACCGCCTTTCGGTTAGTTGGTATGCATGAATAATTTATTCATTAAGCTTTTTTAAAGAAAAACCAAATCCAAATTACAAAACAGCACGTTTATTAATAAGATAGTTATTTTGTTCGATAAGAATCGATGTTACAAAGTAGTATCGACTCACTCAGGGCCGGTCGATATAAATAGTTTACATTAGTATTATAAAAATATGGTTCTTTAAACGGTTATTTAAGATATAGCCAGAGAAGGTTATGGGCAGGAAAGTATAACACTTACAATTATAAAATGTCTTAATATTAAACAATACAATGTTATAATTAAAAATAATAAAAGTTTACATATGAGATTTATTCAAACCAAAAGCAGCATCAGACAGTCGTTCTCTACAGCTGACGGGAGTAGATGACGACGATTCACAAAATGGCCGACTGGCGCATGCGTAGTTAACGTATAACTTGGATGAAAGTTTTATTTAAATAAAGATGTCTTTTTTCTGTGTAAATGGTCTCAGCAATTGTATATGATTGTCCTGGATGTATTTGAGTGTCACTGGTGTATGGTGGAATAGTTCACTTGGTGTAAAATGTTGTTATTGGATATATCTCATTGGGTCTATGTGTGTCGGTTTTAACCTTAATTTTTCGTCAGTAAACTGTGTGATATTGGTGTTATTGCGATTAATTAGTCTTATGTGGTTCAGTTTATTGGTGTTACACTGTTCATATTTTAACTTCACCGGTTCACAATAAAAAAAATAGCTCAAAATAAGTTTTATACAAATTTTCACCGAACTCGGTTTATAACGTTAATCGCCATTACAGGTTACTTCTAGCAAATAATCACGTTAAGTTCACTCATCAACGTATAATAATGAACTGTTCTCATTTCCTTCGTCTCCTGAAAATCTTAGCCCATTTAATATATCTTATACATTGTTTCAAATTATCTTAGCTTCCGATACATTTTATTTTAATACATTATACTCAGAAAATAATTTCATTGTTAATTAACTGTACGAAATACTAAATACATATTCGGTTTCATTATTCTATTCTGCTTATTTTGCTAGTAATTAATATAGTGTTACAAAGTTTTTCATTAGAAAATTATATTTATTACATTTTTGGAAGGTAGGCCTAAATTTATATTTCCTGTAGTCTAAGCAAATAATAGCCATTTTCCCTAATATAATTATTATTCTATTACATCTGAAATTGATATAATTGTCTATTCTTACTTAATTTCTTGCAATTTAGTTTATTAATGATTGTTTTTAAATACGATTCATTTGTCTATGACTCCTCCTCTGATAATGTCAGTTAGTCCATTCCATTTTTATTGGTAATTTTATTAGATAAATAAGTAATTTTACTTACCTACTGACCATATCTTTAGAAAGTCTTATTTACATGGTATACTATATGTTGGGTTTATCTTGCATAAATATTGTCAGTTTAACTGGCTTATAAGACTAGATTTATTAATTATTCTGCAGTTTAAATTCATTATATGGCCTAGATTTGATGTGTTGCTATTTGCAAAATTTTTACTAATGTAGTTAGTTTATACCCTTCTCTGACTTTTTATCCTTATATACTTTATTAACAATTAGTTCTTTGACTGGTATAACAGTGATTATTGATTGTACAATTAAAATATAACACCTATCTCTATCAAAACTGGTACCTTGAATAATACCTTTTATGTGTATTGATTACACCTAGTAACATAATTAAAAAACATTTTATAACATGGGGAATGATATCTACCTTTAGATATGGCATTCCTAATTTAAATTAACAACAAAATAACATCTTATAACAATAATATCTCTTACTAATAAATCTTATTTGTCTAGTTATTATATGGAACAGGAACATAACATATTGGTTCCATATAATGGTTAACACTTTCTTAAAACTAATTATTGACAGTCTGCTCTGTATTTCCCAATTTTAAGGATTTATTCCCCATCTCTAAGTATAACACTAGCTATCTGTTTATTATTTCATTCTATGGAATGTTCTTTTATAGATTCAGTAGCATTTCATTAGCAATATTATTACTTCATATCAAATAAGATACTGTTCAAAAAACACTTAAAGTTTATTCATTTGTACGGCAACTCATGCACCTTTTCAAAGTTTATCGGTTATAATTCAATAACTTACACTTGTCCATGGTTATTTACTAATATTATTACTAGTCCTTTTCTAGCTTTACAACATGAAATATTCAACCATGGGGGGACTGTGAAGATTTGTTCATACAAACTAAACAATAACTTTTTTGGGTGCACTGTTACTTAATACTATTAACACTTTTGGTTTTTGTCAGTTTTACATTGTGATATGGTTTTTTGGGGTGTTATACTTTCTCTTTGGACATTCATTTATTTTTGGGGTTTTTGGGTTCTCTCCCTATGGGGTTTCTATTTGGTATGGGTCGTCTCACTTCCTTTTTTCTAGTGGATCTTCTCAGGTTTCTTATTCTTCAGTATTTTTAGTCATTCTATATTTCTTCTTTCTTCAGTATTTTTGTTCATTTTATATCTCTTCTTTCTTCTTTCTTCAGTACCATCCGCTGTGTATGCTTTTGTTTCTTCTGGTCTGGTTTCTTTGTCGGGGTGTCTTAATTGCCTGCTTCTATCTTACCTGGGTAATTTTGTTATTCACATTTTTAGTTTTCTGGGTTTTTAAATTTGTAGTATATAGATTATTTGCAGATTTTTTCTTTATTTTTACTTTTCTTGTGAGTATATTAATTAATAGTGCCTTTTAATTGATTCTCATCTGGATATTCCATATATTAGAGCTTTATTAATGATCATTGAGTAATTTACTTATGTGGATTATCTGTCATGCTACAGATTGCTCTCTTCCAGAAGTGATTAGTTCAGATCATACTTAGTTTGTCTGAAGTAATTGCTTATGATATTTCATTATAAATTATATTTCTTTACTTCCTTCACATTTCTAAAATTTTTTCTTCTATATTTTTGAGCTTATCTATATTTCATTATTAACTGGATTCTTCTTGATAGTAATAGTCATCTGATGTTCGCTATTTTTTATTTTTCCATTTTCTTCTTAACTTGGTTCTTTATCCTTGGGATATTTATTCCCTAAAATTCCCTAACACGTTAGCTGGGGCAGTCCAGAGGGGCTCTGTAGGCTACACTCTCTGCTGGCCATACTACGTCATTTATTGTTTACAGAGGCAAATCATCTCTGATCAATACAGAATAATACTGCTGGACTTATCTACAGACAGTTATTAATAAAAATTACATAAGAATAGTCCACCTTATGACTATAAAAAAAATTAAATATCTTTGGATACTTCACTTCATATTTGCTCAGATCTGTTAATATTTCTATCTTAGTTAATTTCTATCTCAGTTACTTTTCTCAATGGTTAGCTCTGCTGGCATTTTATTTCTCCTTATGGTTGGAAGCTGGTTTAATATAATTATCACTTGTTATTCAGTGTAAAGTTTTTATTTATTTTTAATTCTCTATCATATTTTGACGGTTATTACAATCTCTTTCTGGTCATTGGTAGCATATATTTTATTATATTTTTGTTCTTTTCTTAATTCTTATGAATCGTTCCACTAGTATTATGTTCTTGCAATTACTCTTTTAATTGTCCTTCTTATAATTGACATTTATTATATGATCATATTTTTCTTATGGATTTATTTATACATAGTTTTTTCTTTCTTTTTCAAAATTTTATTCTGCTCTTGCTTTTTATCCAAATGCACTCTTTAATTATTAATTCCATGTGGTTATTATCTCTGTTTATTTTACATAAAATTCTCATTAATTTTACTTCACAATAAGTTTGTTCATTTTAATTGTATCAGTGGTTTGTACTGCCATTTCTTTATTCTCGAAAGTTTTTCAGAATTGGTCCCATATATAATTGTTTGTAATATATTATCCAAATTCTTTTTCTTCTTTATTAATCCAAAAGTTGTTCAAATATAAGGTAGTAGGTAGTTCTTACTTGTTTTTAGAAGTTACATATTTATTCTAAATTCATTTTCTTCCTTTTATTTTCCATAAAGTTTTTTCATAAATATTTGGTAGTAAGTAGTCCTTACTTCATTTTTGAATTTCATTGTTCTTGTTTTTTAATTCAATAGTAGTTTCAAAAATTAGGTAGTAAGTAGTTCTTACTTGTTTTTTTAATTTATTCATTAAATAAATTCCTTTCTTTTTATTTCATTCATAAATTGTTTCCTAAATATTCGGTAGTAAGTTGTGCTTACTTGGTTTTAGAATTTTTTAAATTTATATAAATTCTTTTTCTTTTTGTTAATCCAAAAGTTGTTCAAATATAAGGTAGTAAGTTGTCCTTATTTCGTTTTTGAATTTTTTTTTTGTTATTTCAATATTTATGCACACAAAATTCAATCTTCCATACATTCAATTACTCATAATATTTTTTCATGGAAGCCTGGTTATATACACCCTTTATCCTTTCTGAATCTATTTCCTTTATTTCATAAGTATTATTATTTTTCACATTGGATATGACATATGGTCCGGTGTATAACAGCAATAACTTCTTCGTTATTCCTTCCAGTGTGCTGGGTAGTTCACGATTTTTTAACAAAATTTTTTCTCCCTTTTCATATATTATTAATTTACCACTAGCCTTTTGATACTTATTTTGCCGTTTTACCAGGTCTTCTGCCACCTTGTTGTAGAATTTAGCTTTGTCAAATTTGTACATATGGTTACTGGGGAACTCGAGGATATCCGCGATCTCTCGTGGGGGTGGTTTTTCGTACATAGCAGAGTATGGGGTTATCCCTAGAGCTGGATGGTAGGCCAAGTTGAGGAATTCCTCCGTGGCTTCTAGATAGTCTTGCCACCTTTTTTGTTGATGGTGACAATAAGTTCTTAGGATCCTCCCCACTTCTCGTAACACCCACTCTGCCGGATTACTGCTCGGATGGTAGACCAAGGTCTTGTATGTATGAATGCCCATTGCCAATAATGTATCTCGCCATTTTCCACCCTTAAACTGGGTTCCATGATCAGTAATGATCGAAGATGGTTTCCCCAGGTGTGGGATATACTGTTCCGTTAGTATCCCCAGAATTTTCCGGGTAGTCGCTCGATTAGTAGGGTATAGCTTAACATATTGGTGTCGACCTCCACTACGGGGAAATGGTCCGCAAATGTCTAGGAATACCTTCTCCAATTTTTTTTGGGAAGTGATTGGCATCATAACACCTTCCTTCTTCTCATTATTTGTTTTTACCAGCTGGCAGATTTTACAACTTTTTATATACATTCGGACTTTCCTGTTTATGTTTTTTATATGGCAGCTCTCCTCCAGAGCTTTTATTACCTTGAGGGCGCCCATATGCCCGTAACGTATGTGGTAGTTCACTATCAATTCCCTTTCGATCGGTGTTGGAACAACCACCTTCCAGATCTCTTCCTTCAGGGAGGTTTTAACGAACAATATTTGTTTATTTATTTGGTAATATTGAGCAACGGTTTTGTCTCCCTCTTCTAATCGAAGTTTGAGGTTTCTCAATTTCGGGTCCGCTTGTTGGTGGGTGCTCATGTTGGTCAATATTGTTGTTAAATCGGCTCTGGTGCTAAGAAGATGGTATATTTTTAGCACGCTTTCCTTCTCCCCTTCGAAAGTTTGTTCTTCTACATTGACCCGGGATAACACATCCGCTACTACATTCTTTTTACCTGGGATGTATTCCCATTTTAGATGGTATTCTTGAAGGGCAAGTATCCACCTCGTTAGCCTGCCATGGTTCAGTTTGCAGCTTTTTAAGAACGAAATAGATTTATGGTCTGTTCGGACTGTACCAGGGTATCCCAAAATGTAAGTGCGGAACTTACCGCAAGCAAATACCACGCTCAGTAATTCCTTTTCAGTCACCGTGTAATTCTTTTCGCACTGGTTCAAAGACCTGCTCGCGAAGCTAATTACTTGATGTTGACCCTTCTCGTCTTCTTGATACAGTGTCGTTCCCAGACTGATGTTGCTGGCATCGCAATTCATGAAGAATGGTAATTTAAAGTTTGGGTGGCGAAGTATTATAGTTGCCAGAAATTTGTCCTTAATTTGTTTGAAAATCCCCTCTTGTTCCTTACACCATACCCATTTGTTTTTGGATGATAATTGAGGTTGAAACCTCGCGGTCAATTCCGAATATTGTTCCTGGAACTTTCTATAATAATTACAGAGTCCCAGGAACGACTGTAATTGCTTCCTGTTTTTGGGTGCCGGGAATTTCTGGATGGCTTCCACCTTTTCTGCCGACGGTGAGATTCCTTGATTGTCCAAGTTAAATCCTAAAAATTGCACTTCTCTGGCAATAAACTTGGATTTTTCTAACTTCAGCGTGACGTTACTGACAGATAATTTCTCAAGCACATGTTCCACACGGTAGCAGTGCTCCTCCCACGTTTTGGATGTTATTAGTAGGTCATCGACATACACTGTGGTAAACTGAAGTGCTTCCTGTCCCAATATCTGGTCCATGCAGGTTACAAAGATGGCAACTGAGTTTACCAATCCGAAGGGCAATCTTTTGAATTGGTAATTGCGTCCCTCGAATATGAAAGCCAGATATTGGCGACTCCGTGGGTGTAACTCTACCTGCCAGTAACCACACACCGTATCCCAGGTACTGAAGTACTGGGTACCATGGAAGCGTTTCAGGATTTCCTCAATCTCACCGGGCGATGTTCTATCGTTAATGATTTTTTTGTTTATTTCCCGTGCATCCAAGCAAAGCCGGACTTGGCCGTTCTTCTTGGGAATAGCGACAATAGGGCTGGTGTATGGTGATTGGCTATGTTCTATAATATCGCTATTAATCATTCAGTTGATTTCCGCTCTCACAGCCTCCTTTCGAGAATGCGCGATAGGGTAGGATTTCCTATTAAACTCCACTGTATCTCGGAATTGAAGGGTACATTGATAATTTCTTACCTTGCCTGGCTCATCTGAAAATACTGAGCGGTACTTCTCATAAATCCTTATCAACTGATTTGCTTGAGTAATGGACAATTTCTCTCTATTAATTCTGCTCCGGAAATCCCTTATCTCCTGTATTTTTTGGGACCATAAATCTTTGTCCGTGTTGTCGTATACTATGGTGTTAGAAAGGGTGTTAGTATTCGTATAATTAATGATACGTATTTGCTGGTGGATACTGCTGGGAAGTGTTATCTCACTACCGACTAAATCGGCCGTCCATGTCAGATCTCCAGTAAACAGTGATACCTTCTCCGATCGTAAATCGATGATAGCCGAGTTCCTTCTCAGCACATCACATCCCACTAATATGTTGAAGGGTAATCCTGCCGCAATTAGGATGACCATGTTTATAGCTATACCCTTACTAATCACATTCAATGACACTTGTTTTCTGATTGTCTTGTTTTGGCGACCAGTGGCACCAATTAATACTATGTTATTTATAGGTAAGGTCGGCAATAACTTACCACATTTTTCTTGGATTCTCTCCAATTCTGTGGTGTTAATTATAGATACATTCGCACCTGTATCGATCATTAGCTGTGCGAATGTTCCTTCGATTTCTGCATTAATATAAATTATTTCATTGTTTATACTAGGGAGGCGAGTGTCATCCTCCTCCAGTAGTTCATTTCGAATGTTTTTCAAATAGTTACACCGAATGATAGTGATTTTATTATGATAATCTGCTTTTGGAAATTCTTTTATATACCCAGGCGACAGAAGCAGCAAAAGGTCCTTATTGTTTATTACTGCCTCCTCCCGTTTAAATTCTCCTCATCCTGGTTATTAATTGGACCAACAGAGGCATCAATGGGGAAACCTTGAGTGGGTTCCAGCCTTTCAGTTCTCTGTTCGTATGTTTGTTCACTATTTGTATGTCGCTCCGGGTCATCTAGGCTGGTACTTCGCTTTGGCGGATTATAACTGGAGTTGTCCCGTTCTCGGCTTCTGCGTCGATCTTCGTACTCGTGGACGCTGCTCCGCCGTTGATGGTTATACCTGCGATGGCTGTTTCCCTCTGCACGTATAAAATTTACCCGGGGTCGGGAGAACCTGTTGTTGTTGTTATTGTTATTATTAGGATAACCTCTATTGTTATGGTAAAACCGCTCGGTGTTATTGGTATGGTTGGGGTTTCTCTGGCTATTTACATTATTATTCGGGTAATAATTATTTCGATTACCGGAGAATCCGTTATTATTTCGGTTAATGTTCGGATTTGCATTACCGTGGTTATTGTTACCGTTGGTGGGGTGCTGATTATGGTAATTTGGATTATACCTGTTTCCTTGGTACCCACTGTTGATCTGTTGATTATTATTGTTCGATGACGGATTATTTCGAACTTCTGGCCGCTCATTTCTTCTTCTACTCTGCCTGTAATATTCTTCGTTCTCATAATTTTCTAATAGCTCCGTCATCGCCTGTATGGTCTTTATCTGGCTACCTCTTCGAGCTCTTATGACCTCTTCGTCATAATGATAGGAAAGCTTGTTCACCAGGCATTCCTCTGGTATGGCTGGTTCCAGGTGCTTGGCCAGGCACACCTTCCCAAGGAAGTATGCAGTCATGGTATTGCCAAACTGGGTTTTGTATCGGCCACGGCAGATGTTGTCCCTTATTAAATTCTGGGTGGTTTCTGACCAATACTTGGACTTGAACAAACTTTTAAACTGCTGATAATCGTTTATCTCGCTCCTGTTCGCCATCCACCAATTGTCCGTCATATCCCGGAATGATTCGTCCAATAGTTCTCGACTATTGGACCATCGATTATTTCTATGTTTGGCCATATATTCCTCGATACGGGCCAAGAACTCCATCGGCTTCCTTTTATATTGGCGGAAGTTAAGCCATTCTCTGTTCTCGTTAATGGGGATATTAGTGAAGCTGGTTGGTCGGTTCCGAATTGCTTCCATGTCCTCCTGGTTCTGCCTCACTTGACCAGTGATGCTAGTCATCGCTTCCTCCATTCCATCACATCTTTCCGTAATTCGAGTTTGTACTTTACTGAGTTCTTCCTGGCTTTCCTTTCGGTTTTCTTCTGCCTTCTTGCGACTAGATTCTTCAAGACTTGTGACCTTGGTGTTTACCACTTCCTTGAACTCTTGTACCTCCACTTCCGTCAGCCGACATCTTTCATCAACTTCTCTTATCTGTTGATTTATAGTTATGGTTTCGTCTTCCAGCCTTTTGGTCATAGATTTCTTATTATCTTTGAGTTCTTTGTTCATTTCCTTTCTTAATAGTTCCATTCGTTCGTCTACCTTGTCTAAATTCTCTTGGTTAACTTCCCGTAATTCTTCTCGTAATAGTTGGTTATCTTCTCTTAACTCTTCCAATCTTTCCCCCATCGTCTCTTCCATTTTCTTGTTATTCTCCTCCATTTTATCTTCCATCTTCTTGCTATTTTCCCTCAACTCTTCCTTCAATCGTTGGTTGTCGTTTTCTATCTTCTTCCTAGTTTCATCAATTTTCTTATTGGTCTTTTCGATCTTCGGATCCAATTCTTCCTTTGTGGATTGGTTGTCCTCCTTCAATTCTTCTAACCTTTTCCCCATTTCTTCTTCCATCTTCTTACCGTTTTCTTCAATGTCCTTCCTTAATTCTTCCTTCGTGGATTCTATGTTTTTATTTATTTCATTCAAATTTTCCTTCAAGGACTGTTGGTCTTCTTTCCTTTCCTTACTATTTTCTTCTGTAGTAGAATCCATTTTCTTTTCCATCTTCTTGCTGTTTTCTTCCATGTCCTTTTTCAAATCTTCTAACCTTTTATTATTGTCTTCCTTGGTGGAATCCATTTTCTTTAGCAAGTTTTCCTCGGTGGAATCCATTTTCTTACTCAACTGTAAGAACATTTCCATTACCTTCTCTTCCATTGTTTTAATTTTCTCCTTCTCTTTCTCTGGGACATTGACATCCCCTATCTGCGTGGGTACTTCGGGTTGTTCCTCTGGTGGTGCTGGTTGTTTATGTTCCACCGAGGTTAATAACGTTTCTGTCCTCCACTGGTGTCACCTCCTTATCATCCATATTGAGTTCTTTTTCGGCCTCCGCCGCTCTCTTCTTTGATGTGGCACGATGCTGCATCTTTCCTGGTTCTCTGGCTAGATAACCGCTGCCAAGCTGAATTAGAAATTGGGCAAGTAATTACAGCCTTTCAACCCCTAATTACAGCCCTTTAGTTGGACGCCAATTTTGTAACAATAAGCTTGTGGTTACAAAATATAATCTGTGTGACTGCTGTTGTAACAATTTGAAAATAAAAAAATTTATTTTTATTTCAAAAAAAAAATTTCTGAAAAAGAATTTTATTTTTTTTAATGTAAATTTTAATCCTAATATTTAGGAACTAATCGTGTTTATTGTTTGTAATTATAAATGAAGTGGTATTATGTTTACTCTTGTAATAGTGTCACTCTCAGTAAAATTGTTAAAGGACAATCTGGTTAACTCCAAATCTAGTCGAAAGACGGCTCCCTTCTTCTTCTTCTTGAAGCGTTCGTCGTTTCGAATATACCGCCTTTCGGTTAGTTGGTATTCATGAATAATTTATTCGTTAAGCTTTTTTAAAGAAAAACCAAATCCAAATTACAAAACAGCACGTTTATTAATAAAATAGTTATTTTGTTCGATAAGAATCGATGTTACAAAGTAGTATCGACTCACTCAGGGCCGGTCGATATAAATAGTTTACATTAATATTATAAAAATATGGTTCTTTAAACGGTTATTTAAGATATAGCCAGAGAAGGTTATGGGCAGGAAAGTATAACACTTACAATTATAAAATGTCTTAATATTAAACAATACAATGTTATAATTAAAAATAAAAGTTTACATATGAGATTTATTCAAACCAAAAGCAGCATCAGACAGTCGTTCTCTACAGCTGACGGAAGTAGATGACGACGATTCACAAAATGGCCGACTGGCGCATGCGTAGTTAACGTATAACTTGGATGAAAGTTTTATTTAAATAAAGATGTCTTTTTTCTGTGTAAATGGTCTCAGCAATTGTATATGATTGTCCTGGATGTATTTGAGTGTCACTGGTGTATGGTGGAATAGATCACTTGGTGTAAAATGTTGTTATTGGATATATCTCATTGGGTCTATGTGTGTCGGTTTTAACCTTAATTTTTCGTCAGTAAACTGTGTGATATTGGTGTTATTTCGATTAATTAGTCTTATGTGGTTCAGTTTATTGGTGTTACACTGTTCATATTTTAACTTCACCGGTTCACAATAAAAAAAATAGCTCAAAATAAGTTTTATACAAATTTTCACCGAACTCGGTTTATAACGTTAATCGCCATTACAGGTTACTTCTAGCAAATAATCACGTTAAGTTCACTCATCAACGTATAATAATGAACTGTTCTCATTTCCTTCGTCTCCTGAAAATCTTAGCCCATTTAATATATCTTATACATTGTTTCAAATTATCTTAGCTTCCGATACATTTTATTTTAATACATTATACTCAGAAAATAATTTCGTTGTTAATTAACTGTACGAAATACTAAATACATATTCGGTTTCATTATTCTATTCTGCTTATTTTGCTAGTAATTAATATAGTGTTACAAAGTTTCATTAGAAAATTATATTTATTACATTTTTGGAAGGTAGGCCTAAATTTATATTTCCTGTAGTCTAAGCAAATAATAGCCATTTTCCCTAATATAATTATTATTCTATTAAATCTGAAATTGATATAATTGTCTATTCTTACTTAATTTCTTGCAATTTAGTTTATTAATGATTGTTTTTAAATACGATTCATTTGTCTATGACTCCTCCTCTGATAATGTCAGTTAGTCCATTCCATTTTTATTGGTAATTTTATTAGATAAATAAGTAATTTTACTTACCTACTGACCATATTTACATGGTATACTATATGTTGGGTTTATCTTGCATAAATATTGTCAGTTTAACTGGCTTATAAGACTAGATTTATTAATTATTCTGCAGTTTAAATTCATTATATGGCCTAGATTTGATGTGTTGCTATTTGCAAAATTTTTACTAATGTAGTTAGTTTATACCCTTCTCTGACTTTTTATCCTTATATACTTTATTAACAATTAGTTCTTTGACTGGTATAACAGTGATTATTGATTGTACAATTAAAATATAACACCTATCTCTATCAAAACTGGTACCTTGAATAATACCTTTTATGTGTATTGATTACACCTAGTAACATAATTAAAAAACATTTTATAACATGGGGAATGATATCTACCTTTAGATATGGCATTCCTAATTTAAATTAACAACAAAATAACATCTTATAACAATAATATCTCTTACTAATAAATCTTATTTGTCTAGTTATTATATGGAACAGGAACATAACATATTGGTTCCATATAATGGTTAACACTTTCTTAAAACTAATTATTGACAGTCTGCTCTGTATTTCCCAATTTTAAGGATTTATTCCCCATCTCTAAGTATAACACTAGCTATCTGTTTATTATTTCATTCTATGGAATGTTCTTACAGATTCAGTAGCATTTCATTAGCAATATTATTACTTCATATCAAATAAGATACTGTTCAAAAAACACTTAAAGTTTATTCATTTGTACGGCAACTCATGCACCTTTTCAAAGTTTATCGGTTATAATTCAATAACTTACACTTGTCCATGGTTATTTATTAATATTATTACTAGTCCTTTTCTAGCTTTACAACATGAAATATTCAACCATGGGGGGACTGTGAAGATTTGTTCATACAAACTAAACAATAACTTTTTTGGGTGCACTGTTACTTAATACTATTAACACTTTTGGTTTTTGTCAGTTTTACATTGTGATATGGTTTTTTGGGGTGTTATACTTTCTCTTTGGGCATTCATTTATTTTTGGGTTCTCTCCCTATGGGGTTTCTATTTGGTATGGGTCGTCTCACTTCCTTTTTTCTAGTGGATCTTCTCAGGTTTCTTATTCTTCAGTATTTTTAGTCATTCTATATTTCTTCTTTCTTCAGTACCATTCCGCTGTGTATGCTTTTGTTTCTTCTGGTCTGGTTTCTTTGTCGGGGTGTCTTAATTGCCTGCTTCTATCTTACCTGGGTAATTTTGTTATTCACATTTTTAGTTTTCTGGGTTTTTAAATTTGTAGTATATAGATTATTTGCAGATTTTTTCTTTATTTTTACTTTTCTTGTGAGTATATTAATTAATAGTGCCTTTTAATTGATTCTCATCTGGATATTCCATATATTAGAGCTTTATTAATGATCATTGAGTAATTTATTTATGTGGATTATCTGTCATGCTACAATATTAAAACAGAAATTATAAATTTCATAACAAAAATGACATATGTCTAGGACACAACATTATGTCTGACAAAAAGATGGGCAAGTTTAGGGATAAAAGAGTGCACATTGTACCTTATTACTAGTGTATCTTCAGAATACACAGTTCTAATAATGTTTTCTTATGGACACATTTTCAGCAGAAGTAA